>CM053655.1:2754935-4043685 GCA_028654395.1 Scutellaria barbata | reverse complement strand
TCAAAATTAAAATTTAAATATGAGATGTTATAATGGTATATTATATATGCGTATTATTGGCCCCAAAAGAGTCTAATGGATTGGATTTGATGGCAGTGGCGGACGCACTCAAAGGCCTGCGCCCGGCCTGGTCTGCCAGCTCTTAGTGGCTCTACGTCCGGCGATGTCTTACTCCTCTACCTGTGTTACTGTATGGGAAGGGGCATCCCCTGCCTTGTGCTTTGACCCCAATGAATGACTTCTTTGGCTTGCCAATATGACAGAGATGGGCCCTGGGAAGTCGAAAGCACTGACCTTGGTCCAATTCACCCATAGGAGGACTGATTCGGAAGAGAGGTTTTTATATTATAAGGAAGAGTTTCTTCTCGGACTGCCACCCCTTATTTTTCAAATTTACATTTACAAAAATTTAGTATAGTATATATCAATTAAGAAGTGCAAATAATAATTAATAACTAGTATTTGATTTAATTTAGTATACTTAATTTAGTATATATAATATAGTATATCAAATTTAATTAATTATAGTATGGTGTGATCAATTATTAAATTTCAAATTTATAAATCATTTTATATTTAAAGTCATGTGTTACTTTAATAAATTTAGTTAAAATGTCAGTATTATTTACTAATATTTATTATTAACATTAAATTGGATATCATTAAATAGTCATATTAATTAATTTTAAAATATCTCCTAGTATTTGACCTGGATAATTATCTCTAGTATTTGATAGATAATTAAAAAAAAAAAATTTCCTAGTAAATGATTTTCATTGAAAAGTAATTCAATATATCATTTATCTCCTAGTATTTGATAGATAAAAAAATTATTTGTGCAAGGTTGTTTCTATTAGGACCAAACCATAATGGATAACTCAGCTATAATAACAGATGTCTTCTTCTATTATATAGTCAGTATAAATCGAGAAATCTCAAATGATCCTACTCAATACACACAATTTTATTTGTACTACCTCTATTTATGCTACCTCAATTTTATTTTTTTGCGTCCGCCACTGTTTGATGGGCTTTAGTTACAAGACTAAATTAGGTTATCACTTATTTTTCGAGTCATACACATTAGTTAAAAAATAAGCCCACACACATCAACAATTAAATGAGATCACACATCATCAAATCCACAGCTACATTTCATTTGTATTATAGATTAGGCCGTGAATGCTTTTAATAAAAAACATAATTTCTTATATCACATTTTTTTCAATAAGTTTTAATTAATATTTTTTTCAATTATCTTATTTAAATATCATTTAAAGAATTATTCTATCTTTAATATTTCAACAATATAACCAAAAATAATAATAATAAATATATATATATATATATCTCTCTTAAAGGCAAGAAACTCTTCGTTTAATTAGCATATTTGGTTTTGAATTCGAAGCGTTAAACTTTAAATAATTAATTTACACATTATTTTATGTAACAAACTGATACAATTTGTAGAAAATAGTACAATGATACAGAAATGGGAGAATATTCAGGATTTTGATTTCAGAAATCTGTTATAAGCTGCCAAATCACGTACACAGAGATACTATTTAAAAGGACAGAAAACGCAACAATTAAAATAAAAGCGCAAAACAACTTCTAACAAATCAAATTAAAATACGGTGCCGTTTTTAAATGATTAAAAACGGCTTTTAATTCCTTCAATCTCCCTTCAGCGTTTTCTCCACATCCCGCGCGTCTTCTACGGTCAATTGAGCTCCTTTGATTCACACCATGACACTTCCCCTTCCTTAATTTTGTGCTTGTCCTCAAGCAAACAATTGTGGAAATTTGCTCAGAGTTTCCCCATAGTCCTCCCATGTGGCTTCTTCATCTGGAAGGTGTGACCATCGGACCAGTACCTGCACTGCTGCTGCATTTCCCTTTTTCACCATTCTCCGTGCCAGAATCTTCAAAGGTTGAATGATCAATCTGCCATCCTCATCCATTTCAGGCAACTCTTGAGCTACAATATCTGAATTTCCGATTTTCTTCTTCAATAAGGATATATGGAAAGTGTGATGTAAGTTTGCTGTAGCTGGTAGTGCCAATGTGTATGCGACTGCTCCCACCTTAGCAATGATCTGAAATGGACCTGCAAATTTAGGGCTTAGTTTCCACATGTGGCTCCTGTGTAGTGTCTTCTGTCTATAGGGCTTAAGTTTCAAATAAACTCATTCCCCTACTAAGAACTCTCTTTCCGATCTATTCTTGTTGGCATAGAATCTCATTCTGTCTCTGGCTTTCTGAAGATTGGTCTTTAGTTGCTCCACCATCTTCTGTTTCTCCAATATAGTTTCTTCAACCCCTTGAATAGTCTGATCCATGTATGAGGCAAAAGTGAGCATGATAGGCTTCTGCCCATATAGGGCTTCAAAAGGTGAGATTCCTATGGTAGTGTGGAAATTAGTGTTATACCAATACTCTGCCATAGGTAACCACTCCACCCATTTTTTGGGATTTTGACCACTCATGCATCTCAGGTAACTTTCTAAACACTGATTGACCCTTTCAGTTTGGCCATCAGTTTGAGGGTGGTATGCTGTGCTCAGAAGTTGCTGAACCCCTAATGCTTTGAACAGTTGCTGCCAAAACCCACTAGTAAACACCTTATCTCTATCAGACACAATGGTATGAGGCAAACCATGCAACTTGTAGATAGAGTCTAGGAAAAGTTGAGCCAACTGTGATGCACTAAATGGGTGGGATAGTGGTAAGAAATGACTGTACTTGGTGAATCTATCCACTATCACCCAAATAGTATCCATACCTTTGGATTTAGGCAACTTCTCTATAAAATCCATTGATATATCTGTCCAAGCATGGGATGGCACTGGCAAAGGTTGCAATAAACCTGGGTTCTTAATCAATTCATGCTTGCTGATTTGACAGGTGTGGCACTGGGAAATGTATAAGTGAACCTCATCTCTCATCCTAGGCCACCAGAACACTGATTTTAGCTTGTGATATGTAGCATTCTCCCCTGAGTGTCCCCCTAAGGCAGAACAATGCACAAACTCAATTACCCTCTTCCTCCATTGATTAGCTATTCCCACATAGAGTTTCCCTTTGAATCTGACCAAACCCCCAGTGTATGAATAAAGAGACAAGTTGAGAGGAAAAGCCACACATTCTGTAATGACTTCTTGTACCAGTATATCATCATCATAGCTTTCCTGTAGCTCCTCCACCCATATAGGTTTGAAGAGTGTAATAGCCTTGATATCCCCTCTTAAAGTTTCTCTTCTAGAAAGAGCATCAGCTACCACATTCTCACATCCACTTCTGTACTCAATTTTATAATCAAATCCCAACAGTTTGGTGAGGTACTTATGTTGCAAGGGAGTTGATATTTTCTGCTCAAGTAGGTACTTTAAGCTCTGTTGATCGGATTTAATGATGAAATGAGCATGGATTAGATAGCTCCTCCATTTTTCCACTGCTAGTATGATGGCCAAGAACTCCTTTTCATAGATGGAAAGACCCATATTCTTCACCCCTAGAGCCTTACTGATGTAGGCAATAGGATGCCCCTCCTGCATCAACACAGCTCCTAGACCCCCATAACTGGCATCTGTTTCTACTACAAACTGCTTAGTAAAATCAGGTAGTTGGAGTATTGGTGAAGCTATCATCAATTCCTTAAGTTCCACAAATGCATCATTAGCTAAGTCATTCCATTGAAATTGCCCCTTTTTTGTTAACTGTGTCAATGGCTTAACTATGATTCCATAGTCCTTAATGAATTTTCTGTAGTACCCAGTGAGCCCTAGAAAACCTCTTAAAGCTTTGACATTCTGTGGTACAGGCCACTCTTTCATCACTTTGATCTTTTCAGGATCAGCAAATACTCCTTTATCTGAAATGATGTGTCCTAGATACTCAACCTGAGGTTGTCCAAACACACACTTTGAAGCTTTTGCTTTCAATTGATTCTCTATCAACAATTGAAAGACTTTTCTGAGATGATCTTCATGAACTTCTAGACTTGTACTATAGATTAAGATATCATCAAAAAATACAAGTACAAAACCCTCAAGTATGGTGCAAATACTTGATTCATAATAGCCTGAAAAGTTGCTGGGGCATTTGTCAATCCAAAAGGCATAACAATGAATTCATACAACCCAGAAACTGTGACAAAGGCAGTTTTTTGGATATCCGGTGGATGCACCCTGATCTGATGATAACCAGCCCTTAGGTCTACCTTAGAGAAGCACTTTGCTTGCCCCAACTCATCTAATAGATCCTCTATGAGAGGTATGGGATAACTATCCTTGATAGTGATAGCATTCAGTTTCCTATAGTCCACACAGAACCTCCAACTCCTATCTTTTTTCTTCACTAGCAGTACAGGTGATGAGTATGGACTCTTGCTTGGCCTGATCACTCCAGTCTTAAGCATTTCCATCACCAATGCTTCAATTTCCTGTCTCTGTAGGTAAGGGTATCTGTAAGGTTGTTGTTTGATAGGACTCATCCCCTCTTTGATATTGATCTTGTGATCCAATGCCCTTTGAGGTGGTAAGGACACAGGCACCTCAAAGATTTCCTGATATTCTTGCAACAAGTCTTTTAGTTGGGAATCCGTAGTACACTTGTTCACTTCTGCATCCAAGTTGTCACTCCCTTTTATGTAGCACAAGAATCCCATTTCCTCCATCTGCCCTGTTTTGAGAATCTTGTTCAATTTCTTAGCAGATAGCATACTGACCTTCATCTCAGTGTGGTGGCCTTGTAACTCAATCACCCTGTCATCTTTCTGGAACTTCACAGTGTGAGCATTGAAGTCAAAAGTTATAGGTCCAAGTTGACTTAACAAATCAACTCCAATTACCATATCACACCCTCCCAGGGTGAGTATTCTCATGGGAGCAATGAACTTGCAATTCTCCATCTCCCATTCCACTCTTGCAACTCTTGAATTACACTCCACTTTAGTGCCATCAGCCACAGTCACTGACATAGGGGTAGTGTACTCAATAGTAGCCCCTATTCTATGAGCAGTGTTAGGATCAAGGAAGCTATGGGTGCTACCGGAATCAATAAGAACAGTTATCAATTGTTTACCCACTGTCCCTGTGATATTGATAGTATCTGGATGTTGATGCCCTGCCAAGGCATTCAATGACACTATAGGCTCTTGCCCAGCATCCCCCACTTCCTCAAAGACCATCTCACTCTCCTCTTCTTCATCTCCCTTCCCAATGATCACAAACATCTTCTTGCACTTATGTCCAATGTGATAGACCTCATCACAATTGAAACATAGGTTTTTCTTCCTTCTTTCACTAATTTCAGCTGGAGTTAACCTCTTGGGAGGAGGTAACTTATCCACCCCCACTGCATTTGTCTTTTCCTTGGTTTCACCACCAGTTTTCCAAGATGTTGCACTGGGTTTGAATGAGGTTTTCTGTGACTTAAACAGGGTTGCCACCATTTTTTCTTGCTTTTTGGCCAACTGCATGGCTTCTAGCAAGGTTGTAGGGTTCATCATCTCCAACATTTGCCCAATCTCCTCCTTCAATCCACTTATAAAGCTTTTAATGTAATAATCCTCTGTTGAGGTTCTATTTACTGAGATCATAAAGGCTTTGAGTTCCTCAAACTCTATAATATAATCATCCACAGTTCCCTTCTGCTGCAACTTGTTAAACTTCCCTATTAGATTTTCCTCATCAATATTAGAAAACCTTCCCAACACTAGACTAGCAAAGTGATCCCACATCATATTTTCCTTCCCCTCAATATGATCTACATACCAATGGTCAGCTAGACCCTCCATATTCAATGCAGCCACAAGTATTTTTTCATAATCAGACATGTTATGAAGTACAAAATATTTTTGACATTTTCGTAGCCATAATCTGGGATTTTCTCCTGAGAATTTTGGAAAATCCATCCGTGGAATCTTAGCATTAAGAACTTGAGATTCACTAGGTTTAGGTGGGTGATTTACCTCCGGCCGCCTTGCTCCTGGTGGTGTGAGTAACAGTCCACCCCGCTCAGCATTGATATTAGAGCCTCCTCCCACCTCCTGGACTGCTTCCTTTCCTTTTCCAGCATTAACTTCTTTTAATGCCTCAATCATTTGTTGTTTGAATGTGTTTGACATTGCATCCAAACGTTCTGTGACTGTGTTTTGGCTTACTCTCAATTCTTCTAATTGTTTTTCAACCATAGCAATCCTCTCTGTGTTGGTGTTAACCATGATTTTGTGTGAGTGTTTTTTGAATTTTCTGAATATGTTTATCAGGTATTGCGTAGCAGAAGCAAGCTGGCTCTGAGGCCAAATGTAACAAACTGATACAATTTGCAGAAAATAGTACGATGATACAGAAATGGGAGAATATTCAGGATTTTGATTTCAGAAATCTGTTATAAGCTGCCAAATCACGTACACAGAGATACTATTTAAAAGGACAGAAAACGCAACAATTAAAATAAAAGCGCAAAACAACTTCTAACAAACCAAATTAAAATACGGTGCCGTTTTTAAATGATTAAAAACGGCTTTTAATTCCTTCAATCTCCCTTCAGCGTTTTCTCCACATCCCGCGCGTCTTCTACGATCAATTGAGCTCCTTTGATTCGCACCATGACATTTTAGTCCTTTTACTTTCTCGTCATCTTCATCACCTCGTCTTTCTACCTACCAGAACCCACACAAACAAAATTGCATACATATATTATCTCATTTGTATTCATAGGACCAAATTCTACCCTAATACCACCCGCGACAATCTTCTTGTAAACAATTTGATTTTTTTTTTTTTAATAATGTCTATTATGTCAAAATATATAATCACAAAATACCAAAAAAAAGAAAAAAAAAATTCAATCACAATAATGAACTAAATGTTGGTAAATAAGGAAATTATTGATCACCAAAGACCTTTTACATTCTCAATATAGTAATAGGGTGGTAAATGAAAAAATAAATTAGGATCTATATATTAAAATTAAATTAGGATTATACTAAATGACTCATAAATGAGTACGTATGGAAGAATTTTGGTAGCTCCAAAATACTTTGAGTGGTATACCTAAGCGACTATTTTTAAATAAATAGATTGTGATTATCAAATAATGAAAGTATAACCCATCATTCTTATCCGTGATGTAATATTAAATTGTAATTAAGGATATAAGTTAAAAATGGATTTAGATGTGAAAGACAGGCACATCTTAATTTTTTATTGAATCAAAGTACTTTGGTAGGTTTGTGTATATGTAGTTTTATATTATGTGTGTGTAACTATCTTTTTCATCGATACCTAAGATTTAATTAATTAAGGGAAAAAAAAGTGCATAGCCCAAACTGAACTTGCAGATAGCAACAGCCAACTATAAATTTATAATGGGCTTTCAAGTGCAATCCAAACTATTCCCATTCGTTGGCTGGGGTCTTTGATTTTGCCCACTTTAACAACAGTTTTTCAAACATATGTTTAGTGATTAATGTTGTTTTTTTAATACTAGGATACAGGTAATTAAGAATCTATTTCTTGCTTATATATCATGTTTAATGTTAATGTAGTTTATTTTACTCGAATACAGGTAATTACTAATCAAGATTCGAAGAGAGTACTGTCAAGGTGAATAGATATACATAACCAATTAGCTTTCAATATTTGCCCACAATTGGATAAACCTAAAACCTTGACAGCTTAATTTTATTTATTTTTTGGATTAAAAAAACTAAATTGTTTGATGACTAATTCTGGCAGCGAATCATCTTCTATCTTGATTTCACGATTGTGGGGTAAGTAGAACCAATCTTAGTTTATTACTTTATTTACACTAATTAATGATGGACATTCATTTGATAAATCATGTCACTTTTGGTAGTAATTTAACTAAATCATATTGTACTAAGATAAGATAACTAATGATCAGGAATGGGTCACAAATTCGAGTCACTGAAAAATTGAAAAAAATCAATTAAACATTCTCTCCCAAAAAAAAATAAAAAAAATCCCCTGAGAATGAGAATCCTTTTCTTCTTAAGTATGTATACCATAAACTAATTCTTTATTTTCCCTCTATAAATTAGAAATTTATAACCAATAAGTTTCTCAAAATTCTAATTTTTTTTTTTTGTCAGCTAAATTGATAATACAACATTAGGCCTCTCCCAAAATTCCAATTCATCATCAATCACATATAACTCGTAAAATATGGATTGTAAGTTGATAAATTTTACAGAATTAAATGTTTTCAAGAATATATGTCCCACAAAATTTATATATATATATATAAAAGAAGGCTTTGCCTCTCTTAAATATTGACAAGTGACACTCTCCAAAGATGTTACCTCAACTTTTTCAAATTTTTTAAAAAATAATCTATATATATGAAATAAGACTTTAGTTCTCTTAAATATTGACAAGTGACACCCTCCAAAGATGTCACCTCAATTTTCCCAAATTCTCACGAGATTTTGTTTTTCTTTAAGTTTTATGACTTGAAAAATGGAAACTGATGAAATTGAAAAAAAACCAATTTGAGGAAAATCATAAGGAACTATCAATATTAACTTAACTTGATTGTGATGGAGATAAAGATTAGATATATTTGATGAAAATTTTGATAGATTTTATTATAATTAATATCTTTATGATTGATTTTATATTTTATGATCTTAGGTTTATATTAGTGTAAATATGAGTTATTTTTATTATTCTAGAAAGTTGATTGATTTATGAAATAAGAAAAGTGAGTTTTCTCTGAATTTTCACCTGCTATTTTCAAAATCAACGGATTTCACAATTCATTCTTCAAGCATCGATTCTCAGCCAACTAGTAAAGAGTAACAACGGTCGTACAAAGATTCGGTTGAGAATCATTTGAGTGGAGTAGAGTATGTAAGTAACCTATTAAAATAGAGGGAAATAATTTTACTATATTTATTAATAAAAAAATATTTTTACTCTTATTGTAAAATGTAAAATATTGGGTTGAAGTATAAATTTAAGATTCTCGTCAACGATATTATTTTTAAGAATATAGAGTTTTTTGTTTCAATCTAATTTATAAAAAAGATATATAAAAATATATTAGATATATGTATATGTATATATATAACTATATACATGAGTAATTTGGTTCTTTTACATCAGTTTAGTAAGTTGAACGAATTGAAAAATAGTTAATTTATTTCGTTGATCCTTTATTCTTTTGGATTTTTCTCATCCAATTGACTATTTTATTTATATATTAAAGTACAATTTAACTCGATAATGTTTTCAATTCACTGTAATTAATATATTCATATGAGTCCAAATTGTATTCAATTCGTGATTTAAACATAATATATTTTAATATAATTGAGAAACAAAATTTTCTTCTACTAACTTTTTTATTTATATACTCAATAAAAAAATAAAAATATAAATATAAATAACATAAAAATATAAAAAAAAAAAAGAATAGAAGCTCGTGGGATGCACGTGTTCCTAATCTAGTTAACTTAACCTTAAAAAGTAGATTAAATCGTAAGTGGGGACAGAAGTACATGGGTGTCTAGTAAGAGAGGAGTCTTGACTTCAACGACTTCAGATGCCAACTGTCTACCCAATATTCCAACTGCTCTCTACCTAAAATCCCATTCCCAACATCAACTTGTTATTAATAATTAACCAATAGAAAACATATATAATTTATCTATAAAAGGAAAATAAAACATATACAATTCTCACAACAAAAGTAGATAAACTCTTATTTCTATAATTGTCCAACCTTCCTTTTCATTTGTCTATTATTTCAAGACTAATTAACCACTTCATATTATCTATAGTACAATCATGTACTAAATACTTTTTTAATTGCATATACTAGTTATTATTTATTAATTGCAATGTAAGCATGTACATAACAATTTTAATTACATGTACTAATTAATTCATATTATCCATTACAAAATATTGTTAATTTATATTTTATCACAACTAATTTCTTTGAGTAAAACTCTTGTAATGTTGGTCTATGAATCTAATTTTATGAGATGAGTCAAACAATATATTATATAGTCAAATAAGAGTAATAAAGTCCTTTAACCATCAAAAAAGTAATAAAAAAAATCCTCATAAATTACGATGTAACAAATTAAGACTCGTGTTATTTCGTTTTATATTTACAAATCACGACATAACATTCACGGAATTGGGGATTCTAGACCTCGTTTATTAACTACAAAGAAATTTCATGCAATTGAAAATCATAATTGAATTTCATGTCGATTTAATTTCCAAGCCATGAGATGGTTTGGTACATTTATTTCTATGATCTTATTTTTATCAATGTTAATTAAAATTTTAAAAAAACATCCATATATATGAAGCTGAAGGAGAAAGAAAAGCAAGAACAGCTAGAAAACAATAGGTTCCACTAAACCAGCAAGTATATTCACTTTGAATTTCCTACTCTCATCCAACATAACCAATACTGAAAGCTCATTTTCACCAAACAGAAAACCAACCATATCTCATATACAAAAACAGCTACATAAAACCCTACTCCAAGAAACCCATTCTCCAATTAGAGAAAACAGAATCATGGCCAAGAAAAGCTATTTCTCCCCAGAATTTTCCGGGGCGGTGGATATAAGGTGCAGCTTTCAATCACTCATAGGAATCGTGGTGGCGGTGTTGGTGGTCGGAGCCATTTATTTGACGGCATTAATGCAAGAAAATGATCACACGAACAGCAATGGCGGCTCAACGTCTTCCAAGTTGAATTCAGAATGTGATTTGTTTTCAGGGAAATGGGTTTATGACAACGAGACATATCCTTTGTACAAGGAGGAAGAATGCACGTTCATGTCTGATCAGCTGGCTTGCCACAAATTTGGAAGAAATGATTTGGATTATCAGCATTGGAGATGGCAACCTCATCGTTGTCACCTCCCAAGGTCTTCTCTTTTTTCATTCTTCAATCTCCTTTATTAAAAAAAAACAAAGTCATCTTTTAACCTCATATATTTTATCTATCATTGCAATTTGCACCTTTATAGAAAATATATACAAAATAAAAGAAACAAAGAAATTGACTCCTTATTTTATTTTGGTAGTACGTAATTTATTTTGTAAACAATGCAAAAAAACTCAGCTTTCAACCTCGTGTATTATTTTTGACTTGTTATAAAGTTATTGTCATGTAATTTTTGTACGTTTTATTGAAAATTTGGGGGATTTATTTTCTAGCTAACTATATTCAAATTCAATATATATTTAGATGATTATCATAAACTTGAAGGATTTTATTTATAGGAAATGATTTTTGAGAAAAGTGGAATGTTTTTTTTCTATCTTAATAAAGGTTCAATGCCACAGCATTGTTAGAGAGATTAAGAAATAAAAGGCTAGTATTCGTTGGGGATTCTCTAAATAGAGGGCAATGGGTGTCTATGGTGTGTTTGCTTGACAAGGCTATACCTAATAAAGATCGCAAATACATGCACAACAATGGCAGCTCTTTGATCACCTTCAAGGCTAAAGTGAGTTTACATTTCTCTTCGTCATTTTTGGGCACTGTCTCGTATTTTATTTTACCAATATATGTTATTCATAAAATTTGTCCTTTTTGAAGGACTATAATGCAAAAATACAATTTTACTGGGCGCCGCTATTGGTAGAGTCTAATTCAGATGATCCTGTTAACCATCGTTTGCCTGATCGTATAGTGAGAGCCCAAGGTATTGAAAAACATGGCCGCCATTGGACCGATGCCGATATTTTGGTTTTCAATACCTACCTATGGTGGAGAAGGCCTCAAATGAAAGTTTTGTAAGTACTATTGAATTACAATACATGTCAATATCGTTTTGTATTTTGTCAATACAGTATGATAATGTAATATACCGTGCGATGGATCAGGTGGGGTTCTTTCAATAGTTCAGATGGAGTATACAAGAAAGTAGAGATGCTTCGTAGCTACGAAATGGCTCTAAAGACATGGTCGGATTGGTTGGAAATTCATGTCAATCGTAGCAAGACTCAACTCTTTTTCATGAGCATGTCTCCCACTCATGAGAGGTACTCATTCACATCAAACTTTTATTTCATATATGCCTTTCTTTAATTCTCTTACATACTATCTTCCTATTTTTTTTCACAATGATTTATCCCATACCTAATAATATGTTAATTCAATCATCCACCCCTTTTTTTTTTCTTTTAAAAAATTACCCTTTTGGGAAAATAATATATGGGACCAAATTACACTTAATTACAGGATCAATTTTGCAATTCACTCCTATCATAATTTGACCAACAAAAAAAAAAAAAAGGAGAAAAAAAACTCAATTCAAATTATCTTTAGTCTCAATTACTTATTGCAAGATAATGTGTTTTCCTGCATTAACGTAAGCTAAGTCACTTTATCTTATGAAATTCAAGATTGAATAATCATAACCTTTTCCCTCCATACCAACGGTCAAAATTAACAAATTGTTAGACTTAAAAATTTTCTACACTAGACATTTCTAAATATTTAACCAAATTTACTTTTAAATTTTTTTGTAGTTTGTACCATAATTGATGCAAAGATTTGGCATTTGCAGGGCAGAAGAATGGGGGAAATCCGTTGGAGAAAATTGCTACAACGAAAGGGAACTCATAACAGAAGAGGGGTACACGGGACGAGGAACAGATCCTAAGATGATGCGAGTGGTGGAGAATACACTCGACGATCTTAAAAAGAGAGGATTAAACGTACAAATGATAAATATAACTCAACTTTCAGAGTACAGAAAAGAAGGCCACCCTTCAATCTACAGAAAACAATGGGAACCTTTGACCAAACAACAAATTTCCGACCCACTTGGCTATGCCGATTGCATACATTGGTGTCTTCCTGGAGTTCCCGATGTTTGGAATGAGCTCTTGTATGCTTCCATTTTTAATAATTATACATCAAACTAAGTTTGAGATTTTCACAAAGATTTTACGAAGGTAAAATCTTTCTTTCTAGTTGTTTCATGATGATTTGAATCTATTGTGATGAAAATTTTAGTTTGAGTGTAAATAGTTGTGACATGACTAACTGCATTGTGAGTGTGATTGTACTTTGCATAGAGGGTACATGATGCAAGTCCTGATACATCCTCTGTTTAGAGCTCTGTTTCATTTTATCATGTGTGGCTAATATGATATTATTAATTTACCAACATAATATGTGATGATGTGGGTTTTTGATCGAGTCAAATAAATGCCAACAATAATATAATTTATTGAATACAAAGAACTTCTAGATTGGCATAGCCCACATTTTGCCACCTAATAAGACAAAATCTTATTTGTTGTTAGCCTTAAAATCTTCTTGTTACTTGTAGCATTGAGATCATGACTTATATATGTTGCTACAAGAGTAATTCTAGCTCATGCAAAAACTTATAAATAACTTATAGATAGTCTAATTAGTAATTAGTAGCTTGCTATTAGTAGGAAATCAAGAAAGTCAAGTGATCACTTAACACTACCTCTGTTTGATCATACTTGTTAATTTAGCAAGGTAATGTTGGTTGATAGTATATTATTATTATAGTTCTATGTTTCAGAGTATTGTTCCCTATTTGATACATAAAAAGAAGTAAATTTACAAGAAAACGAATCCTCGTACACTGATTTTGTCAGGATTTCATAATATAGGTGTAAAGAATCTGATTCCAAACATCGGGTACTCCAGGAAGACACCAATGTACGCAATCTGCATACGAGTTAGGATCTTTTAAATTCTCTTTTGTTAAACTTTTGTAAAAAAATCTATAAATAGAAGGATGAGCTTCTCTCCTGTATATGGACATTTTTGTTATACGTAGATATACCACTTTTACCCCTCTTTTCTCCAGTTTATCTATTGCTGATTCTGCAATTCGCGTCATGTTTTCGTTTATTGTATATCTCATATACCCCAAATCAAACATCGGCTTACTTATCTTGTAGCATTGATTTGTAATCTCGTCCCTACAAAACATTGTTGATCGATTGTTAACTTGTCTAATTAATAGACTAGTAAGAAAAAAGACAATGATCCAATGTTGATATGATTAAACCTGTTGGGATTATAAGGTGAAGCACTCATGAAAAACATCTTGGTTTTGGTTGTATTGATGTTCATTTCCAACCAATCTGACCAAGTATTCAGTCCCATTTCATAATGACGTGGCATTTCGACTCTTTTGTAGATTGCATCTGAGCTCCCAAATGATCCCCATCTGATCATCGTTTTTGACTCTTTATTAGGATAAAACATCTCAAGTAATAAATAAAATGGAGGTTAAATTAAGGTAGTTGGAATTAAATTATATATACTTACAGTATTCTAGTTCCTTCATTCAACCACCAAGCATAAGAATCAAAGATGAGTATATCTGCATCATTCCATTGCCTGCCATGCTTTTCAATGGACATAATTCTTACAACATAGCTTTCCTTTTGACGCCCACGTGGATCGTCGCAATTGGACTCCACAAGAAATGGTGACCAGTAGAATCCGATTGTGGTGTTGTATCCCTATTGATCATCGAAACAGCTTCACAAGAATCATACTAGTTATGCAATCAGATCGTAAACTAATAAATTATATATATATATATTAGTATTCTTCATTGATGAATGATCTAAAGACTGTATTCTAAATATGAATTTTTCCCTACTAATGTGATCTTAACAATAAAAAGAAAAAACTAAGTAAAGATAAATGTCTTACAATATCATGAAAGTAGCGCAACTTGCCTGTCTCGATTAAGTACTTTTTTGACGATGGAGAAAGAGATGAATGAATTAAACAAAGAAACGAAGCCCACTGATTTCTATTCACTGAATCGCCAACAAACAATATCTTTTTCCCTCTCATTTTCTCCAACAATAATGTCCCATTGAATCTAATCACAAGGATGAAAAAAATCAAAACCCTAAAAATTAATCACTTCAAAAAAAAAAAAAACAAGAAATGTAAGAACCTTGGAAGGTTGCAATGATGAGGTTGCCATCGCCAATGTTGATAGTTTAAATCTTTTCTTCCATATTTTTCACAAGCAAGTTCTTCCTGCATGAAAGAACATTGTCTCTCCTTGTAAAGTGGGTATGATGTGTTGTCATAAATCCATTTGCCTGAAAATATGTCGCAATTATTTGAAGTGGGATCATTATTTTCAGTTTGTTCTTGTTTCATTATAACCTGGTTTTTCACAAACATGTTGGAATACTTCATGTCGCGAGTTAGATAAAGTGTTGCAACAACCAACGCAGTGGGCAGCAGCCATGTAACGTTATGTGAGGTTAGAGCCATTTTTTTACTTTCATGATCTTCAAATGTTGTGTGTTCTTTAAATATTGTGATTTTGTTTACCTTTGATTATTTCGCACGTGGTTTGTGAATTATGCATGTGGAAATGTGATGGTAATTGACTTCAACTATAAAGGAATAATTGAATATATTGTTACCTTCTTTAACAAACATTTTTTCTTTTTTCTTTTTAAATGGTCAAAATATTGATTGAGGACCGTTACTTACCTTTTTTTTTTTTTTTGTGATTTTTTTCTTAATTATATAATATGGTTTCATATACCTATTCGACTCTCTAAATTTGTTATGATGAAAAATGTGAGATGTAAATTGTCAGATATTAATGATTGAATACACTTGTTAAGTTAATTGGACAATGTGAAGTTTAGACTGAAGGGCCAGGCCTGGTTGGTGTCATAGATGCCCTCGAGTTGGGGGCGCAATCTGTATTTTTTATGGGGCCCAATCTATACCTATTAAGTTCTCTTCTATATATCCATCTAATTTTGAAGATCGGGCCATTTTAATCACAATTTTACGGACATGATTTTCTATTTTATTTTTCTCTTTCATCTCTTATTTCAAAATAATAATTATATATTATATGTATATTATATTAATAATTGATATACAATATATATCAAAGATAATATAATATAAAATTAAATACGAAAAATAGAAGAGATGATCCAATTCCATAATTTTAGTTATGCAACCACTCTCACCACTTATCACTTATTTTGGTAACTTCTTTCAAATTACAGAAAAAAAATCATCCATGAATTTTCATCCTCTTAACTATTTTTTCACTTTTCAATTTCCAAACAATTTCACTAGAAACTTCAATTTTATCTATGTAGATGAATGGAATTTACGATGTGGATATTTTCAATTTTAGCGTCCATATGACAGAATTGACATTTTGAATAAATTAGATCAAAATTGAGAAAAAAAATATAAACACTTAAATGACCAAATTTGGAATATACAAAATTGTTGATGAAAAAAAAAACATAATTCATAGAACAAAAATTAAGATTTTCCCCATAATTTAGATATATTTGGTGCTTATTTGGTTTTAGATGCAAAATTTATGCAATAATGGGTGGAGCCCATCAATCAATTCACCTAATCCTGTCGATTAAATTGTTAACTTGGTAAGTTGGTTAACCTAATCTTATTGCGACCTATTTATTCCACGAAAACAATTAAACAAGCATTTATTTTATATATACTACACCTTTACTTCAAACTGTTCTGCGTGTTGGAACAGTTGAAACTTCTACTTTGGCAGGACATACCTAATAGTTTATGTATTGTAATTCTTCAATTTTCAGCCGCGAATCACGTTAATTGTCATGCTTTTCTAACAAATATTTTGTCTTTCTTGCACAAAATTCCAGACCCATGTGAAATTATGTCAAAGCCAAATATTTTATGAGAAAATTCGTAAATTAGTCTCATAATTATTGGATCCCCGCAATTTCAGTTTCATTTAAATTTGTAAAATCTTTCACATCTTATTCGTTGACTAAAGAAAAAGTACTTAATCCTATGAGGGTGTGGTTTGATTAGGGTGTTTGGATGGATTAGGGCTATTTAACTCATTTAAATTTGTGTTTAGTTTGTTGGTTTTGAGATCCAAGCTAAAATAATCTAAAATGGGGTTACAGTGGATTAAATAAATCTATCAAAGTTAATGAGTTTATTTAACCCACCATAACCAATTATTTATTATAGTACAAAATATCATCTTTATCCTTATTATTCAATTATTAAAGACAACTCAATTTTTTATTTTTCAAATATTTATTCAATATCATCAAGTATTAACCCACCAAAAATATTTTACTACTTTAGTTTTGGATTTTAGAATTAATTTTTATTGAGAAAAAATGTTAGAGATTTTGATCAATTTAATATTAAACTTTTTACTACTTTAGATTTGGATTTTAAAATTAATTTTTATTGAGAAAAATATTATGAGTATTTTGGTTAAGTTAATACTAAAACACAAAAACACTTGCTTCAAACAAAATTTTTTTTGATAAACTCATTTCAAAACCAACATTTAACATTAAAACCAAACACACAAATATTAAACTCAATTTAAATCAAACAGTACAGATCCATCATAACCCAATAACCTAATTAACTCAACACACACCCAACATATCCTAAAAGATCACAAAACATGTCCTAAAAGATCACAAATTTAGTCCCATCATGAAGTAATAATTTGATGGAATTTCTCACGTAACCTGTCTGGTTCAATTTTTTTTTTTTTTTTTTAATTTAGTAGTACTCGAGTATTAAATTGATTCCCATCTGAATCAAATATGACAAATGCTCCAAACATAAGGTCAATTAAACAAAAATAAAAGGGGCCCAAGTAAAATACAACAAACCCAATAATTGTGGAATTAATTTTGCAAATTTATAGAAAGATCCGTAAATAATACATTTCAAAGTCTTTGACTCTTTGGAACGTGTGAATCTCGAGATATAGTATAGAAAATGCAGAGCTAAGGTTGGTGGTTGAAGATGAGCAAAAAATGAATCTTAAAACACCCAAAATCAGATGGAAATCCCATTACACTACTGCTTTAATCCTCGTAGCTTTGGTCACAGCTGCTGCTCTTTATCTAAGAGGTGACAATGGAAGCATCGTGCAAGAACACAATAAGCTGCCATTAACACAGTACGAGGAAGAGACAGTTGCTGGTAATGAAACAGCTGAATATTCGAGCTGCGATTTGTATTCAGGAAAATGGGTTTTCGACAACGTATCGTATCCATTGTACAAGGAACAAGAGTGTTCTTTCTTAAAAACTGATTATGGGGAAAAGGAGCATGCTTGTCTGCACAATGGGAGAAAGGAGTTCAAGTATCAGAACTGGAGATGGCAGCCTCATCATTGTCATCTTCCCAGGTTTTTGTAAAGATTCATTTTCATGCATTTTTTGCGTTGATGTTTTTGGAACATGAATCGGATTTGTGTGCTTGTGGTGACAGGTTCAATGTCACAGTGTTTTTGGAGAAAATAAGGGGGAAAAGAGTTGTGTTTGTGGGAGATTCTTTGAATAGGAATCAATGGTTATCGATGCTCTGCTTAATCGAATCGTCTCTCCAACAATCAGATAAAACCATCGTCAGAAGAGACAATCTCTTCATCTTCACCGCATATGTAACTTTTTTTTTTTTTTTTTTCATCTACGAATTAATGATTAAATTCATTTATAGGACAAGTGTCTGAAACCAATTCCTTAATTTTGAAAATTCACTTCTAGTTCTGTAATTGAAACTCCAATTTCAGTCTTTTCCCACCGAAATTTCCCAATTCCGGTAAATTTTTGACGGGTGGGTCTTATTAATTTTGATATCTGTGTGACTCAAGCTCAAAAAATTCATCAGAGTTCAAAATTTCGAGCGAAAAAAGACTGATATTGGATAATTTTTTAAAATACTGAACTAAAATTGGTTTTTCAAATTTATAACAAAACTAGTTTGGGACACTTGTTTGGTAAACATTGTGGTAGAACATGTTTGAAGTCTTTCTTGCGCTTGTGTTAATGAAGGAATACAATGCCACAATCGAGTTTTATTGGTCTCCATTGCTGGTAGAGTCCAATTGTGATGATCCATATGACCACTCCATAAAAGATCGTATAATTAGGATTAAAGCAATCGAAAAGCATGCTAGGCATTGGAATGATGCGGATATACTCATCTTTGATGCCTATTTATGGTGGCTTCAACCATCCATGACTCTCTTGTAAGTACTCGTTTCAATTTGTACATACATACATGTGTGATCGTGTGTAAATAGTTAAATAGTCGATATATATTGCACTTGATAATGTCATTCACTAGATAACAACATAATGCTCTGTCTTAGTCAGATGGGGATCATTTGAGAGCAATGATACGATCTATAAAAGAGTGGAAATGAGGCTACGACGCCATGAAATGGCTTTAACCACGTGGTCTGATTGGATCGAGATCAACATCAATCGCACCAAAACGAAGCTGTTCTTTATGAGTCCCTCACCATTTCACACACAGTACGTATGTTCCAAATATATCTTCATGAAACTATCCGTCTTAATGAATGTTTTATTTATAAGGTCAGGATATGTTTAATTTTGCAGCGGAGAAAGTTGGGACATACCACAACATTGCTACAACGAAACAGAGCCAATCGAGAAGGAGGGGTACTGGGGAATATCAGCAGATCGAGAGATGATGAACGTTCAAGAATCAGTGATACGAAAGCTGGAGACGAGAGGCGTAAAAGTCGAGTATCTGAACATAACACATTTGTCAGATTACAGAAAAGATGCACATCCATCCATCTATAAGAAATTTCCTTATCCTCCAAGTGAAGAGCAGCTAGCAAATCTCAAGGCTTATGCAGATTGTTTTCATTGGTGTCTCCCAGGTGTACCTGATGTATGGAATCAAATCCTTTATTCCTACATTGTTAAATAACATCTGCTAAGTGTACAAATATAGCACAAGTTTTGAGTATTGAGAACAAGAAAAGGGACTATATATTTCTTGATTTATTGCAGTTTCATATAAATTTACTCAGCATTTATGAGACTTGCACATTTGATGATTGTAATTATTGTAAATAGTAAATAAACTTTCAGACCAAAAGCATCAAATTAACATTTAAAATTGTCTAATCTAATACAGATGTTACGTAGCATCAAAATATTCCGGATTTCACTGCTGCAGGTTTTGGGACTTTAATTTTGTATTCAAATTAATTGTGCATGTGCCACACACTTCCTTCTTACACTTACCAAGAAAGATATTACATATATATTTCCAATTAATTAAAAATTTCTCACTATAAAGATTGTGGGGCCCGAATACCCACACCTACTTTTTTCTGTGAGAATAATTATTGTGATATTTGTCAAATAGAGGTTGCTAAATGTACTACGTTTTGAAAATAATACGTTTATAATCTATGGTGATATGTTTTGAACACGTTATGTATTAAAAAAAGAAAAAGAAAACGAGTATCAAAATGAGAGTCTTTTGCTCCTGGTGAATAATTCTTTACATTTATATTATACTTGTATGTATATTATCTATTTCCTGTATAAATGACTAATTTTAAAAATCTTAGTAAAATATATTGATTTTATCATCCCTTTTTAACTAACAACTAATCTCATTCCAAAATAAATATTAATGTTTTAAGATATTGCAAGCAAATTCTAGAAACCGATAAAATTTCTACCCACAGTTAAATACAATTATTACAACTAAAATCTCAATAGTCATATACAAAAAACTTATCTCATATAATTTTGAGATAAGTAAATGAGGTCGACGTAGGTAGCATATGTGTTAATGTTTCTTGAAATTCTACAAATGACATTTATTTTAGAATAGAAAAAAAAAATGATATTTATTTTAAAAGTATATTATTACAATATTGTATCTGCGATTTAACCTAATTTAAAAACATCTGATATTTTCTCGTGGCAAAACAAACTTGGTATACTAATATCACAACTAACAACATGAATAACTTTCTTAAGTAAGAGGTAACGAAAATCTTCAGATTGTCAATTTTATGTCATCTTTTTAAAAAAATTCCTCAACCCCCCCCCCCCCCCCCCCCCAACTTTCTTACAATGCTTTCTGAGCCATGTGATATTATTCACAAAAGGAAAAAAAAATTAATGACATACTTAATACATCCTCCACAAACCTAATTTCTTAAGCACATACAAAACGTTTCTGGGTAAGAAGATAGACTTTTTTTTTTTGTTTCTTTTATTCAATATATGATCCATATTAATTAATACATAATTACCAGATAAAATTAAATGGCAAACTTAAAATTCATGGAAGTGGAAGCCAAAACAAACAAGAAAATGTGTTTAGAGAGATGGAAAAATGCAATTCCACACGTTCCAAGCTTCATCCTCGTAGCATTCGTCGTGGCTGTTGTTCTTCGTCTTACGTGGAACAATGCCAACGTGGACAGCATAAAAAACCTAGTTTTTCTCAAGAAAGAAGATAGTGTAAGTAAAAATGGTACAGTTGGGGCAGGTTGCAACTTGAACTCGGGCAGATGGGTTTACGACGACGTATCGTACCCTCTTTACAAAGAGGGACAATGTTCTTTCATGGAGGATGCCTTTGCTTGTGAGAAATATGGGAAAAAGAACTTAAAGTATCAGAATTGGAGATGGCAACCTCATCATTGTGACATTCCAAGGTTAATGTTATTATAACATTTTTAGCTAATACTTATTTTCTCACTAATGTTATACTTAGGAAATTTAACAAGTCTTTTACAAAGAAAAGTACATGACTCAAATAGCCTTATTAAAAAAAGTGAAATTCCCCCTTTCAAAATCGAAGTTTTTGCATTTTAGGCCCAATAAAAACAAATTTCACAATGAAGTCATGTTAAATTTTATCTTTTCATGGATTTTGTCCCATTTTTTTAATGAGCTATGGAGTGGAGGGGTGACAATAAAAACTGGAATTTGGTTCAAATCTTAGTCTTCGTAATATGTAGTATTATATAAAGATGGGTATCACTTGAGCTAAAAAGCTTGTGGTCGCGGACTTTGTCCTCTACTCACCAAAAGTTGGAAAATCCTAATTTTTTAGGGTCACATGTGAAAAAAGATTTTCTGACAGCATTTTCAATTTTTGGTGATTGGAGGATTTAAATGTAAATATCCTTTTCTATGCTCGTAACATATTATATTGTTGGTGTTTTTTTTTTTTGAACATGTAAACAGGTTCGATGGAGGTGCGCTTTTACAGAAATTAAGAGGAAAAAAGTTAGTGTATGTAGGGGATTCATTGGGAAGAAACCAATGGAGATCGATGCTTTGTTTAATTGATTCATATCTTCCTCCATTATCAAACAAAAAAGTGCAAAAAATAGGTGACTTCTCCTCCTTCCACTCCATTGTACGTAAGACATTTCCATCTTTGTATATTAAAATGCATGGGAGAATATGTTTTTTTTTTTTTTCATCTAAGAATTCCTTTTCTTTTTTTTTCAATGAGTTGACAAGAAGACATTTTTGCTTATTGCATCTTTCTTTCTTAGTCTTGAAAGATGAATGTAAATACAAGATGGTTGTCTGAGAATTAAGTGTGTCGTTAAAATCAATGAAGGACTACAATGCGACAATCGGGTTCTACTGGGCCCCATATCTTGTGGAGTCTGCCCGGCGTACTGTACGAATTAAGTCCATAGAAAAACATGGAAGACATTGGATTGATGCAGAGATACTCGTATTCGACTCTTATGCTTGGTGGTCTAGACAGCCAATCACAATCTTGTAACTATTCTACCTACTTTTTATTTTCAAGTTTATTATCTATATATTTGGTTTTCTAAACCTACTGTATTAATATTGTAACATTCTTGTAATTAATTTATAACTGAATAGTGGGTTTTTTTTTTCAGGTGGGGTTCATTTGAGGACCCAAATGCAATATATAAAGTGGTAGATATGAAGCTGCGCATATTTGAAATTGTTCTAAATACTTGGTCAGATTGGTTGGAAATGCATATCAATCGAAACAAGACCAAGATTTTCTTCATGAGCCCTTCACCTTTACGTTTGGGGTACTTTTTCATCAGCCCATTAATTTTTTCTCAAATGTTTGGATTTTGTTTTTGGGGTTAATTGCATAATCCTCGTCACACAATTAATGACTTAGCATATAAATCATCAAACCTTTTTTTTATGGCACCAATATATACAAATTATATGGATTTGACATTTAAATCACAAAACTAATTTTTCGATAATTTTTCACCGGATTTTGGCATGTAACACAAGGGTTTTTTTGTCCATACAATTGAGTTGATATATTCCCGCTACATACTTAATTAAGGGATGTTTAGAATACGACTTAAATGTTTGGATAACAAAACCCTTAAAAATATGTTACACGCAAGTCATATGTCAAAATCTTGTAAAAAATGATAAAAAAATTATTTTGATGGTTTAAGTATCAAATGCATAAAGTTTATGTATCAAAAAAAAAAAGTTTGATGATTATATACAAAATCACCGTAATGAGGTTGCTCCAATTAACCCCTGCTTTTATTATTTCTGATGAAATGTTATTTACTATAGAAATATTCTTTCTTTCGTATAATAATGTATTGCTGTAGAAATACTGTATGGTGGACGGATGGCAGTTGCTACAACGTAACGGCGCCGTTTTCGGACGAGACGTATTGGGCAAATGGTGTGGACCGTAGGATGATGAGCATTGCAAAATCAACGATAGAGAAGCTTGGAGAAAGAGGGGTAAAAGTGGAATATGTGAATGTAACACAACTATCAGGTTACAGAGAAGATGCACGTCCATCAATTTATAGAAAATTTTGGGGTCAATTAGCAAATAGCAAATTCATTGACCCCACAAATTATTCAGATTGTATGCATTGGTGTCTGCCCGGAGTGCCCGATCTTTGGAATCAGATTATTTATGCCTATCTTATGATTAACTAATTTTATGTATTGGTTACTAATAAGAGTTTTTGGACAGAAAGAATTTTTTTTTTTTTGAATTATTTAGTATTGTTTTTATTCTCAATTCTTAATTATTACTAATTAATTTAAATGTCCACTTGAGAATGACATAATTTATTTATCTCTAATTTATTGTGTAAGATATTTACTTCAAAGAGAACACACAAATGAAAGAGAAAAAAATTCGTACATAACATAAATAACGAATTATGTATGTACAATTAAAATTGAAAATAAATGGACGTTAAAAGCACATTTTGGACCAAATAATTATAAATTATTTAAAATTAATATGAGTTAATCCAATTTATAAAAACTAAGTTATAACAGTTTAAGAAAATTGTCGAGAGTTGTAATGGTTAATTTAATGTGTCCATAATTGTCACTTGTTGATAATTTGGCAATTATGCTCGAGTCATGACATATTCACACGTGGTAAAATTAGTACGAAATTAAGGATGAGGGGGGCTGTTCAACCCCTCTTTCCTTCTTAGACTTTATTGTTCAAAAAATAACAATAATCTTAGTTTGAAAGTCAAAATTAGTTGTTAGCTAAATTTTCTATAATAGTACCTATAATATCATACTGAATAATTGATTGGGGGTTGCCACTAATTGATTTAATGAATAATGTTGGAAAATTGGTTGTAGAAAGTGGTGGGTGATACCACTTTGACCAAAAGTTAAGTGGCTAAATGTTAATTTTTTTAAGGATTGGATGCCAAAAGATTAATCTACGTTTGGAGTAGATAATCTACGCATTTTGAATTACTCAAAACCAATTTTTGGTGAGTGAGAAATTAAGCATCTAAGTTGACCACTTGAAATGGGAATGTGAAGGTCTTGAGTGTGGGAAAAAAGCTTAACTATCCCACATAGGAAGATGGACCTAATAAATGCAAGTATTTAAGAAGTCATGTGAAGTGGCTCAATAATTAATACACTCTTGGAGTGGTATACTTGTGCAACATACAAACGCGTGCCTCGTCACGGCTCGAACCCCGACCCGACCTCGACTGTGGGCTTGGTCCTTGGCAATTGGGTGGATGGGGCGGCTCGAGTTTTCCCGACCCGTTGCTGCGGTTGCTGCATTGCAGCTCCCAGCCGGGGAAACCCATTACTGCGGTTGCTGCATTGCAGCTCCCTGCATTGCGGCTGCATTGCAGCTCCTGGCCGAGGTTCAATTTTTTAAACGGGACGTTTCTTGCATTAAAGACCCGTTAGTGAGGCAGTTACTTCTTGCCGGAAGCTACAATTTTACTTCTTGCCGACGTTCAAAATTGTAGCTCCCGGCCTAGGTTCAATTTTTTGAACAGAACGTTTCTTGCATTAAAGACCCATTAGTGAGGCAGTTACTTCTCGCCGACGTTCAAAATTGCAGCTCCCGGCCGAGGTTCAATTTTTTGAACGGGACGTTTCTTGCATTAAAGACTCGTTAGTGAGGAAGTTACTTCTCATCAATTCTCAGGTGTGAGCACTACCCTGGGCGTATCTCGTCTTAAGGAAAGAGGCCTTCCTCGACTCGACTATTGCTGCTATCTGTAATAGATTAGATATTTTTGTTTCGTTGTTCAACATATTAACCTTACAGTGCTCTTGTAACCAACAAATAATTGGGTCAAAAAAAAAGTGTGATAAAAATAATGATCTCCTATTTATTGTGAGTATCTTCACATATTAATTAGACATGTTTCCTTACAGTACATATTAACATATTCATCGATAATGTATCATAAATCTAATATAATAATTAATTTCAAATCATAAGATTTAAGTAAATCAGATCTTATGAATTAGCGGTGAACTTATTATTTACATTTCCTAAGTATCAATGAGATAGTTGATTTTAATGTTCTATAATCTTAACATATATATGTGTGAATCATTAGTCACCTGGTAAGAAAACATATACAGGATATTTTTCTTATTTAAGAAGTAGCAGAATCTTTTGATTCTCAATTAGTTGTCTTTTATTTTAAGATTCCTTTTTTTTTTTCCAATCATTTTATTGTGCAGTAATTTCTAAGCCACGTGAGATCATTAAAATTACAAAACATTTAGCAATATACTTAATGCATGATGAATTAATTTGATAAAAACATTTGAAGTTAAGTTTTATGGCAGCATATCAAATACATAATAACAATGTTCTGAATTAGAATATATATATAAACACACGAGAATAATAAGAAATTATATTCTAATTTCTCACCAAAAAACAGGACAAAAAATGTGTTAATTGATTATAGAAAATTTTAAAAAAAAGTCTTTTACTAACCTTTTAGTGATCTTACAAGATTTCCCAATAATCCAAAATAATAATACTTCACATATTTGGTACCTATGTAGTTAATGATAATATCATTATATAAGTAAATAAATAAAGGGTGTATGTGTATAGAATGAAAAATATAACACAAAATTATTATCTTTAGTGTGTGTATGTGTGAGAAAAGTTTAAATTCAAAACATGGAGAAAACAGCAAGAAAAGTTAAAGAACAGCATGAGAAAACTGTTCCAAAAACATGGAGATCATTAAACATGCCAAAATTTGGAAGCCTAATCCTCTTGGCATTGGGGGCCATTTCTCTTCATTGGACTTGCAACAATGGCAACCTTGTTAGCCTCGAAAACACAGTTCTTCTCAAAGGAGATGAAACCCACATTCATGTAAGTGAAAATGGTACTTTAATTCAAGATTGCAATTTGTTTCAAGGCAGATGGGTATACGACGACGTATCATACCCACTTTACAAAGAGGGAAAATGCGCATTCTTGGGGTACGACTTTACTTGTGAAAAATATGGAAGAAAGGAGTTGAAATACCAGCAATGGAGATGGCAACCTCATCAGTGTGACATTCCAAGGTTAATTAATTAATTAGTTATATTTGTTTGTGGTTTTGTAAAATGATATATTTGTTGTTTCTCAACATTATATGTGTTATATAGGTTCAATGGAACAGCATTAATGGAGAAACTAAGGGGGAAAAAAATAGTATTTGTGGGGGATTCATTGAACAGAAACCAATGGAGATCCATGCTTTGTCTGATCGATTTATATCTTCCACCATCATCGACTAAATCACTGCAAGAAAAAGGCAACCTTTACTATTTTTACTCTAAAGTAAGCCAAGCTTTTTTTTTCTTTTTCCATTTTTTTGGGGGGCGGGGTTAAATTCATTTTTGCTTTTTAACCAAAACAAGAGGAAGTCCCAAACTATTTCTAAAAAGAATTTTATTGATTATTTTCCAACTAAGCAAAAATTGTCACATTACTCAATTTCCGGAAAAATATTAATTTAGGGGAGCATGTGGTATATGGTACACGTACGAAAAACCACCTATCTCCTAATATTCGGTGGAAAAATTATTGGATTTAACCATTATGTCATGAAACATTACTAAAATTGAATTTAACCATTTTGTATTTCTCGGTTTTTTTAAGACGCAAATTAAAATTACTCCTGAAGTTAAGTGTTATGTAGTATCCTTTTAGATTAAAAAAATAAAATCTGTAATTCAAAACTTAAAAATACTCTCGATTAAATGAGGGTTAAAAATTAATAACCTTAAACAATTTAGTTTTATTTTTCTCCCTTCATATTTGAATTAAAATTTATATTTGCTCCCCTCCTCTATTCAAATAATCATAAACCCTAACCCCACATTTAATCAAACAGTTCACTTTGTAATTCTAAAATATGCCGATGTACGTACAAAATTTTTAATTGGCAATACTTATATATATATATATAGTTCAATGATGTCAAAGTTTTTCTTAGATCAACCAACGGAAAAGGTGTAAGGTAAGATAAAGATAAGTTCGGAGGGGATTATATATACATAAATTAAAAACATGTTTGCATTTTATTTTTTATCTATTTTATTTTTTTTAAAAGGGTCATGAAACTTACGGAAATTGGTAAAATGAATGAAGGAATACAATGCGACAATTGGGTTCTATTGGGCACCATTTATTGTGGAGTCGAATAATGACAATTTACATCGACATGGGGAAGAATCACATATTGTACGAATCAAGTCAATAGAAAAACATGGAAAACACTGGCTTGATGCTCATATACTTGTTTTTAACTCTTTTGTCTGGTGGACCACTCCATTTAATATCTTGTAAGTATCAAATCATCCATTTTTATTATTATTTTATGGAATATAAATATTTTTATGTATCCTCTCAAAACAATATATGATCAGGTCGGGATCGGGATCATTTGGGAGCCCTGATGATGCAATTTACAAAAAAGTAGATAAAAACAAGAACCTGCAGTCATATGAAATTGCCTTAAATACTTGGTCACAATGGTTGGAATCGCATATCAATCCAACGAAGACTAAGTTGTTTTTCACGAGCTTCTCCCCATATAGTTTAGGGTACGTTTTAGTATACTACTAAATTTTTTCATTTTATTTTTAACCCTTCCATGTATGTGTTTCATCTTCGTTTTCTTTAACACTTAACCGAATTCATGATTATGAATTGCAGACATACAATATGGGGAACGAGTGCAAGGTGCTACAACCAAACTGAACCCATTTTCGACGAGAAACATTGGCCAAATGCAGCAAAACGCGAAATGATGCAGATTTTAGAAAAAAGCATAGAAAAGCTTGAAGAAAAAGGATTAAAAGTAGAATATTTGAATATAACTCAATTATCAGGTTACAGAGAAGATGCACATTTATCAATTTACAGACCATTTCACAAGAAAGAGCAAAGGTATGAGCCCATGAAATATTCAGATTGTCTGCATTGGTGTCTTCCAGGAGTCCCAGATACTTGGAATGAGATTCTTTACGCCTATATTATGAACCTTGATGGCTTTTAATTTTCTTGCTGCTTTTCCCTTTCCTTTTTCTTTTCTGATTCACTAATTTTAATTTTACTTTTAAATTGTAGACACGACAAGTTGTTAAACAAGAAAAAATTATTTGATTAGTAAGAGTATAGTTAGTTTACACCAGTTTTGTTTGTATAACTGATGTTTTGAGTTTGAACAAAGAAAGAAAATATTGGATTACTTATTTCAAATCGGGTTGTTGGATCGGGTCAATAATCTTCATTTGGGCTCTAATCACATCTAATACATTAATCATCGAGGTTAAATAAAAGAAAAGTAACTTAAAGATTCTATAATTCATTATTTTTCCCATATATAATTTGTCTAGTGGAGACCATTTTCAAAAGAGATGGAAAGTAGTGTGCTGGAAAATTGTGGAATTCTTATTCCAACCTAAATATATTTACTAAGTTATGTTTAAATTAAAAATTAATTCTATATTAGAAACAAAATAAATAAAACATAAAAATATTTAAACAAAGAGCACCAGATGGACAAATATTTTATGGTTTTTCTTTTCTCTCTTTCAACGGCCACATAAGACACTTTATTTCTTACGCAAAACAAAACATCGATATTAGTGGGCCCATTACTTCTGTTTTATATTTGGAAAAAACAATTAATTGATCAATGAAAATTCCTCATCCATATGAAGCATGTTTGTTAACATTCGTAATTAAACTAAGTTAAATCCCACTTCCTTGTCACAATCTCTCTTTCTCTTACTACAAGGGTCGTTGTCGGCGCTGACCAAATTCTTGGATTTCTTCAATTTCTTGTTGCAAATTCAGATTCCTTCCTCCTCACTCAAAATGCACAGATGGCAAAAGAGAAAAGCTCAGTACCCTCTTATTGCTCTCGTTTTCTTTGTCTTCATAGCCTTCTCTATTCTCTACAGTGAGTCTAATATTCGAGGGATTCACCAAAATCAGTCTCATAGAGATAGAAATGGAGGATCTTTGCTCAATTCTACACCCTCCCAGAACTTTAATCTTTCAAAGAAACCTCCAGGTTTGCTTTTATTTACTAAAATTGCTTCAAAAATCTTGATTTCTTTAATTTTTGTTTGCTAAAGTTTACTAGTTGTTGTTATGGGGGTGTTTGAATTTTTGGGTTTTATGTTTTTTCTTTGATTTTAGTTTATCAAAATCTTGACTTTACAATGCTTCCTACTTGTTTGTAATATGATTGATGGATATAGTGAATTCTACTTGTTATTGTTGCTGGGGTTTTGAATTTGTGTGGTGCTTTCTTGGATTCTTGAATTTTAAAGTATTTGATTTGATTTGTGTGTCTAAATTGTGTTACTTTGATGATGTTGGTTTTGAATTTTGTTAGTGAGTTTAGATAAATTTACAAAATGTGCTTCCACGGTGAGGTATAGTGGCAGAAGGGCTGTTTCAACCCTCCATAGGGAGGAATCCGGTGGTCGGAGAGACGCATCTAAGGTGAATGGCTGTGATTTGTTTTCCGGAAAATGGGTCTTTGATAACACATCATATCCTTTGTACAATGAGTCCCATTGTCCATATATGTCTGATCAATTGGCTTGCCACAAGCATGGGAGGCCCGATTTAGGGTACCAATTTTGGAGATGGAAACCGCGAAACTGCAATTTGAAGAGGTATTTCTACTGTTGTTCCATTGGTAGATTTTGCGAGCATTATGTTATTGAATTCAAGTGCCGTTTGAATGACATTTTAGGCAACTTCTTGTAGGTGGAATGCATTGGAAATGTGGGAGAAATTGAGGGGGAAGAGATTAATGTTCGTAGGGGATTCACTGAATAGAGGGCAATGGATATCAATGTTGTGTTTGTTGCAATCTTCAATTCAGGCAGATAAGCGCTCGATAACACCAAATTCCGAACTTACTATTTTTAGAGCAGAGGTAATCCTCATATCTAAATTACTTTAGGAGATAGCTAGTGTTATACCATTGCATTATGTAATTTCCAATTTTATGAAAATTTAGAATTCATCGTATGGTTCTAAATTCTTATACAGAACTATAATGCAAGCGTGGAGTTTCTCTGGGCCCCTCTTCTTGTTGAATCTAATTCTGATGACGCTGTTGATCATCGACTGAACGAGCGAATACTTCGGCCAGATGCAATTCTTAGACACTCATCGAGATGGGAGCATGCTGATATACTGGTCTTTAATTCGTATTTGTGGTGGAGACAGGGCTCCGTTAAGCTGTTGTAAGTATAATCCTGTAATTCGTCTTATCAAATGAGGGAGATATAAAATGGCTTCTCTGCTTAGAAAGAAAATATGTGTATCTCATACTTATGTAAAATTATATCATTTTAGATGGAGTAATGAAGAGAACAATGTTTGTGAAGAAATTAGTGGGCTTGGAGGCATGGAATTGGCTATGGAAACTTGGGCCGATTGGGTCGCCTCTCATGTTGATCCCCTAAAGAAGAAGGTTTTCTTTGTTACTATGTCGCCTACACATCTATGGTAACCGCTCTCTTATTCAAATAAACTTTATCTTAGAGAATTGATTCTCTAGTGAAATTTAATGTTTGGAAACATTTCCAAAACTGAAATATTGAGCTTCTTTTATGGAGAGTTGAGTTATGGAGCATATACTGGCCCATTATTGAGCTCGTCATGTTTAATATCAAATTATTCCTTTCTTTTACTTGACAAAATTATTACAATGTTGATCCCATGTTCTGAAGACCAAATATCAACGTTGATATATGGAAGTCAATGCTCAATTTACTACTATAAGTGATTGCGATTAAAGAACTTATAACATTCTTGTTAACTGTTCAGGAAAAATGATTGGGAGCCTAAAAGCGAAGGCAACTGTTATAACGAGAAACAGCCCATACACAATGAGAGATACTGGGGGTCTGGTTCTGATTTGCCAACTATGCGAATGATGGAGATGGTATTGAGTAGGTTGGATTCCAAGGTCGTCGTACTCAACATTACTCAGCTCTCTGAGTACAGAAAAGACGGTCACCCCACCATTTTTCGTAAGTTTTGGGAGCCGTTGGGCCCTGAAAATTTGGCGAATCCTGCTACCTATTCTGATTGCATACACTGGTGCTTGCCGGGGGTGCCTGATGTGTGGAACGAGTTGTTATTCCAATTTTTATGACATACATAGAGTTTGCTAAATAGGGTCGTATTTGAATGTGCGTTTGAACAATCATTTAATTGAAGGAAATCCTTAAGCTAGTATGAAATGATCAAATCGATTTGAGTAATGAAAGGGAGGTTGTTTGGATGACTGTTTTGTGCTTAGTTTTTACTGCAAGATTGAGTCCATAGTTTCCATCTATGATCAACATATTGATGCAGAAAATGCTATTCTGAAACACGACTCAAAAGCAGTCGTACCATATACAACAACGCGTAAATTGTGTTTGAGACAAGAGAAGGGAAAAACCCATGTTTTCTTTATCAAATTTCAACCAGACGAGAACAATGAACAGATCGTGCCATGCAAGATAGGTCAATGTGGTTTTATTGGCATCGTTCTCCCTTTCCTGAAGACGGTGTGCCCTTAAGTCATGATGGGTCTCATCGCCATCACGTCTATTTGAAGGAAATCAATGATCTCGATGCTCAAGACAATGATGAATGTGGACCGGAAATATAAATAAGGTCGAGACAATGAAACACCTCATAAGTTTTTCATTTTCTTTTCTCAACATCTACCTATATTTGTGTAGGAATTGTGTTCATAAGTATCTTTTTTTTCTTATGACCATGAAAACTATGATGTGTAATGCAACTAAAATCATTATTCTACTAATTCCATATTTGTTTGTGTATTAATTAGAAAATATTATTATAGTAATTCCATATTTGTTTGTGTATTAACTAGAAAAGTATGAGAGCAACTAAAGCTAAAGAGTGAGGGTAGTATCAGGGTCTCCTTGACAAGCAGAGTCCATAGCATCACCATCACCATCACCACATTTGCAATACTCATCATTGTCTTCAACATCACCAGAATTGGCATCAACCAAGCTTGGCATTTTTGCCACCTCTTGCTACCAACAAGAACAACATTGACAGCATCATATATGCCCTCAAACCACATTATATATAAATATACATATATTATGTAAAAATGGTTTTAAAACAAAGATAAAATGACAATACCTTCCTAAAAATAGTTCCATCCTCTTCAACATGCCACCCAGCTTCCTCGCAAAGAGCCTTAAGAAGATCGTTGGAGTCTGCATGTTTTGGGAGATTGTAGTTACCATGAGCCTTTAGCCCCGAAAAGATTTTACTAGCCACTGATCGTCTCTTTCTCTCTCTTTCCTGATTGTTGAGCCTCTCTCTATCTGAAGGATAACGAAACTTAGTCATCAAACCACCGTCTTTGGTGGCTCGTCGAACCTTCCATGGCCCTTTACTTGTTTTGATGCATCCTTTAAGCACATTCTTTCTCTTTTGCTCCATCATCTTAATTATACTCTCTCCCTATCTCTCTAACGTGAATAACTAAAATTTTCTTTCTTATGCATGTCTTTAGGGGTTTTTTCATACATGCTTTTGTTATATACGAGGAGGGTAATAACAGGACAGAAATGAAAAGGGAACAAAAGAGGACATACGTACTATATTTGATTCCTCATGCATTTGCATGTTGTCTTTTTGTTTTTTTGTTTTCTTTTTCTCTGTGTATTTTTTATGGGAAAGGCAAGATGGATTTGCATGTTTTTGCCGATTTTAGTATAAAAACTTGTCTCAAGACCAAAATGACAAAATTCCGATTATTTGATAGCTTTGATCTCTGTTAAAAATGATATTCTCTGCAGAGATATTCTAACTTTGCTTTTTAAGATGGGAAAAGATATATTTGCTGCTAAAAATCAAAACATTTTCATGCCAACTGTCTTGAAGGCAGTCCCATAATTGATGGTAGAGATTCTCTCTGTAGAGCTTTCTACAAATTACACAAAAATAGGCACTATATTTTGTATAATAACTTTTACAACACAAAGTACTAATACTTTACATTGAGATTTGACTTCATAAGAATTAATCAAACATCTAGTTGTATATCAATCCATTACATGTGTATATACACACCTACTGATTATATTACCTCATTTATGCAAAAGCTGATCAAATTGGTGTAACATTCTAATGTTTTTAAGAATAAATGATGAACTTGGCTCGGATTATACAAAATTTGCAATGTAGATTGAGATATGCAATAGGATTTAGAACAGTGTATTTAGAACAGCTGCATAAGCCAACTTTGGTCACTGTGATATCTTCGCGCAGCACTGCTCATATTCAAGAATCAAGAATCGAAGAGGCGTTGATGTGCTTAAATAGAATCTGTCAACATCCATCGTTTGAATTTTTGATAATCGATACAACTCTTTCCTTGAGTTTCTGAGTTATCTGCATTACAAAATTTACAGTAATTTGTTATCTATCCAGGAGGGCATAATAGTCAACAGATAGCATGGGAAAAGTTATGAGAACACATACCAAGCTTGATGCATTTGCCCATTTTAAGATTGAAGAAGCAACATCTTTTAAATGGTGGCGACCCGTATGATCATAACTTAGAAAGTAATCTGAATTTTCAGTTGCTTCAGCCACCCAAAGGCCATTTACTTGATCTATTGGTCTCTTGGTGAGATTACAAAATCCAACCTGTGAAGGAAAATGAGAATGATTCTAATAATTTACTGATTTGATCAGATTGGTAGAAAGAGTCTATGTAGATTCTAACGTACCACGGATCCTGCAATATTAGAGTTTACTGGGGCAGATGAATCGAATTCAACACAGGGTAAGCAGAAGTTAATGGCCAGTAGTGCATCAGCTGATTTCTTCGAACAAGATTCAGCCGTGGATCCATCTGTTACAAACACCCACTGCTTTTGGTGATGACCCTGTTTATATACCTCTCCCACGTAGACAACGAGAGCCGCAATGTCAAACTCACTGAAATATGTGCAACCAATATTGGGTAGTAAAAACCTTCTAGCATTTCAGAAGCACCAGCGATTTCAAGACATAATCCACTAGATCTACCTGGAGAGAGGAACTTCTCCTAAACATGATATTGTGGCTGCTGAACGTGGAGTGAAGAATGGTCTGCAAGAACCACAAGTTGATCATCCAATAATTCGAAATGTTACTCAAAAACAAAAGCAGAAATGTAGATCTCCACAGCCACTTACTCAAACTTCTCCATTGTCAAGGGGGACAGAGGTGACCAATTGCTAGTTGATCCTCTTGCTTGTAAGTAAAGGATACCTGAATCGGAGCTTGATGGTGCAAGACCCCCAACATTGTATGCCTGCCCTTCATACAGCTCTAGAGTCTAGGAAGCAACAAAAACTCCAATGATATAAAGATATTTGTAATCAGAAATGTGCACTAGATATGAATTAGATAATCTATGTCATGAATTATGCTGGATTCACCTGTTTTTTTGTTGGATTCCATATTGTTATCAAGCCTTTCTGAGGAATACACTCTTGTGGATGACTTATGTTCGTCAAACCAACCACTTTAACACGCAAAAATGGAGTGACATCTCTCTCACCAAGCCCAGCTGCCTCCACAGCTTTCTCAATTGACTTTTGCATTTCTGACTGCCTTATTGCCTTGCAATAGACAAATAACATATCACAACTCCTGCATACTGTAGATATCAACTCAAGAAACACATTTTGGCATACCTCCAACTTTGCTTTGTACGAAGCAAAAGAAGCTAGTTGTTTTGAGCTCATCCCTGCCATGAGAACCTCTGGTTCAGCACTTGTCTCAAGTAACTTCATAATTTTAGCCCCTTCTTCACTTTCATGATCACGACCAATATCAAATTCTGTTTCCTTTTGAAATGCTGACATGACTCCTTCAGCAACAACATCACGCCTGAACTCCAAAAAAAGAAAGAACTAAAATTTTATTAATTAATTGTTTACCTACTTAATTTACATTACTTATCTTTCCCTCTGAGGTGGAGAAAACTGATTACATTTAGTCTCTGTATATAATGCCCAGCATTTCTTATGTGGATAAACATGGGTGATATCACTGTATGATAAGTTACACAATTTCAACCATGCCTCAATTACCAGAGAGGGCAGAATATTTTTACCTGAGTTTAGATTAATAGTCCTTGATTAAAGATTTATCCTCATAGTCTATATATCTATATAAAATGTATAGTAGCTGCATAACACCTCCTTGTGTTTATCTCTTATTTCATACTTGTGCACCATCCAGCACCACATCAATAGTCAAAAAGTAAGGGAAATTTTTACATTAGCTAATAGTTTTTTTTTTAGGAATAGCAATATAGGATCACTTAGAGTTGGTGGAGTAAGCATCACCTTTGGCTGTATAATTGCAGTGCTTTAGCTTCCATCCTTTCAGACCTCACAACGAAACTCCCATTACTTAACCTGGTGGTATGATATTCCGGTCAAACCCCATTTTCAGAAGAATGTACTTTGTCAACATCATAGATTACCTCTGCCTGTAGAGAACTGGATATATCCTTGTGACCCCGACCAAAGTGCTGGGGACCACCCCTCCATTACCCTTGATGCATCTGAATGCCAACGGAACACCAGCATATTTACCTGTGTAGTAAAGGAAGCCCATGCACCGAGGCTTGAGAAAGCACAAACATGCAGTAGAAAGATGTAATAGCAAATGCCAATGAAAAACAGTAACATGGCAAGTTCTTACACAATCCCAAACGTTCAGCCCAATGACATCTGTACGTGCCGTTTATGTGCAATAACAAACTAGTTGTCCGTGAAGCCTGAAATGCAATTAGAATTGCTTAAGAACCACTAGAGATTAAAATGCTTAAAGATTATAGAATAGGCAGAAAAAATTGGGACAGAACATTGACCTCAAATGGTGAAACAGGCCCAATCCAACCACAAAGTTTGGCTCCCCAGATCTTCAAATGACAATACAAACTATAAGCACCAGGAATTATGAATAACATTTGAAATGGTATGGGCATAAAATGAAGATCCCAGGAAATATATTCTACCCTGAGTTTTTGCCCCAGAAACAACTTCCCTGAAGCAAGCTTTTGAGAGAGCATTTCATCCAGCCGGGCTTTCACAGAATACCTAATAAATTATTTGGTTACTCAGTTGGAAAACAACTTGTACGGAAAACATTAATGTGAGATGTCCTCACCATCCATCAGTTAATTCTAATTTTGAAGTGCTATCATAGCCACCCTCCTCTAAGGGAACAAACTGATTTCCGCACTTCTGATCATGGTTTTCATCAACATAGGAAACGCACAAAACCATCATTGAAGAAGGTGGTGCATCTCCATCTAAGATTTTCTTGATTGATGAGCTATGCCCATGATTTACTTCTCTCTCGTATCTGTAAGTCAATAGAAGATAATTTTAGCTTCCTCCAAGAGATGTTTAAAATAAATAGCAAAAAAACATTCATGAGTACCTGTATCGTAATTCCTCAAGAACATTAGAGACTGTCAATAGTTTTCCAGAAAATTTGGCTGGATAGCACCTCTCGTAGGAGGCAAGTTTCCATACAATCCACTTATAGTGATTTGACACCCACCTACATTTGTAGATGGATAATAAAAGACAAAAGCAGGAGGATAAACTCACCAAAATATCCAAGGAAGATATTGATCAAGTATGGGTTATAAACAACAAGATTAGGCACATCACATTAGGCACTTATACAATATAAGCAACACCAAGATGGTTCAATATTTAGAAGAAAACATTGTAATTTCATGATCAATCAAAAAAACCATATACATGTGCACTAAGCTCCATACTAAAACAGTAGCAACTGGTAATTTAAACATCCTGATTGTTGTAAATAATACAGAAACCTACAAGGTAAACTTTAGCATATAAATAGATGAATAGAGAGAGTACTCTTTGGTCAGGTATTGGATAGAAGCTCCAGATTGCAAGAGCATTCTATAAAAGGCCTCTGGTCCAATGCAATCTGACGGCATTTCATTCTGGAATATGTAACTTTCAGCTGCAATTGGATTCATTCTCTTCACATGTTCCAGCAAGGTCTCCAACTATTTTCATAGTAAACAGTGTGATACTCAATTTTGAAAAGTAAAGTATTAAGTACAACAAGGATTTGTAAAAGGATCTTACACCTTTTCATTATGTGATGGAGGCCGTAAAACATACTCTTTAAGATATGCACGTGGAATCTGAACTGGGTATCTCAAGGAAACCCTCTGCTTGCAGGAAGTCTCTTTAGGTGCTAGCCTAGACAAAACTAAAGGTAGCACATGCCTCAGAACAACAGAAGAAATATTTCTGAATCACGAAGTTTATGCTCAAAACTTGACACTTTACCATTAATATCTGAAGAGTTATTTTTGTGTAATGGTGTGACAAATGAATTCCGGGGCTTCTTGAATGGAGAAACAGAACTAATCCTTCGAAATCTTTTCTTTTCACCAGAACACTGCTTATTATCTACATAATCTGTATTCAATGTATTTGAGATATCCACCAGTGCCCCGTTGGAATACCTCTTTATGGGATCAGCTTTGGGCCAAACTGTATTTTCCATACAATCCATGTTTTTTGAGTACGAATTATTTTTTGGAGGCTTTCTATTGCCAGTAAGGTCCTTGTAAGACTTGTGAGAATTGTTGACTGCTGCCTCAGCATCAAACTGTGTAATCAAGTTATTCCCCAGCTGTAGCCTCTCGGACTTACCAAATGACTGTTTCTTGTATATACTTGATGTAGAAGGAGATGTGAAATTCCTGAAGGAACTATCACCATTTTCTATCCCTTTGGGCAAAAAGGGTGTGCTAAAATCATCTTTTTTATTTGATGAAGAACAGGGTTTGCCATCATCAGTTACAGAAAACAGTGGAGCAGCGGTGCTTGTTTCATCTAATAATGAATCAAACTCAAAGTTACCGAGCAAGCTTCTAGCTCGTTGCAATGCATCACCAGAAACTGATATGGATCTTCCCCCAGCAGTATGAAATTTGACTGGAGGTGGCTCGGAAGCACTGTTCATGCAATCCAGAAACTTCATCGATTCACTTCCACAGGAATCAGAATTGACTCTGGAAGATGTTAAAACCTTGGCGGAATTACCAACACCTAAGTTACTCAGTTCCGGGGTGTCCAAATGAGATGGATTTTCCAAAGCAAAGAGATCAGTGGAAGTTGACTCTTTCCGTGTCAGTTCTCGATCATAATTTTCATCAAGACCCAACAAGGTTTTTGCTCTAAGTAGGCCAGCTGAAGATATATTGACTGTTTTTCCCGAGCCTGTCTGGAACATGGAATTTGACATGTTAACTATATTACCTGAAACAGTTTGCATTCCAGGCTTTAACATAATGGCTGAGTTCATTTCAGACATGGGTTTCAAGGAAGCACACCCATTTGCTCCCCCATCCAAGTGGTCTGCATGACATTTGTTTGAAAGAGAGACTACATAAGCTTCACCTTTTACTTGAAATTGCTGAAAGTAATAGTGATGGATTTCAAATCCATACCAATTCAAACAACCACAGATTTGTTATTATGCATTCAAAATCCATCCTCAAATCATTCAACCCAAACAAAAGTAATTTCTGTACACAAATGCCATTTTATAAAATCACATTTGCTAATAGAAACAATACAGTGTATGTCACAAATATACATATGAAGACCAATAAAAAGCAATCATGCCTGGATTTACAGCTTCCATTTTCTATATAAAAAAAATTAGGTGGCAATACTAAATAATGTCCCCAATTAGGTGGCAAAATAACAAAACAATAACAATAAAAAGCTCCAATAGAAAATATATACTTGAATCAGCTATCGTGTCATTAATTGCACCAAGAACCGAACGTGCTTTAGCGATTGAAGACTGCTTCACGGCAACAGATTTTCCTAATCCAGTACGAAACATTGGTGGGTTCTCCACATTGCCCTTCCCACTGTCTAATAGCTTCGAAGAACCTAAATTGCCACCATCACGAAAATGAAACTAATGTTAATTTCAAAAAAATGCTAAAATTACGCATAAATTTTGCAAGTTTGATGTACCTAGAAGCAACAGATCGGCCATGGAAGGGAGGCGACGAGTGTCTTCAGAAACAGCGTCGCATTGAAGTTGTTTTTGAAGCTGTTGGTCGGTGATTTCCCACCGGAAATCGTTCCGGTCATTGGAAAATATCTGCCACGTCGACATTCACAGGCGACGCTTAGGGTTTATGTCAATTTGAGCAGAGTAGACAAGAATAGTGTGATGAATTCAGAACATTTCTTAAGAAAGCGGGAAACATTTTCAAACTACTGGCGCGTGAGAGGCTTGGGCCCCTATAGCTTATGGGCCTACAAATTTTGGGCCTTAATTACAATCCATAACTATGCAAAGATTGGATTGTGGATAAGCAGGTCGACTCCACTGAGAACAATGGGCCTAACGACTCGAAATTTAAAAACTATTTGTTACACACTTAGGGAGGTGTATTGGTTGTAGAGTATGTAGGAATTTTTTAGATTTTCAAAGTTTGGATATTTAATTCGAATTTTCAAAAGTTTTTAAAAATTCTGAGATATTCAATACGCATTTTAAAAAATCTTAAAAATTCTTTAGGTATTCAACAGTTTATGAATTTTAATACTTTATGGATTTTCTTTAATTCTCTTTCAAAAATATAAATAGATTTTACTCTCCAAAATCTCTTCTAACAATCAGAGATTTCTACGTATTCTCTAAGAGAACTTTGAAGACAAAAGGTCAGAAGAAAAAAACCTTTGTTGTAAAAAAACCTTTGTTGTTCTTCTAACAAAGGTACTACACAAATCTTTTACTGTTCTTTGTTTTGGATTTTGTATGTGGATTGGTTGAAGCTATTTGTTATAACTTTGATATTACTTTGTTGGATTATGTGTATGGATAGTTTGCTTTGAGGTTATGTGTATGGATAGTTTGCTTTCAGGTTTTTGTGTGTCACCACCACCATCGACGTACACATCTCTACAACTGCACACCAGCCGCCTCACCGCCGTCAATCTCTTCACCCACCCACAATCGATTAATATAGTAATATTATCATGGGAATCCACAATAAGATACAAAAAGGAAGGCATCCTATGAACGATGGACTAAGGAACAAAAGAATTATTGTTACATCATGTAACAATAAGTCATGTATTAGATATTATACTATATTTTGTATAATATCTTTTTATTATGATGCTGTAGGGATTGAATTATGATGCTGAAAATGAGATGTTTGTAGGATTATCTCAAAATGATCCACCATTTGGTTCCACACCACCTTCAGTGTTTATAACAATCAGTCATAGCCTCTTAGAGAAAAGAGATATCATACTAAAGAAAGAGAAAGAGTTTATACAACTTGGAATGCTATCAAAGAGATCCCAAATTTGGATGAAGACTTTCGCCTCAAGGCATTAAGATGGTTTTTTTAAGATGACTATTGAGGAAAGAGCATAGCTTACAATATTGATTATTTGAGTCATGTATTAGATATTATACTATATTTTGTATAATATCTTTTTAAGACTTTCTTTTGATCACATATTTGAAATTAATGAATTTTGTATTTTTTATTATTATTTGAGTCATATGTTGTTTTAAGTTGTATGCATTTGAATATATGAATCCTTGAATTTAGAATATATGAATCCTTAAATTTAGGATTGTATCGCAGCTATAGAAAATCGTGAAATACTGGAAGAAGAAATAAAAGAAGAAGAAATGGAAGAAGAAATAGATGAAGACCTTGATGTTGGCAATTAAGGTAGTGATAGTTTTATTAGGAAAAATTACTATGATACCTAGGCGTATTGAACTTTCTTGAAGTGACGAGCAATTACTAGAATTGGATATCATTTTGTACGTAATATGATCGAAAGAGATCCACAAAGTTTTCGACAGTTGTATAGGATGTATCCGGATGCGTTTCTAAAGTTATGCACTATCATTAGAGAGAAAACTCATCTAGAAGATAAAAGCTACATATGTGTTGAAGAAATTGTGGCAATATTCTTGATCATTGTAGGACACAACGATCGATATAGTAATGTTCGTCAAAGGTTCGGTCGTTCGCATTTTGCTACTAGTCAAAACTTCAACAAAACCTTAAAGGCATTAAACACTATAGCACCGAAAATGATGGTTAAGCCGTCTATAGGGATGCCCGCTAAAATTCCGGAAAGTACAAGGTTTAACCCTTTCTTTAAGGTATGAATCCTCTTGGTAATATTATATATATATATATATAAAACCTATATCAAATGTTGTAGTTTTCTTTTATCAAATGTTCACTTTATTTTAGGATTGCATTGGAGCTATAAATGGAACTCATATCCCGACAACGATAACAGACCGAGAAGTAAGCAGTTATCGTAACCGTCATGGTATTTGTTGGATTATTTGATGTGTAGGCTGGTTATGAGGAAGAAGTTTTGCTGTGAAGAAGTCTCGTGTTCTATTATTTGAGAAATCGTTCTTAAAGGTATTTTTGTATTTTGGCTAGAAGCCTATATATACTATGTTTTGTATGTAGAAAACATGATTTTCATCCATATGAATAAATTTACAGATTTATATTCTCTCTTTCAATATGGTATCCAGAGCAGGTTTACAGTGAATCGGAACTTCGATTAATAATGTTTGGCCGACGCTTGCCGTCGGAGGAGGGGCTAGATCTAGCTCGCGATCTACTATTGATAATGTGGTTTTTTTTCCTCGTTTCATCTGATAACCCTGGTATGGTACTTGTTTCATATCCTCTTAATGGTAGCAACTACTTATCATGGAAAACCTCTATGACTGTAACACTTGGTGCTAAATTGAAGCTAGGCTTTATAAATGGATCAATTGTGGAACCTTCTGAAACTGATGAATCGTATGATAGCTGGAAAAGAAATGATTATATGGTGGTTTCATGGATATTAAATACTTTGTCAAAAGATATCATCGAGAGCTTTATTTATTCTAAGAATGCTAGGGAGTTTGGGATAGAATAGCTAAAAGGTATGGACAATCCAATGGTCCAATGCTTTATAAGTTGCAGAGGGAGATTTCAAGCATAACTCAGGGATCTGATCATATCATAGTTTACTTTTCTCGGATTCAAAAGCTTTGGGATCAACTTGATAACTTGAGATCACCAATCATTTGTGATTGTCTTTTAGGCATAAATGCATTAGAATCTGAAAATCAAACCAAGCTACTGCAATTTTTGATGGGATTACATGAGACTTATGAACAAATCAAGTCTCAAATACTTCTTATGGAGCCACTTCCTGATGTAGATAAGGTTTACTCCTTGTTGCTTTGAGTTGAGCAACAAAAGACAACTAATATTATGTTCCATGAAGGATATGAAACTTTTGCTATGGTTGGAAGAGGAAGTTATGGTAGAGAGGTAAATGGAAGGGGTTTTAATGGAAGGGGAAATGGAGTTGGTTCTCAGTACAGTTGCAACAGAGGTGGATCACAATTTAATGGTAGAAGAGGAAAATGAAGAGGTTTGGTTAGAATGAGTAAGGAGGAGAAGGCAAAATTGATTTGTCAGCACTGTTTTGGCCCTGGCCATGTTATGACTGATTGTTTTAAATTGCATGACTATCCAGAATGGTATGCAAAATATAAAGAACCGAGAAACAATGGATATGCAAATCACACTGCCATAGAAATTGAAAATACTCAGAATACAACTGATAATGAGAAGAAGACAGTGTCATCTAGTGATATATCAAGTATGATTCAACAGGAGCTCAAGAAGTTTTTTGGAACTAAAGCTCACAGAACAGATAATGGAGATGGGGCAGAAGATGGCTTTGTGCACTTTGTGAATGCAGCAGGTAGTACTGATCCATATACTCTTTATGCTTTGAATGCAGTTGAAAGCTTTGGTGATGGCTCTTGGATACTTGACATTGGTGCAAGTAGGTATATGTGTTGTGATAGGACACTCTTACATGCAACTCACATACTTCCACATCCTTTGTTTGTTTATTTACCTGATGGAACATTTATCTCAGTCACTCATAGTGAAGCAGTCACCATAAACACAGACATTATTTTGAATGATGTGATTTATGTTCCTACTTTCAAATACAACCTTTTGTCTATTCCTCAATTAACTTCTACCTCTCACATTACTTGCTTGTTTACTCCACAAAAATACATTTTACAGGACCCTACTAAAAGAGTTCTCGTTGTTGGACATATGAAAGGAAGGTTATACATACTGGAATGTTCTCAAAATACAGCCTACTCCAATTTTGATGTTTCAGATCATTGTAATGCCTCAAATCTTTTTTCTTGGCATGTTTCTTTGGGGCATGCTTCTATAGGTGTGTTAGAACAGTTAAATTTCCTCAAGCCTCTCTGTAATCCTGACTCTTTTGTAGAAATAAAATCCTGTCATTCTTGTCAGCAAGGAAAGTTTCATAGATCTAAATTTTGCAACTCTGTTGTTACTAGCACTAGTATTTTTGATCTCATTCATGTTGATGTATGGGGGCCATATAAGGAAGAATCCATCACAAATACTCCATATTTCTTAACCATAGTGGATGATTTTAGTAGAGGGACATGGACTTATCCTCTTCATCATAAAAGCCAAGTACCAAATACTCTTAAATCCTTCGTTCTCATGATCCAAACTCAATTTCAAAAACTTATTAAGATCATAAGGAGTGATAATGGTCTTGAGTTTCTAAATTCACAGTGCTCTACTTTTTTTGGTATATTGGGAATTGTCCACCAAACAACCTGCCCCTATACACCACAACAGAATGGATTGGTTGAGAGGAAGAACAGAACCTTACTTGACATTGTCAGATCCATCATGTTTCATTCTAGTTTACCTATTCATTTCTGGCCTTACTCTATCATTTATTCCACTTATATCATCAATAGGTTACCTTGCTCAGCCATACATTGAAAAATACCTTTTGAGATTCTTCATGGTTCTAAACCAGATTATACCATTATTCATCCATTTGGTTGTCTTGCATATTCTGCCAACTTATTTCCATCTAAGTCCAAATTTACCACTAGAGCTCACAAGAATATCTTTCTAGGCTTTGTTGCTAGGAAGAAATGCCATCTTTTATATGACATTGATAAAAAAAGGTCCATGTATCTAGGGATGTTAAATTTTTCCCCACTGATTTTCCTTACTCCGAAAAGATACATATTGAGCATAAATCCATTCTATCTTTCCCTGCGAATTTTTACCTTTCTGATGGTTCTTCTCATATTCCTTCATCCTCTACTACTCCTGTTCCTGACTCATCACACATTACTAGACCTCAGAGAGTAAGAAAACTACATGTTTGGTACAATGATTATATCATTAACCACATATCTTCTGATTCTACTTCTATACCCAATTCTTTGCATAAGCATGTTGTATTCAATCCATCATATATGTCATATCTGAATCATGTTTCAAGTGTCAAAGAGCCTACCACCTTTGTTGAGGTTGCTTCACAGCATGAATGGACTAAGGCAATGGAGATAGAATTGGTTGCTTTGGAGAAACACAACACATGGGAGTTAACTTCCCTACCTAAGGGCAAGAAGGCTATTGGTAGCAAATGGGTGTATAAACTGAAACTTAAGCCTGATGGTACTATTGATAGATATAAAGCCAGGCTTGTAGCTGAGGGCTTTAATTAGGTTTATGGTTTGGATTACAAGGAGAGCTTTTCTCCAGTAGTGAAGCTGGTTACTGTCAGGTTCTTTATTGCTTTGGCAACTTAGAAACATTGGTCATTGTTTCAATTAGATATAAATATTGTCTTCTTGCATGGGCATCTTCATGATGAGGTTTATATGAAGCCACCTCAAGGGTATTCTGCTCCTAAACCATGTAGGTTGAGGAGGAGTCTTTATGGTTTAAAACAAGCCTCTAGGGAATGGAATCAAGAACTCTCCCTTAAACTACTAAGTTTTGATTTTAAGCAATCTATTCATGATCATTGTTTATATATTTTGGCAAGTGATAATCTGTTTTTGGCCTTGTTGGTTTATGTTGATGACATCCTTATTACAGGAACTGATACCACTGTCATTAATAATCTGAAGCAATACTTGGATGGTCTTTTCACCATTAAAGATCTTGATGTGGCAAAATATTTCTTAGAAGTGGAGATTGCTAGAGGGACAGAAGAAACATATCTTTGCCAAAGAAAATACATCCTGGATTTATTGGAGGAGACAAATATGACTAAATGCAAGCATGTGTCTACCCCATTACCCTCAGGTTTTTACCTTGTTGCTGATGATGGTGATTTGCTTGCTGATCCAGATGTCTATAGAAGAGTTATTGGTAAACTTTTATATTTTAATCTCACTAGGCCTGATATTACATATTCCATACAGCAGCTGAGTCAATTTGTTACTACTCCTCATCAATCTCATTGGCATGTTGTTCAACATATTCTTAAATACTTGAGAGACACTTTTATTCTTGGTTTATTCTATTATTTCTCTTCCAATTTGACTGTTCAAGCCTACAATGATGCTGATTAGGTTGTTTGCAAAGATACTCGTAAATCTATTACAAAATATTGTGTGTTTCTTGGCCACTCTCTTATCTCTTGGAAAAGCAAGAAACAGTCTACCGTTTCCAAATCGACAGTAGAGGCAAAGTATCGTGCTTTGAGTGCAACTGTTAGTGAACTCGAATGGATCACATATCTTTGTCATGACTTTTGGTTATCCATTCCTTCACCCATTCCTTTTCATTGCGACAATCAAGCTGCCATCTACATTACAAAAAATCTAGTTTTTCATGAGCGGACGAAACACCTTGACATCGATTGTCATATTGTTCGTAATAAATATAAGGAGGGTTTTATCTCTTTGCTTCATGTTCCATCTCAATTGCAACTTGCTGATTTATTCACAAAGATCTATGGGGCTACTCGATTCAATTTTTTATTCTTCAAGTTGGGAATGGTTGTTTTTCATCCCATTCCCACTTGAGGGGGGGTGTTGGATTATTTGATGTGTAGGCTGGTTATGAGGAATAAGTGCTGTTGTGAAGAATCTCGTGTTCTATTATTTGAAAAATCGTTCTTAGGGGTATTTTTGTATTTTGGCTAGAAGCCTATATATACTATGTTTTGTATGTAGAAAACATGATTTTCATCCATATGAATAAATTTACAAATCTATACTCTCTCTTTCAATGGTATTCAATCGCAAAATATTTTGGCAGCTTGCAACTTTGATTTGCAGTTCATGTATGTGCTTAGTGGGTGGGAAGGTTCTTGTATGTGACGACCTTGACACTCAAAACTTTTAAATGATGTACTATCAACAAGAAATGGGCTTCAAGTGCCTCAAGGTAACATATTTTTTATTGTGTTTATATTTTTTAAATAGTGACAAGCTAACTAATTAAAGAAATTGTATTTTTAGGTAATTATTTTCTCGTGGATTGTGGATTTGCTAATCGACGTCAATTTTTAGCTCCATTACATGGTGTTCGATATCATCTAAAAGATTTTGGTGGTCAAGGTCGTCACCCGCAAGTGAGTTATTCAATTTTCAACATGCATCATTAAGAAATGTGATTAAGAGAATTTTTGGTATTTTCAAATCGCGATTCACAATTTTCAAAACCGCACCTCCATTCTCATTTCAAACACAAGTAGAGTTAGTATTGGCTTGTGTTGGATTACACAACTTTCTTCGAAAAAAATGTCGCTCTGATGAATATCCAGTCGAATATGAAGAAGATCAAGATTCAAGATGAAATTTAGGAATTACTTTCTCAAAACCAACTACAACAAAGAACGGAAGCTAATGTATGGAGAACGAGTATTGCTAATGCTATGTGGGAAATGAGGTCAAGGTATAACGGTGATGGAAATGAAGATGATGAGAATGAAGATGAGAATAATAATGATGAATAATAATGTATTTTTTGGAACTAATGTATTTTTGATATTTTTTCTAAATAATTTGAATAACGTTTTTTATATACAAGTGTGTTTCATATACATTTGCATCAATAGTTCCAGTGCCGGAGTTTATGGAAATCCATGTAAATCAATAAAAAAAGTGTATTCCACAATCATGTCAAATCTATGAAAATCCATGTAAATCAATAAAAAAAGTCAGCCAAACTCTGCATGAAGTTTATAAATTTTCTAACTCCACAGACTTTTTAAAGTTTAAAAAAATTCAATAGAATCCAATTGAATACACCCTCTTAAAAGGGGTGTTCCGTTAAGCTTATTTAAAAGTTTTTTAAAAACTCTTATAATTAATACATATTTTTAGAGTTTATAAGATAATTTATTTTATATCAACAATAAGTTATTTAAGTGTTTGGATAAAAATGATATTTATAGGACGTTGGTGATGACAATTGTAATCTAAATGATGAAATTTAAAGAGATTTATCAAAAATAAGATATTTTAGAATGACATATTACCACGTAACTATTTATTAACAACCATTTTGCTCATAATATTTTATTTAAGGATGAAATAAAATTTATATCTACAACTTTATCAAAGAATTTTTTGATGAGCTTTGAATTCTTAGTTATTTAAGCACATATACTATAGTATTAATATAACTCAATCAAACCGACCAAAAACAACCAGCTTTCATGAGGGTGTTTTTCTTTAGAGGTATATTAAAATACATTATGAACCATAAATAAGCATTTGAAGAATAGCTGACATATTAACTTCATTTTCACCCCTGGAACTGTAGGATGACAAAAAAGATGCAACTGGAAATCATATCAAAAATTAACAATGTGAGAGATTGAATTTGAAGAAGAAATCAACATCAACGATATGAGTGAACAAACTTCATATCTAGTCAATCAGACATATCATGTGATATCCGAGTTACAAACAACAATCATTTAATCACATACCATGATACTCACATGATAGCAACTTAGAAAAAGGGAATTGGTATTCACAAAATTAATTAGATGTAAATTAGGAATAAAAAGTTACAAAAGAAAATTATGGCTGAAAGTGGGAGTATTGAATGGGAAAAAAAGAGGGAGCATTGATGATAGCGCAGAAGAATATTAATTAGTGGGCAGGGACTGGGAGGGGTGCATTACTTGTAACCCGACAAACCCTAAGCATTTGATTAACTTTCTTTGGACCCCATTTCTGGCTTCAACTCATCATCATTTGCGGAGGGACCATTTTACATGTGCTCCATTTTCCCTATTTTTACACTACTTTTTTTCACATTTATTCAATTTACAATATATTTTGTTCTAGGTAAATACTCTTGTTTTAAACATTGAAGTTGGTTTTTACATTATTTTCTTGGCATACAATCCATCAATTAAATTAGTTGAATAGGTTGAACCAACAAATAAATTCACAAATGTGAGTGAGAACTCATAATTGATAACCTACAAACTATTTTTTTTTTCGTTCAATTAATAATTTTCAATGAGTTGGGAGAGTAGAAATATGAAGATAATAAAGATTCTAATCAAGGTTCGAACTCTAATTGAGGACACCACTTGAACTATAAAATTGAAATAAAAATGTATACCCACAAACATATATTATATATATTGAAAAATAAGGAGTGTATATTATGACTTAAATATCTTCATTTTTAGGAAAATACTAGTTCTATATATGTGAAGTATCAATGCACTGATGTTACTTATAAGTACCAAATTTAAATAATATTTGACAAATTTGATCCCGGTTAGGACAAGTGTGCTTGCATATCGAACTTTTTACTTATGGCCAATGGGGGACATGTTTAATGGAAAGAATTGTATTGGTGTTTGAGGTACTAAGTTCACATGCGAAATATTTTTTTTTAATTAAATGTGTTTTTATCTCATGTTTATAAGGATAATTATCATATTATAAAAAATCCGGTTTTACACATTATTGAACATCAAAATTGTTATAAATGTATATATAATGTTTTATTAAAGAAAAAGGAAAAAGTGATGGATAGATTTGAAAATAATGAATGATAATTGATGATCATTCGATGAAACCTCGAAGGTGGTGAAGTAGTCTGGAATTCTGGTCATTTCTTTCTCCAACTTTACAATAATAATTTCTGCTGAGAATTAAATGCATTGGTGTCGAAGTCAGACTATGGTACAATTTCCAATGCGTCCTCTCACTCTGTGAAGGGTGCGATGGAATGTGGGATTTCCTATTATTCTTCTCTCTCTTTCTCTTTCTTTTTTATTTAACCCCTCCAACTTTCAACTTTTTCTATTTTACCCCTCTTTTAAACTCTTTTCTGTTGACGTCGGAATTTGATTAACGGTTTAATTCCTAATTGAATATTCAAATTATGTGAATTCGGATTAAAATGAAGTGAATCGAACTCAAAAAATATATAAAATGTGCAAAAAATACTGACTTGGAACTTATTCGGGCAAATTAGCTAGGTTGATCCTGATCGGTTTATAGTGGTCTGTCAAAATCGTATTTACATCGCTTAGAAAAATGAACTCTCTAGTGTTTTAGTACAAAAAATGTTTCATCCGACCTGGCTGGCTCGGATGAGGTCATAGCCTATTTTGGGCCGAAACCTTACTGTTCCATCCAGCCTGGGCGACTCGGATGAGGCCGTAGCCTGTTTTGGACTGAAGCTTTACTGTTCCATCCGGTTTGGGAGGTTCGGATGAGGTCGTAGCCTATTTTGGGTTGGAGTCTTCCTGTTTCATCTGGCCTGAACGGCTCGGATGAGGCCGTAACCTGTTTTGGGCCGAAGCCTTACTTTTTTTTTTTTTTATAATAATATTGGACTTTGAATTGTATAACTCAATTTTATATTTTCTTCAATCAAAATAAATGTTGTATTTGTTTTTCGACACGAATTGATAAAAAGTCTGTTTTACTCGTATTTAAATATAATTATTATGAGAGTTTCTTTCTCTTTCTTCTTAATTTGATAAGAATTAATGATGATATTTTTTTTAGATTATGAATAAATTTATCTTAAATTTTTATAATGATATTTATTTTAGGATAATTTTTTTTTACTTATTTATTTTATTTTAGAATGGAGGGAATAATATCTATCATCATTATCATTAATTATTTTTTGAAGATAGTGTGTCAAATCTACAACTAATTCATATATTTCATACATACATTTATTTCAATTTTTCAATCCAACACAAACTAAGGTTAAATTATGATTGATTGATAGTTGGAAGATAGATTTTAAAGTAACAAACTTATCAACGTTGTTTGGGTGAGTTCTTTTGACATGTATTCCTCCATTTTAAATTATTTTTTCTTTGATTTTTATGCAAATCATTTAATCCAAATACAAAGGTATTAAGAAAAAAATCAACATACAGTAATATAAAGCGAATTTCAAGTGATCTACCATGCAATTAAGCTAAAGAAATTGTGCAAAGAACTCATGAAAATAATGTATTTCCAAAATATATCAATTATAGAACATAGCTTTGGATGTATTAACTTGAATTTCAATTTCATACGTAAAATTGTTTAACTAAACCTGTCCTAATGTTTATGCTTTTATATATACAACGTCTATTATACATATTTATTAAACTTTTTTTTTTTTTATAAAATACCCAAAAGTATACGTAAAAGAAAAGAAAAAAAACTTATAATTAATTAAAGAATATTGGCTCCATCCCTTTGTATGGAAGTTCTTGATTGGTACCTTTATCAAATATGGAGTTTTGCTCAGACAAGTGGTTAATGTAGGTACTCAAATGTGGTCATTTAAATCGGCTAATACCAGATATTTGGCATGGGTCCATTCTAACTTCAAGACTTCATCCCCACCTAATTATGCTACTTGCTATGTAGGGTAATTTACATTTCATTTCTGTCTAGTCAATTTCCTGATTTTTATATATTTTTATTTTTTATTTTTATTTTAAGGTAATTTCAAATTCTAATTAGGGGTTAGGTGATGTATGATAAGAACTCAAAAAGTTGTCCCCTATTTCATGAAATGATGATAGAAAATGTCGAATCAAACGCTTCTATGAAATGAAATTTCCTACTAAATAAATAATAAATCGATTTATAGGCAGAGTGGCCATATCTGTTCACTACTATTACATAGGTTGTTAGTACCATTATAATTTGAGTGATGTATTTTCAAGAAATTCAAGAAGATGGGATGGGCCTTTTTGAAAAAAAATTCTAGTAGTATCTAAATAAAGAAAAAAGAAAAAAAAAAAGATGGATCTTAGATGTGAAATTGATTAACAAAATTCAAATCTCATAGACCCATCATTAACCCAAAGATTAGTTGAAAAGAGAGAAAGTAATGATGAAGCAAACGAAGAGAAAAGAAAATCTAATTCAAAGGTCACAATTAAATTTGTAGCCATTTTCAAGCTCCACATAAACCGTACCTATTTCAATTTTCAAGAGAGGAAGAAAAGTAACGTAGTCGGCAGGGGGTTTTAAAGTATATTATATTGTATTTTGTACTCGCGTATTTCATAATATTTTTTTCAATACGTATTTCTAAATAAAATTTAAATTTGCATCTTATAATATAAATTAATTTTGTTCATTTTATTACAATTAATTTTACTAATTTTACGTATTTTAATTTTAATCCTCTAACTCTATTTTTTTTCTTTTCGATTTTCATCTAATAATATTTGGAAGTTTATTAACGTTGATTTTCAATTTCAAAATCTACGTATATAAAATTTGACATTTCAAATGAAATCAGATCGAAATGAAATAAATAAATAAATTGATAATAAGAGAATTAAAAAATTAAAATATATAAAATTGATGAAAAAACAATAAATCGGGACATAAATTATGGGATGAAAATTAGAAAATTGAATTTTTTTGTATTTAAATAAAAATTCTAACCATTATAAAAATACTCAAATCTTTCAACGCATGCTACAAAATTTAGTCAAAGATTTGTAATAGGTCTCTCTCTCTTCCCCCTCTCTCTAGATGACGTTGGTGTGGTATTTCCCACGTTACTTTGTTGCTATAAATACACCACCATTTTCGTTCTCTTCTCCCTCAGGCCTCACAACTAATCTCTTTTCCACCTTCTTCTTTCATCACACACAACCGTGCGGGTGTGTGTGTGTTTTGATGCATGCAGATTTTGGCAGTTGGGCCAAAGTATGAAGAACCTATAAAGCTCAGGAGGGATAGCGCCGTCGATGATCTCTCTCTCTCTCTAGGTCGAGTCCGCCGCTCACGGCGGCGGAAGTGGTGGCGGAGATAGATTAGATCTCTATAGCGCTATCCATCCTGAGTTTCATGGGTTTTTGTTTACTATTATACCCTCGTTCATTTTTAACTAATTAAATTATGGCTGGACATGTGGGTACGTGCCTGCATTGTGTACGTTTATATTTTTATTTAATTATCACCATTATTTAATATTTTGTTGTTATTACTTGTTATTTACTTTTCCTTTATTTTTGCAGTTTCATTTAATCCGCAGAAGCTGGTGGCGGGTGAGGTGGTATTGACGAGGAATTTTTTTTTTTTTTTGACCAAACGTGGGACTATTAAAAATATTGTTCAGAATTTTATGGATTATAAAAATGTCGTTACAAACTAATGGTAATCGTAAATATAAAAATCAGATGGTTCGAATTCTCTATTTGTAGAACCATATAATCTTGTGATGTGATATATAATCTTGTGATGTGATATACTGCAATAATGCAAGTGGTTTACAGAAAAAAATTGCAATAATGCAATTTACGTTATATTATTTTCAATGAAAAAATTGTGTATGTAATATTTTCAATGTTACATATTTTATGGTAATGTCCTTGGCAAGCGGATTTAAAGGGTTACTTTGGAAAAGAAAATTGAATAGAAAGGACTATTATTTGATTCAGTTATGGTTGATGTTTTAATTATTGAGGAGTAATAATGAATTTCTCTATTTAAGGAAAAATAGTACAAGTAGTACCTAATAAATTTCTCAACCCCAAGAACTGTACTGGGAGGACGGACCTCAACGTCATCGATCACATTGACCAAGGAATATAAAGTATAATTTATTTTTTAAACCTAAAGTTTTTTTTTTCTTTTTTTAAATATATAGTCCACCCAGATATTAATTTCAGGACAACACAACATGTTTTAGACTTCTATGATGTAAATTGTAGATTGTGTAATGTGGTTGAATGTGTCAATTTTAAAGTATTGTATATTACTTTTAGGATTACTTCAATGTATTTTGAGTTTCGTTTGAATTAGTTTCTTCCAGTCTTAATTTTATTATTTGTCTTATTAAGTGTGAAGCTAATATCTTTGCCTATCGTTTGATACGAGTTTCAAATTTTCATTTAAACTCGGTTGATTGTACCAACCACCAGTTACTGTGGTGGACATGCTAAAAATTTGTTTTATTTGTGAAACTTTATTACTTAATCTTAAAAAAGGGAACACATATGTATTTAGGTTTTTTGGATTGTAATTTTAAGAGCATAACTATAATAAGTTAAGAATATTAAATAATATAATCAATGTATATGTACATCACATTTTGAAAATTCAAATATGAGATAAAACATGATAAAAATGCTTAAGTGGGAAGAGGCCCCAATAAATAAATAAATATATATATATATATATATATATATATATATAATATGTGCCGTTGATATATACAAAATTTAGAATATCTATTAATTTTAATTTTCATATAATATAGAATACGATTATTACACGTTATTAATGGATATATTAAGAATTGTCCAAGATGGACATTTGAATATTTTTCATATATATATATTAATCTTGTTCTGGTGTATGTCAATTTAGATATTATTAAATTACAAATTGTGAAGCCGAGAAAAATGATTGCAAATAAATATAGACCGACAAGTATATGTACTATCATGATATTAAATATAACATGAGAAAAGTGAAAGAATCAAAAAAAGATTGAGAACCCTATTCTATCTATTCCTATAACCATAATCCGATTAGAAAAAAACTAATCATCCTTTTGTTCCCGTTATGGCTGAAGCATTGGGCTCTAATATATTTGAGCTTTGAGTAATTAATCAAGCTGATAAGTAATAAATTAAATAAGAAGATAATATTTGTACAAAGACTAAAGCTTGATTGAGAGGGGGAGGTACAGGGAATCTACTTTATTATTAGTACCAGAAAAAAATGACTGATACCCAAATGCATGCAATTGATGAGTCTTTTCTAGCTATCAAGTGTAGCTAGGTTTCCAAATTTAAGCTACAATTAGGTTTATTTTTCTCAGTACATGCCATCTCCTTTCAACTTTCTCCTTTTTTCTGCTCTTTAATTTAACCTTTCATCAATCATGCCCCATAACATTTGATCAATCTTATATTTCAAAATTATATTTCATCGATTTGTTGGGTATTAAGTCATCAACTCACTTGTAATTTGAAAGTTTCTGTTAATACCTTAATTATGGTGATTGACATAAATTATGGGGACGTCAATATATATATACGTGTTTAATTTTATTTTCTTGGTTTTATTCATCGCTAGCAATTTGTTGGCAAATTATTTTTTTTCTCTTTTAACATGATATTTCATCTTATTTTTAATTTATCAAATTATGTTAGGAGTTGGGACTACAATAATGTTATAGGAGCTTTAAAAGGCGACCATGGACCTGCTGGCCTAGCGCCAAGGGATTTTAGGCTGAGGCTTGAAAAATAGATACTTTATATATTTGGGATAACACCCCTTTCTACTATACTTAATATAATTATTTATTTACTACTGCACAAAATAAATAATATATGTTTCTATTATATTTCAATAAAATAACAACTTCTTCCTCAAGTTTAAAATATTGATAAGAGATATTTCAAGATATTTTGTTGTCGAAAAATCTTCTCAAAAAATTTTATAGTAGAAAACTAAGAAAATTATATTATATGATAAAAAAAACTTTTTTGAAACATTTAGAGGTATTTCAAGACATTTTACCTCATATATTTTCATGGTAATTCAACAGTTTATGTCTTATATATTTCGTATCACCATGGTCCATAAAGATAGAAATGAAATCCTTTATCCTTTTGAGGAAAAGAAAAAAAGTCAATAAAGTAACATAACGTTGTATTTGAAGAGATATAAAACATAACATCAATTTCATCATAAGTTCAAATTAACCAGACATTATCATCATTATAATTTTTATGTTTAAATATATAAGTGCACAAGCAAAGATCAATATTGGTTAATAACTCTTAACTCATAAGTTTACTCTTAGTAGTTGAAATTTTAATATTTCAAAAGTTTAGATTAGGGTTGTATTGTCGTTTTTTTTTTTTAATTAACTCTATCCTATTATTATTATTATTATTTTGAAAATATGTTATTATTAACTCTAGTTTATTGCTGATTGGTAATTTATGGCCCAACAAGATTAAAGGTCAGGTCAATGAGTATGGACCATTTTATAATTTAATTCGTTGAAGCATGCCAATGGCCCAGTTAGAAAAATAAAAAGGTCGATCCATCTTCAAACAATTTGAAAACATGTCACTATCGTTGGGCTTTCTACGTTTTAACTTCCGTCTATTCACAATGTTCAATATCAACATTCCGAAAATAACAAATGAATAAATACGTCGGATTTGTGACAAAAAAGTGTTTTTGTAAGTTACGGAACTATTTTTATTTGATAAATGTGATATGATGTTTAACTTCCTGATGTTTTGACCTTTATATATAAATTCGGTGATCTTTATATACAAATATTGTAATCTTTATGTATTATAATTTAGAAAAAAAATAAAAAATTTCAGTAAAATTTGTATATAAATACATTTATGTTATATTCATGTGATCCTTATGTATATTCATGTGTCCTTTATGTACAAATATTCATATCTTTATGTAATATATAAATGTATGAATATTTGTACATAAAGGTCACACGAATATATATATGAGTCATATGAATATAACATGAAAGTATTTATGTATAAATTTTGCTAAAATTCTTCATTTTTTTCTAAGTTATTGAATATAAGTTTCACAAAATTTGTATATAAAGGTCACAAAATTTGTATATAAAGGTCACAAAATTTATATATAAAGGTTTTGGCCTGGAAGCCAAAAAAAAAAAAGCGAGCGGATCTAGGTCGACTCGAATTGTATATACATCAAGTGTACATGAGACATACTCATATCGTATCAGTGTATGACACAATATGTTTAGTTTTCTTGAATCAGTATTTATATATATATAAAATAAATGTGAATTTCCTCTCATGTGTTGTACATATAGGATTAACCCTAAAGTGAAATGATGCGATCTTGGAAGAACTTTAGTCATCAAAATCATGTTTTTATTGATCCTCTTAGAATTACAAACATTTACCACTACAATTAAGAATTTAGGGTATATTTCCAAAGGGAATTAATGTAATATCCTCGATCAAAACATACACGTCATTGGACATTCATTTCATACATCATATGCATTTCATATTGGGTATAGGCTCTTATGTAATTAGCATTGAGAAACCCTTATTATAATTGATTGAGATTCGAGTAATCTTCGAGTACATAATATAAATCATTTGATTAATGATGATATAAATTATGTTGAATTTTATAAAGAAAATAAATCTAAAATTATATATATATATAAACATATATATTAGTATATATGTATATATCCGCAGGTATGCATAAATATATAAAACAATTAGTTAATATTATAATATATATATAATATATATAAGTATGCAGAAGCAACTTTAACATTATAATATATATATATATATATATATATATAAGTAACATATGTTTATATATGTATGCAGAAGTAAATTTAATATTATAATAATAATGTAAAAGAAACTTATAAGTGAAGCTGATAAAGGCGGTGCGTGCAGTAAGGAAATTAATAAAAAGGAAAGAGAGGGCTGCAGAACAGAAACAGAGAATAAGGAAAAAAAAATAGAGGAAGAAGAAAAGAAAGAATAGAAAGGAAGGTTTGTGAATTTCGATTTCATTTTTTCATTGATTTTCTTCAAAATTTGAGAGGGAGCTCGTGGGGACGTGCTCTTCAATTTGATGGGAGTGAATTCTTAAAATTTTTCTCGAAAGGTACAAAAAAATTAGTGAATTATATATGTCTCCAGTTATTATTATTCATTGGTATGTTTTGGTAGCTTTATAGGCCGAATTAGGAAAAATTTAAAATATAGAAGTTATAGCCCTATCTCTTAGCTAAACTCAAGAGCAAACCGTGGATGACTCGGTTAAATATTGAGTGAGATAATGTCAAAATTACAGGGTTTGGTCAAGTTTGAAAACGGTTAATTATGCTGTGTTTGTAGCCTAATTTTATGCAGGTTGGAGACTGAATTAGGGAAAGTGTTAAACATGAAAGTTGTAGAGCTATATGTTAAGTTTCTATAGAATTTTGCCTTGCTCGACCCGAAATTTTATAACTCAAGTTATAGGGAAAAATAATGAACATGGTTAATTAAGCATACATACATTGCATTCCATTGCATAATAGAAATATATATTAAGGGGACGATTAGATTAATTTGCATTGAATCGTATAGGGGCACGACCTGTAGAAAGGGAGAAGGAAATAGAGCGGCAAATGGATTCCTTATTCTAGTCGGGTGAGTATAAACCGTATATATGATTTATACATAATGTGATGTGATTTATCTGTAAAGTTTGTTATATGTGTTTTATAAGAAATATGTGTTTATATGAAATTGTCATTGGATCAAAGGATATATTGGTAAATGTATATCTGATTATATGTTCAGATGATTGATATGTTGCATTATATATGATATGAAATTAAAAAGCCTGTGACTGTCTTGCTATGGATCTATATACAAAATGGAGACCTTCGAGTCATATTCATATTGGAGACCTACGGGTCTATATACACAGTGGAGACTTTCGGGTCATAATCATATTGGAGACCTACGGGTCTATATACACAATGGCATATTGAAAATCCCGAGACAGATCCAAGCTTGAGCAGTTCACAGAATAATAAATCGAACATAGTGGCATTTGCACATGATGATTATATTGTTGATTAATGTTAATGATTGTGATTTGCTTGTTATTTAATTAAAGTAATGGTTTATATTCACTGAGTTGCGACTCATAAAAATCGCATATTTATTTTTTTTAGGTTCAATTGCTTTTTGAAGTGAGTTTGTATATATAAACGCCACTCTATCTCAGGTCGGCCGGCTGATGTCTCGGGCAACCTTCTCCTCCTCTGCATTTTACATTTTGGACACGTGTAACATGAGTTGTATTTAATATGATTTACGTTGGAATATGGGTTGTGTGTTTTAATCTTATATGATATTAGTTTTTAAATAATGTTTTTATGCTTATATGGATAAATAAAACGTCAGCATGATTTGCCTATTTGATGAATATTTTATTGTGAGATATACATCATAGGAGTATAGGGTGTTACAATTAAGTGGGATTGAGAAAATCCTGCCATTGAAATATGGATTTTAGAGTGAAGGTGAATAGTGAAAATAAATAATTGTTTGAAAATTTAATATAGTGAAATTATATTGTAGATGTTAAATTAATGTTGGAAAAGGTGGGTTGATATAATATTTAATTGTGAAAAAGTAAGTTGATGTGATATTTTTTTATGAAAAGTGTATTTGATATGATGATGATTGTAGTATATGTAAGAACATCCACAATGGGGATGAAAAATTGGATCCAAATTCAATTTAAATTTAAGTGGTGCATTGTGGTTGGTGGATTTAATCTTAGTTAAAGGAGAAAAAAGAGATTGGATCCAAACTATTGGATCCAATTTAATCAAAAAGTGAAAAAAAAATAAAAAAACTGCATTAATGAACGCGTGTGAGAAACATTTCATTCTCATTGGTACGTGCATTACATGCGCCTTATAGGCGTGTCTGGAGGGGCATGACTCTGAGCTCATTCTGCATTTAATTTTCTTTTTTTTTTTTTCCCTTTTTTTCTCCTTTTTAAGTTTCTGCATTCGGCATTCATGAACTATTTGTTTAAAAATTGTTGCATGAATCCAAATAAAATTGCATGTAGTTACATATTTCCTTTTTAATATCTATTTAAAATTTTATTTTTAATGTGTATTTGTATCAATCTTATTTAAAATCATAATTCCATTTGAGGCCATCCCAATAGAAGTTCAATTTTTGAGTTTTTTTTTTAATTCAACTTAGAAAATGATGTAAGTTTGTTTAATTTTTTATTTTAATATAGTTTTTTTTAAATTTCAATAATCTAATCAAAATCTAATTTTTTATTTTTTTAGTTCAACTTTAAAATCATAATATTTCAATTATATTTGTTCGTTCATAAATTAAAACATCATTCAATAATATATTTTTTATAATAATAATAATTAACCATAATATTAAATTTTTTAGCCTTTCATAACTTTTTTAATATACTTCAATACATGTAAATTATAAGATAATATTATATTACACATTGGATTCTAATTAATGTAGCCAAATATATTTTTAACTTGTAGTATCATTTGTTGTCAATTCAAAGTAGAATTGTGTTGTCAATCCTATTGTTAGCATTTAATAGCATTGTATTGTCAATTCTCATTCAAAGTAATATTGATTTTGAACTTGTTGACCAACACCTTGAATTCAAAAATTTAAGGACTTTATTTCAAAGTAGATATTTAACAAACATTTTCTCTTCTATAAATAAACTATCATGTTTACAATCAAAATATACTTCTCAACATATACACATACTTTCTCTTATACACTTCTTGTTTTCCAATTTGTAGCATTATTAATTTCATTTACCAAAGAAATGAATGCAAATACTAGAAAAATATTGCAAGATTTCTTGAATTCTCAAAATGTGGAGGATGCAAATGATACTAGAAAAAAATATTCAATTTTTTTGGTCAAGTTTCACCACAGTTATCTCAAAATTTTCCATTTGGCCGATAATATTCCCAAAATTTATCTGGTTTTGGAAGTATGATGAATTATTCCAGCAACTCTCCTCAAATGCCATTTATACCGGAGTTTTGGCAGGGATATGGATTCTCCAATCACACCATCTCAAGTCAGCCTTTAAGGTTTGAAAGAGAAAAAGAACCGATCACACCATTTTATGTCCCGAAAATTCAATTTTCTGATCGAGATTCGACACCTAACGAGGAGGACTTTTTCAATAAAGCAAATACCAATGTTGATGTTCGTCGAAAGCATCTTAATTGGACGAGGGATGAGGATGTGCTCCTAACGAAGTCTTTGGTGACAATCAGCGATGATCCAATCATCGGTAATGATCAAAAGACAACAATTTATTGGGTACATATTGCAAAATATTATAATGAAAATAAGCCTAATGAATTTATCTATCGAGCACACACTGTGTTGAGATCACATTGGCACAACACAATTCATCTGAAAGTGAATCGCTTCAATGCCGACTATAATTAAATTTATAGTTTGCATCGAAGCGGTCACAGTGATGAAGATATTTTGCGTCTAGCCTATCAAAAGTATCGTGATGAAAATAATGGTGTTGCATTTTAATTTGGAGCACATGTGGAGGATCATGAAAGATCGACCACAATTTTCTCCACAATCCTCCGGTCATTTTGTTGGGACAAAAAAAGCAAGAACTGATGATTCGGGAGCAAGCAATACTTCATTCAATCAAGACACCCATATTGATTTGGGATTGAATGTAGAAGAGGTTCGTCCAATTGGTCAGAAGGCTGCAAAAAGAAAAGGAAAAAAGGGAAGAACAATGCAACAAATCTCGTCATCTATAAATTAAAAGAGGAATACGCCAAGATGGTGGATGAATCATCCACATTTTCCGCTGTTAGAAAACAACAAGTGGAAAATGAAAGCGAAAGAATTCACATTGAGCAGTATAAAATCATTACGAAAGACACAAGTCATTACACCTCCGAAAAACTTATTTTCCATCAACAAATGTGTGAGGAAATCAAAGCCAAGTGACATGGCTAAATATGTTTACTCCTTCATTTTATCAATTTGTATTTTTGTTTATGCATTTTCAATTCGATTTTTTTTTCGGTCTTATAAATTGTAGGAAAATGTAATCAGTTTGAAATTATTATTTTTAGTATTAATGCATTTCAAGTCTCCTAATTTCATTTACATATATTGTCTCTATCTCAAAATGCTAATAATTTGTTAATAAATATTTTTGTTTTATTAATATTCTTTATTTACAACAAATATATTTAAATACAAATTGTGTTTCCAAAATTAGAAAGTTTAAATTAAATTTAAGTTTAAAATTAGGAGAGAGAAGATTGTATGGAGATGAGACCCATAAAATAGTTGAATTTGAATTTGATGGATTGTGGGTATGAATTTAAATTGATAAAATGTTGATGTGAAGGAGAGAGAATGTAGTAAATAATTAAATGGATTGTATTTTTGTCACTTGAATTGTGGATGCTCTAATAATGATTATATGTCGTTTCAACACGAAAACAAACATACATTAGAATTTTTTAAGTCCAAAATCCTGCCATGTCAAATCTCTTCCAAACATAGCCTCGATCATTTATACAACCTTACTATTCTACCCATAGTGGATACATTAATATTTGTCCACGACTTATGTGTCAAAAATCTAACAGACATATTAATTACATTTTTCATATAACGAGGGGATAAGATTATTACACATCATCAATAGACATATTAAAAGTTGTTCACGATTAATATTTTAATATTTTTCGTCATTTATAAATTGGTGTATTATATTGGTTGTATTTGGGTACAGTTGTATTTGAAATTTACTAAAATAACTCAAAAATTAGTAGAAATGAAAAATGATATATTTTAAATTCATAATCATCCAAATAGTAGTGGATTTGCTAACATATATTTCAAATTTCTAATCAAATCCCAATATCCAAACACAACTTAGAAAAAAAAAAAATTAAGAATTCAATTTCTATAAGATAATTTTTTTTTTATATTTTAAATAAACATGTCAAGCAAGGAAAAGTGACCTATAAAATTCAAAATTAGATAAGCGAGTGTGAAATTATTTAGTTTTATCCGTTTAAATACTTTTCCTCGTGGCTTATTCCACTACACGTGAGGTATTTCTCTAGCACCAAACAAAAAAAAAAGGGTGAGATATTTTTACTACTAAGCTCGGATTATAGCCACTAAAATTCATCTGTATCCCACAACATGAAGATGCACTCCACAGATACTCTGCAACTTGATTCTGTGAATCCTTCCTAAAAATACTGCAAGAATCTCCATCAAATTCTTCTTCCATATCCAATAATGGCGTGCGATCTTATGCCGCAACGACAGTGCCATTACCTCTTCTCTACTAATGCAAATCACTGCTTCAGCTCTACCAATTATCCTCCCAATTTTTGTGTTTCTCCGTTGAAGTGCTCGACGAAATGCGGCAATGGTTATAGTTCAATTCGACTTCGAACAGTCCCAAAAGCATCGGCTAATAAAAACGTCAGCACCGTATCGCAGAAGCCGAAGTCCCGGGTCTCAGGGAACCGGGGTAATGATCCGGATCCAGACCGAAATCCGTTCTCCGTTTTGCATCGTATTCGGTAGTTCTTATGAAATTTATCTTTTTTCTTAACGTTCGATTACATTTTCAAAGATTCTGAAACAATTATCTGTCTATTCGGAAACGAGCATTGAGCATTTATTACGTTTGGATTTTGTAGGGAGGTATTTAAACTCGATGGACTCGGAGTACAGATTCTTTCGATTGCACTGCCAGCAGCTTTGGCTCTCGCTGCCGACCCAATTACTTCACTAGTCGATACTGGTTTTATTGGTCATATAGGTATTTTTCAATTTTCATTGTTTTAGTTAGCACTGATGTTATTTGTGATTTAGCAACTCTAATTCATCCTGTGTGCGTAAATATTTTTGTTCAATTGGATTGATACTGTCAGCTGTAAATGCTTGATAAGCGACCAAGTATTTTGATTGTGGTGTATCATCATTTTAGCTAAGTTAAGCATTCAATTCTGGATTTAGAACTCTATTGAAAAATCTATGGAGTGGATTTCAGTAAGTTGCATCTCTCCTGCCCTTATTTTTTCTGCACTATCTTCGATGAAAGTTCATCCAACATCTTGATACCAGTAAAATGGTTTGTGCTGGAGATTGCTAGGTTCATAATTTTTTTTTTTTTGTGGATAATATTTCTATTAAGATTTAGTTGTTATCTTAGGTTGTGGTTAAAATTACTCCTTATTTCCTTAAATTAGTTAAATTCTTTTTCCATTACATCCTCAATTTTGTTATAAGCATGGTTAACATTGTTATGTTATTCAGGATCTGCTGAACTCGCTGCAGTTGGTGTTTCGGGTGCCATTTTCAACCTCGTTTCTAAATTATTTAATGTTCCTTTGCTCAATGTCACAACGTCCTTTGTAGCTGAAGAGCAGGCATCAGTTGTAAAGGCTGCTGATAATGGTAGGCAAACTTTCAAAGGTGCTCTAATACCAGAGTATCTATTTTGATTACTACAATTTGTTTGTTCTATAATTTTATGATCATACAACAGGATTGTCTCATGTTTCCTTTTTGTTCTTTTTCCCCCATTCTGATGCCTTGCAGACCAACAAAGCAAGATATTGCTTCCTTCAGTATCAAATGCTATAATGCTTGCTGCAGCCCTTGGCATCCTAGAAGCTATTGCACTTTTCACAGGCTCCAGTTTTTTAATGAATACGATGGGTATACCTGTAGTATGTATTGTTTAGCTGATCAAAAAACTCTGTTATGGCAATATATTTTGGGTCCCAACTTCTCTCTAAATTTTATTTCAGCCAATATAATTTTAATAGTTGATACCTGTTACTGGAAGCATTGCATAGTTAATTTATTTGGATAAGAAGTTTCAAATGAAATAATAGTGAAGTATGACTCAAGCTGTCGAATATGTATTTCTGTAATGCTGATACGAAGTTTCAAATGAAGTAATAGTGAAGTATAACTAAATATGTTGAATACGTATTTCTGTAGTGCTTATATTTTTGCAAGATATATATAGTCAGACATGTCTTTTGTGATGGTGGTTGTAGTTGTTGTATGTCAGTCGTGATCATGATGATATCTCCTATCAGAATATTTAGTTATAGGCTATCTAGAGATCCTTTTCTTTCTACTTCTGATTTTTTCCCTTCTCAAGTGGTGGCTGACACTGGAAATGCTCAAAATGAAGTCTCTGTATTTTGTTCCTTAAAATCTGTTTCTGGTTCTGCAGACTATAGCACCATGGATGGTGTACCTTATGCATAAATTACTTATTGACCTTTTCAGATTAAAGTATCACTATCTATTGCAGACCAAATGGTTGACCTTACTCATATTTGCCCTACTACAGGACTCACCGATGCGCGTGCCAGCTGAACAATTTCTTTCACTGAGGGCCTTTGGTGCTCCACCAATTGTGGTAGCTCTTGCTGCTCAAGGAACATTTCGTGGATTCAAGGATACAAAGACACCTTTATATGCTGTTGGCAAGTATTACAATCCAATAGTTTGTGACACCCTAAACCTGCTCTTGTTATACCACTAAGAAGTTTGTTTTGAGAATATTTGATATTCTGCTCATATTAGGAAGATGATTGCACATAAGCTGCTTGAAGGATTTTGATCTGGTTACAAATGGATAACATAATTCCTTGCGTAATCAAAGTTTCTGAGTTATAAAGCTGAATGCTTTCTATCTCATATAAGAGAATATCATCTGGCTATTTAATCTACTATTTGTGCTAATTCAAACACATTATCAGCATTGCCATTGGTTGCAAAAGCAAGAGGCTTGCACACTTTTTGTTGCATCACTGTAATTCAAATGTTTACCTTGGGTATCCTGACATCTTAACTTCAGTTCATTACTAATGCAAGTAGTAAAGCACCTTAACAACCTTTTCAAACAACAGCACACCCTTTGAGTGATTCATGTTACTTATTAGGTTATATGGTACTTTTAATCCTTCATCACGATGATATGGATCCTATATTAATGTATATTAATTCGGCACAAGTCAACTAGATGTGTCAGTCAAAGGATTCTGAATATGAGTAATTTGATAAATGTACCCACTTCTTAACTGGAAAATTAGTAATTTTCCACTAATACTTAGTTGAAAGTAGTAATGCATTAACTATAACTATGGTGGATTCATAACTATCGATTTATGTATCTATTTTCAAATCCCATTTGTTAATTTTATTAAATCTCAGGTTATATGGTACCTTTTTCAGGAGCTGGCAACTTACTTAATGCGATACTGGACCTAATATTAATATTTTTCTTTGGTCTTGGCGTTAGTGGTGCTGCCATTGCTACTGTGATTTCTGAGTACGTCAGTGATGTGGTAAAACTAGAACTATAGTGGCATCACACACATTATACATGATAAAAGCTGCTTTTCCTAGCTCACATGAATTTCGATGTATATTTTTGTCAGGTACTTGACAGCTCTAATTCTTCTGTGGAAGTTGAATGACGAAGTACTGCTTATTACTCCAAGTATCAGTGGGCAGAGGGTTTTTAAGTATCTTAGATCTGGTACGTTCCTAGAGAGTCTCAAAAATTTTCATTTACCATGCTGGTAGTAGAGATTATGTATTTCAATCACTCCTTGTAAGTATTACAGGAAGGTACTAGATGCAATGAATCTTGTATGTTCAAAAATTTGGTTGCACGTAAAGTAACTGTTAAACTGGAATTTGTAGTGCACAGCTCTAGTTTACTTTGTCATATACTCAAATTTCATGGAAAATATGAATATCTGTTTCTACTTGCATGTGCCAATATTTGTAGTAATAAATTCTTTATTTCATTTTGCAGGAGCCCTTTTGACAGGCCGAACGGTAGCAGTTCTTACAATCACCACACTAGCTACATCAATGGCAGCTAAAGAGGGCCCAATACAAATGGCTGGTTTTCAGATTTGTTTTGAAGTCTGGTTGGCTTTATCTTTGCTAAATGATGCTTTAGCACTTGCTGGTCAGGTACCCTGGCACACATCATCAGAAATAATAAACATAGGGAGAAATAATAAGTATGGGGTTAATAACAGAGACCTCTCCTGGTTTTGGTTTAAATATAGATAGTTCCCATTCATATTTACCTCCTTTGGATAGCAAATTCATTTGAAAATCTTGATGTTTATTTATGAAATAACTCTTTTGATCTTTGTTAAACATTACAAAATCCTCCAATGAAGTTTATGGCATTCTCTTATGTTTGTCACATTAGTCCATTCATGTACATAAGGAAACGTTCTAAATACAAAGACACTTATTAACGAAGCTAAGTGTCCAAATTTATTGAATGCGATTTATATTTGGATCCAGATAGACTTGGGTTATTTTATCTTATCCTTCTCACCTACAAATATTTTGCTTAGTGTAAAACCTAAAAAAAGATTGAAGTTCACTTCTTAAAGTAGAGTTCTTAGATATAAGTAGTTAATGGATTGCACCTATTTCAGTAACAACAGCAGAACAGTGCTCATTATTTTGGAAAATAGAAGATAATGTGATGGAAAATATTAAAGTGATCTCTTGATGCCAACAATCCCGAAAATTATCCAAGCCTCTCAAATGCTTTCTATAACCTATCTGCTGGATGTTGTCAGTTTTTATAGTTACCTTGAACTTTTTCTCCTTTGTCGGGAGTCTTCGCAGACTCTCCTTGCTAGTGACTATTCTCAAGGGAACTATGGTTCGGCACGCCAGGTGACATATAAAATTTTACAGGTCTGGAAATTCCTTTCTCAATTGCATATAATATTTATCATGTATAAATGATGTTTCTATTGATTAATGAGAATTATTACCTTACTGATTTTCTGTGTCTATGTGTAAATCAGATTGGTTTAACCATGGGAGTAGCTTTTACTGTTATATTGTTCCTTGGATTTGACCCACTGTCCAGTTTATTTAGCACAGACTCAGAAGTTCTTGGAATTGCTAGATCTGGAACCTTGGTGAGAATCTCAGTTATGTTAGTAGGTTTTTTCATGAATTTATTTCAGCTTTTGTCTCATTGATTATTATATGGTCTTGTTTGCAGAGAATCTGTGGGTTTTTTAGCATGCATCATATGCATATATCTTCTTGAACTTTGTAGCTTCGGTTCTGGTTATGTAACGTCAAAATCCTATCCTTTAAATAAAAGAAACACATTAGGACTTTTAGGTTCACTGATCCCAGCTCAATAACAATTAATTTTGCAGGGTAGCTTCAGTTTTGTATTTAGAAACAAAAGTAAAGAGATTCCTTAGACACATCTAATGAATTCACATATCATTGTTGATTCTGGGGTGCCATGGGTTACTTTTACTAAAATAATTCACATTTAGCTAGTTGAACATAGTTTTGGTAATTCTTTCATAACCTTTTAAAAATGTTATATATTTGTTTATTAATGTACAAATTTGTGCTCAAGCAACCTTCTATCTAAAGTCCAAAAATGCTTCAAGTTAAATGTCTCTTTTTTTTTCCCTGTCCTTTTCATTTTACAGTTTGTTGCTGGGTCACAACCGATGAATGCTATCGCTTTTGTTCTTGATGGGCTATATTACGGTGTTTCAGACTTTGAATTTGCTGCATATTCCATGGTAACGTTAAATTGCTTTGTTCAAGGCTCACAACCAGTATTTAAAAAAATTAAGAAACTAATTGGTCTCATATTGATGTCCAGGTGCTCATTGCTCTGATCTCTTCAGTCTTCTTGCTCGTAGCTGTTCCTTTGTATGGTCTTACTGGTGTATGGGTTGGGCTGTTTCTCTTTATGACTTTGCGAGTAGTAGCTGGAATCTTGAGGTAATTACATAACATCCCCCCCCCCCTCCTCCCCAAAAAAAAAAAAAAGAGAAAGAGAGGGTGAACGGAAGATACTCTCTTCTACTAGTTGTAGTTGTGGCATTGAAGGGCTGCGTTCTTTCTCGATTTCAGGCTAAGCACCAGAACTGGACCATGGAGATTGCTATGGTCAGATACCGACGGAGATGGTACTTAGACTGCCAAAAATTAAGCCCAATTCTACCTGTATCCATATGATCCCTTCCACTCCTGGTTTCATAGTCATACAGAAGAATGAGCAGCCAACTCTGAGCTTCTTCTTCAGGGTTGCTTGTTTGGATCATTTGTTGAGGCAGGGGCGACTTTTGAACATAAACACACGTACGAGAACTTTACAATGCAAAGGTGGCCTAAATTGAGCTGCTGGATGAATTACTAAAACGAATGAAAACTAAGCTGCATTTTGAGTGCTCCGAGTAGGTGGCGGTTCCTCAAGGTAGGATGGTTCTATCAGCAGCACAACACATTTTTTGATCAGTGATCGACTTGTACAATATAAACGAAACAAAAATAAGGTTCACTATTGTGTACAAAGCTTGATCTGTGAAGCATACATTCAACTTCTCCTGAGTTGTGGAGTGTCCACTTTCCCAGGACCTAATTTAAGCGTTTGCTGTATTAATGCATACTTTCATGTTCAGTCAAACTAATTAAATGTCTCTCGAGAACCCAAAAACTGTTTTAAGAGTCGTAGTTTATTTGTTGTATCAAAAGTACAATTATGCCAAAATGACACACAAGCTCATATTTGATAGGTCAACTCTTACAAAAATGGAAGCACATATCAATGTGAAAAAGTGTGAAATAAGCAGTGGATGCTACACTGCTATTTCATTGCAAGAAGCATTAAATGGTCTGTTTGTATCACAAATAGCATCTCTATTTTCCATCATCAACGAACCTTTCTATAAGATATCAATGCTGCCTTCAAAACAACACATGGAAATATTCATATATTGCACGCCAACAAAGAGCAATCACCCTCACCCACACATAAATCATACCCTTCTATATTCCAAAACAAGCACTAAGAATGGGGTGATCAACATTAACATCCAAAGTAGCAGATTAATTAGTACGAGCTCACACAATTACGGTATTTTTATAAGGGTGTGGCGTTGGTGCAGTTAGGAGCAGCACACAAACATTAGTACTAGCGAAGATGAGGACCATAACCTCATCTAATTGATTCTGGTTTTTCAGTTTTCAATTTCACAAGAAAAGTTCATTACAGAGATGCATCTAATAATGTTCATTACATTTTAACTGGTTTACATTTGGTGGGGGTGGTTATGAATCCTTGCGGGTGATCTTACAGCAAGCAGCAAGAACTGCACTCTTAGAATGTAAGTTGTCAAGCTGCATCATAAAATAATCCACCATAAGCTATTCATGGACATGTACAAAATAATTTTAAAGAAACTCACCACAGCTGCCCGTGCTTAGCAACAAGAAGCAATGTAAAACATATTTTAAATGAGTGATGTAAACAGGTATTGTATGTCAGGCAATGATGTTAAAGAATCATCAGACCAGTTTGAACTATTGATATAAACACAACACCACATAACAGATAAATAGCAACAAAAATCAACTTAAAAAAAAAATTAAAATCAAACAGTTATCGCTGACATAGTTTAGCCTTTCTTTGGAGAGGACAACTAGAAAAAGGAGATACCAAAGGTTTCACATGTGTAGATACCAAATTAGCTATTATTGTTTCTGGACATTTTGGAAATTTCCGGAACAGCTAATTATAGCCTTATTTCTTCATGTGAAGTGACAAACACAAGTTTCAACTTCATTCAGAACCTCAAGTTCAAACCATCATATTGTTGGTATATGGATAAGATTGGACAAGAAACAAACAGAAACACAGAGTAAAAAGTCTTAAAACTTGGATGTAAGAGCACATTCAGGAAAAGAGAGCATCAACTTAATCAATGTGTGAAAATCCAAACTAAGAATCAACAGGAAGCAAATGATTACAAGCAAAAGAAGTAGTGCTTGAGAGGGATGGAAAGATAACATAGTTTTTAAACAATCAAAATTTTGACAAAGCTGTCATTGGACACGTGGCTATACTCTATCCGTAAGCTAAAAAGGAGAAGTTTGCTAGTGGAAAAGGGAAACTTGTTATCCTCAAAATCCCTAAGACTATGTAGATAATCCTCAGCTGCACTCAGCCCCTTTGCTTTTAATACTAAAGTTCAGAGAAAGCAGCAGGAGAAACACTATGCCATTATACACAGATTCAAGGCTATAAAGCTCTGGTCAGTGCAAGTAAATAGGGTCACATTTTCATTCAAACTATAACGTTGTCTACCTGATTAAACAATTAAGCATACTACATAGTTATTCTCCCAAAATCCAACAAAATAAAATGGCAATACGGGAGATGATTCTTTCCACCAAAGAACACTACTGAACTATGCAAGTATTAAATACGATACACTAAAGAAGCACATCATGCTTACAAAAATAGGAAAGGGATCAATCAGGCAACTTAACTAAAACTTAAATAACATACCAGGACAAAGGAGCAAGAGAATTACCTTAACTGGGAAAATTTATCACCACATTATTATCAGTTGATTATTCCAATCCAGCAACTCTGTACCTCAGCTTCATATTATGATTCTCCTGAAAAATATATAATCATTCATCAAATCAAAAGCCATTCCAATTTAAAAACGATTACATCATATCAAATTTCAACACTCATAGAATTTTCAGTTCTTAGGTCTTAAAATCGATCAAATCTTACTAGCATTCTCACCTGTTCAAGAACTTTAGCATTCGTCTGCTCAACCAATCTCGACAAACCCTCAACCTTATTCAGCATTTTACTATACAACTCCTCTAGCTCCGCCGTATATGTGGCCTCAGAACCCATCAATGTACTCAGCCTCCCAATCTCAAACCCCTCTGCACATATATTCAGCTGCTTCTGATCCTTCAATTGATTCTTTTTATCGGCTAGACCTTCCCCATTCTTATCCTCCACCATCGCATTTGGCCCCCTGACTTCACAATCCATCATCGGAAGCTGCACATTGGGGCTAAACGAATCGTACTGGGATCGAAAAGATGGACCGATGTTAACGATACTCAAACTCTTGGGCTCAAACGCGTTGCCTTTGAATTGAAAAGCCTTGTACTCATGGGTGTGAATTAGTTGATCTTGGTAAGGGGTTGAGATGAGGAGGAAGAGAGAAGGGGGAAGAGAGAGAGTGGAGTTTTGCGGGGTGAAGGCCAGAGAAGGGGAGGAGGAGATGGAGAAAGTGGCGGTTGATTCTTTCAAGGAGGGGCGGAGAGGGGTTTTGCGGCGGGCGGAGAACCAGCCGAGAAAGTGGGTGGAGTCGGCGGCGGTGGGCGGCGGCGGGAGGGGGAGGTGGGATGGGAGAGAGAGAAAGGAGGTGATGGTGGCGATGAGAAGGGAGGTGGTAGCAGTGGGGATGGGGTGGTCGGAGAGGGGATTGGGGGTGGAGACGGTGGCGTGGCCAAACAGATAGCCGTGGATGTCTCCGGCGGCTGAGGAGGCGCGGTGGAGGAGGGATGCTAAGGTGGCGCCGGAAATTTGGATCTTGTCGATCGGAAAATCATCCATTGTTGCCTTCTTCTCTCTCAGTGAAATAGCTTACTAACTGCTAAGCTGCTACTGTTAAACGCGAGAGAGAGACTAATTGGGAATTTAATTAAGTGGGGGTCAGTTCTAAGTCGACCCCATTTAGTGTAAATGTGTGTAGTGTTGAACATTTACACTAAATGGGGTGGCCTTAAAATTTCATGAGGTGGTTTTAGTTGGATCCATAATTATTATTTCCTCTTCTTTGCAAAAATAAATGAGAATTAATTATGCTCATTTTAACTTATTTTTTAAATGTTTTTTGATGAATTTTATGCGTGTCCGTGCAATTCTCACCTTTTGCCAATTATTAATTGAAGACTTGCACTATAATTTTCAATTTCAATCATATTTTTCATATAATAATTCACCCTCCATCCCGTATTATTGGTCTATTTACAAGAATTCTCATATTTAAATAAAAAATATTCTTGTAAATACCTATTTTATTCCAATATTAAAATTAAAAGTGTAGAAGCATTTAAAAGACTATTTCATTATAAATATTCAAAATATAATGTAAAAACATTATAAAAAAAACCTGATAATTAGAGCCTTATATATCTTTTTTTTAAAATATTTTTTCAATTTTTTTATTCTAATATTTTGAATAAAATAGATAGTTTAGAGGGTATATAGTATTATATAGTGACTAATATATATGTTTTTTGTTCAAAGGAATCTATACTTATAAAAGTAGAGTTTGGCCCTCTCAAAGCTTGCCACCTAAATTTTTAGAAGAAATTTGGAGCCGCCACTTCAGCACTGTAGAGAAATCTAGAGATGTCATGTGTTCCTTTCAAACAACCGTTACAATTTCTCTCTTTTCACATTCCCTCTTCCTCTTCCTAAATAATATCTAAATCTAAATATCTAAAAATTAATAATATATAAATATTAGAAAATAAAAATCTATATACTTATAAAAGTAGAGTTTGACTCTCTCAAAACTGGCCACCTAAGCTTTTAGAAGAAATTTGGAGCCGCCACCTCAGCACTTTGGAGAAATTTAGAGATGTCATATATCCCTTTTAAACAACCGTTACAATTTCTCTTTTTTCACCTTCTTCTTTCCTATTCCTAAATAATATCTAAATCTAAATATCTAAAAATTAATAATATATAAATATTAAAAAATAAAAAATCAACTCGTAGAATATGCTATCAAATACTTAATTATAATTTAAAAATTATTGACAAATCTCAAACAAAACATTTAGAATTACTTGAATAAATTATATAATACATTGATTTTAATTAGGCTTCCAATATTTTCAAAATTTTGTTGCCCCATGTATTATATTTTATGATTATTTATAAAATATACTTTTATTTTTGTTAAATTTTTATCTTTTCAAAGTAATAAAAAAAATATGAGGATTAAAAATAATAGATATGGAGGCAAAAACCAAAGAAATTGAAAGTGCAAAGAGCAAATTTAAATTTTACCAATTTTGAAAGTAAACACAACGTTAACTTTTTTCATAATGGAGATGAATTTATCAATTTGAAAATAAATACGTGAATTTATTCGAAAAATATAAATTTTGATCAATGTCATAATCATCAACAACATATGTGAAAAAAAAAAAACCTAACACAACAGTTACAACAATAAAACTCCACCAACAAACAACTAACTTTGACATTTTTAGAAAAACAAATGAAAATAAAACATATCAGAAATAATGTTTTACGGAGTAAGAGAGAAGTATCATATAAATGTATAAAATAACAAATATTGAAAATGATAAAATGTCAACTGTTGGTAATTCTTCCCACCAATAACTGAAATGATCTTATTTTCTCATTATATGAAAAATACAATTATTATAACAAATATATGATTAACAACAAATATTAATTAAATGAGTTATGAAGCCCGTGCAATGCACGGGTACAATACTAGTTGTGTATGGGAAAGAAGACCAGCTTTGAAATGTTTCATTCAACAATACTCAATGAAGACTCATCATTATTACAAGCTTTTTTTTTTTTAGCAAAATAACTCAATACAATGTCTCAATCTATAGGCTATATATACACAACTACCGAACACTTTGATTTTCAAACAACAAAAAAAGATACAACAAATGAATAAATGAATCAAATAACAAGACTAGATTAGCTTCTATATATGCTTCCTTCCTTAAAATGTGGGTGTATAAATCTGAACAACACCTCTCACTCACTTTTAGCTGCAATCTCTGCGTTATCAGTCGAGTCGAGCTTTATTTCCTCGAGTTTCTGCAGAACTTCCTGAGCTTCAGGCCTAGCTGCTGGATTGGGATCAACACAATGAAGCCCTAATTTCAACACATTCAAAAGCTCATCACCATTGCTAGAAGCATCCCTCATCACCTCCACATCAAACACCTCATTAGTCCATTCCTCTTTCACTATTGACGCCACCCATTGAGGCAACTCAAGCCCATCTATGGCCTCACTCGGGGATTTCCCCGTTAACAGCTCCAATATTATCACCCCAAGGCTGAATACATCCATTTTCGTGCTTCCATTCTTCACCTTTGAAACCTCTGGTGCTCGATATCCCATTGTGCCAGCTGTCGCCATTGCATCCGTGTTGCCACTACTAGTCATCAGCCTACTTAGCCCAACATCACCAATTCTTGGATCGTTTTGTTCATCAAGAAGGACATTGCTTGATGTTAGATTTCCATGAAGAATGTTTTCCTTAGAATGAAGATAGCTTAATCCTCGTGTTATTCCAATAACTATAGCCATTCTTGTTTGCCACGGAATGCTTGTTTCAGGTCCCCGAGCTGCATAAATGTAAGAAAAATTTAGTCCCACTTGTAATATATTGTCAAAAAATTCAAGAATTTGGTTAAGAAAGGTTATTGCTACTTACCATGGAGGAAATATGCAAGACTTCCATTGGGCATATAATCATAGACAAGAAGCTTCTCTCCTTTAGGTCCAATGTAGTAAGCTCTAAGAGACAAGATATTGGGATGTCTAATCTTTCCAAGGTGAGTAATCTCTATTTCAAACTCTTTTTGGGCCTTTGTGATCTTCTCTCTCAATCTCTTCACAGCCACTTGATGATTATCATCCAATGTGGCCTTATACGCTGTTCCATAGATGCTCTTTCCCATTATCTCTGCGGTGGCACATAACAAATCATCAGCTGTAAACACAAATGTGCCATCAAAGTGCACCAATTTTCCTCCTGTTTCACCACTCGAGTCTACTTCAGTTCCCATAGCTGGTACACGTCTAGAAACCACGCCTTTTTTCTCGTTCTTAGCTCTCCAAACAGCCTTCTTTCTGATCAAGCAGCATAGCAATAAACAACACAGAAGCAGTAGAACTACAAGAAGAGCACCAGCTGCTATCAGAATTATGTCCTTTGTACTCAATCTACTATGATGATGATTCTTGAGATTCCCTTGAGATGGAGAAGGTAGATTTTCAGGCTCAGGAGAAGGGCATGCCGAACTACCATATCCACAAAGCTTAACATTACCAATGAACGAACTCGAGTTAAACTTCTTGGCAAGAACAGAGGGGACAATGCCAGAGAGATTGTTATATGAAACATCAAAAGAAGAGAGATTTGGTAGATTGATCAGAGACATTGGAATTTCCCCTGTCAGATAGTTTTCAGATAGATCAAGTGAGGAAATACTGGTGATATTGCCGATGGTCTCTGGAATTTGGCCGCTGAATTTGTTGTCACTCAAATTCAAAACTGAGAGATTCCCAAGTTTTTGAATGGATTCAGGGATCAGGTCATCAAGATTATTGCTCGATAAGTCGAGGAAATCAAGCCTTGAGAGATTACCCAACTCATCTGGTATATTCCCTATAATTTGATTATGATTCATGCTTAATTTCTCAAGCATTTTGAGATTGCTCAAAGAAGCTGGAATTTTCCCAGATAGAAAGTTATGATCAAGGGCTAAATACTGAAGCTTGTAAGAGTTTTGCACAAATTTACCACCACCACCCCACGTATCAGGAATAGAACCAGAAAGATTATTATGTTGAAGAGCAAGAAAAGTAAGAGAGAGGGATTGAGAAAGACTCATCGGAATCGGGCCCGAAAGCCCATTGAAGCTCAAATTAAGTCTATACAATCTGGTGGAGTTTGTAAGACCAGGAGGAACAATGCCACTGAGCTGATTGTTGCTTAGATCAAGGGTTTGAAGAAGTAAGCAGTTACCAATTGATGGAGGGATCGGGCCCGAGAGGCGATTATTGAACAAATAGACCCCTCTGAGATCAGGGAGAAACCCTAGGGACGTTGGGACCGGGCCGACAAGAACGTTGTCGTGGAGGCTAAGGCGTCGGAGGGATCGTAGTTGGCCGATTTTCTCGGAGATACGGCCTCCAAGGCCCTTCCATGGGAGCTGGATAGCAATGACTTGGCCATTCACACATTTGATCCCGGCCCAGCCCGAACAAGCTCCAGCACCAGTGTCGTTCCAGCTGCTCAACACCCCTTTGAAATCGACGAATTCGTGTTTTAAGGCCTTGAGGGCTTGATAATCAGCTTCTGATACGAATACGCCGTCCCATTGTTGGCACGAAACGGGCCCGAAACCAATGAGGAGGAGCAGGAGAAGGGAGAAGAGGAGGTGGGATTGATTCCAAATCTGCAACTGAAATCTGTCATCCATGAACCGTTTCAGTTATCAATGAAAGAGCAGACTGAGCAAATCTAAGAGTAAGAAATCTTTCTTTTTCTTCTCGTCTTCAGCTTTTCTTGCTTGTTTTTTTTTGTTTTGTTTTGTTTTTTCTCACTGCAACATAGTACAGAAAATTTATGCGAGGGAGAGAGATCCCAACGGCTAGTTAGTTTGTGCAGACAGAAGAGCCCGTGTTAGCGGTGGGATGAGTCTTAACGGCTATATTTCTTCCTAATAATCACAACTTCCTCCATTTAACAAAGAGTATGTCTTATATACAAGGATAAAAATATCGGTATCGATGGAAATATCGGTATCTCAATTTTACGGAAATATCGGGAAAATATCGGTAAATATCGGTAAATATCGAAAAAATATACAGGCCGCTATTATATCGGTGACATGAAAAAAAGGATATATCGGAGATATTTCCGGATATTTTCATCCTTGCTTATATATACTTGGCGTACATGTAATTCGTGTGGATTCGGGTTGATTTGGATCTGCATATTTTTAAATTTTTTTTGTTTTATTATTTTTTTTTGTTTCTACATCAAAACTTTTATATACAAATTTTGTGATCTTTATGTATAAGTTCTGTGACTTTATATTTAATAAATTAAAAAAAAAATAAAAAATTTTACCAAAAATTGTATATAGATACCTTTATGGTCTTATCACCTTTATATACAAATATTCATACCTAAATAATTATACATAAAGGTCACATGAATATGCATAAGGTTTACATGAATATCACATAAATGCATCTATGTATAAATTTTGTTGAAATGCTTCATTTTTTTTCTAAGTTATAACATATAAAAGTCACAACATTTATAGATAAAAGTTAGCGAATTTGTACATAAAGGTCAAGACATAAAATTTAACCAAAAAAAATACGGATCCGGGTCGGGTCGATTCGGAGATCCATACACAGGAGAATTTGTCTTTACAAAATCCAATTTATTTCTCAAATTTCGTTTCACCTTGTCTCTCGAAAATATCTTTGTTAAAAAAATAACTATTATTATACACATCATATATATTGATGATAAACAAATTACAGTTTATGACTCTGATAAAAAATAGATGATCTTGCATATATGCATTCTTTATAATATGTCTATATCAAAGTCTTTAAAACTAGGTCGGTTAACAATCTGTTTTTATCGATTAACAATCTATACTTATAAAAGGAGAGTTTTGGCTCTCTCAAATCTGCCACATCATCATTTTAAACAAATTTGCAGCCGCCACATGTCCATCCCTCTACTCGCCACTTGTCCACACTCATATTTCAATTCCAAAGAAGTGAAACCGTCGTTTCTCCATCAACCGTTACACTTTCTCATAGAAATTAGGCAACGATCCTATCGTGTGCTACGTTCATGGGAAGCACGGAACTTCAAACAAGATCGACAATTGATGAGTGTTGATTTCTTACTACTAGATGAGAAGGTATATTTATATTTGTAATACTTTTACATTATAGTTCTGTAGAATGAGGTATAACCTTTATGTATATGAAAATGAAATGATACATTTATATGATTAAACTAATACACTTAAGTAATACTACGAATATATTTTTGTAAGCAAATGGTTAATACATTATAAATACTACTAATACTACTAATATTTTACTACTAAAGTAAAATATAATGTAAAAAATTATAGTAATATTATAAATAAATGAAATAATTTATGTTATATGGTTAATAAAGTTCGATTTTTGTGTTGCTATGTAGATCTTGATTAGTGTATGTTTACTGAGGATGATCTTCTATGTTTGATCTCCTTTGATGGGTTATATTTCCAATTTTTTCCTCTTATGTGTTGGTTTTATTAGTTCCTGTTCAATCAATTTCTTTTGGACATTTGAAGTTTATATAAATCTATAATTGGTAATCTTGCAAGGGTTCTTTTGGCTTTAAACGATTAAAAATACATGAAAAAAGGCAAAGCAATTTTAAATGAAATAACATAATCAACCTTTTTAATTCTTTAAAAAAAGGGAAAAATGATTTTTATTTTTTATTTTCGATGACGATGTATCGTATTAAATAGTAGCATGAGAGCTGACGAGATGCATTATAAGATGCATGAACAAGTTCACTGAATTGAATTTCCTTTTATTTTATTTAAAAAAAATAAAAATATGAATCCTATATAAGTTCATTTTATGTATCTAATTTAACAGATAAGTCAGTTGACGATCTAATCCATAATTTGTATATAAAATTTATAAAAACAACGTTTGATTTTGTGTGTACTTTGAATTCGTTAATAAAATTCTATCCTTTAAACGGATGATGCTTATCTTTAATATTTGGTCATTAATTTTCCATAGTCACATGTGAATACCTTAATATATATTTTATATCAGTTTTTGACGTTTAACTATAACTTCCATCAGTAATATCTATTTTTTTATATACAAATAATTTCATTTCTTTAATATTCAGAACACACTTATACAAGGATCCATCCACCATCAATGAGTACATTACTTTAAAGATTCCATAATCGAGGGAAGGATATTTGATATTAGTCGATTTGATGTAGCTAAAAGTACCAATCGATTCTAGTTAACAGACCACGTGTTCATGATCCGCTTCACGGAGAAAACCACAATGGTCCCAGTTGAAGATGATGACAATTCTATTCCTCACCAGAAATTTCGAATACAAAATTACAAGAAATTCTTGAGTCTCGCTGATAGGAATGAAGAGTTACCAGGTTTCACTTCCATGAGTTTTAATAGACATTTTCGTAATATTTTCTAAAATATCTTACTTCTTATTTATATAACATATTGCTATAAATTTCACATGCGAAATTGCTTATGGATATTAAAAAAGGATTACAAGTTTGCAAGATTTAGTGCTTCTAATCATTCATCATAGAATAATTTGCTCTTCTAACATCTTATTTTTAATTGAAGATGCAATTGGAATCTTATGTAAAGTTGAAATTCCCGAAATAGAAAAAGAATCAAGTAAGAGGATCCATCTTCGTCTAATGCTAGAAGAGTAAGTGTTCCACATAACTACAGTTTCATTTAACAATTTTTGTTACTTTTTAGACACTAAAATCATGTGAACATCACAAAAATTTTACCACATTTGTGTCTTATACATAAGGGTGAAGAAGTAAAGGTAACTGTTTGGGATGATTTAGCTGACACTTTTCGTGAAGAATACGCGAATGAGAGGTCCAAAAATATTATTGTGATTTTAACAAGTCTTAATCCAAAGATATTTGGAGGTAAGCTCTCAAAAGTTTAATTTGATTTCAATTACTATAAGAAATAAACTTAATATAATGTTGCATTATGTTATTTTAATTTGCAGAAAACCTCTTTCTTAGCACAACATCAGCAACTAAGTTCTATCTAAATCCTGCATTTGATATTGTTTAAGAATTGCAAAACAGGTATGAGTATGAAATATTCAGTGTTTATAATGTCTACGTAAGATATGCATCTAATATTAAGTATGTTAATAATTTTTGGCTAATATTCAAATAATCACAGGATGAAGATTGAAAAAGAAGTTGAAGAGATAAACGTGGCCTCAAATGAGAAAATTGAACACCAGAAATGCCATTGAATTTTGGAAATCAAACAATCCATATCTAACAACAAAAAGCAGGTTCACAATTTTGTCATCATACATAGGTTAATCCAGTAATGTTTTTAATTTAAACCTCAACATGTGTAATTTTTTTAGGAAAAGGACTTCAACTGCACAGTTAAAGTAACTGACATTGTGCTTCAAAGAGGATGGAGCTATATATCATGTTCAAAATGTGCAAAGAAATTGTCCAAGACCGATACTTTTCTCTCCTGCAACATTGCAATGACCCCAAAGCTGTTGGGATCCTCAAGTAAATAAATGCAGTATTTATCATAAGCCTTGGCAAAGGAAGTTCTACATATATATCTAAAAGTTTGTTTAATTATCCCATTTTGCAGATATCGAATAGAAGTTATTGGGAACGACGGAGAGGATTCTACCACATTTGTGATCTTTGATAGAGAAGCCAAAAAATTGACAAACATGACTGCATCAGAATTAACCTTTGAGAGTGTAAGTATTCAAATCACTAATCTCAAACCTGTTCGTTTCACTTTAAAGAATCCAATACTCTTCAACAAAAATAACATCTCTTTAAATCATTCTTCTTTTCTACTCATGTTATTTTTTCATAAAAGTTCAGTCCAACACCGTGAATACGTAGAGCTTTATGTGGCTTTTGTGAATAGTGTTAACTAATTATCGTTATCATTGTTTCTAATCTATTTGATGGTATATAATGTTATACAAAATTCAATTTTAATGTTGAGGTGTCTATTTGTATCTTCTATGCATTTCATATTTGATTTGTTAAAATGTACAAAAACCTTTTAACATGATTTAGGTGCCAACACAACAATAAAAGAGATCACTATTTAAAAATGCTTTGAGTTATGTCTGTATTATATTTGGCAGTGTTCTTAATATCTAATAAAAATATATCTGTGATGTGGGCGATGTTAAATGCTTGATGTTATGAATTCAATTTTGACATTTTAAGTTTCTTATTTTATGCATTATTTCATTATCATCTTATATTCTTTTTAACTTTATTCTATGATGGAATATGCATCACTTGGTATAATTTGAAGAAGGAAATAAATTCATTAAAATTTTGCAGGAAGATAATGCAGCAGATAAAGACTTGAAAAAAGTGGCCCCAAAATGCATACAAGCTGATCTGGAGAAAGTGGCCCCAAAATGCATACAAGCTATTGTAGGCAGGACATCTAAATTCAAAATTAAAATCATGCCTTACAATTTCAGAGCTAGGTATGAAAGTTTCACCGTTGCATGCATCTTCGAAGATGCCAACAACAAAAACACCAAAAAAATAATGCAAAAGGTAAAAATGTCCATTATTTTGGATTTTCTCTATATCCAATGGATAATATGTTGTAGACAACCTATTAAACAACTAACAAACATTACCTAAATTTATGCTTTTGCAGGTGGAATTCGCTGCAAATGATAACACGGTGAAGACCATTTCCCCAAATAAAGAATCAATAGATAATGAAATTATTGATGTGGATGCCCCAAACAACAACAAAATAGAAAAGGTAATATCGATTATAATTTTTGTTTTGTAAAGTTACATCATGTCACCCAAATTAAATTTGTTTCATCATTCTTCCATTGCAAATTCAATTTACTCAATCTAAATTGGCTTGCTTTACAATGGTTTTGCAGAATTCAGGAAATTCAAACTCTAAATCAGAAAATAAAATTGCAAGGCCAGCTCATATCAACATTAGCAATACATAGATTAAAAAATGGATTGAAAGCTCATGGAAAAGTAATTCATATTTGCTCACCTGTATACACTGTCCTAGCATCAAAATGTCAACATCAATGGCCCCACTCTTAGTCAAAATCCAAACGCAGAATGGAAACTGAGATTTCTTGCTTGACTGAGCAGAAAAGTATACAAAGATTTGGCTATGAATGAATAACATTCATATTCAATTTAACTCCAATTCAAAATTCCAAATTCTAACAGCAATTCACTTAAATCCTAACCAGCCGTATTTATTATTGAAAAAAAGAGTTGTTACACTATCAATAGAGCCAATTCACTAGAATCATTTTCATATTTTAGTTGTTATACAGAAAAACATTACATACAATAGAAAAACTTCTTGCACCAGTAAAGACATGGACGCAGAAAGAATCAGCACACAAAGTCCAAACATTTTAACAGCAAAATCAATCGGAGGTAAGTTTATAGGTTGCTCAATATGAGAAACAAAAACTTTTACATACATCTTTTAAATTTTCCCATGCTTTTTAAAAAATATAACGACATGAAATTATGAAAGTCATAATAAAAAAAAGTTATAGACAAGAATTGTTACATATACTGTTTAATTTTAAAGTGGAAACTACTTGTAAAACCCTCATAATAAACTTACAGATCATTGAGCATTAGCTAATGTAGTTCTCACTTCTTAGATCAGAAACTCCCCCAAAAAAATATCAGATTAGAGTTTTAGGCACAATTTTAGGTGAAGTATTATTTTGAACTTCAAATCAATTAAATCTCAGGCGTTATAAAGTCAAATAAATTTATGGAATTTCACATTTAACCTAATAACAAATAACAATGATGATTTCAGAAATGACAAGAGCAGCACAATTCAAAGCAGCACGAAACAAAAGACATAGATTGCTAAGGTCTAAACGAACAAGTATGATTTAACGTGATTTGATTTGATTTAAATATAACGAGCATAACCAAGGTGAAACATTAGTTAAGTTAGTTTGGATGTTCTAATAATATTTTCTTTTGGTTTACACAGATGCTATGAACACTATAACTATGAAGGATCACAACAATATAGTTATTGATTAGTGTAAACAAGCAAGAGATGGAGGACGGGAAACAATGAAAAGAAAATTGGCAGCCGCATTACAACAAGGTACAATTCTAAAGCAATCCACAAAAAAAAAAATACACACTCATAATCAAAGCATTTTCCACACAATTTGCAACCCCAAATCTCCGACTACAAAACATAAAAAATCGGATACACTTTCATACTACAGATGCAGACAGCATGAAGACAACAAAAACCAGCACGCAATGCCAGCCTTTCTTCGTAACAAAATCCGTAGAAGGTATGCTAACAAGAAAAACAACTACATTGAGAATTGATAGCACACACTTTCAGTGAACATAGTGCTATTTGATGAGTTAAAAATAAATCAATCAAATATTTTGACTAATACATAAAAGCCCTCACGAATTCCAGAAATTAGGACACCTGCGCAATGCAAAACTGCAAGAAACAAAAGACTGAACATACGGAGAAATAAATGAACAGGTAGATTTGACATGACTTAAAATTTAGCAATTCATAACTAGGATGAGCATATAATTCAGGTTATGTTTATATTTCACATCAGTGGCATAATCTTATGGTCTCTAACAGAGGCGGTGAAGAATATCAAGATAGATGGGGGTAAATATTTTGTTGTTAACCAATGCAAGCAGACAAGAGATACGAGATGAGAGATTCTTAAAAGAAAAAGAGCTGCCACATTTGAACAAGGTACGATCCCGAAATAAATACAATAATAAATAATTATACTCATGATATCTTATTTTTTTAGGGACACAAGAAGGAGAAAGCTCTAAATCAGGATCTTCATCAATCAAAGAAACCGAACAGTTAACAACACGAGGTGAGTAAACAAAGTCAAAAACATAATCTTCCCAATTAAAATCATTTAAAATGACAGAATCTCTCACATTCTTTTTTCAGGTTCAAAAGAAAGAACCAATAAAAACACAAGAGCTTCCACTGATAGAGATTTGAAGCGCTTGAAAACCAAAGGTCAGCCAACTTGCAACTTTCGATTAAAAAAAATATAACTACACAAAAATAACCAACCTTCTTTTTTATGTTTTAGAAACAAATACACAAAACCATAGACTAAAGCCATCAAAACATAACACCTTGGTAAAATGTTCGTTCTGCGATGCATTAGTTTGGATGACAGAAGGCTCAAAAAAGGATACTTCAACTGGAAAACTCATTTTCACAATATGTTGCCAAAAAGGACGTGTAGAACTCCCACGAATGAAGGAACCGCCAGAGATTTTAAAAAATCTTATAACAGAATCAGCTTCATTTCGCAGGAATATAAGATATTACAACTCAATATTAGCATTTACATCAATGGGAGCTACGATAGACAATTACGTGTCCTCGGCAAATGGACCGTACACATTTAGATCACGGACAAAATCACCATAATATGGGATCATTACTGCCAATGAAAGGACAAATGCCACATTTTGCACAACTATACATATATGATACGGAAAATGAAGTGCAAAACCACATCAAGACAATTCCGCGGAGAAAAGGTGCAGAAGAACTGGATGAAAATATAATTCAGATATTGATTGAGATGATGAACTCTAATAATGAACTAGCAAAGATATTCAGAATGGCAAGAGATAGGTACGAATCAGGGGACGTAGGAGACTTTTCAATACAACATATTGCGCAAAATCAAAAAGGAAGACAATACGACTTACCAAACACTAATGAGCTTGCAGGCTTGATTGTTGGAGACATATCTTTGACAAATGGTGAAAGAGACGTTATTGTTCAATATCAAACAACCCGTCTTCAGAGAATAAGCAGTTTGCACCCCTTATTTATGGCGTTGCAATATCCAATATTATTCCCTTATGGTGAGAGCGGATTCCATGAACAGATTCCATATAGAAATTCAACGATAAAGAGATCATGTGTCACTATGTGTGAGTTCTATGCACATCAAATACAGACAAGGCTATGCGAGGGAACTACACTCATAAGGTCTGGACGTCTACTACATCAATATGTAGTTGATGCCTACACTACAATTGAACAACAACGACTGCGTTGGATTAGAAACAACCAAAAGACTTTAAGAGCAGATGTGTACAATAATGTACGTGATGCGGTTGCAAGAGGCGACAATGATGCAAAGTTAATGGGAAAAAGAGTTATACTACCATTTACATTCACTGGGGGCCCAAGATATATGGTAAAAAATTTCCACGACGCAATGGCAATATGTAGATGGTTCGGAAACCCAGAGCTTTTCATTATAATAACAGCAAATCCTAATTGGCAAGAAATAACGGACCATCTACAACAATCAGGAAACGGCACAGCCAACGACAAATCGGATATTGAATGTCGTGTATTCAAGATGAAGCATGAAGAACTGCTTATAGATATTCAACAAGGATTTTTTGGAGGAGCACCCCGAGCTGGTAACATTACACTTATTATCTATTATTCATATCTATCTAAAATTAACAGCAATGCAAATAATTACACATACAAATTAATAACAAGAAACATTATTTACAAAAACTTGTTTTCATTCTCAATATAAATCAGGATAATTTTTTATGCAGTTGTCTACACTCGGCACTTATTGATTCATTTATTTCAGCAGAAATTCCAGATATTAGAACAGACAATAAGGGATATAAATTGGTGGAACAATTTATGATGCACGGCCAATTGGAATGGATCGGCCTCGATCACCATGCATGCATAATGACAAGTGCAAAAAAAAAATTCCAGAGCTTATAATGAAAAAACAACTGTACACGAGGACGGATGCATACTATATCATAGAAAAAACGACGAGACAAAGTTTGTCATGAAATGCAACACAAAACTAGACAACAGTTTTGTGGTACCACACAACCTTTATTTGCTAAGGAAATACTGCGCACATATAAACGTCGAGTGGTGCAACAGGTCCAGAGCTATAAAATATCTATTCAAATATATTACAAAGGGAGTGGACAAAGCAACAATGTTGGTGGACAAATCACATTCGGGAAAACAACACATTGGAACCGAAAACCACATAAAACAGCAAGTGGATGAAATAGACAATTACCTTGAATGTCGTTATCTATCAGCATGTGAAGCAATGTGGAGAATTTTTGCCTTCGACATTCACTATCATAAACCTGCAGTACAAAGATTAAGCCTACATCTACCAAACCAGCAGAATCTCATTTACGATGAGTTCGAAAATTTGGAAAATGTACTATCATGAGAAAATGCACAAAGGACAATGTTCACCGAATGGATGGAAACAAACAAACGAGACGATGGAGCAAGAAACCTAACATACGTGCAGTTCCCCCAAAAATTTATATGGGATGGAAAAACTAAGTTGTGGACCAGACGAAAACAGGGACACACAATTGCCAGGATTGTTAATATACATCCAACATCGGGAGAACTATACTATCTCAAGAGGCTAATCGACATAGTAAAAGGACCAACATGTTTTGAAGATATTCTTACTGTTGGAGATGTCGTCCACCAAACGTTTAAAAGTGCCTGCTATGCTAAAGGATTGTTTGATGGCGATAAAGAATGGCACGACGCAATGGATGAAGCATCACAATGGGCTTCACCAAAACAGTTACACAACCTTTTTATAACAATATTGATTTACTGTGAAGTTGGTAGCCCAGTACAACTGTGGAACCACTGCTGGAGATCTCTTGCAGAAGACATACCACTCAAACAATGAAAAACATTTAGTTTTACAGAGATGGAATTCACAGATGAGGAGCTTCGAAACTACACCTTGATGGAACTCAAAAAAATATTGATTCAAAGTGATAGATCACTGGCTGAATTCATTGACATGCCAACACCGGACCAAACACTACTTAGAGAATTAACAAATTCGCTCCTAAGAGATGAAACAAATTACAACATTGAGGAACAAAAGGAAGAACACAATACATTAATCCACAGCCTCAATGACGAACAAATGAATGTGCTTGAAAAGGTGACTAAATCGGTCGAGGATGAAGATGAAGAAGGAAAACTTTTTTTCCTATATAGCCCCGGCGGAACCGGAAAAACATACTTGTACAGAACAATTATTTCAAAACTAAGGGCGGAAAAGAATCGTGATCCCAGTTGCATCTTCCAGTATCGCATCATTGTTACTACCGGGAGGACGAACGGCTCACTCACGTTTTAAGATACCGGTCAGTATAACAGAAAATTCAATGTGTGACATCAAACCAGGATCAAACCTCGCTGAGCTACTAATTCAGACAGACTTAATCATATGGGATGAAGCCCCAATGGCCCATTGTCACACATTCGAGGCATTAGACCGAACTATGAGGGATTTGATATCTATGAAAGACAAGGACGCAGTGAACAAAACATTTGGAGGAAAAACAGTACTTCTCGGTGGGGATTTCAGGCAGATTCTTCCAGTGATACCACAAGGAAACAAACAGGACACAGTATTAGCAACAATAAACCGCTCATACTTATGGGATACATGTTGCGTGCTCAACCTCACTAAAAATATGAGGCTGCACAAATCGGAACAAGAATTTGCAACATGGGTTCTAAATGTTGGTGATGGAAAATCAAGGAAAAACTATACAAAGGAGGATGATGCAACGAGATAGAAATTATTGACATCAACAAACAATTGATACTTCACAGCAAAGGACAACCAGTGGAGGAAATTGCAAAATACACGTACTTCGAAATATTGGAAACACAAGACCTTCAGAAATATCTAACGGAAAGGGCAATCTTAACACCAACAAACGAAACAGTCAACGAACTAAATGATTACCTACTATCTATAGTGCCTGGAAAAATAGAAGAATACTTCAGTTCAGACACTATTGAGCACGAGGAAGGCAACGCTGACACACATCAGACATTATACCCAACTGAATTCCTACTCACTCAAATTCTCAGGTTTGCCAAACCACCACTTGAAGCCGAAGACGAAAATACCGATAATGTTGTTGAGAACTTTAAATCAAAAGGAAGGACTGTGTAATGGCACAAGATTATTGGTAACACGTTTAGGACAAAGAGTTATTGAAGCTGAGATACTGACGGGAACCCATATAGGAAACAAGGTGTTGATTCCACGAATCATTCTCTCTCCTACAGATACAAAATGGCCATTCAAGCTAAGAAGGCGTCAATTTCCCATAAGAACCTGTTATGCAATGACAATTAACAAAAGTCAAGGTCAAAGCTTAAAAAAGGTTGGATTATACCTTCCACGACCGGTGTTCAGCCATGGCCAACTATATGTAGCACTGTCAAGAGTAACATCAATGGAAGGCCTAAAGGTATTGAACGTAAAAACCACGGAAAATGAAGAAGACGACATAGCCAATATCATTTATAGAGAAGTTTTCAACAACCTACCAAAGAACCCTCAAACATGAAATGTAAGTCAACAACTTGTATCATTTATTTAACATTACCGTAAACAAAAAAAAATGATACATGACCTCCTAAAGATTAAATGATGGAGTATACTTAATGTTGTCAAAACTGTCTTAAACAGTTTCAGGTGCAACTGCATGGTACGAAAGATGAGCGCTTGGAACGTGAAAAAAACTTGGCAGCAAAGATTCAATGATCAGAGGACAGAAGAGAGGTTTTAACTCTACCTTCCACAACCAGTGTTCGACCAACATAAACTTGACATTACAATTTCAAGAGTATCATCCATGAAAGAACTACAGGTATAGAGAATACAAACCACTACATAGCAAACATTATTTATAGAAACATCTCGCTCCTACATCCAGTTGATAAATAAACTAGAAACAAAAAATGATTTCAATGAAAATGAACTTAGAGCACAAATATGTTGATGAAAGTTAGATATTTACAAACGTTAGGAGACCAAACACTGTATTTTATAGAAGTGAGGTATGTTAAAAAACAATTAATTCAATAATTCTTACTATTCCATTAATTCTTTGGCTACAACATGGTCAGGAAATATAAAGAAAAACAAAACAAAATATCTAAAGGCAGGACAAAACAACTTTGAGCTAATACTATCAAATGTAGAATTGCAAATTATTTGGAGTCAGAGAAGAATGGATATCAGAGGGATATATTAATGAATTATAAAATAAGCACAACAACCAAAAATGCATAAAATTATTATTTTCTCATCATCTTAAAAACAACAATCAACTAGCAAGAAAAAATAATTACGCAGACATTTCATCAAACAACTACCACGCAAGCAAAAATGACTTCACCCATCAAGAAAAAAACCAAATAATTACATACAAATTTAAGCAACACATAAACATTGAATTAAATAGTCTACATTTAAAAAAAAAGAGGTTATTCTACGTCACCATTTACACCAACATTTCACATTGACATGCATCATAAAACCATATACCATGGATAAACAAATAACAATAAACTCAGAGTTACATAACAAAATATTAAAGGATAAGGACAAGTAGAATATTACCAAGATAAATAAAATTATGAACAAGTTCAGATTGTAAATACAAATAAGCATTAAAGAAAACGAAAACACCTGTATAAATGAGAAAAAAAAGGATAACAATTGGGATAAAAAATTTGAAAATATAAAAAAAAAACCACCAAATGATGACAGACCTGTAGCAATTGGGTTGGAGAATTTATCACGGTGGTAATTGGGATTTTAAGGGGCGGCATATGGTTCATACATTTCCCACCAACACATAATATTTAATTTTCTGTAATGTGTTTTATTTTAGTTATAAGCCATAAATTGGGTCTTTGTGTTTTTAAGTATTCTGGATCAATTTTGGGCCCTAATTCTTTTTGGAGCTTAATTTGTTTTAAATCCTTATTTTATTTATCTTTAATTCAAAATTTGGAATTAACTCTATCAGTGTCATCAATTTCTCTACTCTATTTCGTTGTGCGGCAGAACAAATTTTAGGAAAATGAGAAGTGATCATGCATATAGAGCGAATCAAGCAACGTTTGAGCTACTAAAGTGGCGAATCGAGCATGAACAATTACAACAATAAATCGAGTAATCAACATAATATATACACGTTCAGCATAGATAAGTGCTAATTTCATCGGAAAAGTTTTGATGCCACTCTAACAAACTCTTCAATTTCAGGTTGCAATTGAAAACAAAATAAAAACTTTAGATTGCAAATTATAAAACAATCATACTTTAGATTTAATTTTTTGCATTTAACCTTTTTAAAAAGTTAATTACCTCATATTTAAAAATAAATTTGAGTACTGCCTATTCCAGTGCACTTTTTAACTGTAATGTCAATTGAGTGAGTTCTGTTTGAAGTGTTCCCTAACTATAGAGGCATTTTGTGTTCAACTCTAGCAAATTACTTATAAGAACAGCCATTATGCATCCATTAGTTTAGTGCAAGTTATATAATTCCGCAAGTCACAGATGAGTGCAATTCATTAACACCATTGAAAATAGCAATCTACATGAATCCAGTCACAGGTGCTTTTATCGCTCCAAGTTAACCCCAAAAATAAACTAAAATATATCCAAGAGTACAAAAACTAACACACCTAGTAGGCATCTCCATCGGAAAGTTCACCAGCTGCTATTCTCCGCTTGTATTCTAAGAGAGGTCCCCCACCATTTAGTTCTGCCAATAAATTAGTAAAAGTAAAAACCAAGAAAAATGTGAATTCTTTACTTGCACATTAAAATCCCAACTTATAAAGTTGGATGCTTCAAACAATGCCACAACCTCCGCTGGTCACTTTAGCTGCATCAGTTGAAATAGCTCTGTACATCATGTAAGATGGATGCCTACATCGACAAATGTCTGTATTGCTCGATATGCTATATACAAAGCCGTGATTCATATTCAACCAAAAATCATGCCTTCTAAAAGAGACATCACAGATGAAGTTTCGACTATACAGAAAACCTGGCCTCAATTGCCTCATGGCCCGAATGACTCTCCTCATTTTCAGTACGGATCTCTCCAAAAGGTGCAGGGGCTTAATTTTCACCCCCAATTTTATTCACCAGAGATGAGAGAACCTACAAATCCTTGAATTAAACAGATTGCTGAAAAAAGCTGAAGCCAAAGAATCCAAAAAAAACTAATTATAAAAATGATGGGATATATTAGCAATTCCAGAAAACAAAAGATAGTACAAACAAACTTTAATCCTTTTCCCTATTTTCAATGGAAACTGATAAGGTTGTTTTACCTAAAGATAAATTTGATAATAAGTCCCAATTTATAAATTAATTTTTAATTTTAAATTCAAATTTTAAAGTTTATTAATAAGGGCCCAATTTAACCTTTTTTCCCCTTCAATTTAAGGTTTGAAAATTAGATTGAATTATGAATTGAAGACAAAATTCAATATTTGGTATGAAATAGAAATTTCTGTTAAATTATTTTTATAATTTAATTTAGTGTGTAAAATAAAAAATGGAATTTTTTTTATAATGTGGAAATAATAATTAGATTAGAGAGATTAGGAAAAAATCGATAAATCGTAAAAATGGGAGCACCACACCTTGTTCATGTATCGGATTCTATATGCAAAATCAGCATATATTAATCAACACGAAATGTTGGCTATTTATATCTTCTACACACTCTTCAAAATCCATACGCACCCCCAAAAATGGCGGCCAATTCCTCTCCCGTAATCCTCCCGATTTCCAACACCCAACCCGCCGCCGACGGCCAACAAGCCTCCACCTCCGCCTTGCGCGCTTTCATATCCGGCATCTCCCAAACCATCCGCTCCGGCCTCTCCAACCGCCGCTCGTGGTCTGAGCTCCTCGACCGCTCCGTCTTCTCCAAACCGGAATCCTTCTCCGAAGCCACCCTCCGCGTTCGGAAAAACTACAACTATTTCCGCACCAATTACCTCACCGTCATCACCGCCGTCCTCGCCGTCTCGCTTTTGACGCATCCGCTCTCCCTGATCTTCCTCGCTGCCCTTCTCGCCGCCTGGCTGTTCCTCTACCTCTTCCGTCAGCCGTCCGATCCTCCGGTCACCATTTTCGGCCGCCAATTCTCCGATCGCGAGACTCTCTTCTTATTGATCATCTCCTCCGTCGTCGTCATCTTCCTCACCAGCGTCGGATCCGTTCTCGTCTCCGCTTTAATGATCGGTGTCGCCCTTGTTTGTGCGCACGGCGCGTTTAGGGATCCGGAAGATCTCTTCCTTGACGAGCAGGAAGCGCTGGGAGGGAGTTCCGGCTTCCTGTCTTTCTTCACCGGTGGCGCCGCCCCCGTTGGTTCTCAGCCCACCGTTGCCGCTAGGGCTTGAAACGTTCGTGAGTCAGGAGTAATGGTTTTTGCTTTTTCCAGATTAATTATAGAAGCCGTCTGGATCCAAACACTAATGTAGTACAGCATCCTTCGATTATTTGACATGAATACATTGATATTTTCCCCCTTAATTAGGTGGTTTTACTATTTATAAGTTTTCTTCCACAATTTTCTAAATATTCTTTTGTAATTTAGTTATTTATTCTTCAATATACATTGATTTTCTTTTCCCTCTTAATTAGATGATGTTACTGTCATTGATATCAGCATTCTATTGAATCAAAATTCATGATGAAGTTATGACCTGAATCCAGAAATTTGTATCAGCTTCATTCCTGCATTGCTGTTGAGTGGATATCATTGTTTTTGAGGAGTTGTGGAAGATAGTTGCAGCGGTTTCAGTCTTGCATATGAATATTATTCATTGGAAGGTAAAAATTACAAAGGATTTTCTGTAGAGGAGAGACTCAAAGTTTACATATTAGTGACATGATTGTGCTTCATTTGCAGTTCTCTTCAACGAACAAGGATGACAAATCTAATTGTTTCGTTAAAAAAAAAAAAATATGGTGAGAAATATGTTGTGTTCAAGATGGTTTCTCCTTCTTGAATCCTCAATATTGGAACATAATAAGTTTAATTATGGGAAAAATAAAAATTTGCTCATCTAAATTTACCTCATTAATTTTTTCATTTTTTATCTTTTATCTTTTGATTTTTAATCCTCTATATCTAAAAATTATCATTTTTTTATCATTTTACCTACTATAACTGGTAAAATTTTTATTTTTTTAATTAAAATTTATCTTTAACACCAAAAAAATATTTTTTTAATTAAGAGAATATTAAATTAATATTAATAATAAAAAAATTAATATATCTATATTCAAAGTGTTCAAATTATTAATATTAATAATTAGTAACAAAAATTCTAACCCATGTATTGGGATAAAAAGTTAATTTTTTTATTAATATTAATTTAGACATGTTAGATGAAGAATACACATTTGTGATTTAAAAAAATTAAAGTTCTTTCAATTAAAAAAAAAAACAGGTTTTGAATGCATAAATTTTAATATTAATAATTAATAACAAAACTCTAACCCAGGATGAAGAATAAGTTTTCTAACCCAGGATGAAGAATAAGTTTTTTATTTAATAAAATTTATGATTTAAAAAAAAATGTTCTCTCAATTAGAAAAAAAAAAAGTTCATGTTCAAATTATTAATATTAATATTTAATAACAAAACTCTAACCCACTATCGGAATGAAAAAATATTTTTTTATTTACTAATATTAATTTAAACATGTTAGATGAAAAATACAAATTTGTGATCTAAAAAAATTAGTGTTCTCTTAATTAAAAAAATGATGTGAAAATTAAATTTAAGTAATAAATAATTACTTGTTATAACAGGTTGGAGGACTAAAACATAATATTTTTTAAAGGGAAAATGTTCAAATAAGCCACTAATGTTTACTCTCAAATTCATATATTCCACTAAAGTATGTTTAGGTACAAAAACACCATTAATGTTTATTTTCAGGTTCATAAATCCCACTGAAGTATTTTAAGGTACAAAAACACTACTAATATTTACCTCTAAATATATATAATCCACTTAAGATTTATTTATAATATAATACACCAATAATGTTGTAAAATTAAAATATATATTTACACATTTTAATTTTTATTTCTTATTTGGACATCATATATTTTTACATATTTTAGAACAAAATCTATTCATGAAAACATTAATATAATAGCTTATTATTATTATATATATATATGTGTGTGAATATAAATATTATTAACAATTATTATTATTATTTACACTTTTTTAATTTTGAAGACTAAAACTATTAAACAACTAGATTTATTTGAAATAATAATTTCATTATGATAATATTTTTTAATTTAAATACAACTTAAATCTCTATATTTTATGAATGTTATGTGAAAGAAAATATCATAGTTAAAATTTTTTATTTCAAATCAACCTAATTGTTTATTTAGTCTTTAAAAGTAAAAAAAAAAGTGTACATAATAATAATATAATAATAATTAATGGTAATAATAATAATAATAATAATAATAATAATATATTTACATATATATAATAAGGTATTATATTAATGTTTTCATGACTAGTTTTTTGTTATAAAATATGTAAAAGATATGAGGTCTAAATAAGAAATAAAAATTAAAATGTGTAAATAAATATTTTAATTTTACAATATTATTGGTGTATTATATTATAAATAAATCTTAAGTAGGTTGTATGTATTTAGAGGTAAACATTAATGGTGTTTTTGTACCTTAAAATAATTTAGTGAGATTTATGAACTTGAGAATAAACATTAATGGTGTTTTTGTACCTAAACATACTTTAATGAAATATATAAATCTGAAAGTAAACATCAGCGGGTTATTTGAACCTTTTCCCTTGAAAATATAAGGAAAATTGATGCAATTCTTTCAGGAAAAAAACACAAACTGAACCAAAAAAAAAAAAAAAAGGAAAAAAAAAAACATTCTTTAGCGTATGGAAAATACGAAAACTTGAACCTCAAAAGATATTCAACATAAAACGCAAAAATATTGCATGATCGAAAATTTGTAAAAGACAGTGCATTGCACAAGTTTCACCTAGTGAGATAGAATTTAAAGACAGTAACATGGATATTCCCCTCTTCTTAGGGAAGGAATGCAGGATCATCTATTACTTCATACTTTATGTTACTGAATTATTCCAGTAGTAACAGTAAAGCAAGGAATACTCCATTCCAAATGTGTGACTAAATCATAATAGAACAAACTACTCACACACGCACACACTAGGGCTCTTGAGGTGCAAATGGAGGACGGGGAGTGGATTAGTGAGTTAACAGAGGAAGTAAAAAATAAGGCAGAGGTCTCAGTCGATAAGCTGGAGCAGTGGAAGAAGGGATCCCATCTACAGGATTCCTGTCCAGGCAGCAAATCTGAACAAGGAAGCCTACGCCCCATGGATGGTCGCTATTGGTCCATGCCATCATGAGGATGAGCAGTTGCAGCGAATGGAGGAGCACAAGAATTGAGCCCTTCGTCACTTCTTACTGAGATCAAACAAGCCTCTTGCAAGCTATGTGGATGCTCTGGCTGAAGTGGTTCAGGATTTGATGGATGCGAATCTGCACTTGGACGAAACTTGGAAACGGGATCCCAAGACATTCTTGCAGCTGATGATTGTTGATGGCTGCTTCCTTCTGGAAACAATGTGCGCCGATAATATTAGTATAAATGATTACTCTCCATATGATCTTATTTTCAGTAATCATGGGATACATAGTACTATCCCATGTATCAGAAGGGATATGCTTCTGCTTGAAAACCAGGTACCTTTGCTGGTGCTTGAAAGGCTACTTGCTGTTGAAACTTGAAACTGGCAGCATTCAGCTCTCTCTCTCTCTCTCTCTGTATTTCTATCACCAATGCAAGAAGACAAATGAACAATTCACCTATGCATTTATGCAGCAAAGTGAGATGCTGGTGATGGAGCTCATTTTCAAATTCTTTGCGCAAGATAGAAACTTGAGAAAAATAGGCAAATGCCAGCACATATTAGATGTGTTTAGAAAGAGTATGATAAAGGAATTTGGAATAGGCACACCTACATCCATGAAAAGACTATATATTTATGAAGGAATGATCCATTCGGCCACAGAGATGAAGCAAGCTGGAATCAAGTTCGAAAGGGGTACTCCTGAGACAGTAAAAGACATCTCCTTCAGTGGCTGCACACTCAGACTACCAGTAATCTATCTGGACTACACATCTGAATCAACTTTCCTAAACATGGTTGCATATGAGAAATTCCATGTAGGTGCAGCCAATGAGATAATCTTTTACATCTATTTCATGAACGGGCTCATAACTGATGTAAGCGATGTGCATCTGCTACGGTCTCATCGCATCATCTTCAATGCCATGGGCAGTGATGATGATGTTCGAAAACTCTTTCTTACATTGTCCAAACAGATTTTTCTTCATTCTGATACCTGGCTTGATGAGGTATATATCGCCATCAATGAAAAGTTGAGAAGCCACTTCAAGAAGTTGTTCAGCTGGAAATATCATCTCATGATTCTCATCGACACTTATTTCAAAAGTCCGTGGACCCTTGTCTCTGTTATGGCTGCTGCTTTGGGCTTAGGCCTGTCGATTGCACAGGTTGTATATGCCATCCAAAAGTTTTGTTCACATAAACCACTGACATCATGGTTCCAATAGAGCTCAATTTCTTTCCAGAGATATTATAATCATGTGAATATGTTGTCTGAAACACATGGAAATAAATGTTGTTTTATTTCTCTCTGGCTTTTACTTTTCTGGAGACAAGACTCAGCATTAGTCACCATAATCTTTCTAGCTGAGATATAATTCCTGGTGTGAGTATTTTCATTAACTTGATTGCTATATTCTATAGATTCTATTGTTAATTATTAGATATGAGTACAATCTAATGATCACAAAATGCAAGGAAACCTTTTGGATGAAAATAGAAATGTATAGAAACTAGGGGTGGAGATCGGACGGATCGAATCGGAAATAGGGTGTTTCGGAAAAATTTCAAAAAATTTCTGAAATGAAAAACCAATTCCAATTTTCATCCAAAAAATTTCGAAAATGTGAAATCCAATCCGATTTCGGATATTTCGGAATTTTCGGAAATTTTTTCGGAAATTTTCGGAATTTTTCGGAAATTTTTTCGGAATTTTCAGAAATTAAGAAATTCAGGAATTTTGGAAATTAATTAGTTAGTCTATTAGCTATATAGCCTTTTCTAATATCCTACTATTGAAAATAAATGAATTCATATACATGTTTCATTAATTATATTCATACATCAACCAATTCTTTGTAACTAATTAAATATATTCATGTATAATATCAATTCATAATATACAATTAACTATTATATTCATAGACGCATGTATCAATTCATTTGAATTACTTAAAATACATGTTTACATTAATTCGTTGCACTTAAATTTTAAGAAAAATCACGTAACAATAGATTCATATTTTAACAAATTACCATAATATATAGTATATATTATAAAATAATATTAAACAACTACAATATAAACTATAGTATATAGTATAAAATAAAACTATAGTATAAACTATACTATATACATATAGTATATAGTATATAAAATATATTATATAGTATATAGTATTATAAAGTATATATAATATATTATATAGTATATAGTATTATAAAGTATACTATAATATGTATATTTATATTTACATTTAGTAAATGTATATAAAATATATTATATTATATATAATATATAGTATTATTCTATAGCAAATAATATATAGTATAAAATGTTTGAATTATTTACAACAATTACTATTGGTTTGATGATAAGTTTCGTGCTTTGAGTGTGAGAGGGGTCTTGTGATCGATTTTCAAATACCTCTACTAACTCTACATTTTATAATTTCGAAAATAAATCGAAAATCGGATCGAAATTTCGGTTTATAATTTCGGAAATAAATCGAAAATCGGATTGGAATTTCGATTTATAATTTCGAAAATAAATCGAAAATCGGATCGGATCGGAATTTCCGAAAATTGAATTTCGAAAATATTTCGGATCGGATTTCGGAATTTTCAAAAAATTCAAAACTAATTCCAATTTCCATCCCAAAATTTTCGGAAAAATCGGAATTCGGATTTTCGGATTAAAAATATTCGTTCCAAAATCGGAAAATTTTGGATCGGATTCGGCGGATATCGGAAATTTCCGTTCCAATCTCCACACCTAATAGAAACAACTCAACAAGTACTTAACCTGCCCAAATGACGAACTACGTGTGAGTTCATGTCTTTTCTATCTTTTCTATTCATACAGATAAATTTTCATTAACTTATATAAGACATCACACAGATACAATTTCATAAGATTGAGCCTCATTACATACAAACCAAATCCATTTTCCCAAAATCATTTATATATACAAGACTACAACTCAAAATTAAATTGAACTTACAGTTGAAGAAGTCAAAGAAGTGAAATCCCAGAAATTCAGTTATTTGTTAATCTATATATATATAAAAGTAAGGGTCACGCAAATGGTGACATGTAAGATATTGGAGTTGCCCAAATATGTCATGCATCACATGTAGAATTTTTGGAGTTACCAATGTGTCATCTACCATTTATAATGTATTATAAGCTACTTTTCCACATTAGTCGCACTATTTTCCAGGACCAACTATGAATTAATGCATATCCAATCCACATGAAAATCAGTTGGAGTGAGATGCACTAATGTGCTACACCAAAATTGATAATGAAAGATGTACTTGCCCAGTTGCAAAATAACATCAGAGACATTCATTCATCTCATATGCGCTAAAGCATATTCACTAGTAAAAACATCGAGTTACGTAAGGTTTCCGACAAATCAAGATAAAGATACGTGCAGAAGCAACATATTATATCCAAGAGAATGCAAATACATAATATGCAGTACCATACGCAGAAGTGGCTTCCAAATTCCATGCATAAATTTATGGAATATGCATGATTCCAGAATTGGGTATAGAGATCTAGAAGGTTGACCCATTCCACCCCAAGTTAGAACCCTGGCAAAGAAACAGTTGATATCATGAGTGCAGCAATGTGACAGAAAACATAGGAAACACACTTTAGGGGAAAAATAAATAATAAATAAGCGCAATTACATCCACAAGCAAAGGCAAACTAGATATATATGATAATAACATAGAACCTCTAATCACGGCTCTAAAAGGTGAAAGTTCATTTGCAAGAATTAGTACTGGTGTAAAGCATGTAGACATTGTGCATATTCTTGACTTTGACAGGCCTAAACAAGCAGAAGAATGAAATGAGATGATACTAATGCATGGCAGAGAACCTTTCAGCAAAAAAAACTCGAAGCAGCTCAACTTGGTTACCTTGGTGTCGTAGAATTTAAGGTAGAATCATGACTTTGGAATGGACAGTTTAGTCTCAAGTATATTCACAATAGCAGCACTCAGTTTCTTGTTCACATCAGAGTTAAGACCTCCAATTGAGAGCAGCTCTCCATATGCCGCTAGCTCCTCTGTCCCCCAAATGCTATGGGCACAGATCCCTTCAACAAAATCATCACATACTGCACCAAAACAGAGAAACTCAGAGATCCTAATGCCCTCCATTTTACCCAGAAAAATCAAGATGTTGATCTTCTTTTGATAATTCGAAATCAACCAAGTGACAACATAAAGTGAGATATTTTTTGTTTTCATCACATCATTCTCCAATTCCAAAGAGTTTATATGAATAACTAAGTTCAGCCAACTACAATGGAAAGCACATTACCACATTCACCATATTACTCAGAAATCTTCAAAGCACAGAAACGTTATCAGAGAGCCTTACATGGGTATGTACATCATGACAATTTCACCCAATCTCAACCACAGTAAGTAATTTCCAACAATTTCACCATTTATATTCATAAACCCTAACTTTCCACCCAATTACGCGGTTTTGCAGCGACAATTTTACCAAAACCATGAAACGGTGACTACATTAGACAAAGGCACATAACCAATAAGCGCAACATAAAATTAAAGATGTCAAAACACGATACAGAAATAACTAATTCCTCAACATAAAAACATTCAAAAACAAGCTCGAAATTAGTGCCACTATTAAAAAAAGCATATGCAAACTAAAAAAAAAAAGTAGAGAAAGAAAGAGACAGCTTCAGGTTTTCCGATGATCTTGGCAACGGAGGAGGTGGCTTCAGAGAGGATGGAGGAGGTGTCTACGCCCTCCAGGCTCACGTTAGTCGACAGGTTCAAGCACGGCATCGTTTCTCCAAACCCTCGCTTTTTCACTCTTTCCTTTAGATCTTGGACTTTGCTGTACTGGTGAGTAGTTGAGGATGGAATATAAATATCTGCCCAATTTGCCCTTGAATATTGTTCGACTCTCCCATCATATTTTTTTCTTTTTTATACTATAATTTGCTCCTATGTAAATTGCAAGATGCATTTTATTGATCTGATTTTGAAGTTAAATCCATTTATATTATTATTGTTTTTGTTTGATTGTTAATTACTTACTAAAAAATAATTTAATGTTTGTTGATAATCTGAAACAAGACTAGAAATTAGATATTGTTCAATGAACTGATAACTAATTCAAATAAAATGATATAAGAGGATTAGAAAAATATTTTGCAAAACTTAGTAACAATTAATATTAAAATAATAATATTAATATAGTAATCAGTATAGTATATATGAACAACCAATCAAATTAATTACTTTTATAAGATCAGTTTCAGAAGGAAAAAAAAAAAGATAAGTTTAAGAGGTTAAAAGTGTTGATATATATTTTGTAATAATAATAACAATTATTATTATTATTATTATTATTATTATTATAATAGAAGATTATAAAAATATAATAATTGTATTGTAGTATACATTTCAGTCAAGTTTTTCGTAACAACATTTCAGTAAAACAAATAATCAATAAGTCAAGAAATCGTATATCATACCTTTTCTAATTGACACTTCCCATGTAACAGGTGGTCGATCCAGATGTGCATGTTTTCTTTTTATTATTATTTTTTTAAATTTATATATTAGTTTTATATTATATTTATTCATGTGTTACCTTTATATTGTATTAGTGTGACATTTATATTATCATTTATATTATATTAGTGTGATATTTATGTTATATTAATTTTTTTTAATTCATATGTTACATTTATCTTATATTAATATAATTTTTATGTACAAATATCCTTACCTTTATGTAATATTTTAATTTTAAAAAAAAATTCAGCACAATTTGTATATATATACCTTTTATTTAATATTATTTATACATTTATATTAATATAATCACACATTAATGTAATATATGTAATATTACTTATACATTTATGTAATATATAAAGGTATATCTAACATAACTAAAATATATGAAATATATTAATATCTGTTTAAAAAAATGTAAATGTATGAATATTATAACATAAATTAATGTCCGTCTAAAAAAATCTATTAATGTCAGTTTAAAAAGTATGAATATCATAACATAAATATATGAAAATTATAATTAAAATTTTTTTTTTTTTTAGAAAAAAAAAATGTGTGGCTCTCTTCCAAAGAAGTTTTTGTGTTTCTAATTTTCACATTGGAAGAGAATCTATCCAAATAAAATCATGATACCAACCAAAAACAATATAACAGGGAATATTGAAAAAGTTACTAATTCTTCTGTGTAATAAAAAAAAAAAGTAACAATTAAATTTGTTTCTAAACAAACAGTTCCTGAGAAGATTGGCTCATGGATGCTTTATCAGCTTCGAGGCATTGCTTGCTTCCACCAAATCGTTGAATTCGTTTTCTAAGCCTTCGATTCCTCTGATGATTCGAAGCTTACTGAGCCCTTCCTCTTGCTTTCCTCGCTCGATCTACGAATTTGGCGTCTCTGGCAGGCATAATGAGCCGACGGTGAATATAAACTCCGGCGGCACGGTGGCGCAGCCCAAGCTGATGCGCCATCCTACGTCGTTTTTCATCTGTGCGGTGAAGTAGTTGATCAAGTTGGCGGCGAGGATTCCGATGGTGATGCAGAGCTGGAAAAGCATATTTAGTGCTCCCGGAATTTGTACGGAGCCATCTCGCACAAGTAAACCGGCGCCGCCTGCATATATCCATAATCCATAATCATATTAATCATAAAAAAATCTGAAGTAATTAATATATAATTTAAAGCAGAATAAAAAATATTTATAATATTGTTGAGACCTGATTGCAAAACCAACGCCAAAGCCGAGAAGAATTCTGCCGATAACTCTAGCGAAGAAGAAAGAGGCCGTAGAACAGCATGCTCGACTTTCTTCCCATCAACCTCGTCACGAATGAAGCAAACAGAGCCGACAAATACAACGACGACATAAACATTGTTAATCTGAGATCATCAAATGTGAAGTATTTATTACTTCCTCCACTGTTATTGATCTCCTCCCGAGCGTAAACCTTTGGGAAAAATTTCTCCAAAAATATCATCCATGTCACTCCACCTGCCTAACATAACACAAATCAAATTAACGAAAACTCATTCATAATTCAAATTAGCAAATCAAATTAAAAAAGATGATATTTGTTCATCACCTGAAATCCAGATATCGTAGCCAAAGATTAAACCTATCATGGCTCCAACAATGCAAGCAATGAAAACTTGACATGTTAAACAATGCAAGCAATGAAAACTTGACATGTTAAATGTTAAGAATACTCCTTGCCACTGCTATACTCCTTGCCACCATTGCTAACCATGATTACTCCTCCCGCCATATTTACAAACCTTAGATATTTACTTCTTCAAACCTAAACCATCTGTTAGCAACGTAAATATTTCATTGAAGTTCTCGGTTATTTATAGATACTAGCGCACCCGTGCGATGCACGGAATTAAATATAAAAATTGTCTTAAATATAAAAATTGTCTATTTTTTATATAGTTTATATTTATATTATTTTAATTTATATTTATAGTAATTAGACCGATTCAAGTTACGAAAAAACAAACAAAATAAATGGATTGTCAAACTAAAATAATTGATTAGTTGTATAATACGATAAAATAAGTGTAATATCAATGTATATATCCGAGTAGTGCCCGAAATATCAAACTAAAGTAATTGATTAGTTGCATAATACGATAAATTTAAATTGAGTGTAATATCAATGTATGTAAATCTTCATTTGGTATTGATTTTACGATTTTTTTCTAATTGAGATAAATTGTAGTCCTTTTTTAAGGATGCAAATCTTAATTTTTTTTATGAGGATGAACGGAAACTATATATATGACGATCAACGGGAGGTATATATATGGGGAGGTATATGTGAGGATGTAATTATTAATTTTGCGAGGATGTAATTATTAATTTTGCTTATGAAGATGAATGATAGTTATATTGCAGCATTTTTGGGATATAAATATTAATATCAATGTAAATATTAATTTTGAGGATTTAAATATAATTTTTTTTAATCGAAATGAATGGTAGTTATATCGAAGTGTGGTTTTTGAGGATATAAATCTTAATATTAATATAAATTTTAATATTGAGGATGTAAATATTAATTTTTCTTATTGAGATATTTGAGGATGTAAATTTTAATATCAAGGAACATTGGTATTTGTTAATCTGTATATTAAGAATATATGAAACAGATATTTACTAAATCTTATATAAATCAAGAATTTACGGTATTTAGTAAATTTGTTTATCAAGTATCTAGGATATTTAATAAATCTTATATAAATTAATTTGGATATTTAGTTATTAAAAAATTATGTTCATTATATGTTAAATTTTGCAATTCAACATTTTACTCGTAAGTAGTTTTAGAAATAAATCGTATCTATTTCTAAATTCTTTTATTTGAGGATAAATTGAAAAGTAAATAAGTATATTATTAATATCATAAATGTTCTATCAAAATCACATATTCGTATCTATTTCTAAATTCTTTTATTTTCTTTTATTTGAGGATAAATTGAAAAGTAAATAAGTATATTATTAATATCATAAATGTTCTATCAAAATCACATATTTACTATGTAGTTTATTCTATTTCATGTTGATATTTATGATGTAGGTTGTCTACAAATGTAAGAACTGATAAAATAAATAAAATATAGGAATTTTCATTCATCCAACAATTTGATAAAATTTCAAACAAATCTGTAAATCATCCACCATAATAAACATGCAATAAAGAAATTAAATATTAAATATTATCTCATAACACGCAGGTAAATCATCCATAGTAGTAATCAAAGTTAAAAATGAATAACAGAAGAAAATAAGTAGGCAAATTGTATTTCACCAACCTAAAAACAAATAATATGCATATGATTTTGTTTTCGAAGGGTTGATGTCCTTGATTAAATTGAAGAGTCCTATTATGCTGCTGCTTCTTTGCCAACCTATAAATACAAACGCAAAATAGTATTAATCAAAGTTAAAAAGGAATAACAGAAGAAAATATTCAAAGTTAAAAAGGTATAACAGAAGAAAATAAGTAGGCGAATTGTATTTTACCAACCTAGAAACAAATAATATGGATATGATTTTGTGTATAATTATTTTGTAGTTTTATACGTTGATGTTATATTCAACAGTTATATTGTATAGGTAGTTGATGTAGTGGATGTGAGCAGTTATTTTTATATTAATTTATGTATTGAGCAGCAGTTACTTTTTATTCAATAGTAGCAATTACTTTTTATTCAATAGGGGTGGAAGGAAATTGATGATAGATGTAATTAACAGTTATTTCTTGGGTATTTAAAAAAATAAACAGTTATAGAATGCCTTTTCTCTAATTTTAACATATTAGTGGTGGGAGAATTAGCAGTTATTTTTTTGCGTATTTGAATAACAGAATTTTATTTTTTTTAGATTTGTTTTAAAAAAAGAAACGGTTATAGAGTAATTACTATTATTATATATATTTTTAGATTTATTTTAAAAAAAGAAACGGTTATAGACTGACTTCTATTATTATATTCACAAATTCTCTTGTGCACCTGGTGCACGGATCTAAGATCCGTGCAATCCGGGTCAGGTCGACCCGGATCCAGGAATTTCTTTTTTTTTTTTTTATAAATTTTATGCCTTGACCTTTATGTACAAATGTTGTGACCTTTATGTATAAATGTTGTGACCTTTATGCATTGTAACTTAGAAAAAAAAGGAAAAATTTCAGCCAAATTTGTACATAGATACCTTTATGTAATATTCATGTGACCTTTATATATATTTTATATGACCTTTATGTACAAATATTCATACATTTATGTAATATATAAAAAATATATAAAAGTATGAATATTTATACATAAAGGTCATATGAATATAACATAAAGGTATCTATGTACAAATTTTGCTGAAATTCTTCATTTTTTTCTAAGTTATTTAACATAAAGGTCACAGAATTTATACATAAAGGTCACACAATTTGTATATAAAGGTCACCAACTTTGTATATAAAGGTTTTGCCCTGGAATAAAAAAATCAAAAAAAAAAAAAAAAGCAAAAGTGCGCGGATCCGGATCGACCCGAATTGTATGTACACCAGGTGTACAACAGTCATACTCTATTATATTATATATATATATAGATATAGATAGATAGATATAGATTGACAACAGTCATACTCTATTATATTATATATATATATATAGATATAGATAGATAGATATAGATTGAAGACGTAATCCTAATCCTATCCAATCCCTCTCTTTTTTAGGATTGTTAAAATGGCATGATATTAATTTATTTATTTGTTAATGTGACGATATTTAGCATATAAAACTAACTAGGTTTCATTAAGTATTAAGAATTCTACTCTAATATATCAAAATCAAGTAATTAGATAAGACATATTGATTAGTTGTGGAGCAACTTTCTCCTTCCATTAGTGCTTACTAAAAGAATATATATATTAGAAATTAATAATTAATTTTGCAAATTACAACCATCCTAGTGACGATCTTTAAATGATATTAAAATTTTCTCATATGTTATAGACATCATGATTTGTGTTATTTTTTGGATTCAAAAGGGCCGGTCTTGCTATAAGACCAATGAATCAATTGAATTTGACCCGATAAAATTACAAACCTTTTTAAGCCTCAAAAATATTTTATATATCTATATTATTGATACAATATATTTAAAAACATATGGTAATAGAAATACTATGGGTTGTTACCCATAGGAGTATCGATATGCACTTTTTTAAGCAGTCAAGGTTCGATCCCCAGTACTCTTTCAAATCTCTGATCAAGTTATTCGTATACTATTAAAAAAATTTCATAACCTAAATAGTAATAAGTAACATAGACAAAAGTAATTAGAATTATAATAATTATTTTTATTGGTAATTTTTTATATATTTTTAATGGGCAGATATTTAAAAATAAAATTTTGATTCTTAAATGAACATTTTTAATTTATTATATTTTTTATTTACTTAAATAAAAAAAATATCTAAATTTTGGACATAAGTTCCATAATTATAATTTTCTATTATTATAAATTCTTATGTTATAAACTCTAAAATTTTTAGGTTTGTACGTTGTTTGAATTTCAAATTTGTAATATTATTAAGTTCAATTATTTAGAATAACATACATTTAATTTTAAAATATATAAATTTCTATTAATATATATAAACTAAAAAATATTATATATTTCAAGTAAAGATAATATATATTATTACACTATGCTATCAAAACTTTATAAATATTAGATATTATACGACAAGTCAGACAACTAAAGGAAGTACAACTAGTTTAACCAAACTTAAATATGCCCTTTATTGTCTATATATTTTAAATCAAACTAAGAACACCCTTCTAGACTTAAAAGAGAACTCTTTCTTTTCTATGTTTTTCAAAGTAAACTAAAAACACCTTGTTTTCACTCTTAAAATCTTATAAGTTAAACCTAAAAAAACCTTCTTCTTTTTTCTATAATATTTTAATTAAACTAAAAGAACACTTTTCCTGAAAGTACTTGTAGTCCTTTTTCTTTTTTTTAATTTGTACGATGAAGGAAAGAGAAGAATTTCGGGTGTTTATTTTGAGGATTCGATTCAAGTCGAAATATTATAAGGTTTCGATCCTAATTTAAAATACTCATATTTTATATTGTAAAGACCAATATGATACATACATGTAATTTTACACATCAAAAGACATCTTTGTTCATAACCATCATCAAACTTCGAATCATGATAATTCATTAATATAATTCCTATTGGTATGTGGGATATGGTCTAAAATAAAAGTAAGTGAACAGAGGCAGATGATATCAAAGATATTGTCTCAACACTTGACCCACTTCAATAGAGTTTTGCAGCGGAAATTTTAAATAACTCAAAGATGTAAGATGTAACTTTTCAAGATATATATAAATATATATCTTGAGGTGCCTTAGGCAAAAATTTATTCACAAACAAAAGTGAATACAAGTGAATTCCAAAATAGGCTAAACCTATAAGAAAAGAATTCACAAAAGATCGTAAAGATCAAATGAAAAACACTCTTTGAGTTTACAATGACAGCTCACAAAATCTATCTTAGAAGGATACTTGGATACTAGGATAAAAAGAACGTTGAAGCTTCAAGGAGTAAGTTACAAGACAAAGTAACTCTCCTATTTATAGACATCTTCCAAGATAATAACCTAACTAACTTTCCTAAACCACAGCCACTCAAAAACTTGGATACTTGCAAGCCAAGATCCTTAGACATGCATGAGAATATTCCTTCAGGTGGTTAGTTAAAATGTTTCAGCATGATTGACTTAGTCCACTTCAAGCACTTCCAAGAGGATTTCTCTCAAATCAGTTACATTCTTGTTGCATCTTCTTTAGACACGTTCACCACTCTTGTTTACTTAGTCTAACACCTGCAAAATAGTATAATAAGACACAAATGCAAAATAATCGAAATATTGTGAAGTAAGACAAAACAGAAATGAATATTGCCACAAATGTTTAGGAAACATTCCAACCATCATTTGTTTTTGGACAAAATATAGTTAACAAAAATTGTTAATTAAACATATTGACCATTTAGTCAACAAAAATCCATCAACAATTCCAATGAAAAAATACATATATATATATATATATAATTAGGATATTACAATTTAGAGTTATTCCTACCCATATTTGCATCAAAGACCTTTAAGACAAATCTAGTCCTAGGAATTAACAGTTTGTCCTGTAAAATGGAACCAATTGTAGCAATCAGCTCTCTCTTCACTTGAGTATTGATTCCTCCCATGGACACTATTTCTGCCAGTGCAGCTGGTTCTTTGTTCCCTCCAAATGTAAGAGCCACTGATCCTTTCACTAGAATCATCACAAACTATATAAAAACAACAATACACATTGTTAATTATTATGTACTGTAGGTATAGTAGTCATAAAACATTATATTGAATAGATGGTTTTGATTTTCTGTGGTGTCAGAAAAGTGTGTTAAATTTTAGGAGTGATTTTCAATTTTGGTCCTGTATGTAAGATATTTTTTTATTTTGTGACAATTAAGTATTCGTTTTTCATTTTTGATTCTTAATATTTTAATTTTGGTTGAAATTATCAAAATTGTTGATGTGGCCACATCAGAACTTCCAACCAAAATTAGATTAAAATTGAAAAAAATTAAAACATTGAGATCAAAATCAAACTATATACTTGCCAAAAAATTGAAAGTTTTTTTTTTTTTTTCATATGATCAAAATTAAAAATAATCTTAAATTTTATTATATCTTTGTGATATAACAAAGTAAGTTAACAAAAAAATAAATTGGGACGTGTCGATATTTTTACATGATTTAAGTATTACTTTTGGAATAGTGGGATATACTAATAATAGATAGTTAAATGACAATTTGCTTTCAGTGACATGTGGTTCTTTATTTAAAAGTTTCGCCTAATATATTGCCCTCCCATTTTCGTGTGCTACTCCAAATATATATTATTGGAAGATATATAATACTCCCTCCATCCCTTAACATTTTGCACACTTTTCTTTTTAATTTGTCCCCAAACACTTTGTACATCCCAAAATGGTAAAATTTATCATAATTTTTATTCTCACAATACACACTTATTTACACACAATGTCATTACTTTTTCTCACACAATGTCATTTAATATTCAAACTTGTTCTTAAAAATTGTGCCCAATTTGATCATTATACCCTCAATCATAAAGTAAATATTCACTTTTTTTTTAAAATTATGCCCAATTTAATGTGCAAAGTAATATAGGATAGAGGGAGTAATATTTATAACCTTTATTTTAGGCGTAAAGGAACCCTTTTCTGTCAACATATTATCAAATGGAGACATGATTCATTAGCTTTCACAACATTAATAAAATAATATATTATCTGGAAAGTAGTTAATTATCATAGTATAATTTATGAAAATCTCTGAAAACATACAATATAAAATAATAGTGAACTGAGATATTTTTTACTACACATTTTTGTTATTATTTTATCTCTATCTATCACTAAATTCTATCTTTATTTCACCAATTAATTAAGTATTATAAGAAATATCATAACATCAGCATGGGTTGGTGACGAATTAGTGACCCAATATTAGAAACTAACTATATTTATCTCCAATTTAATTGTAGGTAATTCTAGAAGCTGCCAAAATTCGTTGATTAAATTTAACGAAATTTTTTTCATCTTTAAATTTTAGCAACTATCTTAAGTGACTAATGACCCCACGCTCAATAATTTAACAAACTACTTAAACTAACGAATCAGCAACCAAACTGCAATAATTGGATGATAAATATCTTCACATGAAATTATGGAATTTTTTGTCACATTGTCGGAATCACATGAAAAATGCAAAACTAAATAAGTCTAAAAGATACTACTAAATTTGGCTGTATATATATATATATAGTGCATTTACTATATAAAATTCTATTAAATGTAACATCTAAATGATTTGATAGCAGCCATACTATTAGGCTTCTCCCCTCACCTGAAAATCTATGCGAAACCCACCATATTCATTCTTATCAATACAGTGACGGAATCGGAATTTCGATACAGTGGACAAAATCGAAACATATCTATATATATATATATATATATATATAAATGGTCAAATAAGTTTGATAAAGACACAGCGATATTCTAATTTTTTAAGAAAAAAATGAAGTCGATATTTAATCAACACAAATGACAAGTTAATTAAGCATCGGAAAAAGATTTTGAAACAGAACTTAATCAATTTACATGTTCAAAACGAAATCACAAAGCTTATTAGGAGGCAATAAACATATTATTAATTAAAACAAATTATAAGGAAACAATTATAAATGAGAGAGAGAGAGTACATGTTCAGGCTGTCCGATGATCTGAGAAACAGCTTTAGTGAGGGTGGAAAAGAGGGAATCAGTATCGACTCCTTGAAGCTTAACGTTTGTAGAAATATCAAGACAAGGCATCTTCTCTCTCTCTCTTATCTCTTTCTCTACTTTTCTTATTTCTACTTCTGTCCTGTTTATTAGATGAGGCGATGATAAGTATTTATAGGCTGAGATGAGATTCAACCCACCCCATAGATATATATTGAGTTATTATAATTTTATATGGAACAAGGTTAAAATATAAGACTCAGATTGTCTGTAAACAATTGAAACGGTCGGGTTATGTTTGCTATTTTTTATAGAGCTAAATATATATTTTTTATATTTAAAAAAGCTGTGTTTGATTCACATATGCATTTTCTGATTGCTTTTTTCAGTCTAACTTCTGAATAAGTCGGTTCAAAATATTGAATTAGATGTTGGTACTTTGTTAATTCAATTTTGGGCAAGTGTACACGTAAATTGACATAGTAGTTTGCTCACTTTTACATAATTAATATATTTTATGGCATGTTGTGTTGGAGTACCATGTGGAGTTCAATTGACTTGCCTTTCCACTCATTATTCATATATAGCAGTTGTAAGAATTTTATTGTTTCCAAACATTGACTTTCATAAATTATTATACTTGTACAATTAACGTAGACATACAGCACATACCTACAGATTAATTAAAACAATCTCACTTTTTTTTTTCTGCATTCTAATTTTATACTCGTATCCCTAATAAATGAGTCATATATATATATATATATATATATATATATAATTATGGAAATATTACTCTTTTTTAAGATTGACTGAAAATGTATATTATTTTATAAATGTAAATTATATATGTATATAATAAATATCATCAATTTACATGTACGATATACTGACTAATGGTAAAATTATTAATATGGAATTGAGGTACCATAAAAAAAATTCCAAATTGATTTGCACATGCATGCTTGAATTATATGCATGTATATGGTAGTGTATAATGTATTATTCCTAAACATTAAATTTGAGAGTTTCATTTTCAACTGTTATATAAATTTAATTTTATGAGATAAATCAATTTATAAAATAAAGATTGATTTTTGAATAAGAGTTTGAATTGTGACTAGTGAACTCTATCTCATAACTTATATTAATGAGAAGGTCCTATGTAATTTTTTTAAAAATAAAATTAAATGTTTGAGTTCAATAATAGACCCAACACAATTTGAATAATACTATGGCGTCTTTAGAGCATCTCCAGCAGTTTGTTTCAGAATAGTGTAGAATCTGCACCATTTTAGTGCATAAATAGTATTTTATCTCCAATAGTCTGCACTAAATTTTACATTAAAAAAGAATATTCCTTAATATTTTTAATTATTAATTTATTTAATTATATTTTTATCTTATTCTTATAATTAGATAACATATTTACACATGTAAACATTATTTAATATAATTTTTACTCTTTATAATAAAAAAATCATTTAATTAATTGAATAAAATTCAATGTAACATGAAAAAAAAGACTTATTTTATTGAAAGTGAAATAAATGTTACATAGTGATAATTTCTAATTTTCTGAATTAAAATACTCTTCCCACAAATGATCAATTAAAACATTTCGGAGTGTAAAATGAGCATCTGCATCTCTAATTTGTTTATGTCGACCAAGAAAATCTTGAAAGCGAGTAGGTTCATTATTTGCAAATTCGATGTCCGAGAGTGGCACTTTCATGTTTTCTTCAATCGGGGCATCAAGATCTCGTTCATCCTCTATTATCATATTATACATTATTATGCATGCAGTCATGATATCTTGCAAATCACTTTTCAACCAAAAACGTGTTGGATTCGCCACAATTGCATATCTACTTTGAAGAACTCCAAATGCACGTTCCACATCGTTTCTACATGCTTCTTGTTTTTTTACAAAATATTGTTTTTTGGGACCACTTGGTGAATGGATAGTTTGCACAAGAGTCGCCCATTTGGGATAAATATTATCAGCTAAATAATATCCCATATTATATTCCTTTCCTTGAATGACATAATGTGTTGGAGGAGCAACATCTGTAGCAAGATTAGAGAAAAGATGAGATGTCTCCAATACATTGATATCATTGTTTGATCCCGGCATCCCAGAATACGCATGCCAAATCCACAGATCACAATCAGTTACAACTTCAAGAATAATTGTTGGAGATCCACTTCGCCCGGCATATTGTCCTGCCCAAGCTGTTGGACAATTTTTCCACTTCCAGTGCATACAATCAAGACTACCTAATATTTCTGGAAAGCCACGTTGCTTACCAATATAAAGTAGTCTAGCAACATCATTAGAAGTAGGTGATCTCAAATAATGCTCTCTATATATCTCGACAATAGCACGACAGAACCTCTTAACACACTCAAGTGATGTAGACTCTCCAATTTTGATGTACTCATCAATTACATCTGCTGGAAGTGCATATGCCAGTTGTCGAAATGCAACTGTTACTTTTTGGAGTATAGACAAACCAAGTTTTCCAGCTGCATTCCTTCGCTGCACAAAATAATGATCATAATTAGAAACATCACCAACAATACGTAGGAATAAATTTCAGGACATTCGAAATCGTCGACGAAATTGTTCTTCATTGAATGTTGGATTTTCAGAGAAATAGTCATTGAAGAGGTTTTGTGCTGCTCCTTCTCGATCATGATGGATGGTTCTACGACCTGAAACTGAGCCTCAACTCGTAGAATTGATATTTTGAAGCCTAATAAATTCTTCCATCTTTTGATTGTTGTTGTATATTTGTTGCAAGAGTATTTCTTGCTCTGCATCGTAACTTGTCATCCGTTGTTGAAACTCTTCATCGGATGAGCTTGAAGAATAAGAGTTGATGTGATTGAAATCCATTTTCGATTGTGAGGCTATTAGAATAGAAGAATAATGAAAGAAAATGAGGTAGAAGACAATGAAAAAATTCATTCTAGTATATGATCATTATATAACCAACAATAATTGAAAGTTGGGTAGAAAGTTAGGTACGAGTAGAAAGTGAAGTAGAACAAAAAAGTTGGATAGAAAGTTAGGTAGAACCAATTGGATAGGTAGAACCAAGTGGGTAGATAGAAAGTTAGGTAGAACCAAGGATGAAAAATCGGAAAAAATCGCGGATATATCGTCGATATATCCGTATTTTGTGAAGTCCGATATAATAATGCACTGCAGTTTTTTTTCGTTAAAATATCGGTGATATATCGGTAAATATCGGTTTTTATATCGATATCGGTGGAGTCCAGTGTATTTCTCGTGCCATATCGCCGATATATTGGTGATATATCGGTCGATATATCGGTGCTTCAAAATATCGGTAGTCGAGTATTTTTTGAATTTTTTTTTCCTTATTTTCTTTTATTTTCTGTTTTTTTCTTTTTTATTATAATTTTTTTATATATATTTAAAAAATATCTATAAAACTTAAGCTCTATATCTATATTTTTATCTATGATTAGAACAAATAATAATTTTAATTAAATTGTTGAAATAAATTAACACACTAGCATTTAAGTTTTTCTCATAATTTAATTAAATTTAGTTAATTTTTTTTTTATTTTAAGAAAAGAATTATGATGTATATATTATATACTATATAATAATAATTTATCTCTATATTTATTTTAAATATATCATTTGATTTGAAATTCTAAGTTCAATATACGTATTAATGTTAGTTATATGAAGACACTTCTCGAAAAATAAGTTAAAATGCCTTGGTATTGCTTAGGTATTAAGCATGTACAAAAATTATTAAATTATTCTATTTATTAGTATCTTTTTATACAAAATTTGTCATGTTATCATAGTAGACAACGTTTATATAGTATTTTATCTATAAATTTGTTGAAAATATATCATTTTATTTGAAATTATAAGTTCAATATATGTATTAATGTCAGTTATAATGATATTATAACTAGTTGATATATTTTTCAATTTTTTTAGAAAGTTTTTATATTTTTTTAAAAAATGTCCGATATTTCCACCGATACCGATATCGATACCAATATATCCGTAAAATTAGGGTACCGATATTTTCACCGATACCGATTTTTTCGTCCTTGGGTAGAACCAATTGGGTAGAAAGTTAGGTAAAACCAAATGAATAAAAAGTTAGGTAGAATAAATAAATTGGATAGTTCTAGCATTTTATAAATAGTGAAGATATACCATACATCTAAAACACACCTCTCCAAAATCTTTTCGAGTCTTCATTTACATTATATTCATGTTCTCTCTAAAATGTCGAAGCCACGCAGTACTAATTATACAAATGCTGAAGATCAATATCTTTGCAGTGTCTTTCTTCAAATTTCCCAAGATCCAATTGTTGGTATAAACCAGTCCAGAGATCTATTTTGGAAATGCATTACAGATACGTTCAATTCTAAAATGCCAAGTTCTAATCTAAAAGAGGGTAACCAAAGATCACTACAATGCCGTATGCAAATAATTCTCAAAGATACGAGAAAGTTCAATGGTTGTTTGCGCCAGATTGAATATATGAATCCAAGCGGTGCAAATGAGCTCAATATCGTAAGTAATTATCTTTATGTTTTACTATTATATATGCCATAAATATTTTCTCTAATAAAATTCAACATTCTTTGTAGATTCGACAAGCAAACAAGTTATTTGCACAACAAAAAGGCATTTAGTGCTGGAGTTGCGCTTTGCTGGACATGCTCTTAGATGCGCCACTCCAGCGCTGGATGCTACTTTATTCCCTCTAGCAATGCTTCAGATACCGCGTCAGTGTGAAGATTTGAATAGTGATGCCTTTTTGTTGTGCAAACAACTCGTTTGTTTGTCGAATCTACAAAGAATGTTGAATTTTATTAGAGAAAATATTTATGACATATATAATAGTAAAACATAAAGATAATTACTTACGATATTGAGCTCATTTGCACCGCTTGGATTCATATATTCAATCTGGCGCAAACAACCATTGAACTTTCTCGTATCTTTGAGAATTATTTGCATACGGCATTGTAGTGATCTTTAGTTACGCTCTTTTAGATTAGAGCTTGGCATTTCAGAATTGATCGTATCTGTAATACGTTTCCAAAATAGATCTCTGAACTGGTTTATACCAACAATTGGATCTTGGGAAATTTGAAGAAAGACACTGCAAAGATATTGATCTTCAGCATTTGTATAATTAGTACTGCGTTGCTTCGACATTTTAGAAAGAACATGAATATAATGTAAATGAAGTTTCGAAGAGATTTCCGAGAGGTGTGTTTTAGATGTATGGTATATCTTCACTATTTATAGAATGCTAGAACTACCCAATTTATTTATTCTACCTAACTTTTTACCCATTTGGTTCTACCTAACTTTCTACCCAATTGGTTCTATCTAACTTTCTATTCTACCCAATTGGTTCTACCTAACTTTCTACCTACCCGATTGGTTCTACGTAACTTTCTATCCAACTTTTTTGTTCTACTTCACTTTCTACTCGTACCTAACTTTCTACCCAACTTTCAATTATTGTTGGTTATATAATGATCATATGCTAGAATGAATTTTTTCATTGTCTTCTACCTCATTTTCTTTTATTCTTCTTCTATTCTAATAGCCTCACAATCGAAAATGGATTTCAATCACATCAACTCTTATTCTTCAAGCTTATCCGATGAAGAGTTTCAACAACGGATGACAAGTTACGATGCAGAGCAAGAAATACTTTTGCAACAAATATACAACAACAATCAAAAGATGGAAGAATTTATTAGGCTTCAAAATATCAATTCTACGAGTTGAGACTCAGTTTCAGGCCGTAGAACCATCCATCGTGATCGAGAAGGAGCAGCACAAAACCTCTTCAATGACTATTTCTCTGAAAATCCAACATTCAATGAAGAACAATTTCGTCGACGATTTCGAATGTCCCGAAATTTATTCCTTCGTATTGTTGGTGATGTTTCTAATCATGATCATTATTTTGTGCAGCGAAGGAATGCAGCTGGAAAATTTGGTTTGTCTACACTCCAAAAAGTAACAGCTGAATTTCGACAATTGGCATATGCACTTCCAGCAGATGCAATTGATGAGTACATCAAAATTGGAGAGTCTACATCACTGGAGTGTGTTAAGAGGTTTTGTCGTGCTATTGTCGAGATATATAGAGAGCATTATTTGAGATCATCTACTTCTAATGATGTTGCTAGACTACTTTATATTAGTAAGTAACGTGGTTTTTCAGGAATATTAGGTAGTCTTGATTGTATGCATTGGAAATGGAAAAATTGTCCAACAGCTTGGGCAGGACAATATGCCGAGCGAAGTGGATCTCCAACAATTATTCTTGAAGTTGTAGCTGATTATGATCTGTGGATTTGACATGCATATTTTGGGATGTCGGGATTAAACAAGGATATCAATGTGTTGGAGACATCTCACCTTTTCTCTAATCTTGCTACAGGTGTTGCTCCTCCAACACATTATGTCATTCAAGGAAAGGAATACAATATGAGATATTATTTAGCTGATAATATTTATCCCAAATGGGCGACTCTTGTGCTAACTATCCATTCACCAAGTGGTCCCAAAAAACAATATTTTGCAAAAAAAAACAAGAAGCCTGTAGAAAGGATGTGGAACGTGCATTTGGAGTTCTTCAAAGTAGATATGCAATTGTGGCGAATCCAACACGTTTTTGATTGAAAAGTGATTTACAAGATATCATGACTGCATGCATAATAATGCATAATATGATAATAGAGGATGAACGAGATCTTGATGCCCCGATTGAAGAAAACATGGAAGTGCCACCCTCGAACATCGAATTTGCAGATAATGAACCTACTCGTTTTCAATATTTTCTTGGTCGACATAAACAAATTAGAGATGCAGATGCTCATTTTACACTCCAAAATGCTTTAATTGATCATTTGTGGGAAAAGTATTCTAATTCAGAAAATTAGAAATTATCATTATGTAACATTTATTTCACTTTCAATAAAATAAGTCTTTTTTTTTCATTTTACATTGAATTTTATTTAATTAATTAAATGATTTTTTTATTATAAAGAGTAAAAATTATATTAAATATTTTTTACATGTATAAATATGTTATCTAATTATAAAAATAAGATAAAAATATAATTAAATAAATTAATAATTAAAAATATTAAGAAATATTTTTTTTAATGTAAAATTTAGTACAAATTATTAGAGATAGATAAAATACTAAAATGTTGGAGATTCTACGCTATTCTGAAAGAGATGCTTTTAGAGCGTCTATAGGGCTATGTGCTTAAAGTAGCTCGATGTACAATAATAATACTATTGACTTTAGAGCAGCTCGATGTACAATAATAATACTATTGACTTTCATACATGGACTTGATCTAGAATCTTGATACATACATAAATGCTTAATTTTTTTACAACCAATTGCCCTGCTTCATTTACCTATGACTTTTTTTTTTTAATAATATGTTTGAAATAGATTTTAGTTGCTAAACAAATTCAAGTGTTTCATTTTTGATATCTGTAAATTGGTCGGTGTCATCAAATTTTCAATTGATCGTTGTCATCAAATTTTTTTTTTTTTAGGTAAGAGTAAGGACATATAAGCAATGTTTTAAATAATAATGATATAGATTTAAAAATAATTTGAGATTTAAAGTACCACTCATAATAAATAACAAAACAATACATAAATAAAATACTAAAAGAAATTTCAGTATTAATACAACAATTACATAAATATAAGATATAACAATTTTCCTATATTCGGGAATACGATTCCTGACTCTCCAAAATCTGGAACTCGTCCAAGTTATAAGTAGGTTTTGATAGTTGAGATTATGTCTTAATTTCATAATTTGTTATTGTTGGATTCACAGCAATAAATGCAGCAAACAATCAAAGAAAATGAAGAACAATCTCATACAAAACTGAAAATAAAGAACACTAAAGAGTATAGTGGTTCGATCAAGATGATCTACATCCACTCTTAAAGTGTAGCTTCTTATTTCTTCTCACTAAATATCAATGTACATTTACAAGAACTCAATGAACCTCACTCAATTCTGAACTTATGAATCAAGAATACAAAAATGACTCTCAACTCTCTTATTGACTTGCTTGTTTATTTTCTTGTTGCTGAAAACTTATGTTGCTCGCCTTCCTTCAGCTTTATATATATATATATATGTGTGTCATCATCCTTCCAGTTGATGATTATCTCATATCACAGCTGAAAAACTGATCAATAACCTCCAAAACCTTCTGCATCAAGATGCTAACAAACTTGATTACTGCATGGCTGAAATACTAAGGTGCATTGCATCTGCACGGATCTTGCATGTACCCTCACTGATCTTGTTTACTTATAGTTTGCATGGATATGTGAATCATGAGCTATCAATACTTAGCTCATAATACAACAATTCTCCACCTTAGCTCTTGATTCACTTCTTTAAGAACTAGACTGAACTTCTCTGAATTTTAGGACTTCATCTTCCTACTTACTTGAATGCAACTCCACCTGCTGCTGCATTCCACTCTCACATTCAACTTTACTTTACTCCAATAAGGCCTAAGCTCAGTTCAAACTTAGCTGTTGGTAAAGCTTTGGTGAAGCAATCTGCTGGATTCACTGAAGTATCAATCTTGCCAACTGTTATGCTTTCATTTTCAACCAAATCTCTCACAAAATATAACTTGACATCTATGTGTTTGGTTCTCTCATGGTATCCCTGATGTTTGGCTAGGTGAATAGCACTCTGATTATCACAAAAAATGGTCACTTTGTCTTGAACAATACCAAATTCTGAAAGTATACCTTTGAGCCAAATGCTTTCCTTCACTGCTTCTGTGAGTGAAACATATTCTACTTCTGTGGTTGAAAGGGCAACCACTGATTGGTGAGAAGCTTTCCAACTTATAGCTGACCCAAAGAGTGTGAACACATAGCCTGATAAAGACTTCATTGTATCCACATTTACTGCAAAATCAGCATCAACATACCCTATTAATGCTTCTTCCTTCTGTGAACTTTTCTTGAACTTTAAGCCTCTTTTGACTGAACCTTTAATGTATCTCATAGCCCACTTAACTGATTCCCAATGAGGTTTACCTGGATTACTCATGAATCTACTGATCACACTCATTACATAAGTCAAATCAGGCCTGCAACATACCATGGAATACATAAGACTACCCACTGCACTAGTATATGGAGTGCTTACCATTTCCTGTTTTTCTTCTTCTGTCTCCGGGCACTGTGAGTTACTTAGCTTCAAGCCTTGCTTCATAAGCTCCTGCAGGCCCTTATCTCCCACATGAGCAAGCCTGCTATGCCATAGGTAAGTGTTATCAACACTAGCTGTGTTATAGACTTGACCAGAGATGATTTTCCCAACTAGAAAGTATATCTCATTCTTTTTCTTTCCTTTTATCACCACCCTTTCTCCCTTTGACACAGTCATGGTGCCTAAGTGTGATGTGAAGATGTATCCCATAGAGTCAAATAGGCCAAGTGAGATCAGGTTCCTCCTCAATTCTGAAACATATCTTACATTGGTCAGTGATCTAACTACTCCATCATACATCCTAACTTTTACAGCTTCTATTCTCATCACTTTGCAAACCTGATCATTTCCAAGAAGTACAATACCTCAATCCATTGTTTTCAGACTTGAGAACCACTCCTTTATAGGTGTCATATGGAAGCTGCATCCAGAGTCTAAGATCCAATCTGTGCTCACTTCTTCAGTTGTAATGCATAAGGCTTCACAGGAATCATAACCAGTTTCTTGACTTACTTGATTTGCTTGACTCTTCTGCAGCTTCTTAGAATCCTCTACAACATATTTAGCCATCATCTCCTTCCACTTAGAACACTGCTTCTTGAAATGTCCAAGTTCATGGCAGTGAAAGCACTTCATATCAGGATTTCTTGGAGTTTCTTTTGGCCTCTTGTCTTGCTTCTGATCAGCCTTTTGTGGGAGTTTCTTGTTCTGATTTCTTGGAGGGTTACTCTTCTTGATATGTAGACTTTCACCTTGAGCCTGTGATCCTCCATTACTATAGGTTTTCTGAAGATCTTTACACTTTAAAGCAATCTGCACCTCTTCAAGAGTGATGGTTTCCCTATTCCCAAACAGCAGGGTATCCTTGAAATACTCAAATGATTTAGGCAATGCAGAGAGTAATAACAGAGCCTTATCTTCTTCTTCCAGCTTAGCTTCAAGATTCTCCAAGTCATCTAAAAGTTTGTTGAATTCATCAACTTGCTTCAAGACGGATTTATCTTCCATCATTTTAAAGGAGAACAACTTTTGCTTCATGTATAATCGGTTGGCTAAAGTCTTGAGGTTATACAAGTTTTCAAGTTTCTCTCATACTCCCAATGCAGTAGATTCTTTGGAAACTTCTCTCAAGGCTTTATCTCCTAAACACAAGATGATCATGCTATGAGCCTTCTCTCAAATTTGATCACAATCATCAGACTTCTCTTTGCCTTTGCTGCTTGGATCTTCTTTCTTCAATGCTGAGCCTAATCCTTGATGAATCAACAGAGCTTTCACCTTCATCTTCCATAAACCGAAATCGATCTTATCTGTGAGCTTTTCTACATCAAAATGAGTTGATCCCATCCTTGATCGGTTGCAAATTCCCACGGACGGCGCCAATTGTTGGATTCACAGCAATAAATGCAGCAAACAATCAAAGAAAATGAAGAACAATCTCATACAAAATTGAAAATAAAGAACACTAAGAAGTATAGTGGTTCGATCAAGATGATCTACATCCACTCTTAAAATGTAGCTTCTTATTTCTTCTCACTAAATATCAATGTACATTTACAAAAACTCAATGAACCTCACTCAATTCTGAACTTATGAATCAAGAATACAAAAATGACTCTCAACTCTCTTATTGACTTACTTGCTTATTTTCTTGTTGCTGAAAACTTATGCTGCTCGACTTCCTTCAGCTTTATATATATGTGTGTCATCATCCTTCCAGTTGATGATTATCTCATATCACAGCTGAAAAACTGATCAATAACCTCCAAAACCTTCTGCATCAAGATGCTAACAAACTTGATAACTGCATGGCTAAAATATTAAGGTGCATTGCATCTGCATGGATCTTGCATGTACCCTCACTGATCTTGTTTACTTATAGTTTGCATGGATATGTGAATCATGAGCTATCAATACTTAGCTCATAATACAACAGTTATTGTTTTTCTCCCAATAACTCATGTCATTTGGATCAAGAATCATGTTCAAATTTCTTGAAAATTAATCTAATTAAATTCAATATTTTCTTATTTGGTTTAGATAAATTAAAGACACGTATCACATTTATAATATGTTAGTCTTGCAATTCGAAATGCATTGGTTGATCATTGGTGGAAATACTATTCTAGTTTAAAAAATTAGAACCATCACTATGTGTAACTTATATTTGTTTTGCAATATTACTATGAATTGATATTTTAATTTTGCATTAATTTCATTTAAATATAAATCACTCTTTTTTTTTAATTTATTAAATTTAAGAGAAAATTAATATTTATAAAAATAATATTTAAATATGTAAATATAAGATTACATGAATATATAATTTTTTTTATGAAATTCCTTAAAAAAATAAAAAAAGAATACAATGAAATATTTATTTGTAGTATAAAATTTAGAGTCTGGCTATCTACACTCCACCTTTTTCTAAACACACTCCAATTTCTAAATACACCCATTAAAATGCACAAATAACTTACAACTTCCTAAACACACCCCCACAACATTACAAAAATACTCTTTATTATAAAATATTTAAGTAAAATATAAACACAAATTAAATACTAAATACACCCCCAAACACTTCGCCACACCCAAACCCTAACACAAGAGAGGAAGAAGAAGAAGAAGAAGAAGAAGAAGAAGAAACAAAAAAATTTGAAGTTTAGAATAAAAAAGTGTTCGACCTCAAATCGAACAAATTTTGGCAAGTTCAATTTCATACAAAGAAGTCTACAATGGATTCACACCAACAAGATGAAATTCCAAATAAATAAAGTTCTAAAGATTTTGAAGATGAAATTATGAATTTGATGTGTTAAATTTGTTTAATGTTATTTGAAATACAATGCAAGTGTTTATGATTCATGTTTAAAATGTTTTTTTATGAACAATAATGCTTGGTTTGATGAGAAATCGATTGATTCATGATTGTATTTTTCATTTTTGAAAAAGTCTCGTTCGGCCCTGGTTGGTTGAACAGAGTGTAGTGTGTTCGACCAGTGGTCGAACACAGTGTGATGTGTTCGATCACTAGCCGAACACTTTGTATTGTGTTCGATCACTGGATGAATGGTTTGTTATGTGTTCGACCAATGGTCGAACAGTTTAGGTTTTTTTAATTTTAGAGTAAGAGTATAATTGTCTTTACATATTATATTTTATTTTTATTTAATTTTACGGAATGTGTTTAGAAGGAGGTGGGGTGTGAGTAGAGATATTAAACGGGCTAGGGCCTTAACTGGTTCACTTTTAACGGGCCTTTCATAGTGAGGACCTAACCCTAACTCCAGCGGGCCTCGGGTTAAACGGACCACTAATCGAGCTACGTAAAAAAATCAATATAAAATCTAAAATATAGATCATAAAATTATATTTTTAAAATAAATAAAATACAAAATAAGCATAAAATAATAAAACAATACTATTGATTTAGTTTCATCAATACATACTTTATCTATATTTATTATCAATTAATAGATTTTAATTAATAAAGTTCAAGATGCATTTAATCAAAATAACTGATTTGAAACTATACTTGAAGAAGTTAACATCATTATTTTTGCTTTCTAATATCAACTACATTTTATTTAAATAATATTATAGATGTAATTAATATGAAACACAACTTAGCTTAGTTGGTAGAGCGAAGGTAAAGCTGAGGGCCGTAGTATGTTTGGTCGTGGGTTCAAATCTAGGAGATTGGAGCTATTTATTTTGTTAATCCGGCTAAACCGGACTGGCCCGGTTAACCGACGGTACCGACGGGCTGACTTGTTTAGCCACCGAACTGGCCCGGTTAACCGACCATAACAACAGGCTGACTTGTTTAGCCCTTCAAAAAAGCCCGGATTTATATAGACATCTGATATGGAGGACCTACTCCTAAATTTCTTAGGGTTAAACGGGCTCGATCCGGCTCGGTTTAACATCTCTACTCATAGAGTATTGCAATATAAAGGAGAATGAAAGAAATTCAACAATGGTTCACACATCATCTTGCACCAACATATAAAGATCTGGAGTCTTAGTTCCTAAATATTGGAACTTGAAAAAGGATAACTTGAGAAAATGACAATCATGTCTATCATACGACCATGATATTAATTAATGGCATCAGAATGAGATATAGTTATGGACTCGGGCCTAACAATCATAATTTACATCAAGTGATGAGACTCTGTATGTAGTTTCATATGAAAGTTCATTATAAGTGGAACATTTTTTCTACTAGTCCACAAATTCTTTGGATGGAAAAAAGTGAAGGATATTATGGGGTACATTGCAAATAGACTGACAACACCTAAGATCATAGAAAGTTAAATCTAACAACTACATTGCATCCCAACGCTGCAGTGAGTAGTAAATAATTTCCACAAAGGAAAAGGGTGGTGTCAAACCTTATAATAGAGAGGGGTGGTGGAGTCAAGTTGATGCCGGTTCCACCTGACATAAAAAATTAACTGCATCAGACATAAAAAAAAAAATTATGGAGGACATTCTTCACTAATTACATATCTGTATCTTATTGTCAACCTCTGGAAATACACAGAGATTCAGTGAGTCTGTTTGACCAATTTGTAATAATATTAACTCGTGTACAACTTGAAATTGTCATCGAAATGATTGAAAAGTCTTAAGAAATATGGACATTAAACAAGAAACCCAATTTGAATGTGCTTATTTCAAAGCAAAAAAAGTTTTAGACTTCGTGCAGACATTGGCAATTAATAGTAGCCGGACCCTAAAATTTAATAGAATTGAAAATAGAGATGCAGCAACTATTGCTTCTCTTTTTCTCTAAAATCCTGTGCACCGATGGAGCACCGTCTCCTCTCCCACGTCCACCGGAAAATTGACCAGAAACCTAGTCTCTCTCCTAAAGCCACAGACGCCGTCCACTCTCTCATCGCCAACCCATTCACTTCCGACTCTACCCTCAGTTCCCTTCTAGAAACCCTAAACCTGCATCTCCAAAATCCCAATTCGAACCACCCAAAGATACTTTCACTCCTCTCCACTCTCTCCCACCACCATCCCCGATTACGCCGCGGCATTGAAGCCGCCGTCCACGCATTCATCCTTCTCCCCTCCACCTCCACTTCCTCCCTACCCCATGCTCTCTCGCTGCTCGACCCGGACCAGCCTGAAACACTCGACCTCTTTTCCAACGAGTCCCTATTTCTTTCTATCTGCTTCTTCCCGTGTGCGAAAACGAGAAGATGGGTGTTGAGAAATGTGAGCAAATTTCGCGTGAGGCCGTCGGTGTTGCTAACTGTTCTCATAGGATTTACTAAGGATCCGTATCCTTATATTAGGGAAGCTGCATTGGATGGATTGGTGATGGTGAGTAATTGCATTGTGGTGGAGGATCGTAGTTTGATTGAATGTTGCTACTTTCGTGCTGTGGAGCTTTTGTTTGATGCGGAGAACTCTGTACGACGCTCTGCTGTATCCGCGGTATGATTTTTGGAATTATGAGTTATGCAGATATAATTGTTTCTTTACTACGAACAGCGTTAGAGGAGCTTTGTCTATTACTTATTGTACGAAGATGAAGCTATTCATATCATATAAATATAAGTTCTCTGTACTAGCTCTGTTCATGGCTAATAGTTCGCTTACCCCTTCCGTTTCAGGTCAGTGAATTGGGGCAGTTGCTTGTGGCATTGAACCCAGATAAAATTAAAAGAGATTGGTCTGATGCATTATTTGTACAGGTTCCATGTTTCTCCTTCCTGCTGAATCCTACTAGTTTAGTGTGCTAAATCCTCATATGCAAGATAATGTGCATTGCATGCATTACACTGATATGGAGGGTGCAGTGGAAAATGGTATATTGAGATCGGTAGAGTTCATTATGTTTAGCAAAGAGCTAGGACATGTGACTGATCTATTCCATGGCTTGACATATTTACTACATATGCATTCTTTTATAAATTGCTGCAGAGTGTATAGTAACTATGCGTAAAACGGTGTCACCATTCCAACCATTTCTATTTATGTATGCTGTTATGTATGAATTTATGGATGGATTCTTTAATTTGGAGTTGATTTTTTCAACTTGTAGGACTCTGATGTTGTATTCCTTATTGGAGTTGCATCAATTTCTTATGATTACTCTTTTTTTTTTCCCTTTATCTGAAATTCTAATAGCTTCATATGTATGTGAACATAATTTAGGATGGTACCATTTTTTGTGTCATGCTAGAAAAATATTGGTGGTTTTTTGGAATGAATGATGATTAAAGATGTTGTTGTTCATAATTTTGGGGATATATATTTTTTCTTAGTCTAGTGTCTCTGTTGCGCATGTACCTACAGCTTTGTTTAATGGTAAGAGATATGGATGTGGAGACAAGGATTGCCACTTTTAATGCACTTGGAAAGATTCTAACTGTTTCTGAGGATATCCTGCTGCAAACCTTATCTAAAAAGGCATTGGCAGCAACCAAAGAAAAAAATTACCTAGGCCAGTACACTGCCAAAGTATTTAAAATTCCAGCAACTGCTGCTGCATTTGCATTTGTTCATGGATTGGAGGATGAATATTATCAGGTTAATCTTATTGCTTATTGCTCATTATTTCATTTTGATGTCACTTCTTCAAATTGCATTTTGAAGTTCCATTTTGTGCGTCATTGTCTTGTATATGGACGATTTCATGAATGGGGATGCCATCTACCCAACGTAGTCTCTTTCCTGTTATCTCCCCCCACCCTCCTGGTTACCATTCCTTGTATAATTTTCTAAGGTATATTTTGGTGGCTTTTTCACTGTTGTTTTTTTCTTTACTTAAGGTCAGAAGATCTGCTTGTCATGCTCTGCAAATGCTGACAATTGTTTCTGCTGAATTTGCTGGTGGGGCTCTACATATACTGATGTATATGCTGAATGATGATTCAGAGGTTGTGCGCTTACAAGCTTTGAAGACCCTGCATCATATGGCTTTGCATGGCTATCCCAAAGTGGAAGAATCTCACTTAGACGTGGTAAATTCTTGATCCGTGTAGAAAAAAAAAAGTTTTATACAATGCATGATGAGGTCTTGACTCTTGATCCATCTTATAATTGCAGAGCAAGTTTTGAAAGAATTTCTGTTTTATGGCTTCTGAATAGTCAATTCTTGATCCATCTTAAAACACACTTTATTGCATTGCCTTAGAATTAACCTTTCTGTTTCTTTTTAATCTGTTCAATTTGAGTATTTTACATGTATAAGAAAATTGCTGAGCTCTAATTATCCTACCTTCTGGATTTCAATGTTCTCTCAACTCTAGGCTGTTTTTCCACTACTGTTAGACAAACAAAGAGTTCATTTTCCCCTCAATTTTGTATTCTATGTTACTCTTCCACTTGATTTGGCAAACAAAAAAGTCCATGTAAATTTACTAGTTGTTTGAATTTTTTAATTGGAATTACAAGGACTCTACTTACCTTTTTAAATAAGAAATTTACCCATGTATGGTTTCAATTTTCTTGTTCTAATTCTGTTTGCACCATATCTTAGGTTACTATTGCTTGATGATATTATTGTTCTTTTTGCTTCTCCGCTGTCCTTTACATTGATTTGGTATTTATAATTACTGTAAGTCAAGTTGCTTTGTAATGCATGAGTATAGATGTTGAGGCATTTTAATTTGTTGGTTCAATGCAGTTTGTTAGCGCTTTAATTGATAACAACGCCTTGACAAGGTCTGCTGTGAGGAAGATTCTCCAGTTGACTAAATTACAGAAGTTTGCGATGTTTAGATCATGTGTTGATAGTCTTATAAAGAACTTGGAACTCCATCCACAGGTTTGTTTCTTTGCAGAACTTGTGTTCTCTCTAAAGCAATTATATATATATATATATATAGTGCAACCCACCATCAGAGACATCTCTTTATATTTGCGTTGGAGATAAAGAAGTCCATCCTTGAAGTTCATTTCTAAACTTGGCTTGAACCTATTTTAGAATATGCAATGGAAGTAAGAATATAATGTGCTTGTTTACATTCATCCACCTCATTTTACTTCTCTGAAGACAAAAATGAGTTTTGTCACTTGCCTTTAGGCAAACTAGTATTTCTCCTGTGCGTTGCATGAATGAAGATATTTATAGTGGTTTTATTATTATAATTTATATATATATAGAGATTTAATGTGGATGCTAAGTAAACATATAACTTTTAAACATTTCAAAAGTTATTTATAAAGTAAGCATATATGGTGCTGTTGAAAATATCATAAGAATCAAAAAATATATATTTAATTTTAAAAATTATCAAAATTTTAAAATATTTGTATTTGTAATTCTATTAAATATAATTTTTATAGAATATATTTTTACCTTCAAATTTCAGCATTTTGACCTAAAACTATTCAAAGAAGCACATAATTTCAAAGTAAACACCAAGATTTGAAAAAATAAAAAAATAATACAAACTTACCTAAAGTCATGTTTATAAATTGACATTTAATTTTATATATCTTATATCAATATTAAATTAAAGCTACTGAAATGTGGATTAATGTGATATAATTTACTTTGTGGATCTTAAACTAAAAAGTTTGTATAATAAAAATAATTAGATTTCTTGGGTCATGTGTGTGTTAACCTACAAAATCTATATATCCCCTAACCCCTATAGGCTATGCACATACCTATTAACATGATAAAATGATTATTTCCAAAAATACCCTTGTAATTTGAGCGGGAAAATGACATTCCTGCAAATATCTCCAAAGTTCTTCTTTTTATATATATAAATATATATATATATAGATTGTATATTTAATTAACCAAAAATAATCACTAATCATTCATTATAATGCACAAAACTTCAAATAAGCTTATACCATAACACTCCCCCTTTCATAGTTATTAAAGGCACAAGTGCATGCCTTCTCGAAGTGAGGCACAAAAAACTGAAAAAATAAAAAAGAGAATCATATAATAAAGTTAATAAGAGTCATTACATCAAGATACATGTTATTAAAATCATATTCTGGACTAGTGATTGTTGGATAGGACCGGGCAGCGAACCAGCTTGTTCACCGGTTCACAGCTCAACGGATTGGACCACTTCAACTGGCGGTCTGACCGTTCTATGAAGAGTATTGGTTGGTGAAATGCACTAAAAATATATGTGAAGTTGGCCCACATTTAAATGAATCTAAATGAAAGAATGCAGAAATGCAATATAAAAAACCAATGTTGAAGAAAACCTTGGATGATTGCATACTTTTTCCCACATCAATTAGAAACTGAGGGCAACAATCTATTTGTAGCATACTTTACAACAGAACATGCAAACATGTTTCATTCTTGAAAATGGCTGTGAATCTAACAGTTGGTAATTCTCCTTGCAAGCTTTATCTATTCCTTTATTTCCTTATTTATATATGTCTTTATAATCTAACTATCCTGAAACCAATATGACAGGATGAATCTGATATCTTTTATGCATTATACAAAATTGGGCGAATACATGGAAAATTTGTGGCCAGAATTATATGTGAGGTTTCTCAGGAGGTCAGTGGATGCTCAATTGATTCTATGTCAGACTATGGGAAAAGTATTAATAATTATGTTTATTCTCTATTACTTAATGAGGCAATAGATAGAAAGCAAGTCCTAGATGCTTCCTTCTGGAAAATCTGTAGTTGTTTATACCAAATGTTGATGACAATATATTCTGCCTGATATAGTCTGGCCTTTTATTCGGCCTATCTGATTTCTATAAAATCTCAACTAAGTATTGTATTGTGTTTACATATTAGCTTTGTCTTCATCTAAGCTGACCAATCATGATCTCTGGTTGGAATTTTAGCTTGGAAGTATTGATCAGATAAGTTGCATGATTATAGTTGATTTTTTTGTTTAAGAAATAATCTGTTTTCACCACTGCTGTAGTTATGTTAAAATTAACTGCAAAATAGAGGCCTTGGAAAAAATTTATAGAGAATCCTAGTTGGCAATGAATAAGAAAATTAACTCTTCAAGAACAGTTAAGAATTAATTGCAAAATTTTCTAACTAGTGGAACTTAGTTGTCCTAAACAACTTTAGAGACTTCTATGCTCTTTGGTTTGTACAGTCATAATTTCATTTAAATTTATGTTCTCCACACAAACTTCAGAATGAGCATTGAGTAAGTCTTCCTCCCGTAATTTTTAATATCTTTTAGATTGCAAAACATACTGTAAAGTCTGCATTTTTAAAATTAAGTTCACCTTAAGTTTGACGCAACTAGATTATTTTTTTGAGGGGAAATGGTCAAATTTCTACAATTTGGTCTGATTGATTGCTTAAATTTGTTCCATGATCTGAATAAATGAATCCAGATAGAGCCTTCTTTTGATGGCAAGTTGAATTTTAACAAAGCAAGGACAGCTGCATTGTTAGTGCTGGCCATCTCAGCTCCAGTGTCTTTTGAACGGCAGATCTGCAGCATTCCTCCACAGATATTTTCTTATGCAGTTACTATGTTGGGTAGACTATCATGTGGCCTTGTTGATGTGATGGACCAGGATAAGCTTTTAGCTTATTTATCTCATTGCAGCAGATTATCTTTCGCCACTGCTTCTAAAAATTTTGAAGGGAAAACACTGGATCTTCATTTGAAGAATGACCATATTCACTTGTATGCAGAGAGTGATGTAGCTCCTTCTTTTCCTGAATCGATAGAATTTAAGAAAGCCACCACTCCGCGTCTGTCACATGTTGAAGCAACAAGCTGCGTAACAATTGTCTTCCAGAAAGTTGTAAACTTGTGGCCATTGATACAACTTGGATGCATTAATGAAGTAGTTCAAACATTGAGGTAAATCTTCTTGAATTCAAAGAGTTAAAGCTGGCTTTTGATCCTTTATATTTTATACACACCCAATTTTAATGCAAATAAAAGTACATGGACTCAAAATATCAAACAAATGTATAGGGACCAAAAAAGACAAACCCCTCCCCCCACATCAAAACTGTTTAGTTTTCTATAGCTTAACTGAGATCCATGTAAATAATTGTTATGGTTCTAAGTAAATAATTGTTATGGTTCTAAGACACATATATTAACTGTCTGGGTAATGATGGTGATAAATCATTGATCTTTTCATAATCAGATATCTGTTCTTTAGTATGTTTGCTAAATTGTGCTGTTGAGGGAAATAAATTTGTGTTTTGAGTTTCACATCAAGCCACTAATCTTACACTGATTTTTAATAAATGGAAAAAAGTCAGACATTGTGTCGTTGTTTGATATTCCTATGCTCAAGTAAGACATAGTGTCATTGTTGTTTGACATTCCTATGCTCTCTCTCTCTCTAAAATGCTTTTCTTTTTATATTGTTATAGTAACACTCGCACTGGTTTGCATGTGCAGGAGTTGGAAAGAAGAGTTGAGAAATTTTTCTCATGACTTACACCAATCTGCTGATGTCTTGGTTTTTGCTTTGAAATACCTACATGTCATAAAATTGCTTGGAAAGGCTTGGACCTGCACTTCTTCTCAGAGAAATCTCTGGTTCGAGAAGATGAAAGTTTTGGAGGTCCTGTTGGGTAAAATGGAAAGGATACTCAAAGAAATGCTGTATAGATTCATAGGCTTGAGCAGAGAGGAAAATTTGCATATTTTAGAGCTTTTTCTAGTGACTTATACTTTGAGATTGTCTTGCAGAGGGACCTGCTGTTTTCAGGATTATATGAACAAACTGAAGTTTGTACTTCGTCATGTTGAATATCTTCATAAAGAAGGGTCAGTTGAACTCTCTCATTTTGTAATGGAGCTTCAGAACAGATCATGTGGAATTAGAAACTCTGAAGATGGGACCACTGACAAGTTAGATATGCTTATTAATTCTGTTAACCTCTTCTCTCTGAAGCATATCATGTTATCAGGAGAACTCAAGTACCTTGATGCAGAACTAGAGGTTTGTGACAATGATTTCCAAAATCCTTTTCCTTTTATCTCAGGGCTACCTGTTGGTATACCATTAGACATCACATTGCACAACATATCTAGAGAAACCAGACTGTGGCTTGCAATTACTCTTGAAGAAAAATCAACTCAGTTTGTCTTCCTGGATTTACATGAATTTGGAGGTTGCAATGAAATAAGGAAATTTAAGTTTGTTGCTCCTTTCCTGAGGACACCTAAAGTGAAACATTTGTTGTTGAAGATTTCTATTGCCATGGAATGCTTATCTAAAGACCAAAACTTCAATTATCGTAGTGGGCCAAAACATGAGGTTATTCACCTCTGTGAAGGCAAAGTTCATATATCCATGGCTGTTAGATAAGGGCTAAGATTTGATATTACTCGGTTACAGAGTCTGCGAATGAGATCTCCATTATGTGGTATAAATGGCACGCTTGCCACTTTCTTAGAGTTGGGGGAAGTTTGTTAGTGAGAGATGATGATAAACTATTAGCTGATTGATGTTGGTTCAAGGAACTTGTGCTGCATTCCGATGCAAAAGTTTTTCAGGTAATTGATGCTTCTGCTGCATGTTTAACATTTAATTCCTCCTTTCTTGTGTAGACTAGCTTAGTTTGAGGAATAACGAGTGTTTTTACTCTTACTCAGTTCATGTCTTCAGCATTTTGTCAATAGGGAAATGCATAAAAAATGCTAGACTGCAAATGCTAGTTTTTGACCTGTCTTGTTACTCAATATAGTGATTTTATTCGAACAGTCTAATTTTCTTTATTTGATTTGGGAAACTGTTTTGTTTTCTAACTTGCTATCTCTAAATTTCCTGGACGCTTTCACATATAGGATATGATGACGGATGCATACCATCTTGAGGAGCGCATATCAGAATATCTTCATAAAAGGTGATTCTTCTGCTCATCTATCCCCGCATCACTTATTTATGGCAACTGAGAATGTATAGTCTCCTTGCTGCATTTATGAAGGCAAGCTTCTCTACCAACTACTCTTCTATGAAGCCATTGGCGAGTTTTAAGGATTTTTTATTCCAATGATGAATTGATGATCAGATGCCAGATAAAGAGGTGACTAGTATTATTTGATGCTCAAGTGAATTAGGTATACATTTTTTTAATTGATAAAACACTAAATTAATATTAATAATTAAAAACTAAATTTTTTTGTTTATATTTCTAAGTTTGGAATGCCCAAATTATTAATATTAATAATTAATAAAAAAAATTGAACCCACGTTTCAAGATGAAAAATAAATTTTTTTAATTATTAATATTAATTTAGATATGTTGGATGAAGATTAAAAAATTGTGATTAAAATAAAATTATGTTTTCTCAATTCAGAAAATGGTGTTAAAATTATGTTTCAATTTTATAAAGGTAGTTACTCGTTGTAGCGGGTTAGAGGACTGAAAAATGATATTTTTTAAACAGAGAGAACTAAAAATCAAAAGGTGAAAGATAAATTATGAAAAATCCAATGAGGTATACTAAGAGGATTAAAAAACTTATTTTCTCATAAAATAAAAAGATGAAGAATTTATTCCGAACTTTTGTTTTTTTTTGTTTTTTGAAGAAAATTTATTCCAAAGGCAAAAATATAGAAATAGAGGACCACAGGTATAATCTACATGCATACCTTGCGTATAAACTAATCATCCAAATAACATTGACAAAAGCAAAGGATGCAGATGGATCCCAACATCATCAAAATTCAGTACATTGACATCAACACCAAAAATATGTAAAACATCAAAGAAGCAGACTAACTTCATATCTCCAACACAACACTCATTAACATCAAAAAATTAAGTAAAACTCCCAATGGATGAATAAATGATTCGATTACATCATTAAACCCTCAAAGAAAGCAGTCACGTAGAGAGAGCATAAAATCTTGCACAAACAAAATTTCATGATCACCAGGTTTCATAGATCTAGGAATAAATACACGCGCACATGAGGCCCTTATTTTGAGAAATATATCCTGTCGACCAAATAATAATATGTACTAAATAAGACAAGGAACGGATCGAGCAAGACCACACAACATAATTGAACAAACAAACACACTCATTTCAAAAGATTATGTCCTCATCTTTCTGAGTTGCATGGGATAACAGGTCATGAGCTGAACTGAAGGAGATACCCTTCTTCAAAGAAAATTCTTCGGCGCTCTTCTCTTCTGCATACGCTGTGGCAGCTAGACGCTGCCTTTCAATCTCTCTCCTCTTGTAACCTTGTATCTTTTTCAGCCTAAAGAAATCCTCCCTTTCCAATTCATCCAACTCTCCTTTAATGTAACTTATTGTATTTTCTAGCCGGGGCTTCACAACGTTCTCCAGGGCATTGACCCTGCGATTTGTAGTCTTGATTGCTTCATCAAGAGTCAAGAATGATGTTTGGAGACTAGCAAGCTCAACAAGTAGCTCAATGGATTTCACATATGCCGCACGACAAGCTTGAATTTGCTGGCCCCCTCTTGCCAGTCCAGTCAGGTCATTCTTCGTCTCTCCATCAATGAAATAATCAAATTTCGGTAGTTTTACGCCAGCAATGTTTTCCTGAGATGATCGGATCTTCAGTGCTGCACTTGAGACGTTTTCGCAGACGATGTGTTTGATGTTCTCACCAGCAACATATTTAGCTTCTGTAAGCGCAAAGGACGAAGTTTTCATGATTTCTCCCATTGATTCTTTTGTAGATACAATTTTCTTGAGAATTTGTCGAAACTGCACAGTTAAAGCATCACTCTTCTTCTTAAGCAATGCATGGCCTCTTGTAGCCCCAACCAATCGAGCTTTCACTACCCCAAGCATTGTGACAGTAGGAACAACAGTCAAGCGCTGCGTCTGTCCGGACATCTTGTCAAATTTTAAGGCTGAAAGAGTAAAAACAAATGATGGTATACATTAATTGGCACAGAAGACATTGGTGTTATAATATTAGAGAAAGGCTGAACAAAACAGGCTTCCTCGAGGTTTAAATTATCACACATGTAGCCACTTTAAAGCAATATAGATAGAAAATAAAATCAATAGCAAATTGCACTCTTGAAACATCAGAAGAAATCAGCAAGCGGATCTGAAGATGATCTTTGGAGACAATGCTTACAGGATAGGGGAAATCTTCTTTAAACAAAAACAGAGAAGAAAATTGAAGGATAGTGCAGAGCAACTCTGTTCACTATTTTTCTTAATAAAAAGAGAAAAAAAGGGAAAAGATAGTGGCTTGAAAGATATTAAAAAAAACCCAGAAAGGGGGGAGGCATCATTCTGAAACGTAGGCCATTTGCTGTACAGCAGAGGATCTGCTCCCCAAAAACAGCATTCAGTTTTCTAGCACTATCCACAGGAAATTGCAGCAGAAATGGAGTAAAAGCATCAAGATAACACTTTCAGGCAAAGATTAAAATACAGATATACCTTCTTCAAATTCACTGTGGATTCTTGTCCTAATTTTTGCATTAAGTGGATGAGGAAGATGAGCTTTACATATGGTAGAGAAGCATGGATTTTAGAAGAAACTAAGGCTCATGAGGCATGATATTCATTAATTTTGGGGTTGACATGCAAATATACCACCTTGTGCTTTTATAAATTTGTAAAAAGAAAATAATATCAACAGGGCAAAAAATCTCTTCCTGAATCTTCTGTCTTCTAACAGCCAATTTCCTCAAACCTAATGTCTATGTAATGTCATAGTTAATAGCCTAATTAACGATGGTTGGATGAATGCACCAAATCCAACTCATTAGTCTTCATAAAAACTCACATGTCCCAAATATCACTCAACACAAAACCAAGGAGGAGCACAACATATGCATTACTTTTGATTTTGATTCAAACCATAATTTCCAAAATGCTCAAAGAGCCAGAGTGAATTCCAATTATCCGAAACATCAAAGAGAGCTATAACCAACTATGGAAAAACCAGTGTGCCCTTAGTTTAAGGGCATTAATAGAAAAATAAATTAAATGATTGGATGAATCAGTTATTTCTGCTGTCAGTCTCTTAAAAATGAATGAAAACATTGACCTTAACGTCTTTTTTACAATTTGTTAAGAGAGCTAAGCAAATCATGTTGTCTTTGACAAAGATTGGACACTTGAGAAGTATGATCTCATTCCCAAACTAAATGCAGATCACCCTAAACCAAGTCTAGATCCAATATTAGTTCTAGCGATTAAATCTTCAAACAACAAAAGCTCTTGAAAATTCTCAACAATTTCAATCACAAACACCACCTCATTGTCGATCAAGCAAAAACAAATTAAATATCAAACATCTCAATACAAGTTAGATCTAAAACCTAATAATCGACGACAGCGTATACCGAAAGTAAAACTTAGGGTGTCACAAAATAACGTATCAATCAAGATGAAATTAGGGATTCGAAAGTACCTTAATTAGCAGCAATGGAGGAAGAAAAACCAGAAATTTAGAGAAAAGGATAATGCGATAATCAGCGAATCGAGTAAGTAGCTAAGGGAAGAGAGAGAAAAGGAGACCTGGCCTTGGCAATTATTGGTTATGGAGTTTCCATTGCTATTGTCTTCCACTCTACATGCATAACTGTTGTTTGATTTGCAGTCGAATTGTTCAACTCTGAAAGGACCAAAATGACCCTGACTTCACATCCAGACTGTCCCTCCGCTATACTAACACGTGCGCCACTATTTTTATATTTAGGATTATTTTCCACAATATATCTTCCATTAACATTATATGGTTTTACTCAAATGCCCATTGTGGACAACTCTTAATATGTTCATCAATGACATATAATCATCTCATCCCCTTGTTATATGAAAAATAAAATTAATAAATATTTTAAATTTTTAACATATCAATCGTGAACACATATTAATATATTCACGGTGGATAGGTGAGCAGAATTATAACATTATATCTCCATCTATCAAATGAAATGTCATCAAATATTTATTCTAATTTAATCTCTCTTCTAAACTCTTATGCAGCCGTCTAGCTTCAGTAAAATTAGATATATGATACAATTTTCTAATTTAAAATTTGGACTTTTATGGAATTATTATTTCATCATCAGCACTTAAATTTAGCAAATAAATTGTGAAATAAACCTTATGGACCATATATGGTGCATATATGGAATGCATTTTTGCTCCTAATAATTCTTTTCCCAATAGTTGATAGAATTGTAATAAAAGAATTCAAGATATAGTCGTACATATAAAGTACAGAAATTTGTGCATTTTCTTTTTAACCAACTATGGTGTACCAAAAGAAGCTTGAGAGTTGATAGATATGTGAATTAATCTTGTCGTATGTTTAGTTGATAAAATTTGAATCAAGTTTGGTCATGGGCCCATGCTCCTTTAAGGCCCAAATCAGCTCCTCAAGGTGGTCGAAAATGGCCCTGTACTTAACTTTTGGATTTGAAAAGCATGATGGAAAGTTAAAACTGTATATTGGGAAACTTGTGATACAGTTAATAACAGAATTTTGGATTTAATTATTTCCAACTTTTAAAGTTGGGCCTTCCAAATTAAAGATTTTACAGATATAATGATCCATCTCCGGACAAACCAAATTCAACTCTCAGATTCAAGCTCAAATTCAATTACAAAATTCCAAATTAGATTTGACTTGATATCTAAATCAAATTTATAAAATAATATAAATTTCAAAAAAATATGTTTGAAATGGAAATTATAATAAACTATTTAGAGTAAAATAGTAAGTTTAACAAATACTCAATCCTACTCGATTAGATTTGTGAACTTATAAACTTAACGAGTCGAGTATTAACATGCTGAAGTTAAAAATAAAAAACTATTCAATTAACCCGAAATCAAACTTCACTATTTTATCTTTTAAGTTGAATTCGATTTTTTTTTTCCATATCAAACCTGAGTAGCTCACAAATGTACAATTGTATTCACACTCTAACTTGTTAGAAATTTTAAAAAAAAAATCATATTAAAATAGTGGACTTGGTCCACACACACAAATAAATCTATCGCGTGAAGCACAATTATTCATACCCCGACCCATCACGCGACCCTTCTTCGACTTCATCTTCTTCTTCTCCATTACCTTTCCTTTTCAGTTTCTCTGCACATGGAACCTCCATCACCTCTCCATCTTCAAGAACAATCCTCCCCCAAACCCTTAAAGAAAAGCTTCGTCAGTTCTCTAATGGAGGCCACCGCAGTACTCCGCACCCCTTCCTTCAAAGAAGACACCTACTTCTCCTCCCACCTCAAAAGCTCTGGGAAGAAATCCCTCCACCTCCTCAAGGACAAGCTCATGTCCACCCACGGCCCCGATTCCCTGTGGGGCGTCCCACTCTTATCCAATGCGGACGACCGCAGCGACGTCGTCTTGCTCAAGTTCCTCCGAGCGCGAGACTTCCGCGTCCAAGACTCCCTCACCATGCTGCTCAACTGCCTTGCCTGGCGTAGGGACTTCCGAGCCGACGTCGTTTTGGAGGAGGACCTAGGTTTCAAGGAGCTCGAAGGAGTCGTGGCATACATGCATGGACTCGACAGAGAAGGACACCCTGTCTGCTACAACGCATATGGGGTTTTCAAAGATAGGGAAATGTACGACAAGATCTTCGGAGATGACGAGAAACTGAAGAGGTTTCTGAGATGGAGAGTCCAGGTTCTTGAAAGAGGGATTAAGCTTCTGCATTTTAAACCTGGTGGAGTTAATTCCATTATCCAGGTTACTGATCTTAAAGACATGCCTAAACGAGAGCTTAGAACTGCTTCTAACCACATTCTTTCCCTGTTTCAAGACAATTATCCTGAAATGGTTGCTAGAAAGGTAATCTGCTAATGTCCCATTTTCATTTAGGTTAATCGATCCTCTCTAATTTCAAATAATGTTTTTGTTGCAGATCTTTGTAAATGTGCCCTGGTATTTCAGCCTCTTGTATTCGATGTTTAGTCCATTTCTGACGCAGAGAACCAAGAGCAAGTTCGTGATATCCAAGGAAGGGAATGCTGCTGAGACGCTTTACAAGTAGGTTAAGTAATAACATTGTAATAGTTTCTTCTTCCCAAGATCATGTCTTTTCTGGTGCTGCGACTCTCTGTTTCGTACTAATCTCAGATTTCTATTTATGGGATGAGAACATAGATGGTGCAGTGTTCAACTGATCTTCATTAATGGAGGCTTTTGTTTTGTATGTTTAGATTCATCAGGCCGGAGGATATTCCAGTTCAATATGGTGGACTGAGCCGAGCCGGCGATGCTCTCAACGGTCCGCCTAAACCGGCATCTGAGTTCACTGTCAAGGGAGGGGAGAAAGTGAACATTCAAATTGAGGGCATTGAGGTAATTTGCACGCCTACATTTGTATCCGCTCTTTCACGTTACATCACATCCTCTGTTTGTTTCATCATTTATTTATTTATAATTTCCAATTAAATAGGCATGACATGACAAGGCTGAACTATAAAATGCAATATTATGTTATATATTAAAAGACTGATTTAGTTTTGATGGAATTATATTATTATACGCAAAAGTACATTTTCCATTTTTCCACAACTTACCTTTTTGGTAAAGATATGTAATTTTAAAATAATTTACTCTGCAAAAGAGGCTGCAAGATGAATCCGAAAAGAAAATCTGGAAACCAGTGTCTGATATGATTTGCAAGTTGTCCCCCTATTCTGCCTATGCGCTTGACCTTTTTACCCCTCTGCCATGCCATTAACACAGACGATTAATAATTTTCACACCAATTAGAAAAGCATATTAATTGACATTGTCATAAAAAATTCATTCTGTTTTACCCTTGTGTTGATGGCATATATGTTGGTATAACACAGGGAGGTTCAATGATAACATGGGACATAGTTGTGGGAGGGTGGGAGGTGGAATACAGCGTGGAGTTTGTACCAAACGGTGAAGGCAGCTACACTATTGCGGTGGAGAAACCGCGGCGGATCGCCGCCGCCGAGGAGGCGGTTCACAACTCATATGCCGCCACGGATGCCGGAAAATTGGTCCTCTCCGTTGACAACACCGCCTCCCGGAAAAGGAAGGTGGCTGCTTACCGATACACTGTCTCTAAATCCGCCACCGTAATGTCCGACTGAAAAGGATTTTGTTTTGGGAGGATTGGATTTTCTGCTACTCTTTGGACTTGTGTACTTTTCTGCCACGTGTAAATGAGATGATGTATCTTTAGTTAGTCGAGATTTATGTAATGATTCAAGACTATTGTTTCTTCCAAATTTCGAAAAGAAAACGTTCTCAAGGGTTTATTTAGATATGGATAGCATAAGTAAAACATGATAATAGGTATGGATCACATTATAAGCATTACAAGATCAAGGATCTTGGCTAGGAATGACCGAGGTTGAATGACATGAGGATTTTTATTCTTCATCCATAATTTACAATCTAAGTCCATACGGTTATCTTATTAAGAAAAAAAATAGAATACCACTTAAATTATCAAAATCTTAATCGTCTTATTGAAGAATTGAATATTTTTGGAGAACTAAAATTTCTATACCGGATTGTCCATCAATTGCTTCATTAAATCATTACAACATTGTAATAGGTCATATAGAATCTTGAATTTTAACAAATGTACCAAGCATCAATTGCTTCATTAAATCATTACAACATTGTAATAGGTCATATAGAATCTTGAATTTTAACAAATGTACCAAGTAGAATGGTAAAATTTCTCGACTCATTAGGGGGCATTGCTATCTTGGCTCAAAACTAGTACCATTTGAATGTTAGTAAGGCTTGTGTGAAGTGTGATTATGGTTGGTAGAAAATGTAATGAAAGTGCCCAAGACTAATGATTTTTCAAGACCAACATAGGATAAAGTATCTTAGGATCCCGTGTTTAAGCCATAATGTCGATTAACCTTTTGAAATCAAGGGTCATTATAGTTTGTTAAAAAACGTGACATAAATTGGGGGAAATTGATTCAATGTGGATGCAATAAAAAACTTGGATGAGGTTAAGTACTAGTGAATGATTAGGGGAAATTGAGTTTAGAGGACATGTGGGGGTGAGTCAGAAAATGAAGACTTTTAGGAGCATGTTGTCTGTGTGGGGTAGAATTGGAAAAAGAGAAACGTAAAATCAGATATGTAAACATCAGTTTTGCTTCATTTTCAATTTCTGATTTCTGAAATTAGCCACGCTTTCTTGGGAATCGTGAAAGCAATCGCAAAAGTTGTGATATGGGGGGAAGGCCTTGTTTGGCTTTACGATTTCGATTTTTTTCCACTTCGTGTTGGGCTTTTAAAATAAGAAAACAATTACATCTATCAATTTTTAAGTTTAATGAAATTATCAAATAAATTCAAAGTTTTGTTAAAATTATAACCAAATCATTTAATTGGATAAAACTGACCAAAAAAAAAACTCAAGCAATGTTTTGATTAATATAATTATACTATTAATTTAAGTTAGAGATGACCATATGTTAGAAAATTTTGTTGATGAAGACTAGGTTAAATTGTAACTTATGCGAATTTTGAGAGAATCATTCGAATTTCAAGGGTGTTACATGTAGTTAAAAAAACATATTATTTCAACCTCATACCTTCATTTCAAAATTCTTATCAAATTCATATTCACTAAATGTTATCAAAATTTCTGATCCTTTTTGTTTTTATTCATTTTGAAACCATTGGCATATTACAAATTTTAATTACTAGCTAATGTATAGCTACAATATTTAGTAATTGGTAGAGTTAGTTTCTAGAAGCACATAAAGAATATAATTGATTTAGTTTCAAATTTACATTTTATATTCTATTCGGATCAAGTTGGACAATTGAAAATTTGTAATCGATATTCAACGATAAAAATACGTTTGTTCATCTATAACATGTATGCACCTTATATATATATAATATGAAAGTATATACAGTAAAATCTCTATAAATTAATAAATTTTCTAAAATAATAAATTTTTTTGGTCCCGACTTGGGCCTTTGTAAAAAAATCATCAAATTCGATAAGATAACAAGATAATAATTTTTTGAAAATCCCTTTATAAATATTAGGTCCCATTAAAACTCTAAATTGATAATTCATAAATATTACAATTATAAATATTATGGTAATTTACTAAAATATGAATCTATTGTTACTTGATTTTTCTTAAAATTTAAATCTAATTGAATTTCAATCCTAACTTTTTTAATTGCAGCCAAGAGTTTCGGTGTCGGGTTCTCTAGATACAAAAAAAAAAAATTGTGAAAAGTTGTTGTCGCGCTCAAAACCTCCTTTCTCATGACTGGTTCCAACGATATTGAATCATCTTCAACTTTACGCATTTGATCATTCATGGATGATTTTACGATGTCTTTTAGATGAGAAGACATGGTTGGGTGTTATGAATTATTTTATTTCCATATTGAGATTTATATAGTATATATTTCACTCATCATGCATGAATATATTTAATTGACTATAATAGTTATTTAAGTGCAACGAATTAATGTAAACATGTATATTTAAGTAATTTCAATGAATTGATACATGCGTCAACGAATATAATAGTTAATTGTATACAATGAATTGATATTATACATGAATATATTTAATTGGTTATAAAGAATTGGTTGATGCATGAATATAATCAATGAAACATATATATGAATTCATTTATTTTCAATACATATATACTAAATTTACTGAATTTAAAAAGTCTCTCTTTTAATTAATAAAATATTAATTTATCGATATATTTATATCTCTCTAAATTTATTAAATTTCATGGTCCCAAGATTATTAATTTATAGAAATTTTAATATATATATATATATATAATTATAAAAACTCATGCATATAAACTTTAGATTCATATAATTCAAATCAATTAGACCCGACACGTGCCTTTATGTGTCGGCACGTGTCCCCACACGTTTAGAGAGGACACTCACACATTTAGTTTATTTTCAGCATTTTCTAAAAAAATGTACAAACCTTTTAATTATGACATGTCATACATTTACATTATATTATATATACATATAATATATTTTATAGTTTTTAATTATATTAATTGTATCTTTATATATTATATAAATGTATAAAAAATATTAAATAAATATATGAGTGATATTACATAAAAATATTTAAGTAGTTATTATTATTTTTATTGAATCTGAAAAGTTCATATTGAAGTTGTAATTTTATAAGAGTAGTTATTATTTTGCAACTAAGCTCTTCTAAAAATAAAATGATATAACATATATCACACGAGAATTAATCTAGATTTTCAAATACTGTAATCTTAAATTATTTATAATTGAAGAAAAAAAAGGTATTTTGTGCGGGAATAAATACTGTTAGATAAAACGCAAAAACTTATAAAACACCATTTCACAAGCATTACATGATTTAATTATTTTAACACAATCATATTATTTGTTCAAAGAGAAAATAATTTAAGCGTGTAATTAAAATGACAAGATAAAGTTTTGGGAAAGATCGTCTCACAAATCTCATTTCACAAGATTGATAGGGTCGGTCAATGTGAAGTCATGTAATATTTTAATCTGTATCAGATAATATTTTTATATGTATTATTTAATACCTGTAAGTAATCTTGATAAATAATATTATATAGTATATGTATGTATACAAGGATGAAAATATCGATATCGCATGTCGTATCGCAACTTTGATTTTACGGATATATCGATGGATATATCGATATCGCAAAAAAATTGATAAAACAACGGAAATTATATTAAAATTTTGGAAATTTAATATGAAATTTTAGGGATTATTTTTACACATCATTACACAATTATTCCACTCAAAATCACATTAAAATAATATATTTAAAACTAACATATAGATAATAAGCATTATAAATACTGTATTTCGAATGAAAATTGACAATATATTACATAATACAAGACAAAATTACTAAAATTACATCACACAATACATTAGTACCAAAAGGATGACCTATGAGGTTCAAACATAGTAGATGGAATGTCATTTTGATCCAAATAATATTGATATTAACTCATCACATTAGAGTACTTATTAGGGAAAATGTTCAAATAAGCCACTAATATTTACTTTCAAGTTCATATATCTCACTAAAGTATGTTTAGGTACAAAAACACTATTAATGTTTATTCTCAGGTTCATAAATCTCATTGAAGTATTTTAAGATACAAAAACACAACTAATGTTTACCTCTAAATACATATAATCCACTTAAGATTTATTTATAATATAATACACCAATAATGTTGTAAAATTAAAATATATATTTACACATTTTAATTTTTATTTCTTATTTAGACCTCATGTTTTTTTACATATTTTAGAACAAAAATCTATTCATGAAAACATAATATAATAACTTATTATATATGTGTGTGAATATAAATATTATTAATAATAATTATTATTATTTACACTTTTTAATTTTGAAGACTAAAACTATTAAACAACTGGATTTATTTGAAATAATAATTTCACTATGATATTATTTTTTAATTTAAATACAAATTAACCTCTATATTTTATGAAATGTCATGTGAAAGAAAATATCATAGTTAATTTTTTTTTATTTCAAATCAATCTAATTGTTTATTCAGTCTTTAAAAGTAAAAAAAAACATATATATAAATAATAATAATATTATAATAATTAATGGTAATAATAATAATAATAATAATATATTTACATATATATAATAATATATTTACATATATATAATAAGATATTATATTAATGTTTTCATGACTAGTTTTTTGTTATAAAATATGTAAAAGATATGATGTCTAAATAAGAAATAAAAATTAAAATGTGTAAATAAATATTTTAATTTTACAATATTATTGGTGTATTATATTATAAATAAATCTTAAGTGAGTTATATGTATTTAGAGGTAAACATTAGTGGTGTTTTTGTACCTTAAAATAATTTAGTGGGATTTTTGAACTTGAGAATAAACATTAATGGTGTTTTTGTACCTAAACATATTTTTAATGGGATATATGAACCTGAAAGTAAACATCAGTGGCTTATTTAAACGTTTTCCCTACTTATTAATATAGTTATGCACATGTCATTCATAAGTTGTTCTATCTCATCCAACTGCTTCATCATGAATTGGATAGTGTATACTAATCCAATCATATTGTTGATATTCATTTTAACCTTCATAGGATATTTGAGGATGTGGGTGATCAAAAATATCTCGAGTAGTCCAACCAAATTGTGAACTTTTATAAATATCAAGAACATATGAATTTTGAGACATATTACTAAGATTATTGCTATTCAAATTATGAAAATAATGACAAAATCAACTTTTTTTCATCAAAATTGCGATTTTTGATATTGTTGCGATATTTCGCGATATATCGCGATTTCCATCCAATTTTGTTCTACACCGAACCGATATCGATAGCGATATCGATACTCTGCGATATATCCACGATACCCGGGAAAAAAAACTTTACCCCCCAATATCCATATCGCAATATCCGTATCCGCGATATATCTGCGATATATCGCGATATTTTCATCCATGTATGTATATAATTCAAAAAATATTAGGTGATATATAGAAAAATATTATTTAATATACATAAAATTATTACATATTATACGATTTACAATGGGAAAATAATGGGATCTAATTGTTTTTATAACCGATCCGATCCACCCATCTCATAGATCTTATAACATATAAATATTATTTAATATAAAAATATTATATAAAATTATTACATATTTTATGTTGGATCTCATAATATAAATAAGAGATAATACCTCCAAATATCCTATTTTCTTATCTTTATAACTCAAATACCCCATCAACTATAATATTATCCCAATATACCCTAAAAGTGGTCAAAGACCAATTTACCCCTAAAAAATCACTATTCAAAATGCTATTTCCACTCTTAATTTATGAATGCCAAACCATCTTGTTAAACTTTGTTTTCACAACCCGGATATAATTATCTTGGTATTTTGGTTGGAAACCTCTCTCGTGCCCCAAAAAACACTCGTATTTATACTTGTGATCTGGTCTGAAAGGTATAACAAAGCCATATACTGAACGATTATTATTCGGAAAAAGAATTAACTGAATTTTTCCATGATTTATATTTATTGAGATCCGATGCGTAGAAATGGTATCAGAGTCTGGTTTTATTGAAGAAATAAATTAAATTATGTTGAACAATATTATTTTCTTGTGCCTAACGGAGGAGAAAATCAAGAAAATGTATCCGAAAATATTTCGAGATAACACAAGTGCAGGATATCAGTAATGACATCCAGTTCAGATTGGAACACAATTGTTCCAGACACATCTAAGGTCACGCAAGACCTTAGGGAGATCCAGAAGACCATCATTTATTATGGTGGACAGATGGAGAAGATAGTCCGATCTCTATCCGAGATCCAAAAAGATGTTTCAGATCTGAAACAAGAAATTGTAGATCTGAAGAGAAGACAAACCAAAGGAACTGGAAGATCAATGAACGAGCGTATGAAAAATTCGTTCGGAGATATTCCAATCATTTCCAAAGGAAAGGCTACGGAAGTTTCGAAGCCTAAAAGCAACGACGAACTCCTACTTGATATCATAAGACAAGTTGGATGGAAGTCTCAAGAGTAGATCTTGCAGAATTAACCGAATCCCTTTTCAATCTTGGAATTGTGGATTTGGTAAATCTCAGGATGAACGAGCCGATTTCGCCGATTCCAAAGAAGGAAGAGGAAAGCACAAGTACGCCAGTACCGGAAGCACCAGTACCTGAAGTACCGGTTCCTCCCGAACCCAGGTGGTGGCAGGACGGGGTTGAGTATGAAGAATACATAGCTCGACAAGCCAAAACCCAACCGGGAAAGTTTAAAGGAGTATCCAAAAGCCCTTGGGCAAAAACGATGCTTGAACCAACCCATCCGTTTGGAGTGATGCTCACAACAGACATCATCGATTTCAGAAATATGGAAGTTTTGATCGATGAGTGGATGTCATCCATGAAAGTTGCTTCATCAACACTGGATGTTGATAACGATCATTTTTGCCAGATACTGGTAAATAGTTTGCAAGGTTCGGCCAAGAAGGCATGGGAGATGACCGAAGCCTCTCTCAAAAAAGAGATCTTATCCAACGAGAATGTTATAACAATTGTCGAAAGGATGGGTCACCTGCTCAAAATATGTTTCCTCGGGGACGGATATTTTGAGGAAAGAAAAGACGAGAAGAAAAGAGAGTACACGCAAGCTCTGTTTGCTCTCGAATTGAGAAATATATGTTATGCGGATGAATATATATATTGGTTCCGCAAATATTATTTCCAAGCAGATGTACCATGGAATGTGGCAACAGATTTATTCTTTGCAAAAATCTGCAGTCCATGGAGGGAGATGCTAATGCAAACCTACAAAGTACCTACAGGCCGAGTCGATTCAGTGGCCAGAAGGATGTCCTTTTTCAAGGACAGTATACGAGAATGGTGTCAACAAGCGACACTACAAAGGAACAAGAAGAAACTAAGAGGAATGGTGAAAAAGACCCCTCTTTGTTGCGACAACAATGATTTTCCGAGTATTATCGGAGAACCACAACGCGAAAGACACGGAAAGAGAAAAAAACACTTCAAGGGAAGGTTTCAATCTAAGTCCGGAGGATCATACAGGAGACCTTCCAAACATGGAAGATCATGGTGGTCCAAATCAAAGGCTAGATCTTACAAATTTGGTCCTTCCAGGTTTTCTTCACAGGGATCTAAATTCACAGGGAAGCCAGCAGGAGGAACAACCCGGAAAAGAACTTTCAAACGAGCTCACACTCATACGAATGAAAGTTTCAAGGATTGCAACTGTTGGACGTGCGGCGCGAGAGGCCATATTTCGCCCGATTGCCCACAAAAGCAAAAAGATGTGCGCCAATTCGAGTACACAGACGACATCCGAGATGCTGTCTTCTATGGTGATTTGGTGCCAGTTTACAAGTTCGAGGACATCTCTTCAGATGAAAGCATCTATGAAGAAGAATTGGAATCTGTTTCAGAAGGATCCGATGGATCATCTACAGAATCAGACGAGTAGCTCCGGCAAACCAGAAGATAGACTCCAGACGACGGACAGTCTATCAGGATTCTTTTCAAAAATGACCATCTCAAACAAGACGATGGAAAGAATCATGCAACAAGATTCAGCTTTAGGTCCGTACGACGGATTTAAGATTGGAAGTCTTAATCGATTTTGTGACAAAATCGAAATAAGACAGCGCAAGCATCACATCATCTACCGGGTGAACTCAGGTGAGTTCTCTATTCCAATAGGGTTAACCGGTAATAACATTGAGATGCAACTTATTCCAAAAGAAGAAATTCTTGAGGAATTGAGTCGTATCAAAGAAGAAGTAGCGGTCACAATGAAATGGATTCATATTGGAACCATTGAAGTAGTGATTAAAGCTACCTTCAAAGAAGGAATTGATTCTGAATTACATCTATCTGTGATGGATAAAAGAATCAATAATTTAAGCGAAAGTTGTCTTGGTACAATGGTAGGTAATTTATATGCTGGCAAACTTATGTTTGACATACATCCTAGGATTGCATATAACCTAGCAGACCAAGATTTTAGTAGAGTCTTAACCCTTCATCAAGATTTTAAAAGACCTGATCTTATGAAAGAAGGAAATAGACCATATTCTATCACGTATAGAATTGCATATGCTCTTTCTAATACACATCATTCGGATATGTTTCTTAGGAAGGAATATATAGAAATTCCTAGAATTTTCAAGGAATTCGCCAAAGTTATGACACCTGACCCAATTAAAATACCAAGGTTAGGAGGTGTCAATTTGCTAATTAAAAATCAACCTATTCTAAACAGTAGATCATTAAGGTTTGATTCTGAAATTAGTAACAGGTTGTCCTTTTTCGAGGGTAGGATTTTAAGCCTAAAAGGAAAAGAACCAAGTGAGGATTTGTATCCACAAAAGATTAGGGTAAGAAATGTAAAAATCAAATGCCCTAATAATGAATGGAAAGAAATCCATATTGTTTTTGATATATCTAAAACTGATAATTTGTTTCCTTGTGAGGAGATATATCATTTACAACAACCAAGTATTAACAGATATGAAGGTATGTTAAAAATAGCAGGATATCATGTATCTGTTACAGGAAGTGCAGGCATAACTAAAGGAGTTATGACCCTAGGGTTAAGTTTCCTTGACGAACATAAGCCCTGGAGAAGAGATGAAAAATGGATGGAGTTCGACCTTGATGGACATACAATCAGGGTAGAATAAAACCATTATGCCAGGAATCAAGCTGGACCAAGAAATCGTTAATCTCACGATACAAAGAGACCAGGCGATAACTCTGTTAAGATCTTTGCGAGAGCAAAATCTACTAGAACAAAGAAGTATCCAAGATGTCATAAGGATACAAGAGGGTGCGTTAAGAATTAGTCAAATAAACGCACGAATAGACATGCTAGAACGCTGGAGGAGAAGGATTTATCCAAACAATCCGGACAGGTTCTAAAATATGCCAGGAAGGTGTATTAATGAAGAGATCCAGGATCTCAGAAAAGAGAAAGATGAGTTGATGGAAAGCATAAGAGAAATGCGGGATAATGGACAGACTCATCAAGTAAGGTTTCAAGAATTGATCCGTGAGCATAATGTTAGAAGCTCAAGGATAAACTTGTTAGAATCTTGGAAAAGAGGAATCTATCCAGACAATTCTGAATGACAAGTATTTTCTTTATATATATATCTGTAGGGATATTATATGACCAATATAAGACGGAATATTTTGCAGCTTATATTGACTCAGGTTCAGGCATTTGCACAGCAAAGCCAGGAGTTTTTCCCAGCGAAGTAGTGGAAAAATTACCTCTTATTGCAGGAAGAGACTTCTCACAGAAGATCCTTATACTCAATAAAGGTATTCGAGAAACACGAATAATGATCGGAGGCGCATTCGATACCCCTTGGTATAAAGTAAGAATGCCACCAATCTATATTCATGACACAGGTGCTGATATTTTGCTTGGTAACAATTTTATCCAAACTTTTGCAAAATATGAGCAAGATAATCACAAGAATCTGTTAACCTTTACTACTAACTGTGGTAGTATGATACAGGTTTTGCGGCGAGAAAAGGCTTTTAATAGGATCATGCCTATTAATTTTCGCAGCAAACGTGGTGATAATGAAGCCAAGTTAACTCATCCAAAAATGCAGGATAAGAGGAAATTTGGTGAAGCTCTGTTGTCATACAGACAAGAGGGAATGGAGGAGGCACATGAAGAAGCTATTCAGTTTCTAAAGAATGCCTTACAAGAAGGACCACCCCAAATTGACATTAATGAGGAAAGTCTACTTTCTCTCGAAAATGTTAAAAGGCTAATTCAGAGGAACTACAATGAAAATCCTTTAGCCTGGTGGGACAAAAACCAGATCGAAGCAACGTTAAAGGTAAAAGAACAACACAGATACGAGTTGGTTCGATACAAGCCGATACAGATGAATCTTGAAGATCGAAAAGATATGCAAAAGATTATCAAAGAGCATATCGATCTCAAGCTGATCGAAGCAGGTATTTCTCCTTATAATAGCCCAGGGTTTTTGGTAAGAAACCATGGGGAAATAAAGAGAGGAAAAGCAAGGTTAGTAATTAACTATCAAGGTATTAATAAGATTACCGAATTTGATGGTTATTACATTCCAAGTAGAGAACACTTAATTGATTGTATTAAAGGGTCAAAAGTGTTTTCAAAGTTTGATTGCAAGTCTGGATTTTACCAGATTAAGTTAGAAAAAGAATCTAAGAAATTAACTGCTTTTTCTACACCACAAGGTCAGTATATCTGGAACGTAATGCCTATGGGTCTTGCGAATGCACCTCAGATATACCAACGAAAGATGGATAATCTATTTAAAGATTATTTTGAGTTTATGTTTGTTTACATAGACGATATCTTAATTGCCTCTAAGAATATGAAAGATCATTTAAAGCATCTTGAAATATTTTCAGAAGCATGTCATAAAGAAGGATTAGTGCTCTCTGAAAAGAAGACAATAATCGCGGTTAATAGAATCGAGTTTCTCGGTGTTATTATTGACCATGCAGGAATGGAACTACAGGAACATATTGTGGAGAAAATCTGCAATTTTCCAGATGTTTTTAGAGATAAGAAGCACCTTCAAAGCTTCTTAGGAGTGATTAATTTTGCAGGTTCATTCATTAAGGACTTGGCAAAATATCGAAAGGATTTCCGTCCTTTATTACAAAAGGATGAGAAGACCAAATGGAAATGGGAAGATATTCATTCCCAAAGAGTTCGTGAGCTAAAACAGGTTTGTAGTAACTTGCCAAAACTCGCGATTCCTCAAGATGAGGATCAGTTAGTCGTCTACACAGACGCTAATGATTTCAGATGGGCAGCAGTGCTCATGCGAAAGACATCTACGGGTGAAGAACCATGTAGATATACTGGAGGGTTGTTTACAGAACAACAGGCCAGAGTTTGGCATATTAACGAGAAAGAATTCTTTGCTGTTTGGAAGGCCTTTAAGAAATGGCCTTTATTTCTATTAACTAAAGAATTTATATTAAAAGTTGATAATACTAACGTTAAAGCTTTTTTGAAAAACAAACTTGAATCCAAGATCGAAAAAGCACGTATTATCAGATGGCAAGCAGAATGCCAATATTATCTTTTTGATATTGTCATTGTGAAATCTAATGAGAATGTTCTTGCAGATTTCTTAACAAGAGATGGATATCCTTGAAGCAGATTCCATCACAATACGAGCAAGGCACCTTAGGAAAAACCTTGAGATGCATTACAAGGCCTTTGAGGAACTAAGGGTAAGAGCCGAAGCAGCATCTTATGTCCAGAAAGCTGATTTGGACAAAGTCCAAATGACTCTACGTGCAGCCATAACTTCAAATAATGATTTGTGGAATGCATTAGTAGATCCTGTAAACAAGGTCTGTTCACCATCGGTGATGCAGAAAGAAATATACGAGAGAAGTTCATCATCGATGAACAAACATGGTACTTATATACCCGAAGCAGGACATCCTGCTGATAAAAGTTTTTCATCGGATATCGGTGAAAAGGCTGATAAGGCCGAACCAAGTGTTTTATCGGATTCCGATAAAATTATTAATTCGGAAGGTCAGGAAGCAATTCCAGACAACCCGAGTCAACCCAGCACCTCTGGGGTAAAAGAGGGAGAGGTTAACCTAAGGCCCCAGACTGGCCCTAGACAGGTTAACACTAATCAAGCTATTTCTCCTCTGCAGGTCTACCAAAAAATATGGGAGAAATTGGTGACAAGAAATGGGATCAATCTAAATAGAATTACTGCTGATTGGTCTGGCAAGTATCCAAGACTTTGGATGCTCCCGGGGGTGAACCCTCATGATGTGCGGGAATGGTTCGATTTTGGAGCAATTGCTTCAGTTTTTACAACCGCACCCAGCTTTCCGGAAATTTCCAAATTACCGGACTGGATATCCACTGCTGTGCACGATTCATGGCAGAACAACCCATACTTGGGACGAGGCGATATACTGGAGCTAAAAATTATCTTTGCTGCTCCAAAAATTACAGGAAAATGGTCTCATCTAGTTTTTCAATTCATAAAATTACAGAGACCTGAGATGGGGCCGATAAACCGAGCCAAAACACCCCCAGAAAACAGCCCTTTGGTAGTTGCCTTGACTGAAAATGATATATCTACGAGGCGAGCTTGGGGTCTTTGGGTCTGTCTCACCGAGATGGACAAAGTGAAGTATCCATTCAAAATATTTCATAACTCTGCGAATGGATCATTCCTGTTAAATTCTATGACAGGAACAACTACCGGATTTGCTGAAAACCTCTTTGAAAATAAGAGAAAGTTAATTTGGGAAAACAAGGTTCCAGCCACGGAACAGACAAGGAAGAAGATATGTAATATGATACATATCGGGAGATGGGGAGAGCGGATATGCTCTTACTGTCAAACACAAGAGAAACCGCTGTTTGGACAGGGTTTCAAAATAAAAAAGGACAAACCCGATTACCCAAAGAAAAAGGGAAAATGGAAGGGTTTTTAGAAAATAAAAACCAAAAATGTAATAAAAGGAAACGGGTCTAATTAGACTCGATTGTAAACAAGCTGAACATGTATTCTACTAATGTAATAGTATAGGAATACATTGGAAAAAGCATAGGATGCCAATTTCAGACAAGAGATAGTGGCCTGTCCCGCCACCGTTGAAGAATCTGCATCCTGCACCAAAAGACAAAGGTGGAGGACCCCTCCACTAAGGAAAAACTCGTTGCCGACACAAGAAGACAACGAAGATAGTAGATGCACCTATCAAGTGGTGGGTGAGAAATAAAGGAAGCTGGCCCATTACCCACTCATCTAGTGGATTGCAAGCTGGCAAAGGCAATAATGCAACCTCAACAGGAGTACATGAAGGCTTATAAAAGGAGGCATTCAGCCTCAAATGAAGATCATCGAAAACACACCCTTTCTTCTCATTTCATAAGTTTTTCGAGAAATCTTCTCTCTAGTTTGTAATAGTATAGCTTTCAAGTTTTCCTGTTCATGGGGGTTTCCCCTTCACGAGTCTTAGCCATGATAGGCTAATTCAAGTTTCTCTTCCAATGGCAGAGAAAATTAATATTGTAAAATAGTTTAGTTTATTTTCTTCAATAAATAAGGCTTTTGCTTTCCAACATTCTGTCCAAAAATTTTATAATTTTGAGTGAAAAATTATCCAGTAGTGCGTCTCCCTGTGACCTCCTTAAAGGCAGGTGGCCGTTGAAAATGAGTGTGATCAGGGTTCCCAAGAAAATCGGTTTCAGAACCATAGATTGCGGGCGAGTGGTTGGATCTTTGATCCATAAAACCTGAACCGAGGTCCAAGGGAACTTAAGAGACAAAGACGAGGTATGATTTAAACTCAGTTTTATTTTATTTACGGAAGCATGTTGGGCCTGATATTGATCAAAGGGCTAATCCGGATCTAATAAGTATAAGGATTGGAAAAAGAAAAAATTGGCTAATGGCAAGCATGGTTTTTTGGAGGTTTTTGAATGTTAGTAAGGGTAAAATGGTATTTTATCATAAAAAAGGGGTAGATAGGGATATTTTGTTATGAAAGTGGGTATAGGGGGACTTTTATTATATGGTAGGGTAGTTGAGGAAAAAATATAAGGAAATGGGTTATGTTTGAATTTGATCTCATATAAATAATCTTATATACAAAAAAGTATTAGAAGAATGTTTTATATTTCGGATCCGCACCCGCTTTTTTATAACTGATTTATCGGACAAAATGAGATATGCGGAATTTTTATGAAAGAATCATTCTTTACAAAATTGTAAATTTGTGTATCCCACAAGGAAAAATGCTATTAGTAATGAAAATGTAAACTAGAAGGAGTGTAGTAAAGGTTAGATGAATAGAGTTGTTTCTAGATCGAAACTGAGAAGCAAAACGTGTCGAAGAAGAGGCGCAGGATGTGGAGACTCTATCAACGTGTCAAAATCCCATGCACCATTTTTGACAACGCAAATTGCAATACAAAACAAATCCATCTATATATAAATTCACACAGCAGGCGTTGAGAAATATCACTATCAATCAGATTCATCTGTAACAAAATCTGAATTCATATTATATACTGTGAAGATCAATGGCACAGGCAACGTTCACTCCACACGACGAAAACGTGGAAGCATTCAGATTGCTGAGTGGCCATCGGATCCCTTCCATCGGCATTGGCACCTGGAAATCCGACAGCCCCAAAGACTCTGTATACACAGCTCTTGTTGAGGTCTTATTTGTTATTTACCATCGTCATCTAATGTTTCATTACATCTCTACTTTGTGGTGTTTAATGTCGTCGGAATTGTGCTGTTGCAGGCTGGTTACCGGCATGTCGACACGGCGGCGCAATATGGTGTTCAGCCTGAGGTTGTCTTTTATCTTTTGTGTGAGTGTGTGACTAAATTAAGATTGTAATTGATTATGTTTTCTGGTTTGAACAGGTGGGAGAAGCGATCAAGGCAGCTATGCATACGGGGATAGAGAGAAGCAGTTTGTTTGTTACATCTAAGTTGTGGTATGTGTGTCTTCAATTTTGTGAATAAACCATTATCTGGGCTATTCATGGCCTTTGTCTTTTTTACATTTGTTGTTTTGTAGATTTAATTGATAGTTTGAATAATTGGAACATGTTAGAACAAATGTTTTGAGAATAGGTAATGAAAATGTTGCAATGTAGGTGTACTGAGTTATCTCCTGAAAGAGTACAACCTGCGCTTATGAGGACACTCAGTGAATTGCAGCTTGACTGCCTTGATCTCTACCTCGTAATTCTTCCTCCATTTTGCAACTTGATGATGAATTTATATAAACCTCTTTATAATAAAATGTTTATTTGTTTGATTGTATTGACACGTGGTGAAGATTCATTGGCCGTTCCGCCTGAGAGACGGGGCGAGTAGGCCTCCAAAACAAGGCGATGTTTTGGAGTTCGACATGGAAGGAGTATGGAGGGAAATGGAGAGACTTGTGCAGGAAAACCTTGTGAGGGATATTGGAATCTGCAATTTCTCACTCAAGAAACTGGACAAGTTATTGAGTTTTGCAAAAATAAAGCCTTCAGTTTGCCAGGTAAATTTGAGTGGACAAGATCTATCAGTCTTTCCAATTCTTTAATCAAAGAATAATTGCCTCTCAATCTTTCTTGATTGCAGATGGAAATGCATCCAGGGTGGCGGAACGACAAGATGCTGGAGGCTTGCAAGAAAAACGGCATCCATGTCACTGTAAGATCATTACAGATGCTACTTTAACAATGTAGTACTGAAATCAAATCGTGCATTGTTCAACATGCATGTTTTATAACCACGATTTTTGTATATGCTCATATACGGTATAATCCAAAGTTTTCTGTTCTTTATTTTCTCTCTTCCTTCTTCTCCCGATAGCTCATTAAAAAAAAAAAAACACGCACGTCTAATAATATAAGATGGATGTTTTGTAGGCCTATTCGCCATTAGGGTCACAGGACAATGGTCGAGATCTGATCCACGACCCAGCTGTGGAGAAAGTTGCAAGAAAACTGAACAAGAGTCCAGGTCAGGTGCTGGTGAGATGGGCCATCCAAAGGGGCACAAGCACCATTCCCAAATCGAACCATTCTGATAGGATCAAAGAGAACATTCATGTTTTCCACTGGGAAATCCCAGATGCAGATTTCCAAGTCCTTTCCACCATCCCCGATCAGGTACATTTCCTACAGTTGTGTCCAATTTCAGTTCAATCAGAACGAAAAGCGCTTACTCACTCCACACATTGTCCAGAAACGCATTTTAGATGGCGAAGATTTGTTCTCAAACAAGACAGATGGACCCTTCAGAAACGCAGCAGATATTTGGGACCATGAGGACTAAGGATAACTATATAGGCCATCTTTTAGCATCTCTCTTTGCGTTAGAACCAAAAATAGCAATAACAAGTGAAATCTTGATGATATGTTATTTCAAAACTATTTACAAGATAATAGATAAATGAGAATGATGTTATTCTCCAACAGATTCAAGTTCTCTTACAGGCCTTCTTTTCCTGGGACGTTTGACGAGGTTCTCACCAGCAGTACCCTCAGGACTGCCTTGGAATTTGTAATTCAAAACTGTTTCGAGTGCATCGACACTGTTGACACTTCCAGTGTAACTAAGCGTGTCGAACTCCTGATAGCTCTGTGGTGCCGGTTTTGCCAACACGGGCTTCACCCTCGGCCTCTTGAAGAACAAGCAAACAACCGCGCAATCATCAATCTTCGAACGAGGGTACTTGTGTCTCCAAGCTCGTACAGCTCGGTCGACCAACAATCGAGCTGCTAGCGATCGATCTGTTGCTGATGCCACAATCTTTATGACTTCGTCATTCGACAAAACATCCCATATCTAACAAGTCAATATGATGGAAATTTAGTGCTGAGATGAGATGATAGAATGAAGTTTGGTTCTCTTATATCTTACCCCATCAGTTGCTAATACTACAAATTCATCTCTTTCAGTGAGCTTTCTGTAAGTAACTTGAGGAGTGGAGATTAAGCCATAATCTTTGATACAAAAATCTCCAAAAGCCCTGGCCATTGCCAGACCTGGGCAATCTTCATTAGGCATCCAAATCCTGTACACATTTGGCTCTTCTTCCATTGCTAGAACTCGTCCTTGATTCCTCCTTATTCTCTGTGCTTCACCTATACATATCAACACAATATGGCATCAAGAAATCAAGAAACCTTGTGTTATTGCAATAGTGTAAAGAGTATCTCTAGCAGCATGCAAATTTTTTTACAGTTATCCTTGATTATTATTATTTTTTTTTTTTGTTGTTGTAGAATATTATGAAATATTTTTGTTAACATGAATAACAATGCACACTAGTGGAGATGAATAACATATACAAAACATTACAGTATAAAAAGACAAACCTGGAAGATTGGGTTTGAGATCAACTGTGAGTTGTTGGGAAACAAGATGATCACTATCATCTCTCGTGCAAAGAACAGCACGAGAATCACCCAAATTTGAGATGATCAAATGATCACCCTTTTTAAGGACACAAACTGATGTTGTCCCACTGCAATAGCTCTCAACTGAGCCCTCTCTCTCAAGTTCTTCATCCATCTCATGGAAGCCCTTTGTCAATCTTGCTTTCCATGACAAGTAGAGTGGATTTCTCGAGTCCGGATTTTGATGTCCATCATCTGCTTCTGTTTCCATATCAAGAACGCCATTCTTCCCATCCGGGCTCGGTTCTTTGTACATCTTCGAAATCTTTGCTGGCAAGAAATCACGAACATAACGTGACACCTTGTGGCCCGATGGCCCATGTCCGTCGAACACACCACAGAAGAACATGTCTTTATCCCCTGCAAACCTCTGCAAAACAATGTGTGTGTAACAACGTTATAAAAAGATCATACCTTGATAAGTTTTATCAAATGTTAGAATTCTTGATTAATTACCTCCCAAACAGTCATGGCGTCTTGATTGACCCCTTTCTTTCCTTGTTGGCTGAACATGGATACGTACGTGGATGATCCCTGGAGACGAACACGTGCACCTGCTTCGCCTCTGAACACAAACCCCCCATCATCAAACTGTTTCATTTCATCGCCTTCTTCGAGGAAGTAGCCTCCAAAGCTGCCATGACACGAACAGCATGCACCCATTTTCGCCTCTTGGTTTGTAAAATCGATGGAGAAGAGGCGAAAACAGATTCGTTAACAAGAATGAGGACAAGGGATGATCATAGATGTTGTCCTGACATCCATATGATTGTATGGACAACAATGTAAGAAGATTGGATCAAGAAAACTGACGATGATGATGTTCAACAAGTTAGAAATGATCTCAAAGCATGCAGAAAGAAAAGAAAATAGAATTCTTTTGGTTGACAAAAATGGCCATTAAGACGCATTCAAGTCACAATGGCAAATCTGCCTACACATTCACCTTTCCTATCTATCTCAGAATCCCTTCTTTCTCTCCTCTTTTCTCTTTCTCCCTCTTGAATTTTCTTTCCTTTATTAGATGCTACCTATGTTTTCATGTGCCTTTTTTAGAATGATGATTTTTCAAGTATGATAATGGTGGAATTTAATAAAACAATTGATGCCTTCTCTTTGTGGATAATTTGGTTGTGTGGCTCGATTAATTTTCCTATTTTTGTGAAGTATAGCACCAAATTTTTGGTGGGTTTTACATTTTTAGGCTTTTAGCAGGCTGGCCGGTCCAAACACCCGATAATTGGGCCAATGGAATCTACCCGAATTGACTATTCTATTAATCTCCCATTATATTTTAGTTGGCATTTCATTTCTTTTATCTATGTTTTAAAATATCTTACAAACTTTTAAATTATTTTTATAGGATGCTGTTAGTAAGTTATTTAAATATTTGGATCAAAAATATGATAAAACTTATAAAATTTATAGAAATGACAGTTGTATCAAACAACTTATAACTCATAATATTTGATTTTGAAATTAAATAGGATGTTTAAAAATATTAAAAATAGAAAATGTTACCAAAAACTTCAAGAAAACTTATTAATTCTTAAAAAATGTTGTAAAAGACTTATATATAAGTTCGGTCAAACAATTCACCAATATGTATGTTGTACACAAATTTCGGATAGATACGGTTTCACTAAGACTAAGTTGTTTCTTGGCTACCAGGATTTATATATATTAGTTACATACTATAAAATTTGGATGATTCTTACATTTTTCATTGTAAAAGATCTACCATTTGTGTAGCCCATTCTGTTGCCAGTTCTATTGACTCTCCATTTTATTGGGATGAAAATGCTTACCCTCCTTGAGTTTGTAAAGTTGTCTCGTTAATTAAAGAAGTTTTAAGTTTATTATAAAAAATATATATACTTTGTACTTTCATCATCATCATCATCATCATTATTATTATTATTATTATTTTCCTTCTCTCGGGCTATTATTGTCGTGGGAATCATCCGCCACATCTGAAAAACTAAATGTGAGAAATAGTTGTCGAGTTTGTTCCAATCATTAGGGAGAATATACATGGAGAGAAATCCAGGATAAATTATTACAAAACCAGTCTGGGTTTAGTTGAATAGAATTTGTTTGGCATACTGCGTAGATGTGCAAAGCAACTAAAAAGGTAGGCATTTCATAAGTGGTGCGTGATCAAGAATGGCTACACAACTGGAACACCTACTTAATATTTATGACTCAAGGACCACTATTTCTTGCAAACCCCCTACCCTTTATCTCTATTGGTATTATAGCCCCTCCTTAATCTCAGCAAATCAAAGTTTACAAGCAGCAGAAATCACCATTTTTCCAAAACCCAATGCTCTAAGTAGTTCATACTTTCACATTATGTACCAAAGACCATTTTTGCTACATCATCAAAATTAGTTTGCTCGCGTATACAAGAGTCCGTGTATCTAACAAATTCTGTAGAAACAGTGGAATAAGAATCAACTTTGTTGGTCTCTCATTACGAAGCTATCTCATAATAACATTGCAGCAAGCAATCAAGAGGAAAAAACAACTTCTACTGAGAAAGAATTATTGAGATTTTAACTATGACTTTTCTTTGAAAAGAACAATAAGTACATATGGGGATGGAATATAATGAGGGGAAACAAAAAAGGACCAAAAAAAGGCACAACATATTTCATCTCTTTGCAGAAACGGAAATTCTGAAAATGAGAAATGCTACATATGAAGTATTAGAGGTTGCTATTACCACTCACCACCATTGATGAACTAGAACTCCACTTTTCCTAAGAGATTTGAACAAATTCAGGCACTGCCCATATGTTTTCTGATACTTCATCGACCTCTCACCCGGACAGCATTTCTGCCACCTATTGTAATGGCATTCGAGAAAGAGCTCATCAATCAAGCAAATTGCTCCAGTTTTAATCAACCTGGGAATCAACTCAAATTCAGTCCCTTCCACATCCATTTTCATCACTACATAGTCTCTCTCAGACACTGTATTCTTCAACCAATCAGCAAAATCAAAACCCTGAATCTGATCAACATTGCCAGAAGACGTAGAACCACCTGAGGACTGAACAGGTTGAATCCTACCCATCCCTCTACCTTTCTCCACTTCTTTGTGACCTGGGTCCTCGTTTATCTCGAAGAACAAGGACTCGTTCCTCACCCAAGCTGCATATGGTAGCAGAGTAACCCCTTTCTTGAGCTTATAATTGCTGTGGAAAGTCTTATCTGCTTCAATTGCATATATCTCAAATGTCTTGTTCTGCTTCGGGTATTGCTTCTTAAACCAACTCACAATGCTCGAGCCATAGCTTCTAGCTCCAACATCGACGTACACATATCTACGCTTAAAACTAATGTCTGCCATTGAAGGTAAATACTTTATCTTCTGAGCATTCTTCTTAAGTGTAATCCATGGTTTTGCTGGTTCTTCCATTATCAAAGGCTCTGCTTTCCCTATCATATCCATCTTATAACCTGGAACAGAGCACTTACTCCCTGAATCATTGCTCGATATCTCGATGGGTCTTTCAATATCCTTCTCTCCACGGATTTTTTGCAGTACAATTTCTCGAATGAATGGCATTTTGGAGTCAAATCCATCAATGTCTCTACTCTTCACCAATTTACAAAAACTAAACAAACTAAGTAACGATTCGAAACTGTAAGTATCGTTTGCCCCTGTGTGAATGACGAGAAACCCTTCGGGTTTCATCGTTCGCCCAATCTCCGCCGCAAAATCACCCATCCTCACCGATTTCTCCACCACACCACCTCCACAGAACACGAAATCAAAAATATTATCTTCAAATGGCTGCTTAATACCCTGCCCTGGAATCACCAACGGCTTGAAAGCTTTCTTAGAAATACCGATGGAATCCTCAACGCCTAACTCCCTCAGCGCGAAAACATCAGCTCCCGTCGGAGTGTCGACGCAGAGGGTTTTGAAATTAGGGCTCAGAACGGCCTCGGACATCAGATCCTGGAAAATAGATGAGTAAAATTGGACAGATTTTTGGAAACCCATCGTTGACCACAGATCGGGAATCTTCTTCGGCGTCGACGGTGCAGCTTCGCCGGAGGATGCAATAACCGCCGACGACGAGGTTTTCGTTAGCTGTCCTACGCCGGAAACGACGTTGAAATTCTCCGGTAAGGCGAAGAAACAGAAATCGCCGACATCACAAGATTCACCTCGGATTGTGACCACATAAGCAAACCGGAGAGCGATTACAAGAACGCAGAACAGAAATAGACGCACCAGAATATTTCTCAAGAAACTCGGCTTCCCCCCATTAGGCTCCATCAATAACAATAAAAAAATCTTAAAAAAAAAAAGAAAAAGAATCGTGTTTTTTTTTTAATTTCTTCCTTTGATGTATGTATAACAAAAGTGTGAATTATATCCAAAACAAGCACCAAAAAATGAATCAAACAAATTAAACGGCGAAAATCGAACAACTACCGCGAGCAGAAGCGAGCAGATGTATGGTTAGCACCGACGAGGGAGCGGGCAGGGGAAGAATAGGAAAAGGGTAAGCTGAAAGTAGAAGGAAGGGCAAAACGGGAAAACATGCTTATGATTCCGGTACGATGGCGAAACTCACTCCGATGGGCTGATGAGATTTCTGCACATATTAATCGTAGGCAAAATCAGTTGTATTCAATGAAATTAGCTGAAATAGTAAAAGGAAGAGTGTAGGAATTGAATAGGATTGGATTTTGGGATTTTAGGTTTAGATTTTGGTAAGTGCTTAGGGGAAGAAACGGAAAAACAAAAAAAAAAAACCAGTAGGGAAGATAATGCGGGGCAGAAGACGACGGGGGTGGGTGACTGGAATAGCCGGTTGACTATGTGTGTAAATTGGGTAGTTATCACATGCACTTGCATTTACACAACTATTTTTGCTTAACGTATTTTGTGGCTTCTTTTTGTATTTTTCTATAAAATATATATGTCACATTGTTATTATCTTTTTAAGATAAAAAATTTAAATTTTGGGAAATTTCTTTTTTTTTTATTCTCTAAGTTTATTCTATCAGATTTTTCATTCTCTATTTTTCAATTTTTGATTTTTAGTTGTCTATTTTTTTTAAATTATTTTATTTTTTGATAAATTACATTTGTCATAGTCGTGGTTTGATTAATTATCAAATGGATCCACATTTATGAAAACTACAATCTAACCCTTTAATTATGTAAAAAATTAAAAAACTCATGAAATATTTTAGCTGATTTTAATGAGTTGTAATTCAAACATAAAACTCATGAAATATTTTGCCCGATTTTAATGAGTTGTAATTCAAACATACTCATTTTTTTATAGATATCATATTACATTATCCAATTTTAAGTTTTGAAGTTGGTTAATTTGTATTAAAAAAATAATACTTACCTGATATAGCTAGCAAGTGGATCAAAAAAATGAACTTTTTTAAACATAAAGTACTTAAAAATAAAAGGCAATAGATTGAGGATGAAAAATTTAGTGGTTGAAGGAAAAAAAACAAATTTTCCTTTTAAGTTTAGATTTTCAATCTCTATTTTTAAGAAATAAACTATGAAATGTAGTTTAATAATAGCTAAATAAAATTCAATATTTTCTTTAAGTGTTGCAAATTTGTCGAATATCATTACATCAATATAAAAACGATATATAAGTAATAAGATACCAAATTGGATATGATTGAATTTATTACATTCTAAAAAGATATCGACATGGAAATGTGTGAGGGTATACACGCAATAGTTTCTAACGCGGAGAGAGAAGATGGAAAGAGATGTGGTTTTAGAAAGTGACACCGGTTACGTATAATTACGATTCTGCCATTTGACAGCTGGAACTTCGGGATTATTATCCGTTACCCGGTTTGGAGTTTATTCACTCTGTCAAATTTAGGGAAAGTGCTTTTCTTTTCGCCTTTACCGTTAATTTCGTTTGCTTTCTCTAAATTCAAGAAATTTCCTTTTTTTTTTATTTAGGTCACGGGTTTTTAAGGACAGTAACGTCATTTCATTTGTGGTAATGAAGCGTAATTATGTAAGCGTGGATTTAATTATGTAATTAATGATGTTTAACTTATTGTCTTCAAGTTCTTTATTGTGATCTAATTATATTAGATAATTATTATATTATAACGTAGTTCTTGAAATTTAGCCACGATTTTATAGTTCAGATTTTTGTTTTTATTTTAACAGTGATTTCGTGATTTATCCACGATGTTATAGTTCAGATTTTTGTTTTTATTTTAACAGTGATTTCGTGATTTAGCCACGATTTTATAGTTCAGAGTTTTGTTTTTATTTTAACAGTGATTTCGTGATCTTATTATATATAATATAACTGATCATAATTGTAAAAATATGTTTGTTTATTCACAATTATTAATGTATCGGCCATATTATAATAATTACTTTGAACTCAATAATTATGATGTATCCTATTAAATCATCTTTTTGTTTGACCAATTGTTCAGTTTTCGGTGAGTTTATGATATAATATAATTTTTTATATTAGACTACTTCATATATAATATATAATATTATGTGAGATAGAATCATATTGTCACAATCCAAATCTATTTTATAAATCAATTATAATTTTATAGATTTACCATCTTATGTGATTAGATTTATAAGATGGATGATCTCATAAGATCATACTTATTAGATATTTAGATAGTTGTTTTATTATTTTTCTATTAATTTCACTAGTAATTCATCTACGTATTACGCGGTTTATTATTTATGTGGTAATATATATAATTTATAATTATATTATAAAGTTGTTATATTAAAAAGTTATTCATACATTTTTTATTCTTTCAAACTTTTTATAATATACAAATATATTTTTCATATTACTATTAATTTCTAAAATTATATTTTATATTTTAAAAGAGATAAATTAAAAAACTTAAGTCAAACTATGATCATTGTTGCATTAAGGTAGCCAAACTTTGAAGTTATACTATAAAACCGTCAACTTTTGTAAATTACACTAGACGAAAACTAAATGTGACCGTCAACGGAATATTCCTGAAATATTCATTGACACGAAAAGGAATATAATTTTAGAAATATTTAACAATATACAATATTTCTCATAATTACAAAAAATATATTAAATTTTCTTTTAACTTTAAAATTGATAGTAAGAATAATTCTAGACATTAAGTAATTAAAGTTAACAATTAAAAAAAAAAAAACTCGAAAGCTTACATTCTATCTAATTCTATCTTTTGTTGAGTGTTTTTCATGGCTTGATAAATAATTTAATAAGCTAATGATTTTTTAAGTTGGTTAAAAATGATCAATTAACAATATAAATTTTTAAATATTTATTTATATACAACATTTTTTATAATTAAAAAAATATTTTAAAATTTCTTTAACTTTAAAATTGACAATGGGAATAATTCTAGACATTAAAGAATTAAAGTAAAAAAAAAAGAATTAAATTATTGTTCAACAATGAACATCAATCGTCAACAAAAAAAAAAACAATATATTACATGGGAAAATAGTCATAAATAACATGATTAATTTTCTTGACAAAATTATTAATTTTTGGAATTTTATTAATAACCAAAATATTGATGTGATATTTTTGAGAAGGGAAAGTGGCAAAACAGTAAATTTTATCAACTATTCTTTTTTATATATAGATATAGATATGGATAAATTTCATAATAAGATCTAATTTATAAATTAATTTTCTATTTTAGGCTCAAATTTTGAAGTTTTTCAATAAGGAGTTCAATTTTACATTTTTTCTTAATTTAAGGCTTGAAAATTAGATTGAGTTCTCAATTCAAGACAAAATTTCATTTTCTTTATATTTATATTTTAATATGTATATATAGTTTAGAAAATTTATAACAAGTTAGTGTAATTTAGGAACGATCTTCATCTGACTTGTATTAATTTATATAATAAATGCAATTCAATAAATTAAGATTTCTTTATTTTCTTAATTTTATGAATAAAAGTATAGAAAATCGATTTTAATATTAATCAGTTTAATATAAATTATATTTTATGAATTGAATTAATTATATTTTTATCTTTTTTTTTTCTTCATATAAATTAAGATAAATCAGATAAAAATTATTCTTAAAGCACACTAACTTGTCTTAATTTATCCAAAATATAAATACATATTGAAATATAAATAAATCTATAAATATAAATTAAAAATAATATGAAATTTTGTTTTAAATTGAGAACTCGATCTATATTTCAAGTCTTAAATAAAAAAAAATCTTAAATTAAGCCCTTTATTGAGAAAGTTTAAAATTTGAGTTTAAAGTTGAGAACTAATCTATAAATTTGGTCTTATTATAAAATTTATCCTATAAATATAAATGTAGAATGTAGATGTGAAACATGTATATTAAGCTAAATACTACTAAATATGTATCATATTTCAATCATTTTCATGAGTCAAAGACTTTAAAAAAATTTATTTAAATTGTTTTTGTCCTCATAAATTTGTTCAATAACAAAGTAATGCCAAAAATCATTTCTAAGAAAAATACTTTTCATTTATACTTGTATTTATCTTTTTATAAGCAGACTTTAATAACCCCAGACTATTTCATATTTTTCATGATTACAGCAAGGAAAAATAGGACAACTAGAATATTCTGATGAGTGCTTGTCCCAACTATAAGTTTGTTTATTTTTATTTTTTATTTTTTATGTTTCTAGAAGCTCAACTAAAAAAAAATTGTATTCCTTGGATTTTGCATATGGATTTAAAATATTTTGGAGAAAAGAATTTTAGGATAAATTTTTGGGAGAATAATTAGTGTGATCCATTATAAGTTAATAATATGTGAAATAAGTTTGTTAGATGTTAGAAACCTAATTTAAAATGCGTATAAACAAAATCTTCAGGTTTTTAAATTCTCGATTTAATCAATCTTTTATATATCATAATTTCTGCTTTTTTAATAAATTACAAATTTCATGATTAAATTGCAAGTTAAAAAAATATGATGATTTTTTTTTACTAAATAGAAAATTGTTATTATTAGATGGTAATTTTGCAATAGTAACTTTTTTTTCTTTTTTCAATTAAGCCTTTGAAATATAATACAAAAATGCAATATAAATCGTAAAATCTGATTCACACTAAATCTAGTTAGTTCAAGCCTTGACAGAAAAAGAAAAAAACAAATATCGGCACTTTTAAATGTAGGTATTTATGACTATTGTTATTTTTATAAGGTTCATTATCAAGAATTAAGTTTTATCTCTATTAAAAAAATGCAAAAATAAAAATAAAGAGAGATTCTTATCAAGTTTGATGGTGAGAGTCGTTAGCATTGCATGTTGCATTTACAAAGAGAGGGGCCATCAAAAAGAGAGATTCTTTAATTGGAGTAGCAAAGAGTATTGTATTGTACAACCCATCTCAATTAACTAATTAGTTGACCTTCACTTATAGTAACAATTACTCTACCTATAGTTTTGATGGATCCAATTTACTTAATTAGTCCAATTACAATTTCCGATATGAAGCAATTAATTCAAAATTATTTTAATGTAATACTATCAACTGCCCATTTGCTGAAATTTTTTGGTTCTGCCTGTGAATAGTAATTAATCATGGACAAAGTCTTCTTAGTCTAATTAATGGTGGTCTCATAGTCATTAATGTAAACTATGGTATCGTAGATATTACATCAAATATAATATTTTAATAATTAATTAAAATAATAAATGTTTTTTTTTTTTTTGGAATGAGGAGAAAATGCCCCTAATGGAAACACGAATCTATTTATTGAGCTTTGCAGGTCTTCCTAAAGAAATGTGTTCGTTCTGTGTATGATATATTTAAGGCCAAATTGTTATGCAAAAGATATTTTGTAGTGTTTAATCCAAATTCCAATTGGAGTACGTATGAGAAGAGGAGTTCCAAAATTAATCCAGTAATTATTTGATTGTATAATTTAAAAAAGGTTGGTACAACATGTGAGTATGTATGTGTGAGTATATTATCCATAAAACCCAAAATTTTGATGGCATAATATAAATACAAAATTGAAGAGTGTTAAATGTATTGAAAATCAAAAGCCAAGAGGGAAGATTTCAGGAGAATCAAATATAGAAAGAAAGAAAGAAAAGAAACAAAAGGGCTTTATTTACCAAAAGAAATGGGTCATTGAGGAGACTAGTTAGAGCACCTTTTTCACAAAAGAAAAATATCGAATAATTGTTATTTTTGCGGATACATGTCTAGGATATTTCATATTGAAGATATTATACCAAATAAAATATATAAAAATTGATAACAATAACATTATAACATCGATAAATTAATGCAAATTTCTCATATTTATGTATCAAATATTACAAATATAGCGCGTAGAAGTCGTGTTTCGGCTTGTTGGGAAAACACATCACATGAAATGATGAGCTACTTCTAAGTGCCTTGGATAAAAACTAGTGAATCTGATGAAAGGAAACTATTATTAGTCAAAGATAAAGAGGAAATATTGCTTGTGGGCCAACTCATGTTCTCATATATTATATTTGAAAATTTGCTATGGCGATAAATGACTTGTTATTCAGTTTTTAACATACAATTTAGATAGAGTAAATGCCTCTCATTACCCCTTTTGATAGGATAAGAAACTTTTCTACCTTTTTTTTATAATAATAATTTTTTTATCCATTTTATGTGTAAAAAGTTCAATTTACCCTCAACTTCACCTACAATGTATTTCATATCTATGTATTTAAAATTTAAATCTAAATACATTATATTATATTTTATATCCATTTTTTCTACAAATGTCTTTGATAGACAAGTTTCTAACAATCACTCTTCAAATACAACATGTAATTTTTTTTAAAAATCTGTATATTTAGGAAAAAGATTTCAAAAATTTGTTTATCCGATGAAAATATGTTTATTTGGGAAAAAAAAATTTAAAATCTGAACACCACACTCCAACCAAAACCCTGTATTTAGGAAAATCATCTGAAATTTGTAAGATATGTTTATTTGGAAAAAAAGATTTTGAAGATCTGATGTGCTTCAACATGTACACGATTATAATTTGGAATTTGTTTATACGATATGTTTATCTGAGTATTGCGCTTCAACCAAACCCATTTGGGATTTTTATTTTTTTTGGGAAAATCTGAAATCTCTGAGATTTTTATTTTTTTGTACACTAGTATATTTTATGAAGTACACGATTATCTCGTGTACACTATGTACGTATTTTGTACACGATTCATAACGTGTACACGATTATAACATGAATTATAATTATCGAGTACACGTTGTAAAATACATATCGTGTACACGTATATCGTATATATATTATAATCGTGTTCACGTATTAAGATATATATCTTGTACACGAGTATCGTGTACACGTATATCGTATACATAGTATAATCGTGTACACGTATTAAGATACATATTTTGTACACGAATATCGTGTACACGTATATCATATACATATTATAATCATATACACGTATTAAAATACATATCGTGTACACATATATTATGTGTGTACACGATATATACGTATACACATCAGAATATTAAATGTCGCATAATTTTGACGATTTTCTTCTACTCGTGTATGTACATACTCGATTATAATGGTAATTATATACAAAATAAAAAAATTCAAGAAATTTCACAATTATTCACTGAACATTCAAATCATCAAAATCAAAAATAAAATAAATAAAAAATAAAAAAAAATTGTAACCAAAACTCTTGTCTCTCTCTTCGAACAGTTCGATGTTCCACATTCAAGTTCAGATTATGCAAATCAACTCAAATCAACTCTCATTCACCTTCTCTAACCTTCTTACTCTTCGAACAGTTCGATGTTCCACATTCAAGTTCAGATTATGCAAATCAACTCAAATCAACTCTCATTCACCTTCTCTAACCTTCTTAGCTTATCCCGATGCTATCATCTCCGAGTGCGAGTGACGTCGTGCTTCCACCATAGGCACAAATCTGACATCTACCATCTCGGACAAGAATCACCGTCATTTCTCCCATCTTCCTAACCTATTCTCATCTCTGTTTCTCTCATCTCTTTATAACCTCATTCTCATCTCAGATTCGACTATTGATGTTGAAGTGGTGGAGATTGAGTTTTGGTGAAGTTTGGGTTGGGGGGAATGAATTTTCAATTTTCAAAATTTTAGGTTATAGAATTTTATATATTTTGAAATATTAAAATTTAAATATAGTTAAAGGGTAGTATTGAAATATATTTAACAAAATACCTTAAAAATGAGTAAAAAAGTTATTTTTATAAACAAGGGGTAGAAAAGTTCCTTGCATTATAAAAAGAAGTAGTTTTGGACTTGGCCCATTTACTTATTACCGATCTAATCAAAAATGTAAGCATCATGCACATATATACAAGGGAAAATCCCAGAAAAGATACCAATGTGCAGATTAGATATAAGAATAATGGCACCAAAATGAGTGTTCAATGGAAAGCTTAAGATGCCCATAAAGATATCACAATTAGCTCGATTTAACATCACAAAATACCGTATGTATAAAACCCATCATCCTCTACCACATTTTAGAACAAAATTTGACAACAGGGAAAAGCAACAGAACCTGTCATCCAACAGTGGGGATATTTTGTTCTTCACATATACATTATCGTTTGCTATTGATATATTTAGAAAAGGGCACCGCTGAGATCAAGAATCACAGGCAGGAATTGCAGTTTCAATATTAGAAGGCATTAAGACGTTGAAGCCATCTGCAGCCGTGGATAAGATCATTCCGGGTATTTGTGAATGCCAATGGAGTTCTTTCAAGTCTTTTTGACCCTGTAGAATGAAGTAATAAACTTGAGGCTATATTGTTTGTGGTGAATGGGATTTCTAGTTAGGGAGGAGGAAGAGAGCTATCACCTGATGAACGAAGAGAAGTTGTGGTGGCAAGTCTGTGGGGGCATTTACTTGTTCTTTTGTCTTGGCTTTGAACTCAGCCTCTTCTTCTTCGTCCCTTTCTAGTGAAAGGTCCCATATTCTGAGAATAGAAGTAATAAAGTCCATTAAATATCAGTTCGAGAAAGGAACTTTCTTAACAGTACATGATGCATTTTATGTCTTATCGAGAGGTTTCTTACGTTAGTTGATTATCCGATGAAGATACTGCCAAAGTGGAGGCCTCATGTGGACTCCATTCAATGGATGTAATGGGATGCTTGTGGTAATCAAAATGTGCAACCACAGCGTCTCCTTCCTGGCAAGGGAAAAGGCAACTACATAACACACACGCACACGCACACGCACACACTCGTAGACAGAGAGTAGCCTAACATCAATTGAATACCTTGAGGGCTCTTAGGTCTCGGATGCTAAATGTCCCATCATCACAACCAGATGCCAGCATACAGCTTGCCAGGCTAGTCAAATAAATAAGCAGTTTAAATACAAAGATACAAAACAGAAAACGTAGTAGTAATGTGGCTAAAAAAAGTATAAGCACCTGTTCCATGTTATTACATTCACATCAGCTTTATGTGCTTTGATAGAAACTGCAGGACTCTTCCCCGTACGAATATCCCAAATTGCAATAGTTCCATCAACTGAGCACGAGGCAAAGACATATGGTTCTGTAGGACTCCACTGCAAGTAACGAACCAACATTACACAAGAGAGCAATATTCAGTATATAATCAGGATACCAAGAGGACGAGAAAATGTGATGTGAACCTGTAAATCTTCCACACTGGCAGTATGGCCAACGAAGGGTTTAGAGTCAATATTCCATGTTGAATCAGATTGTGGCTCCCACAGATGAATAAAGTTCTTGCAGTCCCCTACAGGAATCAAAGCATCAAAGATGATGAACTGAGAAGTGTTATGACCAATGAAATTGATGCAATCCGATACTATCCAGCAATAAAAGGAAAGTCATCATGCCGCACCTGACACAAGCCTCCCAGGAACAAGAGGACTCCAGTCTATGGCATACCCTTCATCTTTGTGTCCGGTAAATTTAACTAAAGGAGCTTGATTGGACATAGTGGATCCTCCATGGATAGTTGCCACATCTGATTCTACCAATGCATTTAAATGAGAGCTGAAGTCCCAGACCTGAAAAACATAAATAATGTTAGGAAGAAGTAGCATAATGAGCATCTACAACGCCTTGAGTTTAATTTTTGTTATAGAAGATCATAGACAGATATGTGTGTGTGTGTATAACTTTTTTTTTTTATTATTTCCAGAATTTTATGTCACATCAAAGTAGAAAATTCATAATATCATGAGAGCCAAATACAATATTCATCATTTTTACAAGTCACGTCGTGGGTCCCCATCCTTAGTTGTGTTACTCTATAAAAACATTCAAGTATATTACAGACACAAATCCATGAAAGTTAGAGTCCTTCCATTATGTACCAAGATGAAACAAGGCAAAGGTTACCTGAACATGACCGGTATCTGCCCATGAAGCACATATATTTGCATGTTGTCGCATAGCACGTATGCGGTTGACACCTCCTTCATGTGAGACCTTACGTACCTGTAGACTCATTAAGATAATATGCCATAAGACTCATAAGGAGTTGATACAAGTTAAACAAAATTCCAACAAACTATGGAATTATATAATTATACCTGCAAAATTGGGGACCCTGATCCACCAACATCATCTTCAGCATCCTCATCGCTATCACTACTCTCACTGTCCATGTCAGTACCTTCACCATTTGACTTTTTAGGCAATAGTTCACGTCTCTTCCCAGAAATATTTAGGAGCTTAAATATTACAATAGAGTTCCAGGAGGAATTCTCTGCCTATCAAAATGGAGAATGTAATCTTGATAAGATAACTCAACTAAATAAATAAAAGACAAAATCTATTATCTACCAATGTGGAAAATATAATCTTGATAAATATAATTACTCGAATAAATAAATAAAAGACAAAAGCTATGATCTACATATGACATGACCTATGGGCCTTGGAAGCATCTGGGAATTTACTCACAAAAAAAAACACAAAAACTGGAAAGGCTTTTAAACTACTCGTTTATGGAATAACAAAACAGCTTCTTGAAAATACTAACTAGTATAATTTCCAACACTCATTATCTTTAAAAAATTTAAAGAAAAAATGATGAAGTGGTACGCCTTTTCCATTCACAAAAATGTTTACATGTGTACACTTATATAATTATAACATCATAAATAGGCAAAGATCCAACAATAACCTGTGTTCCGGCAATGCAATACGCAGTATGTGGAAACTCGGTGCGCACCAACCCCAAAGAATCACGCAATAAATCAAAACTGGCCCAAATCAAAACAAATGATCAGGTACACATAAACATGCATCTTAATGAACAAGGATTAACAGGTACGTGATACCTCATACCAGTATGTGATATAGCAGGTAAGAGATATAAGTGCTCATAATTAGATTTATGATGCTACCAAAATCAAGATTTCTTAACAAGAATATCAAATTCACCTGAAGGAAATGATCCACAAGCCCATGGAAATAAATAAATATACACCCGACGGAAATGCTCTACAAGTTTCTTATCTCATTACTTAATCTCTTCCTCTTTCTAAGGAGTAAGAAAGTGACGATGAAGACTCTAAAAATTACCTCAAACAAGGCCATCCAATATGAAAAGCATGAAGGGAATTATAAGCAGATGGATCACACTGAAGCTCTTCTCCTTCCTCCAATTGGTCTACGCCCGGTTGCCACACCTTCGCCGCCACCTCAGGCGCCGAACTTGACGATGATCCTTCGCCTTTGTTCGAGCCCTTTTAACATCAATCGCAGCAGCAACATATTGATGAAAACAGAAGGAAACAAAATCACTCAATTCAACAAAAAAAAAAAAAAGTACGCAATGAGAATTAAAAAGGATTAGGATTGGACCTTCTTGCGTTTCGCCTTTTTCGGATTCTTCAAACTCCGAACCATATTCAGATTATGAGTATACAGAAAGAAATGAGCAGGAATGTGGGGAGAACTGGAGTTGAGAATGGTTTTGCAATTAGGGTTTATCCAATGGAAAAACCCCAAATATATCGTGGATATGGTCGGAAAAGGTATACACTAAGCCCACTGTGGATATTGGTCGGAAAAGGTATATCTAAGCCCACTGTGAAGAGAAGAATTGGGCTTTCAAAAGTAACAAAGGATTCAATGGGCTAATCTATTGGTTAAATAGAAGGATGGATGAAAATTTGGATTTTGATATAAATATTGTATTTTAATTTTATGGAAATATGGTGGATATATTGATATTGGTGAAAATATTGTTACATTATATTTATCGATTTTTTTTTTGATATTACTATATTTCCCTAATATTGTACGATTTTCGATATTTATTAATATTTCTCTAATATTCTACTGATATTTACCCATATAGTTTGATATTTAACCGATTTTCTTATAATTTATACCATAAAATCGATATATCCTGATATTTCATCTTTTTTTTAAATAATTTATACCATAAAACTATTGATATTGAAATTGATATTCATATTTATCGATATTCGATATTTTCTATATAGCACCTATATTCCTTCGATTTATAGCAATATTCATCGATATTCAATATTTCTCATATATCACCCAGCCATCGATATTGAAATCAATATCAATATTTATTGATATTCGATATTTTTCATATAGCATCTATATTCCTCCAATTTATAGCAATATTTATAGATATTCGATATTTCTCATATATCACCTATATTCCTCCAATTTATATCATGAAGCTAATTATATCAAAATTGATATTTAAATCAATACTGATATTTATTGATATTCGATATTTTCTCATATATCACTTATATTCCTTAAATTTATATCATGAAGCCATTTAAACCAATATTGAAATCGATATCAATATTTATCAATATTCGATATTTTTCCATATATCACTTATATTCCTCCAATTTATACATGAAGCCATCTGATATCAAAATTGATACATGATATTTGACGATATTTCATCGAAGTTTTGATAAAATTTTACATTTTTTAATCGATTATGTGGAAAAATGAAAATATCAGAGATATATTCTACAGATCGTTTTTATATTAATAATATAAAAAATGAAAATATTAGAAAATAATGAAGATATTTTCGGATATTTCACCCTAACTCAATTACAACAACTTCTGTGGAAATAATGGATTTACATAAGAAAGGAAACCACAAATAAATGGTCCGGCTATATAAAAACAATTTTAATTAAGTACCTATTTAATTTTATATTTGAATAAAATGGTATGTATGAATTTATGAAACTATTTAAATAGGTTGGAAAAACACAATTATTTTTTCCCCCTTGTCTTCTATTCCAAACTCTCTTTTGTAATTTTTCATCCCTCATTTTCAATGCATAGTTTTCTCCTGCAAAGATAATATAAAATATAAAAACATATTTTTGATTTACATAAGAAAGGAGACAACGAAAGGAGACAACAAATAAATGGTCCGGCTATATAAAAACAATTTTAATTAACTGCCCATTTAATTTTATATTTAAATAAAATGGTATATATGAATTTATGAAACTATTTAAATAAGTTGAAAAACACAATCATTTTTTTTTCTTGTCCCTTTTGTCTTTCTCTTGGAAACTCTCTTTTCTAATTTTTCATCCCTCATTTTCAATCAACTCTTTTTAGTTTTCTGTTGGAAAGATAATATATAATTATTATACACAAAAACTTTTATACAATTGGTGTACGGATCTAGAATCCGTACATATAACCCGACCCGGCCTCCACACGCGCGCACACGTCCCCACGCGCCTGGATGGGTGCGTTCAAACCCACCCAAAATTCGCTCCAAATACTAGACTTTTATGTTATGTTAAACATACATTTATATTATGTTAAATATACGTTTATGTTATGTTAGTCATACCTTTAGGACCTTTTATATTATATTAAACATACCTTTATGCAAACATTTTATATTATATTAATCATACTTTTATGCAACGTTAAGCATACCTTTATGCAACGTTAAGAATACCTTTATGTTATGTTAAACATACATTTATGATTTTATGTTATGTTAAGCATACCTTTAAGTGTTATAATGTTATGTTAAACATACCTTTATATTATGTTAAACATACTTTTATGTTATATTAGTTATACCTTTTAATTATGTTAGTTGTACCTTTATGTATTATATAAAAGTATGACTAATATTAATTAAAGGTATGCGTAATATTTATATAAAGGTATTTATGTATAAATTAGGGTTTTTTGTGCTGAAATTATAATTTTTTCGTCAAAATTAGGAATTTTTGCCAAAATTAGGGTTTTTTTTAAAAAAGTTAAACTGTTATATAAATGTATGCTTAACATAATATAAAAATATGACTAACACAACATAAAGGTTTGGATAAAAAAAAAAAAAAAAAAAAAGAAATGCGAGGATCCAAGTCGGATTCAGCCCGACCCGATCCGCATTGTATGGATTTTAGATCCATACAATAATGGACAAATGTAGTGGAAACGCAATAATACAATTTTTTTTTTCCATAACACGTTGTGTTACATCTATTTTTGTTTTTGTTTTTTTTTACTTGCCGAACTGCCCATTCAAAGTTCAATTCCACAACACGTTGTGTTACGTCTTTTTTTTTTTTTACTTGTCGACACAACCTGCCATTCAAAGTTCAAACTCGCTGTTTGTTGTTCTTCATCTTACACTCAGTATATACTTTTTTACATATATATCCATATACAAGAAAGGTATTTTCTTTCTACTGTTGCATTTGTCTCTGTAGTTTATCACTCTATTAGATTCCATTTATGCAGAAGAATCGGTTTATTGAAGATCAAACCAAAAAAATGAGAAAATATTTGTAATGATAAACAAAAAGCTCACAGCATTTTTTGTTTCTTTTCCTTTCTACTTTCCTTATCGTGGAACTAAACCTTGTATGTGTGTCCATTGTTGAGCTTCAATGGCTGCACAACAAATAAAAGAATAAACCCCTAATACCTGCAACTAGATTTACATACACAACGCAAAACACACTTATGATCACAACTGACTAACCACACAACACAAGCTACAAATTCAAAAGTCGAAAAATGAGTGATCTTTAGGCTCTTCCTTCGCCATGTAAGCTCCTCCTGAGTTTCCAAAACCTGAGAATGCATAGTCATTCATGTTCTCCATTGTCTGAAGAGCATACGGCATCTGGTTCTGCATCGTTTGCTGCCTACTTGGGTTGGGAAAACTCACATCCTTTGAAACATGGCTGCTTATAGCAGAGGGCCTAATGGCTGTGTTAGGCCTAACCATGGCATAGCCACCACTTCCACGCGGTGCTGGGACGTCATGGTTGTGCTTTCCTTCGTATGTAGTGATCACTGCTCTTAAATCATGGCATGCTCGTTCGACGTGCTTCCTCACAGGACAGCCATTTGAGGTACATTTGTAGTAACTCCTGCAAGAATGTAGCCATAAATGAGACTCAGAATTATATTACGAGTATTGTTGTTATTACAAGAGTCTGTTTGTCATTGATGCTTACCTAGGATTTGGATTGCCCTTAACCACCTTCTGTCCATACTTTCTCCACCTATAACCGTCATCAAGAATGTCGATATCACTAGTCGTTTGAACCACGATTCTTGGCTCTCTAACCGTTCTACTTCCACTAGCCGATACACCCTCGTTCTCATCATCCCCTTTCCTGAGAAAAACCACATCAACATGTTACAGAATGAATCAATAAACATACAATTTGAAATATTGGCTACTTAAAAGTTATTAAGCAGCTCACCATCTCTTGGCTTCACGCTCATTCTCATCATTGGAGTTACTCATTGATTCAAGATCTTCCTCACCAAATGAAGCTGATGAGTTTTCAGTTGTGGTTGAATTCTCAAGATTCATTTGGTTGTACATGGGATGTTGGAATGAATTTGAAGATGATCTTCTAGTGGATTGGGGCTTGGCATGATTGTGACTTCCTTTGTACACTATTTCAGTGATGTGACCATCCAAGTTACTTTCGACCTTCTTCTTCGTGGGGCAGTTTGGGAAGGTACACTTGTAATAACTACGAGGATTTTCACTTCCCTTCACCTGTTTTTGTCCATACTTTCTCCAGTTGTAGCCATCATCTGATTTCTTCTGATCATTAATGTATTGTGATGGTTGAGTAACTTCTTGCTTGTTTGTTTGAATTTGGGAAACATCTTCTTGCTTTCTCAGTAATTCCTGTAAGATATTCACAAGTACAAAACATATTACAATCACAGTCTATTGATCAGACAAACAAGCCACATATAGTTGTTTTATCCTGCTTTGGTAATAACAAAAAAAGAAAGCATTAATACCGTTGAATTCATTACTGCAGAAGATGAGAACATGGAAGATGAAGACTCGGAAGGGCGTATTTGGGAAGGGAAAGAGAAATCGGAAAATCTTCCGGCGAAGTTCCCGGTGGTCGGAGATGGAAGGACCTACACAAACACGGCATTACAGAGCATAGTTAGACTCCATTTAAAAAAAAAAAAAAATTAAACATGAGCTACAAGACCATGAATTACTTACATTGGAGGAACCCAAAAGGAGAGGAGAATCGAGGAGGAGAGAAGGAGAGAGAGGAGGAGGAGAGAGAGGGAAAGAAGCAGGTGGAAATGATGGCTTGTATTTATTGAAATCATCGTTAATGCCTTTGTGCTCATAATCCCAGCTGAAGAAAGATTTGTCTTGTTCAACTTCTTCATCTTTAGAAGATGCAAGAAGATCAGTGAAGGAATTCATATACTGGGATGTGGAGAAATTAGGTATGGTAGAGTGGTAATGAATCGGATTAACAGAGGGGTTCAAGCTGCCACCTGAAGACGCCATTTTCTAGAGAGAGAGAGAGAGAGATGGGGGGAGTTTGGAGAGAGAATTGAATTGAAGAAGAATGGGGATGAAATAAATATAAATAGTTTGAAAGAAATGAAGAAAAGAGAGGTTCTGAGAAGGGAAGAAGAGGTTTGACTGAAGAAATTGGAATGGAGCTTGGTCAAAGCATGTGGGTTTGACCAACCCTCGGCGGCTGAGTCAGATTGGGAGCTGCTGTGTTCCTCTGCGGACACCTCTACGTTTTTCTATCCATACCCCACCAGTCACATTTTTTTTTTTTTTTTTTAAGACGGGATAAATTTGACCTTATAGATTAGTTTTGAATGTTTAATTTAAAATAGATTAGTTTTGAATTTTTAATTTAAATTTTAAAGTTTCTTAATAAAAAATTTAATTTAATATTTTTTTATTAATTTAAAACTTGAAATTAAAATTGAGTTCTCAATTTAATATAAAATTTCATATTCTTTTTATTTATTTATATTTATAAATTTATTTATATTTCAATATGTATTCATATTTTGGATATATTAAGATACGTTAGTGTGTTTTAAGAACAATTTTCATCCGACTTATCTTAATTTATATGAAATATATATATAATTAATTTAATTCATAAAATATAAATTTAATATATTAAATTGATTAATATTAAAATTGATTTTATATATTTTTATTTATAAAATTAAGAAAATAAAGGAATCTTAATTGTTGACGTTGGAATTTGTAAACTAATTAATTCTTAGTCGAACATTCAAATTGATGTAAAAGTGATGACATTAGTGTAATTGAATGGAGAAATATGCTGAAAATGTGTAAAGAAAGTGCAAAAAACATTGGCCCGGAGCCTCGGGCAAATTAGATCGGTTGATCTTAGGCGGTTTAGAGTAACCGAGCAGGATCGTATGTAATTACTTTAGAGAAAAAAACTCTCTAGTGCTTAGTACGAATGAGTTTCGAACCATTTACAAGTTAAAAATGCTTCTATTTATAACTAAGGAAGGGTATGAGTAGTGGAGATCGTGACCACTTTCCCTTTGCTTTTCGCCTATTTTTGCGGTGTTAGGCGGTTTTATCACCCACGATCTCTTAGCAGTTGGTAACATTTCCCAGCACGGTAATTCCTGGTCGGGATAACCTGTCCAGCTCGGCTAGCACTTTTAGGCTGTTTCTGGTTGAATCATCTCTATGCCATCCTGCATGAATTTTCTGGCCGGATCAGATCGGAGGCTCAACTTCTGAATCTTCACACTTTAATGCCGGTCAGGCTGGTGATTGACTCAGCTCGGATCGGTTGGTCCAACATTAATTTTTTGAATTATATTTATTATATATATATATATAAAAATTAATACAAGTCCGATGAAAATTTCAGGAATGTATTTTAATTTATCTAAACTATAACTACATTCTAAAATATAAATAAATTTATAAATACAAATAAAAAGAAAAAGAAAAAGGAAATGAAATTTTGTTTAAGAACTAAATTCAAATTTTAAGTTTTAAATTGAGAAAAAATGTAAAATTAAGCCTTTATTAAGAAACTTTAAAATTTGGGTTTAGAATTAAAAATTAATCTATAAATTAGGTTTTATAATAAAATTTACCATTCTAGACCTGCACAATACATATGCGTTAGTAAAATTAGAGTTAGTTATTGGTGTAAACTAAATACAATTTATTTAAAAATATTCCAACTTAACAAGTTTTATTTTATTTTCAAAAAAAAAAGAGTTTGAGTAAAAGCTAAAGTTTAGATTTTATCAAATAAAATAAGAGATAATACCTCCAAATGTCCCAATTCCTTATCTAATAAACCCAAAATGCCACAATCCTTATAATATTATCCCAATATACCCCAAATGTGGTCAAAGACCAATTTACCCCTAAAAACACACTATTCAAAATGCTATTTCCATTCTCAAATTTTGTTTCCAAACCATATTGCTAAAAGCATGTTTAAAACCCGGATATAATTATCTTGATATTTGTGGCTGGAAACCTTTCTCGTACCCCAAAAAACACTCGTATTTATACTTGTGATCTGGTCTGAAAGGTATAACAATGCCATGTACTAAACGATTATTATTCGGAAGAAAAGATTAATTGAATTTTTTCATGATTTATATTTATTGTGATCCGATGCAAGAAGTGGTATCAAAGCATATAAAAAGCCCCGAGCCTCTATCGTGTGATCTGACACGAAGCATGACTTTCCGTAGGGGATAACCTATGCTCTGATAAAGAGTATCTGGGTTTGCAAACTGATAGGTATCTTTTTGTGTGTCGCCCTGTAATTGATCATTGGATCCCTCAAGGCCCATTGGCAGAACCTTCGGGCTTGAGTTGGGGTATTGGGCAAACATGGTATCAAAGCCAAGTTTTATTGAAGAAATAAATTAAATTATGTTGTACAATATTATTTTCTTGTGCCTAACGGAGGAGAAAATCAAGAAAAATGTATCCGAAAAAATTTCGAGATAACACAAGTGCAGGATATCAGTAATGACATCCAGTGAAGATTGGAACATAATTGTTCCAGACACATCTAAGGTCACTCAAGACCTTAGGGAGATCCAAAAGACCATCATTTATTATGGTGGACAGATGGAGAAGATGTTCCGATCTCTATCCGAGATCCAACGAGAAGTTTCAGATCTGAAACAAGAAATTGTAGATCTGAAAAGAAGGTCATCAAAGGGAACTGGTAGATCAATGAATGAACGTATGAAAGATTCATTCGGTGGTATACCAATCATTTCCAAAGGAAAGACTACGGAAGTTCCGAAGTCTAAAAGCAACGACGAACTCCTACTTGATCTCATAAGACAAATCGGATGGAAGTCTCAAGAGTAGATCTTGCAAAGTTAACTGAATCCCTTTCCAATCTTGGAATTGTGGATCTGGTAAACCTTAGGATGAATGAACCTATTCCAAAAAAGGAAGAGGAGAGCACAAGTACAGCAGTACCTGTTCCTCCCGAACCCATTTGAAAGAAGGATGGGGTCGACTATGAAGAATACATAGCTCGACAAGCTAAGAGACGAACGGGAAGGGTTAAAGGAGTATTTAATAGCCCTTGGGCAAAAACGATGCTTGAACCAACACATCCGTTAGGATTGATGCTCACAACAGACATCGTCGATTTCAGAAATATGGAAATATTGATCGATGAATGGATGGCATCTATGAAAGTTGCTTCATCAACGCTGGACGTTGATAACGAACATTTTTGTCAGATACTGGTAAATAGTTTAAAAGGTTCGGCCAAAAGGGCATGGAAAATGACCGAAGCCTCTCTCAAACAAGAGATCTTATCCAACGATAATATTTTAACAATTATCGAAATGATGGGTCATCTGCTCAAAATATGTTTCCTCGGGGATGGATATTTTGAGGAAAGAAAAGACGAGAAGAAAAGAGAGTACACACAAGCTTTGTTTGCTCTCGAATTGAGTAATATTTGTTATGCGGATGAATATATATATTGGTTCCGCAAATATTACTTCGAAGCTGATATACCATGGAATGTTACAACAGAGTTATTCTTTGTAAAAATCTGCAGTCCATGGAGAGAAATGCTAAAGCAAACTTACAAGGTACCTCCAGGCCGAGTCGATTCAGTAGCCAGAAGGATGTCCTTTTTTAAGGATAACATAAGAGAATGGTGTCAACAAGCGACGCTATTAAAGAACAAGAAGAAACTAAGAGGAATGGTGAAAAAGACCCCTCTTTGTTGCGACAACAATGATTTTTCGAGTATCATCGGAGAACTATAGCGAGAAAGACACGGAAAAAAAAAGAAACATTTCAAAAGAGGGTTTCAATCTAAATTTGGAGGATCATACAGGAGATCTTCCAAACAAGGAAGATCATGGTGGTCCATATCAAAGGGTAGATCTTACAAATTTGGTCAAAAGTTTGGTCCTTCCAGGTTTTCTTCACAAGGATCTAAATCCACAGGGAAGACAACAGGAGGAACAACCAGGAAAAGAACTTTCAAACGAGCTCACACTCGTATCAATGAAAATTTCAAAGATTGTAACTGCTGGACGTACGGTACGAGAGGCCATATTTCGCCCGATTGCCTACAGAAGGAGAAGGATGTGCGCCAGTTCCAGCCTACGAAAGACATCCGAGATGCTGTCTTTTATGGGGATTTGGTGCCAGTATACAAGTTCGAGGACATCTCTTCAGATGAAAGCATCTATGAAGAAGAGTTCGAATCTGATTCAGAAGGATCCGATGGATCATCTACAGAGTCAGACAAGTAGCTCCGGCGAACAGGAAGATAGACTCTAAACCTCGAATAGTCTATCAGGATTCTTTTCAAGAATGACCATCTCAAACAAGACGATGGAAAGAATCATGCGGCAAGATTCAGCCTTGAGTCCTTACGACGGATTTAAGATTGGAAGTCTTAATCGATTTTGTGATAAAATCGGAATAAGACAACGCAAGCACCATATCATTTACCGGGTGAACTTAGGTGAGTTTTCTATCCCAATAGGATTAACCGGTAACAAAATTGAGATGCAACTTATTCCAAAAGAAGAAATTCTTGAGGAACTGAGTCGTATCAAAGAAGAAGTAGCGATCACGATGAAATGGATCCATATTGGAACCATCGAAGTTATGATCAAAGCTACCTTCAAAGAAGGAATTGATTTTGAATTACATTTATCTGTGATGGATAGAAGAATCAATAATTTAAGAGAAAGTTGTCTTGGTACAATGGTAAGTAATTTATATGCTGGCAAACTCATGTTTGACATTCATTCTAGAATTGCATATAACCTAGCGGACCAAGATTTCAGTAGAGTCTTAACCCTCATCAAGATTTTAAAAGACCTGATCTTATGAAAGAAAGAAATAGACCATATTCTATCACGTATAGAATTGCATATGCGCTTTTCAATACACATCATTCGGATATGTTTCTTAGGAAAGAGTATATAGAAATTTCAAGAATTTTCAAGGAATTTGCAAAGGTTAGAACACCAGACCTAATTCAGATACCAAAGTTAGGGGGTATTAATTTACTAATTAAAGATCAACTTATTTTAAACAGTAGATCATTAAGGTATGATTCTGAAATTAGTAATAGGTTGTCTTTTTCCGAAGATAGGATTATTAGCCTAAAAGGAAAAGAACCAAGTGAGGATTTGTATCCACAAAAGATTAGGGTAAAAAATGTAAAAATAAGATGTCCTAATGATGAATGGAAAGAAATCCATATTGTTTTTGATATATCTAAAGCTGATAATTTGTTTCCTTGTGAGGAGATATATCATTTACAACAACCAAGTATTAATAGATATGAAGGCATGTTAGAAATAGCAGGCTATCATGTATCTGTTACAAAAAGTGCAGGCATAACCAAGGGAGTTATGACCCTAGGGTTAAGTTTCCTTGAGGAACATAAGCCCTGGAGAAGAGAAGAAAAATGGATGGAGTTCGACCTTGATGGACATACAATCAGGGTAGAATAAAGTCATTATGCCAGGAATTCAGATCAATGAAGAGATTACTAATCTCGAGATACAAAGAATTCATACGAGAGCTTTGTTAAGATTTTTACGGGAGCAAAATCTGCCAGAACAAAGAAGTATCCAAGAAGTGATAAGGATACAAGAGGCTGAGTTAAAAATTAATCAAATAAACGCACGAATAGACATGTTAGAACGCTGGAAAAGAGGAATATATCCAAACAATCCAGACGATTTCTAAATGACGAGTATTTTCTCTATATATATATCTATAGGGATATTATATGATCAATATAAGACAGAATATTTTGCAGCTTATATTGACTCAGGTTCAGGCATTTGCATAGCAAAGCCAGGAGTTTTTCCTAGCGAAACAGTGGAAAAACTACCTATTATTGCGGGAAGGGATTTTTCCCAGAAAATCCTTATACTCAATAAAGGTATTCGAGAATCAAGAATAATGATTGGAGGTGCATTCGATACCCCTTGGTATAAAGTAAGAATGTCACCTATCTATATTCATGATACATGTGCTGATATTTTGTTGGGTAATAATTTTATCCAAACTTTTGCAAAATATGAGCAGGATAATCACAAGAACCTGTTAACCTTTACTACTAACTGTGGTAGTATGATACAGGTTTTGCGGCGAGAAAAGGCCTTTAATAGGATCATGCCTATTAATTTTCGCAGCAAACGTGGTGATAATGAAGCCAAGTTGACTCATCCTAAAATGCAGGATAAGAGGAAATTTGGAGAAGCTCTTTTGTCCTCTAGACAAGAGGGAATGGAGGAGGCACAAGAAGAAGCTATTCAGTTTCTGAAAAATGCCTTACAAGAAGGACCACCCCAAATTGACATTGATGAGGAAAGTTTACTTTCCCTTGAAAATGTTAAAAGGCTAATTCAAAGGAATTACAATGAGAATCCTTTAGCCTGGTGGGACAAAAACCAGATTGAAGCAACGTTAAAGGTAAAAGAACAATACCGATACGAGTTGGTTCGATACAAGCCGATTCAGATGAACCTTGAGGATAGAAAGGATATGCAAAAGATTATCAAAGAGCATATTGATCTCAAGCTGATCGAAGCAGGTATTTCTCCTTATAGTAGCCCAGAGTTTTTGGTAAGAAACCATGGCGAAATAAAAAGAGGAAAAACAAGGTTAGTAATTAACTATTAAGGTATTAATAAGATTACTGAATTTGATGGTTATTACATACCAAGTAGAGAACACTTAATTGATTGTATTAAAGGATCAAAAGTGTTTTCAAAGTTCGATTGCAAGTCTAGATTTTACCAGATTAAGTTAGAAAATGAGTCAAAGAAATTAACTGCTTTTTCTACACCACAAGGTCAGTATATCTGGAATGTAATGCTTATGGATCTTGCGAATGCACCTCAAATATACCAACGAAAGATGGATAATCTTTTTAAAGATTATTTTGAGTTTATGTTTGTTTACATAGACGATATTCTGATTGCATTTAAAAATATGAAAGATCATTTGAAGCATCTTGAAATATTTTCAGAAGCATGTCATAAAGAAGGATTAGTGCTCTCTGAAAAGAAGGTAATAATCGTGGTTAATAGAATAGAGTTTCTCGGAGTTATAATTGACCATGCAGGTATGGAACTACAGGAACACATTGTGGAGAAAATCCGTAATTTTCCAGAAGTTCTTAGAGATAAGAAGCATCTTCAGAGCTTCTTAGGAGTAATCAATTTTGCAGGTTCATTTATCAAGGACTTGGCAAAATATCATAAGGATTTCCGTCCTCTATTACAGAAGGATGAGAAGACCAAATGGAAATGGGAAGACATTCATTCCCAAAGAGTTCGTGAGTTAAAACAGGTTTGTAGTAACTTACCAAAACTCGCGATTCCTCAGGATGAGGATCAGTTAGTTGTCTACACAGACGCTAATGATTTCAGATGGACAACAGTGCTCATGCGAAAGATATCTACGGGTGAAGAACCATGTAGATATACCGGAGGGTTGTTTACAGAACAATAAGCCAGCGTCTGGCATATTAACGAGAAAGAATTCTTTGCGGTTTGGAAGACATTTAAAAAATGGCCTTTATTTTTATTAGCAAAAGAATTTATTTTAAAAGTTGATAATACAAATGTCAAAGCTTTTTTGAAAAATAAACTTGAATCAAAAATCGAAAAAGCCCGTATTATCAGATGGCAAGCAGAATGTCAATATTATTTATTTGATATTGTTATTGTGAAATCTAATGAGAATGTTCTTGCAGATTTCCTAACGAGAGATGGACATCCTTGAAGCGGGTTCCATCACGGTCAGATCAAGGCACCTCAGGGAGAACCTTGAGGAACTACACAAGGCATTCGAGTTGCTTAGGATACGTGCCGAAGCAGCTTCGTATGTACAAAAAGCAAATTTGGACAAAATCCAAGAAGCCATAGAAGCTTCGCGATTGGCCCTACTCCATTTATGGAAAGCATTGGAAGGGCATTGCACTCGAACGGGTTCACCATCGGTAACCCACAAAGAAATACACGAGAAAGGTTCATCATCGATGAACAAACATGGTACATTTATACCCAAAGCAGGACATCATGCTGATAAATGTTTTTCATCAGACACTGGTGAAAAGGCTGATAAAGCCACGAAAAGTGTTTTATCGGATTTCGATAAAAATATTAATTCGGAAAGTCAGGAAGTAATTCCAGACAACCCGAGTCAACCCAGCACCTCTGGGGTTAAAGAGGAGGAGGTTAACCTAAGGCCCCAGACTGGTTAACACTAACCAAGCTGTTTCTCCTTTGCAGGTCTACCAAAGAACATAGGAGAAATTAGTTACAAAAAATGAGATCAATCCAAACAGGATTATTGCGGATTGGTCCAGTAAGTATCCTAGACTTTGGATGCTTTCGGGTGTAAACCCTTATGATGTGCGGGAATGGTTTGATTTTGGAGCAATTGCTTCAGTTTTCACTATCGCACCCAATTTTCCGGAGATTTCCAAACTATCGGACTGGATAGCCACTGTTGTGCACGATTCATGGCAGAATAACCCATACTTGGGTCGAGGAGATATACTAGAGCTAAAGATTATTTCAGCTGCTCCGAAAATCACAGAAAAATGATCTTATCCAATTTTTCAATTTATAAAACTACAGAAATCTGAGATGAGGGTGATAAACCGAGCCAAATCACCCCCAGAAAATAGCCCCTTGATAGTCGTCCTTACGGAAGACGATATATCAACCAGACGAGCATGGGGTCTTTGGGTCTGTCTCACCGAGATGGACAAAGTAAAGTATCCGTTCAAAATATTTCATAATTTTGTGAACGGATCATTCCTGTTAAATTCCATGACAGGAAAAACTACCGGATTTGCTAAGAGCCTCTTCGAAAATAAGAGGAAATTAATGTGAGAAAACAAGGTTCCAGCAACGGAACAAACAAAGAAGAAGATATGTAACATGATACATATCGAAAGATGGGAAGAGAGGATATGCTCTTACTGTCAAGAACAAGAGAAACCGTTGTTTGGACAGGGTTTCAAAATAAAAAAGGATAAACCCGACTACCCAAAGAAAAAGGGAAAAGTGAAGGGTTTTTAGACAATAAAATCCTAAAATGTAATAAAAGGAAGCGGGTCTAATTGGACTTGATAGTTAACAAGCTGTATTGTATTCTCAAAATGTAATAAGATAGGAATACAGTATAATCAGCATTGGATGCTAGTTCAGACACAGGATTATGGCAGGTCCCGCCATTCTTTGAAGAATCAGCATCTGGTCTAAAGGACAAAAGTGGAGGACCCCTCCACTCATCAAAAGATTCGTTGCCGACACAAGAAGACAACGAAGTTACCTAACGGGTGGTAGATGCACCTACCAAAAGGTGGGTGAGAAATAAAGAAGGTTGGCTCATTCCCACTAACCAAGTGAAATGCAAGCTGGCAAGGCAATAATGGAGCCACACAGGAGCACATTGATGCCTATAAAATGAGGCCTTCAGCCTCAGAAGAAGATTATCGAAAATCCACAACACTTCTCACTACCATAAGTTTTCGAGAAATCTTCTCTCTAGTTGTAATAGTTTAGCTTTCAAGCTTTCCTGTTCATGGGGTTTCCCCTTCTCAAGTTTCAGCCATGATTGGCTAATTCAAGTTTCTCTTCCAATGGTGGAGAAGATTAATATTGTAAAATAGTTTAGTTTATTTTCTTCAATAAACAAGGCTTTTGCTTTCCGACATTCTGTCCAAAAATTTTATAATTCTGAGTGAAAATTCATCCAGCAGTGAGTCTCCCCGTGATCTCCTTAAAGGCAGGTGGCCGTTGAGAAGGATTGCGATTAGGGTTCCTAAGAAAATCGATTTCAGAACCATAGACTGCGGGCGAGTGGTTGGATCTTTGATCCGTAAAACCTGAACTGAGGTCCAAGGGAATTTAAGAGACAAAGGCGAGGTATGATTCAAACTCAATTTTATTTTATTTACGGAAGCATGTTGGGCCTGATATTGATCAGAGGGCTAATTCGGATCTAATAAATGTAAAGATTGGAAAAAGGAAAAATTGGCTAATAGCAAGCATGGTGTTTTGAAAGTTTTGAAAAGTCAAGAAGGATAAAATAGTATTTTATCATAAAAAAAGGATAATTGGGGATATTTTATTATGAAAAATGGCATATGGGAATATTTTGTTATAGGATAGGGTAGTTTGGAAAAAAATATAAAAATTTGGGATAGGTTTGGTTTTGATCTCAATAAAATAATATATCCAAATTGTTGTCTGTTGCATTTACCTAATCCAGCTTTAAATATTAGGTATTTATATTTCAGAAAATAGAATTATTTAAAAAGAAAAAAGAAAATGGTGGCCACCCACCAAGAGCGTGCGGGTAGGGTCTAATGGAAACGTTTTTAGTTATAGTTTTATACCAACAAATGGTCAAATCTTTAAGAAAGACTTGGCGTGGGTCACAACTAAAACATATCCTCACACAAAGGAGTAACCAAATTCAAATAATAATAATAAAAAGACAGCATCTTTAATTGCGAAATGATGTATGAGTAATTGACATCACCATGACTGAAGAAGCAGCTGTCTCATATTAATTATTGAGTTACATAAAATAAAATAAAAAGAAATATGGCTATGAATTGACATCTTCAATAAACATGATTTCAATATAATTGCCTCTTTACTACAACGAGCAATGCGTTGTTAAGGCAACAAGTCCGTGACATTATGTTTCCAATCAGGACTCATTCTGCATCTTCCATCTGTAGCTTCCAACACTTGGGATCTAACTCAGCCTGTACGCCAAACCAACATCATCTTAGTCATACACAAAATACATGTGCATTTTTCCTAGGATGATCTTCCAATTGAATCTAATGCTCAAGTATCAAAGCACATACCTGAAGAATTTTTTCTCTCCACTGGAAAGTGCAGCCACGGTCCTCCAAATGCTCAAAAAGACGATGAGGTAACAGCGATTTGAACGAGGCCTGAAGCTTCACTTTCGTTAGTCCACCACATGCTAAGAGTGCCGCGCCTAATCCACAGGGACTCAAACCCTCCTGGTGGAGAACAGTTATGCTCTGTAGACAGCTGATACTTGCAAGGGACAACAGCCCTACATCCGTCACTGACGTATACGACAAATTTATCTGCATGCCGATTAATCAGAGAATGATTACGGAGAGAGAGAGAGAGAGAGAGAGAGAGAGAGAGAAAGGATGATTGAGTATACCTGTTTGAGGTTTTGAGAGAAGTGAGAAAGAGGAATCATTCCGCCATCATCAATTTTACTACACTTTTTTATGTCTAACTTGGCAAGTTGCTTGCATCCCACAGCAATAGCTGCTAGGCCCAGAGACGAGATGAGAGGGCATCCTCGACTTTCTAGTGTGTTCAACTTCGAACATTTTGACAATGCCATCAAGGAGCGGTCCGACATGAATGTACAATAGGCTATGTTAATCATTTCAAGACAAGGGCAACCACAGGCAATGGCTAAAATACTTGAATCCGTAATTCCGGCTGATCTGAAAGAAAAGACAAAATTCATTCAGACAAGATACACATGTTATAATGATTTTCTAACACTATATGAAACCTTATTTTTTGACCTGTATAAGTCTATCTCTGTAAGCTTTGAACAGCAAGTGCCGATTTGGGTAAGACCTTCATCGGTTATGTTCAGACAAATTCCCAACTTTAAGCTCAAGAGTTGTGAGCACCTTGAAATGGATTTCAAGCCTGCATGCATGCATATACATTGAATCACTCTCACTAGGAAAAGTCGTAATTATTTCACTACTACAGTTGACTTCAGCCAAGTAAAATGGTTACCTTCATCATCTATTTCATTATCAGTGAGGTCAAGCTCCTCAAGGAACGGGCATCGTTGACCTATCAAAACAAAAGCTTCAGCTGAAATCGAGGTGCAGGACTCCATCTTGAGGGAAACAAGGCAGGTACAGGAATTTGTTATGTGGGAAAGTGAAATGTGAGTGATTTTTCGGCAGCAAGTGATGTCTAGGTTTTCCAAATCCTTATGTTTAGTAACAAGGGAAGAGAGTCCTTCGTCTGTCACTCCCATGCATTTACTTAAGCTCAGTTCATTCAGGGATACACACCAGTTTCCGATGGCTTTCAGACCAGAACATGTGACTTGGCATCCATCTAGTTTTATTGATTGCAACATCCAAAGCTTTTGCAAACTATCAGTGAGAGCAAGATCAACCTGAAAAATTAGTAGACGATAAGTTCAAGTTGAAAGATGAAGTACTCAGGAAAGAGAAAACTATACTGCAGACTCACTCGAGAGCCATACGATAGGACAAGTTGGCGAAGACATCTAGCTGCATTGGTTAGAGAAGACAAGCCCACGTGACTTATATTTTGACAGCTGGACAAATCAAGTGTCTGGTAATACGAAGAGTTGTTAGTTAATGTTAACATAATTACATTTATAAGTTAAGCAATCAAAACTAGTCTAGCATGTTAGAAATGAACTTCAGGATTAAGGTATAATCTGCCCAATGCAAGCTATTAAAGGAGACTTAGAGAGAATTAATTAGAAGTACAAAAGATAACACCCAACTTCTTGTTTAAAATGTCGGAAATGTGTATGCAACATGCATGTAACTATTTTCATGTGGTCGGAGAAACTAAAATGCCCGAGTTTAAACTAAATTTTATTAACTAGTCCCCAAATTAGCACCTTCAGTGATTTGCATCCTAGTGTTAGAGCTGGAAGGCTATCATCATCAAGTCCGAAACACCCTTCCAGAGTCAAATCTTCGAGGTGTTGCAACTCTAAGATTTGTGATAAGCACTTGTTAGTGATCTGCATAAGAAAAAAAAAAAAAAAGAAACGAGACAACATCAATCTCACACTCCATTGCTCACTGTAGTCAAAGGAATATTCCACTCACATTAAGTTTCTGAACATGGTTAAGCTCTGTACTTACACAAGAAAACTGAATCAAGATATAGGTTTTCAATGAAAATAGTGAAATGGACGACAAAACCTCTATATATGCTTCACACATATGGAAAGAAAAGGAAACCCACAAATTATCATGTGAATACATTAAGTGGAAGAATAATAGTTTATTTAAACAAGTATCATAACCACCATTTTCCTTTACCATAAAAAATAATGGTGCCGTGTGTAACACATGGACCCAAATTAGGCCTTGTCAAGAAACTTACTTTTCTTGTAAATATTACATAAATTCATAAAGGCATATAGATCCAAAGTTTAGACCTGATACAGTAAGCAGTGTGTTCACCACATTCATGACACTTGTCTATATCGAACTTTCACTGTAAGCAACGTGTTCAATTGATTCAAACTTGGGAAATCATGCCGGGTATGCAAATAAGAATTTAAGAGGCCTATGATGCAGTATGCATCATCAGGGAACCGAACTACTAAACCTAGTAAGATCATCCATCTTCAAAAGCAAAACCTTCAACTTCTAGTTTCTTTACAAAGGAGCAATAACCAACATTTTAGGCCTGTTAAAAATCAATGTGAATCTCATGCTCGTACAAGACATGCATTGAACTCATTATTCATGTCTCTACCAAGCAGAAATCATACCAACAATACTAAGTTTCTGCTAATCACAAGACAATGATTATTCTTAACAGAAAGATAACATATCGTAAATTTAACATCAGGAACAATGCACAGATTCAGTCAAAAGAATATCAACAAACCAAACATAGAAAACCTTTAACTTGTAGACAAAACACAAGTGAAGAACATCAATCCCCAATTTATTACGGAATAACTATATTACCGGCAAGTAAGAGAGATCCAAGCTGCGAATATCCTTGCACTTAACAGCAATCAATTCCACCCCCAAATCACCAACACCCAAACACCATTTCAAGCTAATCAACCTCAATTTCCTACACCCCACAGCAATACAACCTATCCCAATATCAGTAACAGATTTACACCTCACCAACCACAGTCTCTCCAAGTTCTTGGCCTCGGCAATGGCTGCGGCGGCCAAGTCCTTAAGCTCTGTGGCATTTGACAAATCAATCTCAACCAAATTCCCACAGTTCACCACCAAATTCGATAACCCCAAATGAGAAAAAAACCTAGACCTAGAAAGATTAATTGACCTCAACATTTCCTTGCAACGACCAGAGATTAGACTCAGTGAAACATCAGTGATTCTGGGACACAATGAAAGATCAAGACTCGAAACACAAGGGTATCTGTTCAAAACTTCCGTTAAGTGTTGTGAAAGGATGGGTTTCAAGAATTTCCTATGGCGAGACTCAATGGCGTAGAATGACTTGCAAACAAGAGAAAATGATTTTTTGTCAAGTGGGTTTTCATCGAGGAAATCAAGGATTATGAAAACTATCTCTTCGGAGAGAAGATCAAAGGGGCTGGAGTTGGATTCTGGGACTGATTTTTGCTTCTTCATTGTTGTAGAAACTCAAAGATTGGATCTTTGTAGCTTAATCTAATCTATGAACTAAGGCTCAATCTTTTGTGGGTTTAAGCTTTTGAATCTGCTCTTTCATGGAGATGGTGGAAAATATATAAATGCTTGGGTGTATTATATTGGTAGGGAGTATGTTGGTTGAATTACAAATTGCAGAATTTAGGTGTAACCGTTAACAGAAAATCAGAAAAATACTGGCAAGGATTATGAGAAGTTGTGGAATCAGTGAAGAAGGTGTTGATTGAGGAAGAAGAACATGATGTGAAATTACAAGACTGCATTTTTGGCACTTTTAATCAAGTTTGACAACAAGGATATCTACTTTCTCAAAGGACAAAATTACCCTCTGTGGTATTCTCTCACAAACTCCAATTTTCCTAATAACTTGGATGATTTTTTATTTTTATTTTTGGAGAGATATAGGTGTGTATCGATTTTTATGGATTGGGTGTACTGTTGATTGAAAACATTGTATTGTCAAATTTAGAAACATGATATAATAGAAAGTTAGAAAACATGGCAACTAAATTTTTTCGATATTATCTTTTTTTTTTTATAAAATAAAATTTGAAGTATTAATTATTAAAATGGTTGAGATCAATATAGGTGAATTTTTTTAAAATTTTTATGATGGTCTATTAAATTTTTTTAAATTCTCAATTTTTTTTTTCAAAAACTACTTATTTAGTCGTAAGTCTTGTTATAATAAATAATAGTATTGATTAATACCGATTTTAATTCAAATTACTCCAGACAAAAAAATAAAAATTAACAACATGTTAATTACCTAATTTGGCCCGATATTAATTTATCATCTTATATAATTTAGATCTAATCGAGATTAGTAAATGAAAACTACAAATTACAATAGCTAGGGTTCAAATGTTAGTTTGATTGTAAATATTTTTCCAAATTTTGAGAATCACAACTTTTGAAAACTATAGTAGGTGCAAGAGTGTTTTTTCCGAAAATTTGGGGCAGTTTTTTCCCTCACCAAATATAGTAATGTATAGATAGAACAAAAAATGCAAGTGATATCATATCAAATATATTTGGTCTTTATACAAATAGCGGGGGTAAGATGGTCATTGGAGGGGTTGATAGTGCCGTACGGGTTAGGACAAGGAAGAAAGTGGGGGAGGGCAAAATGGGAAAGAGAAAGAGAAATTGGTCCAACCGGGGGGGTCAATATATGAGGAAGGACATAGCCAAGTACGGGATTATTAAAAACAAACAAACAAATAATGGAATCGATAAATTGATAAGTTGCCTCCACTTAAAAGGCAAAAGAAAAGAGGCAATGATAATATAAAATATATTTGCAAAAAAGAGAAGAGAATGGGCCGTACTTATGACCCAATATAATAGAGATGCAACCTTTCCCTGATAAGAACGGACACTATCACATCTCTCTCTCTCCCCTTTTGGACAGCTGTCATCTCTCTCTCTATTTGTCATATAAAAAAGAATAATAAAGGCTTGGTGTTCTAATGATATGTTTGGATTGAATTTGAGAGAAATTACGTCGCTATCAATAAATATTATGTATCATTTTAAAATTTTAAAATATATTTACTTTTATTATCTACCAAAATACGCTCAGTTACTCCTCCAAAATTATAGAGGCTTGTTAAGATAAAGAAGAAAAAACTTACACAATAATTATATTTAATTGGGGTAGATAAGTTTTTATATAATTTTTTTTAATCTGTAAGAAAAAATCTAAAACGACATTTATTTTGGATCGATAAAAATAGATATTATTGTTGAAAATTGTAGAAAAAATAAATATTATTTATTAAAACTTGTAGAAAAAATATAAAAAATATAATAGAATTATAGTATAATCAAAATCCTACAACATCCCATAACAATCATAGTATCCATCCCAAATGTGAATGGACATACCACAGTCCAAACACATCCTCAGAGATTTTAGATAACAATATGAGTTTGAATTTTGAAATTCTAGAAGTTTGATTTCACTGTAAATATCAAACGATCTCTTTAATAAATAATAATTATATCATAAAAAATAGTGTGATTGAAAACTATTATACTAGAGAAATTGAGCACTATTATATTATTTAAGTTTCAGGACAAACAAAAACTGAAAACTGGCAGAAAACTTTTGGTCCTTTCAATTCCAAAAACAAACAAAATTTAAATAAATTACTATTCAATTATATTCTCCTAAAAATATATTTGGACGAGTGTGAAGGCTTAGCTTCCATTCAAGTGTGTAACTGCCTGCACTTTTTTGACAAATAAAATATGTCAGTCACATAATGCCCTAATTTTAATTTTTTACAGCAGAACATAGTAGCCTGAATGATACTATATGTGTTACTCCAATATAGTATTTAAAACAAATATATTTCTCACAAAAAAAAAAAAAGAAAGGCTCAGAAAATTTATTGGAATGACAGCATATATATTTCAAGAGAAAACAGAGCTACAAATGAATCTAGTATTTATAGAATGATCAAACAAAGCCTAAGATGAATGCAAGGATCTTGTCTAAGTGAAGTAGATGCTTCCTCACACGATAAATATGCACACTATATAAAATAGCTGCAAGGGTCACCAACAGGAAAGACATCATTGTCAATTTCCAGAAGTCCTACAACACAAATCCAACACAACATAATCAAGACAAGTTCATGGTATGCTGGATATGTATTCTTCATGATGTGAAAGACAATCGTCACCTGTGGATTGGAGATTATTAAGCCCATAACATAAGTCATCAAGTCGAGCACAGATTGAAGCGAGTTTTGGACCCCACCAACCACACATCGATCAGGTTCAGAAACATGATCCTGTTTTATTTAGTATGCGTAATGAATGAATCAGAAACTCAAACAATCATCAATGAGTAATTTCAATAGTTTGTTTGCTTGCCTGCATTTGCTGAATGACCGATAAATCAAACATCCATAGTCCGAGACGAGACAAGGCCACTCCGGCCATTAGCATGTAAGCAGATATGAGTTTATCATTCATGAATACGGAAGCAACACATAGCAAAAGAAAGGTCCACTGCAGAACAAACAAACTAGTGACCATTTTTATTTTTTTTACAAAGTGACAATATGATGAGAATAACGGACCTGAGACCAGATCGACCAAAGACCTGTTCGGAGAGTTGAAAGACGAGATTCTAACAAAGGGTACAAAAAAGTTGCACCTATCCCCACTGTAGCACTAATTCCACGTGCGATTCCAATGACATATGCAGGTATGCCTTGCCATTCCAGAGTGGCGGTCATCAACGTTCCAAAGCTGCATATACAAAAGTAATTGCACACGATGATTATTGATTGTTTAAACACGTGTTAGGAGATTTTTCTACATTACCTAAGTACGGTGAAATACAGCAAAGAAAGAGCTAGTCCAGGGAGGACAATATCTTGCTTCATATACACTCTCCATGCATTGATATAAGGAAGATTCAGAAACTGTTCGATTTTAGTCCCTTTTGAGGTGTTTGTGTCTGAGTGAATCAAGATTTCTTGTTCTTGATCAGACGTGCTCTCATCCACTTCCCTTAGAGAAGATCTTGCCATTCTTCTTTGGCTTGCTTGTCCTAATCGAGGGATCCCATTATACACAGACATTAAAAGCCAATATTGTAAGCACACGGATACCACGTTCCAGAGTGCTAGAAAAATGGCGGATGCTGTTAGGGATACGAAACTGATAATGAAGCCAGAAACTACAGGAGCAAACAGTTTGCAGGTTAGATCGATTCTTCTAATTATTGAGTTCATCTTCGTCAAAACTCCTGGAGATTGGTCTTCTGATATAACAACCACCCTGTAAGTTGCCATAAGCATTAGTCTTTTTTTTTTCCTGAGAATTGGATTAGATTTCTCTGTCAACCTAAATGGAAACAGAGCTTTTAACTCATCCAATATAGAGTAAGACATCAACTACAAACCTCTTACCATTCTCGTTCGACTAGGATGGTTCCAGCAAGAGTGGAAAGCACACCACCAGCTCCAGAGATGTTAATTAGTACGAGGAAAGAGAAGAAAATCACGTAATTTGAAGCGATGAAGTCAGTGTACGTAAGTATAGCAATTACTGCACCTCCAGCAATCATAAACGAGATATTTTGGCTCAACAGCCAAAGTCGGAGAACCTGAAAGAAGAGTTTCACCGAACCTTGAACAATAGAGAAATGTACATGACACGTTGAGTTACCAAATATCCTACACAAAGACTGTTCTTCGTATCTTGGATCAAAGATAACAGCATATAAGTCATAAGAGTAGCTATTTTAGCTATATGTCAAAGTTAAAGCATAAAGTGCAACTTCATTTCAATAATAGATGTCATTGCAGATGAACTAAAATCAGTGTATCATCTAAGAGACGAATTAGGATTAAAAACATTTTCTCATCCAAATTATACGTGATTTTACACTTTTTGTTATAAACTTTTAAATATTACACTTTGCCATATGAACTTTAAATTTGTTGCATTTTATGGTATTGAACAAATCATAGCCGTTGATTTAGGATACGTGTACGGCTATGATTTGTTCAATACCGTTAAATGCAACAAATTTAAAGTTCATATGACAAAGTGCAACATTTAAAAGTTTATATCAAAAAGTGTAAAATTACATATAATTTGGATGGGAAAATGTTATTAACCCGAGGAATTAAGCAAACCTGAATGTACGACAACTTATCCACCCATTGGCCGATGAGAGGACCAAATAATGCAGTGGAGGCAGATTCCACCACACCGTAAGCTGCAGCAAGAAGTAAGGTGTCTGGCCAAACATTGATCATGTACAAACCAACAGAGAATTCCCACATCCTGTGATTTACAACACAAAAAATAATTCATACCATGAATTTAAGATGGAGACATTAGCAATTTTTCATGTATGTATATGATCATACAGCTAACAAATTCTAAGCAAATTTCATTGCATCAGAGTGAATTCATATGTTAAAGTTGGAAATGAGAGCACAAATCTCAGATTAACATTTAATAATTTCACTACAACTACAAATCTCTTGATCAAAAAGAAGAAAAAAAAAAAAGCAAGATGTAATTCAGTGGAAAAGGGAAGACAATTATAAAAAAAATAAAAAAATCAATCCTGCATACAGCCAACAAATACCCAAATCTCTAAAGAGACATTTCGATTGAGTACGAAATTGAAAAATAAGATATTCGACAAAATTAACAAACAAATTGAAGAAAAATGGTTAAACCTGGCACCCCATCTGGCTAAAAAGTGACCTACATAAAGATTGAAGAGTAGAGAAGAAGAGATTGAATGTGTGTGTTGTTCTTCTTCTCCAATCAATGGTTCATCCATTTTAGTATCCTTTTCTTCTTCGTCATCATCTCCTTCTTCCTCGTTATTTATTGGCAAATCTTTTTTTATTTTAATCACCATCTCTGACTTAATCTGCATGGAGATTTTTATATTTGTTTTCTCCAATTTTGCTGTTTTTTTATTAACTGAGACGACAAGGTTACAACTACTAAGGCTAGATGCAGTTTATAAATTCTGAGTAGGTGACGGCAATAAATATTTCAATTGTTCATAATATCTGCCCCAGGATGATTACTCCCTTTCGTTAGGGTTTTATATTTATCTTTTGTTTTAATGTAGCCACGTCATAACGTATTCACGTAAAATATATCTTGGTAAATATATAAATTCAATATGTATATTGAGAATTTTGTATGAGATAAATTACAAAGAAAAGTACAAGCAACAAAAGAATTACGTCATAAAGATTATATACTCAGTGAGAGTGAGGTCCAAATACAATATTTATTTACTATTTGATTTTTATAATTTTTAAATAAAATTTAGGAAATAATGTTCATATTTCTACTTAGGAGTGTAAATATCCTATCCATTTCAAATGTGTTAATATCCCATTTAATTCAAATATTAGACGTAAAATTAATATTCCCTCTATTTAAAAATAAATGTCGTTTTAACAAAAGAAATTTGTTTTGAAATAAATATTATTTTAGAATTTTAAAACATATTTATCAATGATCTATCAAAAATATCATCATTTACTCTAACAAAATTGAAGAAGGTTATTAAGAGAAAAAAAAAACTCTCACAATAACTATACTTAAATAGGGATATATTAGTCTTTATAACATCTTTCTTAATCTATGTGAAAATACTTAAAGCGACATTTCTTTGAGACAGAAAGAATAGCTCGATTGGATTTGTGATATACAAGGATGAAGATTTTTGATTTTGATGAAAATTCCAATATTTTTGTGAAAATTTTGATTTTGAAAGCTAAATTTTAACGAAATTTTGATGAAATTTTACGAAATATTTATATTGACGAGACATGAGCAATAAACGAATAAATATACATAATTATGTGCGTCATGGTAGCATGCATTCGTTTGTCAACGATAACAAAAAGCATTTGTTTGGACATCGGGTCCAGAGATCTCTGTTCCTCCAATTATTTAATTTTTCTCCAATATAATATTCCTTGTTTTCTTGGACTCTTCTTTGGCTGTGGGAATCAATCATACCCACATTCATCTATTTACATTTCACGATCACATTGTTTAAATGGGGACCAAAGAACAGAAAATATACATTTCTTTTTAAAAGAATAGTAATACAATGCATAAACCTTGCTCCAAAACTGTTTCTTTAATCGCATGGTAAAGCCAACAGTAAATTGAACAAGTACACATCTGTCCAGCAAAAACATCCTAATATTTCAATAAGGGTCCTGTGATAGAGATCATTGTATAAGGATGGATATCTTTAGGCATGTTGATGTAGCACAGTCGATTCACAAGCACGACGACCCTGCAAAACAAGCAGTGTTGCAGATTGGTAATGGCACATCTTATTTAGCAAAAGGTGCAATGAAGCAATTACTCAACAATGAAAATATAAGGTTTAAACAGAACACACAAGGGTGGAATAAGCTATGATTCGTGAAGTATCAACAGTATCTATAGTTAGAACGAGTAACTAGTCGAGCAAGCCCATTTTCTGCACTTCCATCTCATACTTGACAAGAAATGATGCCCTGAAGACATTAGGAACACACTCAGAAAGGTGGATAGTTTTCCACTTTTCTCCATTAAATGACAAATAATAGAAAAGTTTTTAAATGAGAAGTGTTCAGCTTCAAATTTCCCTTCACTTGAACTCCTTAAAACATTAAGGCACCATAGTTGCCACCAAACCACTGTTTCTCCCTTCCAATCACAACCAGCTTTCTAGAAAATTAGAATGGTATGTCATGAAAAGGAAGACAAGCTCCGGACCACTCATTTTAAAACCACCCTTAACATCACCATATTCACAACCTATGAGTTTGCAGCAAAGCATGACACTATGAGAGGCACTTGAAAAAAGAAAAACTATAAAGGACAACAGAGATTCAATCTCCTTTACACTACTTTTTGTTGTTATCAGTCAATACTATTTCAAGGCATGCAGAAACACTTGCATAGGAATTGCAGCAGCTGCAAATTCTCAGCTAACCAAGAAGAAGTCAGTACCGTAGTAACACAGACAAATAATGAACTTAGCCCACAAACTTTCAAAATTCCACTTAAACCGTTACCAGATATGTGCAGCAGCTACAATTTGACCACATATCTAATTGTCAACAAGGTCTTCAGTCCTAGTTTGTGATTTTTGCACTGCAGTTCTGACTTCCTCAGTTTTGTTTTAAACATTTTAGATTTCTTTTGAGAAGGATGTTCTGTTGGTCCATGAGGACAGGGCGCAGGTTCAGTATAATATCAAAATTAATGATCTTTCATTGGACACATATTCAGCTTTGATGTGAATTGTACCGAAGGCATACACAATGCCCATGAGGGTGGCAGCATTTAAAAGAGAATTACAATTGGCTGTGTGTTTTGGCATTGAGGAAGGTGTTCGAATTTCGGCAACTCAGATGAGGCAATAGAAGAAGTCTAACTGATGGCCTAATCTTTGATGCCTTGATTCTTCAAAAAGCATGTTTGCTACCACTAGACAGTTAATAGTAGCTCCTCTCTCTCATTCAAGAAAGATCCAGCAAACAATAGCAACGTGTGTAGTGAGCTTTGGTGTTGAATACATGAAAATTTCCCAAACAAAGGATGCAATCTAACTTTACGTAAAGAAAAACCACAGGCATCAGCAGTACAAGGGCAAAACCATCAGTGTTCAATCCTAATTAGAACTATGATCAAATCCAGAATCTAGTATGTCATAAATCTTGATTATTCGAGAATGAAATGATTCACATATCATCAAAGTGAACTGACTTCAACTTTAATAAAGTAGACAGATGGCGACAAACACATGCAAAGAAAATAAAAAGATCAACAAATCCAGCTCACCTTCGATCAAGAAAACGATCAAGAATCATGAGCTAAATCATCCGCATCCGAATCAGAATCACTCGCATTGTAACCTACAAACAAGAGCCACAAGTTTCATAATCCGAACATCCACTTTTAATCAATTAAAAGCGTGCAATTGTCCCGAAGAACACACACACAAGAAAAAGATAGGGAGTTCACCAGGTCGTTTGTTTCTGACTTTCCATACAGAAGACCTCACTCTTGAAGCCTTCGTCAACCAAAAATTCCCCTAAATTGCAAATCCCTCCGTCAATTCAGAAAAACAAACCAGCAAATTTAAAAAAAAAAAAAAAAGAAGGAAAGAAAAATTGAATTAGAGACCTTGACAGCGTCTTTGGCAACACCATAGCTACTATAATACATCTGGCCTACAAGCACCTGCATATTGACGTCACCATCTTTTGCCAATTTGAGCGTGTCTTGAAACCACCGCTCCGTGCATTCGAAAACAACCTCCGACAGAGGCAGCCGCCGCTGCTCGGACGTATCGCCGTATTCCTCCGCCGCCGTCGCCATCTTCCTCAGCTTCTCTTTGTTACTGTTGTCGTCGTCGTTATTCCTCAGGTCCTGCCGGCTTCTGATCAGCAGTGACGATGATTTTCCCATGTATATATTAATAAGAAATAAAGAAATAGCCTAATTCCTAATTATTTATACGTCCTTTTGGGTGGAGATTTTGGGGGTCTCTGGGGGAATGAATAAAGTTTTTAGCCATTCCAGTTCAGTGTCAGGCTGTCAGGGAAGCGATGCGACGTCGTATTGTGATGTGACGGCACCCATTGACTTCTTTCCTCAAAAGTTTAAAAGGTCAAAATTTTGCTTTTTAGGCTGTATTCAAGTATTTAAAATTGGAGAGAAATTGCCCAGTAAAACAGTTTCAAACAATGTTTTCATAACAGAGTCAGTGGCCAGGAAACAGTTTCAAACAATGTTTTCATAACTGAATAGGTGGTCAAATTGGTCTGGTCACCGATTGACCTAGTTGAAGTTGAATCAATAAATTATTGGTTCAATCGATAAATTTTTTTTTTCAATATTATTTATGTTATATTATAAAAATTATGCACTTATATGATTCATATTAAAATAAATACAATAAAGTTATAAAGTGTCAAACTATATATCCCATAATCCATAATAAAGTCTCAAAATAAAAATTAAAATATTAAATACTAAAATTTAAAATAGATAAAATGACAAAGTAAAATATTTTGAATCTTGATGATCATATCACAAAGGATCGTCGTTTTCTTTACTTTTTTTAATTTTTTTTTTAACTTTTGAAGCCCAATTTAGAAGCCCAAAGATGAAAGATCATTATTTTATAGTCCAAAATAAGAAGTGGATGTAATTAAAAAAAAACAACTAATTTTCCTGTTTTTCGGTTTCCGGTTATAACTGGTTCAACCGGTTTTTGACCGATTCTTTTCGATTTAATCGAAAAAACGGTTAATTGGATGTATTTGAATCGATTTCCATACCGGTTCCCGATTGAATCGACCAGTCTAATCCGATTATGAAAACACTGGTTTCAAACCTTATGTGGTACATATTTATGGCTGAATGGTTAAAGGCCACTCTCTGCAGGTTCACTCCGGTTGGCATCTACGGATGTCAGGGTGAACGCAATTGTGCACTTCAATTACTCAGGAAATGGAACCGTCGAAGATTTTTCATTAGAATTCTAAAAAGAATGGGTGCTCAGTGCTTTCGCGCTTTGTCACCCCTACTATGCACTCGTGGAATAAGAAGTCTAGGCGTACAAAGCTCCGTTAAGAGTTCAAGCTCTTGATTGGAGTACGTGAAGCAAGTGGAAATAAAAATCTGAACTTTCTTGAATAGGAAGAAAAGTGGACACAAAAAAGGTGGAGCCGCAACCAGTGGGCAAGCATCATGCCATATTAAAAGACATGAACGAAGGAGAGAGAGAGCGATGCCGTTTTCCTGCTCGAGAGCATCCCACAGGTCATCCTGAGGGATCACCTGGCGACTCCAGACGCATTTGAGCCCCGGAACTCCATCAATCTCCGGCCGCTCAGTGCCGCTATTGGTGCGAGGGGAATCAAACAAATCCCATCGCTCCAACCAACACATTTATGTACAAGTTTGTTATGACTTATGAGATATATATTCTGTGAGCTCTTTTTAACACGTGGCATATTGGTCAAATTCTTAATTATTTTTTAAAATTAGCTTTTTTAATTAATTAATTTTTTTAATCAATTTACATTGGAATGAACTTCATAAAAAATAATTAATACCTACAATTTAAATTATAGTATTTTATTTATCTAATTGAAAAAATTTATTTAATATAATCAAATTATTAGGGATGTCAAAGTCTAATCTTTTTAACTTTTTGTTTTGTCCATTCAAAAATCGTCAGTTCAATTCAAATAGTTTGTTGGAGGATTCAAATTATTTAGAATTTTAATTTAAATTTGTTAATGATGGTTGAAAGAGAATAAATAAGGAAAAATATAAATTTATATATATAAAAGTTGGGTTTGGCTCTCTTAAATGTTAACAAATAGCTTTCTTAAATGTTGACAAGTGGCATTTTCCAAAGATGCCACCTAATAACTATCAAAAGATACATGTTTTGCAAAAGTTAAGCATAAAAAATGTATGGAATTAATTGAAAATAAAAAATTCATAAATACATACATCAATAATAAATGAAAAAAGAAATTCATAGATATATATTACAATTATGAAATTTTGAAAAATAATTCATCACCCAAAGTAAAATATGATATTTATTTAACTACAGTAAAATAAATAACAAACTTTTAAGAAGTTATCTAATAAAAATAAATATTTCTAAAATAATTTTTTTACGTATATCTCAAAATGAATTAATAAAATTTAGATGTGGTTTAAATTCTACATAACAACTCACAGATTATGATATCACACACCTAATTATAACTTGTAACTTATTAATAAATCTAAACCCAAATTTTAGATTTATTTGGATACATTAAATAATATATTAAGTTTAATTTTACTCCCAATTTTTCCAAATTTGGATTTCACAATACACGATATTTTTAGATTTGTAATTACATTATTTTAATTTTCGTTCAGATTTAATCTTTTCAAAGTAAGAAGAAAATTATATGAAGACAAAACAATAGGAGTAAATTAAAAATAGTAAAACCAATTAAATTGAAAACATTAATTTATCATTTGAAGGCATTGAAATTTTTTTTATTATACAATAAATATTTTCAAAGCCATGCATATGAGTCTTCACTGAATATTAAAAGTATCTATAGCTAAACATATCAAAATATAATTTTTACTTTTTTTATAAACAATTAAAAATTTAAAGAGATAAATTTATGTTAAGCAAAAGTTAAGCATAAAAAATGTATGGAATTAATTGGAAATTAAAAATCCATAGACACATACATCAATAATAAATGAAAAAAGAAATTCATAGATATATATTACAACTATGAAATTTTGAAAAATAATTCATCACCCAAAGTAAAATATGATATTTATTTAACCACAGTAAAATAAAAAAAAACTTTTAAGAAGTTATCTAATAAAAATAAATATTTTTGAAATATTTTTTTTACATATATCTTAAAATGAATTAATAAAATTTAAATGTGGTTTAAACTCTACATATCAACTCACAGATTATGGTATCACATACCTAATTATAACTTGTAACTTATTAATAAATCTAAATCCAAATTTTAGATTTATTTGGATACATTAAATAATACATTAAGTTTAATTTTACTCCCAATTTTTCCAAATTTAGATTTCACAATGCACGATATTTTTAGATTTATAATCACATTATTTTAATTTTCATTCAAATTTAATCTTTTCAAAGTACGTAAGAAGAAAATTATATGAAGACAAAACAATAGGAGTAAATTAAAAATAGCAAAACCAATTAAATTGAAAACACATAATTAATTTATCATTTGAAGGTATTGGAAAATTATTTATTATACAATAAATATTTTCAAAGTCATGCATATGTGTCTTCATTGAATATTAAGAGTATGTATAGCTAAACATATCAAAATAAAATTTTTTACAATTACATAAATTAGTATTATGTGATCACACTTCGGTATGAATATTGTGAATTGGAAGATGAAATTAACCAACACATCTTTGGTTTTCAACATTTTTATATTTATATAAATATTATGATGTTCTTCTACTCTTTTTGGATTTAAAGTTCAAATTTAATTATATTAAAAGATCAATATATGGACAATTTATAGGGATTTAAATGGTAATTTTAAAATTATAAGGTTTACATGTTTGAGTCGTACTATTGCTCATTTGTATCTTGCACAGATAAATGAAAGGTGAGGGTAGACAGAGTAAGATATGACACTCATGGATGGATCATGAATGAAAAAAAAAATATTCTCTTCTAAAATGTAATATGTATTTGTAATTGTACCAAATAAATTCATTGATCAATATTGAATATATGATTTAACATCTTCAATATTGTGGGATAACATCATCAAATTTACTCATATTAAGTAACAACAACAATATCATCATAGACAATAATTACTTTCTCCACAATATACAAATTCATTTACCAATGAGAAAAAAAAAAATCAATCTTATGGAAGTGTGCAAACTTTAATCATTATGTAAAAAGGGAAGAGAAATAGATATCTAATAGGAAAGAAACTAAAACATACTCATCACAAATAAAAAATTACTCATTACTTTTACAAGACATTTATGAAAAACTATCACGATAATTAAATTAAATAAACTTTATCTATGATAAACTATTTGATCATTTTTATAAAAAAAATATAGAAATCTATCAAACTAATAAATTAACTAAACAAAAAACTATAATATATATACATAAAATAACAAATATATAAAACATAAATAAACAACAGGTATAAATTACACAAGTTAGGAAGCCCGTGCAACGCACGGGTTCAAATCTAGTATAAATAAAAGACATCAGAGATGAAAGTGAATCACATGTAGAATTTGCAAGTTGTAATATAAATAATGTAATAAAAATAATAATTTAACAGGTCATATCATCACGAGCTCAACGGGCCAGGTTAAAAAAATTCGATATTTTTCAAGTCATTATTATTAAAGTCCAACCCAACTTTATTCATGGATCGGGTTCAAATTGTCAGCTGTCCATTCTAATCAATACAAAAGTGAATGATAGGATGAATTATAAAACACACAAGAGTTAAAACACTTTTTAATTTCACACATGCACACAAATTATCAAAAACTAAATATGCAACTAAAATTAAAGAAAAAAATCACATGAAAATAGTATACCAAACAGAGAGGGATGCAGATACAAGTTTTGTTGTGTTATTATTTTAAGGTTAGAGTACATTTGAATTTTAATATGATCATATATATAAGATTTAATTTTTTATTAAATATTCGAATTTTAGATCATGTGCATTGTATGTGGAGATTAATTTAAATTAAAAAATAATAATATAAAAATCTTATATATAACAATTTTATATTAGAGTTCTAATTGTAATGAGATTTTATAAAATTTTGAATTAGTTAAAATTCTAATATAAAATTATGTAAGTATGAAAATTTTAAATTACTATTATAAACTTAAATAATAATTTTTAATAAGAATATATTAAGTAATTTATATTTTATAAAAAATACCCACGCTTTTAGATAGGTGATAGATATGTGGAATGATTGATTCATGGGACTCAAGTGACAAGTCCCACCGCCATCCAATTTTACAGCATTAAAATTGCAGTTACAAATGTTAGATGTAAATGTGCGTCTAAATTTAGTAACACCAAACTAAATTCTTTATGCACACTGTTACAAAATACATCCTCCAAAGATACAAGTATACACCAAGAACAAAATTGGAAACAGTATGCTTGTACACTTATAATGTATTCCCTTTTTTACCCCTAGCTGCAATATATACTCAAACATTTACATAGAAAATAATTGTAAAACTTGTACAACATTTTTCTTTTCATTCATATCAAATATAGAACAATGCGATCATGCTTAGTAAATATAGTTTGTTATGAGTCACTCCAGCTATCACTGTCATCCTCATCGCTACCAGCAAAGGCCTGTAATGTTCATTTTCGTTAGTAAATCCCATGAAACTGAGACACAAAACAGCGCATAAAAGACGTTGAAGGAAAAAGGAGACCTGGCGAATTGCATTTGCTTTTTCCAACATTGCAGCAACGTTGAGATTGGTGCTTGGACCACCCCGAATGCTAGGTCTCGTAGGCATTGCAGGTTTCAGATTGAAGGACTGACCAAAATGAAAATTTTATGGAGTTATTCTCAGAATATTTGGACATAATAAAACTTATACATGGTCATTCTTACCTTGGTCCTTATTTGCTCCAAGAGAGAATCTCTTTCATCAACCTTCTGTATCTCAGGCCGAACTCGTTCTGTGACTTTCCTAAGCTGCAATATGTGTTATAGGTTGTGAATAACGGCAATTAAAACTGATGCATTCCATCAATGTGAGAAAACAGATGAGACTTACTTTGCTTTTGTCAAGTACTGCAACATCACCAACTAGAGGATTGCGAGGCCGGGGAAGTTTCATTGTCCGACTCCCATTTTCAACTCCGTTCTCCTCAGGTGGTGATGTAGATGCACCCTCTGAAATTGGCATGATAATCTGATGCCGCTCGTCTTTTAGCTTTGGAGGAAGGTCAGCCGTCTCATGCAAAGAGTTGGCTTCCAAACTAGAACAGCTATTCTCACTGTTCTCTTCTTTTGATGCAGTCTCACCATTCTCTTCTTTTGATGCAGTCTCTGTGGTAGTTTCAATCAGAGATTCTTTCATCTCTTCAATAGAATAAATGTCAATGGTGGATGATGTTGGTGGGGAAGAACCAGTATCATCAGTGGATGTGGGAGGCATGGAAGAATTATGAGTACCAGAGGGTACAGCGAGTGGGGAAATCAATTGTGGGGATAAATCGTTGCGTTTCATCAACTCTCCCTCAGTAGAAGATGAGAAATATAGAAGCTTTCCCATCCTCCACTCAACTGGAGGGAGAGGTGGCAGGGGTGGTAAGTCAGTCAGGTTTATCTGATTTTTTTCAGAGAAAGGATTACTTGGAGGGAAAATGAAGCTTAATGGATCCTTGGAATATTCTGGAACATCAATTTCATGGTTACTTTGTCTTGAAAGCTCCGAAAAGGGAGGTGAACCTTGACATTCCACAAGTGATAACACAGGGGAGGAATCCTTGTCCTGCATGCAGTCATCGTTATTTAGAATTTGCTGGTGATGTGTAGGCAACAAAGGTGAAAATTCTGAACTTATTTCATCAGGATTTGGTAGCTTTTGATCAAGTTGGTCGAGAGGTGATTCAATTTTTTCTTGTGCTACTGCTTCAGCAGCGTCATAATCAACCGACAAGGACAGAGCATCAGGAACAGGATTTCCATGATCACTTTGGTTATATAATTCCTGTTCTCTATCTATGCCATATTGCTCCACAGTCGACTGAATCATGGCAGCATGGACAAGATTCAGGTCACGATCAACTTCTAAAACAAGATTTGAATTAGGAACAATGCCTGATACTTTTGATTCAGGGTGATCATTATTAACAGCGTTGCAGAAATCCGATTCAAAACCTGGTGCAGAAGCGTCTGTTGAGCCCACGTCCTCCACAATATCTGATTTCCCATCACATTCTGAGGGACATTTCTCTTCATTTTCAAGTTCATCCAAGCATGAATTCTCAAAGCAATTATTATGCTCTTTTACCAATTTATTGAGACTCACATTATCAGAAACAGCAGGCAAAGCAGTAGTATTGGATTTATCAATCTCTGAATCAGACGTATCCAATAGTATATGAACAGCATTCACTGAATTCAGGTCAGCAGTGCCTGAAACTTCAGTTACATCACGTCCATTGTTACTTGAGCATAGTGACACTCCATCCATTACTGCAGTATCTTCTGTTCCTGCAGTCTTTTCAAGGTCTTCCAGAATACAAGGCGAACTCTCCAGAGCTTCTGAATCATTGTGGAAATCATGATGTGTTAGTCCTATGCCCTGCAACCCCCCACCTTCACATGGTTTGAGAGTTTCAAGTGCAAGAATTTCATTTATTGTCTCTTCTTCAGGAATAACATCTACTGCATGAGCATCAAGACCTTCCACGGGCTTATCTGGAGATTCCACTAGGTTCACTAGGTTCCACGATTTTAAATTTTCTGAGTTAATCTGATTGTCAGTTGAGATACTAGAGCAATTCTCTTCAACATTTGCAGTTTCATGAAGTTGCTTCTCAAGAGATGCCTCCGTGATACAAGGAAAATGATTTGGAGAATCAGTGGAACCATTTGCACTCTCATCACCCAACACATCAATAAGATTATCTTCTTCGAAAACAGCTGACTCGATATTGTCTCCATTATGTGCTGTAACAGGACAATCAGGAGAGTTTTCAGGGAAAGGAAACTCATCTTCCAATTTACCAGGCACTTGGTTTTTGGAAGAAATGGTGTCTGAAGTATCATTCATTGAAAGATCATTAAGCACATTTGACGTGGACGTTATCTTACCTACCATATTCCGATCCTTCTCATCAGATTCACACTCATGAAGTGAATCCGAAGACGTTGTAACCAAACTATCTGCGGTATGACAGTTATTATCAGGTACAGTAGTTCTCCAAGGTAGGCTCTTGCCACTTGGCTCATCCACTAGATGTTCTCCAGCAGAGGATCCTGGTGAATCATCTTCTGATTGCGAAACAGAACCACAGTGACTGGGAGAACATGGAGGATCTATGGCCAGGTCTGCCTTCTTTTCATTGTCATTTAAGGTGGAGATTATTTCATCTGACTCAGGTGCCTTCAACATACATTTTCTCACTTCTTCTGAAGCAGAATGCATTGAAGCAGGAATTGATCCATAATTGCATAGACTAGCAGTCAACTGCTCAAACTCAGAACTGCAATTGGTGATTGCATTAGTCAGAGTGCATGTATCATCAGAACCAACAGGTTTTGATTGGTCATTCACTTGAAACTCTTCATCAGCAGTTTTCTGGTAAGATGATGCATTGACCATCTCATTTACAGGGACATCATCATATTGAAAGCCTTTAACAGAATTATTTTCTGCTTCTGGCTTTTCAGCTGAAGTGGTTGGAGAATCAGCAGAGAAACTAGACATTTCTTTTATGAATGAGTTGTTCCCCTCATCAAATATTATTGAGTCTCCTGTAGATTGAGAATCAGATGACCTGGTATGAAGATGTTCTTCATCTGCATCCGAAATCAACGATCCACTTTTTATATGTGGCGAGGTGATATCACTCTTTCTTTTCAATTCAGAGTCTCCATCCACTTCTGACTCCATGGTTGAGGGAGCATCTACATAATTGTCTATCTCACTGGCAATATCATCAGATTGGTAACCATTTAAGCTACCTTCTCTATAGCTTTCTGCATCCATAGCTACAACCTTTTCAAGAGTGGATGAAATGCCATCTGCCACTATACTAGGATATGAATTGGGTGCCTCACAGGGTTCATCATTTATGGGAGACTTATTCGGCTCATACATGGAAGGATTCACCGTACTTTGCTCATCATCTACAGATGAAGGAGGACTTCTATTTCTCCCACCACTCACTCTGTCAGGACTCAAAGGTTGAACTTCATATATTTTAAAACCAGACTCCTTGTTTGTAGTAGACATAACTGGTGATGAGTTCACAGTGACTTCGTGAAGCACCTTATGATCTGGGGAAGGAGACTTCAGCAATGTTTCCATGTAGCTCTTCCCTGTTTTTGAGTCAAATGGAAATCCATTCAGCCTCCTCTTTAATTTCACACGGGAAGAAGGGTTCCTAACACCATTTTCAACTCGCTCCTCCAGAAATAGCTGATGCAGTCTGTAAGATTCATATTAGACACGCCTCATTTTTCATGAAATTAAAAAATAACTATGTACGACAAATATAAATGCACTTGATGTCTTACTTGGAGGTGTGTGATGTTGGTAAAACTTCAGGGGTTTCTCTGTTTCTCCAGCGTGGCCCTTTCTTCTGTTCAACATGAAACCAATGATAGTGAGTGGTGAATCAATTAATTGGCTACAGAGTAATTCTACTAAGAGTCCATTAACTGTCCGCGGAATGTGATTATATTCCAACTACGGAAGGGAACAGAAATGGACCCCTATTGCTGCTATGTATAATACATATTTAGGTTTATATTTTACTGCCAAAGGAAACTTCATGAGCTGATCACAATATTGAAGTGCCAACAAGTATCAGCCATATTCAAATCAAACAGAATAGGGCAGTGGTATATTAATAAATCAGCCATATATGTAAATATATTTGAAATGAAGGAACAATATCGACTAACAAATATAGTCTAAAACGGCAGTAGTGTGATATTTGATTGGGGTGTATTTTAGGTTTTAATGAACCAAACACAAAAACCATCATGCAAGAAGAAGCTATCAGTTAGCAGACAAACTCCACTTCTTCTATACCCATGTTATGTCATAATCTTCCAAGTCTTTCTGAAGAAATTACCTTTGCTTTGCGGATCTTCTTTTCCCTTTGGACATCTGTGTTAGTTATTTCAGAGGCTTCTACTTTAAAAAATGAAGGATCAGTATAACGTTTTAGACATGATCCGGCACCCGCAACATCAAACCTACATTAATGAGATTGTTTAAGATATCATTTTGTAGCAAAGAGAGATTAGTCAATTAAAAGTGAAGAGCAGATTATACTTGTCCAGAAGGAACAGGCGAGGAGGGGCCCTGCAATCTTCATATGAATCCATTATAAATCGAGGTAAATCTCCCTGTGTAACTAGATTCTGGTCTTGTCGTAGATTAGGATGCCAATCAAGACCTGCAGCATGATGTTTTCAACCACATAACTATTACATCAACAAGCAGCTTCAGGCATATTTGATAAAAGATGCACCACAAAATGATGACTTGGATTCCTTAAGGAATGAAAGTCCCCAATAACCTTAGATAAATAACGACACAGCATATTTAACCAAAAGTAATGTATACTACATGATATACTACACGAACACTACTATTGCGATGGAGGAATGAATTATGTCCTAGGATTGACTAGCAATTCCGAAGGCACTGGAGTTACATCTCCTTTCCATTTCCATTCAAGAGTTTTTATGTTTCCACCCCCCCCCCCCCCCCACATGAGACCCCGGAAAATGGACAAAATTATTTTGTTCCTTTTCTTAAGAATACATACAAGATTAGTCATTACAGAAAGGATAATGGTAACCCCATCATTAACTACTTCATTTATGAATTTCATAATAAGCACCAGTAACCAGGTTTATTAAAAAGAGCAACATGAAGGATCCAATGTAAAGAATTGCTTCAGAGTAACAATGGCTGAGTGGTATATGTTGTGATATAAAACAGAAAGAACAGCAGAGTCTAACCAGCATGGTAAAAGAATGAGGAATGATCTGTCTGGGAGAGAAATGCTCTCTCAATGGAAGGAATCTCAGTCTCAAGCTGTTGAACACGAACCATTAAGCCATGCCCTCTTGCAGCAGTTGCCATCACTTCCTCATGTAGATTATGAAAAATCTCTGCAGCAAACCTTCAGTAATCACATGAAAATAAGCAATTATGAGACTCTTCCAAGTGTAATTATTATCTGTGGAGACTTATGATAAAAAGAATATGTTCTTCTTCGTAAGCAATGAAGCCAATTTTGAAATTCCTGACTTTCAGTGGGCTACAAAAGTTATACAACTTTGGTGACAAATGCTTAGGTGCAACAGGTGGTTTGACATATGGGTAATATTAAGCCTTCTACAAGTGCTGTGTCATCCAGTCACTATGGTAGACTTTTAAACACTAACATTACACAATTAAACAGAACTAAATCCAAAAAGCATACAGATCTGCATTAAGTCATGCTGCAGCTTAGAATTACTCGGAAAGTTGTCGTAACTTTACTAAACCAATGGAATCTTGCAACAAAAACTGACATATGCATTTATGAAAGCAGACACGATTTTGATGCGTGGACCAAAAAATCATAGATCGAAGTCCATTAGGAACCAAGACAAAACTTGAAACTGTTTAAGTTTTAACTAGTATATTTACAGTTTGTTTTAGTAATCTCTATTGTTAATGGATGTGTCATCATTTAGTCTTGTCTGTAGTTTACAACATTTTTTGAATTGTAAAATGTGGGTAAGTAGTGAGTAGTTTTCTACTTTGAGGTTCTTGTAAGAGTGTTGTATTCTGGTTTTTCATTAGGATCAACAAGATTTCTCCCAAAATCTTTGTTTTTCTAAAGCTATTGCTAATTTATTCACAGACCAAATTAACATTTGATCTCAATATGAGGGCTTCCTTTTAAGTAAAAGAAGATGATGCGTCAATATCAAAATGCTGTCCCTAAGCAATGGTTCAAAAACAACTAATTTCATCCACAAAACCAAACAAGAAGGAAATTAAAAAACTGAAACTTGACTCGGAAAAGCTGCCTAGCTATGAACACCAAAATATCCTCCTAATTTCCTCAAATTAAATTAAAAAAAAAAACAACCGGCAGATACTGTTCAGATATTACAAATTAAAGGCAATAACCCGGTAAATGAGATGTTAATTAATTCAAAACACCAAAATTATAATTTCTCGTATATGCTCATACTTCTTTGCATTCATCTAAACACACAGGAATTCAAACAGAAACAACCACCCACACACGCACTAAACATTAAGAACTTAAAACTAAAATTCTGAGCTCTGAATTAGCTTAATACAACCCTTCATACTCTACATTTCAATTGAAACACAAATATCCCAACCAAATCACCCAAAAATCTTTTTTCAAATAAAATTAAAAACAAAAAACTCACTCGGCGAGGTCGCCGAGCTGGCGTAGAACTCCGACTAAGCCAGCCATGGCGACGCCTTCAAGCAAAGCCTCCGGGTCATCCTTATCGGCTGCTCGGTACAGATCTGGATCGGCCAAACTGTACTCATTCCTTATCTCGTATCTAGTCATCGGCATTTTTCCCTTTGTTTTCAACTTTGCCCAAATCAAACCTCAACCGAATTCGATCAATTTTCCAAGTTTCAGGTTCACCACCTCCAACCACCACCGATACATATAAATGCTGTATATATAGATAGATAGATACAGAGTTTTTCTGTTTTATTTATTTAAATTTGGTGATTGAGAATTAAGGCAGATAGTGTTGAGGACTAAGGCTCATAGTGTTGACTTATTTAAAACTGACAATAAATACTTTTTTAAAATTAATATTATTCGCTCTGGTTTTTTACTTTTACTTTTACTTTTTACTGGAGTTAATTTGGGAATGTCTTTTACGAATCCGCGACTCTTGGTCGGCTTGCATTTTATTTTAACCATGAATTTTAACCGTTGTCTTTAATTCTTAACGCATAAATTATAATCCGTATTTATTTGCCTTTGCAATAATGAGTTTAAATATTTGGGTTAAAAAACACAGAAATATGTTAAAAACTGTTGGGAAAAAAAATTAAATAAATAAATAAGTTGAATTTCAATAAGTTTTAATAAATTAAATTACTAAATTATTCACAAATATTTTATTTTTCTTGATAATAAACCAGGTTATGAATGAAAAACTCAGTTCAAAATTCATATTATGTTTCAATAAATCAGGTTCAAATGAGTATTTGACAATTTGTTTAAATAGATATCTACATATCAAGTATTTTACTTTATTTTAGTGTTAGATAGATTCAATACTTAGTTGAACTTTTTAAACATAGGTAATTTATTTTATTTCATTAATGTTTTTGTTTTTTATTTAACAATTTGTTGAAATTGAGTTTCAAGTGGTTTGATTTATTTTCAACTTTTGGAGGGGTTGCTTCTATTTTAGGGAAAAAAGTCATTACGATTAGAGTTTAAACATTGTCAATATTTCATTAGTTGATATCTTAAGATGTCAAGCTTTTATTATTAAAATATGTTATTGATAGTACTTTTATTTATTTATTTATTTATTTTAGGTCATAGTATTAAATACTAATAAACAAGTGTAGGAGCTAGCCAAAACCTAAATTGCATTCTTCAAGGATAATGGCTGCCATTAAAAGCCCATATTCTCCAAAAAGAATATGTGCATTATTAAAGGTCTTTTTGTTTTATGTGGTAAAGCCTCTCTCTCTCTCTCCTGAATATAATTTATAAAAGTCACGATCATTCACCAACAAGTTTCAGAACAGAAGTATGTTAATTTTTAAGGTTGATGTGAGTTTTGTTGTTTTAGGAAATAAAATTGGAGTAAAAAGATTGTTTATTTTACAATCCATTAATATTATTAATAGACACTCCATTATGTATATACTGATATTGCCAGGATGTATGTTTAATCTGTATTTAAAATATAATATAATATAATATCAAATACATCAAATTACTTTTTATTTATTTATAATAGTTAATACGAGTCAAGATTTTTGCATATTTTAAGTTACACCAAATACATCATTGATTTATACATATTAATATATACACACGCTCATGTATAGGTATAAATATAAATCAACAATGAATTTATACTCAATTAAACTTTATTAACTATAAAAATAAATCATACCATACCATAAAATTGACACCTCACATGTTGTGTTTTATTCATGTTTCTTTCTTTATTTATAATTAAAGATAACAATTACATGATATTTAGATAAAGTTTGGAGGGCGACAACCAAATGAGGTGTCAATACATTTTAGAAGGGAATTTTTCTTTGGACAATTAATGGGCTCGATGACTTTTATTAATTTATGTGGGTATAATGATGCAATCTTTACTTCTAAGCTTTTGGTTATTTGAAAGTGAAGCTTCTACTATGCCTATGAGGGCTTCTATATAATTCACCAAAAGTCATTATTTACTTTATACCAACCAAAGCTTAATTCTATAATAATTATTTGTTAGACATTATGCTTGTCGTTGGTACAAGTGCATATTGGTAAAAGTTACTATTACTACAATTATTTTATATATAAAAAAAAGTTATGAATTGCGTGTTAAGTTTAAGATATAATTGAGATAGAATTATTATAGAGTTTGAATTATTTCATAGCAGTCGTAGGGACCTTACTCTACCAATATTGCATAATTGTGATGCCCCGATTTTAAGGGAAGATGTTAAAATTATTGTTTATATATAATATAAAAGAAGAAAAAATTTAAAAAATATTTGGAAATTGTTACTGTTATGTTACCAGCGTGGCGAATTAAATATTCATCCGTAACGCAAATAATAGGTTATAATTAAGGCTGGGGTTTGCCAACAAGCATGTGCTCTCTATTTATGGAGATAGTACATTTGTTAATGGGCCTTGTGGCAAGTGGGCCCAAGAAGTTGATCCGTCTTGTTTATATTGCAACCATACATAATGGGCCTTACGGTATGTGGATTTCCATGAGTGTGACAGCTCAAGAAAGATATCTACTGAAATTAATTCATATGTAAACTTTGAGATTCAATGGGTTTAAATATAGGCCTAATGAGACAAACCCACCCCACCCAAAATCACGACAAAGATGCATGCATTATATCTTGCTTATCATGGAACCCAAAGATGTTTATATGTCCACCCTATAAATTTTAATAGAGAGAAGTGTTGAGAATACCACATTTGATATAATAAATATATTATATTATTTTAATAGATATAAATTATATGAAAAATGCCTACAAGTACAATTAAAATATTGAGGTAACATTTCAAGTACAAAAGTAGTCAAAGCATGCATGACATATGACATATATGACACAAAGTTATGACACATATATCACATGTATTTTTGGAATTTTTTCCTTCACTTGGGCATATTGCCGTTTAGAGTTGAAAGAGCCAAAAATTTTTTTCCCCTTTCTTCCTCACAACACTAAACGGCCATTGAAGAATTTTGGAGGTTTTGAGTTCAAAAATGGGGCAAATTTCTTGAAGATTAGCACACATTGTACGAGTTAGTAAACGACAATTATTTGTATCTTTTTTTTCGATTTAAACTTTTGCAATTTATTCATTCTATTACTTATGCAATTGTGAGGTTTTTTTCTGCAATTTTTGGCTTGAATTAGTGGTGCAAGTTTATAATGAAAATGTAGTTTATAGTTTAGGGTTTTGTGATGAATTAGGGCCGCAATTGTGTTATATTTTTGTGCAATTTTTGTGATGAATTAGGGCTGCAATTGTGTTATATTTTTGTGCAATTATGGTGATGAATTAGGGCTGCAGTTGTGTTATATTGTTGTGCATTTTTTGTCATGAATTAGGGCTGCAAGTGTATGAATGAAAATAACAATTTATAGTTTAGAGTTTTGTTGCAATATAGTTTATAATTAGTGCTTCAATGTAGAACACAATTATGCTGAAAAAATCGTAATTAGTCCTAAAATGTGGAATGATATGGTTGAAAATGAGAAATTAGGGCTAAACGGTAATTTAGCACAAAAAAGGGGCTAAACGGCAATTAACCCTAATTGTCGTTTAGCCCCTATTTTTTTGCTAAATTGCCGTTTAACCCTAAAATAGGGTTTTCTTGCCAAAAAACCCTGTTTTAGAGTTAAACGGCCAAAAACCATAAATTGCCGTGTAATCCTAAAACATGCATTTTTTTTTATTATGTAACATCATTTGTGATTAATAAGTAATGTTGTATTTGTGTACATTTGTTGTAGATGGCTTTTCGGTGGGTTCGTGAGGATTGTCATGGCACGCTAGCGTACATTAACGGGTATACTCGTTTGAGTATACTAGCTGATATCAGACGAGCTTTGGGAGAGTACGGGGGAGAGTGTGTTGCTGAATTCGGACGGACATGTTTTGGCCATTTTCTATGGTGGGAGACCTCGGCTGAGACATGCAAGTCGTTTCTGCATGTTCTCATGTCGAGGGAAATAACTGGTCCGAATACCCCCGACGATGAGAGATGGTTTGCAATTGGAGAGGAGTATCACCTTTGTCGGTTTCGAGGAGAGAGTTTGCTCTCGTGACCGGTTTGAGGTTTGGCGACTCCGATTTCAGCCCGGTTGGGGATCACCATCCGCCAAGAAATGGAGTGTACTATAGAGTGCATGCCGATACCGCACATGTGACGCTGCAACAACTCCTATATAGATTTCAGGAAGGGAAGTTCCGCGGGAGCATGGATGATACGGTAAAGATCTCGAAGATCCTACTCGTTTACTACATCTTACTCGGGGTCGACTGCAGAATGAGCTCGGTGGATATGTGGGTGTGGGCGTTGGTCGAGCAGGAAGAGCGATGGGAGTCATTCCCATGGGGCAAGATTTCTTTCCTGACGTTGCTTAAGTATATGGACGCAGTGCCAAAGGCTATTCGGTCCCCACCAACATCAATAGACCCCCCACGTATCACTTCTATGGATTCTCGGTTGCTCTACTGGTAAATATAATTAATTTAAGAACATTACTTGGATTATATCGTTTTAAATTATGTTATTACAGTGCTTTGCTCACACATTTCATTAGTTTGTTCACTGTCAAGCTTTGGGCGTACTAGGCCATCCCTGTATCGTCCAGTGTGGCTGGCCGGCGATTGGATACTGGATTGCACATTCCAAGGTGTTTGAAGTGGTCCACGGTGAAATCCGTAGTGGACGTCACTGATGTTTTATCCGGCGAGGTATTTATATTTTCAGTCTTGCTGCCCAAACTGCATACGGTAAATTTTTCGATTTAAACTAATGTTTGAGACTTGTTATGTAGGTTGACGGTGTGGAGACTTGTCAGCCCTTTTGGCAGAATATTGACCGGGATTTGAACGAGGGCGTGCAAGCTGCTCCACGAAGGCGTGGTCGTCCACCGACGACGGTTGTAGCTCCTACACCTGAGCAGGATGCACCCGGTCCATCCACATCTCGGCGTCGAGCTGCTCGGGGATCGAGGACCATACGGTCCAGACGACCACCGATGCCTCCGAGTGAGCCTCCTAAGCAGCACCTCGTTCGAGAGTTCGGTCATAATTTCGAGCAGCAGGAGGCCAAGCAGCCTGGGCATGAGCAGCCTGAGGAGCACCCCACTGGCCAGCCCTACCAAAATTACGAGGAGCCGTACGTCGACCTGCATGGATATGAGCCGTACCGGGATGCCTCGCCGATCAGCTACATATCTCCTTCCGATCACGTACCGCCAGAGCCTTCATACCCACATCAGAGCTCCAATCAGGATGGCCTGTTTGAGCGCATCACTGGATTTTTTGGTACTCAGTTCGACCAGTTGCGGACTTACGTTGATCGACGTTTTACTGATTTGTCAGGCCATGTAGATGAGCAGTATACCGACTTGCGAGGCCATGTTGATCAGCAGTTCACGGACTTGCGAGGCCATTATGATCAGCAGTATACAGATTTGTAGGGCCAGGTTCAGGACCTCGTGCAGACCGCAGTGAGGGAGGAGACGCAGAGACTGAAGTTGCGCATATCGGAGATCGTTGGTGAGGAGCTCAGAGCATTCTACAGCCACCGGCCATCATACCATGCCTCCTACTATCCCAATGGTGCTGGTTATCATTATTCACAGACTCCGTACGCTCAACCGCCCGGCAGTCATCGAGGTTGGGATCCGACTCCAGTGCCATTTGACTTGGGCACTTGGCCGGCGCCGGTGCAAGCAGGACCCAACATCGGTGTTGACGTAGACTCATCAGAGTCTACGAGCGATTATGCTGGATCCTCCATTGCTGCGATTCTCGAGACGAGTGTCGGCATTCGTATTGTACGACAGAGAGCTCCGTCTTGACATGTTCGAAGTCCGTTCATCCATGGATCTGCTAGAAGACCGACTCTGAAACAAGCTGACCTGGAAAAGTTCATTGAGGCAGGACTCATGGCGGTAGAGAAAAAGCAATCCAGCGAGATGTAAGTCATAATTAATTAATCGGATTCTATTATAATTTATGTTAATCATTTTGATTATATTATGGTGATTGACATGGCACATGTTTTTGCAGGTGCAATGTCGGAGTTGGATATGGTGTTGGGCATGAATTCTTCAGCTCGTTTTTGGATTCGTTGGCGGACATGACCAGTGAGGTATTTTTTCATCAAGTGAATGTATTTTTTTCCATGCTTATTATTATATTTTTACATTTGACCGTTTGTTTTATGTCAGCATCTCGACTCCTATTTGGGGATTATGCAGAACAATCCACTGTTTGCAGGGATTCGGGTCCACGAGGAAAACGCTCACAAGTACCAGGTGTTGGACGTCCACTTCTTTGTAAGTATAAACATCACCATTTAGTGCTCTTTGACTTTATGTGTCCATATACCTGCCTCTTATTAATATTTGAACTTTGTAATGCAGAGTGCTTGTCAGGAGGTATGGAACGTCACTCATCGAGAAGAGTCAGATTACAAGAAGTATAAAGCTCCGACCAACGAGACTTTTGTACCGGAGCTCCTGGATCAACTTGCCCCGTACGTGTTGGGACAAAAGCCCAAATGGCGACATGTGAGGCCCTGGTGGAAGAAGCCAAAAAATGTAAGTCCTTATTAGTGGTCAAATAATAATTTTCGGATACATTTGATTTGTTGGAGTTGCCATTTCGAAATGCTAAATGTTCGTCCGGCATTATTTTACAGCTCCTCACCGTCATGAATCTGGATGGACACTGGGTGGCTTGCTCCATTTTTTGGTGTGCTCGAAAATTAGTTCTCTTCGACAGCCTGCATTGGACATGGGACAAGAACAAGGAGCAGCGTCGTTATCGGCAGACGATACCCATTAGACGTGTACTACCTGCCTTGCTGAAGCACATAGGCTTCTACGACATGATGGCCGTACAGGGTACTCCGATGTAGCCTTTGGATGACGAGTTGGAGCTTTCGTCCTACTCTGATGCATTATGTTACGAGCAGCACGAGGACCACACATGCGGTGTATTTGCCCTCATGGCCATCGAGAGTGCACTGACACTTGAGTGGCCTAGCCATTTGTTTCGGTTGGGGCTCACGAGAGCACGACAGCAAATGGCCTTGACCGTTTTCAGATACTCCTCCGATGAGATCACCATCACGGCTGAAGATATGGCCGATTAGCCTGTTTCGACGTTTTCATTTGACTGTTTTATGTATTTTCGGATGATGTATTGCCTTTAGCCATTTTATGACATCGAGAAAAGAATTTTACTGTGTGGCATTCTATGAGAATTGTTTCAATATTGGCCTTTATATTTGAGCTCCCAATTTTCGACCGTCCTTACAACAAAGTAGGTTCAATTAATATTCCACAATCTACTACAAAATATATCAACTGCCGTACAAGTGGCACTTTCTTCTCGTATGACTGGCTGATCCACACAATGAGCACTGTTTCTTTTTTCTCTGCTTGGTACGTCCGTCTGTTGAAATCTCATCTGTATCACCAGCTGGATCATCAATCTCATTTCGCTCAACGGGAGGCACGATTTCAGTGCACGTAGCTCTGTTGTGTCCAGTGCCGCCACACCGACCACATGTTCCTGGTGCTCGTTGACTTCCAAACCTAAGTATCCGACTTCTTCTCGACCGGCAGGCTTGTCTTGGTCGATCAGGTGCAAGACAAAATACGCTTCGAACCTCATCAGATATGACCAAATCTTGTGGATCGGGTACAGGGCAAACCTCACCAGCCCACATTCCTCTGAGTGACTCGGTGGTGTAGTACGAGCCAACGTAAGACGTCACTGCTTCTTTCGCAAAACTGTATGATGAGGAAAAATAAATTAAGAAGCTTAAATTAATACAGAAATATTTATTATGCCAAAAATAATCATTACCTGATTGCTGCACTTGCGTGGGCGTACGGGATCAAGTCATTTTAGAACACTGAACATGTACATGTGTGATGATTGAGCTCGACAACCTAATTTTTTCTTCCTTCCACCACTTTAAACTTGTATTTACCCAACTTATCTACATGCATTTCTTATCCCCGTCGCACGGCATCAACTAATCTATCATGTACGGCCTTTGTCAGCTCATTTTCCCTTTCCTCAGCGACCATCCTTCTCTCGACAAACCACTTTTCTTGAATCCGTCTCGCACACTCCAAGAAGGAACACACTGGTAGCTTCCTTGCCCAAAAGAGACGAGCATTCCATGTCTCGGCGGTGTTAGAGCTCATGAAGTTAAATCTTCTAACGGGACATTTAACCCGAGACCATCTCTCAGCTTTTGCATTGCTCAATATATCCAGTGCTCCTTGAATATTTGCTTCTACAAGCAACGTCATATACCTGAGATGTTCGATATGTTAGATAACATAAAATGTGCAGAAAATAAATAAGTACATTCTTTTATAAAACATACTTCTCGAAAAGCTGATCGTCGTAACAGTATGCCGCTTTTTTGAAAATCCCCACAAGATGTGAACCATGCTTCGCGAGATTTTGTTGGAAGTGGAAACAACATAAACCATGAGACGCATCTGGATAGACTCTACTGATGGCACTTGCGATGCTTTTATGTTGATCGGATACGATAAGCAGCTCATTTGGGCATCCGAAGGCATTTCAAACATGACCCAAAAATCATGTCCACGACTCATCATTCTCTATATCTCCTATCCCGACTGCCAACGGGAAAATCTGATCGTTTCCATCCTTCGTCACCGCCACAAATCCAATTTCCTTATACTGACCTTTTAAATGACACCCATCAACTACTATAACAGGTCGTAAATATCGACGAAATCCATTAATGGAGGCGGCTAGAGCAAAACACACATATTTAAATTTTCCATTACTGTAAGTTTCCAGAGCAGTGTAAGATCCTGGATTGGTTTCTTTCAAGACCTCTAAATAGGATGGAAGCAACGAAAATGAGTTCTTCGGGTCACTATACGCGAGCTGTATGGCACGACGTTTTGCTGTTAATGCGAACCTGTAAGTGAGCTGCAAACCATGTCGATGGTTCATTTCCTCGATGATGTCCCGAGGATTCAGCACCGAATTATCATTTCGTAGCCTATCAGCGTAGTACTCTGCGATCAAAACAGATGGAAGTCGCCTTGGAGCAGATGTGTCCAGATCATAGCTACAACTGTGAGGCAACTGTATTGTGGAGATCTTCCAAATACCATATTTCTGGTGTGCATGGAGCTTGAATGGACAATCTGTTTGTTTGCATCGAACATACCATTTCTCAGTGTCCGACTTTTCCACTCTATATCCAACTCGATTCTCCAAGTGGTAAAACCCGACTTTGTTCTGCAGTTCAGCCTTCGTGGAAAAAGTGGCACCTTTTTGAAGACCGTTCGGCTCTGGATTGTTATTGTCCAAATCTGAAGAAGAGGGCGGCTCGAATGGTGGAATATCGGGGATGCTCCATTCAGATCTCAATATATACGTTAGAAAATCCTGATAGGTCTCTCGTTGCTCCTGATCCAAAATGGCCTCATCTTCTTCGTCCATCTCGAAGTCACTGATTATCTCGTCCGGTTCTGCCATCTCGACATGATCGTCTCCGGTATTCGAACCTACAAAATGTATAATTAAACAATTATTCAATTATTTCATACGTATAATAAATTCATATGTGTCAACTATTTAAAAGTACCTGCCCAGTAATGCCGATCCTCAGGCCATTCTTATCCTCGTTCATAATCATACGTGTATGGATCTTCTTCGGGAGAACATTCTACGTTTTCAGTATAGGATGTCGGAGGCACGTTTAAGTCTAGAAAGTTGAATCCTCCATAGTTTACCCGACCGCTTTCCGATGGCCAAGGTGACCACGTTTCAGCTGCAGTTGTACCTTTTGACGGGCCTCCCATCCAATTCTCATCACCGGTTGATCTATCGTAGGTCTCATCTTTCTGATTAGGTATACCCCATCTTGCATAAAAAGCTTCGTCATTTTTCAACCCAATGAGAACATTTGAATTCTCCAAATTGAATGTCGTATGAGGGTCCGATTTCGACACATTTAATCCGAGACCTGTGTCCCAACAAATACTTTGACGGGTCGGATCAAATACTTCATCAACGGTATTATTTTGCTCTGAATAAGAGGATCCTACGTTACGGGGCTTGGTCAAAAAACCACCAACGCTGTAATTATTACTTGTACTTGACACCACAGGATCGAATACTCCAACATCCATCCTTCGAAGGGAGACATAAACAACAAGATCGTCTCCAGATATACATAACATTCTTTCCAAATCAGAGTCATTCTTTATTTTGATCTTTCTGACTCTTTCCTTCATCTCCACTAACGAGTGGATCACATATCCCCAACAATTCATGTCTGCATGTACAACTCCATGAACAATGTCTAGTAAATCAGAAAATGTGATTCTTTGAAGATAAATCACCTCTCGATAACCATTTACGTACTCTAAGCCTTGCTAATGACCTCCAAACCAAATATTAACAACTCTCAAACTCATTTTCTTCTTCACAATTCGAGTCTAAGCAAATAAATTCGTCAGTATGCAGTGCAAAATTAATTTCAAACAACGAAATGCAGTCGAAGATATAAAATGCTTAATTATATTCTAGAGCAACATATTCAGTGAAAGTGTGGTTGATTCAGTGAAAGTGTGGTTGTTTCACTGAAAGTGTGGTTGTTTCACTGTTGTCTATTGCTTCATTATTCTAAACACCAATTATTCTATTGTTTAAATCTACATTTTCGTAAAAAATTGTCGTTTTTAGCCTTTCACACTAATTAGGGTATTACACGGCAATTTTTACCAAAAAAAATTAGGGTTAAACGGCAATTTACCCTAATTGCCGTTTAACCCTCAAAAAATTCATTAATTACCGTTTAACCCCCTAAAACATCATTAATTGCCATTTAACCCCCAAGATTAGGGTTACACGGCAAATTTTCAAAAAATAAAGGGGTAAACGACAATTATTGTAAATTGTCGTTTACCCCTTAAAAATTTTCAAAAATTGCCTTTAATCCTTGCGTTTCCATGTACAACCTATTTTGCACCTATATAGGGATAAACGGCAATTTTAATAAAATTTTAGGGGTAAACGGCAATTATTGTGAAATTGTCGTTTACCCCTTAAACATTTTTCAAAATTGTCTTTATAACCAAAATTAGGGTTTTCAAACATATTTATCACCATTCTGCGGGTAAAAGGCAATTTCAGCATAAGTGTGAGGGCAAAAAAATTACCTAATATCTGGGTTTCTTCATGGCAATTTATTTTTACAAACGCAATTTTTTTTTTCACTTGTAGTATGTTGAGATGAAAAATGAAGGCAAGTCAAGTAAAAATGCAATATAAAGAACAAAAACATACAATATTCACAAGTCAAACGCATCAATGATTAGTAAATTCAAGTGATCAATCATGTGTGGTCCACATCCACTATTCATCCAAGTAAAAGTCAAAAAAAAGGGTAAAAAACAACCAAACTTATCTTTTTGTGGTAGAAAAATTACACTCTATATCAATTAGGGTACAAAATAATCATCCCTATATAAATTAGGGTATTTTGGGCCCCTACCCCAATTTTAATATATTTATTGATGATTTATAATGATTTCTTACTAAATATATTAGATTTCTGATTCATAAACGGACTCATAATCATAGAACTCCATTATATGTATGAGAAAGTTTGTTAAAGTATCCATTATATATATTCTTTTAATTTGCTAATTATATGATAAGTGATTCTATTTTAAGTATTGTATCTGGTTGAGTGAATAAGCTTTGAAAAAACATGATCTGTTAAATATTTCAAAAAGATATCTACATACTCTTAAATTAAGAACAAACTTATAAATCATCTTTTCTTCTTTTGAGGGGACAATAAATTATCTTTTAAAAAGTAAGCATTCTATTTATTTTTAAGTAAGACCTCATTTATCATCAGTATATCCTTTAAACCTAATAGCTTTAATTACAAAACACTGTTACTAACATCTTATAAATTTTATTCTACTATATTTTATCCAAAACACTTTAATAATTTATTTTTTTAGAAGAATAATTTACTTTTAAATAATCTAATTCGCATCTTGTAAGCTCCCTGAGAAATGTTGACCTTTTTAAAATAGTTTAGGCAAACAACATTGAAATCCAATTATTATATATTAATATCATGAACTCTCTGGACTCCATATAAATTTAAGCCTTCTCATAACTTTTGGAGGTTCTCAAAATCTTAAATTTGGAAGGGAAAAGAAACAAATTAATTCTAAACGAATTATACTCTTTTACATCCAATAACATAAAATTATCACATTAGTCTATTTAAAAAGAATAAAAAATAAAAAATGTCACATTGGTTGCGTAGTCAATCAATCATTTTCCGAAAAAATTGACCAAATAGCTAATTTTACCAAGTTCCAGTGTTCATATGAGCAAGTCTAACCTTTGACAGTGTGTGGGTACATATGAAAGATCTTTTATTAGAAAAACCTTAGCAGGTACATGATTACATCTCCTCTACCAACCATTAAACAAAAGTTTTTAATACGGATATTTTATTTTTTCTATGAGAGTCATGTTTGAAAATTTTAAGATTTTTTTTCTTGAAATTTATATAGCAGATTGATGTGAAAAATAATAGCAGTTACAATTAAAAGTAAAATTGAATATTTTGTTTATTAAAAATTATGTAGTATTGACGTGGTATATAAGTGAGATGAAAATTTTGGTATCAAATTATTTTTCCTCCTTGGGACGAAGGGTTTTCACTATAAATTACAATATTTGATGGAACTGTATAGTATTTTTGTATAGTTATATTAGAGGATTCGACTACTCAATTGCATAATAAATTATAACTATTGTTGATGTGCTAATTCGGATAGACGTATTCAAGTCAAACAATCAATTTAAATAATTAAGATAAGTATTTAATTCTCCTCGGAAGCAGCTACTCAGCAAGGTTGATTTTGATCAATCATATCGAGTCTGTATATTGCTTAATTTAGAGGATTGAGTACAAATTTCATAACTCCTTGTAACAAATGAAACTTCTATTTAGATAAAAACCCATAAGATCTTCCCAAAGTTTGATTTAGGGAATCTCAATCTAATTATACTAACTATGATAGGATGAGTATTCCTGATTTTGTGGACTATTATCGGGGAGATTCTGGCTGAAATCCGAGAATGAGGTGATCGGCTCGATCTCTGGTCGGTAGAGTCGGAGTAGCTTGAGAGAGAGAGTTGTGTGGTCACTTGATTGGGTTAGTGCCTCTTTGCTCAAAATAGGTCTTTTAGGGTCAATCCTTTTTTGGCAAACAAGATTTTCTATTCTATACTAATGTTTCATCAGTATTTCAAAATAACTTAAGTGTAAAGATGACATCACAAATTTACAAACACCAACTTAAAATAGAGGATCTCTTCCTTTTCGAACACGGAATTGATCTTTCCCATTTCTCCGACCAGTTAGCCTCTTTGGTCGGTTCCGAAGGTCTGATTGGCCACCACTTACCGAATTTTGGGAGGATTTTGATATAATACTTAATTAGGATTTTCTAGAACCCCAACCGATTATATTTTTTGGGATGGGTTTTGGTCAAGCCTGTGGAATCAGATTGATTTATCAATCATTGAATAGTTATTATTATTACTCATTATGTTGATCTTGATCTAACCCAAACAAATTAAAACTTTCTTTCATATCATCATCCAACTTTTAAGTTGAATCCGAGATCGAGTCAACGCCATTAACCCAGCCCGATCATTCAATTAAGTTAAAACCTAAACAATCCAAGATTCCTCTGCTGCAAATCACTCAAGATTTATTAGTCACCCACAAAATCTTTGAAACTTTCATAATCTTTTGTCGTTATTGTTTTTTTTCCTTTTCTGTTGATAGCTTCTATCGATTATGACTTGAACCGAGTTGACTATAATAAATCACTGGTGCGTGATTAGCATGATATATATATTTTATCTTCTTTGTTTCCCATTTGCAGAAAACAAAACCTATAAACTTTTCTTGATTGCTAAGAACTTATGTCAGACACATATAATTGAGGAAATCTGATACGTAATCGAGCTGTCGCACTTATCGTGTTTCTCGTTACAATACAATATTATATATACACGACATTAAATTAAGATTGTCTTCTTCATATTAATGAAAAGGATACAGCGACTTCCAACTATTACTATACTAATTTCAAAAACCAATAATGTAAATAATGATGAAAGTAATTTTTTGCAATAATGTATTGCTGTAAAAATTGATAATATAATTTAATAAAATGTTGCATAAAAAATCCATTAAAATATAATTAAGAAAATATTCGAGACAACAACATTGTTCTGAGAAAATTATTGATGAAAAGGTTTTTGAAAATAATTCAATGATAAAATATTATTGTAAAATATTTTTATAACAACTATCAATATTTTTCTGACAATATTTTATTATAATTAATAAGTTTTTTATTGTAATGATCATATTATTGCAGTAGAATTACAAATTAATCATATCGATTGTGAGCCTTTCCAAGTTTCTCTTAATAAAAGTCCATTCATTGATGATTGTCAACGTTACCAACATGTGATCGACTTAACCTTGTGAGTTGGTTCATTGTTACATGAGATAGATTGTAAAGTATATAAAGCTAATAATTTAATTTTTAAATTATTATTTTATACTTTCTTATAATGAATATTAAAATATTAAATTAAACTTAATTACATTGAATAAAATTAATTAATGTAGATTTTAGCGTAATTTTATTGATAGAGAAAGTATGCTTTTTCGATCTCATATATTTTCCACCAAATAACATATATACCACATGTATGGTATTAAAATTATTTTTATTATTTCTATATTATTATATTAAGATGCAATACGAAGATCTTAAAAGAAAAAATATATATGTAGCAGAGAATTCACCTCGAATTGAAGCACCGGGTGTGAATGCATGATCCCAATAAATCTGGAGAGTTGCTTTCTTCACATGAATTGCATTTAAACCTACGTTGAAAATTAAAACTGGAAAAAAGAGAAAAAAAATTATGTTCTATATATAGCCAACTAATTACAAAGCCAGTAATTAAGTAAGTCTATTATTTTGGCATTGAGCTCAGGTATATGGGAAGTACCACATTCTGATGCTGTACACAAACTTACTCTATTTTCCATTCTGCAATTAAGTTTTGTTGTATGGAAGAAATTATCTATTGAAAATACTATTAATATCTCATAATTCTAATATTATTAGATGTATTGGTAGTACTGTTGGCAATATATGTGTTCAACACAATTTGCTATATAAAGAAGATTCTTATTCTACCGTTGTTTTCTTGCCAATCGGTTGAATTTCTTGTTTAAATGATACTCCCTCCAATCTCAATTAAGACAACTGTTTTAGAGATCAAATTTTGTTTTCAATTATTTATCTTTTTAAATATTATTTCTACAATTTTATTTTAAAATTATCTTCATTACAATTTCTTAAGAAAACTTTAGAATTTTGATAGGTTTAATTTTCCTAAATTAATCTGATTAATTTTTTTTTTTTGGGATCATAAATTCTTTGATTAGCTATCATATATTTGCTTTAATATATCACAAAACTTAAAAAAAAAAAAAAAAACACTTGATTGGATCGAAGTGAGTATATTTTATAACAAAACCCTCCAAAACTTAGCTTCAAACCAAAACTTCTTTTAGTTGTACAAATAATATTTAATTTCATCATTTAGTTCAATACTCTAGTTTAAGGTAAAGTCTTGAATGAGACCATTTCATGGATTCCATATTGTGAGACGGGTCGGATCGAATACAATAAATTATATAATATTTTTTTATATATTAGATAATATTTTTTATTATAAGATTCATTTTGAATTGAGTTGGATCATAAAAAAATTATATAATATTTTTATGTATATCATGTAATACTTTTATATTGAGTTGAGTTAGACTATAAGAAAAGATGTAATATTTTTATGTGTATCAGACAATACTTTTGTGTTATAGGATATATGAACCGAATTGAGTCGGGTCGGGTCTTAAAAAATACGTGGATCCTAGGGCTTGCAGGTGCTTTTCTCCTCGTACAACATGTAATACTTTTATGTATATTATATAATATTTTTCTATATATCATGTAATACTTTTGTATTTTGCACATATATTACATAATATAATACAAAGTATTACCTGAAATATAAAAAAATATTACCTAATACACACAAAAATATTACCTAATTATTATATCCGACTCGACCCATCTCACGAATTGAGATCCGTAAGACGATCTCATGCAATAGCTACTCATAGTTTAAACATATACATCTTGATAATATTTGGAATTCTGCACAAATTGCAATACAGAAATTGTATTGATAGTTAATATTTCATTCTGTAAATAGAGATGGGGAATCCCTAGTGATTAGTGAAATTATATGAAAATTAATTATAGAAATAATAAATGCATAAGCTTTGAATATATATACGAGTTAATTACGTGGATTTTTTTTTTTCCGACCCAAATTAAGATTAGAAAACTTATTTAATTTAAATTCAAACACCACCATCATAATCTACATTTTTATAAAGATAAGACACCACTTAAACTTTTATACAAGATCAAAATTTTTATAAAGATAAGACACCACTTAAACTTTTATACAAGATCAAAATCACGTTACTTAAATTAATTTGGTTACTTAAATTAATTTGATTAACAATGAAAACTTTGATTAAAATGACAATCAAGATGAAAGTTACTATTTTTCCAACAATTAATTTTAAGCAACATAAAAGTTATTATTTTTCCAACAATTAATTTTTTCCAACAATTAATTTTAAGCAACATAAAAGTTATTATTTTTCCAACAATTAATTTTAAGCAACATAAAAGTTATTATTTTTCCAACAATTAACCCTATATATATGTACGCGATGTATAAGTGTTGTTTCTTGAGCAGTGAAGTAGCTGATTCTAAATCCTATAAAGAATGCCGGCTCAAGTGATTCCTGAGATCAACTTTTTGAGCATCCATGGAAAGGAAATCGCCACTGATCCCTCCTTCAAAAGGTGCTTTTCCAACATTAAAGTCGTGTTCAACTTTGCATTAATTCATTATTCATTATTTCATTTACATTCATACAGATTGGCCGGAAAGATTGCAATTGTAACCGGCGGCGCTAGGGGCATCGGCGAAGCCACCGTGAGGCTCTTCGCCCTCCACGGCGCCACGGTAATAATCGCCGACATCGAAGACTCGCTCGGTAACTCAGTCGCCGATTCACTCTCCCCCCACGTCACCTACGCCCACTGTGACGTCACCTCCGAGGCCCAAATCGAAACCCTAATTAGCTCCGCCGTCTCCGCCCACGGCAGACTCGATATACTATTCAGCAACGCCGGAATCCTCGGCGATCAGTCGAGGCACAAGAGCATCGTCGACTTCGACGCCGACGAGTTCGACCGGGTGATGAGGGTAAACGTCAGAGGGGCGGCGCTTGGGATGAAGCACGCCGCCCGCGCCATGATCAGCGATGGCGGCGGCGGGTGCATCATCTGCACGGCGAGCGTGGCAGCGGTGATGGGCGGGCTTGGGCCACACGCTTACACGGCGTCGAAGCACGCGGTGGTGGGGCTGGTGAATAACGCGGCTTGCGAGTTGGGGCGGTATGGGATACGGGTCAACTGCATTTCGCCGTTTGGGGTGGCGACGAGTATGCTGGTGAAGGCGTGGCGGAGGGATGACGGCGGCGGTGTTAGTGAGGAAGAGGTGGAGAAAATGGAGGAGTTTGTGAGGGGGATGGGGAATTTGAAAGGGGCGACGCTGCGAACGAGGGATGTGGCGGAGGCGGCGGTTTTTCTTGCAAGTGATGAATCGAAGTATATTAGTGGTCATAATCTTGTTCTAGATGGTGGAGTTACTACCTCCAAGAATTTGGTTGGACTATAGAACCTTCATTTACTCTTTTCTCATTTTTCAATTTTAGTTGTAATTTTTTTTTTCTTTTTATATTTGGATTTGGGTCTGGGGAAATAGTGCTTAGTAACTTTCCAATGATGAGATAATGACATATTTGACAGTAATTGTAGTTTATCCATTATGCAACCACATCAATTACTTTTGTGTGTATTATTAATTTATTAAAATGATAAATACAAAAGTTTAAAAAATGAAGAAAATAAGAAAAGATGTTGTATTGTGCCCACTAGATCAGAGCCCTCCACTCACTCTCTCTTATAATAATGTTTCTGTAAGAGAACTTTACAAGTCTGCAAAAACACAATTCAATACACATTAACGAGTAAACAAAAGTCACCAACATTCAGAAAGTTATAATTCCAATAAACATTAATTAAAATATTTTAGATAGATTATACCATACTAATAAAGAAAATATCTATAATATAGGGAAGATGTGACTATCTTTATGGAACTGAGAAAGTATAATTTATCAAATCCAATAAAAGTTCATTAAAATTACAACAAAAACAAACGTCAGAAATTATATTTAATTATATTTATAATTTTATTAAGCATATATTTTTTGTTCTAATATATTCTTTAGATTCTTCATTTTTAAATTTTCACATTCTAGCCCAAAGTCACCACATGTAGCTCAATTCATTAAATATGTCCAAATCCAATACCAATACTTCAACCGACCATTACCCAACCCATCAAAAAGTCCTACATTTTAGATTTGACATTTTATTTTTACACCTAAGTAGTGAAAAGAGAACGATTTGATTAATACTGCACAAAAAATAGGTTATGAATGAAAAAATTATTGCAGTTTGATTTTTAGTTTTTTTTGAAAAAGTAAAAGAAAAATGAACCAAGAAGATCAACCATGATAATCCCTGTTTTATAATATTTTAAGAAAACCCATAACTGGCAATCCACTTTGGTGCCCAAATAAAAGAACACTTGTCAGTTGTATCCAATTTCGACAAATTAAGAATAGCTTATATAAAATAACTGGGCTTCTTCATAATGGGCATAGCATGAAATTTAAAAAAAAAAAATTTGATTCAACAAAAAAATGAGTCTATGCTTGGAGTGAATGCAAAAATTTGCAGTACACTAGTAATCTTAGTTATTGAATCTTCCATTATTGCATCATAATCCTTCATTTTAACTGATTTGTGGTCTAATTTCTGCCGTGAGAATATTGGCTGAAAATTCATGTTAGCTGATTTGGACCCTACAAATTGAATATATTGATTTTGAGAAGATGAATGATTGAAGGTCTAGTCTTTCATCATCAGTGACCACCACAAAAACAGCCAAATTAAATATATAAAATTAAATGGAGTAGTTGTAGAGTTTCTTTCTCTATACATCTTAATGTAGCACAAAATTAATTAAGTTTGCAATGGGTCCCTAGTCTAATAAAATTGATTCAATTGTTAGGTACGTGAAATTATAAACATAACATTGTTAATTGTTATATGAATTAGTTGTGCATGTGAATTTCCAAGATTCTGGCAAAATTTGCCCTTAAATTACATAAAAGAGAAATTACAGATTTCGTCCCACAAGTCACATATGGTGACGAGATCAATTATAAAGCGATCGATGCATGCACCGAAAAAGTGAAGATGGTCATTAATTAGAAGCTGAAAAAGGGACACAACATATAGTACGTAGTTCCAAAAACTTTCCCATAGCAAATGGTTTGTAGATAAGAAAGAATAGAGTGAATAGAATACAGATATGGTGTTATTACATTGTATTGTAGGGCTAATTCCACTACAAATTAAATTCTTTTCTGACAAGAGTTTTTCAATTGATCCAACAAATGATGGGTACAAAGGGTTCACAGTACATTACCACTTCACTTCCCATCCATTGGGGTTCAATTCTATGAATCAAATTCATTGCATGCACGTACACAGTACACTCACTGAATTTATGGTTTCCTTTTGTTTGTATGCTGTGTATGTAGGGTAGATTTCATGAATGTTCAAATCTGGTACAAAACCGGACAACCAGATATATTAATTAATAACATTTTCAATTAACATATACATGTGGTTTATTATGATAATAATGACAATATATATATATATGTATATATATATATATATATATATATATATATATAAGAATCGCCACTTGCCTCAACTTTTTTCATAATAATATTTTTTTAAATAAACATAATTTTTAATTATGAAATTTTAAGTACAATAACTTTTAATATGACTAGCTAATTAATGATTTTAAATTAATATTTACAATATATATTACTAAATAATACTCCCTCCGTCCCGCGTCACTTTGCACACTAAATTGGGCACACTTTTTAAGAAAAAGTAGATATTTGTTTTTTGGTTGAGGGTATAGTGGTCAAATTAGGCACAACTTTTAAGAAAAAGTTTGAATATTAAATGGTATTGTGTGAGAAAAAGTAATGGCATTCTTTGTAAATAAATGTGTATTGTGAGGGTGTTAATTATGTTAAAATTTGTCATTTTTGGGTGTGCAAAGTGTTTGGGGACAAATTAAAAAGGAAAGTGTGCAAAGTGTTAAGGGACGGAGGGAGTATAAGAATTTTAGATGTATTGTTAAAATAGCATATATGCTATACTTCAAATATAGAAATTATTTATATATTTAAAATTTGTTTATTTTAAAAAAGTTGACAAAAATAAAAATAAAATAAAGGTGAATTGATTAAAAACTATTTCTTATATATAAAGGAATGACCACTTGTACGTCGACATGTCAAGCCCACAAATTTTCTCATAATAACATTTTTGTAAAATAAAATCTTTAATAAATGAAATTTTCAAGACAATAGATTTTAATAATATGGCTAATTAATGAGTTTTAATTATTATTTATAAGAAACATTATTAAATAATATAAGAATTTTAGTTAGATTAATTTATTAAAATAACATACGCTATATTTCAAATATAGAAATTATTTATATATTTGAATATTTTTTTTTAGTTTAAAGAAGGTTGACAAAAATATAAATAAATAAGAAAAAAATAAAATGAAGGTGGGTTGATTGAACTTTTCACGGTTGATCGGTTCGTAGACCTTTTTTTATCGTTGTGAAAGATGGAGTTGTTGTAGATCCTATCTACCACAACGGTTAATAACCGTTGATGTATATGACAACCACAACGATTATTAACCGTTGTCGAAGATATGTTATTGTATACTAAATCATGACACATCATCACTAATAATTGAGCATTGTTTGGGATTCGAACTCGAATGCCAAGGTACTCAAACCACTAGACCACTAGTGTTTTATGTATTTATATTCTACATGCATTTCTTTTATTGACAAATTATATATATATATATAATTAATGACTAATTAATATGTTTCATAATATTTAATCTAATTTCATTTTAAGATAATTATAAAATATACTAGTGCATATTATTAATATATTTTATAAAAGTACTAGTTTTTAAAATTATGAGTTTGTTCATATATATAAGATAATATTAATGCAAATAATATCAAATAACATCAAATAATTAAACTTTTTAACATTAATTTAATTAAAATAATATATAATTTTTATATTATTATATAAAAAAAATTTGTATTGACCAATTAATATATGAATGTTTTTTTTATTTTGAAAAATATTTTATGGTTCAATTAATATATTTAAGTTTTTTTTTCATATTATTCTTTTAATTAATCTTTTTTATATCTTTTTATATCTTTTTTTTATTTTATAAAATACTTTTATAAAATAATTTATGTTTTTGGTATTAATTTTAAAACCAAACTCATTTATCTTTATTTTCTAAAATAATAATATATAATTTTTATATTATTATGTAATATAAATTTTTATATTTTTCAAATTAATATATGTATTGTTTTTTTGTTGTAAAATAATTTTTTGTTCAAATTAAAACCAAACTCATTTTATCTTTATATTCTAAAATAATAATATAAAATTTTTGTATTATTATATAATACAATTTTTTGTATTTCTCAAATTATTATATATAATATAAATATATATATATATATATATTTTTATATATTTATATTGTTATAAAATAATTTATGTTCAATTAGTTAATTTAAGTTTTTTTTGATAATAATTTTTTTTTCTTAAATTAAATAAATTTAAAAATCTGAATTTTTACAACAGTTACATCAAAACCGTTGTCGTTGTGCAAAATAATCTGCATAATGACAAGGATACAAAATACCATTGTCCCAACCGTTGTCGTTGTGCAAAAAAATCCGTACAACTACAACGGTACAAAAAAACCGTTGTCGTTGTGCGAAAAAATCCATACAACGACAACGATACAAAAAACCGTTGTCCCAACCGTTATTGTTGAGCGAAAATATCCGCTCAATGACAACGGTAATTAACAACTGTTGTCGTTGTGCGCATTTTTTCGCACAACAACGGTAATCCGCAAAACTGTTGTCGTTATCATATACCACAACAGAAAGAGCTAAAACCGTTGTTAATCATGTGTTGTTGTTCTTCATATTTCTTGTAGTGAAATAATTGTTCAGATTTATTAATTAATGAAATTTAATAATTTTTGTGAATATTTGTTTACATAAATTATGAAATTTATTTGGAATTTTTTAAAAAAAATTATCATTTAATTGAAGAGAAAATTCAAAAACTATCCTAGACTTTAACAATAACAATCAAACTAAAAAAAATGGTGGAAATGTTGGATAATACTATAAGTATAACAAAACAAAAAAAATTCAAAATGATAAACAATTTTTTTTATATTCCTCTACAAACGCAAATACATTTTAACAATTAAATAATATATGTTAATCATATCATGTTATATTTAGTGATAAATTAGGTGATACGTATTTCACAAAACCATATAATTATTATCTATATCGTTATTAATTGTAATTTTCCCTATCGTTATTAACTGTAATCAAATACAAAAATATTTTATGAACTATCGTAGATATATATTGCAAAATAAAGATATTATTCTAAAAATTATAATATAATATATTTTTTAAAATATTTATCATAATATCAGATTTTTATAATATTATCATAACATGAAAATTGAGAATATTATACGTATATTAAGCATTGATCAGTATAATTTTTTTTAAATATCTTTGACTTTGAACTTTCATCATTTTTCAAAAATTTCCAATATCGACAATTAAAAAATGATGAAAATTCAAAGTGAAGATATTTAAGATTTTCTATACCACCAAATGCTCAATATATGTACAATATTCTCAAATTTCATGTTATGATAATATTATAAATATCTCATATCATGATAACTATATTATTTAAAATATTATATTATAGTTTGTAGAATAGTATTGATATTTTGCAATACATATTGATCATAGTTCATAAAATATTTTTGTATTTGATTATAATTAATATCGATAGAGAAAAGAGTGTGTTTTACTAGTTATATTCTTTTATATATAAGAGTATGACCAAAAGTGACGCATGACAAACTTACAATATTTCATATTAATTTCATTATTTTTTACAAATTAAATCTATAATGAATAGAATTTTAAAGCTAATTAATATAATTATTTAATAATTTCATAGTTAATGTTATAATAAACAATAGTAAATAATATAGGAATTTTAACTAAATAATTAAAATAGTACATGCTAGACTTTAAAGGTAGAAAACATTTATAAATTTAAAAACAAAAATTAAAAACAAAAGGCAAAAGTAAAGGTGCACTGACTAAAAAGAATTATTTAAACTTTTCAAACTTATTAATTAATAAAATTGAATAGTTTTTGCGACATGTGTTTCAAAATAGACTATGAAGTCTATTTAAAAAAAATTGTTTATTTATTATCATTTAATTGAAAGAAATTTGAGGTTTATTTGCAACGCTAAGAATAATATAAAACTGAAATAATAGTGGGAGTGAATAATCTAATAGACATAAAATAATAAATAAATATATATATATATATATATATTCTCTAAATAATAAATAAAAATTATTTATATTCCCTTACAAATGCAACAAATATTTCAACAATCAGACTGTGTTACATAATAAAATAAATTAAAAAGTGTGTTGCACAAAACAATATACATATATTTCTTCTTATATAAATAATATTTACATTTTTTTAATTTTAATAAATTTAATTAAACTTTATTTTAATCTTATATATATAATAATGACCATTTGTACCACATGTCAAGTCAACAATTTTTCTCATAATAATAATCTTTTAGAATAAAATCTTTCATAAATGAATTTTTAAATACAGTAGCTTCTAATATGACTAATTGATGGCTTTGAATTGATATTTATAAGAAATATTACTAAAAAGTATAAGAATTTTAGTTAGATTTGTAAAATAGACTTCAAATGTAGAATTTATTTATATATTTGATTTTTTTTAATTTAAAGAAGTTTGAATAAAATATAAATAAAGAAACTGAAAAAAAAAAAGTGGCTTGATTAAAAAAATTGCTTAAATTAATTAATTAGTGAAGTTAATGATTTTTTTTAATATATATTTGAAATAAATTGTGAAATTCATTTGGAAATTATAAATTTTATTTTTTTTATCATTTAATTGAAAAGAACATTCGAGAACTGTTCTAGATTTTGACAATAAAATGACACTAAAAAATGGTGAAAATGTTGAATAATATAATAAACAAAGCAATAAATATGTTTTCAAAATAATATATAAAAAAATTATTTATATTCCTTTATAAATATAAATACATTTCAATAATTAAATAATGCAAAAATCAATTTAAAATAAGATTCTTTTTCAATTTGCAACCTAAACTTTTTTTTTTCTTTATCTAATTGCAACTTCTATGTTCTAGATTTTATCCAATTGCAACTTACATCACTTTAACGATTATTTTTCCAGCAAAATGGAGCTAATGTGATTCGCAAGTGATTAATTTTTTCATTTTGCAACCTAAACTTTATTTGTTTATCCAATTGTAACTTCAAGTTTTGAAATTTATCAAAATGTATCCTAAATTAGGGGTTGTAATTGGATAAAAAAACAAAGTTTAGGTTGCAAAGTAAAAAATTAAATCATGGGCGGAAAAAATGATTTTATGTTGTAGTTAGATAAATTCAAAAACTTCAAGGTTGCAATTAATTAAAAAAATACTTTAAATTGAAAAGTAAAAAAAGTAGGTTTATTTTTGCAATTAACCCTAATAATATACTAATCACATTATATTATATTTAATGTTAAAATAGGTGATATGTATTGAATAAATCATAAATTAATTTTTTATGTAAATAATAATTAATTTTTTTTAAATTTTATTAAGTTGATATTTTTTTTTATATCCCATATATTAAACAGGCGTACTAGTATTATAATATATTCTATAAGAGATCAACATTATTTAGAGTCAAAGATAGCCGCACAATTGAATACAACTATCAAGTTAAAAGAAAAGGTAAATTATGAAGGCTAAAAGTTATATGCATCAAGACATGGATCCTAGATTCGTGCCCTCAATCCAAATTGGTGCGTGGGTTGTTTTTACACGCATCTTTACGTGTGACCACATCATAGTTGGTGTGCACCACGCACTACCTGAATTTTATACTTTAAGGTATCACTCATTTACTCTTAAGGTATCACACATTTACTTTTAAGGTATCACACTGTTACCCGTAAAAACAACGTTGCTTTCTTCTTTTTCCTCTTTTTTTTTTCTCTCTCCTTCTTCTTCTTAATCTATTTTCTTATCAATTTGTTATTTTTCTTATTTGTTTTGTACATTATTCTTCTTCTCTATCTTCTTGCTCTTATTCTTCTTCAAATCTCCATAAAGTCATTTATGGGGTATTACATAAGTATCTTATAGGTATTACATATGTTCCTTTTAGGTACTACAAATCAGTAATACCTTAAAAGTAATTTCATAATATATTGAAGGTATTATTTACATATCATTCAAGCATGTAATTTTGTAATAACTGTAGACTATGTCTAATACATGTTGAACAAATTAGTAATACCTCAAAAATATTTTCATAATATCTTGAAGGTATTATTTATATAGCATTCAAACATGTAATTTTATAATACTTGTACAACAAAAGTGTAATACCTGTTGAACAAATCAATAATATCTCAAAAGTATTTTTATAATATCTTGAAGGTATTACTTATATATCATTCAAGCATGTAATTTTGTAATACTTATAAATCATATGTGTAATACTTGTTGAACAAATCAGTAATACCTCAAAAGTAAAGTCAATAAAATTTCAGAAAATCACTGAAATGAAACAAAATCAGTCTGTCTCAAGAATATAATTTAGAAAAGTTGATGTTATAAATTCTTGAAACTGTTTTCATCAAAATATTTTACCTTACTCATTGTTCAAATCTCTGATTGAGTAGTTTTGATTGCAAGATAAAAGAAACTCTAAATATTAGAATGATAAGAATTCTAGATATTTAGAAGGATAAATTTGTAGTATTGTTGATCAAGGGTAAAAATTGAAAAGAAATTAAGCAAAAATTAAAAAACAATCATATGAATAAATTGATAAGGGAGAGAAAAAAAGAAAAAAAAAAGAAAAAAAAGGAAGAGAACAGTACGCATAGGAAGAAGGAACAGAGAAAAAAAACAAAAAAAAAAAAAGAGAAGAAGAAAGGGGTTTAAAAAAAAATATAGAGAAAATTAAAAAAAAAATATAGAGTGATCCATGAGCTGGCGGAGTGGGTTGGGGGCATGGATCAGGGAATCCGTGCCCAGGATCCGTGCCCCCGATACACATAAGTCCTTCTCAATTATGAATAACAATTAATGGAAGGACACAAAACTGAAAATATGAAATAATTTTGTTGGCTAATGTATACAAAATGTCACAATTACGACATGGGCAAACTATTAATTAAAAAATTGCGGTTTTAGCTAAATCTCATTAAAAAAAAAAAAAAATGAATGTATCACCATGTTTGATTTATAATTCTGAATAGGCTTGTCGCCCCATATTAATTTACAACATATAATATAAAAAATAGGTGATGATTATTTATTATTAAATTCCCCCTTTTTCCTAAAAACAATTCTATAAATACCCTTTCCATTTCCCATCTACCAAGACTACCATGCAAGAATCCATCAAATAATTAAGTTATTTCACTTGCAAAACATTCTCATCCTCTTCTTCCATAAACACTTCTTCAATTCCTTCACTCATCACAATGGAGGCCAAAAAGGCAAATCCCACCACCACACCGTCGCCGGAAAACACGAACGTCACCACCGTCCTCAGCCTCTACGAGGCGTTAGCAACCGGAATTACGACAATCTCTGACCTCATTGCTAGTGACCTGGAGTGGTGGTTCCACGGCCCTCAGAACTGCCACTACATGATGAAGATGCTGACCGGAGAATCCTCACCGTCGGATTTCAAGTTCAAGCCACGAAGCATCGACGGCATAGACGAGGAGTGTGTGATAGTGGAGGGGTGGGAGGGAGATCAAGTGTATTGGGTGCACGTGTGGACCTTGAAAGATGGTGTGATCACTCAGTTCAGAGAATATTTCAACACTTGGTTAACTGTAGAGGATTTGAGGCAGCAGCCTATGGTGAAGTGTATGAGGTCCACCACTCTGTGGCGGAGCCATCCTCATGACGTGGCCAACCGCCGCTCCTTGCCGGAGCTCATGCTTGCCATTTGAAGATATATAGGAGCAATTAATTTAATAATGTTTTCTTGAGTAAAATCTAGAAACAATTATCTTTTCGTAATTATAAATAGTGGTAGATTTAAAAGCTGAGGTCCCTTAGTTTATGTTGTCCTTATCTTCATGTAATTATTATAGTATTTAAGATGAGGAAAGATTAAGGTTTAAGGAAGCCCTTGATTAATCTTATTTCATCTCATAGAATGTGGTTTTTATTATGATAAACTAAACGACAATCATAAATAAATTCCCATCAATCCAAAATTTGTAAGTAGAAAATTGATATTGGTACTAAGTATATTAAAATGGAAACATGTGCTTGTTGAACTACAAACTAAGCATTATTACTTTTATTATATTTAATGTTATATTTTATATTTTAAAATAATTATCATATATTACTTTTATTATATTTAATGTTATATTTTATATTTTAAAATAATTATCTTATATATCATGTGTATTAAATGACATTACTTATTAACACATAATGTATATTAAATATCATGTGACATCAGATGCAAATACTATATTCCATAATTTGTTTTTTTGGGACAACCACAAAAACAAAATAATAAGATTAGGAAGAATGTAAATAGGCAAAAGATGACAAAACATTAAATACAACAAAAATTGACAATTTTATCCTTGATGAAATGAGATCTACCTCATAAGAAAATCAAGTTAGAGAAAAGAGGAAGGATATTTTTGTCCCAAATACTTTTTTTTATTTGCTAACAAAAACATGTTTCTAAGGACTTGGATAGATTCTAGAAAAAAAAATGGTTCTTATTTTAACTATTTCTACCCATTATCACCTTTTCGTTTTGATCTCAAATATTTCACATGGCATGCAATGATAAAGATAAAACTCGAAAAGTGTATTATAATATTATCATCAGAGATATGACCCAAAATATGATGAACAGAGACAAAAAAAAAAAAAAAAAAAAAGAAAAAGGAAAGTTCTAGTGTCAACACTGCCTTGATAAGCAAGATGAAACTAATACCACAGAAAAGCTTGTCTTATCAGTAGGGCAATATGTTGGGATTTCTTGGAACACCCCTTGGTGGTTAAACATTATTATTACACAAAAAAACAAACACTATTAAATAGGTTACAACAGAAGAATCTAGAAAGATCTGTGAGATGCCAAATCAAGCAGTGTCCGAAAGAAACGGTGAGGATACATGGGAGGTTTCTCTGCAAGTGCCTACACATGGGAGTAATCCATAACTGATTAGGAATAACTTCAACAATGATCAAGAAAATCATATTCCCAATCACATTGAAGTTGTATTGAAAGGTGGTATCATCAAGATTACCTGATGAATTAGTACAGTGGAGGGTGTCATCCCAGGAACTGTGTTAACCTCAATGATTAAAACCTGCAACAATTGATTATAGTATTATGTTAAGAGATTCTTGACAACTCTGATTTATAAGTCACCTACAAGTTTTCAGAACATTGGCTAGGTCTGTTTGAACACATTGCATCGGATTGTTTTATATGGAGTAAATTTAGCTCAACTGACCTGGCCGTTGTCAGCATTGAGAAAGGCATCGATTCGTGAAAATCCTTCCAACTGCAGGGTGTTGGCTATGAGCTCAATATGTTTTTTACATTTCTCCAGGGCCACATTACTGTTTTTATGGATTAAAGTGTAAGCAGGAGAGAGAGAGAGAAGATAAAGGACGTAGACTGATATTACACTCATAGAGTGTTGCAATATAAAGGAGAATGAAAGAAATTCAACAATGGTTCACACATCATCTTGCACCAACATATAAAGATCTAGAGTCTTAGTACCTAAATATTGGAACTTGAAAAGGATAACTTGAGAAAATGACGATCATGTCTATCATACGACCACGATATTAATTAATGGCATCAGAATGAAATATAGTTATGGACTCGGCCTAACAATCATAATTTACATCAAATGATGAGACTCTGTATGTAGTTTCATATGAAAGTTCATTATAAGTGGAACATTTTTTCTACTAGTCCACAAATTCTTTGGATGGAAAAAAGTGAAGGATATTATGGGGTACATTGCAAATAGACTGACAACACCTAAGATCATAGAAAGTTAATTCTAACAACTACATCGCATCCCAAAGCTGCAGTGAGTAGTAAATAATGTCCACAAAGGAAAAGGGCGGTGTCAAACCTTATAATAGAGAGGGGTGGTGGAGTCAAGTTGATGCCGGTTCCACCTGACATAAAAAAATTAACTGCATCAGACACAAAAAAAAATTATGGAGAAGACATTCTTCACTTATCACATATCGGTATCTTATTGTCAACCTCTGGAAATATACAGAGATTCAGTGAGTCTGTATGACCAATTTGTAATAATATTAACTCGTGTACAACTTGAAATTGTCATCGAAATGATTGAGAAGTCTTAAGAAATATGGACATTAAAGTACAAGAAACCCAATTTGAATGTGCTTATTTCAAATCAAAAAAAGTTTTAGACCTTTGTGCAGACATTGGCAATTAATAATAGTGCAGATAATTTTCATCACCAACTATGATACCTACGAAAAAAATTTACTTGCTACATCGTCCACACCAAGTTGGAATACCTTGAAATTTCTCCTCTAGTGATAATATATCTCCAGTTTCTTTCACAGTAATGCTGGGAGTCAATGACCTCATTGACCCACGTTTTCCTATTACACCAACTGTTATTTCCACCCATCGGTTGTTTCCTTTCCACAGAAGATCACGTGTATTTCCAGAACTTTGTTGTGGTGAAAAAATTATCTCATCAGTCTCAATAAAAGGCTCAAATATCAAGAGCTCCGGAGGAGGAATTGGCATTTCAATCATTCCATGTGCCTGTCAGAGTTAGTGGAAAAATGTCAACAAAGTCAAAGAACAAATGTAAAGCTACAATTTTATTTGCATAAATTAACTTCAGGAAAAACTGTTGTCAGCCGGCAACCAGAAGAACTCAGTAGAAGTTGCACGAAAGGGTATCATCAACCGGAGAATTGAAGGCTCATTTCATTTCATAACAGTTGTAGCAGATACAAAATGCGATGAATACTTATAAATTAAGATTAAACTTCAACAACCAAGTATCACGGGCAGTAGTTTTTTATTTTATGATATACTAGAAGAGAGTTTGATGAAAGCAAACACTTAAAAGTTTTCTGTATTTACTGATTTAGTATTTCTTATTTATACTTCCCAACATCAATCATCTATAACATTTATATATATAGTTATATGAGCAAAAAATATAGATCATCAATACCTTTGACAAACTATTAGGAGGAATTCGTGGAAGGCGGCTCTCCAGTGCTTTAATGTACACCGCAAGGTCCCCATCACAACTGTTCAGTGAAATGGCATACATCATGTATTCTTCCATATCAATGGGACACCAGACAGCTCAAGAAAATTCTACAGCATGAAATGCAATTCCCAAATATCAAATCACGTATACCTACCATAATCTCGCTACTCCAGTTGAGCAACCATCTCTAGCTGGTTTAATGCAAAGTGTTTCAGACTGAAGTTTTAATGTCAAGTCTCGCCAAATCTCAATTGGTGGTATTTTCAGTAAATCCTCTTTCCTTCTTACATCCTTAGCAATTGTAAGGACGCCATCAGCTGAAAGCTGAAACCAAAATTGTGGCCTTTGTTAAATTAGCAGATATCATAAGAACTTCCAGAACTATGCCAGGGTACTGTAAAAGATAGCTTGACAACTGAGATCATTACCAAATAAGACAACCAACACAAGGGAAAAGGTATAGAAGTTCAAATGCTCTATCAAACATTATGCTGTAATTAACTCTATTACTGTCCGCAGGTTTATATTTTTTTCCAAGAAATAATATGACACATAATGTAAAACTATCATATGCAACCATATTTCATCAAAAAGAATTATATCAGATGAACACACTTGGCCCAAGAAAAAAATTGATACATGTGAGTTAGAAATATGTTTCTTAAATGAAGTTCGAGGATATATTTAAACTGTTTCTTTATTTTATCCCAATTAAAACTAAGCAGCCTCACTTTTTTCTATTTTTACCTTTTTTTTTTTTAAGGCTGCAATTACAACCTATTGACCCATCACTAAGTTGAAAATGATGATCGTATATTTGATGTCAACTGAAGGGAGGACAAGCAAGCTAAGAGTACAAGGATGAGGGAATAAGTGAGATCCTATAGTAAAAGTTCATTCACAAAATATATTTTTACCATACATGTTGGAGGGCAAGAGATGTAGCAACTTTATCCATACATGTCTTGGAAGCAATGACGCCAGGACCTTAGATTAAAACAGCAGATGATCAAAGTCATGTCACAAAGGTAAATCAGAATGACCTTATTACATGTTCCATAACATAAGTTGCTTTGAAACTCGTTAACAATACATTACAGGGCTTATTTTTCCTAACAAACTTCACGAGTACAAACATTACCTGTATAGGAAACTCCCTCAGCCTCCAACAGCGACTGGAGTGTGCCGTTTTCACCTATTCCTCCATGAACTGTCCAGTGGATTAACAATCAGTACTGTAGCTAGAGGTAACCTTGCTCTCCATTTATTTTAATTTTTCAGGAAGACATAATCACAATGCAAGAGGTCAACATGTCCAGTAATTTAATCCCATCGAGATAAATATTGATACTCTATCTAACAAGCTATCCAATGAAGATCAATCCAAGAGGTCATCATCGTACATAAATGTCTTTTTCAATGGCCATTTCATGATTATTAATACTAACAAACATTATTGATCTGCTCCAAATATTATTTGACAGTCATATACACACAAGTGAACTTCTAACTCAATTGCAACGTAATCAGAACTGGAGATCCCTCATTGTCTCAAAATCAATTTAGGCCTTTATAAAATATGTTCTCAGTAATGAAATCCCCCCAGCCATTATATTTGAGACAACTAGGCTGACCCATGTACTTCTTATCTATTTAAATAATTATGTGGAAATTACCAAAAGAATCTTAATACAGTTATGCAAGTTGATGAAGGGACAGTTAGCAGAATTTTAGAACCACATGTGGAATACATGTTGATCATGCACAAATGGGTACGATTTAAAGTTTTACTGAGGGTGGAATAGCAATTGCAGAATGCATAAAAATACTTGAAGATGGAAACTACTATGAAGGTATGAATTACTCGTTTAGTAAATTTTTCAACACCTGCTATAAAAACTGTAGCATCAACTTCTTTAGCTTGCTTGATCCATTGGCCGAGAGAATATCTCTTCGGCAAACCATCAGATATGTCAAACCCACTGAACCAATCATGTTTCTTCAAGCCTTCCATGATTTCATCCATTACTTGACTCCGCAAGTGTGATGTCAAAGCTGCGCGAACAGGTTCAATTGCCTCAATGCATGCATCAAGAACTTCTTCAGTAGTATGTCTGAGCACAACTGAGTATCTGTGCACCAAGAATCGAGTCAAAAGAAGGAAAAATACGCGAGATGTGAAGAGTAGGAATATCAAGGATCAAATAGATGTTTTAACACTAGGTGGTGCATGTGTGAGCTCTGCATTATTGTTAACCCAACAAATTGTGGATTTGACTATTAGTATAATTTTTCATTTTTAAATAAAGATCAAAATATTTTTTTGAGAAGACTATCCTTCAACATATTATACACAACTAGTCCAACTATAGATTAATAGTATATATTTAAGCATGATACAAAAGGTACTCACGGTAAGGACCAAACTGTTCTCAAGCCAGTCTCACCAGAGTCCATATTGGATGAGTACTCGTTTCTGGATGCAAGCAAACATGGTATCACCTCAAGCTGTATCAAACAAATTCCAAATGGCATCACCTCTTTTACAGACAACTTGTATCACTAAGGAAATAACCAACAGTAACTTAATTCTAAGCTATAAAGTCATGAAAGTCATAAAGTAATTCTAGAGTGAGCTGCTGAGCAAATGAAATTAAAACTCAAATATAAAAGATTTGAATGATTCTAAAATTTCAGAAATCAGTGAAATATCCCTTAATGAATACTTACATCATCAAATGCTTGCAGATTCAACCAAACATTAGTTCCGCTCATAAGGGATACTTGTCGTTCTGAAGTGTCTCCACCAAAAATAACATAAACTTTCCGCAGATCTTGATTTTTTGGAAAAGCTCTGTTATTTTTTGGATATTTTGTACTTACAGAGGGACTTGATACCACACTATATTGGCGAAGGCTTGGAAATCGCAAGCAAGCATGTTGTATTACGGTGCGAAGAATATTTGAGTGTGAAAATCCAACCTGTACATGATCGTATGCATAAGATACTATTGACATGATGCATTTTATAATGCTACAGACAGTTTTCTTTTCCTCTTGAATAGAAGGCAAACATTTAGTTATGAAAAGGTGAAGTCTGATTATATAACATGTCGTGTTGGTGCAAGATTTCTCATTACAGATCTATTCCAGATGGACTGCTACTTCCTACTCCACTTCAGAATTGAAACCTAGAGAGAACAAAGCATGAACTGGAATATATAACAAAAAAAAGGATTTTTGTTTTTAAAAAAATCAAATTCTGCATCTTGGCATATTACAAAAAAGTTGACTTTTGCAGGCCTAACTATTGAAGAAAGAAAAATCGTTGCACTCTGAAACATGACGGAAGTACCTTTGATGCTTGCTGAAATAAGAAACTTGTTTGCTCCATCCCACTTATCTGGAGGTGAAAAGAAGACAAAGTTCTATTACATTCAAGACAACTTATATAATAAGTAAAGCACATATAATGGAAATATAAAAGCAAATGGATGAAAAAATCTCACCAAGTTAATATCAGTGAATACTATTGTGCCTGACTCAGATTGTCCGAACTTATTGCCTGTAAGATACGCAGTATGAGCAGAACGTGGCAAAAACCAACCATCAATTCTAGCAAAATCACGTAGGCCAAGTTGTTCAAATAATAAAGAAGCTCCTTCACGAATATTTTTAATTACATCTTCTGGAAATCGAGGTGGAGTATGGTAAGAAACCTGCAAGTTTGCAAGGCCACTTAGACAGGATTTGATGTATTAAAAAGTTGTCCTAAAGCAAAATTCTTGATTGTCAAAGGCTTAGATCAGTTGTAACTTCAATATAGTTCTCGGTCATTCTATCCAGCCCAAGAACAGAATCCACTTGCACTCGACTAATGATAAACATATCCATATGACTGAATATGATCTGATACCTTGGATGGACTATAAAATTTCAAGGTGTCTTCTAGTCTGATATGGTAATATCAAAATGACTTCGTTTGAATCCAGAATAAAAGCAAAATAAGAATGCCGATGTATGAATAAACACGTCAGGACAACCAAACAATTGTTCAAAGTTTATGTTATGTACCTGCTGTGTTGGTAGATATTTTCGCCTATAATTAAAAATAATGTCTTTCTCAATTGAATCAACACTGCCGTGAGATTGAAGTTCCACCTAGTAATAGAGCCATAGACTTACGTAAGTGAATCAAAAGATTTCAATCATAAATGCCATCTCATTAATAAAATTAAATTTCATTTATAATCTAAAACAAATAGGAGTATGCAGAGACTACTACATAAAACAAGTCTGCAGATATTCCATGCTCATAAACATCTGAAATGTGATGTCTGAGTTTAGCTGAACCTGAGATTGATTGACATACAAAAAAACAATTGGGAAAAGTAAAAAAAATCACTAATATATGTTATTGTCTTTACTTTTTCCTAAGCTTCAGTATAAATTTCTAATTTTTCTAGAGTAGTAATTAATTGTTATGTTTGTTTAGACAACTAGTCTTAATACCACAATCGAACTACAGTACGAGCTATAGGCTGATAGTTTAGAATCTGAAAGGTAGAGAACTTATGCCTGACATGAATATATATCCAGACACTTGAACTTACAATCTTAAAATGTCTTGTTGAGACAGGTAAATAGTTTACTGGAAAATGATCAGTTAAACACATGAACATACTAGTCGCAAGAATAACTATTTCAGTTTAATTGGTTTATACTTTGAACTGGTTGTTGATTGATCTTTATCAAAATCATCAGTAAGATAAGATATAAAAATTCTTTCAATTTTATCAATTGAAAAAGAATCATGAAAAGACAAATAGAATGAAAGGTAACCCTGTTCTCATGAGAAAGAGCAATAGCTCATTCCTATATTTTGCAATTTGTAGAAACAAGAAAAGGTCGTGCAGAATGGTCGTACATCACTATATGTGCCGCAAATTCACAACATAGTTTCAGATGGATGCATGCCCATTATTTTGCACTGATCTAATTATGATTACAGTTAAGTTATACAAGTAATACAAACTGTATCATCGCAGCTCTTTATGGGAATACAATTTGATGCCGGTATAAGATAGTTTGAAGAGTTACTGCAGCTTAAATTTTAAGAGGGATAACACAGGTAAGAGATGGGAGCATATACCTCTGTTGGGAGTAGAGCAACAGGATGACAATCAGAACCAGAACCAACATCAAGGACAATGGTTGTAAATTCTCTACCTCCTTCCAGAAAAATTTCTACGACGACTTTATCATCAATTCCCTGCTAAAAGATAAAACTTAACTTGACTAAATATATCTACTGATTCCAAGATTTCAGCAAGAGGAGAATTACCTCTGATATAATTGCATTAGCTTTTGTGAGAGAATCAGTAACACCGTATGCAACTGTAACTCCAATGCTTGAGCCTGCTCTTGTTGGTTTTACCTGAAATTATTACATGAAAGCCGGAACTATAAAAGACACTTCATAAATGTTATGGTTAGTAAGTGTTTCAAACTCTTAAATTAAATAAACAGTCTTACCACAACTTTTCCTTGTTTGACATCCAGATTATTATTAGTAAACCATGTAGACAGCTTAGTTTCTTCCGTTTCTCTTCCCTGAAACCAGTTATCCAAATGTCACAGGTCTAATAAAACATAATCACATCAGCAATTTTCCAGAAATTCAAAGATCTGAAACAAGAATTCTTCCATAGGCCAAAAGGTTGAGTTTTAATACTAAGGTAGGGCATTGAAAATTCAATCTTGAAATTAGGTAGCGCTAATTAAAACTAAATTATTAAAAATTAATGCTAGATAGTATGCCACTGCAAGTTATTCGTGAGATGGGATGCAGAAAGTTGCCCGTATTAGGAAGCTGGGTACGGTCATAAATCCTAGTTTGTTAAGCTCCAAAGAGGCATCGTACTGCAAATAATCCAAAGCAAACAAGACATAATTAGCCAATCAGCAAATAGGACCAAATTACAAATAATATAAAACATTCAACATAACCAATTGTCTGCAGAAGACCTGTATTACATTAATATGCATCTCACCATTCTATCACCAGAGGATTCTAGTTTTTCAATTGCTATACCATCTAACACATAGATGGTACAATTTGATGTATATTTTTCAAAAACCACTAAATAGATTTAAATTCTGTGAGTGTTGTTAGCTGGCAAAGAAATTGAGGCTCAAATAAATAAGGTCAATGTGATACAATGACATGAGAAAGTTACTTTGTCAAATGCTGTACGACATTCACTGGACTGCGTCCCAACAAAAGGAATGTTTGATTTCTCCAAAAGCTCCTGATAAAATGTATAATACAGAAGAGCATAAATTAACAATTAGTGCATTCCATTAAAAGTGCATAATTATATATATATATATATATATATATATATATATATAATTAAGTCATCGCAGTCTCACTTGAATGCCACCATCTTCACCAAAGCGACCATGTATAACAGGAAAAACTATATCCACAGAGGCGGCAAGGTGTTCGAGAAAGTCAGACAAAGATTCAAAACCTTGGGCAAGGCTGCAATCATAGTGTTTAATTTAGTTAGAGAAACTTAACCAAGAATACATTGAAGGTCAATGAACAAGCTTACCTTTCAAGTTTGAAATCAAAATCTGCAGGCGTGTTTGAGTATACCTAAAAATCAATAACAAGAAACTCAAAAACCTAAACGTCAAATTTCCAGAGTAGGAAACAGTTTCATCTTTGGATAATAAACAGTAGCAAATTAATATTAAAGAACACTGCAATAATAAGCTATGATAAATGGCGCAGTTCCAGTTTCTGCATTTTTCTCAGGTTCAATTACAAAACACCATAATCTCTTCTTTCTCTTTCTTTCAGAATCAAAAATTGAAATGTTAGTTTGCTAACCTGAGCAGGTGATATGGCGTAGGCTTTCAGATTGCAATCAATGTAATAGCAACTCACATGCAAATCATCTCCCTATCAAAAAAAAAACAAATATTAGCTAGAAGAAATACAGAACAACGTCCACTATCAATCAAAGCAAATAAATTAATAAATATAGAAAAACCGAAATTTGAAAACCTGAATATGATCGAGCACGGAGCGAGCAGAGTTGAGCGAAATCCCGCGCTCTGCGGAAGGACCACCGCAGATAAGCCCCACTCTCAAAATCCTACCTTCCTCAAAGTCGGTGACGTCACTAAACACCTTCGATTCCGTCGTGGCAGCTGAGAATTCCACCACTCCGACGCCTCGGAAACGGCGTCCGCATTTTAAACTCTGTCTCGGAAAGGCATTTGATGGCAAGTTGAGAACGCGAGTGAAGAAAGGAGGTTGATCCTGAGGCTGCCTCTCCGTCTTACTACGGAGGACGCCTGAATTAAAGGTGGCAGAAGAGGAAGCCATGGGAGTTGACTCAGTAGGGAATATGCGTCGAGTGGAGAAGCCGTAGATGGCCATTTATATACAGAGAGGAAGAAGTGCATTTTTGCTAAGGTTCCTCCTCAATTTTGGCCCCATATAAGGTTTTATTTTTTTATGTTGAGTGGGTTTCATGAAAATGTTTTTAGCCTGGATTTACGTGATGTTCATATAAAAAAGTAAAAAGACATTCCAAACGTGAAGGATGAAGAAGTTGGCTGCCAAGCCCCAATTACGCATGCGCGTGTTTCACACGCACGTCTGAAAAACTGTGAGAGTGGCTTCAACATGGAAGCAGAACAACAGTGTCTCATTATTTAAAATTCTTATTTATTTATTTTTTCATTTCGAACGTTATGCTTCTTTTAAAATTTTATTTTCAATTATCTACTTGGAGACTCACTAATTGGTTATTTGATTAAATATTTCATTCTTGTTTTCTTACTTAATTTTTTTGGAAATTATTGTAAATATATTTGGGGTAGTTAAAATTAATTTTATTGGCCCTTTGTCTCACTAAAATATATTTTGTTATTTCATTAATTTTATTAATCTCAATAAATAAATTTGATTACAAGGATTTGGCCTTTTGTCTTTTTGAACAAAAATTATTAGTATACCCGCAATGCGCTTGTTATATAAGTTCTAATAATTTGTAATGTTAATGATATAATGTAATAATATATCATTTAAATGTAAAATATATGTTGCTTTTAATATCTATATTAATAAAAATGTTGATATTTCAACTTTATTATTTTAAATAATTGTATATGATAAAATTAGAAATTTGGAATGCAAACAATTTTCAAACTTAACATTTTAAATTGGATATAATTCTATGTAAATAATAATTTATGAATGTTAAAGTAGATATCAATTTGGTATAACATGCATTAAAAATGAAATTACAAATATAATTAATGCATAACTATAACAAAAAATACTAATACTTAAATGAATAAAATATTCAATAAGTATTTGGATCAGGATTTTTTGTTCCAATATTTTTCAAGGATTTATTTTTTCATAGATAACTTTGGGATATATATGGTCTTACAATTTATTGCATGATCATAAAATTTTATAGATTTAAGCTATTTAACATTACTGTTAGATTTTTGAATAGAGTTTAGCTTTGAAATTCACATTTAGAATTTTAAAAAAATTATCAAAATTTTAAAAATAAATTTAAGATTTTTCGAGCATTTTGTAGATTAATTTAATTTTTATTTTTTATTTCGACTATATTTTTTTAAATTACCCATCATTGTTAGTAGTTAAATTTTGTTTGTTGATTTTTATAATTTTGTCGACTAATAATATTTTATTATTATTAACAAACTATCTATTATCATTGTTGTTCTTTTTGTCCTTAAACATCCTTTATAGATTCTATGAGTTGATTTATATAATTGTTTTACAATTAATATTTAATATAAATATATGTATATGAATTTTAAAATTATAATTTTTATGATTTTACATTGTTAGATTTAACCTTATGAGTTGTGACCTTATTATTATAATTTTTTTTTCTAGATTCATTATTTGAGATTTTATTAGATTTTTTAGCATTCTTTTTCATTTTTGTCTATATTTTTTATTTATGTACTTTTTAAAATTAATTACAGATTTTAAAGCTATTTTCTAGATTTGTTTTCTTAGGTTTTTAAAATAGTTTCAAAGTTTTTAATTTTCAATTTAAAAATTTAAAGCATTTTTAGATTTATTATTAATAATTTTATTTTAATTTCATATATTGATGGTTAGATAATTTAGAATATTTTTTCTGATTTTTAAAAAATAAATTTCTTATGTTATTAAAATTTATATTTTTTTATATAGCAACAATCATTTTATATAATTTATTTCATAAATTTAAATATTAAAATTATAGAACTATAAAGGCTTTTTTTTAATTATAAATGATACTAAAATTTTCATAATATTGATATGCATGTAATCAATTTAGCTTATGTTTTACTTTAAGGATTAACTATTTAAATTATTATTATTGTTTTTTTTACTTAAAAAATTCAATAAAGAGGACTAAGTTATTTACATATCCATTGTATCCAGGCCCATTTAAACGGCTATATATAAATTGTAAAATAGGTTATTATGTATGATGTGTGAAACTTATTATGTAAAACTATATAAAAAAATATTAATTTTTATTTTTCTTATTACAAGATAGTTTGGTTGAGAAAGTGATAAATGAGTAATATTTATCAATTTTTTTATTTTTTTTATAGTATAGATGCATGTTTCTCAAGGAAATGGTCCCTTTACTCATTGCTGAATAATTGAATGTTTCACATTAATATCATAGAAAGAGTTAATGCAAAAATTATGATCATAAAAATTATTTTTTGAATGAATCAATATAATTTGTTGTACTTGGTTATTTTATACAAATCACGATCACCGACACTGACGTGCCTTGAAATAGATCATTGAAATTTGTTTCGGACGCAATGGCAATGATTATAAATTTAGAAAGCAAAAATAATTAAAAAAATTATATGGTAAAATTTAGAAAAGGATAGAGATGGAATATAATTTATAAATGACCGTAAATTATATATGTGTGTATATATATATATGGACGGCAGGGCAGTGGGGTGGGGTTGGAATGAGTGCACTGGCTTTTTTTTTTGTTTTGTTAATGAATATTAGTAGTTTGGTTAACTACTTAATGAATAGATAATAGCTTCATTATTTTGTCTTTTCGACTTCTTTGTATTGTTGTGAGAAGGAACTTAAAAAAAAAAAAAAAGGATGCATAAAGCAAACAGAAATTTGAAAGTGTAAAGGGCCAAATATGTAATTTTCTTTAAAATAAAATGCAGGAAGAAGAGACAAAATTGAAACTAAATTAATTAGTTAAGGTGGTTGGAATCTCTTTAGTATTCTATCAATACACAACAATACAGACAAAAAAAAAAAAAATAGAGCAATTGATTAAAAAACGAAGCAAGAGCACAACGGCCGGACTCAAACAAGAGAGCCACAGCAGAAAAACCAGCAAAACATCCTACCTGAGACAAATTGCATCATCCAAATTCATTTCAAATGTGTGTGTGTGAGAGAGAGAGAGAGGTTCAAAATATATACATTAAAGAAATACCAAGTATCCGCTAACATAGGAAGCTTATCAACTCAATGACTCAACAACTAACTATATTTGCATAGAATTTGTATATAGATAAAAGGTTCACACTAGAGTAGAACTGGCGGCATAGTCGCTATCTGATTGCTTACACGTAAACAATATGTTGTTCGGATGAACATTTTCAAAGCCATACGTCTTAGGTAAGATCATCCTCTTCAAGCTCTTTCGCCTTTATACTTTCTTTCACCCTCAAGAGGAGTGAAGTCCTCCAAGCATCCTGGGGAATTATTTCTGGTTAGACTAATCTTACAGTGTAACCGTTTGGTACATGCCTATTCAATTTTATGTTCCACAGAGGAACCAGCATTTAAAGTAGAACCATCATTATTTGTTTTACCCAAGTGTAGAAAAAGATTTCTATGACTCGGTTTAAGTTAGATATCGTAATCTAAGGTGGAAGTGCAATAACTTTGGCAGGGACTTTTCTTCATCTTGATCTTACAGTGTAATTCCTTGAAAGAATCATGAATTGATAGAAAAATGAAATTACCAGTTTGGTTATGCTATCAAACTCCTTGACTGCAACAGTGAATTTTTCTGCATCTTCCTCATCAAATGCAGTGGCCAAATCCTGACAATATAACATAACATGCTTTTAAATGAGGTGCTTATCGAAGAACTGTCAAGAAACAGCTTTTACATCATATATAAAAAAATCTATGAAAGAAATGCTTCAACGAGCTAAGATGCAACAAAATACTCACAGCTAATAACTTGCACTCCCGAGTCCTTGAAAATGTAGGATCCAGGTCCTATATTGGCAGGTGGAAAAGAGGTGAGCATTTCCTATATAAAGCAATGTTTAAAAACATAGTGAACAAAAAAACTTGCCTGATATTTTTCAAGTGCATTGTTTATTGCGACAACATCTCCTTTACATAATTGGCAGATTCCAGCATTAAGAAGATGCCCTCTAGCTCCATACTTCAGCAAATTGTTGTTAAGAGAGTAGCGTGCTATCTCTTCATATATCTCAACTGCCTTTTGATACCTAATCAAAAAGGAGGTATCAAAAGGAAATTGATCTCTCAACATGGATATGGATTCATATAATATGTGATGCTTTAACTGATATAGCTGATTACTAATGCTACATCATACTCATATATAATCAACTTTACTTCCTATTACTGAGAGGTTCAGAATGTGCCAACAAGTGGGTTTTCCAATTCGTGAAACCAATCACTTCATCAGTTCAAGAAGCAAGTTAAAAAGTAAAAAATTAAAAAAAATAAAATAATAATAAATAAACAATTACATACTTTCCTGACTGTGCAGAAAATTGCGCAACCTTTTGCCTACACTGACTTGCAGATGTTGAAACATCCTCAGTCTGATATAGGTCAGCAGCCCTCTCAAAATAAGTCATTGCTTGGTCAAAATTCTGTTCCTGCTCACACAACTCGCCAATTTCCTAAAATATTCAAATCATATCAGCCACCATTTTAAAGGTCTATGTTTTACATTCAAATGCCTCTACAAAGATCTCTAGAAACTCCACTCAATATTTGTTTTCAACAATAGCAACCTAGAGACATGACAGACATTGCATGATGCAGTGGGAATACAATAAAGAGAAGTCACAATTAACTGAATTATATAATACTTATACTGCAATTAGAAGTATTTTGTACATATACTTTACCTTGCAGTATCTTGCAGCCATGTTGAGTCTGTTTATTTCCAAAAAAATATTTACTGCTTGATCCAAACATGATATAGCCTCTGCAGAAAACAAGACCAAATAACAACATATTATACTGGTGAACCTCCATGCACACACAAAATGACTTTAGAAATCATACATACGTTTGGGAGAAATTTTCTTATAGCAATTTGCACCATCCACATAAGCGCTAGCAGCTTCATGCTTGCTGCCCGACTGCAAGGAGTTAATCTATTTTCATCATTTCAACGTCTCATTCACATCAAGAGATTATTAGAATGAAAGAAAATTCACAAACCCTTAAGTTACAGTTTGCCAATTTGATATAGACCGTTGCGGCTCTGTCCCCTGAAGAAAAACAGAATCGCTAATCTATCATATTATACATATCAAAATCAATATAACTCTCACACCTAAAAACCCTCAAATACTAACCATATTATCCTGAGTGTGTTCTTACTACAGTACAATTGTATAAAAAAGCATCAAAATGAAATTTGATCAACCATTTCAGTTTATCCCCATTTTATTGACCACTTCAAATTCCACTTCCTAGTTTCTCAACTATAAAACAACACTTAGTAGGCTACAAATCCATGGCATGAGTCCAGATATGCAAAACTTACAGTCAATTAACAATATCCGATCAAAAACACTGCTAAATTTCAGTTACAACGCATGAATAATTTACACATGAAAAACTTATCAAATTGCAGGTGAACAAAGGCAAAAACTGAGAACATAAATTGAGTACTCACATGATTTGGAGAGTTTAAAGGAATTAGCAGCCTTCTGGTATAGATCAGCGGCATCCTCGTACTTGGAGCCAAATAAACCCCAGCCATTGATTTTCTTGTCCGCTTTCCTCTCGAATTCCTCAGCTTTCGCAATATCTTGATACCCCATTGTCGCTCCGATCAGAATATGCGATCGTAGCTTTGGGTAAACTATTTATACTATTCCGATTCCACTCGTTTTGAATTTTCGTTTTGAATAAATAAACTGAAGCAGAAAATTCCAAGGCTGTCAAAATTTTCGGTTGGCATTTTTTTTTTTTTTTACTGAATATTTCTGCCTGTAATTTCAAATATTTACTCTCAAGGTAAATTTAGCTCCGAACTCGATTCTATCAATCCAACAGTAACAAGTTCAAGATATTTTTTAACTTTCATTTGTGATGAATTATTTATCAAGTTAAACTAATAATTAAAAAAAAAGTTCGAGTTTCAGTTCATTAAACAAATTTCATCTTTTAAAAATGAATTATAGGGCTTAAAATAAAGAGAGGTTATATGAAAATGCCTTTTGCAGCCCAATTAAGGCTGTTATAGGGCGTAAAATAAGGAGAGGTTATATGAAAATGCCTTTTGCAGCCCAATTAGGCCTATTATAGGGCTTAAAATAAGGAGAAGATATATGAAAATGCCTTTTGCAGCGCAATTAGGCCTAATATTTTTCTTTTACAACTTTTTCATGGCCCAATATTTTTAATTGGGCTCAATATTGGGCTGTAGAGATGAAAATCTCAGGTGGGCTCCTCTTTTTGTACGCAATTCATCAACGTTTGCGAAGATATTTCTTAATGTCGTTTTTATATAAGAAAACACATATACTGTTTTTTTTTAATATAAATCACCCATCACGGGTAGGGGATTAATGCACCATCCTCATCCTGTATATAAAAAAAAAAAAGAGTATATAAATTCAAACAAACTATATTAGGGCCATGAACATACGGTCAAAATAGGAAATGAGAAAAGATAACAATAAAAGCAAAAGCCAATCAGAATTCCCGGTTTGGAAACTCAAACTATCTGAATTTAAAGTTTGGGTACCCAAGCTGATCTATATGCACCAAGGAAAGCAAAACATGGAGGGCAGTATGCGAATGAAGGACCTAAAGATAATGGGATCGTCTGCCCACGAGAACAAGGAAGTCAGCACTCAGCAGGACGATTGCCCTCACAAAAGATATGGGAGATCTGAGTCTGCATCTATGATAGAAGGTCTCGAATTTAGATGAGAGAGTGTTGAACCTGCCAAGAACCAAGGCGATCGGAACAAAGAAGAGAAACAACAATCTCGGCATCCAACTCAACACAAAGAGGGGTCTCGAACTGAAGAGCCAGCTTAAGATCATGAAGAAGAGCCTGAATCTCGACATCGAAGCTAGAAGATGCCTGAAAGGAAGTTTGAAATGTGAGGAGGAAATCACCATGATGATCACGAAAAACCCTAAACACATATACTGTTTTACTCACTCATATGAGAAAATATATTATACCCTCATAAAGTGGTAAAAATATGTTTCCTTATTTATTTTTTAAAGTAAGAGAGGTATTTTTATACAAAAAGTTAAATGATGGGTAGGAAATTGATGCATTTTATTGTGGATTAATATGTGATTTTATAATTTTTTATTAGATTAAATGTATCGATTTTCTACATATATGTGTTTTGTGTCTCAAAATACTTCATATATTATTTTCTTGTCTATTTAGGTATTTTGGAGAGTTTTCAAGATAAAAATATCAAAAATTTGGATTAGGAGAAAATATTTGGATAAAGAAAGACAACTTCTAATTCTGGAAGGAAAAGGAGTATATTTTCTAAAGAAAATGGGGAAAGATATGCCAAGAAGATATTAGTAGTTTATTGCTTGATTTAGACTGATCACTCCATTGTTGTGATTATTCACGCATTTATTATTGCTTGATTTAGATTGTGGTTATTCACGCAATTATTATTGCTTGATTTAGACTGATCACTCCATTATTATGATTATTTACGCAGTTATTATTGCTTGATTTAGATTGTGGTTATTCACGTAGTTATTATTGCTTGATTTAGACTGATCACTCCAATGTTGATCACTCCATTGTTGTGGTTTATTTTTCATTAGTAGTAAACTAGATTTAGACTGATCACTCCATTATTGTGATTTATTTTTCATATTGTTGTGGTTTATTTTTCATTAGTAGTTTATTGCTTGATTTAGACCGATCACTCCATTGTTGTGGTTTATTTTTCATTAGTAGTAACTTAGAGGTCTTCATTAGTAGTACCATTGTTGTGGTTTATTTTTCATTAGTAGTAACTTAGAGGTCTTCATTAGTAGTACCATTGTTGTGGTTTATTTTTCATTAGTAGTAACTTAGAGGTCTTCATTAGTAGTACCATTGTTGTGGTTTATTTTTCATTAGTAGTTTATTGCTTGATTTAGACTGATTATTAGTAGTTTATTGCTTGATTTAGATTAGTCACTAGTAGTTTATTGCTTGAGTTAGACTGATCACTCCATTGTTGTGGTTTATTTTTCATTAGTAGTTTATTGGTTTATTTTTCATTAGTAGTTTATTACTTGATTTAGACTGATCATTCCATTGTTGTGGTTTATTTTTCATTAGTAGTAAACTAGATTTAGACTTATCACTCCATTGTTGTAGTTTATTTTTCATTAGTAGTTTATTGCTTGATTTAGACTAATCACTCCATTGTTGTGGTTTATTGGTAGCATAATCCTAGGGTTAAACCATGATAGCGCGGTCAAATTTTGGCGTCGTTGTCGGGGATCGAACTCGGGTCACCCAAGTGACAGGCGGGAATACTTATCACTATACTACAAAATTTGACCGTGCTGTCATGACGCGATAAAATTAATTAATTTTCTTCCTAACCTTACTAACTAGGAGCTAAGGTAAGTCGGAGTCGATCCCACGAGAAGTGTAGAATTAACTATATCACCTGTGTTCAATTCAATAAAACCAGAAATGATGGGGGGTTTTTGGATTAATAAACTATCACTAAATAAACTAATAACCTAATAAGCAATTAAATAATGAGAATTCAATAAAAGAGAATATTTCAATTAACAGTTCAGTTATCCCCTATCATCAATTATTCTCTAATCAATGTAACATTTCTTTCTTAAATTATCATGGAATTATCACCCCTAATCTAACAACAAGCTCTGTTAGATCGAATCGTCTCTTAAGATTAGTTAAATTAGGATAAGATCGCTAATTAACCATATTCAGTTGAATAACTTAGAACAAACTCTCTAAATTTAATTCATTGAATGCATTAATCACTAAGACGATATGATGAATTAGACTCCAAATACATAAGCTCGATTTGATAACCCTAGAATTATGCTACCCTAGAGATGCACGACCTCTAATTTAATACTAATGAAAAATAAACCACAACAATTAGGATTCATGATTTAAAATTCTAGCAATCAATTATCAACACTTAACCTAGATGATCAATTTAAATCAAGCAATAATAATTGAAAACGATATTTACAGATTGCATAATCAATTCCAATCAAATATCGAGAGAAAGTTACGTGATTAATTAGAAAATAAAAGATAAACGGATTCAAGTATCCCTGTTAACGGGAATTATGGACTTACCCTAGCTACTAGTTAGTAAGATTAGAAAGAAAATTAATTGATCATTAAAATGACTAAAAACAATTTTTTATATTTATGGTGGAAATCATTTTTACTGTATCTAAATGGATAGAGAATCCTCCAGACTCATTATTGTAATGCACATCATAGATCTAAGAAGAAAAATGAAAGTAACATTTTCTATACCATGGATGAATTAATGTGTTGCTTCATGTTGAGATTATAGTTTCATAAACTTCATATTTTATTTTACAATTGGGCCAAAATTATATACAAAACATATATTTCACGATCCAATCTTTCCCACATAATTTCATAAAACCACACCCTAATTGAATCCTCGCAAGATATATATCGTTTTACCAAAAGAAAATTTGCTTGGTCTGAAATTAAACTAAGTCTCTTGGATTGTTATATCATGCCTACAAATGACATGATCACTTCATAGTTCATACAATATCTAACTAAGATATATTAAAACAAAATAAAAAATTTGGCTACAACGATTTCTTATAATAATACTAGTTTTTTACCTGCAGATTAATCAGTAGTGTAATACCCACAAATTTATATTTACTAATACATCTAATTAAATACTAAAGAGTGACACCTCACATATCTAATGCATGAGAGCTTGCCACCTAATCAATATCATCCATCCTTTTCATGTTGCTGGAAGAATTATGATGAGCAATAAGATATAAAAAAAAAAAAAAAAAATTTCTTTCCCTCTTCTCTCTCTCAAACGCAGCCACTGATCGCCATCACTGTCGTTTCTCCAATGTTTCTCCAATCATCGCCGGCGAGAGATTTCCGGCAAGATAAACCTATTATAATATAGTTCTCGTCGAGCCGATCATAAGTACGGGTTCGGATTTTGACCCGGTCGCGTCTCCACCGCAAACGACATGTGTATGTATCTGTGTATATATGTATATGTTGTGTGTGCGCGCGTGTATCAGTGTGTGTCTTTGAACTGAGGTTGAAGGTTGCTGGTGAGTCGAGTGAAGGGGTGGCCGACGCTTTTGTGCCGGCAAGACTGTTGTGGGGCGACAAAGGTATATATATATGTGTATACATGTGTTTATATATATATGTATTGGTGTGTAGTGTGTGTTGGAGGTGGAATCACCGGTGACGTGGGTCGTCGGCGGCAGCAGGGGACACGACGGAGGAGGCTGGGCGGCAGCAAGGGAAGCGGCAGAGAGGGGTTTGGGGCTGAGGTTGTTTATTGAGAATTTGATTTAGTTCAGGGACCAAACCGCAAATCTTAGATTTAGGGTGAATTACACTCAAGTCCCTAAACTTATGATCATGGATAATTATAGATTAGTTTCTGAACTTTATTAAGATATGCAAAAAGACTCCAGAACTTCTCTGAAATAGCAAATTGACCCCCAGAATTCCTGAAAATTACTGAATAGTTCCTAATCTTTGCAGAAATTATATCATGACCTTTGAGTTTGGTAATTATTGTATATTGTACCCTACAACTCCATAAAATGGTAGTTTGAACCCCAAAATGATATAAGACCTGACGAGCGAACCCTTAAGCAGGAAAATCCTGTGATCCACAAACCCTAAATTAAGAATCTCCGTCTATTAACCTTCTCAAGAGTTTATTCTTTTATAGATTTTGTTGATTTTAAGCAAGTAAATCAGATGATAAGTCACGTTTTTATACTTTGTAGGGAATACGAGCAAAATGCAAGAATAAGGAGAAATAAGATCGAAAACTTTTGATCGGCACTGTCGAGTTCCCAAGATGGGGGTAACATGTTCTAATTGTGCACTCTATTTGAATTTGTGTGTTTACATCAAGTGATTTTAATATGTGTTCGAACGAATGTGTGATTTTATTTGAAATCTGTTTGAAATGCAAACGTGCTTTTACAATAATGATGTGGATTTATGATGTGAAAGTGTGATTTACAATAAAGTAATTGTTTGCACGGCGGTTAAGATCCGCAAATGATTTCACGACGGTTAAGATCCACATATGTTTGCACGGCGGTTAAGATGCGCATATATTTTCACGGCGGTTAAGATCCGTAATTGTTTGCACGGCGGGTAAGATCCGCAATTATTTGATTATATATTGGTTGATTTCCTTTGAGATGTTAATAAATGCTGATTGTTACGGTTTATCCCCATTAAGTGTTCATGCATTCACCCCTCTTTTTTTTAAATGTTTACAGTTTAGAAGTTTAGGGCGTGGCGCGCGAGCGGTGGATGCTGGTAGCGGATGGTTAAAGGTCAAAGAAAGTTTTAATTCAAAATATTATATTTCAAGAATTTTAAAATGTATATTTCATAATAATTTTCTTGAATTTATTTAGTTTTATTTTCTTAAAAAAGTAAATTTTATATGTAAATAACACCTCAGTCAAAATTTAACTTACTTAAAAAAAAAACGGGGCCTTATAAGTAGTGTGTGAAAAACCAGTGATTAGACTCCCAAATTATCATTAATGGCTATCACTATGTTTAGATTTCAAAATCACTTTAATTATGGTGCAAGCAGTAATATTTTGAATTTTAACAAGAGAGTGGAAAAAGAGCAGTAATATGCTACGTACTGCGTCACCATGATCACTGCATTTATCAGCAAATTAATTAGTACACAAGATATAAAACCATTCCCATTATTTACCTTGGAAATTATAGGCTTGATTACAAAAGAAAAACTTTTTAAAAATTGTAATTTCATCTTAATTATTTGAATTTAGGAAAAGTAAAATCCTAAATTTAATACATGATTGAAATTTGAATTATAACTATATTTTCATGATTTTCTTGGTTTAATTGTTTGAAAAGGTGAAACAACAAGGCTGTTGAAAATATTGACAATAAACATATGAGTTAATTGTTGAAAAAATCATAATTTTTACTCAAATTATCATTGTATTGATCAAAATAACATAATCTTAAATATAATGTATATATATATATATATATATTTTTTTTTTTTTTTTACCTCGGCCAAATTTTTAACTACATCTTAGATACATCTAACCTTTTTTTTTTTTTTTTCTAAAATTGATCCAGGTTTAAAAACATTCTATATATATAAAGTTATGTTATTTTAATCAATAATAAAAAAAATGAATAAAATAATATTTCGAATAAATATTGTAATTTTTTTGACAAATAACGATAAAGATAATCAACAAACATATAAAAGTAAGTAAAGATGGTGTAGTAAATTGAGGAAGTGGTGCCATTTATTTTACTTACATCCCATCACTTATACCATCATCCAACTCATCTTTGACAACTTATTTAATTTTAAATTTTAATGCTGATTTTGAAAGATATTGAGGTGCTTTAACTTGATTGCATTCATATCTGTCTTTTTTTTTCTCCATAATCCAAGGGTTCAACAAATAAACCACTACTTACCACTTTTTAGTACAACAATCATTCCCCTTAGATTTTCTGATGTCAACTATAGTTTTAGAAATTGACACCTCTAATTAATATAGTAACAATATTTGTTCAACTAGAGTCTAGTATAGGCGACCTTTTTCACTAAACTCAATTATTGATAATAAAATACGAGATGATGTGAGACAATGCTTTGTTTTTAAGTCGAGTGTCCAAATAAAATCGATTAGAGACTAAAAAAAAAAGTGTGCAAATACTTATTCTCCTTTATAAATAAAATGGTTTTAAAAGAATTTAATATAACTCGTTTATCAAAGAGATGGCTTTGCAGTTTAATTATTAAAACACCAATTAATACTTGGAAACAAGAATCTTGAATAAATTAAACAATCACTTTCAAAACGTATTTACCAGTTTAATAAATCTGTTAGATACACACCACCAAATTAAGTTAAAAAATTGCACCTTTTCTGCTGCTGATTAGATTTTATTTGTCATTTTATAAGATGATCAAGATTCTTACAATCCTTGTATGGATAATGTGGATATCTACTCATAATAGTGCTTTCATCTCTCTCCAAAACACACACACATTTTGTTTATTAGGCAATCTCCATTTGAGTTGATGGAATTTATGGAATACCTAATCTAGGGGGAGCTAGCGTAGCTAGAATCATATGATATTACACAAACATGGTCCAACACATTGCATTTAGAACTTAGGAGGTGTTAAGTCATGTTGACACACTGTATAATTGACCCCACAAAGACATAAAAAATAAAAAATAAAAGTGTGACTAAAAAGCAAGATAATGTAAGAGAAATTCTTCCTCCCCACATTTCCTTAAGACATGAGAAGCATCTATGACTTAATCAAATCAAAATAGAGTGAAATAGAAAAAAATTGTTATTCCTAAACAGAAACAAAACCCTAGTTGAATGTCCCTATGGAAGTATGTATGTGTTTTTTTTTTCTTTTTGAACATCACTTGGATAATACATAATCCCCAGCTGCGACGTCGTTTTCCTGATTTTCCCCCACAAATTGAGCCTTTTGCTAAGGATAATAATACTAAATACTGTTCGGCAATGCTTTAGTAATGATGACATAACATCGTTTTAATATTGTTCACATACAGTATTTCATTACCCTGTTTTAAGGAAAAAATGTCTTTCTGAGTATTATATATATACTCTCCTATTTATAATGTCTTTAATTATTTTCCACCAATTAAATGATGAGTTGGAATATTTACTCTTAAACTCGAGGCCTAGATTAATTATATAAGGATATTCGCAATGTCAAATTTAAACTCTGATGTGAAGATACTGTCTCGTTTATGCACTATGACAAAACCATTATATACCAGTATGTTGAAACGTTACATATACAACATCAAACGAAATAGACAAACTTGTAGACATTGCAATGCTCCCTTCTTTTTCAATGGTCCAATGTGTTCCTACATAAAGCCAATCGACATCTCCAAACTTTATTACCACTTTTCTCCTAATAAAACCAAGCAATGCTAGTTGTGGTTGGAATTAAAACCAAAAGCATTGGAAAATGATAAAATTCAGCTCATTATGCAATCAAATTAAATGACCAAATTACAAGAATTTTAAGAAAAGTTTTTGGAAAAGCAAAACGATCTATCGATTGGTAGAATGTAAGTTGAAGACAACATGCATGCAATAAATAGAGATTTGCAATCAATCAGTGATATATCTTTGTAATAGAAAAAATGTAGCTCAAACAATGCTTGACATCCAACAACTTTCAAGAGGGACCAAGCACCGATAAAAGTAGTCGAGGGATACGAGGGAAACTCTATATATACAGTTTGATATTACAGTACAAATGAAGAAGCAATGAAGCTGTACAGTACAGATATATATAGCAAAAATAGCAATATTTTATTTTGGTATGTGAAATTTGCAGATGGCCTAATAAAGATGGTTGATAGAGCTATTGAAAGAGCCTCAATAATTTGTATTGTACCTCAGGTGTTGGTAACAGTTACTTCTTTCCTACCTTTTTCTACTTACAAACTTGATTCTTTAATTCCATTTATGTATATAATTTTTTTTAATGAATTTAATTATAAATCTTGATCAAGACTCACCACCAGAAAATAATCTACCTTTCGTACATGTGCTACATACCAGCATGTCGGAATGTCACTTTGGATTAAGTTTAAATATTGTAACATCATGACTAGTGGTCCTTTTTTTTTTTTTTATGGAAAACTTTTATAGGTTGCAAGAACAAGGTCCCACTTCCAACTAATTATTTTTCATTTTCTACGATCCCTGAATCGGGTCATGAAATATTGTATTGGATAGATTTGGATGCATTATATTCATTCGATGCAGTATCTCAAAAACGTGAATAACTTAAACTCTTATAAACTTTAACTTCTAACCGGCGATACAACTTAATTAAAAGGCTATTGTTGGAATTTGGAATAGCCATTGTATGGAATATGCCACCATTTCACCTACCCTCCATTTTTCCATTCATTTTTCCATTCATGTTATAAAAAGTTGAGAAGAAAAGAGAAGACTAATGCTTATATATATTTCCAATCAATTCTCTCACCCCAACCACCCACCCACCCCCCCCCCCCCCCCACACCTAAACCTACTTCTCAAACTCCGATCTTGAGTTCAAAACTATGAAGTTCAAGAAGATCTATATTGATTGCATTTGCAACTCGAGAAGAAGAGGGTTGAACACGATGGAGAAGCAGGGCACGTGCATTTCTAACTCGTGCATTTTCAGACAACTATACGCTTTGAGTTAGTTCTTCATGTGCCCATCTTCGCCATCATGGCCACTCAATCTTGTCCGAATATCCGTGCAAGAATCCACAAATTAAGCTTCATTTGAAGGTATAGAAATATTAATTTTCATTTGTTATAGTTTTATATGGATAATATCAAATTTTTAATGATAGAAACTTAGTGAGATTGAGAATGACAGATTTTGAAGAAAGAAGATAAATATGAAACTAGGTAGTTGTGGATTAACAAGATAATCGGACCACAAGAATGTTGATGATGAAAGTGAAGTGCACAACCAATGGTTGAGGCTCGTGGTCACCATTTATGGCGAGGTAATTTTCATCTTCGACTAGTGATTGTCTGTTCTTCGACTCTCGTCTTCTATTACAACCTGTGTTTCATTTTATCAGTGCATGTTATTAATAATATCATAATTAATATATACATGACATGACATGCATTGACAAAGTGTGACAATTTCGGAACATAAGAAATAATATCTTCCTACCAATTTGCATTTTAAAGTAATACTGGATTTGCTGAATCTTTATGGCCCTCATAGCCGATAGGTATTGTCTAAATGGGACCTCCATCTCCATTGCTGCATTTGTGGCCTTTGATTTTTGTACTATATGGATTGCAAATATTTATTTTTTTAATTTTTTTGAAATAAGGATACAAACCAAAATTAAAGATATCTATTAGAATTTTATAAATAAGTTAAGAACTCAAAGGAAGCAAAAAGTCTTGCTAACTTTTTTTAGACAATTCATATTTTCTTCTGAATTATGTATCATTACTCATTAGCTGAATTCAAAGATAGACCTTCAAAGTTCAAACTTGGTAGTATTAGTTGAATTCAAATTAAGGCATATGGACCACCGCTTATTTTTCTTCTTTACAAAAAAAAAAAATCTTTATTATATATGTTATTTCATGATATATATTACAATCAGAATTGACTAAACCTCTATACTCACTATGAGGGGAAACTTCAAATTGGGTCCTACACTCGCAGTATTAGTTCCAGCTTTAATTTTTTTTCATTGTACAATGTTATAATGAAATATGAGATTAAAAGAAATATGAGATTAAAACACACGTAATAGAAAATATAGGCTTTTGTGTGTAAAAATGTAGGTAAGTATATACTAGAAGTGCTTTGCATAATCATACTGCACCTACTGAAAAAAAAATAAGAAAGAAAGAGGAAATTATGCACTTAAATGTTATGAATACAGATTATACATCCAAATTCATGTAAAATACTAAAATATAAATTGTTTTAAAATAGTTTTTAGTGACATTATGACTGTAATGATCTACCATTATCAATAATCTATTAACAGCACAATAATAAGTGGATCGTAAAAAAATCAGTAATTGTTTCTTACAAGATCAGATATAAAGTAATATGCATACATAACAGACTGAAAGTTGTCTTAGAAGTAAACAAGTACTTCACAGTCCCTTTAGTACCCACATCAGCATCCTGCAAGCTACTTACATTTTTATTATGCAATAATTAAAAAGTTAATATAATTGTAACTTGTAAAGTGTGACATCGAAATTTCAATGGAAAATATAGTTAAAAAGGGTGGTGGTTGTAATAAATTTGCAGCTGGTTAGTGAAGGATCTGCAACGGCATCTTCCTTTTGCTTGATACAGAAACTTTTGCTTGTAACAGAAACCTTCTCGATACAACGAAAACATGTAAGAAATTACATCTATCGTATCCTTTTCACTTCAATTGCAAGGAACAGTGTAATGAATTAGTTCATACTCAATCTCTTCAAGACTGATCTTGAGATAAAAAGTTTGAGGTTTTTGTCCTTTTAGCATATACAACAAGAATGCTTTATTAGAATCTTGTTAGATTTAACACCTGTAGCTGTGTGAGAGCAAGTGACATTGAGATGAAATTTGACTAAGATCTAAATTTTGTTGGTATTATCTCATTAGAGCACTATTTTTTTATTTTTTGAGCCTTTCTAATTCATCATTTTCATTCTGAAGTGACTGATTTTCCATTGTTTTTCCTATTCTCAAGTCAAATCCCTACCCTATTAATTCTTGGTCTACTGTTCAAAATTTTGCTATTGTTTTTCCCCTTAATCGATGGTATAATTAATTAGTTCAAATGATTAATATTGATTAGACATTTAATTCAACTTCTGTCAAATCTTGTCAGGTCACAATTCTATCCAGTGGTTAGAGTGTCCAAATTGATTATAATCTGTAAAAAATCAGGTTACATGTGAACGAGGCATTCAGTAATTAATCAACACAAATTAGTAATGAGAATACAATCATATTTTAACCCTTTCCATACATGCGATCGTGTGTAAAACGTGGCACCAGTGAAATACATCGGCTGTAGGATCTACCACGCCAATCGTTTCTGCTTTTCAAGGCAAAAGAAGGGAGGATTAATTTGCAGCCATTCTAGTTATATATACTCACCTTTTAAATGTGTAGTTCAGTTAAAGTAAGAGGTTGCAATAATATGATAACAACCTGAATAATTGAAACAAAATTATTACCACCAACTACTTCACATATATCGTGCCTTTGCAAAAATGGTCTACCCAAATTGTTAGAAAAGACTGTTACACCAATTCATATATCATAAATGAAGTTACCTCTCAGAGCAAAAAGCAATCTTTTAAACATAGAAAAGCATCATTATCGGTTATAAATAGGGGTGTTCAGAATTCGGTTAAATCGGATTTAACCGACCGAATCAAATCGATTTAAAATTTTGGTTTGGTATTTTGGTTTTCGGTTATGGTTTCGGTTATAAATTTTCAGCAATTCCATTTTTGGTTTCGGTTTTTAAAGTTTTCAATTACGATTAACCGAATTACCAAATTAACCGAACATCTAACATATATATATATATATATATCCATTCTCCTCATAAATTAATATATATTAATTATATAATATTATATAATAATAACAATAATAATAATTGAAAATTTGTAAAAGAAAATAGTAAACCCATACTTGATAAAATTGTAAGGACTATAAGTATCAATTGCTACATTTACTTTATTTAGTTTGCTACTTGCCCTGATCGTTTGTCTGCTAGTTTTAAAATTCAATATTTTGTTTGTTGGATTTATTAATGGATAATTAATGAGTAATTTGATACATTTTAGGTAAAAATCCAAAAAATTTCCCATTTCGGTTATCCGAAAACCAAACCGAAAATTCGGTTTCAGTTCGGTGAACCGACCAATGAACACCCCTAGTTATAAATGTAGTCCATGCAAAAATGCAAACTAGCTACATGTTTCCATTTATTCACATTTGTTACTACAAGAAAACATAGAAATGCATACTATAGAAGTCCAGAAACCAACTCTTCAGAAGCTCAAGATCATCGACTTGGAGTTGGTGTTTAACACCGTTTCAAGCAGTTCCTCTGTTTTAACATACGAACCGTTCTTGCAAATCCAACGTACTAATTTATCCAAACTCGTTGTCTGAGGAATTAGGTTTCTGTCTAACATTTCGTTTAACAAAGTGCAGGCTCCATCCGGATGACCTTTATTAACAAAGCCATCGATCAAAATCTCGTAGGTGTGTTGATTTAGATGCATGCATTTTTGCTGCATTTTGTTTACCACCTCTCTTACCCTCTCCAGCTTCCCTGCTTCAAAGAGTGCTCTTAAAATCGTACTGTAGGTATTCAAATCAGGTGCACATCCCAACTCCTCCATTGAGCCCATGATTATTATTCCATCCTCTACCTTCTCTTGCATACATAAACCATTGATGTACACATTGTAAGTAGAGATATCAGGAACTAATCCCAACACAAGCAATTCGTCGAACACCTTATCTGCGTTCAAGAACTCCCTGTTACTGATCAACCCATCCAGCACCACATTGTAACACATGATATCAGGCTTAACTCCATTCGTTTTCATCTGTTTCAACAAATTAAAAGCATCTACACCCATCCCCCTTCTCACCAAAACCCTAATTACATTGAAGAAATCATGCTTTCTTGGATCAAACCCTAGCCTTTTCAAGTCATCCAAAAACCCCATGATTTCATCACCATCACAATTCAATTGTCTGCACATTGTCCCAAGCATCAAAGAACAAACCTTCTGATCCACATCAAACCCTTCCTCCACCATATGATGCAATAACTCCAAAGCATTACTCGCTCTCCCTATTTTGCAAAGAGCTCTAATCAAAATCTCAAAACTAGATTCCTCAATCCGAATACTCATCCCCTGGCTTTTCACCAATATTCGAGGAACAATCGTAAGGCCCTTTTCATTCTCACAAAGGATTAAAAGCAAAGCATTCAATACTTCAACCGATGGATCACACCTAAACCTAGGTATCCTGAAAAAGAGCTCCACAGCGTCATTGAACATGTTCCTACGGCCATAAAACTTGATCAAATCGACAAAAATACATTCGGGGATTTCAAAATTTTTTACTTTTTCAATGTGGTCCAGGACTTGTGAGATTTGGTCATGGCAGTTGGAAGGCTGCCTTCGAATCAAGATTTTGAAGAGAAAATGGTACGATTGGGGAGTGGGATCGATTTCATAAGCAGCGAAGGAATTGATGAAATCAGTAAGAAGATGGGATTTGGATTCCTTGATAGATTGTTTGAAGGATTGCTTAGCCAGCTGAATAGCAAGATTTTCGAGCCACTGTGTCTTGTATGATTGGATTGGCCATTTTCTTCTTTTCCTTATGTAATAATTGTGCCCAGATGAAGATTTTCTTTCAGATGTAGATGAAAATAACGCAGTTGAATTGCAGAAAATATAACAAATGGGCTGATTTTCAGAGCTTCTTTGACGCCATAGATGAACTCTCTCTGCTGCCATGAATATCTTGCAGTGAGCTATTCCCCTCGACATTTTTCATTATTTCTTCTAAAATGAAGACTATGTTAATTTTAAGTGAAAATGCATTCAAAAAATTTCTCCGTTGTTGCACTTGCCCCTTCTGAATGAAGGAAAACTTAGGGATGGGCCTCCATTTGAGCCCATTAAAATGACCCAAAGGCCCATTTATTTTTCTTCATTTTTAGCTAAGAACCAAATGAAACCCTCTTTCTCACAATTTGCATTCTAGCAGTAGACGCGGTTAGAATACGAGAATTCTGTGATAAGAGGAAACAGCTGTGAAAACTGAAAAGTCTTCTTGATAAAAAGTCAATATTTAATGCTAAAGAGAATGATAAAATTATGATCACAACAATCTTATGTGTCAGTTTTACCGTTTAAAAGATGCTTAGTCCATTTCCTAAGCTACAACTCCTTTCGTTTCATAACAAGTGTATATTCTCTAAGTCCAATTTTTTTTTTTTTTAAAATTAAGTGTTGATTTAGATTATTATATACATTTTTTCTCAAATTATCTCTATTAATATTCTTTAGTTAAAATTTAGGGATTTAATATAATACATTTTATGAAATTAATATAATTCTCTATCCAATTGTAAATTATAAATTCCTTAATTATTTAAGGGTATAATTGTTCAATTTTTATTTCTTAATCTATAACAAAAACTCTTACCCACCAATAAATTTTGGTAAGTTGACCCAATAAATATTTCAAACAAAGTTCCCCAGTTTTATGTAACTCTAATCTTATATTAAATATTTTCATGTCAAAGTTATACGTGGAATTTGTTGCCTATATATATATAGGAAACAAAACAAACAATAATCACTAAACTCGACCAATTTGAGGTGGTTGTAATAATATCTCAAAATCATGGCACAAGCAGCAGGTTCTTCTAGTCATGTTTCAGTTATCAATCCCCGTTTCTGTGTGGATCGTCCCGTTGATCTAGCTATCTCCGAAAGAACTTGGCAGATTATAGGGCGTGGCGATTTTGTGATCAAAGATGTAAATGGCAACCTAATGTTCAAAGTTGAAGGATCTCTCTTCAGCTCCAGAAAGGTGATGGTTGATGATCATGGCTTACCTATTGTAACTTTAAAAAGCAAGGTTTGCAATTTATTCATGACATGCAAATTTTCTTTTTTCTTTTTTTTTTTTTTTGAATTACATGATGTTGGTGATTATTATTAATGCAGAGATTTAGTGCACACAGTAGATGGGCAGTGTTCAAAGGGGAGAGCACCAATGAGGAAGACTTGATTTTTAGTGTTAGAAGATCTTCGATGATCCAATTGAAGAGTAAATTGGATGTGTTTCTTGCAAACAACATATCCGAGGATGTTGGTGATTATACGATGAAGGGAAGCTGGTTGGAGAGATCATGCCAAGTTTATGTTGGAAATTCTTCCACCAAAGTTGCCCATGTAAGAACGCTAGTGCTTAATCTCTTATTTTTCATGTAAAACTTGATTTGTCTTATGATGATGAATTATGGTTCATTATATTTTGTTTACATTTTGAATTTTCAGATGGTGCAGAACTCGTCAATAGCAAGTAGGATTACTGGAAAGGATAGATTTTCAGTGGTGGTTGAACCAAATGTTGATCATGCTTTCATCGTTGCTCTTATTTTCATCTTTGCTGAGATCAATTCTCCTAGTAGCCAAAGCCCCCAATCCTGATGGAGAATGAAGATTAAATATATTTCACGTTGAATTCGATATATTTTATTATTGTTAATATCTTTATCTTTAGGATTATAGGCTTATATTAGTAAGTTAGGTTTATATTAGTAAGTTGTTTTTATTATTCTAGATAATTGATTGTTTTATGTAATAATATAAAATGTGTTTTCTTTGAAATTGTTATTGTTTTTTGATTATTCTTAAAATCAACGAGTTGTAATTATCTTTATCAGTTTTTCGATCTTTATCACGCTTCTGTTTACATCAAGTTTTTTTCAACATTAATTTTTTTAAGGTAATATATTTTTATTCAAGTTTGATTGCATTTTCCAACTTGTAATATACCTTTTGTTAAACTTTTACAACCTAAACTATTTTTTTCTCCGATCACAACCTATATCCACATTATGTTTATATTTGCAACCTTCGGCCAACATTTTCCTACAAAACAGTTCATACATGATTTTCATGTGCTAATTGAGGGTTATTTTCATCATTTGCACTTCTAAGACATGAATAAATTCGATTCTTCATCTATATTCAATGGTTTATTTTTTGTCTGAATCTCTCCATCACCACTATTAATCTTCATTTACTCAAATAATTTATAAAAAAGTACAGGAAAAATTAGAGCTACATTCGTTGGAGGGAGAATTAGTTAATGACCTAAAAAATAACAAAAATAACCCTTAATTTCTTCACGTGAACTTTTTCTTGCTGAAAAATGGTACCGAAGATTATAAAAAAAAATGTATAATATATATTATTATCAGAAAATAAAATAATTTAAATTACAAAATTAAAAAATATGCATACATGAAAAAATGAAATTAACCCTTTTATTTAATGAAATTGTTCTACTCTAACATATACTATCAAATTGAAGGACAATTTATGGTAAAAAAAAAACTTCTCATGAGTAATTAACTTGGAGATTATAGATCACGACTTCTTTATTTCATGAGTAATCAACTTGGAGACTTTCACAATAATAATTTGATTGAATAAGTCCATGATTGAGAATTGCAGTAGTGCCCCTCGAGTACATGATTTACTTACTATTTTGGGCATTTTAATTAATCCTTGACTTTTCCAACTTGTGGATGATAAGATTTCTCAGGTCAAATGACACGCAGAAAACTTAGTCAAAGATATATGCAATTTCGCAAACACCTCAAACCCGCGTCCCCATCAATTATTTATAATTGTGATCAATGTATCTAAAATATGAACTAAATTTTAATGTAAGTTAAAAGAATAAGGTTTCAATTTAAATAAAATTAACAAACTAAAAATATCCAATCTAATATTCAAGGAATTCAACCAAAAGATATTATAAAGTAGAAATAGGATAGGAGAATCCGATGTAGCCATCACAGACCGACTTCAAGAGGGATATAATAGTTGAAGAATATCCCAAATACATTTCAAACAAAATATGAGCAGATATCTAACATCACTTGAGGACAAACAAAGAAACAAAAACAGCCTTCTAAAATATTCCTACCTTAATTGCTTTTTAATATTTTAGTATTTTAGTTGATTTAATATATAGTTAGAATATTAAAAAAAAAAAAAAACAGCAGCTAGATATCGGGTTTATTTATGTCACGCTTGACATGAGACAAATAATTGATATTCATATATTAATTTCATCAAAATAAGATACTATATGTCCGTCAAAAAATGATCCCATCATTTTACATTACTTTATTTATTTTGATACTCATCTCCCTTATATGTTATATAGAAAAAAGTATTTCGAGGTTCTTGTTATGCAGTAATGGCAGTACGTTGTTTGTTTTTTTGTTTTTTGTTTTTTTTTAGGATATTGACAATATCATACTCATATCAAAACATCTCATTAAAAATTATTCTTATTATTATTTCTATTCTGAGAATTTGATATGAGGTAGAAATTTCATATTATCAGGAATTCAAGTTCCCCAATTTATATTTCCACAAATTAAAATTTATCATTTTTTAAAAATAATTCTTAAGAAATAAATATTAAAATAATGAAAATTCAACAACAATAGATGTAAATTATTTGAATTTTTTTGAATACGTCATTAATTATTAAATATATATAATATTAAAAAAAACTATGAATTCTTGTTTTATATAAACGGACTAATTTCGGAATAGGATATTGAATGAAAAAACAAAATATCATCTCATGATTTCTAAACATCTCCGCTGCTTTAATTTGGATATCCAATTGAAATGGTTTCCGTGAGGAAATTATCATCCCTATTGTTATGATTTTTATTTTAAAAGAAAAGGTAGTTAGAAAAATAGAAGATTTAAAAAATGTTGAAAACATGTAGGTTTCTTCGACCCTATACAAAGAGCAATACATTGGATATGTTTTCTTTCACCACGTGTCATTCATTTTATTTATTGATTTTTTTTTTGGTCCTTTTATTTTACATTTTCTATTTTCATTTTCCTTTTATTTTGCGCTATTTCCTTTTAAACAATAAGCACACATTTGTTCAAAAAAACTTAATTTTTTGATAGAATTAGCTAGCACTTAAAATTGTTCAAGCAGGGAAAATTAGGAAAAAAAAAAAACCATATATACTAGTGAAATACATTTCTTTCAATTTAAGTAAAGTGAAGAAACAAAAACAGTTCACCACCATTCCATCAATCCTATAAAATGGAAAAAAAATTGCTTAAAAAAAAAAAACAAAGAAAGATTTCACACTCCCAAATCAAATCAAACAGAGTGAGATCACTAACAACATTAATTTTAGTGCTCTCTTGAATCAAAATTGATTTTTTTTTTTAATTTCAAGTTAAATTTCATGACCCTCAAGAACAAGTAGGCATTTGGAATTACAGAATAAAAAATTATAACCAATCTTAATGGGATATCAATATCTTCAAATGGATTCAAGAATCCAAAATCATAATCCTTCTTAATGGAATATCAATATCTTCAAATGGTTTCAACGTGCAAGTTGCGACAGTTACCTATTATAACAGTTACCTATTATGGTCGAACTGATTTCAATGATCGAATCGAACTAATTTCCGACCGAATTGAATGGAATCGAGTTTCCTACCTCACCTTGGTCGGTATATGCGAACTACTTTGATAGGCAAATTATGTCTGTCCCGGCAAACTACGTTAGCTCGGAATGTAGCAACGAACTGAATGATTAGATGAGAACGAACTAATCCTAACTGCCCGCTATTTTCACGGGTTTGTTATCCATATCCCTTCTTTCTGGGGTAATATCGAGCTAATCCTTGATTTTCGGAGGACTCCTACTTCAACTACAATTAGGACTCCTATCCCTACTACAACAAGTATCAGCGAATATTTATATCCTTGTTCTTTTCACTTTACACACACGCAATACACAAAATTCACATATTACATTACTTGAGAGAATTCAGAGCAATTCGACTGACTTGAGCGTCGGAGTCCCTTCGCCGGAAACCCCTCCCGGTGTTTGTTTTGCAGGTTTTTCGGATTCGAGCGTTCAAGATTTCGAGTTTTGGTTCCGAGAAAACGCACGTCCGACCGGAGCAATATCAATTGGCGCCGTCTGTGGGAATCTTTTGAGTTAAGACGTTGAGAGCAAATATGGTAAATACTAGAGGAACACAGAGAACGGAGATGGGTGGACCATCGAGGAATCGCGAGCAAGAAGGGGATAGCCAGAACACAGTCCCAACTAATCCTCCTCACACCATTACTTTGACTCCTGAAGAACTTTTCGATTTGATATCGGCGGCAGTTCAAAGAGCCTTGAGTACACAAGTCAAGGGACAACCGGAAAACGTTGAAATTGAGGTTGAGAAAAATCAACCAGAGGACAAGTCACAAGCCAATGAGAGAGAGAGTCATTCCGATCATCCCAGGGGTCAAAAACGGGAACGTGTTGAGCTATCTGAGGAAGTTGTTGAACTACGAAGGGAACTGAGGGAAGTATATCAGAACGCTCGCCGAGCTCCACGAACCTCAAGGGGGAACCCTTTTTCCGACCTGATTATGAAGGACGAGCTACCCATCTCTTTTCGCCCAGTTAACTTCGAGTACGATGGCACTGCTGACCTATGGGAGCATTTGTGTCGATTCAAAAATACTGCCCTTTTACACCGGTATTCTGAAGGGATTAAGTGTAGGGTGTTCGCTACCACCCTCACCAAAGCCGCGCAGACTTGGTTCAGTCAGCTAAGTGATGGAGTGATTCACAATTTTGAACAGCTATCAAATTTGTTCCTACATCAGTTCGCCAGTGTTCGGAAGCAAAAGCGATCTGCTCAAACGCTATTTGGAATCCGATAAAAAATGGAGGAGACATTGAGAGACTACGTCAAAAGGTTCACAGCTGCAACCCTTGAGGCCCCTGAGGCTTCGGACGATCTGGTGGTTAGTGCTTTTATTCAAGGGTTGAGAGAGGGTGATCTTCATACTTCTCTGGTGAAGAAGACCTCCTGGAATTGGATGATTTACTACAAAGAGCTACCAAATATATCAATCTAGAAGAAGCAGTTCGGATTAAGAAAGGAGATAGTTCCAGCCGAGTGAACAAAGCACGCGAACAGTTAAGAGACAATAGGGGAGGCCGAAGATATGAACGGTATACGCCATTGACGATTCCTCCCGAGCAGGTGCTAATGGAAATCTGGAATTTGCCCCAGTTAAAATGGCCGACGACCTGGAGCCCAAATCCCAAAAAACCACCCACCTACGGCAATGGGAAGTTGTGTCGGTTCCATAATGAATATGGCCATAGTACGGATGAATGTTGGCATTTGCAAGATGAACTGGAGAGGTTGATCAGAGAGAACAAATTGGCCCGATATGTTCGGCAACATCCGCGCGAACATAAAGATCATCGAAACGGCCAACGAGGGCCGAGAAGGGATAGAAGACGAGAACAGCCCGAACTACCTCCACCTCCGCCAAATCCACAGCATAATGAGCCTGGTAGAGAAGAAAGACCTACCATACACATGATCATTGGAGGCCCTACTGATGGAGATTCAAATAGAGCCCGCAAAGCAAGACTAAATTCAGTTCGGCAAAAATGTGTTGAAGTTCAAACCATTTTTGACGACGTAGTGATAAAGTTCGGAGCTCGCGACAAAGTGGCAATCCAAAGTCCCCAGTTTGATGCTTTGGTAATTTCTGCAGAAATCGGAGGCTTCGAGGTTAAGAGGATATTTGTGGATACAGGGAGTTCGGTGGACATCATGTTCATGGACTGTTTCAGGAAAATGAGGTCAACGGTGGAAGTAAAATCAGTAGAAACTTCCCTTTATGATTTCTCGGGAGAAGCAGTAGTTGTTTTGGGCAAGGTACAATTACCTATGGTGTTAGGGGAAGAAGAATGGAGGCAGAATAAGACACTAACTTTCCTGTTGGTAGATGCGCCTTCTCAATATAATGTGATTCTCGGCCGCCCATCATTGGGTACCTATGCAGCAATTATTTCACCGACACATCTGATGATGAAGTTCCCTGTCGAAAATGATCAGGGTCGAATCCTAGGCGTAGGGATAGTTCATGATGACCAACAAACAGCTCGTCGATGCTATGTTACCGCAGTTCGCCAGCTGGAGTCCAGAAAATGAGATTCTGAACAAAGAGATGATCTTGATCGAGAAAGAGACATTAGTCACAAAAAAGGACGAGAAGCGAACACGGCTGAGTTCGTAGAAGGAGAATTGATGAGCGTCGAACTGATTCCAAGACAACCTGGTCATACAGTTCGCCTCGGAAGTGACTTAGCCGAGCAGATGGAAAAGGAAATAATTGAGATATTAAGGAAAAATGTGGACTTGTTTGCATGGAAGCCGGAGGACATGAGAGGAATAAATCCGGATGTGGCTGTTCACAAGTTGAATGTTAAACCTGAAGCGTGACCCGTCAAACAAAAGTTAAGGCACTTCGGGGAACAGCAGAATGAGATCATCGAGAAAGAAGTCAGGAAGTTATTGGAGATAGGACATATTGAAAAAATTCAGTATCCTCGGTGGTTAGCTAATGTTATTTTGGTGTCTAAACTGGGAAACAAGTGGCGTATGTGCATCGACTTCCGCGATCTCAATAAAGCCTGTCCCAAAGACTATTATCCGCTTCCACTGATTGATAAGCTAGTTGATTCAACGGCAGAGTGCGAACTTCTTAGTATGATGGATGTAGCCCAAGGGTATCATCAGATCCTGTTGCACCCAGAAGACAAACCCAATGTTGCTTTTATCACCTCGTCGGGAATATATTGCTACACGGTGATGCCGTTTGGATTAAAGAATGCGGGGGCTACTTATCAAAGGATGGTGGACAAGATGTTTGCCTATCAGTTAGGTCGGAATATGGAAGCTTATGTAGATGATATGTTAGTAAAAAGCGCTAAAGCGAACACACATTCTTCGGATTTAAGAGAAACCATGGCAACCATTCGGAGGAGTGGAATGCGTTTAAACCCTACGAAGTGTTCTTTTGGAGTAAAGGCGGGAAGGTTCTTGGGATACATGGTTACTGGAAGAGGAATTGAAGTCAATCCCAGTAAAATCCAAGCTATACAAAACATGACCGCTCCTCGAACTATGAAAAAAGTACAAATCCTAGCTATACAAAACATGACCGCTCCTCGAACTATGAAAAAAGTACAAATCCTAACTGGTCGCGTAGTTGCCCTAAGCAGGTTCATCTCCAGATTGGCGGACAAAGGGTTACCTTTTTTTAAAGTTCTCAGAAAAAGTAGTCAGTTCGGCTGGAATGAGCAATGTCAGAAGGCGTTCGACGATCTGAAAGTTTTTCTTGCTACACTTCCTCTGTTAAAACAACCAGTTCAAGGAGAACCGCTAATAGTATACCTAGCAATCGGAGAAAAATCAGTCAGTTCGGTCCTGGTAAAAGAGATAGGCAAAGACCAGTTCCCAATATACTTCGTCAGTAAAGTCCTTCAAAATGCGGAGATACGCTACTCAGAGATCGAGAAAGTAGCATACTCATTGGTAACTACGGCCAGGAGATTGCGACCATATTTTCTGGGTCATATGATCATAGTACGAACTGACCATCCATTAAACATCATCTTAGGAAAGCCCGATGCGTCAGGACGATTAGTTAAATGGGTTGTCGAATTAGGCCAATTTGACATTAAGTATGAGCCACGAACAGCAATCAAAGGACAAGCTCTGGCAGATTTCATACAAGAGACGACTCAGATCTAAGAAAAGAAAGAATGGGAACTCTTTGTAGACGGATCTTCTTCCCGTCATGGAGCTGGAGCTGGTATTTTGTTAATTAGTCCAGAAAAATATGAGCTATAGTTCGCTATCAAGTTTTTGTTTAAAGCCTCGAATAATGAAGCGGAATATTTTTTAACACAAAACAAGATCGGAAACGAGTTACAGAGGGCTCGACCCCCATCCACTTACAAACCATATAGAAAGAGACTATGTAACTGATGGAGTTCGGGTGGAGCTGGTTCGGACATATCCCGAACTCCGAACTAATTTCTAAAAGGAAAGGATGGATGGGAGGAACTAAGCCTAGGCTAACATGTTTTAAGAACCAGGTCTGATGCCCGGGAGGAGCGCGATGAGGTCGATCCTTTGGAGTCGAAATGACCACGGTATAACCTTCGGCGGTAAAAGAGCTAAGTAGAACAGTATGGGTAAGAGTAACTTTGGTGGCGGAAAAAACCTCGTCTACAGATTTTCTCCTAGATTTTTTAGAGAGGTTGGTTCTCGAAGAAGTAGATGTCATTGTAAAGTAAGATTTAAGGAGAAGGAAGGAAGGGTACCTGAAGTCGAGAGGAGAAAGTCGAAAATTTGAAGGAGGAGGCTCTGCTGATAAACGTCTACAGTGAAAATTTGCAGAAAGATTGTATGGAGATAATGGAAAGGGTATATATAGAGGTAGGTTTTCTTGATTTTGGGGGGAAAACCGAAGAGACGCGATCTATCCACCGTTGGATGCGATGAAATCCAACGAAGGAAAACGAAAAGGCATTGGGCGGGAACAGTTTTTCACCACGTGTCACGGAAACGGAGTGATTGCAGTTGAAAAGACATGGAAAAGATATCTTGCTTCGAAAAGGAGCGTCAAATTAGTTCAGTCACCGCCTTAGTGAACTGCTACCTTAGCGAACTCCCTAAGTGTATGATGACATACACTTCGAAAAGGGGGAAGTACTGTTATGGTCGAACTGATTTCAATGACCAAACCGAACTAATTTCCGACCGAATTGAATGGAACCGAGTTTCCTACCTCACCTTGGTCGGTATATGCGAACTACTTTGATAGACAAATTATGTCTGTCCCGGTGAACTACGTTAGCTCGGAATGTTGCAACGAACTGAATGATTGGATGAGAACGAACTAATCCTAACTGCCCGCTATTTTCACGGGTTTGTTATCCATATTCTTTCTTTCTAGGGTAATATCGAGCTAATCCTTGATTTTCGGAGGACTCCTACTTCAACTACAATTATGACTCATATCCCTACTACAACAAGTATGAGAGAGTATTTATATCCTTGTTCTTTTCACTTTACACACACGCAATACACAAAATTCACATATTACATTACTTGAGAGAATTCAGAGCAATCCGACTGACTTGAGCGTCGGAGTCCCTTCGTTGGGAACCCCTCCCGGTGTTTGTTTTGCAGGTTTTTCGAATCCGAACGTTCAAGATTTCGAGTTTTGGTTCCGAGAAAACGCACGTCCGACCGAAGCAACATCATTACCTAAAAAATGATTCAGCAGAACAGGATAACTTTTGGCAGCCATGAATTTGAAACTTTGGAGAAGAAGAGTGGCGTGAGTTTTGAGGACAAATTTCGACAGCCATGAACATTAAAAATGTGAAAAAAAAAGGAAAAAAAAAAAGAAAAACAGAAAATAAATAAATAAATAAAATTATGGACACGTGGCCAAAGAAGACCTACTCGTGTATTACTCCGTGTATGAAACCCCAAACATGCATTCAGATGCTGAAGGAGTCAAAAATCCCCAATTTTCTTTTCATATAAATAAATCACAAACCCATCTCTCATAATTCATAAATTCATAATCCCTAACTAGATAATTTCAGCAAAAAATACTGATCTGGAAGAGATGATGATGCCCGGCCCTGGCAGCAGCTACCCGGCAGCGGCGCCACCATCACTGGCGGTGATCAGCCCGCATTTCTGCGTCGGATACCCTGTGGATCTGACAATCGCCCGCAAATTAATGACATTGACGGAAGGAACCTTCGGAGTAACCGACGTTAACGGCAACATAATGTTCAAAGTTAAAGGCCAAGTGTTCAGCCTCCATGATCGCCGAGTCTTGCTCGACGCCGCCGGAATTCCTGTTCTCACTTTCCAGCAAAAAGTATTTCTCGCAATTTCCTTTTTTCTTTTCTCGATCTGATTATTTTAAATGAAAATTAGGGCAATAATTATTGTTTCTGTGAAATCAGCTGCTGACTGCACATAGAAGATGGCAGGCATTCAGAGGCGAGAGTACGAGTGAAAGAGATCTGTTATTTAGTGTGAAAAAATCATCATTATTCCAATTGAAGACGAAGCTTGATGTGTTCCTCGCTTCAAACACAAGAGAGGAAATCCCTGATTTCAGAATAGAAGGAAGCTGGTTTGAGAGATCCTGCGTTATATATGCTGGAAACACAAATACTATAATTGCTCAAGTAAGTTGTTAATTATGGATTTATGATCTTCTTCTACTCATCCCAAAAAAGGATTCATGTTTGATATATATTTGATTGGATTAATGCAGATGCATAGGAAACACTCAGCACAGAGTATTCTACTTGGGAAAGATACATTTGGGGTGACAGTGTATCCTAATGTTGATTATGCCTTTGTTGTTGCTCTCGTTGTCATTCTTGAGGAGATTAATGAGGATAGATCTGGGGATGATTGATTCATACAGTTTATGCTGGAATTTTAGGTTAAATAATTCCCTTGTTATGAGCTGCTTGCAATTACTTGTTGGAGTTTTTTTTGGTTAGTTTGTATATGTTCCTGTGTGTAATGAATATTATTGTGTAATAAATGTAATGGATATTGTTATTGAAATCTTCTCTCTTTTGTAGGCGACATTTCCTATTGGGAAATTGTGCAAATACAATTGTATAGTTTGTGTGTAGGTGGAAATGTGATCATTTACTAATTTTAGGTTGAAAAAACAAACACATACAAAGATCATGTTTTTGATGAAATTTTGGGTCTCAAACTAATGGGTTAGCTATAAAGATTTAATTATGTAAAGTTTAATAAATTTTTCATAATTTCAAATACAAAAGCCAAAATTCAAACTTAATCAATAATATTTGTTGGATTGTAATAATAAGTATCATTTTGATCATTTTTTAAACAGAGCAATACCATAGAGGATTTTCGGATTTAAGCAAAGCATTGTATGAATTACTGGTTAAGTAACAACCAAAAGTATCACAAAACAACAGTACACAATTTTCAAGAAAAAAAAAGATCATTTGGTTAAGGAATTGCACTGCCCAAAAGAGGTTATGTCAGTGAGGTTGATGTATATATCCTTCCAGAACTTTACTATTATTTTAACTAATGTCTTTAATATTTGAATTTCGCCAACTCTTTCTTGATTGCTGATTTAGACATCAAAAGCGTGTCTCACACGAACCCAATGATAAAATTACAGATTTTTATTTCTATTTTTTGAAATAGAAAATGTAGTTAAAGTGAAAGCACACATGAATAACACCTCCAAGGAAAAGCCATATTGTTACATATCTATCGTGGCTTTGCAACATAAATTAATGACTCCAAAATTGAGATCCATGTATTTGTGTGGTGTGTCTTTTACAGGCCCTCAAACAATAAAGAAGATAAGCTTTACTTTTTCCCGTTAATGGAGGATGATCTAATCATAAACACACTCAAGATATGACATGTATTCCTTATGTTTTTATTTTTTTAATATTTTTCTTCTTCTTTCGTGTACGTTTTTTTCCATTTATTTTTGTCCCTTCTATGATATATATACGCAAAAATAAGAAAAAATAAATTAGATTATAAGGTTTTTCCTGGTGTAGAAATTAAAGTATATATAGTGTCAATTAAGAACCAGAAACTAAAACTGTGTGTGTTCATTAATTACTATGGAGAATGATGTATAGTTGTAAATAAGATTTGCCCCAAAAGTATTTCAAACAAAGATTTAGAAAACAATAAATTTAAATATTTGTACATTTTTAACTGCAAACAAAAACATTTGATCATCATTATTAAATGGACAGACCTACTACCCTATTCATTATAAATACATTAACATGTGCCCACAGTTAATATATTAAAAATATAGTAAATCTAATAATTTTATTATTATATAACGAAGGAAAGAGATTATTAAATGTTATTAATGGATGAGTATTTTAATATTTTTCATTAAATTGATATTGTATAGTTATTAGACAAAAGAATATAAAGAAAGAAATTATAGAATGATACTTTAGAGTGACATTATGCAACGTAATTAATTAAATAGTTAGTAGTTCAACTTTGGAAATCATTATCCTTTACTCGTTCATGGCCTACATAGCAATAACTCATATTTGCCCTCTTTTCTTTCTTTCTTTTTTTTTTTTTGGATAATTTATTTAATTAAGTACTTATGAGTGAGTTGGAAAGCTCTCAACATTATCAACAGAATGAACGTCCACCAGTTCTAGAATGTTTTGACCATTAGTTTTGACCATATCCTTGTGTAGTCAAATCCATATATCCTCAAAAAAAAAAAAAAAATATATATATATATATATATATATATTAATATTAACATCTTGGGATAATAATAATAGATATAATAATAATAAAGGACTATTAGACCATATTATTGTCGTCATTATTATTATTATTATTATTATTATTAGAATTTCAACTATTTTTACATTGCAACTGGCATTTATTAGAACTCTTTTTTCTGGGGTATTTTATTAAATCTATTCATTTTTTATGTAATATACTTTAGTGTGTTAATCATGCCAAATAATTGAATATACGAGACTTTGATTCCTAGCCTCAAAGACTTATGAGATTCGTGTTGGTTGGACCACCCATGGATGAATGATGATAATTATTAGTAATTTTAGACTAAGCAGTCATAATATGATTTTGTTTCCTGACTTAAGTAGTTTAATTATATATTAACTTGATCCAAACTGCCTAAAAGCTTCACTAATTTAGATTTTAGAGGGTCACAATTGGGAACTACTTAAACCTAAAATGTCCTCTTTCAACATATCAATCTATCCAAAATCAAAAAGTAATTTTTATTTATTTATCTGATACTTTTGATTTGATCTTTGAAGTAGATTTTAATTTTAACTTTAGGACAATGTTTTAAAATTGTATTGATGACCCAACTAATGACATTATTGTTAGCAATTCAATGCATGGGATCAATTCAACCAGTTTACTAAAGATGAACTATTCTTTTGTAATGTAAAACATATTTTTATAAATGCATGTTTAATTAAATATCCATTAAAAACTTATGTAAAAAATTAAAACAAAAGTCAAAAATTAAATAACCACAAAATATCATAGTGCATCATTACCTGGATAGCTGCACCGAAAAACCAACTTCAAATTTCCTTAAAAAACCTGATCAATTTCAAAAGGCAAATAAAACGATTTCAGACTCATAATTCCAATAAAAGTGAAAAACGTTTTTATTAAGAATGCATTTTTCAAAAAATTAAATAATAAAATTTTGAATTTTGCCGATTTCCTACTTTGCTGTTTATATTTTACATGTTATATCAAACTTATCTTTTCTATAACCAATTTCAATATGATACATCAATGTATCATAATCGGGCCAAGTCAATGTATGTCTTTGGGTAGACGTAAAGATAAAAATTTCGATTTTGATGGAAATATCGGTATTTTAATTTTACGGAAATATCGTGAAAATATTGATATCGGTGGAATATCGGTACATATTACTATTGATATTTTTTCAATATTTACCGATATTTTCTAATATTTGACTGATTTTTCTATAATTTGTAGCATAAAACCAACGTAATCTTTACCGATATATATCGATATATTACGATATTTATCGATATTTTCTAAATATTTTATCTATTTTCCCATCATTTATAATATCGAAATTGATACCGATATTTATCGATATTTTGATAATTTTTATTTATCAATTATTTGAAAAAATGAAAATATCGAAAATATAATGCTGCAGACCATTAATATATCGATTACGTAAAAATATGAAAATATCGGAAATATATCGAACATATTTTCATCCTTGAATATACGTGATGAAAATATCGAAAATATTTTCATATCGAACATATTTTCATCCTTAAATATACGTGATGAAAATATCGAAAATATTTTCATCCTTGAATACACGTGAAGATATGTGGTGACAAATATCACCTTTTTTTTTCTATGAATTACAATATTACTCTTGATATATTTTAAACTTAAAAAAATATCTTATATATATATATATAAAGTATTGTTTTCTATGAATTACGATATTACTCTTGATATATTTTAAAATTAAAAAAAAATATCTTAAATACATATATAAAATACATCCTTTTCTCATTCTCAAAATTAACATTTTTCAATTCCCACCCACTCCTTCCGCAAGATCAAACTCTTTTTTGTGTTGAAGTTTAAATTTTTGTATATTTCTTTTAATTGTGTCATCTTATTTAAAATTTTCTACATATATCGATGAATCAGGTCGAATTATGATAAAGTCCTTGTTCAACTAGTTGAACCGGACGGTTCAATTAATCCTATTTTGTAAGCACTTCTTTTGAAGGTCTAATCATATACAAACTAAAAAAATCACAATAGGTTTAATTATCTAACCTAATACAAGTTTATCTTGACATAACTCTAATTGAAATATAACTATTTTATATTTAAAGATCATAGAAGTGTACATCATGTCCTCAATCCAGGTTCAATAATTAATTATTCATACCCGGACTAAAAAATTATATTATTGACCAGACTCATCTTAATTTAATTATTGAAGTATAAATCTCAAATCCAATCAACCCAACTTTAGCCCAACTATAAAGATAATTATGTATGTAGGGGGTTAAAATTATTTTTGGATTCATAGTTATGGTGTTCTTCAATTTTGATCTCATAATTATCACGATTTTTAATTTAGTTCTACAATTTAAAAATTAGTATGATTTCAATGTAATTTTGATAAATTTAGCTGAAAAATGTAATGTGAAATTCTTATTAGTGTAATACCAAAATTAAAATTTGAATAAGAATTTGACTCCTGATATTTCCGATAAAAATTGAATTGAAGTTGGATAGATTTTTAAATTATAAAACAAAATTCAAAATTATAATAATTACGTAATTAAAATTGAAAGATATCATAGTTTTGAAAAAAAATGTTTTTAATCCTAGATATCTGTATGCTCATAATTCTGTCTCCACGTAAGTTCAAATAAAAAACTTAATGAGAACTCGTAAATTACATTAATTAGGTAAACTTTATTTCTTGAGGCAAAACCCTAATATGAAATGACAGAAAACGGCAGTGAAATTAATTCCAAGAAGATGTTTTCCAAATGGGACATTTACTAAACTCCAATTTTATTGATAAAATTGGAGAAAACTCATCTCCCATTTCACAAAAACCAAAGCAACAATAATACATAGAAACAGCATAAACCAACCCTCAATATATTAATTAACAACAATGATTCTATGTTTTTGTCAGCTTCCAGATGTATTGACTCGATTTCAGTCAATATAATTGATCATTCTACCAAATTGTTTACAATGTTTATGATCAATACATTTCACATGTTATATATAATTCAGTTTATTTAGTTATAAAAAATCAGATAACTTCATTTTTGTTTTCCTATTTTTTGTATCTCAAATTAAAATGGAGACTCATGTTTTGTTGTAAAATAATTTGTGATGTTAAAGTAATTGATTATTGTTTTCTGAATGATTCAAGTGTCACCAACGTACATTTTTGTTTTATAGAAAAAGATTCATTTAATTAATTAGTCTATTAAAAACTATTGATATGTCTGATTCAAATGACTCCAGAATACAAATCAATTGAATTAACTCAATAAACTTGGTATGTTAGTTAAATCATACATTAACTTGTTTTTTTTTTTAAAGAATAATATCTAGTGATTTCTTTTTGATTATATTACTTTTAACATTTATAATTTAATAAAATAGTAATTAACTTCTTGTAGTATTATTTTACATAGTAAAATGAAAATATATAAATAAAATCAAATGGATCAATCCGACCAACTGAATTTCTAAGCGATATAAAAATTAGTTTGATTATTAATCTATTCTAAGATATAAATAGATTGATATTAATCGATTATTGATCCAATTATGATAAATTAGAGTTACAGAAAATTAGAGAGAGAGAGAGAGGAGCAGTGTGTTTGGCGGCGAGTGTAACACGGCGTAAGATAAGATCGCGTTTGGAGATCGTAAATTAGAGGGGGGTATAAATGGAACAAAAAAAAGAATAAAGAAAAACAAATTTCTGAATAATAGCCATGTAAATGATGCTAAAAAAGACAAAATTATAAAGAAAAATAAAAAGACCGAACCTTTAATAGAGGAACAGCAGATGAGGCACAATAAGAGAAAAGAAATCATTTTTTACGAAATTAACAGAGCATAATAGTCAAACCCACAAAAATTCCTGGGTTTCCTGATTATTCTTCATAATAATAATAGCATAAAGAGAAAGGGGCTGGAAGAAGAAAAGGATGATTCCATCAATGGCTTCCATGTCCTCCTTGTCTTCTTCTTCTACTACTTCCGCTGCTGTGAGAGTTGACAAAGCCACAAGCGAATTCTTGATCGGCCCCGATTGGACTCTCAATATTGATATTTGTGACACCATTAATTCCAATCAGATGTATGTGTCTCTGCTTCTGTACCAAATGTTTTTTTTTTTTTGTTTCTGTGTCTATTATATTTACTTTCTTATTTCATGCAAAGTTGACTTCTTTCTCATTATTTTCAGCTGGGTTATCCTGTTCTTGGTTATAAACAAAACAATTTTATGGGCTTGTAATTTTATTTTGTTTTTTGTTCTTGAAGATATGTTTGGTTACTGATTTTGTATGTTCTGTAGCTGCTTATTTCTGTTGGAAAAACAAATTTTTTTCTATCTTGTTTTTACGGTATTCTGTTTGGAGTCTCAATTTGGGAATTGGGCGGCGTGTAACAAATTTTCTTTATTTAAGATTTATGTGACTGGGATGATGGAGTAGAAAGGAAAAAAGTATTAAGATATGATCTATTATAGAATTTCATTTAGTAGGGAGAACAAAATGGAAATGGTTATATCTTTTTATCTGGGCAAAGTTCATACATATCTATGGTGTAGGTGGGAGTTTTGGTATTTTTGATTGATTTTTTGTAGTTATGAACTCTTGTATCTTTTGTATGGAATTTATATTCAAGCAGCATCTCTGAAGGTGGAATTTATTTTTCAATTGTTATTTTGCTGTTTAGGCTGGCAAAAGATGTTGTGAAAGCTGTGAAGAGACGATTGCAGCACAAGAGTCCTAAAGTTCAATTGCTTGCTTTAACGGTATTATGAGAAAAATTGCTTTCCTTTCAGTTTTACTGTTCACTAAACTTAATTATGTTTCGATTTAAAGAATCTATTGCTGTTATGTTGTAATTAAGGCTTCCTTTGTGATGTAATGTGTGTTTCATTCACTATCTGTGTCTTTCTATAGCTTCTGGAGACGATGGTCAAGAACTGTGGTGATTATGTGCATTTTCAAATTGCAGAAAGAAACATACTGCAGGAGATGGTCAAGATTGTAAAGAAAAAGGCAAGTGTCTTTGCATTCGTTTGAGGCTATTGGTAGATATGATTCGTTTTTCTCTAAGATAGGCTTGTAATCCTGCTTGAATGAGGCCGTAAGAGTAGGATCAGGTTGTCACGGAATAAGTTTGTGTTACCTAATTCTGATGGAGTAGTAGTCTTTCATATATGCTTTGTAATAGTTGCAGTGGTATAGATAGCAAGTAAATGAATCATTCTTTGCAGAAACTTACAGGGTCTTGAAATGGGGTTAGCTCTCCAAGACAAACTTCTATTTTTTGTTTAGCGCTTCTTTCTTATATAATTTGGTTCTAAGCAAATATTTGCACGTAAATGTCAAATAAGTAGAATGGGTTTCGCTCAAATACAGGATGTTATTTGATTGTTCGATGGGACTCTAAATTGATTTTTGTTGGAGATTTCTCTAAAGGCTTATATGATTCTTTTGCTGAACAAAGCTGGAGCTCTCTGGCCAACTCAGCTTGATAATTAACCAAGCCCACTCTTGAATCTTTATATTGAATAAACAATGTTCATATAAGATTATTTTACTTCGTTGCTATGAGTGTTTTTTTTGTATATTTATCAACAAGAACAGGACCCATATATAACAGTTTCCATTCTTCATTGCATTTCAGACAGATATGCACGTGAGGGATAAAGTCTTAACTTTGATTGGCTCTTGGCACGAGGCATTTGGTGGGTCTGGAGGAAAACATCCTCAGTATTATATGGCTTATGAGGAGCTGAGGGTAAATATTTGTGTTCACCTTGGGTGTATCATTAATGATGTGATATAAATTATAATTATGTATAAAACTATAGTTTGTTAGAAGTTTCTTCAATCTTTAGTGTCGTTGGAAAATGTTGTAAGCTGTGAATGTGTTGGAGATTATGTTGGTTTTTGTGGGAATGAGAAAGATTTATTGGAATGGTTAATTTACCAACTGAAGATTTTTTATATTTTTTTTAATGGCAGCGTTCTGGTGTACGATTTCCTCAGCGTCCACCGGATGCGGTTCCAATATTTACTCCACCTGTTACACATCCAATACCAAGACAACCCCAACCAGGTTATGGAATGCCAAGTAGTTCTTCAACGAGGCTCGATGAAGCCATGGCAGCTGACGATAACTTAAGGTTTGGATAAGATCTAAGTCATTATTCAACTCTTGAGTATTTTGTTTATATACTTCGTTGCTATGCTCTGAATTTGATATCTTATATTATTCTTATTTTTTATTTTTTATTTTTATTTTTAATTCCTTGAATATTTATTCTTGTAGTTCATCAAGCATAAACTCCATGCGCAACGTCCTTGATCTCTTAGCTGATATGTTGCAGGCTATTGATCGTAGCGATCACTCGGTATTGCATTGTTGCTCCTATCTTTGTTACTAAACCATCAAATGTCCTAAATATTGTTATTGTCTTTGCAGGCTATTAAAAATGAAGTGATAATTGACCTTGTTGAGCAATGCCGTGTCAATCAAAGAAAGCTGATGCAGTTACTGGGAACAACTGGGTTAGCTTGCTTAAATCTTTATATTATTTCAAAGTTTATGCTTTTGATTCATTGTTATTTTCTTCTGATTCACTATTTTGTTTCTTCCTGCTTTATTGTTTCATTCCTTTTAATAGGGATGAAGAACTTCTTGGCCAAGGTCTTGAACTAAACGATAGCCTGCAGAGTGTGCTTGCAAAACATGATGCAATAGCTTCTGGTTCTCCACTACCACCTGAATTAACTAATACCCCACATGTAGCATCTGAGGAACAAGACTCTAGTCTAGGGCCCACTGTTGTCAGCACGCCCAATGGAACATCTAATGAAACCCCTATTGCACCAGTTTTCCCTGCTCAGACGGGTGTGATTGACGAAGAGGATGATGAGGAAGATGACTTTGCGCAACTGGCTCGAAGGTTAGTTTCATTTACAAGATCACCATCTTTATTTTTATAGCAAACAGCAGAGGTTACACAGGCAATGCATTTTTAAGATATTTCTATGTGGAGGCTATTAATGGTTTTCTTTAAATGGAGACTATTCATCTAAAAGAAACCATAACGATGTTACTATTGTATATCAGGTGAAATGGTTTGGTTGATCGCTTTCTCGCATGTTTTTGTATATTATCATCATCCATATATCTGACTGCACTTAGTGTGATAAAGGCTAAGTTCTGTTATTGTGGTTATCTTCTTTATTGCAGACATTCAAAAGCACCTACTGAGGTTTCCAATAACACATCATTGACAAAGAGTGACTCAGCACCTTCAGAAGCTCCCTCGAGCCTTGCCATGAGCAACGCCTTAGTACCAGTCGATCTGCCTGCACCTGTTCGATCAAAAGATCAAGATATCATAGACCTCTTGAGCATCACCTTATCAACAACCGCATCAACTGAGCAACCCTCTCAAGCATTTCCAACGCCAATGCACACGCCTGAGCATATTTCTTCAGCTAGCCCAGAGGTTCCATTTACTTCAGTGGCTTATCCTACTAACAACGGAACAGCCTTCACCAATTACATAGCTCCATGGGCTCAGCCACAGCTGCCTCAGCCTCAGCCTCAACCGTACTCTCAACCCCAATCTTTATATACATCACAACCGGCATCTCAACTTCAGTTTCGACCAGAAGTCCAACCACAGCAACAGCCTCAATTTCCCCAGTACACCTCCATGTACCCCCCTCCACCTTGGGCAGCCACCCCGGGTTATTTTAGCAATCAGAATCCCATGTCGTCCCGGCATAATTACATGCAATCAACTCCTAGACCTACTTCTTTTTCGAACACTCATGCTGTTAATGGAGAGGTACAGGTCAATTCGAGTCCAAGGTCTGCTGCAGTTAATGTAGGACAGAAGCCCTTTATTCCATCGTATAGATTGTTTGAGGATCTTGATGTATTTGGGAACACAGATGGAAGATTCAAAGCAACGAGTAATGCATCGGCGAGCTTGTCAGGTTCTGGCAGTCAGAATATGGTTGGAGGAAGGAAGTGATATAAAGGTGGTTAGTAGTTGCAGAATTTGGAGTATCCATCTCCAGCAGATTGTTCAGTTGGTGAATCTCTCTTAAAATTGTTTATTTTCTTTGATGAAGATTGAGTGTAGTCGTGTAAGTATTAGATTGTCTCGATAACGCTGATTGCAGTTTAGGTTGAAAAATAAGAGGTCGGTTCTCCTCACTGAAGTAGGTGCCTTTCTGCTTCCTTCCATTTTTATGAAATGAAATGCTCATTGTGCGGACTGGTTTTATTTTTCTGAATACTTTCATGTTACATCTATTGTAAAAAGAGAGAGATCTGAGCATACAAAATTTAATTTGACACAATAAACACAACAAAAATAAAGAGGATTAAGTGGTAATACAAGATGGTATTTGTGACCAAAATGCTCTTGATGCTTTCAATGAATCCTATTTAATAACTCAGATTGTATCAGCAGATATGCTAGGTCCATGTTTTGATTTCATATCACACATCCCATTTTATTTTCCATGCAAAGAAAAATAAATTTGGGTATCATTTTTTTCCAGAAATTGTGTTCAGATATTCACATTTCCATACTCCTGCTCTCCATTTACCATTTACACGAATATAATGAACAAGACATACAACCACACAACACAAAAGGCAAAATCAAAAATTTCACAACCTTAAAATTCTGAGATGTACAAGGATGTTTCTTGTTGATCTACAGAGAAACTTCTTTCAATGAAGTGCTTCAATTCAGTATGGGAAAGGGTAAAATAGGAAATATAAAGACTACATGAATGCAGCTGATTAACAATTAAATTATATTAGTCGAAAACCATTTTAACTATACAAATTGAACAAAGTGCCGGCGCTGTAATTTAAGTATGGAAATAAGGGGAAGAAAGACAGGAGCAAAAAGATTTGGGGGGGGGGGGGGAGGAGAGAGCACACTAATGAAAAACAAACGAGCAAATAGAAGAAAAAAAGAAGGCATATTTACAGCTTTCTTCACCTATAAAGATTATTTGCCAGAGCCTCCACAGAATGAGTTGATTCGTCACTTTTCAGAGTTGACCTGAATGAGGAGGCTTAATTAATATATTATACAGCTTCAAGAGCAAGCTCAGCCTCACCTTCATCAAGAGAAACTGATTCGGTGTAATTATCAATGAATGCCGATCGAGCGCAGGACAATAAAGTTGTTGACCTCCACTGCAGGAGGAGCTGAAAAGATGATTCAAGATTTTGACTTCATCGTGGTGGAGAGATTTCATCAGCATATATTGAAACACAAGCATCAGCAGCACCAGCAGCAAGCAGTACTTGATACGGATGGAAGGTGAGGCAGCTGACAGATCCGATCTTCTGGGCCATGAAAGTGGGATAATACCGAATGGTACCTAATGGATCGCCTTCCAAATTGAAGACTTTGATAAGTTGCTTGGCTGATCCACTTGCAATTATGGGTGCATGTCTATGAACAGCCAAAGCTGTAAGTGATCCCCTATGGGCATCAATTGTGAGGTACGTATTTTTTGTACTTCTCATGTCGAGGAACTGAATGTTGCCCGCCTGTGATGCACTGACAATCTGAAGACAAGGCATAAAGTTATGGATACATTGATTAAAAACTTGGATCTCATTGCATTATGGATCTTCGAATGCATTATTCTCATGTGTGTAGAGGTAAGCCGAGGGGGGACGACAACTTACCTTTGCTGGTTCAAGACCAGGTTGGAAGCCAATTCCTACAACTCTTTCAACTCGTTGAGTGTGAGGTCTGGTTGCACTGACAAGCCTAAAATACAAACAAAAAACCAAAGTAATGTACAGAATATTCCCAGGATGATCAGAGAGAGAACATTCTATATCCACTAATTAATAGACGCAAAATATCATAAAGGCCTCAGAAGCTTGACAAAGAAATAAGAAAATCTATTATGCTTTTTCTCCCTATTGATAAAATAGGGCTAGTATGGCATGATCACAGGCATAAAATTAAGCAAAAAATTGCCGTTCAGCTGGATGTTAAGGTACCAAAATGAAGCCAGAAATGGTTATATAGTTCAAAATGACGACAGAAGGAACATTATATAACCAGAGTTCTTACATCTCAGGAGTACGAATATCGTATAATCTGACATAACCATCCACAAAACCAGCAGCAAATTGGCCTCCATGAACTTGAGAAACAGCCTATAAATTAACGAAATTAATTGATCAACAATTTCTTGAACCTTACGCCAAAGAACATAATGAAGAACTTATATGACTTAGTGCACAAAATTAATAGGAAGCTGCAGAAGTAAAAACATTCACACCAAGTGTTATATGCTCAAGTACTTTTGGTAACTTGAAATTTTATTAACCCAGGTAAGACAACGAGCATGAAATAACCTCAGGGCAAAGGGTAGTAAAATCTAGTGGCATAAACACAGTTCTTATCAAAGAAAATATAATAAGTGTAAAGAAATTATATTTACAGGACAATAAAAACAATAAATAGCCATGCTGGAAGTTCACATTATAGAACCATTTGAGAGTACCAGAATGGAAAATTTTGAGCTTATCAAAGTAAAGCAATAACCAACTATGAATAGAGTGGCAATTAAAACCCACCAGCGCTGAGATGCTTGAATCTTGTGGTAAGGGAATTGTATTGACAAGTTGCTCTTTGTCCAGATCCCAAGCCATGATAGATGAAATCTCCCCAGAAGAAAACTATGCAAGGGAGACAAAGGAGATTAATGGGGAATAATAAAAATACCAAGTAGCAAAAGTGTCCAAGTGTGTCACTGACAATAAAGATTAATAGATCATGGTAGTGTGATGACATACAAGATATCCAGACTGCTGTTGCCAATCTACAACAGCATTTACACTGCGGACACCAGGTCTGTGACCCTGAATTGAAGCAAAAGCAGTAACTAATTTATGTTGTCCTTTTGATGCGTAATCTTTCCAAATCCGGATATTTCCGTCATCTATATTAACACAAACAGAGCAGAGTCAGTTATACTTCAAAATCAATAAGGGGGAATGCCATCCTACTTGAAGTAAGAGTTTTACTTGATGCAACAAGAAGCAAGTTTTCATCAAGCTCATTTACAAGACACAGCTTGGAAACTCCTTTGTCAGGGTAATCATGGTTACTGAAACTGTTAAGAAGAGTTGCCTCCTCATAATTCCATACCCTGAGAAATTACACATGAAGAAATTAGTTCATCATGATCAAGAGTATAGCAAAATCCCTAAGAAAAATAATGAATCACAAATCAATATACCAGATAAAACAATAAATGACTCCACCATCAAGGAAAAGACCATGAATTATAAAATACTTATCACATAAGAACTCCAGTAAAATGTGGTCCAACAAACCCCCCCCCCCCCCCCCAACACACACCCCAAAAAGAACTTGAGATTCATGAGCCAATTTCATATGAAAACAAACAAGATAAACTGCTAACACCAAAGAAGTGAGCTACAAACAAGAGACTTTTTAACAGGAAAAAAAAAAGAACATTTTTTATTAGTCCAATACATTGCTATAAAACAGTCAGTATATTGCCATAAACCAGTCAGAGTGAGTATGAATGAAACAGAATACAATCCATCCCAACAATAAAAGCCTTGATAACATGGTGCACAATTTTTCCCACCTAATCCTTTCATTTTCATCTGCAGCAATCACAACAGGTGAGAATGGTTGCAGCAAAGCATTCTTGGTGCCTGTCTCAAACTTTGTATCCCAACTGGCAATTTGATTATGCAGTTTGCTCACAGCTGCGAAGAAAAAACAACATCAAGAGATGGCAGGTACCACCAGGAACGAGAGGAGTGTAGCCATCGGTTAAGAACTTACAGGAGTGTTGGCATTTCACTATATGATCGAGTGCCAGTTTCTCCCTTTCTTCTCTTCTAGCCATTATATCTGCACTATCATCCATTGCAGTGAGAAGTGGCTTTGAAAAGTGACCACAACTCCAATTATAGATCATTGATTGTGGAAGAAAACTACGCTCTGCAACACTAGATGGTCCAGGAGGAGCTAAAAGTGGATCAGCTAATCCTGAGTCCGGAGAATTCATTAGATGTGGCCTAAATTCCAAGGAGCAAACTCTCCGCATTCCTGTCAAGTAGCTTGGTCTAGGAGGACTAACAGGAGGAGTTCTAAAAGTCAGTGGCAAATGGCCTCCTACAGAAAATTCAGAAATATTACAACCTTATCACAAACTAATAAAATAACAGAGAAACTTTAAAAGCTAAAACGATAATTCCAGCACGTGAATGAGGTGGCAATATTAGCCTTTTACCCAATCAATGGACATTAAAAAAAAAAAAAAGGAGTTACCTCCGTTCAATTCAAACCAAGATGATGAACGAGCTAATCCAGCAAGACTAGAGCCTGCAGCTGTAGTTGATTCACCAAGACGAGCGTTTACACCAACAGACTTGACGGATTTGGCAACTACTTGCTCAATACCAATAATGGCCAATACTCGCCGTCCAAGGCTTGAGACACGTGGTGATGGATCCTTAGCCAGATTGCACATTGCTAACATACATTGTGAATATAGGGCATTGTCTAGTGGCCTTCGCCTTGAATGGTTGAGAACCCCATTGCTAACGCAATCATTCAATACTCCTGAATCAGAATGCTGGGATGAATCATCAGAAAGTGGGGATCCATGCATTATCCCAGAGGTAGCAAGTGGGCTACTGGTGGATACCCTTCCATCACGAGCTAGAGCCTGGCTGTCATTCCCAACCCGTAATAATGGCGCAATAGTAGATGGAATCATACTTCCATGAGGCATATAGTGGGTGGGAGTCGTATAGCCACTACTAGAACCCTTAACAGCAAAAGATGGCAAGGATGTCAGAACAGAACCGGATTGGGGCTTCCAGTATGCAGCAGCAACTGACTTTAGGTGCTTATTGTGGCCAAAGGCAAAACGAGATAGAGCTGCACACAGGAACAAAATTAATCCATAATGATTCAGATGACAAAAGGATGTGTCTCCCCAACAGTTGAGGTTAAGTGAAGAGGAAATTATGGAAGGAAGTTGGGGAAAGATGCCAGAAAACTAACATACCCACAGCAACTTCAGCTCGAACCAGTGGGCTTCCATCAGAAACAACAGTTAAAAGGTTCTTAATAATAGTGGCTTCAGCCGTGATTTTTTCATCATCATCACAATCTTCATCCCCATGACCATCTCTTGATGTGTCGAACCCTACATCAAGGGCAGTGCCTAGAGCAAAAACAGCTGCTGCGCGGACCTTTAAAAATGTTTATTCAAATTACAACATATACCTTGAGCACTAATATGAAAAAAAAAATGCATATATTCGTTCATTTTTTTTTCGGATTAAAAAAAAAGAGCAAATACAACAAAATATTACTGGTATAAAGAGAAATACCTCTGGCTGTGGTTCAGAAAGTAGTGGTGCAAGAATAGCAGGCGCATCAGCCTGCAATCCTAAGAGTTGAGCCTCCAAAAAATCCTCCCACAATTTCCCAAGGCACAAGCATATCCACTGAAGAAAGAGAGGTTCAGTTTGTGCCTCATTAGGAGACGAGCACTGAAGGTGCTTGAGGCAGACATGTATAAGACCAGCTTCAATGCAGGTTTCCTGGCCCCGCCTGTGACCATCTACAATGACTGCCAAAACAAATGCAGCCATTGCACGTTGCTCAGGGTAAGCTTCAACACTGTCAAGAAACTTAATGAAATATGCGTGCCCTCCATCCTTCACAAGATCAACCTGGCAGGACTGTATAAACAGACGTAATGTTTAAAAAGTTGAAGTTATTGATTTCCAGAAGAATGGAAAAGAATTGTGAATATCACTGTATACAGACAGCATATGCCCGCAAGTAGGTAGCTATTTATAAATACAAACACTGACAAGATAAAGATAGTACAGAACCGCAAATGAATTGAGGCAATGCACTAGTAAATGGAATCACTTCCTTAAGATCCCTTTAGTATCATGTTAATATAGAAAAGTGATGCCTTCTACAAGATCGCGCTAGTTGAAAACTGATGAGTTCATTTTGCACTTGAAAAAACCAGAACATAAGGGCAAGGCAAAAGAAACAAAAATAGAATTTTTGAATTTACCTTATCCAGAGCAAGGATCTTTGTCCAGATGAACACAAGAATTTGTCGCAACTCTGGAGTGGTGGTTTGTAAGAGCTTCAAAACATAAGGAAATATTCCCACAGATAAGGCCTGAAAGGAGAACAAAAAGCAGTGCATTAATATGTCGAACCACATATGTTTAAATTGATTAATCAACAGTATAACAAAAAAGGGATGCAGAAGAAAGTACCAGCTCCACGGCCCAAGGTCCCATATCCAAAAATCTACCAAGAAGCACCAAAGCACGAAATCGATGGCATTGACTAAGTAAAACCTGAGTAACAAAATAAGGGACAGATTTCAACAAATTATCCAAAACACACAAGAGACTATGATATAAGAAACCAGCATTAACTAGGAGAAGACAAAAAAAAAAATCAACTGAAGCCTTGAGAGATGTTTAGCCAAAGCAACAATAAAACATAATCAAGCCAATAAAGAATCCAGATTACTTCATTGATCCAGAAGCAGTACATCCATCTTAGCTTGAAGGACATTACTAAAAGGCCGCTACTAAGAATTTAAAAGGTTTTGTTTCTCAAATACTGGCCAACAATGGCTTTGTTTTAAGACCACAGATATTTTACTTCTTTCACAATTTTTCAAGAGGATGTTCTGTCTACCTTTAAAAGCCACCTTAGTAAGAAATGCTAAAAAAGTGTATGTCATCTGAAGTCAACAATTAAAACAAAAATGAGTGAACCTTTTTCATTATATTCTTCATCTACAAACAATATGCAGAACCAGAGAGAGCACAATTAGTGATCACCACAGCAAAGTTTACTCTCTGTAATTCTCCACAAAGATAAAACAAAACTATGTAACATACAGAAGGAGAAAATTCATAGACGACACAAAAATTATGACATCTGAAATCCATAAATCTCGATGTCACTATTACAAACCAATGTGATAATCTAAGCCCCATTATTGGTTGGAGCATGTAATAAGTTTCACACCTGAAGGACAATTGGCAACTGTTCTGGAGGCTTTTTATGTTCTGATCCATGATCAAGCCACACTTCAAAAGCTGTTAACTGCTCTGTAAAAAATGGGCTTGGCTAGAGATGAAAACAAAGAAAGCATAAAATTAGGATGGAAATTTGATTTACCAATAACATGAAATTGCCAGACATACTACTTGCTTTTCCAATAATCATTTTGCATAAACAATAGGTTGTGAAGAGCAAATGTAGATACCTGGAATTCTGCATTTGGGTCCTCAACTAAAGTTGGAAGTTGAGAAAGGCAGATTTCAGCAGCCATGTCCCAGGCATCCCTACAGAGTACAAGGATAAAATAAGCTGATGGATCAGTATCAATACATGAGAATACAGGACTTCAACAAAAACATTGGAAAAGTGTAGAAGTTACCACATATGATGCTGATGAGTCAGTGGCAACATTGGATATGACATTGGAGAACAATTAGCAGAGCGCATAATCCTTTCAGCAAGTAAAAAATTCCGGAACAGGCTGGCAACTAAAAGATCTTGCCTAAACAATCTCTGGAACAAATCTGAGAATTCAAGTTGAAGATTGTTCAGATTAAAGTTAATATGTTGTCTAACATTAGAAAATATAAGACCACATGAAATTAGATCTCTCTTTCATTACCATGCGGAAGTACATTCCAGGCAATAGTGTCAGTCACGGCTGTGAATATCCAGTTCAATTCCCCAAGAAGGGTCTTCCGGTCTGTTTGGCGACCAGGAATTCTATCTATCAGAGAATAATCAAAAGACTCATGGAGCAGTGACCGAGTGCAAAACCTGAAGAATCATTCACAAAGTTCATCCAAAGACTACTCAATACAACTGTATAATTATATCATAAAAGTAAAAGAGGCATGTAGAGCGCAGCACACAACCTATCATGTCAGAAACCTGGTAGAGAACAACTATAGCTACTGATAGATAAATTGAGCATTTAGTGGTCAAATGTTCAATATTCAATTTAAGGAAGTTAAATGAATTCGTTCAACTGGGAAAATTAACATATACAGATAAGGGCATCAGAATTCATAAAGTATGATGATCTCAAGCCAATTATATTGCAAGGTATCATTTTTTTATGGGCAAAGAATGAACTTTATTTTAAAATTAAGTTATGTTATCTTAATTATTTTTATTTATTTATTTTCATCTTAGTACCTAGAGAAAGGATTATGTATAAGCAAATTCTGCCAGCAAACTTGGGGCATTACAGAAAAAGGATGTCAAGAATTACATGGAAAACCTAATGCACTTTTTCCACCATCCATAAAACAAAGAGCAATATCTAGAAGCAGGATCACATGTATTTTGCAAAAACTAAAACTAAATCAAATATTGATGGTTAAATATTTTTTTATCAAACAAACCAAACAAGGAACAGAAATGACAGCTCAATTGTAGAGATATAGTGGATCACCATCTTAATGCCATTTTTATGGGTGTTGTGAGGCAGGAAGTAAATACATCAGCAGGAAATTCAGCACTCTGTGGAAGTGTCTCATGAGCTTCACAAGCCGCAAGCAAAATGCAGTCCCTTACAGAAGCTGCTGAACTTGAAGCACTATAATCCTGGAGCTGTGATGCAAGAAGATAGTGTTTATATTCAAATTATACATGGGATCTACATAAATAGTGTTATATCAGGTTGGAAAAAATACCTGAATGAAGGCACTGACAATCAACCCGGCAGCAGAGCAGTCAAACACGTATATTGAAGGTGTCTTCAGCCAGGAATCCAGATCACTGATCGGCAGAGGAATGTACTGGGTATAGCTCTATATGAACAGCTATGTAAGAATAGGTGAACTGGGGGGAAGATGGGTTGAGGATGGTACATAAAAGAGAAGTTAGTCAAGAAGAAAGGACCTTATTAAAAAGCCAAATTTCGCCATTGGGAGTTGGCTTAGGCACTCCATGTCCATTGTAGTGAAAAAGAACTCTCTCAGATTTTGCATATTTGCGGCATGTTGTGCATAATTTCTTGACTTCATCAACAGTGGGATCTAATGAATACTTGTAACGAGCCTGTCCGTGTGTGATATTAAGTATGGTCAATCATTGTTGCATTTATATTGAAAACAGATTACTTCTTCATACCTATTCTTTGGGAAACTAAAACTCATTAATCTATTAGTAAGTTTAGTTGAAAATCAATAATGACGGAAAGAGAGAGCGAATGTTTCATACCTTGGGTTGCCACCTTTCGTACTGCTGATTCAGGGTTCTTCCTATTGTTTCAAGAGCTTTTTGTGGTGCCATTGAGAATGGATCTGGAAAGTGATTGACAAAGCACATGAAAAAGACAATTCATCAACATTCATAACAAAATAACTATCTTTCATTTCAAATCTCTGACATGAAACTAAAACAGATCAAATATACCACATAAAAAAAAAAAAAATGTGGCCAATTTTATGCCACAAAACCCTTTAGTTGTTTCATACCCGGCAAATAAACAACACACATTTCATCAAAATTAGACAGAAACAAAAAAACTAATCAAGCTATATAGCTACGTAAGTTTTATAACCTTTTTGACTGTTAGCCTATATTAAAGAATACAGCCTCTTTTTTTTTTTAATTCATGCCTGGCGCAGCATAATAGCATAGTGAGAAAAACCAACAGTGTTATGAAGATAAAAACCTAGGATGAACATTGCCAGGCAAAATCTGGCCAAGATTCAGCACATTTTCCAGGCCTCTATATATGCACAAAAAATTATCCAAATTATTGGTAAACAATCAAGCATATGAGCTCCTCAAATATCAATTAATGTACTTTGATTCTTTATCATGAACTAATCTGCAGAGTTTTATACAAGTTATTAATAATCACATCATTCCATGTCTGTTTGCTTCAAAGGTGGACTAAGGTAATATCTGAATATACCAAATAAACACAAGATTCTACAATGTGGAACGACTGTATATCCCAAACCATAAAAACCGTGGAAAGGGTGTCCAATTCTGCATTCTATAGATACCACTCGACATTATATCTGGACTTGTCTATCAAAACTAAACAACCTTGAACCTTATTTACAATGTAACAAGATACTAAGATTTACAGTTACTCTATCGGAAACTACACAAGATAGAAATGGAGGTAGGCCACGATGTTTGCAAATACTGATTCCAGTAGTAAGTTAACCGTGTAGTCCAAATATCCTTCAGACAAAATCCCAAAAGGAGGAAATCCTCAATCTCCTAAAGTGGTAGCACTTAGAGAATTATAGAGAGCTGTTGAACAATCTCTTCCAAGCCTCTCTCCCAGACAATACAAATAGGAGAAAAGCAACCAAGGACAGCAAAGCAAAATAATTTATCGTTACCTGTAAGGGGATGTGATAGCATGATTTTTTTATGAAGTAAAAAGCCCCAGTAAAAAACTCTCTATTGACTCCCTTCATATCAAGTTTCTTTCCCTCCCACTAAGACCAAGCCAGACTGATAACTTCTTTGAATCATTTGAAATTATCAACCCTCTCCAATTGAGTGCCAAGTCAAAATATATTAAAGGTCTCTCCAATAGCCTATATACCAAGATTAATTGAGAAGCCATTTTTAATCAGTGAATAGCCCAGCAGGTCCTGAGCTGAGCATCATCAACTACTAGCATAAAGTGTCAAGTTACAAATCTCTTGCATATACACAATTTGGAAAGGTCATAAAAATATTTAAAGTGTTCACTGCAGTGTAGATACTTTTATTAAAGAGAATGACAGATAAATCGTCGCATTCAGAAAAAAAAAAAAAAAAAACAGAAATAGAAATTAAAGAAACAGAGTTCTACATGGAAGCAGCATGATCCACGTTAGGAAAAAAGAACAGAACAAGAAAATACAACAAAATCTTAGTGCGGCCATCATACAACTAAGTAACTATCAGTACAGAAGGAAGGACAAGATTATACCAATCCAGCATTCCATCCGAGCACAAGGAGATATCTTAATTACATCAGGTGGATCCACGCTAATATTTAAACACAAAACAAGAGCAACACATCCTGTCTTCATCTGCATTGAATGTGAAAAGTTAACATGTAATAATATATATGACGAAATAAAATATGTTTTGTTTAACAAAACTTGTAGAGAAAATCATAGCCTGAAAATACAATAAATAATATCAGATAGAGAAACCAACAAATTATATTATTGTAACAGAACCAAAGAAATCCATTTTTCCAGCAAAGAGATACTTGACAAATAGATTGGTTGCAGAAAACCAGCAGTTCTATAAAGAGTTTAAGTTAGTAATTTATGGGATCGCATGTATATGTAAACTGTCAAGGAAGAATTCATTATCTCACCATGTATCCAGACAAAGCAAGATACAAAACTCTCATATTCAAACTCAAAGTAAAAAAATATTTACAGTTAACAAATAACTTCATAAATTCAACTTATGGACACAGGGTGGTAAATCTAGACTACAAGGGTTGCTTCTGGCAGACAAACTAAGGATGAGAACGGGAAAGATACACTGCAAAGCAACGATCGATTTTTTTCGTCAATGGGAAGGGATCCACGAAAGAGAAGAAGACAGTAATGAGGGAGCTAGAGCCACTCATTTTTTTCCAAAGTTCTAAGTGGTGTACTGAAAACTCAACCATACACTTGCTCAAAGGAAAAGGCTTCTTACCTGAAGGTCAGGTCAAAAAAAGAATATCCTTCACTCCTACTAAGTCTCTTTTTTCAAAATACCAAATCTTGCATAAACAAAATGATACCTGACTGCCAAATTAGGAGAAGACGAAAAGCCAAAACAACAAAATAACCAGAATTTACAATAATGATTTTACATACATCTCCAGAAAATGCTCATCCAAATCACATAGTACAAGTTCCATCTGTTCTTGTGCATCTAGATAGCAATATTTTGAGAGGCTCTTTCCCCTTGGGTTTTTATCAAAGGAAAATACTACAAAAGTAAAATATTGGATACAGTTTGTTAAGGATATGAAGAAGCTATGCCATGAAAATGATTCCCACTTGCATTCTTTACAACTATATGAGACTTTGGCATGTTTTAGCAAATAAATGATCCAAAGAACAAGAGAACTTTAAAACAATGGTATAATCATTTGGTGCATGATAGCAGGTAGACATCCGTATCTCCATGAATATAAAAAGTAACCCATCTATTAAAAGACTTCAATAGTACCTTTCTTCTGCATTCGCCAGGCACTCTGGACATAAGGAGCACAAATAAATGGTTTTTTTTTTTTTAAACAGCAATATTCTCATAAACAATAAGCAATTTGATTATAAGATGCCTGACAATGGTCATTTTACACACACAAGCCCAAGTACTTCCAAGTATTAGAATCATCACTCAATACCAATTCTACAACTGCAATATGCTGCCGTCACAGTGGAATCACCTTGAAGCACATTCAATAACCCAAAGTATTCACAAAGTTACTCAGGATTTTCAGAATTAATGTAACAAGAAAAGCTTCACCAATAAATTGGCCACAAAAGAAAAACAGATAGAACAGGCATTTGGGAGCTTACTCGATCCCGAGGCCGCCATTTGGAGACTAAACCACTGTCTGACGGTCCCAAGGGCATGCAGTCCTCGAACCCATCATGCCGGAGCTCACACAACACAACAGTCTGCGGCAAGTAAGCCATGCTTGTCGTGGTGGTCATTGCTGCGTAGCTACTGCTTGCAGTCTCGGTTAAATCACGAGCATTGCTATTATTATCATTAATGCTATTGCTACTATGAACACTCCTCTCGGCTTCCTCCTCCACGTGATTCCCATTCTCAGTGAACTCATCCAAGTGATTCGAAACAGCTGTCGTAGACTGTGAAAACCGTGATGCCGCCATCAAATCCCCCAATGCCATAAAAATACCCTAATTTTCAAATACTTTTCAGCCCTGCCCTAGTCGAACTGATTTCGGCGGGCAACTCATAACAGGAACCCTAATTACACCGATTAATTTCAAAAGATGAGGGTTTAAGATAACCTTCAGTTCCAGTGCCGAGTGAAAAAGAGTAATGAAGATTGAGCGGGAGAGATTTAGGTCTGCGAAACGGGCGGCGATTAATCAACGAAGCCGGTGAAAGAACGGCGTAAAGAGATTGGCAGAGGAGAGAAGAGAGAATCCAGCTCTGGAAAACCCTAGACAGCGCAGTCGCAAGTGATGGCGGTGACGGCGGCTGGACAATTGGAGGAGTCGATGGAGGCGTAGATATACATATGCATACAGAGAGAGAGAGAGAGAGAGAGAGAGAGAGAGAGAGGCTATGTAGGAACAAAATCAAAAGGGGGAGATGTCAAGTGTAATTTTGGGGTTTTTATTACTCTACACTTTATTTTTGTTTATTTATAGGAAAGTCTATTTTTTGTTATTATGATTAAATTAAATAGTGATTAATTTTAGAAGTTTCTATATTGATATAAATTTATTTCCTTTTCAATTTGGAAATAACCATAATCCGTATTTGGTTCTAGTGTTCCAAGAGTTGTGGGAAATTGGTTTTTTTTCTTTTTAAGCACGTTTTTTTACGCTGGAATTATATATTTTATTTTGATTATAATTTTTTCGGCTTTCTCTTTGTAAAAATTAGATTGTTACACTTTTCAATTGCATTAAAATAAAGCATACGGTTTGACCAAAGTATACGGTGCACAGCACTGCCCTACATTCTATAGAGTGTAGAGTACTGCAATAAAATATTAAAATTTTAGAGTATTATTTTGAAAATCAATTGTTAAAATGTTTGGCTAAAGTTATTTCAGTGATGATAATTTTGTGATTAAAATAACAAAGTTTAATAAGCTCTTTAAAATAAAATAGTATATTTCAGTAATAAGTATAAAATCTTGCAATCTCGTTTTTAGAGTGTTTTATAGTATTTTTAAGAGTAATTTTACCAAAAATCTTGTAGGAATTTGCATGTTACAAAACATTTTATAATATGTTTTAATGAATTTATAAGTTTACCAAATATCATAAATAGAATGGAATTTATATTTGTAGTTTATGTTTTCCAACAATAAAGGGAAATCATTATTAAATTATGTGTTATTATGTCTGGTAGTTTGAGTTCGTTAATATGATTTTTAAGTTGCCCAATATAGTAAGATTAGGAAAATAATATTTCTGTTGTGTGGTGGTGTTAATATGATCGGTTATGCTAATGGATGAAGGGAAAAATATTGTTTGGTATTTGTAAATTTGATAATTACATATAAAATGAATATCTTTTTTACAACATTGTTTTCTATTTTTGAATTGAACTAAATAACTCAATTACAATAGTTCTTAAACAAACTTTATGTAAAAGTATGTCAATATATTAAAAAATAATAATAACTTTTCTCATGTCGGTATTAGAAACGTTATTATTAAGGGTGTCAATAAAAATTTAATACTATCTGATCTTATTTTTTTAGAAAACCCCAAAAAATGAAATTTTTTAATGTTTGAGTTTACTCAAGATAATTTTATATTTTTCAACACTTGTTTACTTTATTTCAATTAAGCATGTAATTCTAATAACCGTAAAAAAAAAACAACATTAATATGATATGTAGAGGTGAAAATATATCATATTTGTAAACGTTACTCCATGAATTTTATGATTTGACCATAAAAATAGTATTTAACCAAAATAATAGAAAATGAAGTGTAATATAGGTTTGACAATAAGGCATGCTTGCTTATATCACAAATTTTAGCATATATTATTTATGGTAGTATCGCCATCTAGGCGCCCACATCACCAACCTGCCCAATCTTGGGAATATTGATAATTATAAAAATATTAATATAATAACTTCATATTGTTATCGAAAATTTCAAAGTTTAGAAATTCAACATTTCTTGCATAAAATCTTTTCAATAGAAATTAGATACAATGATGGTAATAATTCTGAATTATCTCTTATAGCTAGTGTTATGTTATTAAACATTATATATATATATATATATATATAAATATATATATATATTGTATGTACGGAAATTAAAGATGTGGAAAACATAATTTATTTTAAAATGCGACGAGTATACATGTAACTAATCGTAACTATTTATATCCATAATGTATGCTTATAAATAATGTCTTCATATCAATCATTCGATCCTTAAATATTTATATTGAATTATTTCCTAATATATAAAAAATAAACAACAAAATACTAAGTTAGTTTTGAATTTTGATGAGAATAAAAGAAAAGTTAAAAAAAAAACTTTCTTTTTCTTTCTAAAATACATTAATTTAAAGTAAAAGATAGTATACTTGGGTTTTTTTTTTTTTTTTTATAGTATTGTTACAAAACCATTAAAAAGAATAATCTCAAACCATAAAATATTTGTGTTTGTCTCATGTGATAACTTCTTATGTCATGTATGGTTGGCTGCCAGCCATCAAAGTTACACTCTTGCAATACATCTTGAGATAAATCTAAGCCAAAAACAAAGATTGGCCCAATCTTAATATGTATATATTGATGGGTGTTGTCTATACCTACATAAAAGCTTAATGTAATACAAATTAAACCTATTTTTTCATATTCTCATCAATATTCAATCTAAATGTGTTGACTCGATCTGACTATCATTAATTGTTGATTAACGATGTTACGTGTTGATTAGATACAAAAAATGATTACTTAATAAAGATTTCGATTATTATTTCTCAACAAATCAATTAATTAACTTAAACATTAGATATACTCAGTTAGTGATTATCTTACCCTTATAAGCCTAACGAGCTTGTTTTGAATATCAAACCTCATGTTACCTTTTTTCTTCAATCTCATTTAAAACATTGTTTCGAAAAAGAATATTCACATATTATTAATTTTTTTGAAAAATAATTCTTTAAAAAACACATCAGAAGAGTAGCAATATGCATGTGTGTGTATATATATATATTTTATATTAATTATGAAATTAATATACACACATTTTGATCATGTGTGTAAATTAACTTTAATGAACATGATTAGCACAGAGCAAAAATAGATTTATGGTGTCTGAAGGTGATTGGTAGGGTAAAACATCATTATCTAGCAGCAAGGCATCAAATGACCACTATGCTAATGATAATAGACAACATTACGTACATAATTTGTTATTCTCTATGTTTTCTTTGAGATGTTTCATAATTAAGTAAATTGGTGAAAATTTCCAACTCACACATTTCCTACCACCACAATTCTTAGTCCATAAAAGGAAATATAATTCTGAACTAAGTGGTTGTACTTAAATTTATCCTTTTCCATACTTGGTTGTCTATTCTTAATTGTGTGTTATTCCATCAATATCATGATATTATGTATTAATATGAGTTTGTATTTCAATCTTGTGTTTTATACTATTAATATCATATTATAAATTAATATAAAATCACATTGTTCGATGAGTAGTCCATTTTTTCTTTAGGATATGAGTGATCTATTTTTCTTTTAAGTACAAGTATGTGCGTAATTCCATCAATCAAATCTAAAACACTACTATTTTATGGTATAAAAGATGAGATTCAAACAGTAACTCTAAATTAATTTATAATATAGGAAAATATTCAAATACCTACTGTGGGTAATTTTTAATATGCCTACAAATGACGTATAATGATCTCATCCCTTCGATATATGAAAAATAAATTTAATAGATATTTTAGATTTTTGACATACCAACCAAAACATATATTAATGTGTTCACGGTGGTTAGATGAGCAGGACTATTATAACATAATAGTGATGGCCGTGCAAATTCAGCCAATGAATCACTTACACCAACACTATGGCCACATCAAAGGTAAAAAAGGGGCAAAAACGTTGATTAGCTTATCGGTATGCATGGTTTGGATTTTGTGGAGATGGAAAAACAATATTGTTTTCAATGGAGCTATAAGGTTAGTAGAATAGTAGATGATATTAAAATTAGGTCGTGGAGTTGGTTTTTCTCAAAGGATGATATATTTGGGTGTTCTTCTTTCGTAAATTGAAGTGTCCATTTTATGGAATTTATGAAGTGATGATACTGTATTTGTATTAATATTTCTATAACATCATTTCGGTGTATTTCTTATGCCCAAGAGTAATGAATTCTTTTATTTGCTTGAAAAAATTAAGTGATGGAATAAACTCAACTACCATAGAATGACACTGATAGGATGAGTAACTCATTTTTTTCTTTAAAGTTTGAATAGTCCAATTTAAATAGAGAATAATTTTTTGTAATAAATAGTGCATTGTTAACTTTATTCCTTTTTTATTTTTATAAGACATAAATAGATATAGATTATACGAGTTCTACTTAAATATATATCATTATCAACATAGTGCAATAAATTATAAAATTGAATGAAATGATCTAAACACTTTTGTGTCTGTGTCATTTTAAGTCGAAATCAAAGAGATGAAATTTCTCCATTAATTTCCATTCCATTTCCCTTTTCACATGCTTTATTTGGCCACATGCCTGATTTACTGGGAATGTTTATGCCCCTCTTTATTTTAGCATTTTTTCCAGTTTTAATCCTTTGACTAATACTGAAAAGTGAAATAAGCTCTATAATTTGTTGCCTAACTGAACAAATTTTAATATTTTCCAGGTAAGTTTGATTTCAACGTTTTCATAGTCATCATATTATGTACTGAATATACTCTGAATTTAAATTAGTGGTTATGAAGATACCAGTTGGCATTAGATCTAACTAATAATAATATCTTACCAAACTATACATTTATATTTTTTTAACATAGCATTTGGTTTGAACATTTTAAAATAATTTCTCACATTATTCTTTTGGATCGATATTATTTATTTGCATAGAGGGTTAAGAATATATAATAATATAATTATATAAAGAACATATTCAATATAATATTTCGCAAGAAATCTTAATTCAAGGAAATTAATAAAGGTGAAAATAATTAATGGGCCTGATGGACCGCATGTATAATTGAAGGATTTCTACAGACAATATCACTCCCTGGGCCCACAGCTGCCAACCAAATCGAGGCCCATTAAGGATCATCCTCAAAAAAAAAGAGAGAGAAACATGTTATTATGTTCTTTACAGGTTAAAATCCTATCATGAGATGCAACTTGAAAACCTGTTGTTGTTGGTGTTTGGTTGGCTAGGCTGCTTTAGGGTTGACAAGCAATGATGAAAAGCCATCTCATACGTTTCTCCATTGAATTTTTGTGTAATGATCTTATGTTCGTTTTTTTTTTTCTTTGTATTTATCTTATGTTTTGTATTCCAATACTTTGAATATACGAAGTATATGCTAGGTGTGTATGATATGATGTTTGTATTATATGTGGAGAATTATATTATGAGTTAATTTTAATTATGGTTTTATATGTAAGATCTTTTTCTATTTTTTGACAATCAAATATAGGTTTTTTTAATTTTGATTCCGCATGTTTCATTTTCTTTCAATTTCAATCCAATTTAGATTGAAATTTCCAAAATCGTCGATACCATGTGAGATTTGCCGACGGTCATCTAACCAAAATTCGATTTAAATTGGAAAAAATTGAAACATATAGAACCAAAATTGAAAAAAAATTGAAAAACTTGTATTTGATTGTCCAAAAATAAAAAAATCTTACATACATATTCAAAATTGAAATTAACTCTTATATTAATGTAAAAATTATCGTTCATCTGCACACAAATACATATATAACAATTACTACATATGATATGATATGTACCAATTGAATAATATAGACAAGGGATACAAAATACTTGGGAATGATTATAAAAATGAGTACTTAAGCGGCTAAAATACATTACGTAATTTAGAGATTCACGACATACACTAAAAAAACATTTTATCCAAGTTTATTCACTTTACAATTATACTTTTTTTTTTGGGCACTGAATTATGTAAATTGTTGCACTTTGTATTTCAACTCTCAAGTTTTTCAAAGAATTCAAACTACTAGTACAAAATATTAAAATAAAACTATAAAATATATTCTATAGAAAATCTATTTTATTTGAAATATTAAAATTAAATTTATCGAAATACTTAAAAAATCTATTTTAAAAATATTATAATTTAGAGTACAAAATATTTTTACTAAAATCCCAACAATAACTGATAGCCTCAAAAACTTTTGGTTGATTTTTGAAAGAAAAACAGTTCTGTAATTCTTGTTATTTCAATTAAAAAAAGCATGCCTAGTGACACGTACTTTATTCATTATTAATCCTGATCATTTAAGACCTAGTACATGTCGACATATTTCATGCAAAGGCCAAGAATTAAATGTAGTTGTGGTTTAATAAGACAATAGTCCACTTTAGGATGAGCACATAATGTCCTCATCGATTTATTACTGTAGAGCCAGCCTCCACTGTTGTATAATGACATTGCTACCCCTGGTTATTCCAAATTCAACCATCAATTAAACATTTGCTTCTCACATTTTAGCTTCTAGGCAACAACGAACAACCTACATAGGATCCGATTTGATTGCTCTCTCTAAATATATAACTTTTTTTTTAATTCAAAAGTAAAAAAATCCATCTTTTTTCTTAATTAAATAAATGATAACTTAGCCCACTTTTATATGAAATATTTGTATCTTTTAATTTCCTTAGAATCCTAACACCTTATTAAGAATATAACATTTTACTTACATTTAAAATCATTAGTTCATTATATTAACAAATATTATAATGTTAATATTTTACAGTACTAACATAAAATTTTGAAGTTTAGTTTTTACTTTATATTTTTTTTATTATATCAACTGTAACAACTAATTGAGGGGACATGTCATGAGTTCAGACGCATCACTAGCTACACGGGTTGGTTATGAGAAAGACCAGACCCGATCCGGTGTATCCCTAGTCTTAAATAAACAAATTCTCAACGTCTCTCAATCAAATTCGACCATGAGAAATAAATTAAAAAGAAAAAAGACAGAGAGAAAGGGCATTTCGGTAACTGCAGAGGCATTAAATTGATTATCTAATAAGTATTATTATTCATAAATAACATCTGATATAATGTCAAAGCATTCGATGACATCAAAGTCGATCATTTTCATGCCAAAAGTAAGATCGAAAAAATGGCAAGAATCATAAAGGATTCATTATCAGTGGTGATGCATGTGATGTTGAGGAAGAGCATGAGTGTTTACCATGAACTCGCGTTCATGGTGGTCAATATATTTTCAGTAGTTAACTCTATTGTCCGATTTTCAGGCTTGTTCTTGCCAAGATCCCACCACCACTCTCCTAGATCATCCCTCTTTCTTCGTTATGATGGCTAAACTTTAATGTAAGTTTAAGATTCTACACTGTACTTTATTTGATACTGTATTTCCCCAATGATTTACACAGAGAGAGAGAGAGAGAGAGAGAGAGAGAGAGAGAGAGAGAGAGTGAGAGTGAGAGAGCATGTTCTTGATTCCTACAAGACTTTATTTCAAGAACTGTAGTGTAAGAAGAATGATGATCCAGTATATTTGCTTTGATGTATATTTTCTTTTTCCTGATATTTAGATTGTAATATTGATATTCATAGTAAGATAAATATTTGGATTAAACTTAGATGCAGAAAGCATAAGATTATTTCTAATGTATATACATCATGATTGAACAACAACACTTTCAAGAAGCAAATCTGTTCCTTAATACAGACTGAATAGTCTAATTTAGTGAGTGATTTGAAGCACTTATGCAACTTTCACAGCTTCTCCATTGCATAGTCCATCGAGTCCACCAGAAAGTCTGTATAAAACGCAATCATAGACGTGGAATTAGACAACATACGATGATTATTTCAAGTGATGCTAAAAGCACGAAAACTATAAGAAAACAATCTACCAGCATCATCCTTGTTGAAGCATAATGGAGGTGTAATTCTGAATACATTTCCATAGAACCCTCCTTTTCCAACCAATACTCCCATATCTTCATCATATAATCAAACACTAAGTTATACATATTTCTTCAGTAAGATTGATCATTATATCAATTAAGATGAGAAGCAAATAGATAATATACCTTTCAATTGTTCCATCAAATGCAGAATCTCAACCTTAGCCGGAGTTTTCAGCTTTTGATCAGTAACTAGTTCTACCCCGAGCATCAATCCTCTGCCTCTCACATCACCAATAACTATACACACACAAGGTGAAAATGATTAGCAATCTTTATCTCATTGTTTAATTAATTCTCAATACATAGCTATCTTTACTTTCATGCTTGTCTTTGAGAGCATTGAGGCGTTGCTTTAGATAAGAGCCAACGACATGAGCATTCTCTTGAAGATTCTCTCGTTCGATCACTCTAAGCACAGCATGTCCAGCAGCTGTACACACGGGATTCCCTCCAAAAGTATTGAAGTAGTTTCTTCGAGTCAAAACCTCAGCAATCTTTGGAGTGGTCACCACAGCACCGAGTGGGATTCCATTTCCAATCCCCTGCAATCCAAAAGTGTTGTCATTTAGATTCTCTTACAATGAATGATATGATCATTACAAACACTTAAATTAGTACAATGATTAACCTTTGCCATGGTGACAATATCAGGCACAACTCCTTGTGTCTCAAATCCCCAGAAATGGCTTCCAGTTCGAGCAAATCCCGATTGAACCTCGTCTGCTATACAAAGGCCTCCCACCTTCCTTATGCTGTCATACACCGCAGGTAAGTAGCCCTCTGCTAGCTCAACTATCCCTCCAACACCCTGTTTGCATGACAGTTTATTTAGTAATGACATGCATATGTAATAAAAAAAAATGATATGTAATTAGTGACCTGTATAGCTTCAGACATAAAAGCAGCAACATGACCAGATGTTCCGAATTGGATCAGGTCTTGAACGTCCTTCGCGTACTTTTCACCATCCGATCCAAACACCCCTCTATAAGGATCTGGATTCACGGCATGATGCACTCCACTCTGTTAAAAAAAACACCAATTAGAGAAGTAAATTTAGAGCAAAATTCGACATCCTTTGAGTGTAAATTTGGACCTGAATGACATTGAATTTCCAGTTAAGTTGAGCAGTAGCTCCCATAGTGGCAGCTGCGTTTCCATGATACGCGTTTCTTAGTGATATGATATCGTGGCAGCCTGTATACAATCGAGCCATCATCATGGCTAGTTCGTTGGCCTCTGTCCCTGAATTGGTAAAGAAAACAACCTGAAATGGATTCCAATAACATGATCACTTCATTGCTATAATATTGATGATCATAAGGCCATTGATTAGTTAGGATAGGTACCTTGAGATCAGCAGGTAACTTGGAAGCTAAAGCCTCAGCAAAATCAGAAATTGCATGATTGAGATAGAGAATGGTTGAATGTTGAAGGGTGTTAGTTTGGTCAACAATGGCCTTAACAACATCAGGGTGGCAATGCCCACAACACACAGTGGCAATGCCTCCGAATGCATCGAGGTATCTACGCCCGTTTTCGTCAAACAAGTACTGCATCTTGCCATGGACAATATTCACCTGTTTCAGCTAGTAGATTAGTACCTATCTCCATCAATGAATTCATAGTTCTTACAAGAAATACCATGTTTATGGACATCGGCTTTCACAATAGCAAGTTTTGTTCAATATTAGAAAACAAGGTATTCAAAACAATAATAATGATAGATATCAACCTCAAGGGAATGATTTCACTACTCAAGTGACTAAAATTTAATATTTCACATAATAACAGTAAAATAATTAGCAAGTTAATATATGCGAATTATTAGAAATAGTATTACTTAATTCTATGCGTTTTGACAGCGACAAGCAGTTGCTAGTGTCATGCTATATGCGAATAATTGATTAAAATTAGGATATCTACATTAAATTAAACAACATGGTGGTGTGTCACTTCATCAAGCTATGTTATTTGGAATTGTTTAACCTGTAATTAAATAGTTAGGACAACGTAAATTGTAGTGCATATATCTCATCTCATAATTTAAAAAATACTATGTTACTAGAGATATAAACCAATCAAGACTCTGAATTAAGCAACAAAATGTTTGTTCTTGGCAATTAATTAATTTTAATCTGATTTTGTTGATCAGTTAACTTCATCAATCTGCATGTCTTGAAAATATTGAAATATCAGACAAAACTGCAAATATTAATATTACAGTGATCAGAAAGAACTCACAGGTTTGCCATAGAAGTAGAGCATGGAAGGGCTCAGAAATTCTTTCCGCTTCGCCAAGATTTCAGCGGCGGTCGGGCCCGTGTACGGCGGCGGAGTGTGGTCGAAGGGAGGCAGTTTAGGAAGTAAGTTGACGTCGGCGGCGGCGGCGTCGGCGCTCAGGCATCGGAAATGTCTGGATTCCCGTAATGCCCTTCTCATTACAGCCCTTCTCATCTTCCGCAAATAAATTAAAGTATTTATTTATTCACGAGTTTTTATTGGATTCTGATCTTAAAGGATAGAGGAAGAAGAGAGAAGTAAAGTGAGTGAGCAGGTGAAGATGATCATTAGACATGGGTACTTCCATATATATAGACGTGAACATTTAAATATGAACTTATTCGTTTTTAAGATAATTCTACTATATTTAATTTAATTTTTTTTAGGGGATGCAATATTTATTATGCTGTTTTTGGATTAGTGATTCCACCTGATCTGAGTTTAATTTGTCTTTTTTGTTGGGTGGTATGGGATTAGGTGGTAATTGCAAGTGTATTAGTTAATCAATTCCGCAATTAATTTAAAATCTTTAGTGATATTATTATGATCTTATATAAATATATATATATATATATATATATATATATATATATATATATATACACAACAGAACAACGAGATGAAAATACAACTTTTTTTTTTCTTCAAACAAACGATTATTGCTTCCCATTGCATTGTAAGCGGTCGATTACGCAATGTGCATTTGGTATGTTTTAATTCCAAAGAATTTTACAACGAGACTTAATTTATTTGTTGGTTTTTTATTTTAAACTTAAATTTTGAATTTTTTTATTTACGGTTTAATTTTATTTTATTTCTTGATTTGGAACTTTAAATTAAAATTAGTTCTGAATTCAAGCATGGAAAATGAAAGAACTAAGGGAGACAATTGAGTTCAATTCTTTTGTTTAATTTCAGATCAAACGAAAATAAATTATTTCAGTCTATTTTAAATCTTTTTGTTTTCTTAAGAAGAGGAAATTCCAATAATACAAACTAAGATTTGATGCAAACTAATTGATGAGAGATTGTTCTTCTCTCACGTGAAGAGAAAGAGAAATGAAGTATTTCTTCACTATTTGTTTCCACATAAACAAAAAAAAAACAAAAATGGAATTTGTGGTCTCTGTTATTTTCATGTGTGTTTATATTTGAATTGAAAATAAAATTTAATTTAAAGTCTAAAATTGAACAATAAGATCGATTTGGCCCAAATTGAGAAATCTCAAAACGTAAGCCTAGGACCGAGAACTCACAAATAAATAAGGCATTGTTCTGAAATATTGCCTAAAATTTAAAGACCCGATTTGAGAAATAGGGTTGAATTGGACTTTGAATTGAGTATGGATTGAACAATTTAAAACTATCAGTAACACCTACTTAACTAACGTTTTAATAAAATATTTATTTTTCTCTCATCATACATATAATTCACAACTCAACTCAATTCCAATTTTTTTTTATACTTAATTAGTAACACTAACCCAACCCAATATTTTTTTCTTATTTAATAATTGTATATTATTTTAAAAAATTTTTTTATTATATTTAAAAGATGTATGAAATAGATGAAAAAATATTTGATATATTAATTCTACAACTATAATAAGAAAATTATTTTACCATACACTTAAAGTAACATACTAACACAATAACTAAATTAAAATTACAATAATTGGAATACGAAATCCAAAAAACAAATCAAGTTACAACATGAAATACCAAATTACAAATATAAAAAATACAAAATAAAATTTAAATTGATACCAAAATATGTTAATATTGGACTCTATTTATAAAGAAAAAAAAGTATGAATTTTGATAATTTTTTCTAGTAAAAATTATATTCAAAATCAACAACTTAAATAATATCCCAACAAATTGTTACCATCACCAATCAAATGATAATATACGTCACAAGTGGTAAAAAGAGGGTGGAATTGCAAGACATTGGTCACATGTCATGACACTAATCCAATTTTTATATTTTATTATTATTAAAGTTTGTTTCTCTTCTTGCTATTTCATTGGGTGAATGACATTAATAAACTAAGCCCAAATACATATTTCGAAATAAATGTATCTATATTCCATCAAAATTAAATTTTATTTAAAATCCACAAAAATTATTAAAACTCAGTTCAAAATGAAACAAAACGATCGATGTCAATCCAAACATCACAACTCGATTTATCAATATAAATTTCAAAAAACTCTCAAATTCTTTAATACAAACACAGATGATTTGTTGGTACATCATGCTACAGGAAAAAAACTGTTGTATCAGTGGATGAATTTGGCTGGATTTATGAACCAGTTGCATCATTTTCTGTCTTCACACAATGGTAAATAGTTCAAGACAAGCAATCTTGTTTATGCTTGTGAATTGTATAATGTTTTCACTAATTAAACAGTTTTGTCTTTATATCTTTACACGATGGTATGTAATTCAAGACAGACAATCTTGTTTACGTGAACAGTATAATGTTTCCACTAGTTAAACAATACTTTTGTATTCAATTGCTAAAATTTAAAAACAAAGTAGAATATTTATTTTAAAAACTTACATAAAATCCGTATCACATCAAATTTTAAGTGAAACAAAACTTTATGTAATTTTATATGAAATTGATATTGATCGTTTTAAATAATTAATTTGTTTTTATTGATTAATATAAACTCTGTGTTATCCAAGATTTCACATGAAATTTATTCTAGATAAATGTGAAACTTATTCAATATTTATTTGTGGTTCTTAGTTTGCAGTCTCGATGGCAATAATGTTTTGAACTAATATTATAATCAACTATATGTACTTCTTATTATAATGTCCTAGACAGTGATAACTATGGTGACTCTACAAAGCTGTGGGTTCAATTAAAAAAAAAGAGAGAAAAAAAACAATTAAGAATTCATGCATTGTAGGATTCCAATTTCTCCACTCAAATTAATGGTGAAACACATTGGGACGTATCAATCACTTCTAAAAGACGTCTATGTACATAATTAGTTCATATTAATTAAATGTTTGAAGTTATTAATAAATTTAGTATTCAATGTTTACATCGACAGATGTGATCATTATTAATAAGTAACTACTCCTATATGCAATGTCAATCTTTTTATTGGAAAATAATAATTTACATATATGAGATATATGAGTACACGTGTGATTGTATTAAAATCGTTTTTTATCTCATATTTATGGTGTTTTTTTTATTTCGATTCTATAATTATTATGATTTTTAATTTAATCTAATAATTTACGATTTATCTGATTTTAGTTTAATTAAAGTTTTTTCCGATGACATGAAAATAACATACTGATACATGTCAAATAATTATTGATTGACACAGGTCGTCACGTCACTTCTAAGTCACAGAAAAATCATTTTCCAATAAAATTCAAAATTTTCGATCAAAATTTAACTGAAATAGGATAGATTCTTAAATTATAGAACTTAATTGAAAACAATAATAATTATAAAACCAAAATTGAAAAATACCAAATTTCAAACCCGTATAATTTGATACACCATATAAAATCATTTTTTCATTCGATCTACCTCATTGAATAAGGAAAACATATGGGGTGAGTGGTTCTGTGAAGTTGTTGATAATATTACACAGATCACAGACTTTGATTATTGTTTCTTTGATTATATTCACTTAATTATCACTTTGGTTAAATATGAAAGGGAGAAGGAAAAACAGAATACCATTCACAACTTGCCACCTAATTAGGGATATAAACCAATAAAAGTAGGTGTAGCAATAAATCTAGTATGTGCTAATCCCAATCATCCCTAATTAGAGCAGATTTGATGATAACTTGGTTGGATGATTAAATTAAGACTTCGCGAACATCTTTCATCAATTGTTTATGAATTTTTAAAAAAATGTACTTTTAAATTTTGTAATCAACTTCTTTTCTTAGGCTTTTCATTATATAGTTATTTTCAAAATTCTACAATTTATTTATCTCAACTTTAACTTAATTATTTTTAAAAAAAAACATGTTTCTATATTATATAGATATATTGGGTTGGGCCTTCACCATTGGGATTGGGAGGCCCAAACTAATGATTAGAGAGAGAGAGAGAGGGGGGATGTTAACATCATGAAGTAAAATGTCTTAACACATAATTAGCAACAAGTACTCATGGAACTTGAGAATTAGGAAGCCTGAGGTTGAAGATGATGTTTCCTTACAAGGATTATTAATTATTTTAGCATTTGACATAGAATGCACTAAAACAAGACAATGGTAAATGGGATTCCAACAAAGACTCAATTCAATATTTTCTGAAAGTAAGGTTGAGTCGACCAGATCTAAGTCCTGTACTTTTCAACAAGGCAGTAGGAGCTGTGCCTTGAATAATACTCTTCACCCCATGAAAAACATGCCTAGATTCACCACCAAATATCAGAACATCACCTGATTCCAGCAACACACTCTCTGCCTTCTCAACATCTCTCTCATCACCATACAGGAACTCCGCTGAATCACCTATGGATATCGAAACCACTGGCAACCCTTTAACAAGACTCGCCTTACTCTCATCACGATCCTGCATGGACACGATGAGTCCAATGAATTCGAGTTAAATGACATGGAAAAGTGACTTAACAACCAACCTGATGGAGACCAAGTCGGCCATTAGCGTTGTAGAAGTTGACTATACACACGTCTGGAGACATTGCAGGGAGTTCGTCCTCAGCATTTACAATCTTTAGCTCTCTTCTGATTAGAGTATGGGAATCATCAAGTGCTCTGCACACTAATGAAGTAAAATTTTCAGGAATATCAGGGGGTGAAGCATTGTCATGGTGTCGTTTATCTCCATATCTTTTCGTTTGAGGATTCCAATCTAGACCAAGACACATCATGTAAAGGCGGAGTTTTGCACCATCCTTATAACCAGGTCGGTAAAACCCCCCTGGTCCAAGACCTAATTCTTGACACCTATTTACAATGTCCACCTGCATGAATAATATTAGACATAGAAACAAGTGGAAAACATTGAATTCAGAATATGCTTTAGAGGATTGGCTACCTGGTGAAATAGGGGTATATAGTGCTTTAAGAGTACCATTCCAGGTCTCAAGACCTGTCCAATCTCTTCAACCGGGTATGCTTTGGCACCAGGGAGGCATATATTAAAAGGTTCATCAACAGAAGTATCACGGGAGGATCTTGAACTTCTCCTTGCCTCTCCATGTTCATGATAATTCTGGTGAAACTTAGGATTTCTATGAGAAGATGAATTGTCCTTCCCATTCTTGATACAGTTGAATTCTCTATTTTGATCAGTATCAAAAGGTTGAAACACTGGACTTCTCTTTGCCTCTCGATTTTTATGACTAGTCTGTCGATGCTTACGACTGAAAGAGTTGAACTCACTAGTTTCAGTATCAAAAGTTAAATGTTCATTACAAGTCTCACTAAGATTAGGAGATGAAGGGTTCTTCCCAAAACTGGCAGGCAAGTCTGTGTCATTCTGGTGGGATTCAAGTTGTGATGGATTAATACTCTGAATCTCCTCCGAGTTATGTTGAAGAGTATGCAAGTCTATTCTAGTGCTCTTTTTACCTTGCTTGGATCTAAGACCATCAGCAAGTGAAGGAAACTCCTCATCATTCGACAACTGAGGTTGTCCTTGTTCTGTCTCTCTAAACTGCAGCATTTGCTCTCTAATATTAGCATATCCGCTTGTACTGATATACAATAATTCAAACAAAACATAAACCTTGAAAAATCTTAAAAGATTAACAAAGCAGATGCTCCTATGGAATTCTAATTTCACACCTTCAACTAAGACTACAAGCATTCAAAAATCACATACTACAAAATTCAATAATGATATTCGAGTAGCACACACAAACGGTTACACTACACAACCATAGATTATCAAACAAATTCTCTGAAACTTAGCTAAGACAACCACGAATTATCTTATTGATAAAACACAGTTAGACCAGACCATCTAAGATTCTCAAACACTGCCATTGCTAAAAGGTTCTAATTCATCATTCAGCTTTGCGTACCCAGTGTTTGATGAAATGCCCATGAGACAAAACCCATAACATTAACATGAAAAGGGTATCAGAATCTTACATTACTCCGAGAATGTACAGAGTTTCCCTCAGCTCCTGATTTCATGCTTCTATTCATCGTTTTTCGGAGACGAGAAACCTTGAACAACCGCGCTGCTGCTACTGCTAAGTTTGTACAATACAATCCCAATTGCATGAGCTCTGAAACAGCTTGAATCCGATTCTCTGTACCTTAATATAATCGTGGAATTTGGAGACAGAAGATCAAGCATCCTGCACTTCAAACTTAGAAAGTCCAACCGAAACGGTTGTTGGGGGAAAGGAAAAGCGTAGGGTCATGGTCTGTTACGTTAACTCTAGGTAGAAGAAGAAGCGATTTTGTGTATTTGCATTTAATTTTAAAACTTTTCACATTTAAATACCGTTACTTATTTTCGGCGTTACAAAAGAATTTTCCAAACCTAGCTTTATAGCACTTCTCATTCGGTTAAACCAAACTGAGTAAATCCCAAAAATAACAAAAGTTTCAATCAAGTTTTGATAGAATCCAATGAGTTTTTTTTTTTTTTTAAATTATATTATTCTTAGTTACTTTGTTTTAAAAGTATTGCATGTCAAAAATGTGCTCGCTAAATTAATTTACTTGTAATTTTCTCAATCTAAGATCCATTTACTAATTTAACCAAACTCTTAGGACGATAGATTTATTTATCCTTTATACTACTATATTAAATTTTTATTCCTAAAATTCGTAGTAATGGGAAATAATAATACAATACCCATTTTTAATAATGTTATTAATATTAAAGACGAAAGTATTGCATGTTATACCTGCATGCACAATATGAGATGTGTTGACGTGCAAATCCATATGAAACGAATCAAGTCATGCACAAAATCAATTGAATAATAAATTAAACAAAAACAAGTATTTTGGAATTGTTTCTTTTTTCAAATATCTTGGACTTGCATAATTATTCTTAATGTAGACTTTTTAGAGCACTCTAATTATGGAGGTAGGTGTTCACCCCAACTTTGGCCGGCTTGGCCAATTCTGATCGGTCTCGAATACATTTGGGTTCAACTGGTCGGCTCGGATCCAAGAATGTTATTGATGTAGTCAGTGATGGATCAAAAACTGAACTTAGGGACCCAACTAACAATAATAAAATATACATCAATTCAGCATAAGATTATAAATTAAAATGAATATTGATAAACTTACTATATTAACTCAATTACATCTCTTATAACCACGAGCTTTGTAGTTCAAGTGATATTTCACTTTTATAAGGTGCATATTGTAATGATTAAAGTTCAAATCCGGATCACATAAATTTTCTAATTCTTATTGTCTCCTCCCTTTCATTCCATCTAACTCATTAAAAAAAAAACATTTCTCTTATGATATTCATAATTAAAATCTTGCATAATGACTTTATTGCTAACTTATGGATTTTTTTTTTTTTTTACTCATATTACTAATTTAGTACAAGCATCTATCTGTCCAAGAATTACTGTCGGAAAAGGATAGCCTAAATATGATTGAAAAACTTGCAGAATAAAGTTATATGATTGTCACATGAACAGATTGATCAAACATTCAAAACAAAGTATCAAAACGATATTAAAATATTATTCTATACATTTTCTCATACACAACAACATAGCAATTCTATCTAACAACAACATTAATAAATGATGAAAAGAGGTATGGGATATTATAACAACACCTGAAAGCTTGCACATGTTTATTTATGTAAGATGTATATATGAGAATAAATAATTATTAAGGTCATTCATGCGTGAGATAAGCATCATCGAAGCCGACGTGGCATCCAATATCCTGATTTGAAGGACACCTATACCCACCAAAAAAGATAAAAAAAGCACTCATTTTTATACCATTCTTTACCACCTACTCTCACAACTCAAAATGCAGTTTAGTTTTGTATTAATCATCACAGTACATTAGATGTTAATGTGCGTTAATAACGAATAATTAATGACATGCATAATATATATAAATTGATGTATAATTTAACCTTGAAGCCTTTTATTTTACAGGTCAAAATTTTCTGGCAATAATCATTAGGGGACATTACAACATAAAAATTGATGGCATAAATAAATTATGCAGATGAAATGAAAAGCTTTTAAAAAGTAGGTTGCACCACTAATTCTGCTACCCATGGAACACCCCTCTAATTCCACACAACATAACCTCTAAAACACACACCCACACACACACACACACCTTTGTCATGAAAATCCAGCTTATTCTACTCATAAACCTTTTGTCTCAGGTTTTGTCTGAATCAGATATCCACATTGGCTCCCAGTTCACACTCGCAATTCCTTCTCAATACACTAAAGGCTTCATAGCAAGAGCTTTTCTATTGGAAACTCTGCAGACTCCACCTCATTTCCGAGCAGCCATCAGCGTTGAAGCCATGGCGGAGAAGTTCTCCTGCACGCTCGATGTCTTCCTCGGTGATGTCCGGGTTTGGAGCTCCGGCCACTTATCCACATTCTATGCTAATGACAAATGTGTCCTTGACTTCACACAGAATGGAGACCTCAGATTGAAGTCTCAGGATCAGAGAATTGGGTGGAAATCTGGAACTTCTGGACAAGGTGTTAAGGTAATCAATCATTCAATGTTTATGTCCTAATCAACCAAAAATTGCAAATTTACGACACCATATATCCTTCTCCTTACTTATTTACTAACGAAAGAGGCTAACTTTTCAGGTCCTGAAACTGGGACATTGATTTTTTAATTTATCAAAATCACGAATTTCGGGTCAAATCACATGAAATTTTCGGGGTGAATCACATATGTCAAAAGCCCTTGGAATTCGAGATTTCGATTTTTTTTTCCTTCCTAAAATAGTCCTAACTTGAAAAGTTAGTGTTCCAATGTTGGAGCCTTGAAAAATTAGTATCCTTGATGAATGACAAAAAAAAGATGTCTTAAATTTGCAAACTTCCTCCAATAAATTTCTCTGTGTATATATATGTGTTCCAATGTTGGACAGATTGTTTTGTTAGTGCAGATATTAAGGTTACTAAGGACAGGAAACCTAGTTCTAGTTGATGAAGACAGCTTAATAAAATGGCAAAGCTTCAATTTTCCTACAGACATAATGCTATGGGGGCAGAGATTAAGTTCACAGACAAGATTAACTTCATTCCCTCTCAACTCAACACTGTTCTATTCAATGGAGATTCAGGATGACAAGATTGAGCTATTCTTAAACCTAGACAGGTCAAAGTACTCATATTGGGAGCACCAGCTTCCTGGTAAGAAAAACATCACATATGTGGAGCTGAGCACTAATGGGCTTGGGATATTCAATGGCAGGCACAAGTTTGATGAGATCAAATCAAACGGGGCAGAAGTGATACGATTCCTAACACTAGACAACAGTACAGGGAACATAAGGCTGTATCATTACTCAGATGAGAAAGGAAAGTTTGAGGAATCTTATCAAGCACTAAACTTGACCTGTGATCTGCCATTGGCTTGTAGGCCTTATGGCATATGCAGGTCGTCCGGCTCGTGCTCGTGTATCCAGCAGTTCGAGTCGGAATGTGGGAAGGAGGGGTTGGAGGGGGTGTGTGGGAGGGCAAAGGTGGAAATGGTGGAGTTGAAAGGGGTAGTTAGTGTGCTAAGAAGTGTCGTGTATAGAGATAATTTTAAGAAGCAAGAATGTGCAGAGTGGTGTTTGGATGAGTGTGAATGTGTGGCTGCAGAATATGTGGAGGAATTTGGGAGGTGTTTTGTGTATAGAATAGTGAGGGGGATGAAGGAAGTTGAAAGAGGAAGCGGAGTAGTTTATATGGTTAAAGTGGTTAAGGGAGTGAAGAATGGAAATAGGCATTCTTTGAAGTCATGGGTCATAATTGTGGTGGTTGTGGTTGATACCTTTATTCTTCTTCTTGTTTTTGGAGGATTTGGATACTATGGTTATGTCATTTGGAAGAGAAGAAAGAATTTGCCAGTTAGAGCCCAACCAACATAGCTTTTTTTTTTTTTTGAATGTCTTGACATTAACAGACTAAATATAACTGATCTTTTTTATATGCTTTCTTTGCAAATTGCAAACATTTTGTCTCATGTTACACTCTGAATGAATGCTTATACTTATCTTGGAGACAGTTGTTTACTAATAAAATCAAGAATATAATTGATATCAGCTTCCTGAGACAGGTCAATTTCAATTCATTAAGTATATATTAATATGTGAAAATTGATTTAAGTCTTGGATTATAAATTTTTATATCATAAAATTATATTTTTGAAACGTTACAGTATACTGGATTTTATATAGGATTAGAGGACCAAAGTTAAATTATTGAAAAACAATGGGGGTGCAGGTATGGAACAATTATATTGTTATGGGTAGACAGCACTTTCTATTGGGCTGTTGACTCTACTAACTTTTTGTTCGATAAATCATTGAAATAAGTGGGCTAAGCTCATACAAAAATTGGGTCACTTGGACCGGCCCAAATATTTTTGTGATCCAAAATATTAGGCTGGTTCAAAGTAACGCTACGGCAATTTAATTTTCCATTGCTTTATACGTTTCATTTTATACTTATTTTCTTAATTTACATTATGCGTCTAGTATACCATTGATATAAAAATAATATTACCGACAAATAGTTTTTATTTTATTTTATTGCAAGTAGTCCAATATCGTTGAAATATTTTGTTCGATCATGTTCAAATTGAAATATAAAAATAGGAAAGCTTTATATATAATTAAAGAGAACCCAAATGGACATATTAAAATATTATCAAATATTTTTTTTTGGATTTTATTTGTTGTTTTTTTAGATATTTTTTATTATATGTGTATATTTATTAAATACTATTTTGAATTGTAATTGTTAATTTTCAGATTTTAAACCTAATTTCCGGAATTATTATTGTCGACAAAAAATTAGATTTTATTGTTGATTTTAGATATTTTAAAATAATGATTGCTTTTTTAAAACAAACTTTTCTGATTTTCTTAATTTTTTATATTTACAAAATGATTTTCCATATATCGTTCAAATTTTAAAGCCAAGTAAGTAATATAAATGACACATGGATTAAGAAATGAAATGTTTTTAATGCTAAATTTAAAATAATCGAATACATCAGCAAATTATCAGTAAATTAGCTTTAAAATGGAATGTTTGGCAAAATATATTTACATGTAAAGTATTTTTAAAAACCCCTAAATATAAAAGGATAATATTTTTTATTCAAAATATAGGTGATGATTTTATCAATTATATATATATATATATATATATATATATATATAATGATAAGAAACCCATAATTGGATTTCTTATGGAGCCAATCTGGTTGATGTGGTAATACACGTATATTTTAAGTTTATTTTTTTCTTTTTTTATGTACCGCGATATTTTCTTCTTACTATGTAATTTCTTTTCTTTTTTCTTTACTTACAAAATTTAATTTAGGGCTAATCATACATTCTTATTTTATTTTATTTTTAAATAAATCTTTTTTCTTACCGATCTCAATTTCTTTCTTATTCTATATCATTATTTCTTATTTTATTCTATTTCTAAATAATTTTGTCTTATTTTATTTCATTCTTTCTTAATTTATCTCATTTTTAAATAATTTATTTCTTATTTTATATACTTTCTTATTTTATCCTATTTTTAAATAATATTTTTTCTTATTCATTTCAATTTCTTTCTTATTCTATACACCCATACATTTTTTTTCAAACTCATTTTGTCCTAAATCCAATTTTCAATAAATCATCGATTTCTTTAAATTATCAATTTCTTTTCTTCTTCATTTTCATTTTTTAGTAAATTGTCAATTTCTTTTTTCTCTCTTAATTATCATTAATATTAATAATACTTGAAAAAATATTTTTCAAACTCATCTCATTCTATCTCCATTATTCTCCTCTTCTTCGTCGATATAGACGATTAATCTTCCATGTTTTTATACAAGTGTTTGTCTTATTCTAAAGAAGAAATCTGAGATCAAATTTAAGCAAATCCAAAATCAGCTGTCTTAATTAGTTCAAATCCGAACTGATTGTCATTGGCATATATCCAACGAGTTTTTATCCTAATCAGAATTAAAGGTATATGATTGATTTTGTTCTACATTAATATAATGTGACTGATTTAATTAACCTGTCCATCTATCATCACCTCTAGTCAAGTGATGTCATGATTCATAATATTCTTAAAAACATATGAAATTTTGCCTATTACTATTAATTTCTTGGTATCCTGTTAATTTTATCACTTCAAATAATTAGGACATTCGGATAAGTGCAAATTTTATAATTTCCACATAATGTTTGGTATAAGTCTTATCTGGCCTTGCTCACTTTAACTCAAACAACTTAGTTACATAATAAAAAAAAAAATATTTTTTAACTAATGACTTTTGCCATAAAAAATTAATTACGAGTTATGACAACTGATTGTCCGACAGAAATAATTGAAAATTTGTTTACCACACGTAGGATCTCGTGATGTATGTACAAAATAGGACTAAAATAATTTACCTGGGTTTTGCCAAAATTAAAATTTTAGCAGAAATATTATATATAACATGTTGTTGGCTTGGCTTGTGTTTAATTATTAAAAAGAAAAGTGTGTTCAACCTTCAAACTCCCATTTTATCGGCGAAGAGACGCAAACTGGCAGCGATCAATCTCAGCCGTTGATCCAACATCAAACGTACGGAAAACACCCTCAGAATTCTTCGAGGTTATTATGCAGTGTTGAGTTTTATTAGCTATATCCATCATGTGACTCAAGAACGACAAGGACATATCTGCACCTATTTTTTTCTTCACAAAATTTTGCATGAAATATGTGTATCTATATATAAGATTTCGTATACATTGATGTTTACAAACATGTTAGAACATTTAATAATATTGGCCCGTGAACACAATTTTTGTTTGCTTGAAAGAATTCTCATCACGACCAAGACTATTGCATTTGTGTAGGCTCTTTCACAGGGTACAAATCAATTCATCACCACGTACAATAATGTACAGCATTCTAAACTAAATAATAGAACTGCTGTTTTCCTTTTAAATTTTGGGCACCAAGATGGATCCTTTCCTCACTAGCCATCCATCTCTTTCACTCTGTGTTTGATACTAGTCAAGTTGAATTAGGGTTCTGTTAGATCGAGATATGACTGTTTCATGATCTAACTAAAGATCAGTTCGAACGACTATTATTACATAAAGTTAATTTCAATGTTGGTCTTGTATGTTAGACACTTTCTACTTTTGACAACCAAGTCCCCCCGTTTTTCAGTTTTGGTACTTTAATGTCTTGATTTTTCCAATTTCAGTACAATTTTAATCGAAATTTTCAAATCTCTAATGTGACTGCCAGAAAATTACAACTTAGCAACTGAATTCAGGTGGCCACGTTAGTGATTATGAAAATTTCGACCAAATTAGACTGAAATTGGAAAAAAATTAAAGATAGTGGACCAAAATTGAAAAATGTAAACCAAATTGTTAAAAATTGAAAAATGTCTAATCACACTCAAAACTAAAATTGAAATTACCCTCATTATATATTATACATGTATATGAATTTATGCTCTTTTGGACCTTGGCTTGAGTATAACTACCATTCAGTACGTACATTATATAGTTGGTACTCTTGAGCTTTTCTCAAAATATCAATTTATTTTTTGTGATTATTAGGTGGTGCATGAGAAGACCTAATTATTTTATATGTGCCAGCTATTTAGGAAAATGAGCTAACTAAGGTTGTCACGAGATACATTTCTAATTTTAGAAGGGTTTTTTTACATGATAACAGATCTATCCATATGTTCTTTCTCTACTTTTGTTACATCCTTGTATTAAAACTGTCAAAAATTAGTGTGCCAAAACTGCTAAAAAAATAAATATGCCATCGTAACTTATTGTCGATAATCTGCAATATCATTACAGCAATAGAAGATCCTTAAATGACAATCAGACTAGAAATTCGAGGACGAAATGACTAATTAATGAGTATTGTAAAGAACTACCAGTTTTTTTATGAAATGTAACTGAAATTAACACGTCCCAACATATTATACATAATTGTTATCCTTATTTTTGGTTAAAATGTCGTAGAATTAATTTGATATATATATATATATATATATATATATATTTTTTTTTTTTTTTTTTATGTTTGAATTTTATGTTTTTTCTTGTGGTGTGCATGCATTATGACACCACTATATATGAAAATGTGAGGGGCATTGGAAAAACAATATATAAATGAAATAAAAAAATCATAGATAAAATGTGAATTGAATTTGGGTCATTGAAATTAAGCCTAAGGAATAATTAAACGTGTATTTGAGCACGAATATATGTTATTAGTTTGATTTCTTTCTAATACGATTCTTTTTACTACGAGGTATGATCAACTTGCCATGTGATGTATATCCAAAAATAGGAAATGTTGTCCTTTTTTTATTCACTTTTCTCTCACTTATAAGATTTAATTTCTTGTTCTTATTAATATTTTTCTTTTGATGTTCTATTCTTGCCGCGTCAGATATCTTATGTCATAACGCAATAATACATTATACAATTATATAACTTGTGTTTTAATAGCCCAACAATTATAGAATTAATTAATTGGACCACATCACTAGCTAATTAAATCGATGTTAAGTTAGAAGAAATTGTATAATAACTAAGATGAGTAATATTGCAAGTAAGAATGATACTCTTGCAACCATTACACAAGCAAGACTTGATCGATCTATGGGCTATGATATAGAATTGGGGCCAGATTATTAATGCTTGACTGATACAATAACAATATATAAAATTGTGGGCAAATCTTAAAAACAAAAAGATGTGAATAAAAAATGCAGAAAATTGTAATTGTAGAGGCTACACAGTCCCTATATGGAAATGGAAAATTGGAGTGAGGGGAAGAGACAAGGTTGGAGCTGGATATATGTTTATGTGGTGGATTGTTTGGTTGTGATGATTAATGCACACATGTGAGTAGGTGGGTACTTGCTTCTTTGTCTTTGTGGAAAGGTGACAATTTTTTTTCTCAATCATATTTACGAGAATTATAAACTACATTACAAAGAATTCCACAAAATCATGAAATTTTTCCCAAAGTCATTTTGATCTGGATTATAATTAATACACATATATTGGTACTAACTGGTGAACACCACGTGTGTTGCGCATGAGCGATTTAATTTTCATAAATTTATTATTTTAATAAATTTATTATAATTTTTTGTATTATATTTTGAATATGGGAAATGTGATATTTATAGTAATGCCAAGAGATTTAATCAATAATCAATTTGAATGATAAAAAAAAAACATTTAATCAATCATGAACTAATTAAATACTCAAAAAAATATTACAGATTAATAAAGGTAAAAGTTGAATTCAAACTAATACAAAGAGAAAGTAAGATGAAACATAATAGTTTAGTGATAAAAACTACACGCCCTACTTAAATTTTAGATATTTAACTCATCAAAATAGAAGTGAACTTTTTAAATCTAAAGGAAAAAAAAAAACACAAAGAGAAAGTAAATCCTTGAATGTATGATTTAATGAGCTGTAGTTATGTACATTAATGAATATAACTTTCATCTTTCTGCCTTTTGGTTTTTATTTTTTATTAGGAAAAGATGAAAAACTTCCCAATCCGATTGTAGGATTTGATGAGATGTAAATTAAGGATATGTTTGAACATGAACATCTGTAGAAGATTTAAATCTACATTATCAGATGATTTCTCCCTACATTATTACAATCCTTATCAACTCAACTATGTTGGGATCAGTTTTAGTTTTTATCTTTGGCTTATGATTAACCTATCTTTGAGTCTTCAATCCATAAAACTACCAAATTGATTATATATGGAGCATACTTATAACTCATTTAGTTAATATTTTTGAGTAGGCTAGGGGAAATGGAGTATATATTAAATGATTTGTGGCGATGCTCATTAACGCGTGGACCCCCGATTCATTAAAACCATAGTAATGTGTTGATCGATCTTAGTTGTGGATTGATACTTGCTTGTCTTGTAATTTAGGAGTGTTACTTCAATAGGAATCTCTTTGTGTTTGTATTATTCCTTCTCATGCTTTAATATTCTATTAAATTTGCAATACAGTTGTCACTGATAATTACATGGTTGTCTCTTACATAAAGTAACAGAATATTTTTTTTCCTTCCAAAAGTATTAATCTTCCTTTCCTTTGTTCGATCAAATTTCCTATTTTATATTAGTAATAATTACAAAAATAAATCAAATTTAATTTATTTCTATTTATAGATATTCTACTTAATTCACGAATATCTAAATTATTATTGAGAATCAAACAAGACTCAGCTTAAAATAAGATGGAAATTGTTGGACCATTAAACGCTTTACCGCTACACCAAAAGGATATCCAATGGGCATAAGACGCAACTTTAATGCCTTATACTTATGTAGCTTTGTGCTTACGGATTCGAACCTGACAAAGACGTGCCTCGCACCAATTTAAGTTCCGACCAAAAGTAGGGTGCTGGGAAAATTCCGAACAATCCTTCCCTCCCCCCAACACCTGCTCTCCACTCCACCAACCGTCAATTTAAGCTCCGACCCAAGGTAGAGTGCTGGAAAAATTCCTAACAATCCTCCCAGCACCTGTTAGCCTCTCCATTCTAGCAAGGTCCCCCCAACTCATTGTTGGGAAAATTCCCTACAATCCCACCAGCTGGGAAAATTACCTAACTCCCACAATCCCGTCTCTCCAAGATCCCCTCAACATTTGTCAGCCTCTAACTCTCCAAGGTCCCACAGCATCAGTTACTGGGAAAATTAAGGTCCCCCCAACTCACTGCTGGGAAAATTTCCTACAATCCCACCAGCTGGGAAAATTCCCTAACTCCCACAATCCCGTCTCTCCAAGATCCCCTCAGCATTTGTCAGCCTCTAACTCTCCTACAATCCCACCAGCTGGGAAAATTCCCTAACTCCCACAATCCCGTCTCTCCAAGATCCCCTCAGCATTTGTCAGCCTCTAACTCTCCAAGGTCCCCCAGCATCAGTTGCTGGGAAAATTAAGGTTCCCCCAACTCACTGCTGGGAAAATTTCCTACAATCCCTCAGCTGGGAAAATTCCCTAACTCCCACAATCCCGTCTCTCCAAGGTCCCCCTCACTGCTGGGAATTCCCTAACTCCCACAATCCCGTCTCTCTAAGGTCCCTAACTCTTCAAGGTCCCCCAGCATCTGTCAGCCAATGTTGGGAAAATTCCCACAATCCCGTCTCTCCCCTAACTCCCAAGTGGGAAAATCTAATGCTGGGAAAATTCCTACAATCCCGTCTCTCCCCTAACTCCCAAGTGGATTTGAACCTGTGACCTGCTCTGATACCAAGTGTTGGACCATCAAATGTTTTACCGCTACACCAAAAGGATATTCAATGGGCATATGACGCAATTTTAATGCCTTATACTTATGTAGCTTTACACTTACGGATTCGAATCTGGCAGAATCGTGTCTCGTACCAATTTAAGCTCCGACCCAGGATAGGGTGCTGGAAAAATTTCCAACATAAATATATTAAAAAAAACCAAAATATATTTATGCAGCCTCCTATTGTACTCACCGTGGACATAGTAATATTTGTTTACGGCTGATGTGTCAAAAATTTGATGAACTCATTAATTTCACTTTTCATATAATATAGGGATAAGATCATTTATCTTAAGAACTGCACAAAATGAGTATTTTAGCATTTTTCTATATTCATGAGGCAATTTCATTTTAATCACTTATAGTAAAATAAAAATAAATAGCCTAAATTCAATATTCATTTTGTTTAATTAAATTTGGATATTAATTTTTATTTCCACATCAACATAATTGAATTGTTTCGTTTACATCACTCTTATACCTTGCATCAATAAAATAAAGTTAATATTCCATTTTTCACTAGTCTGTATCATGTAAACTCGGATTGTGATGATCAGTCTGAATCACACAAGTGTTCTAGTTTTATTGTTTTTTCCTTCCACTTGAGAACGAAGTTTACGCATACATAGATTTAAACCTCTCCAATGAAGTTGGCAAATGATGAAGAGTTGTATACTTGTAATTGGGGCTATTAATGAATGGAAATAATGTTCACCAAGTACACACATTTGATAGTGATTGTGATTTCGTTTGTTAAAAAAAAAAAGAAGCGAAATCAATATTGATGATATATAATCGTGTGTGTATATATATATATATATATATATATATATATATATATATAAAGCTTTTACGTATGTATGGCGCAGTGAAATATCTGCCCATAATTTAGGAACATCAGTGGGATATATAGATACGATAGCAGACGCAAAATTGACTAATGGTTGAAAATCAAGATATATGGTAAAATATGAATGAAGAAGCACGTGTGGGTAGTTTTGACTATTTAATCATACTAAAACACAAATATATTTTTTTTTTTTTGGGAAGAAGCATATATAATTCAATATTTTATAACGCGGTCACAAATACTAATATATATTAAAAAAAACAAGGTATAGAGAGAAGAATGTGAGTGAGATATGAGAGAAAGTGATGAGATGAGTAATGGAGAGAAGAGAAAGCAAAGATTGTGTTGTGGTTTATTTTGATGTAATAATATTAGCTGTCTCCAATGCCTCCAAACACTTCTCACGGGGGATCTTTAGACAAACCCCCCCTCTCTCTCTGCTAGCCGTCATCTCTCTCCTCTCTCTCTCTCTCTCTCATACAAATGCTAACAACATATTTCATCTAGTAATTTACCAAATCACCCTCGACGAATAAAAGAATGTTTCATTTTCTTGATCATTAATGAATTCTGTATAAATTATAGGTGACAGACTTACACACGTTTTTGTTTAATAATAATCTAAGTCCACAATGCCGACTTAGAAAAAAACATGTATTTTTACTTTCGAGATGAAATATGCGTAGACTAATTATTTGATATGAACTATACATCGAAAACCAAGTTTCACTTAATACATCCATATATACCTACCAAACCATGGGAGGATGCTGCTGTTTTATTTAATTTCCTTTTTCAGATAGTTTAATCTATTAGGCTGTCATCCATCAAGTAATAATCAGAATGCGATAACTACTTGTAATTAAAAACTACTTCATCAAGTGATTAAAAAATTGATATTTAATTCACTATTACTTCATCATATTCACATTTTGGATGTTTGGCTAACTTACAAGTTAGGTTTACTAAACACTCAAATAATGTTTCATCTTATATTTCATTATTTTTAATATAAATCATATGAAGACAGTTATTTTGAAATATCAGATGTAACATACACTGAAATACAAAATCGATCGCAACTTAATTATCTACATAATTTTGTGTATGTTGATATAAAATATAAAATTCTTAAGTAATAGACAATGAATAACCTTGTAGAGTTGCTAAGCAAGATAATCATTAATAAAAAAACAAAGACTTCTAGAGCATGACTCAAAAATTTAATGTTCCCCCATCCGTTGAGAGCATGTTCTAATATATTCCCTATTGACATGTATTGTTTTACATATTATTATTTGAAATTAATGATTATGTTGGATTTGTGATACATTATATATGATCATGATGAATAAGATAGCGGACCAAATATCAATGAAATGTACATTAAATTGGTACATATAAATTTACAATAATAATTTACACTAAAGTCTTTCCAAGGCCTCAAAAGTTCCGTACCGCTAGGAATGCTTAACGCCACTTTGCCAACTGGCGTTACCTACGCTTTCGTGTTTCTCAGTGTGGTCAACATTGGGTGTTTCCGAGCAGCGAAGCTTACACCCATTCGCATTAGTTCATCCAAAGTTCCTTACTCTTATGCACGAATTATTGAATAAGCCATCTTCCTATCAAGGTTAAGGAGTCAACTGAGCATCTCAGCGGCGGGATTGAATACCCGGATCGAATCAGAGTTCATGTCGTTCGCCCTGAACAAATAGGAAATCGCAAACAAATTGAATTTGGATTAAATAAAATCCTCTGAAACAGTCAAGAACGGGAAAATCTCAAACTTGTAATTAATGGCTTGATCAAAACTATTTTAATTGTTTAGTAAAATTTTCAATTTACAATTTTATATATTTTTCGAAAGACTAGTTTTTATAAAACGATCTCACATAAATTTTTATAAAAAACAGAGTTTATATAAATTAATAAAAATGAATGAACTCATTCAATATAATCGATATATTGATTTCACATAAAATTATATAAAACTTCATTGAGATGGTCCACATATAAGTATTTGCGTTTTCTAAATTTCTGCTAAAAACTATCAATATCTGCCACGTTTTCATTGGATTGAAGGTATTAACCATTTCTTTTTATAATTTGACCACTTAATTAAAATCACACATATATCAGAGTGGAATGACGGAAATTAGTGTTTTTGGAGCCGTCGTAATTGTATTAGTTAATGCAGTTATTCTCAACGGTCAAAATTTCTTAAATAATGGTGGCATATCTAAATTTGGCAATTATTACGAGATCTTCTATTCTTACTATAATCTATCTTTTCATCATCTATTTTGAAATGGATAAAAAATTATATAAAATGATTTTATGAATAGTTATCGTAAGATGGAATTTCATCATATACAATCTTAAATTATAGTATATGAATTGATTCATCTCATGTAATAAAATGTTGTGATGATTTTATAAGATACTTATTTTATTAAATAATCACTATACATTACATGTACTAAATACTACATTAAAATGTGATGTGTATTAAATGCAGTGAAATTGAGATGAGACAAAAAGGGCATATTATGAGAATGAATATATATGAAGCAGGTGAAGGGCAGAATCGATAATATACAAAAAAAAAAAAAAAAAAAAAAGAAAAGTATAGCAATGACGTCAGAAACAATCTCCTGTGAAACTTGTGGTACTCATGCAGGAAACAAACAAAGAAATCATACATCAATTGCTTGAGAGATCATATCTTCTCTTCTCTTCTCTTCTCTTTAAAAAGCCTCCACACCTCTTCCTCCCCAGGTCTCCTCTCTCTCTCTCTCTCTCTCTCTCTCTCCGAGTCCAATTAAGAAGAAGGAATTATGGGTTCTAGAGAGAGAAACACAGCAGCTATTATTGAGAATCTCAAACGGCTTCGCTCTGCCACTAATTCTACTGCTGTAGTACTCATCTTCACCCCCTTATAATTATTACTATTATTCCATGATTTCTTGTTTTAATTCCATGAGTTAATTCTTCTTGATTTCATATCTCTTTCATTGAATTATTTACTATTCGAAATTGCATCATTAAAAGTGTGTGAAGAATTAAGAGAGAAGGGACTTGGCCACTTAGTCATATTAATTTACCGTTTCATTTTCTACCATGTTTTTCTAGATTGTTATGTTGCCAAGAACTAATTTTACCCTGATTTTTTCAATTAGAAAATAAAAAAGAATTTCATCTATTTTTACCGCATCAAAATTTGATGAAAATAGGCTGGCTACAAATTAAATTCACATGACTAAATCAGTAACTTTTTCTGTTTTTTCAGGTAAATAAAGCATCAATCTTGGTGGATGCATCGAGATACATCCAAGATTTAAAGGAAAGGGTAGAAAAACTAAATCAAGATGTCGCTACTTTACAAAGTTCAAGCTCCTTGCCTGCGGTATACACATACATACATATATGTCGATTATATATACTAAATTGAATTAAATAGATAATTAAATGAGGTTTAATTAATTGCAGCAGGTAAAAGTTGAAACCCTAGAAAAAGGGTTCCTAATAAACGTGTTTTCAGAAAAGAATTGCCCAGGTTTGTTTGTATCAATATTAGAGGCGTTTGAGGAGTTAGGCCTTGAAGTACTCGAAGCTAGGGTTTCTTGTTCTGACAATTTTCGTCTTGAAGCTGTTAGTCATGAGGTAATTTAAATTATTATACTTAATTATCTTTTTCTATCTTCCTTTATCCATTTGTTATAAAGAGTAATAATATATATGTATTTATATTTCTATAATTTTAGAAAATAAATAAATATTCTGATTTCTGATCCATATACCCATCTCTTCTGCATATCGTAAAAATTCATGCAATTGATCAAATAATAAGATCACGTGCAACCCACAATTTTTCTGCAGCCTCATAATTTGCAACCACACATTTTTGTATATATGTCTGGTTTTTGTACTCGGACAAAATTGATGTCATCTAGTTTGCTAATAATCCATACCATCTCACATTTTTTTCCTTTATATATGTATAGATGCATTAATTTATATAGTGCAAGTAAGTAATTAAATCGTATTTTTTGCGCATAAATAATATATATTAGGATGAATTATTGGAGGACATTTGATTGGTTTTTGTTTCTTCTTCGACTATTTCCTTCGTTTGTATATAAACTATAATTAGGAATACACATACATATATATTTCTTTTGTTCACGATCATAATGCATGCATGTCAACCACGAGCCTTATAGCTCAAGTGATATCCCATTTTTATAAAGGTGCAAATTGTGATGATTAGGGTTTGAATTCGGATCACGTAAGTTTTCTAGTTCTTATTATTCCCCTCCCTTCCACTCTCCCAAACTCATTTAAAATAATGCATGCATGTCAATGCTAGATTAAATAAATTAAGATTTTAATGTGATAATTTAGAATATTTGAATATTGCAGAATGAAGGTCAATCTGAGAGCATAGACGGTCAGGCGATTAAACAAGCAGTATTGCAAGCAATCATGAATTGGAGTGATGAACAAGATCATGATTAAGTTAATCTGTTAGTTCTTGTTCCCTTACAATCATACTACTTAATTGTGCTTAATTTAACTGTCAATCCCTAAATGATTTTTTTTTAATCATGAAGAAAAGAAACGTTGATTGTGCTTTATATCATAATTGGTGCAACAAGTAAAAACATTCAATGCCCATATATATCTTCAATTTTGTATCATTTCACTTTTCTATTTTATTTTGTTTGTATGAGATATGCTCTTATAAAGATAGAAATTTAACTTTATTAGTGCATGCATACATGTCAAGATATATATCACTACAACAAAAATCAGCGTTTGCGCTGAGTTTTTCTGACTACATGATCTATTTTTGATGATATAAATTGACAACAAGGTATGACAATAAATAATAAAAAATAACTAAAAAAATTATTTGCAACAACCAGAGACGGAGGGAGAGGTGAGCCAATGGCCCCTCAAATTTAAAAAAAAATTCTATAATACATATATATGTATATATCAATTTTGTGAAATTAGTTATATATATGTGATCATTTCTAATATTAAGGTGTAATTAAATTACAATCATTAATGAATTATAATTTTATTTCATATGAATCAATATGAATATATATATATATATATATATATATATTATTTCTCTTAATTATATATAAGTTTCATAACTTCACACTTTTTCAATCATTGATTTTCTTAATCATTTTACCTACCAAATTCATAATAATAGAATGATGGTGCATGTGAGTTTTCTAGATAATTGAAATAAATAAATTATATTTGTAACCATCTATATTTGCATTATTCGAGTATCCAACATTATTTGAGGGTTATCATTTCAGTATCAAACCATTAATTCAAATTTATTAAAAGAATATAAAAAATTTAAAGTTGAATATATATATTCATTATAATGAAAATGTATCTAAATATATATATATAATTAATTAATATGTATATCAAATTTTTATACACTGTAAGTATACCCTCCGAACAAATTTTTTGGTTTTGTCACTGATGACAATATGATTGTTTTCGTTAATATATTAGCGACAACAATATTGACAAAAATATTATTTGTGAGAAAACTTTTGAAATAATAATTTTACAACAAAAATGTTGCTGCAAAATATTTGTGACAATTATTAATATTTTTACAACAATATTTTATTATCTCCAATGAAATTTTTTGTGTGTTTATATGTGTGTGTATCTACAAATGAATTAACCGAATTAAAATTATTTTTTATCTTATAACTAATGTTTTTTTCAAATTTTGTCTCATAAGTATTCTGATTTTCAATTTAGTCACAATTTATGAATTTGTTCGATTTCAATCCAATTTTAACTAGAAAATTCGAATTTCGTTGAAAAATATCATGAAAGATGCGTTTGACTCCTAAATTGGAACTTTTTGATAACTCATTAGTGACGTGACAACACGTGACTACAAGATTCGTGATATACATGTAATGAGGTAAATGAAATGAAAGAGAGAAAATAAAAATTAGAAAACTTGCATGATTCAAATTCAAACTTTGATCATCACAATCTATACATTTATAAATGTGAGATACCCGTTAAACTATAATGATTGTGATATTTTGAATATACTAATGACATCCATCTATACGAGCATAGATGTCATATCACCTCCTCATTACATTTTATAAGTAAAACACACCCGCATCAATTTTAACATTAATATAATAATAATAATTTTTGATTTTTCAGTGTATAAATTTTGATGAGACAAACCACATATGTAATAGAAAGTTTGAGTACCCCATTTTCACAATGTTTAAGTGAAATCATAGACTAGGATTGAGTCTATATTTATAGATTCTGAAAGATGGAGGATCTCAACAAAGTCGTGTTGTATCATGAAGATAAAAATATAAAGATACTGTAAGTATGAACTGCAGTAATACAGTAAGTAAGAAAGGAAGACAAACTACGCTATAAAAAGAAGATGCTGGATGTAGGAAGAAGTTACTGCAATGCAGCTGTAAGAAGAAAATATATTACGCTGCAAGAAGTGGTTGCAGTAACGCTGCAAGTATAAGATACATCTGTACTATACGAAAGAGGTTGTTGTAAGGAGATCGAGGATACAGAGCAGAAGTCAAGACTTGCTGCATACTCCAACAAATCTCAAATACAACAAGCAGAAGCAACACTCTGCAATACGAGAAAGCATAAATGCAGTACGAGGAACGAAGAACGAAGCAAGTATAATTAGAGCTGTTCGAGATAAGATCAAAGTTGCAGGTGCAGAATCAATGCAAATACGACATGTGGCCTGACAGGCTGCAGAAAACTACGAGTCGCAACCACCGCATTGAATGCTTTGAGAAGATAAGTCAATACGCATTTAATACGAGTCATGCCTTTGATCAGTATCTTATTTCAAATGAGAGATATCTTATTCAACGGATATCTTTCTACAAGTATAAATAGAGGTCGAGCAACACTAAAGTTGACTACTGAAACATTTACGTTAAAAAGTTCAAAGCATTCTCAACTATACTCTCAAGCTTTCTCACAAGTTTCAGTCACTCGACCTAAAGTGAAGTGAACCGGTTTCAACCTGAAAGATCCGAAAAATGATTCAGAAGTTCACTTCGCTGCACCAGTTGAAAAAACCACTCATATACTTTAACCTATTTGATGTGTGCTAAGTTGTTTTAGGTGTCGTCAGTTGATTATTTTAGTTATCTAGGTGATAGACAATTTCCCTGTGTGAGAGTTTAGAAATCCTGTATAGGTTTGTCTTTAGAATTTGCAGTTGTTGTGTGTACGCTGGGTTCTAGTAGGTGTTAACTTGTTAGGTTGATTGATTGTTAGGTGTTTCCCTGTAAATCAATCTTGCTTAACGAAGTTCCTGCTCGAGGTAGTAGTAGAGTGGACGTAGAACGATTACACCACTTTCGAATCACTATAAACCATAAGTGTTTATTTGCTTTATTTTATCTGTATTGCATCTTATATTTATCTTATCATAAACATAAAAGAATCTTAAAAAGAAAAGCATATTTGAGAAAACAAGCCTTCAATAAAACATAATTTCCGCTGCATAGAACTCCAAGTTACAGCGTGCAGCACTGCATCCTAATGCTGTAAGCAATAATAGTCTGTGCTGTAAGTTTAAGTAACTTGCAGAACAATAAGTTCGAAAAAAAATTTCAAAATCGACGAAGATTCATTCACCCCTTTGAACCTGCGAGACTACTTGGAACCAACAACAACAACAACAACAACAACAACAACAACAACAACAACAACAACAACAACAACAACAACAACAACAACAACAACCACAACAACAACAACAATAATAATAATAATAATAATAATAACTTTTGAATCTCATTACCCTAGAACCCATCTTCATCATATTTTATATCAATTAAATACATTTACCTTTTTATTTATAATACAAAATAATTAATTATTCAAATAAAACCATATTAACTATGTTCAAATATATTCTTATTGAATTAATATTATGTTAAAATCTATTAAAAAAAAGGATCCAAATTACATATTTTTGTTCCATCAAAATTATATTCACCCATTTAAAGAAAAACAAAAACAAGAACCCCATTTCAATACATGTTACACATAATATATTTCATCAAAATTAAAACACATAAGGACCGTGTCATAAATATAATTATTTCAACAAAAAATAAGTACGAATCATTTTTAAAATAAAAATGAATAATTAAAATTTTAGTTTTTAAACTCAAATATATATATGTAATATCTGTATATACTTCTAAATGAAAATTCATCAAATAATTAAGTTCTTTAAAGTTTAAAGTATTTAATATATACATACATAATTAAAGAACAGAGATAACTGAAAAATCATAGCAAAAAAGACCAAAAAAAAAATGATGTTCCCATCCTTACGTGTCTGTACATAATACGTATTTCTTCAGCTCTTTTCCACCTTAACTTAATGTTATTATTGCAGGTAGATATTTTTTGAGGAAGACTTACTTGTTAGATGTTAATGAGAGAAACTGTTTTGATTTCAGCATTATTGTGACGTTAATGACTACACACAAATTTGGGCTAATGTATATATTTTTTCTTCTAAGTATCATGGATATAATGCAAAATGTCGCAAAATATTGATATTTATATCATTATGATTTGTCATAATACAAAGTTGAAAATCGGAAAATATTATATGATATAGCATTTATACAAAAAATCGTAATTAACTTTTTTAACTTATGATTTTACGTTTATTTTTTATTTATTTGTAGTGAATGTCTTGAGTCCCAAGTTGCAACTTGTAAGAATATATTCCTCATATATTCTTAATTTTAGTCATTTTATATTATATTATGTATTGTATTATCAGTTGTTTTACGTCATACAATATTTATATAGTCTATTATCTATATGTTTATTTTAAACATATAATTTATTGTGATTTTGAGTGAAATATATGTATAATAATACATGTTACAATAATCCCTAAAATTTCATGTTAAATCTTCAAAATTTTAATAACATTATCATCATGTTTTTAATTTTTTCCCGATATCATTCATCAATATATCCATAAAATTAAAATTGTGATATTATTTGCGATAGCAATATTTTTATTCTTGATTGTGAGTACTTTAAAACGATGAAACTATAAATTGTAGCTAAAAAAAAGAAAGAAAGAAAAAACGTTTTCTTACATTATGAATAATAAGGGATAAAACGTCTTTTATCTTTTTTCTTAAATTAAATTTATAAACAATTTTTAATTCATTTTCGATCCTAAAATTATACGTTGTGGTTTCTAAAAAAGAGTACTGTTTAATATTTATAAAATTTATAATGTTTCAAAATCTTATTGACTCATATACTAGAATTATTGATCTACGTACAAAAGGTTATGAGTATATGAGTCAATAAAATTATAAAATTATAAAATTATGACGTACACTTGTGGTATTATGGATTTTAGTGTATATAATTCTTCTTTTTATATGTGGGCAATTCTTGTCAAATACCGAACATAATTTCTTGTATAAATTAAAGAAAAATGATTTTACTTTTAAAGGACTTAATTATTGGAAAGTGCATGTTCAAACATTTCTTAATAATATCAGTTTTACTTATCAAGAAGTATTGAGAAGTCAAATATAAAACTGAATTCCATTTCTGAAGTGTTTCTAAACGAATATAATATGATTGTTGCAAAATTCTTTTGACCTTAATTAAAAGAAAATCACAAAGTTCTCATCCAGCGGCCCAATTATGATAATAGGATTAGATTCGAAGTAGCCTAACTGGGCCATTTAATGGTTCGACAAGAAGGGCCCGATTCCAGATTTTCTAAAATATTTCGTCTTATATTGATTTGAAGCCAAAGCCCAAATTGTCCTATTCTTGATATATATAAAAGCCCAATTCATAGGCCTTTCCTATAGTTTAATTACAAACGTGAATTGTTGTTAATAAACCAATCAAACTTGCTTTTTATATTTAACGAGGGACAGTAAATACTCGCAAACCATGAATCCCACATTTTAGGGGGTAAAATACGTGAAATCCCTACATGAATAACGTTATTTACAATACGTTATTTACACTTGAATTATCGAAATTTCTGAATATGTTCCATTTTCCTAAACCAGTTAATGTCTTAATTATTTCTCAATTTCCCATTATGCCCTTAAGTTTCTTCTTCATTTCCCCCCTAAATTAACCTTTAATTTACTAATTATCTTGGCAGGCCTTCTCTATGATTGACATGATTTATATATCTGAGTTATCCTATCCACCGTGAACACTTTAATATATTTTCACGGTTGATATATTAAAAATTTAATAAATCTATTAATTTCACTTTTTATATAATGAGTAAATGTAATTATTTCACGTTATCGATAAACATATTAAGAGTTGTTTATATGCATCTCGAATTTTTATATTACCATGTATAAAAATTAATATGTATATAAATATTCAATAAACAAACACTTAATTGGTGGTGGGGAATTATGCCTTTCCATGATTATAATATCCATGAACACTATATTTTATTATGTTACAAGAAGAGACATCCAACTTGAATTAGTTTTTACATCATTTGTCAGAACAGTACCTTTTCTTTCTTAATTAAATTTGTTCTTTTGTAAAAAGTTCCAAAAGTAATTTGCTTTTGTCTGATGTTTAAAAATGAAGCAATGGATCTACGACTTTTTGACATATATTTTATATGCTAGAATCAGATAACAAAAAAACACGTTGGAAATAAAACTGATATTTGAAATAAATTAATACTGTAAAACTTTTCAAGGTCGGTGGGTTTGAAGAAATTTCCGTCAGATGGCTGGTTCGTGTTGATTGGCGCAAGCAAATTATATAATTTACTTTTTATAATTCTTTATTATTATTATTATTATTATTATTATTACGACAATTATATTTTTATTTTTTGCTGCCTTTTTTTTTTTTTTGGATTTAATCATGTCCACACTATTTGAAGATTGGGAAAAACATATGCTCTACATAGACAGTATCTTCCTCACGTTATGGATAAAATGTAGTCCAGTTGCTTTAATTTTTAATAACAGAAATAATATAAGAATAACATTAAAAATGCATGTCTTGTTAGAAATTTAAGTCGGAATAGTGTGCAGCTGAACTTGTCGAGTGAAGTGAAGATTGATAATATTTAAAATTAAAAAAAGTAGTTATATTTATGATGATATATATAATTTTAGTAATGCTACTTGTAAAATCAACAAAACTCATAAAATCAACGTAAATCAGTTCAATTAATTAATTAATTATTTTAAAAAATAGGCCTTATTTTCAAAAATCGCTGCGGGGAATTTCGTTTGATTTTGACTTCCCATAATAAACGGGATGTCAAAATACAATAGTAGTTAATGTCAAGGATTTATTAAGGATGAGCTGTTTTTTATCAACCTTAGTCAGCAAAAGCTGTAGGATTTTAATAATTTAGTTAGTTGTTAACTGTAAGAAAATGAAAGAATGAGGGCAAAGTCCAATTTGTTTGAATAAAATGTAAGATAAGGTGATAAAATCGTCATGTTTTTTTGCTAAATATATATAAAACTAACCAATGCTAGTCTTCTTTGATGTAATCAATAGTCAATTAATCAAAGCTATGATTGGACCGCCATAACCTTGAGGTTATAGTGACCATTATCTATTTTCAAGTATATAATATGCTTTATTAAACTTGCACTTTATCTTTCCTTGTATTTCTTTTAATTAATGGCTGCAACCGTCTAACTATCTGCGATTTTTTATATATTGTTGAACTTTATTGTTGTTGCACTGATATATATATATATATGTAAAGTTGTAAACTATATATGTATCTGACATTTAAATTATCAAATTAATTTTTCGATTAATTTTCATCGGATTTTGACACGCGACATTAGTCCAAATATTTAAGTTGTTGTATTCGAAAAATTCTTAAGTATGTAGCAGGAATACAACAACTTAATAATTAGATAAAAAACCCTTAAAATATGTCGGATAAGTCACGTGTCAAAATCTGATGAAAAATGATTAAAAATTTAGATTGGTGGTTTAAGTGTCAAAACCATATAATTATTATATATCGGTGCAACCAAAAAAACTTATGTGATTTATATGCAGAATTGCTCATGAATTGATAGCTTGTTGCAATTAATTTTTTTTGTTTTTACAGCAATTTATTGTCATGAAATTGAATTTTCTTTCATATATCATATTGATAGCAATTACAACATATAGCAATTTATTTTTTAATTATTGACTTTTTTTGGGATTTGGAATAACATTGCGTTTAATTATAGTATTGTCTATTTTGTCTTCGTTTAATCATGTGCGCGGTTTATATGACTTTATTTGTTTAATCAGCATCGAGAAGCTTTTCATTTTGTTTTTTTTGTTTTTCCTCTGAATTTGATGAAGTGAAGACAGTTATCGATCCTCCATTTAAATTTAATTATAGAGTGGTGGAGTAATATTGTCATGCAATATTCAATTACACCGCGCACATTTTAAGGTTGGTCACCTTTTTATTATTAATTTTACATATTTGAGTTTCCATTTTCCAACAGACTTTTTTTTTCTTTTGATTTTAAAATGATATTACTCGAAATATCACTGTCAAACTATGTTAGCATTCATAATTGTAAATCCATGTCAACAATTTTAACATCCATTTACATAGGTAAAAATTGAAATTCACGAACAAAATCAATTGAGAAACGAAAAAAATAGTTAGAAAACTAAATTAATGATAAAAATAAGAACAAGACTACAATTACATGATAAAATTTGACTTTTTTCTTATAATATTTTATGTATTTAGTTGGAGACAAATCTTAATAGTATCTCTATAAATATTTTAATTTTTTTTTTTTTTTTTAAAGGTGGGAAGAAAAGGTTTGTCTTAGAGTTAAAGAAAACTTAAGTGTCATAAAATTCAAAAGCATTATTGATTTAAATAATGATTGAGTACTTCTCCTCTAATAATGGTACTCAGTTAGGTAACAAGTCAAACATGAGACCATGATACTGCATGCGTATTCCCTTCAAATTTCAACCGCCTTTTATTTATTTCCTATTTTGCTTTCTAACATTAATTCTATACTTAGTAACGACAGAAACATAATGCCATTTAAAAAAAAAAAAGTGACAATACAAAAAATTTCATGGTAATAATATGAATTCAGCTAGCATTCACTTATAACATGGCTTTGTTCATTGTTTTTAAACGTTATAAGGATATAAATATTTATACCCAAAGTTTTGGTTAAATGTACAATTTTATCCAACTAGTTTTTAAAATACTAAAATTTACCATTATCTCGTTGCATGATGAATAAATTCTAACATTAATACTAGTTTTAAATCTGATAGTTAATTTGGAATTCAATTATGCAAAAATCTTGTTTTTCATAATAGGACTAAACATATAGATGTTCGGTTCCATTTTATTAGAGATATTGTTGAGAAAGGATTGTACATTTGGAGAAAATTCCTTCTCAATTTAATCCTGCTGATATGGGTATTAAGTGTTTGTCTTTCAAGAAATTTCAATCATGCATGAAGACTCTGAATTTTATGTTGCCTGATTAATCTGTTATACTCATATATGTTGTTTTTCTTGCTGACTTTGTGTCACTTAAGTGCTTTTGTGCCTGTCTTTGTGAAATTTTTGTTTTGTGCATAAACTTGTCCTACACTAACTTTGTGTTTATGTGTGCAGATGTTTTGGTCATGATGAATCCACTGTTCCGTTTTTTCGATCAGACAGTGTAGGTGTGTTGGGCCAAAGGTGAAGAATGTTGGAATTAGTTGGCCCAATCTTGCTGGGCCTCTATCCTTGGTTTATTTCCTCTCTCCCGAAAGCCCAACCCACATCTAACCCTAAATCAGTAGTCATATTGCTCCCCTCCATCTCTTGCAACGGTCAGTCTTCTTTTTTTCCTTTCACGAGATAACCCTTCATTTGCCACTCCTCTCTTCCCCCTTCCTTTATGGGGTTTTCGAGATTGAGCTTTGGTAAGTTTGGAAATAGAACTGATCCTTCTCCTTCTTCATCTTCTCTTTGTGAGTTCCTCATCCATAGAAAGGAAAGTGTGAGGGTTGAAGTGAGGGGTTTCTGGTTTTTTGGGTTTTGGAGCTGTGAATCTTTGTAATTCTGATCTTTGTGTTTTTCCCACCACCAAATACACTGTCTATGTGATTGAAACAGAATAGACTCTGGATATTTGAGCCATCGATGAGACCACGGTCGATCCCCAATAAAATGAAAATCAATATAAATGGTATTTGTTGAGATTCCAAATTTTAAAAATAATTTATAAGTTTTTAAAAAGTTTATAAGTTAGATAAATTTGGGAAATGAAGGCAGAAGTGAAGCTATATTTGGGCAATGTAACGTAACATAGATGTGAAACCGAGATGTTTTAAGCGATGCCTAAATAATTAGGATTGTGAAAGGTAGAATTGTCAATCAATCTCTTCTCCAAATACAATTTTTACCAAACTTGAGAACGACACTTCCAATTATATACTCAACTATCAACGATTCGTTTAGACGTCATTTTCTTCCAATCTTCGCTTACTCAATTATTTATATAATTTTTAAAGCTAATTGTGGTCTACTAATCAAATAAAAAAGATTCAACTTGCGTCGTCTTCTTGTATTTAAATAATCATGTTAATCATTAAAAAGTTGTATTAGTTTCGGATTTGCTGATGAATCGCTTCAAGAATTAATTAACCACTAGATAAGAATTCAACAACTAATCATATATTTGTCGATGAAGAGATTAAAAAATAAAATGTTAATATATATAAGAATTACTTTGTTGGTTCTCAATTGTAGGGTTAAATTTTGAAATTTCTTGATTTGGGGCGTAATTTATTCTTATTTATCAAATTGAGACTTAAAATTAAAAGGAGTTTCCAATTGAAGTATAGAAAATAAAAGACACTAACCGACACAATCGAGTTCCATTTTTTTTTTTCCTTTTTTCATTTTACATCCAAACTAAAATTAATTATTTAAAGCCTATTTAAAACAATTATGAAGAGGAAGTTCGAGCAAAAAAATCTCGGATTTGATACAAATTAATTGCTGAGAGAGATAATGTTCTTCTCTCACGTCAAGAAAAAGAGAGATGAGATATTTTTCACTATTTAATTTTATTAAAAATAAAATAAAATAAAAAAAATAAAGAAACAAAAAATGAAATTCATAGTCTATGTTATTATCATCCACATTTATACTTGAATTGAAAATAAATTTAAATTTAAATTTAAAGTTTAAAATTTAGAGATAAGGTGGATTAGACCAAGAATTAATAAGTAATCCCAAAACACATGTCTATGATTGAGAACTGACAAGTAAATGAGAATTGTTCTAAAATATTTCCTGGAATTTAATCCCCAAATTCAGAAATAAGATTAAATTGAATCCTGAATTGAAAAATCTCAAAATTTATGACTTGAATTGAGAATTACAAATTATTGGAGACTTGTTACACAATTTATCTTAAATGTTTTACTCATTTTTGTAGGATAGATAATAAATTAAAATTATCCTTAACGAAGTAGATACCTTGTTTCGTGTAATTTCATGATATAACCAAATTCCACTACATAACATATATATGTAATATCTGTAATATCATAGTGTTACATGCCTCAATATAATGTTATATCAAAGAATTATTGGTAATTGAGATAATTCCACTTGAATGGTGTCATAGCCATAATTAAAAAAGTGCGTAAAAGATATATATATATATATATATATAATCATGATAAAATTAAAAAGTATTATTTTAATATCCAAAATGGATATTTAGCCATATTTCCCAAAAAAGGGACCCTGATAGATTGTCTTATATTCTCCAGGTCCAACGATTCTAGAAAACACGTAGTTTTTTGTATGTGGAATTATGACTTGGTGGGTGGGGATTCCTTTCGTGATTTCGTTTTAAATTGAAGTACAGTGTGAATACTCAATACTTAATTACTTGGTAAACTTATATATTATAATATGAGATTTTATGTAAACTTATATATTATAATTGGATTTGGAGTTTAAGACTGGATACTGAACTTTCCATGATTACATTTTTTATTAATTACAAATGGGGTGATTACTTGAATTAAGGGAAGTACCTACTAATTACGTCATTAAACACTTTCCTTGATTACTTCACAATTAAAATTTTAGGATAAGTATTATATGAGATTTTATGTGAGACGAAATTATATGAGATTTTATGTGAGACGAAATTTATATGAATCAAAAAAGTGGATCAATGCATTCAAAACAATCAATAATGATCTCAATATAAAAATATATAAAATTTCATCTCATGTAAAGTGTTATTAAAGATGATCTCATGTGAGTTTTTGTAAAAGTTTTATTATCAAATGGTCAAATTCATGAAAAAATTAGTATTATGATCATTAACCTCCTTGAGTGAATCTAATTTACTTAAATTATTATGAAACCCTTATGCCCTCATGTGAGATGAGGCTTTATATGATCTTCTGTAAGATCGACATTACCATATTAAATGAGTTGATCTGCTTTATTGATCCATATAAATTCTATTTTACATAAGGTATCACATGACATTGTCTCACATCAAACCTACAATACTAAACTTATTAAATAATTTTAAATTAATAGCTATAAGTGAGACAAATCATCTATTCTAATGAGTGTCTCATGTGACATTTCAAAATAGTCACCACATGTCATTTATATAAATAACATAACTAATTAATGTTTGTTGTAGATTAAATACATTAGAACATATAAAGAAATATCAAAATGTAACAGATTATCAAAATTCATTCAAGCTTTGAATATTAGGAGAAGCGATGGTGAGAATAAATTTCCATGTTATAAACGCACAAAGCCACGTAGGTACGAATATAATCTTATGATGTGAGGTGAAATATCTCATCATTTATTTTCATATATAACATCTTTCATTTCATCCAAAACTTGATTTTTAGATCCATACTATTCCTCTTTTTAATATATTCTTAAGAAAAAAATAAAAGTGAGCTTGGGACGGCTTCCACGATAAACAATATAATGATAAAGTTAATTGATTGTGTTTTCTCATCAGAAAAGATTGATTTATTATTACTTTTCAAAAAGAGATTAGAATATGATATTAAAAATTAAAGTTTCCCGAAGAATCATGTATAGTGCAATTAGGGTATATATCAGCAAACCAAGATTCTCCACTCTAACGATGTTCACACTTCACCTTGGCAAAATTTCAATTCACTTTTGAATAAAATAATATTCTTCGCGTTAATTCGAATGTATGGCCTTTTTTTTTTTTTGAGTTATATATATAGCTACATCATACCTGTATTAGTAGGTATCAAATTAATTAATATTCCACTCGAATCTCAATTAAGCGTGGTTTTATAATTTTGTCATAAATTAAAAACCAAAAAGTTGAATAATTGTCTTAAATAATCAAATAATTTATAATTCAAAATTCGAAAGATAATCAAATTAATTTTAAAAAAGAGATTCTACGAAATTTTTAAAATATAACTTAAGGAATAGTAACAATATTGAAATAAATTGTATAAAATCTAAAAAAATAAATAATTGGAAAGATGATTTGTCTTTTAACCCGAAACTTAATTGAAATGAGAGGAAGTATCATTTTAAATTGGTTAATTTTTTTCTCCTATACATTTAGATGTTATTAAAAAGAAACAAGAATATGTACGAGTCCAATGATTCAGACCTAATGTAAAGTCATGTGTCTAATTAAATTGCATAAAAGTGAGACTCTTATGAGACTGTCTCACAGATTTTTTTCCTCAAGACAAGTCGACCTATACAACCCATAATTCACATGAATTTGTGAAAATTGGTTTGATTAATGGATTGGACTCCGTCTCACAGAATATATTTGTACGATCGTTTCATAAATTTTTTAGATGGTGTAAATATAAAGTTTGAGCCATATATATATTCTCTAAATTAAACTAAATATTATACCGTTTTGTTCTTAAAAATATGAGATGACTAGCTAAAATACACTAATGACTTTCTAAAATTTCAGGAATTTTTTTTTTCGACTTTTTCACCGTGTTGACATTTCACTTATCCAAATATTACAACTACTTAATTTTGCCTCATAAAATGAACGCAGTAGATTCTTCCAATAATAACTAGCTAATAGATGACTTTATTATTAATAAACTTGATCATAAATATATTGAGTTGAAAGAAAAAGGAGATTTTTAATTAACCTTTATTGTTCATACACCTTAATATTCACGGTTCCTATCTTACTGAATTTTATATGAGGCCAAGTTATAAGATTTTTGCAGTGATACAACACATATATGAACTTTCATTATAAATCTTGAATTTTATAATGATGCTTGATAATGATCCAATTTACGTGTGTATTTTTGGTGAAATTCTTATTACTTACCCATGAAGTTGACACATTCCCGTTGATGTTGCAAAAAAATCAAAGTTATTGGCTTTCATTATTAATCATTAAATAAATCCACTATTTTGTAGGGTTGACCAAAGACCCAAATAACACCAAAAAGATGTAGCCAAATTCTTGGTTGATTAGTCCACTATATATACGTGAAGCATCTTAATTCTTATAGCACCACAACTCAATATCTTAGGGCAAGAGAAATATTTTGTACATCTCTCTCTTACCCTCTTAAGATTACATAGCCATGGCTAGTTTTATATCCGAATTCTCAACTAGATTAGTGCTCGTTCTCCTTTTTGTAGGAGTGAGCAAAGCCCAATTGTCTGCAAATTTCTATAGTACAACATGTCCTAATCTTACTACGATTGTTAGAACCGCTGTTAGATCTGCAGTGTCGAGTGAGACTCGTATGGGAGCGTCATTGCTCCGTCTCCATTTCCATGATTGCTTTGTCAATGTAAGACTAGCTTCACCATTTCTTTAAATTAATTCCCAATGATTTATTTAACTACTCTTTTGATGTATTATTATTATTATTATTATATAAGTTTGGTATGCATGCATGCATATATGCATCGTAATTAATTGTGATTCAACATTACTTTTTAAAGACTCATAGGTCAACGAACCTACCATATTACATACTGTCAACACATTATCTATCTTTTCAATTGAATATTTGAAGTTTTCACTATAAGCAAGCCCAATGGACAGTTTGAAAACGAAATTTAACAAATAACAAGTCTTTTCACATGTATATCTATTTAGTTCTTGTTCCTTCCTATTAGTTTTATGACATATATTGGATGATCTTTAGATTGATCATCATAGAACTTTTTCAAGCTCCATTTTTTGTAAGAGCAAAGTGTCATTTTTATAAGTATTATTATTAAAAATATTTAAAATTAGAGTTGGCAAAATATAACAGGGATGTGACGCATCAGTTCTACTAGATGACACGGCAAGTTTCACTGGAGAAAAGACCGCTGGTCCCAATGCTAACTCGCTACGAGGGTTCAATATTATCGACAATATCAAGACTCAAGTCGAGACAGCATGCCCCAACATTGTCTCTTGCTCCGATATTCTTTCCCTTGCCGCCCGAGACGGCGTCGTTGCTGTCAGTATATTATTTAACATCTATAAAAACAGCAACAATTTTACCAATTTCAGAACTTTGTTATTAAACTAATCAAATTTTTTTGTACAAATAATTAAAGGTTGGGGGTCCAAGCTGGGCAGTTGCACTTGGGAGAAGGGACTCAACCACTGCTAGTCTAAATGCTGCAAACACCCAAATCCCCGGACCTGGGCTCAATCTCAATGCCCTAATCACTTCTTTCTCCAACAAAGGCTTCACTGCCAGAGAAATGATTGCTCTTTCAGGTATTTATAACATTGCAATTTACAATACTACCCTTCATCTACCTATACATATAATCCCCACGCTCACCAAAGGCCCCTGATTTAGTCTTCTTTTTTTTTTTAAATAAGGGTATTTTAGTCATTTCACATTTACGCAGGTTCTCACACAATAGGACAGGCAAGGTGCACGACATTCCGGAACAGGATCTACAACGACGCCAACATAAACACGGCATACGCAACGGGGCTGAGAGCCAACTGCCCGAGGACGGGCGGAGACAACAACCTGGCACCGCTGGACAACGTTAGCCCGGCCACTTTTAACAACGATTATTACACGAATCTGATTAGCTTAAGGGGTCTGCTCCACTCTGACCAGGAGCTTTTCAACAACGGGAGCGCAGACGCTCAAGTCAGAGCTTATAGCACCAACTCGGCTTCTTTCTTCAACGATTTCGCAAATGCTATGGTCAAGATGTCCAATCTTAGCCCACTCACTGGCACCAATGGCCAGATCAGGAGGAACTGCAGGAGAACTAACTAATGTTTCATTTTCTGCATTCTTTTCACATCATTTTTAATTGCTTTTGCCTCTTTTTCCTTTTTAACGACTTTCTCTGTGTGGATTGCTCAGACAAAATGAATAAAAGTTTCTGATAAGTCTTGTTATTGTGGCAATTGATCCGTCCTTGTATGTTCTTGGTTCCAATTTTAATAAAAAGAAATTGAAAATCTATAGTGTATGTTCATTTATCTTATTGTTTCTTCGATTTCATGTTTGACTTTACTGGTACAAGTTACATGCCAGTATAAATAAGCAAATAACACCCTCTATTTCATTTTAATGTTTTACCTTGTATTTCAAAATAACTACCACACGATAAGTGTAAAGATGATATCTCTAATTAATACGGCATAAATTAAAAATCATGAAATGTTTGATAATATCATATTAAAATAGATGATCCAGTTCGATAAATAAGGGGTAGCATGTGTTATATCCTTTATACATTAGTAAACATGTTTTCTGCTTTGCTTGTAGAAAAAAAAATTGTGTTTTGTCTAAATTTTGGTCAAATGTCAAAATTTATATATATATATATATATATATATATATATATATATATATATATATATTATTTTAACATCTAAAATTTGTTTTCTAAAATCAACATAATGCAGGAACATTATCTAAAATTTGTCTGGCTTTGATATCGTTTGATTTTAGATCTAATAGTTTATACTTTGTAACTCTGTTTCTACTGATGATTCTGCTAATTGAGGAATAAATTTGGGCCTATGGTATGTAGCCCATCAAGTTCGTATATACCGGCCCAAACTCCAAAATCTTTATTTTTCTTCATTGGTCCGAGGCCTCTGGAGGCTTGGACTTTTGTACTCAAATTATTGCCATAGTGTTATATCTGGACTTGCAGTTTTTGTGGCCCATATATCTCACATGACCTAAATATTTGGAAATTAGATCGTTTCGTTGATTTGGAAATTTAATTTTGATTTTCTTTATTTCTACAATTTCCGAATCAAAATCAGCAATATATATAGCGATGCGTTATCAATGACTCAAAGTGGCTAACAATTGCCAAATTTTTTTTGGCTCAGTGTCAATATTTGGCAGATTCCAAAATTTTGGTGAAAAAGACTAATTAATTAATAATATTTGAAGTTGCATGACTTAAATTAATATTCCTAACTTAAAAAAAATATTTTCGAACAATATGGTTAACATGATTAATAATGAATTTTCCGACATTACTGTATATATGAGATATATAATCTATCCAATTTATGTAAATTGTATACAAGTCAAGGACATGACTTGGTCAGTTTAAAAAGGCGTTTGTACAAATAGAGTCATTAAAAGGGAAAAGAAGCCTACAGATAGTCTTGTATGAAAATAAAATAAATCTTACTAATTAATACTTAATATATATATATATATATATATATATATATATATATATATACACACTACAAAGAGCCGATATAAAGGATACAATATACAATAGCAGGTAAACTTTAGATGGGAAAAAATAGAAAAACTAAATGATTCATAGCATTTCTGGAAAGTATTCAATATAGCGAAAAGTCTTTAAAACCAAAATGTCAGTCTCTATAGGTTTTTTTTTTTTTATTCCGACATCAATAATTTATTTTCTACGTCGGGTTAATTAAATAAAATTGAAGTCAAAATGGTAGATCATCGATTTAAGAGTTACTTGTTTGATAGTCCAATTGACTGTGTCAACGTTATTATATTAATTTATAAATCATGAAAAACTAATTTCCTCTTAGTTTCTTCCACATTCTTCAAAATCATACATCATCATTTCCATCTATAAGACTCTATCAATGCAATATTATCCATTAATCACCTGAATTACTCAATGTACATTGCAAAGTCTCCAATTAAACACCTGAGAAAGTTTCAAAGGGTGAGGCAGACTGTAATTAATTAATTAATCCAAATTTGACGTGTTGTCTAAGTCTAATGTACGTACTTTTAATTAACCATCCTTCACACTATATATATATAGTTCTAAATCAATCCCAATTATCTATCAAAAAGTACTAATTACAATCACAAACCATTACACCTAGCTACATCAATTACTCAAAAATGGCTTCAAAATCCATCAATCTTTCTCTCTTACTCATAATATCACTAGCAACAATGGCGTTTTCGGGCCCTCTAAAGCCCGATTTTTACGACCAAATATGTCCGAAAGCTTTGCCAGCAATCAGACGGGTGGTGGAGGAGGCCGTGCAGCAAGAACGTCGCATGGGAGCCTCTTTGCTTCGTCTTCATTTCCATGATTGTTTTGTCAATGTACGTATAATTCCTATTCAAATTAATTAGTCAGACTTAAGCTTATGAACTCGATTGTACTTAAATTTTGTTGGTCGATCGATGCAGGGATGCGACGGGTCTATTCTTCTAGACTCCACACCGAGATTTACTAGTGAAAAATTTGCATTGGCTAACAATAACTCAGCAAGAGGATTTGAAGTGATTGATAGGATAAAGTGGGAAGTTGACAGAGTTTGCAACCGTCCCGTCGTATCATGTGCTGATATTCTAGCCGTTGCTGCTCGTGATTCTGTCGTTGCGGTTAGTATATATAAATATACTTTAAAAAAAAAAGTTGGTACAATAATTATAGATTTGTAGCAAAATTGTGTCTTTTTCTTTCTTTTAGAAGTGACAAATAATTCTTTTTTCATTTTAATTATCGTGTTTTTATTCTATAATTCGTAAATTTTTTGGGATTCTAAATTATATCTACTTCAGATGGTGCGGTAAACTCTCAAATAATATAAATTTGACATGATGCCACGTGCGATAATTGACATTTGTATTTTTATATAAATTTGCCAGCTATTGTCTTACGAAACATTATGTCAAGTTTATATCAATTATCATCTATTGATTATGTCATCTTAAATATTTGTGATAAATAAACGTCCGACTAATTTTCAGACAAAATATATGCAGTAATTAAAACGAAAGGGTTAGTGTTCCATAGTCACGAGACCAATTTTATTCCTTTTCCTAGAGAGTTTATATTTGGAAATATTATAATATAATTGTTGGAAAATGTTAAATTTTCCTTTATATTTAATATGATATTTGATATCGTGTTGTTGATATATATATTGAAAATGTCAGTTAGGAGGACCCAAGTGGAAGGTAGAACTAGGGAGGCGAGACTCGACAAGTGCAAGCGTAGATAGAGCCAATGCTGATATTCCAGCACCATTCATGGACCTCAAAGCTCTGATAAAATCATTCAAGAAACAAGGCCTAAACGTAAGGGATCTAGTCGCACTTTCTGGGGCTCACACCATAGGTTTTGCTCAATGTTTTACCTTCAGAAGTCGCGTTCACGATGACACGAGAAACGTGGACGCCACTTTTGCTAGACAGCGCCAGGCGACTTGTCCTCGCACCGGAGGCGATTCCAATCTTGCTCCACTCGATCCCACGGCTGCAGATTTTGATACCAAGTATTTTGGAGACTTGATGAAGAAGAAAGGGCTCCTGCATTCCGATCAAGAGCTGTTTAATGGTGATGAAACGGGGTCCCTCGTTGCAACTTATAGCTCGAATCCTGATGCTTTTGCCAGGGACTTTGCTGATTCCATGGTTAAGATGGCAAAAATAAAGCCATTGACGGGCAAGGAAGGACAGATTCGGTACAATTGTAGGAGGGTTAATAATCACTAAATATATTAGTTAATATTTTGTTTCATTCATTTGTTGATATTATATGATTTAATTTTTGATCAGTTGGGATAATTTGATGTTTGAGTGCTGCTATTGAAATGAAGTTTCGTGTCTTTGATTATTTTCAACTTCATCTTCAACTTGTCTACTTATGTACGTTAGTATATGTATGATTTATTTTCCATATCCTATAATTGTGTTATTGTTCCAATCGAAAATGACTAATCCGTGGAATTATACAAAACTTTACAATTAGTTTAGAATTATGATGTCTTTATTCTTCTTTTCAACAAGTATTCATAATGATACAAGAGGGCCAAGATCGGTTTATGTTGAATATTGAACCCTCTTTTCATTGAAATTATTCTTAATTATAATGATAGTGATTTCTTGGACTAAAACAAAACCAGAATCCGAATTACAATCATATAGGTATCAGACTCACCAAGCATAAAAATATAATAAAATAGTTAATTATGAAATAGGGTTTTGGTGTTTTCTTGGATGTACGGACGAAACATGATGTAATTGTTTGGTGAAAATGGGGTTAGGCATGTGATTATACAAACCTAGGTCAAGTCATTGTCGATAATTATTGTTCCAAACTCTTGGCTTTTTGTGCAAAATATTCTAAATATCTAAATCTTGGATAAATGCTGTAGCCAAGCTGTAGCTTTTATAGGGCCATATTGAGTATTAGGATACTTCAAGAGATTGAAGTATTTTAATGATTCAAATCCAATGAAGCATCTGGCTTTATCATATCTATGTTACCCACTGATTCTAAAAATTCAAAAATAAAGATTAAATAAATAAATAAAGTAAACCTTTTATAAAAACACAAAAACTTATATGAAAATGTCTCATGAATAGTTATCATAAGACGAATGAATATTAAAAATTAATTTTATAAATTTTTAAGTTTGAAGTATGAGTTGACCCATTTCATGTTACTAAATTGGCGAATAATTTCATACTAAGACATCCTCTATATTAAAAAAATGCCCTTGTATGATAAATAAGGAGGGACTCATTTACTCATAAAAAGTGCTATCAACCTGCCATAGTGTATTTATACTTATCGAATAGAGATGTTTTATTTCTGGACCCACTCAAGGGACAAGTTGGAGCTCCAAGACCAATATTGGACCAATTGATTCATAGACAACGTGGATATAAACAAAAATCGTCCCTCATGCAAAATTAGTTGGCATCCCCTATTTCTTCGACATTTGATACAAATCACATGTTAATTAATAATATTCCTCAACACATAATCTGCGATGAATGCCTTAAAACATAAGATGAAACAGGAAAATATCTCATTTAATTGTGGTCTAGTGATGTGGGGCACGTAAACGGGGACGCTTACATTGAATGTGACTATAGTGGGTGGGAGATTATGTTGGTTAATTGTGAATAGAGAAGCTTCCTTGCTCCATCAAGATTCGAGTTTGAAGGTGTCAAAGAGTGGCACCACGTTTTATTTAATGGAGATAGCAACCTGCAACCAACTGTTTCTTTACATTAAATACACACACAACTCTGACAACAGTTTACTCATGCATCCATGACCCTTGTCTGTCTTCAGCTACTAAATCTATACTACTTTATTACTGTACACATAGTCTGTCCAAAAGTTGGAGATATAAAATAGAATAAATGATTTACCATTAGAGGTGAAAAACTGAAAACCAGAGATCCTAATATTTTGTTACTGTCTGTAAATAGCAACTGCTCGAAAAGTAAGAAATTATTGGTTAGATTGAGATTCAATGGCTCATCACTGCCACAATAGATTCTTCTCCAAAAGCAAAAGAAATGACAGTTACTGAAAAGAAAAATATTGAAGGAAAAAGAATAGTGGTCAACTTGTCTTTTTTCATTTCATTTTTTATATATGGACTTTATTCACCCTTTATTCCTGCCCAGATTGCATGCTGAATCACTGTTACTGCAAATATTGTTTTATCGTATACTGAAACAATATTGTTGTATAGGTTCTATTGTGAAAACAAGTGTGCATTGTGTTGCCATTAAAAAAAAAAATCCATGAATGTGTGTAGTTAAGAATGAACCGATTTAATGTGGTTTAATTAATTTGTGAGCTATTACGCCAGATAGTGGCTTAGTTAATGCATATTATTATGCTTGCATTCATGGTGGAGATTAAGAGTTAATATGAAGGAAGAAGATGAATTCACATAAACTCGCTGTAGAATACATTTCAATTGAGATTATTGAAGTAGAATCAGCGATTATTAACTATAGTCTATAGTACACCACATGAACAATAAAAAGAAATAAACTGTGTGCAATTACCTCTAAATAAGCAGGATTAAATAAGTAATTAACAAGACGATCAGTGATTTAGTGAGCAAAACAACAATACCTCAGGCAGCGGATCCACGGCCGACGATGCACAGCAACGCTCTCTTGACAATAACCGCGGAGCAAGCACCGCCGCGAAGCTTCTCGCCATTGCCGATCCCGAAGCAGAGCCTCGAAGCGCGCACTCCGTCGAGAGGCGGCCGCTCATCGAAGGACGACGTAGACGAGGATCCCCAGCTGGAGAAACGCCGTCGTTTCCGGACGTAGGCCGGCGTGGACGACATGGGATCGGAGAGCGAGGAGGAGGACCAGGAGAGGGAGGAGAGAGAGGAGGAGGAGGGCGCGAATTGAGGTTTCTTAGGATAGACTCTTCTGAAGAAATTGTGGAAAATGAGGTTAGATCTGGAGTTGATTTTGGAGGAATTGAGGGAATTGTTGGCTTGGTAGGAAGGGGGAGGAGTGAGAGGGGGGATGTGAGAATTAGCAGAGGAGACGTGCTTGGGGGTGCCAGGGCATGTTTCCCAGGTGAAGGGAACGGAGCTCGAAACGTCGCCGTAGTACACCCGGAAAGAAGGGTTGGATTTGGAGCTGTCTTTGGAGAGAAGCTTCGACACGAATTTGTCATCGTCGTGCTTGATTCGGAACGATTTCTCATCTAAATCTGCCTTCTTCATTTCATTAAGATGATGATCTTCACTACTCAGTTTCGGCTTCATATAGAATTTCATTACACCATTTCTGTCCACCCCACCCTTTAAATCACACCTACTTCCTTCCAAAATATATTATTATTATTTTTTATTGTGTTCCAAAGTTAAATATATATAAGTTAGTCACTTATAGTCATCAAATCAAAGATCACATTATTATTATCACTGGTTTAATTGAATTTTAGCTTTAGTCGGGACATATATATATATATGCATGCCCATTGGTTAATGAAAGTGAGAAAACTTCTGACTTTTTGAAGAGCATGAAAGATGGCAGGACCCAAATAGCCATTAAGATCATCAGCACTGCATTGCCCATTGGTCTTTTTTTTTTTCTTCAAGGCTAACATCCGACTCTTTTTTATTTATTTATAAATTTCATAATAAAACTTAATTTATAAATTAATTTTTAATTTTAAATTCAGATTTTAAATTTTTTTTAACTTTTTTTTCTCCATTTAAAACTTGAAAATTAGATTGAACTCTCAATTCAAGACAAAAATTCATTTTTATTTTTTATTTTTATTTTTATTTATAAATACAAAAATTCATTTTTATTTTTTATATTTAGTTTTATTTATAAATTTATTTATATTCAATATGTATTCATATTAAGACAAGTTAGTGCATTTTAAAAATAATTTTCATCCATTTTGTTTTAATTTATGTAAAAAAGAAAGAAAGAAAAAAAAATATTGAGTTCAATTAATAAAATATAATTTAATTAACTGATTAATATTAAAATCGGTATTCATACTTTTATTCTATATAATTTAACTGATTAATTTTATGAATTGCATTATATATATATATATATATATATTAATGCAAGTTGGATGAAAATTGTTCCAAAATTGTACTAACTTGTCTTAATCATATTATAATATAAATAAATTTATAAATATAAAGAAAAATAAAAGGAAAAATAAAATTGAATTTTGTCTTTAAATTGAGAACTAAATCTAATTTTCAAGCCTTCAATTGAGAAATAAGGTTAAATCGAGCCACTTATTGAGAAATTTTAAAATTTGGGTTTAAAATTGAAAGTTAATCTATAAATTAGATCTTGTTATAAAATTTATCACTCTTCTTTTATTTATAAGTTACAGTTATATAATTTCACCTGGGTTGCGTTTGCGTTGCATTTAAAGGGAGAGATTTAAGGAAGGATTTCAAACTTATGGTGCTAAATTTATTAATGGTGTTTGGATTGATGTGAATTTGAAATTAATCATTCTTATTTTAAATTAATTATTTAACAATAGAGTAGTTTTTGAATCAATTTTAAGTTAAGTGAATTTGTAATCCATTCATTTTAAAATCTTAAATTTCAAATCTTTCAATACAATCTACTCATCGTAGACATACTAATATATATTCACTGTTTATACATCAAATATCTAATATATTTATTAATATCACATCATAATTTAAAGATATGAAGTCATTACACATCACATATCAAGAGCCGCTCTTTTAACGCCTTTGTACAAACATGACCCCAAATTTTTCCTTAAGTCGCAAAGGTATATCACTCATCTTTGACTTCGGGTCAAGAATCTAAGATGTCAAATTGTTAGCAAATTAATATTATTATTACTTCTGATTTATAAATATGATCATCATAAAATTAGTGAACCATCATAGTCACCATCTTCAATTAAAAAATCATCATTTTTTTCGTCGAAAATTGGTGGACTATCATAGTCTTCATCATCAATTGAAGAAAAGTCATCAACACTCTCCTCATCATATATTGATGGTGTTGGACCACCCGACTCGAGCTTGAACTGAGCACCTAACCTGGCTGGTTCACAAAGATGGCCTTCAGGGTTTCGATCCAAGCAGCTCATTATCCACACGGCTCAACCAAGATGCTTCATCTGGACAGCTAGTTGACGATCCGACTAGGATGATTCTCGTGACAGGCCTGAAGAAACATGGCCGACCTGATTAGGAGTTACCGAGCAGGATGTTCTTAACTGCTAGGAGATCGTGGGGGAATTAAACCGCCCACTTCCTAGAAAATAGGCTAAAAACAAGGAAGTAGTATGTATGATCCCCACTACCTGAGCTCTTCCTAGGCTATAAATAGAAGTATTTTCAACTTGTAAAGGGTTTCAACACTTTTGTACTCAAGCACTAGAGAGCTGTTTTCTCTAAATATATTACATACGATCCTGACCGGCCACCAAAAATCGTTCAGGATCAGCCAAGCTAATTTGCCCGAGTAGGCACCGGTCAGTTTTTTTTGCACTTATATTTACATTCTCAATCTATTTTCGATCCGAATCCACATATTTTGAGTGTTTAACTAGGAATTAATCAATTACAAATTCCAACATCAACAGATGGTTTAGTATAATCACCATCTATTTCAACATCTTCATATGAATTGAAAGTGGTGAAACTTGAATCATGAAAACTATTGCATTCAAATCAAACAAAGTCATCACTCGTGGATCGAATTGTAACCGATCTTTAAATACCAACTTAAGCAAGATAAATATAATTACAATCCGTTAGTTTAGAGAATACCCAAAAAACTCTTTTTATTTATTTATTTCATAAATCAATCAACTCTCTAAAATAATAAATTTAACTTTTATTTATACTAATATAAATTTAGATCTTAAAAAAAAATCAATCATAAAAATATTAATAACAATAAAATTTGTTCAAATTTTTATCAAATATATGGGAAAAAAACACCAAAATTTGTTTGATAAACTGATGATGCTGAAACAGATTTTGGTTCTTTTCTTTTTTCTCAAATAATTTATTATGAGTTTGAAGGAAACCCATATAGTTTCTTTAAAATTAAAACTATTGAGATTTGAACAACCAAAGCGTGGCCTGGGTGTGGGTGTTTGCCAGTGTAATTTATTGACACATTGTGGTCCTTAATGTTGGGTCCAATGGAAGATCAAGACTTGCTAATTTTATTAACAAAATTAAATATCCCACAATCTAACCTCTTGCATGGTTAATTTTTAATAAACTTATCACAAAAGGAAAATTCTTTTTTTTAGCCATAAATAAATTTTATTGTTTTTAGTCAAGAAAAAAATTCAAAATTGTGTACCCTTCTTATATGTACCACTATTATCATCTTGTACTATCTTCAAATTGTTCACCCTTCATCCAAACTAAAATAAATGGAATGTAATGTTTTCGTCATGTGCATGTAATTATCCCTCCAACCATTCAACCACAACCCCTACTATCAAAACCCAAAGCAATATAATTGGTAAAAATGATAGAAAAAGGATTGAAAATTAAGTTCTGATATATTTGAGAGTTCCAACATGAAGGTGAAATGATATGATTAAATAACTGTTTATATTCAATTATTCATGATACATTTTAAGAGAAAAAGAGATATAACTTATTGCATTTAAACTTTGATGTGAAATTGTATTTACTATTTTATGCTTGTGGTCCTTGGATCCAACTATATATGGGGACTGCTGCATTGTATAAATATTTAGCTTTACGATATGAAATATTTGTTTTTCAACAATTTAGGGAGATTTAAGAACTAGAGCTAAGAAGGTTGCAAGTAGGATTGGCAATTTAAGATACAACCAACACTAATCTAACATATATATATATAATAGGTAACATATATATATATATATATATATATATATATATATAATAGGTATATGTTTGACCTTTTGTTGATTTAAGATCGAAAACATGTTGGACACGACTAACACAAAAATATTTAGGTTTAGATCAGGTCAATAGTCAAACCCATTAATTAATTACTCGTTTACTTTGCAATTAAGAAAATATATTAAGATTAATTTAGAGAAAAATACACAAGTAAGATATATTCATATAGACATAAATATATTGAAAAGGCCAATCAAACTCATTTTTCAGGAATCTTTTCCTTTAACAAAATTTAAATCAATTTAATTGTTCTTCGGATCCACTTCTTCTTTCTTATTATGAGGATAAGATACATGGAATGGAAGGGGGGAAAATTCTAATTTAATTGAAATATTGATGTAGACATAGGAGATATATATACATACTCTTCGATCTTCACGTACGTGGCATTGATTTTCTCCCATACTAGCCACTGAACCTGATGCTTCTAGAAATTAAAGTTGAATTTAATTCTATTGTTAAAAGTAATAATTTTGTGTTTTGACATCTTATCTATGTAAGGGTAACATCATTATTTAAAAAAAACACAATTAAATAAAAAATATGTATAAAGAAATTTGAAGATTGTTGTACTCATCTAAAATTAAAAAAAAAAAAAAAAACTTATCACACGATATATGTTTAGTGATCTGAAGACACTAAATATATGAAATATATAATTATTTTGTTAGATTATATAATTGGTTACATTTTTTAAGAAATATTGTAATTGGTTACCATAATTACTGTTCATTTGTAATTTACTTAATTAACCCTTTTCATACATCCTAATCAAGATTCGAAAACTATTTGACACGACATACGCGTTAATACACAACTGAAAGTAAAAAAAGATGAATAAATTGGTAATATGCTCCAATCTCAAATTTACATGTATGGGGCCTTGCCCAAATTAAAAGAAAGTGTACCTACACCATCATTTAATTTGTCTTAGCTCATTCTTATTAACTTTTTTTTTAAAAAGTATATAAGAAGATACATAGACTCTTCCATTCAATTATAAGTCCTCTTCACTAAAGTAAGATGTAAATCGAAAGATATATTAAAATAACGAACATATGTAATGTCAGATGTAAATCGAAAAATATATTAAAATAACAAACATATGTAGGTTGAAAAGAGCTTAATAGGATACCAACTCAATCCCAGAACAAATTCCCACAATCTTATAATGAAAATTTGTTTTAAATGAGATTTGAATCTACATTGTAAAAGAATTTTTCCTCACATCAACCCAAACTTTATCAACTTGACTGTGCTTCTGAGGACGATTTTCATCGTTCTTGATTGTTCACTTTTAAGTTGTAGTTTTGCTTTGTATGCTAGTAGAAAATAGAATTTGCGAGAATCATTGCTACATTGAGTTGAAAATCTATACATATATAATTATTTCTCTTGAGCGCATTTCATTTTTTATAAATGTACTATTTCCCCTTTATGATTTCAGAACGTATTTTATACGTAACACTAATGGCATGATTGGTATGATGGAATGAGTTGGGAATGAAATCATCATTCCTACCTTCATTCTTATTCCTTTGATTGGTATGGTTTATAAGTGAGAATCACCATTCCTTTAGGAATTATCATTACCATGGATGGGGGAATGGCCATTCCTTCCTACCCCCATGGTATTATGTATTCCTCACCTACAAATGAATGAATTATATTTATTAATTTGATTATTTATTATTATTTAATTTATTTTTTACAAGTTGACTTTCCAAAATTAATTTATTATATAAAATTGTATAATAATATAAAATTATTTATAAAAAAATATAATATATAAATTTAATATAAAATAAAAAAAATGAAAATATCAAATAAATAATAAAATTAAGTACATAAATAGAATAAAAATAAAAAATGAATATAAATTTTTAAAAAATATAGAGATAATATGAATATAATATTAGTACAAATAAGTGTAGTCTAGTTTATATAAAAATATATAAATAAATTATAACTAACTAAAATATTTTTAAATAATATAAAGTATTATTTTAATAGCAGAAAATCATATAAAATAATTAATAAAATTATCATAAAATATGATATAATTAACTACTATAAGAATATATAAATAATAAAAAATTAATATATTAATAATAAAATAAAAAATAAAATATCTAAATATGATATACCTTAATATTAGTGATAAGGGTGAGCATGGTTCAGAACAAGTTGAGGATAAGATAATCTCTGGAATTGCTTCAAAGTTCAGAAATTTTTGAAAAATTGCAAAAAATATCTCCAAACTTGCTTCGTCACATCGATTTCGGTTCCTTCAGAGATTCAGGTATTACGGATCGAATCAATTCAGATTTTTGTTCAAACAAGTCATAAGCTAATAAAATAAATTGGATAATTTAAAAAGTAGTCGTCTTTTTTCAAAAATAATAAATTACATTCAATTTTTTTTCAAATTTTATTTTTCAAAAACTTTTTAATCTACATCTCATAAATGGTCATTAGAAATTATTCATTTTAAAAGCGAAATAAATATATGTTTTATAGTAAAATTTATAGTAAAATTTGAAGGTAGGTATAACCTATAATTAGTGCAATGATTAATTTTTTATAATTTTTTAATTAATTAAATATATCATATTATTTAAATTAAATAGAATAAAAATATTAAAATAAAATTATAGTGAATGACAATTTGATCAAATAAAAATTGATTTAATGTTTTATCTATAGTTATCAATTATAAAATATAATTATAATGATTATTTCATTCATTTCATATTCCTCTGCGATACCAATCATAGGAATAAACATTTTAATATCATTCAATTCCCATCACCATTCCATTCTTAAATTCATTCCATTCACACCTTATTCCATTCCACCATACCAATCATGCCATAAGATTATCATTGGTACCCATATTATATATTAATAGAATGAAATGAAAAATTGTATTATTATTTAAAAGAAAAAACTGAATTGAACTGTAATGATTTCTTAAACTTAACAGTTAAAGAAATGCAATAATAAGAATGGATGCAGGGAAGGCAAAAATATAGTATTTAAAATCTGGTAATTTTAAATATAGTGTTTCATCATAGTTGGGCTGGGCGGAGTATCAATTTGAACGAAAGTACAATTTGGCCCAACGGCTCTTAACTACATCCTTTTTTTTAATATTTCTAACGGTCCTGCAATGATGATATGTTTCCCTTTATTTATAGAAATATAAATATTAGAAATTTTTTGGGCCAGAGTGAATTAAATCATCCCAAAAAAAAAAAAAAAATCTTAAATGATTAGGCAAAAACCTGACTGCGTTTTTGGTAATTATGGTACTAATATTTTCCTAATATAATAACTCGTTTGAATAATTGTAAGGAGATTCAAAATTCGTCATGAGCGTTGTATTTAAGAAATTAAAGTGAAAAGAAAAAAGTAATGAGACTAGATTACTCTTGATTTGTATTAAGCATATAAAATTCTGGATACATGACATAAGGAATAATTATTTTTTGAATACGAAGAAATATCTTAAGATTATGACTTTATTTGTGATACTACCTTCACTCTCATTTAATGTCGTTTTAGAGATCAAATTTATTTTCAATTATTTGTAAACATAACTATAATCTCATTTTTATTCTAAACTTATCCTCTAATCATTATCACAATCAGCGCGCTATTAATTTTCAGTTTACCATATTTAATTAATCTCGTATATATTCCATAATATAAGATTTTACAATTTTCTTTAATTTATTTTGGACCATAAGATTTCTTCAGAATATGTTTTTGTTAAATTTTAATATTCCTTAATTTATAATAAAAAATGCTAAAAAGAAACATTGAAAATGAGAATAGTGGCAATATCATTGATCATATTTTACTTTCTTTTTCTTTATTTTTTCAAATATGGTCTTCTAAATATTTGAGTTAGTTCAACCAGTTAAATTGGGGAATCAATCATTAATTAGCCTAATGAGAAAGATTTAATTTCCAGACAAATTCCGATTACATCGAAGTATTGACTGGTTGAATTGATATTTATCAGATTAGAGTTTTATTTAGAAAGCTAAAAACTTGATATTTGATTAAATTCATTTTATTATATTTATAATTTAATGAAAATAATAAATTTACCAAACGAATCTATGATCAAATTAGTCAAAACAATTAAATAACCAATTGATAATAAAATCAGTTTGATCATCGATTTCATGATAAAAATATTGAAAACACAATTGATAAAAATCGAATTTCATGTACCATATAATAAGATAATTTTTTTTTTTTGATAGAGCAAGAAAATGTTTCAAAAATACAAATTGAGAGAGCAAACTATTAATCATATCATTAAAGGTAAAAGAAATTATCTCCCTCCAAACCCAAATCTGAACAATTAAATTCTCCTTTATTTTTCGTTCGTGGGAAAAGAATCCAAACGTTATAATGCTAGTTTTTCTTTTTATTCGGACATCACCAAACCCCATATAACGTTACTCTTCTCCACAGCAGTTGTCTCCTACACTTTCAGTGGACTTCTGTTTGCTCTCTCTCTCTCTCTCTCTACACTCACACCACACTAGGAACAAATATCAAATCTCGTCTCCAACCACACAAAAAACAACCAATTCCAGTTCCAAGGACACTTTCTTGTTAGTTTCTTCTTGTCCTCGAAAAATGGCAACCGAAACTTCCCAAATTCACGACGGTGAACCTGCTTCGGTTAGGGCAGAGATCGACACGTCAGCGCCCTTCGAGTCGGTTAAGGAGGCCGCGAACCGGTTTGGCGGAATGGGTTTCTGGAAACCCATTTCTCACAAGCCTTCTCACCATTCTCCTCAGGTGGTTTTAACTTTCCATTTTCCCTTTGTTTTCTCTCTTATTTTTCTGGGTTTCTGTTTTCTGAAAATGGCTAATTCCAGTTTTCTTTGCTTATATTAATTTTTTATTCTTTTAATATTTTTTTCAGCTTTTTTGTATATTTTGTTCTTCTCCTTCTACCTTTTATTTTCCTGTACCCCTTTTGGCTCTTATATTATATGTCAATGTTGCTATTTATGTAATTAATAAATGCACTTAGAGAATTTGACCTTTTTTAGTTCTCTACACTGTGACATTATTTGTCAAGATTTGGAGATGAAGACCAAATTTAGTGTCTGGTGGTGCAGTTCTTGATTCATAGTTTGCATCGATGTTATAAAGTATTTGAATGGATTCAGTTTTTGGCACTAATCACAAAGCTGCAAAGTTGATCCCCTTTTCACTTTTTACATTCTCTATGTAAGACTATTTAAGTAACTTGCATTAGCAATCGCGTGCGATTTAAGGTGCTTGTCTTTTAACCATGTTACTTTATATGTTGTGGGACAAACCATCAGTTCATCTAACTTAATGTCTGAAAATATGTATTAAATTTTCTGTAGCTTCTTGTAAGGTATCTTAGATCTGTTGTAGAATTGAAATGTTGAAAACATGATTGCTTAGATTGTTTTCTATGAATATGGAGGATGGGTATTAATAAAGATTTGTTTTTGTGCATGGACAGCATGAGAGAGAAGCGGTTGATGTTGACAAATTGGAGGAACAAACTGCACAATTGGAAAGAGATCTTATTGAGAAGGAAAGGGAAACACTCGACGTTTTAAAGGAACTCGAGACCACCAAAAACGTCGTTGAAGAACTGAAGTTAAAGTTGCAGAAAGAAGCATCTGAAATTAATGAAGCTCTCAAAGAAAATTCAGTATCAGATGAGGGGAAAAGTGAAAGCTTTAAGCGTGTTCATGAGAATGGAGTTGGTGGTTTAAACCTGTGTCCATCTGAGGCTCCAGGTTTCATCCTATTGGAGCTGAAACAGGCTAAGCTGAACCTAACGAGGACTACTAGCGATCTTGCTGATATTCGGGCTACAGTTGATCTATACAACAAGAAAATTGAGAAGGAGAGAGCGTCTCTTGAGAAGACTCGTCAAAGGTTGTCTTCAAACACCTCAAAGATCTCGTCTCTTGAAGAGGAGCTAAACCAGACAAGACAGAAGATAGAGGAGGCGAAAGATGCAGATGTCCTAAGTGGTTCTAATGATCCCTTAAATATTACGAAGGAGCTTCAGAAGCTAAGTTCAGAGACTGAACAATTCAAGAAAGTTGGAGAAGCTGCAAAATCCGAAGTCCAAAGGGCCTTGTCTGAGATTGAACAAACGAAGGCGAGGATCAGGACTGCTGAGATCAGGCTGATTGCTGCCAAGAAAATGAAGGAAGCAGCCAGAGCTTCTGAAGCTGTGGCTTTTGCAGAAATAAAAGCGTTGTCTAATAGCGAAAACAAATCATCGGATGATGTAACTCTCACTTTCGAGGAGTATTCATCCTTAATCTCGAAAGCCCAGGAAGCAGATCAAGCATGCAAAGGTAGAGTTGCGGATGCAACGGTTCTAATTGACGAAGCAAATGTGTCAAAGACGGAAATCTTGAAGAAGGTTGAAGAAGCGACCGAAGAAGTGAAGATTAGCAAGAAGTCACTGGAAGAAGCATTGAGTAGAGTCGAGACAGCCAACAGAGGTAAACTAGCAGTCGAAGAGGCTCTTCGCGTGTGGAGATCTGAGCATGGTCATAAGCGACGTTCTGTTCACACCTCGACTAAGTTCAAGAACTCTCATTCATTGTTGCCCCGGAAAGATTCCTGTCTTCTTGACGTGAACGGTCTGAATCTTATCAATGATGAGGTGAAACCGTTTTTGAAGCCCACTTTGTCAATCGGACAAATATTGAGTAGGAAGCTGATGCTAACAGAGGAGTATGAGAATGGAATGCAAACGGAGAAAATGATGGGGAAACGCAAGGTGTCACTCGGACAAATGCTTGGTAAACCTAGTAGTGGTGGTGATCCACATTGTGTGAAGAAATCAGGGAAAGAAAATAAAGAAATAGGGACAAAGAGAAAGAAGTTTGGTTTTGCTCGGATTTCCCTCCTCGTTGCAAAGCAAAGCAAAAAGAAGAAGAAGAATTTAACGACTCCTGCAAGTTCTTTGTGAATTTGGATGTTTTCCTCATGAATCCTTGGTCTTGTGCTTGCTTAGTATGGCCTAGATGTTATCTGATTACTAACTTAGTATCTACATATGTATCAGTTTTCTTACTTAACTGAGAGGAATCTTGGCCAGTTATGTATTAGTTAGAAAATGTATTGTTTGAGTCTTGAATGTAATGTATGCCCTTCTTTATTATATATTATATCCTTCATTGTTCGGTGATGTACAGACTGAAGAGACCACCACATGTTGGAATCCTAATTCATTGGAATTCTACAAATGATTGCATCTTGATTCTAAATTTGTGGTTGAGTTTCAAGTAATTGGGACTTTCAAGTTTGGTAAAAGGCAAAAAGTTGTTCATTAGCACAGATAATTTTACGGGTCCAGCACGCAACCAGTTGTTTATTTCCTGATTTTTTTAATAAATATTATCTAATTGTAATTATTTAGCCTATTTATTTCCCATATATATAGCCGGAACGAATATTCTTCTTTGCGTTATGCCAATATTTATATTTACCGAACCAGCAACGATTACGTGTCAGATTGTAAGTGGTCCACGTCACTTCCTTAATATATATATAAAATTGCATCTGTTGCTTGATTAAATATTGATAAAAACCCGTTGCTTGAAGGAAGAAACAAGTAGCTCTCTCTCTCTTTCTCTGACCTCAAATTGCAGCCTTTTTCTCTCTCATCAGATAAGGTAGAAGAAGCAATTCCTAATGTATTTCCAATTTTATTTAATTCTATCGCTTGTGTGTGTTTGCGAGAATATATGTGATAATTTTGGGTATAATTTGGTGGAGATTTGATTCTTGATACTTGTTGATCGTTTGCTTAAAGGGGCGGCTTTATGTTTTCTTTCGATCGAGTTGATTGAATCTCAATTTGATCATGGGCTATGATTTTGGTTGAGGAGAGTTGTTTCATGGAGGAATTCATATGGGTTTAGTATGTTAGTTTTTGTGGTCAGTTCATGTATGCTCTTATGAATTTGACAATTGATTGAAGGAAGATAATTGTGGGTAACAATAGCTTTCGTATTTGGCTTGTAGCTTTTTTAATTGGCTTTAGGCTTGTAGATAGTACCTTTTGTATTTAAAGTTTCTTGATGATGCTACTTTCAAATATTACGAATCCGCTAGTCAAATGAATTTCAAATCTGTTCTAAAGAAAAGAGTAGTAGCTAAACTTACGGTGATAGAATCAAAACGTTGTTTAATTTTTGCTATTTCTACCATGGTTAGTTACTTGATTTGGTGACAATATTACAGTGTGATTTCTTTGCTTGCTTGAGTGAGGTCAAAACAGTTTGGAATGGATTACTCTTGTTTTTTTATTCTGTCCTAGAAAATTTGTGCATGTTTCTATTATGTGTGATAGCATACTTTGAGCTGTGAAATCACTGTTTTTGTAAACTGTATGCATAAAAGAGGATGATTCAGTGAAGAAACATACTGAGCTCATGGTTTCCCAGAAGCTTCAATTTTTCCCATGGAATTGTCTTCTTGCAGATTTCCTGCCTTTCTTTTAAGTGTTTCAAAAACATTATATTCACTTATTTGATTTTCCGTCATCTTTGTGCTGATATTTTACCACTAAGTTCATATCCACTATTATCTATTTTCATTTATCTTTCACAGCTTGTGCTGACAAATACCATTTTTGCAGCATGGATAGAAGGGTGCTTTTATTTTTATTCATGGTCAGCAGCTTCTGGTGCTGTAATGCTAGAGACCTGACAGGTAATCATATTGGTGGGAAATGTGAAATTGTTACTGGTGGTTACTTTCAGTATCCTTTCTAAATTTTAACTGATAATTGAAGAGATAATACTTTCATATGAATAATGGGACTCTAAAGAGCTCTTGCCATATAGTTGTGATCTCAGTTTGATCATAATCCATCAAGATTTTGTTATGTGGGATAAATTGATGATTTGCACAGTATTCCGAAAACAACTTGAAAATTGTTGATTTCTTGATTGCACCTATCCTGAACCACCCAAGTGAACATAATTTTCATTTCTCATTACTTCCAATGAATTATCAGAAAGCTATAAACTTGTTAGATCCTATTTGCTCACAGATTCTTTTGATACACATAAAAACTGAAACGATACGCTCTTCTGTTATGCAGAGAATCTGACACGCAGAAAATAAATGGTTGTTTCACCCAGCTATAGATTTGTGCAATGCTTCCTAAAAACATTTGTGATGGCTTGCGCTACAACTTAGTTTGTTGTGTGTTAAAAAAAAAAATTTGTTGTTCCCATTTCTAAGTTTTATTTATTTTATACTCTGTTGGTTTCTTTCTGAAATTACGTTTTTTTTTGGATCTTTTATAACAGAGCTTCTAGTTAGTACTGATACCTTCTTTTGAAAGCAGTGCTGCAGTTAAATGACAAGCTGTCAGAGGGAGAAGCTCAACATGTGGAAGGAGTTAGCAAGAATCAGAACCTATGCACATTGTGTGAAGAGTTTACTACTGAGGCTCTTAATTACCTTGAACAAAATAAAACCCAAAGGGAGGTCATTAACGTTCTTCACAAATCCTGCTCTAAGATACCTTCACTCAAGCAGCAGGTACTTAGAGAGTAACATAATCCTATAAAGTGCTATGCACATGAGACTTATGCCCTACAATCTACAACTTTCAAGATCTTCAATATGACATCCATTATGAAAAAATTCAAACTGTTTTATACAGTTAGTCTCTGCAAGTTAAGGCCCTGAGAAAGATATTACAAAAAATGGATAGCCACTTCATAAAAGATCTAAACCTTGTTGAAGTTTCTGCAGACTTGAACACAATTTATTACTATATTTCGTCTATGTTTTCTTTTGTGACACTTCATGATTCTTATATTTGTAAACTGTGTTCTTTCAGTGCATCATTTTGGTGGATTACTATGCCCCTCTATTTTTCTTAGAGATTGGGGAAATACAAGCTGATGGTTTCTGCCGAAAATTTAACCTTTGTGAAGAAGGCGTTTTCCTGACCCAAGATCTCTTTAAGGATAAATGTGATTTATGCCATAATGTTGTTACAGAGGCTTTACTGAAGTTGAAAGATCCTGATACTAAGGTAGATATCGTGCAATTGGATCTATATATACACTTATTTTACCAATTAATATCGTTCTGCATTTCTAAAACCTGAAATAGTTTTGCAGTACATATTTGGTTCCTTATCTCAGTCACATGCCAGCATAGTGATCGAAACATAGATACTTTTTTTAAGTTCTCAAGGCCCTTGTTTTCCCTGATAATTTCAAATACTATCATGGGTTTCTGCCGCCTACCGATCAGGATAACTGTCCATGAGCAATTCATCATAAAGGACATATGCCTAGTTGAACTTTTGCAAATCACAGTTTATTGCATATTTCTAAGGAAACAATGTAGAAAGAGTCAAAGAGGAATAATTCAATACAGCATTCTCCATCTTTAGTGATATCAATACATTTTAAAAGCATATTTATCCACATTCCAACTACCAAATGGGTGACATCCTGCACTGAGCTCATACGGGTGCAGTTTATGCCAATCTCACCCAATTTGTTGTCTATTGATATGAATCTGTCTGACCATCATTTAACTACTAATTTTCTGCTCAGTATATGGTTATACTCAGCCTTAGTGTCCTGTGATATCATTATTGGAATCTTCCGTTTTGTTATGAATATATATATATATATGAGCTTATTTTTGTTTCTATGTTTCAGTTGGAAATACTTGAGGTGCTTCTGAAGGCATGCAAGTCAATTGGGAAAAATGTTCAAAAGGTAACAATAATTTTATGATGTAGTGAAATTTCCTCATGTTTTCTCAGACATTATAAAAACAGCATGTAGTCATGAAGTATTAGATGTTTAGAAAAACTTAGTTGAACACCCTCTTGCTGAATATTTGCAAGTCCAGTTTATTTTTTTTTTTTGGTGGAAGCATTGCTTAAACAAATTTCAGAATCACTAACTTTTAACTGCAACTCGGTGATGGAATTCTATATATTTAAATGATAGAAGTAAAATTATTTGTAAGTCTCATCTTCATCCAACAAACTAACCTTTGTTGTCTTGTTTTCTAATTGACCTGTAACCTACTACTGAGGATCCATACTCAGCAGCACAATAGTGGTTTCTCTTATCATCAATTCTAGTTGATAAAGATTCAAATTTGGGATGCCATATATCCTTTAACTTAACTTGAGAAGTATCCTTAGGTCCACAATGAGCTCATGCAATGTGCCATGAATTTGGAAATCATTTCAAGCATTATCCGCACCACATATTGTATCATTGTACCAAAGATGTTTCATTGATTTGTTTCTGTATAATTTTTGCAGTGTAATAAAATAGTTTTCGAGTATGCACCTATCATTCTCATTAATGCTCAGGAGTTCCTGGAAAAAACCGACATCTGCACCATACTGCACGCTTGTGATTCAGAGGCAGTGGCTGCTCATGCTGCATCATAGGGGAAGTGATCTACACTAATTTCATTGTTCCTGTTAAAACAAGTTGTCCAAAATTACATTCTACTATGTGCATATGATGACTGTACAAAGATCAAGTTTTTGCTTCCACTCTTATGTGTTGTTAATATACTTCTTTACTGTATTTCAATGTGTGATTCATGACTAAACATCTTTTCATCTTCAACTGTATTTTATTGAAAGATTTATATTGATATATGGGTGTAGATGCTTGCACTTGTTTAGACAAAATGACACTTAACACCCGCCCCCCCCCCCCCCCCCCCCCAACAACGCGCACACACTTTTCACACAACCAAATAGGTGTGATTTGTCAGGTTGTGGGTTCCTGGCATTTTCTTTAGATCCATTTATCTGGCTGTGATTTGTGAATTTGATATTCCAGATGGGGTCAAGTGATCTGGTGTTTGTACAATGTATTCATTGATAGTGATCTATACACAGCATGCATGAGTTAAACCATGTAATTTGCAATCCCAAATAGGTTTTATTTTATTTATGGGTTCATATTATGTATAATAATTGGAAGGGGACAAATTATTCAAAACGTTGTCCATGGAATTATTTGTGAAGCCTATATCTCTGATTTGAAATGCCTTGTCTTTTCTATCACAATCAACATGTTGTCAATAACTTAATATATAGCTCAGTCGTAATTAGTTTAGTAATCAATACGTGCTGTCTAATTCTAAATCTTAGGTTTAAATAGGAAGCCAACAAGGTTCGTACATTTTATTTTAATAAAAATACACCTAATTGTTCTTATCTATTTCATATCTTATCCACTAGGAATATTATCTTGGTTTGCTGATGAGAATGGACGTAATTAGTGGATTTAATTAAGAATTAGGACACGATTAGCATACATTTCAATTGCATTTTTAAATGATATATAATATAGATGGTTTTATCACTAAAAGAAAGGTAAAACCTGTTGGAGTTCATCATTGGCCATGATCTTATCTTGTGAGGATAAGATATCAGAATAATGACGATTATTATACAAGTACTTAAAAATGTTTTGATGGAAGAAAAAAAAATTCAAATATTTTTCTATTATTGTTTCAAACAAATTCAGGTCTTTTGTTAGTACTGAATATCCAGGATTCTCATACACAAAAATATATATGGTTATATTTCTGTGAAACAAAACTTCATTATGACAAGATTAACAGTCTTATAGGAATAAGACTCGTACTCTTCTCGTAATGTATAAAAGAAAGAAACTACAAACAAATTAAAATCAGCCAAGACAAAACACAATAAATTCACTATTATCTCATTGAAGTAATTAATATGTATTCAATAGATTAGATTATATTTCAAAGATCATAAATAAAAAGAGTTTAAACCCAGGAATCTTAGATTATAAAGGTGAACATAATGACTATTTTTAAGTGTTATTTGTGATTAATGTGATACTTGAAGTAAGGGATCTTGTACTTAATCCCTTATTTTGGTGAGATTTGACTTAAATACAACAAGTATACATCCAGATATACGGTTTGATCATAATAATTGAGTCATTTAAAGTACGAGAAGATATTGTTTTCACGATAATATAAGCTTATAGAATTTAGTAAGTTCGTATCTCTCTCAAAATAATTCACAATATTATATTTCAGAAGCACTTCAAAATTTATAATATCTCAAGACACCATTATATATTAATTAGAACAATTTCATAAGAAAACCTAATTTATAAATTAGTTCTCAATTTTAAATTCAAATTTTAAAATTTCTTAATAAGAGGTTCGATTTAACATTTCTTTTTCAATTTAAGGTTTGAAAATTTGATTGAGTTCTCAATTTATGATATTGCATTATTTTCTTTTTATTTATATTTATAAATTTATTTATATTCCAATATGTATAAATTAAGACAAGTTAGTGTAATTTTGGAACGATCCTCATCCAACTATGTTATATTATATATATATATATAATGCAATTCATAAAATTAAGGTTCCTTTATTTTGTTAATTTTTATGAACAAAAGTATAGAAAATTAATTTTAATATTAATTATATTTTATGAATTAAATTAATTATATTCTTCTTTCTTTATTTATATAAATTAAGATAAATCGGATGATGATTTTTCTTAAAGTGCACTAATTTTTCTTCATTTATCCAAAATATGAATACATAATAAAATATAAATAATCTATAAATATAAACAAAAAGAAACAAGAAAAGAAAAAAAAATTGTTTTCAATTGAAAACTCAATCTAATTTTCAAGTTTTAAATTAAATAAAAAAAAAGTTAAATTGAATCTCTTATTGAAAAACTTTAAAACTTAAATTTAAAATTGAGAGCTAGTTTATAGTTTATAAATTGGATGTAGTAATGCAATTTATCTTTATTATTAATTTGATAAATAAAGGAAGCTGGTGCATTGAAAGACAAAGGGATAGTCATTTCTGAATTAAATTTAATAAATTTTGAAAGACATTACTCTATAATTTTTTCCACCTACCATATAATCTACTTTCTTTCTTTCTTCTACTTTTTTTTGGAATATTACTTATGGATGTTAGATTTATGAATAAGATGTTGAATACGTTGTTATGTAAAAACTGAAGAAGAGACGACAAGTGTGTGGTGAGAAACCCCTTAACCTGACCCATCAATGTCTGGTCTGGTCTGGTTTGGTTGGGTTCTTAACTTGTTTTTTCTCAACATTTGCACAATTCCATATGATTTATAATTTTCATGGGACCAAAATTTGTTGGTTTGTCAATTCCCAATAAAAGATGTTCATGTGGGATTCCATCATCTTTATTTCCAATTCTTGTCTAATGTTTTTTTTTCTGATTTTCTATATCTTAATTGGGGAACAAACTTTGCACATTCAGTTGCATTAACTCCTTTATGGAGTATATGATTATTAACACTGTAAAAAAAAAAAATTAAAAATCATATTACTTTAATAGATATCACCTCAATTCTTCAAGTACACGATTTAAACTCCATCAAGTTAATATTTGTGATAGAAACGTAGTCAACAGTATAATATCAATCATATATGTTAATCTATATAATAAGTAGAACCTGGACAACATAAGTTTTTAATTAATAATACAACAATATCGAAATTATAAGTTTCATAGCTCATACTCAGTTGGCTTCAATAGTGTTAAAAAAAAAAAAAAAAAAGGTTGAGTCGGCCAATGTTGAATAAAAAGAACTTTAATAATTTGTATTTGAATTTAGTAATTAAAAAGTAAGTTACACGTGCAAATTTTGAGTCCACCTCCATTGTATTGGTTTATAACAGTAACATTGAACCCACTCACTATGTTTGTATTTGGACAATTCTAACTTCTGACTTTTCCAAAATCTTATCTTATTTCATTCATTTCCACGTCAAATTACACATAAGAAGCCGATTATCTAATTTGTATTTTATTCTACATTAATCGATATATTTTTTGAGATGTAATATTATATTTATCATTTACCTTATATTATATCCTTACAACATAAATATATGTAGATGAACGATATAATATATACTATGTCCTATATATGCCTCAACTTTTTATTTTACTTTATTTATATATGTAATGTTTTTAAATTCAAATTCAAATAGTATTAATTTATTTTGCTTATTGAGTTTTATTAGTGATTATAAGAAGTTATTTTAAGCATGTCATTTGATTACAACCAATCATTCACCAAAAGATACTCCCTTGTAATTATTCTTAAAGTTTCATCAATCACAAGAAGAAAAATGCGAAATAAAAAAGTCTTATCATAGACTAAAAATATTTTTAAAAAAAAGCAATTATAAAATAAAGGGTTAAATGGAAGAAAATAAAATAAAAAGTATGTTCAATTTTTAATTTGCAACTTCTTTTGTTTATTCAATTACAGTCTAAAATTTAAGAATTTATCAAATTGCAACTTAAATATTTTTTCCTGACAATTTTTTCAGTGAAATTTAAAATACGTGAAATGATAAATTTGTCATTTAAAAAAAAATAGATTTTAAATTAAAAAAACTATACTTCAAGTTGCAAATTGAAAAAACAGTCATACTTAAAGTTATTTTTATCTTTCTTAAAATCACATGATGTGAAATTCATTGGAAAAGTTGCAGGAAAAATAAATTAAATTTTACTTAAAGAAATTCTTAACACTTTAAGTTGCAATCGAATAGGAAAAAAAGACTTAAATTACAAATTTAAAAAAAATTAAATTAAACTTTAAGTTGATTTTCTATTCCACCTTCAAATAAATAAAAAATGACAAATTACGAAACAAGTTTTTCTGGTGATGAGCCTTCCTCGGTTGCATCTTTAAAGTGATTTATTATAAGTGTACTTAATTGGTAGAGCTAATCATTAATCATTAATACTTTTTAATTAAGGTTTTACTTTGTTTAATGATAATTATGCCACACCAATTTCCTTTTTCTTTTTTTTTAGAAAGATAATTAATGTTTTTCTTTTTCTTTTCAATGAAGGTTTTACTTTGTTTAATATGTCAAGACCCACCTCCCCCCCCCCCGATCGCCAGATCGGATTTGTAATTTTGAAGTCACTTAATAATAATATGTAAAGTAAAAATGCAAACGAATTGTTGGTTGTTTTGATTTATGTATTTAAATATATCATTTACTTTTCTTTTCTTTTTGAGAAAATATATATTATTTACTTAATATATATACTATCTCCCTCCCATAAAAATAGACATATTTTACATTTCATATAGATTAAGAAACATATTTAATTTACTTAGAAAATAATATTAATCCATAAACTTTATATCATACCCTTATTTATATATATTGATGACTAAACAAAAAAAACACAAATTTTTTTTTTATATTTTATTTTAATGAGTTTTGGGGAAGTGAAAAGAAGATGAAGAATAATAATTACAAAACTTGTGTAATTTGGGTATCTTAACAAATATTAATTAAAGGTTTTTTTAGACAAACTAACCCTAATAATAAAGAAAAGAGTATAATTTGGGACAACAATAAAAAAATACATCTATTTTTGTGGGTTGGAAGAAGTATATAGTTTTAAAATATTGTCATTTATTAATTTTATTATTTGATACCAAGTATATCGATTACATATATGTGTATGTATAAATATTATTTTATCTGGAGAGGTCACTCGATGGATTTTAAAAATATTGTTATGACCCTTTAACCCTTTCTATTCTTTTATTTTGTGGTCTCCTTGTGTCTTTCAAGTTTCAAAATTCAATAATAGCATATACCAAATTTAATTTTAAAATACTTCTATAACCCCCAAAAATATTTTATTTTTTTGGTTGTCAAACTTCAATAATAGCATATGCTAAATTTGAGCGGATTTATGCTATATTTCGTTGAGTATTATGTATATGACATATTGATATTATATTATGTTTTTAATATAATATATAGCAACCTACACCCAATTTTAAACTCAAAATGAATTAGATATACGATATTGGTCTCAATTAAATTAACAAGAGGCTTAAAAATCTCAAATTGAAATAAAATTTTCAAAATACTTAAATCAGTCAGAAAATAAATATAAAAGCTTAAATAAAATCATCTCATAATTATAATTACATGAGATACAGTCCCATATTTTGATCTCCCAGCGTGGGAAAAGTGGATCAATTGATCATGCCAGCCCACGTGGCACTTATCCGAATTCGAACATATTTCCATTGAATTATAAATTATGAATTAATATATTTTATAGAATTAAATTTATATGACTGATATTGGAAAAAACATTTGGGATTAAAACTAAGCAACACGTTGTTTGTGAATAACCTAATTTAATTAGTCCAATAATGATTAGCTGTAGACGCGCAGTTACTATAAAAGCGTCTGCTTCTCAATCCTTTTCTACACAAACACAATCACGCACTCTTTTTAATTCATATATTTGATTTCTATACGTCTCTCTCTCTATCGATGAACTTTCTTGAAAAAAGGTACAGAATTTGCAGATTCATTCCTCTTTTTTTTCCTTTTTGGTTTTTACTATTTCCGTTTATTTAATTTTTCTTGCTTTATTATGTTCTTTATATATGTGAATGTGGAATGCTATTACCATTGTTTTTTTTTTTTTTAAGTTATGGGTTATAGGTGTTTTTCTCCTGTTGTTCTTTATCTGGGTTCTGCATACTGTCTCTGAAATATGTTTTCTAGATCAAATCCATAATAAAGATTGTTTCTTTATGTTGAAACATGTAAAGGGCTGAAAATTCTAGAGATTTGAAGGTTTTTAATGTGTTTCGGCCAGAAATTAAAAATATTAAAAATTTATTTATTTATTTCCTTTTTGCTTTGGTTGGTGCTAATTTGTTGATACATAAAAAAAAAAATCTTGTTTGTGAACTCTTTAATTGTGTTGAATGTAAACAATTATGACTTTGAGGAAGATTGTTATTCAGAAACATGCTTCTCATGTTAATTTTTTTCAGTGAGTTTATACTCTACACAATCTCAAAGATCTTTTCTGATTGAATCAATCCAGTATGTTTTTATTCTGATGATAAAGTTTGGGATTATTTTCAGGTTAGCAACAAATCCATTTGGAATTTGAGTATTTGTTTCATTATCTTCTTCAGTATTCTCTAGTTCTAAACAAAGCCCAGGGAATGCTGAAAGATGTGGTTGCTGGATAGGCAATCTTTCTTCGATTTTGATGAGGTAGAAGCTCGATTCGAGCTGCCCTCCTTTATCCTCGATGAGATTGGAATGATAAGTTACTGTATTTGCTATCAAAGGTACACTTGGCCTAAATACCCTCGAGGAAAGACTGTTTCATACAATCACATTTGCGAAGATGGTTGAGTTATTGCATTCTTGAATATTGATTTCACCATTCTTTGTGCCTACAATATAGTTAGCTGGTAAAGTAGTATTTTAAATTCGTAGCTAGAGATGGAAAGTAAAGGAAATGTCTTGATGGAAAGATATGAGATGGGAAAATTGCTAGGACAAGGGACCTTTGCAAAGGTCTACCATGGGAGAGATATCAAGAATGGATCAAGTGTAGCCATTAAGATTATCGAAAAAGAGAAGATTTTGAGGGTTGGAATGATGGACCAAATCAAACGAGAAATATCAGTCATGAGGCTCGTTAGGCACCCCAATGTCGTGCAGCTTTATGAGGTAATGGCCACGAAAGCAAAGATATATTTCGTGATGGAGTATGTGAGGGGAGGTGAGCTCTTTAACAAGCTGGCCAAGGGAAAAATAAAAGAAAATGCTGCAAGGAAATACATTCAACAGCTAATTAGTGCTGTCGATTTCTGCCATAGCAGGGGTGTTTATCATCGGGATCTTAAACCCGAGAACCTGCTTTTGGATGAAAATGGGAACTTGAAAATCTCAGACTTTGGATTGAGTGCACTAGCGGAATCAAAGCAACAGGACGGGCTACTTCACACAACCTGTGGAACACCGGCCTATGTGGCACCGGAAGTTATCAATAGGAGAGGCTATGATGGCTCCAAAGCCGATATCTGGTCTTGTGGAGTGATCTTATTCGTTTTGTTAGCTGGTTCTCTTCCTTTCCATGATTCGAATTTGATGGAGATGTACAGAAAAATTGGAAAGGCAGAGTATAAATACCCGAATTGGATCACTTCTGATGCTCGTAAGCTGATTTCTAAGATATTGGATCCAAATCCGAACACTAGGGTCTCTGTATCGAAGATCATGGGAAATTCTTGGTTTCGGAAAGGTTTCAAATCTAGGGTTTCAAGAAACACGGATGAGCCCATGAATGAAGGCATGAACGTGAAAGAAGCAATGAACGAATTGGCAAAGCCTGTAAATTTGAATGCCTTTGAAATCATCTCTCTCTCAGCTGGTTTCGACCTCTCAGCCTTGTTTGAGGATAGTGATCAAAAAAAGGAATTAAGGTTTACATCCAACCAAACAGCTAACACTATCGTCTCAAAATTGGAGGAATTAGCCAAGCGGTTGAAGATGACAATGACGAAGAAGAATGGTGGATTCTTTAAACTTGATGGATCAAAGGAAGGGCGAAAAGGGGTGTTGTCTATTGATGCAGAGATTTTTGAGGTGTCCCCAAGTTATCATTTAGTCGAGATGAAAAAGTCGAATGGGGACACGTTGGAGTATCGAAAGGTGATGAAGCAGGAGATAAGGCCAGCTTTGAAGGACATTGTTTGGACATGGCAAGGTGATGAGCCTCCATCACAGGACCAACAAGAGAAACCAACATCTGAAGTTGCAGAGTTTGATGTTTTTAATGATTGTAGCTAGTAATTTAGATTGTTTGCCTTGTGCAAAAACACTCTGATTCTTAGCCATTTATGTCTGAATACTAATTCTTGGGGTTATATTATGCTCCTTATGAATTAATTTGGTCTATCTTAGCTGATTTACGAGTGAGTACTTTTTTTACATATTACACTAGAGTAGTGTTTGTGTGCATCAAGTGTATAGGTCATGATCCATGCAACTTGGCATACGAGTCGGGTCGGGTCCGGTTTAATCCGGATCCGCCTTTTTTTTTTTTTTTTATAATTTATGTCATAATCTTTATATTATAATAATATAACCTTTATGTGTTGTAATAGTGTAACCTTTATGTACAGATTTCATAACATTTTCAGTACATGACTTATAATATAGTCAAAACTTTTATGTTGTAATCATATAACATTTATGTTGTAATAGTATAATCTTTAAGTACATATTTCATAACATTTTCAATAAATAACTTATAGTTTTTTCACTATAAAAATTCAATATAGCCGAAACATTTATGTTGTAATAATATAACCTTTATGTTGTAATACTATAACATTTATGTACAAATTTCATAACTTTTTCAGTGAATAACTTATACTTTTTTCACTACTCAATACTGTAAAATGTTATGTGCATATGACTAAAATGTTATAAGGATAGAACTAAAAGGTTAAGTTCGCTAAATTAAAAGATTATGTCAATATACAGCAGAACTAGAGTTTGAATTAGGGTTTGGGCTACGGTTTAAGCATATGGGGGCGTGTGAGGCACGCGTGGGAACGCATGAAAGACACTTTCAGGTCGAGTTGATCTAGTTGCACGGAATTAGGATACGTGCACTTGGTGTATAAAAACAATTGTGATTACACTATTCTTGTTAATCGAGTCTAGCTCAAATCTAATTTTGTAATTTATAGAATGTAATAAAAGGAGATTACATATAGTTCACCTTTAATAAATTGAGTCAATATAATTTATACCAACCTTCTTGAGGAGGGTTAATAACGTTAACAAGGTATAATAATCATTTGTACCACAAAATTAAATAAAAATAACTTTTCTACCACAATAAATAGTTTTATTACTTTTATATTAACAAGATATAATAGTCCTTTATACCAAAAATAAAATATAATTAATTTTTCTATCACGATATGTAGCCTTGATATTTTTGTATCACAATTTAGATTAAAAGTCTAAAATAACTCTTCCATTCAGGTGTATAATTTGCATGTATATTAACTATTGTTATATAAAAATAATTCATTATCGTAAAGAGGTCAATCCCCACTTAACAATGGGGTCTCTTACAGCTCTGATCACTTACACTTGCATTTCTTAATAAATTGATATCCAACCATGAATTCTATGTTAGTTAACATTTTATGCATTGTGTCAAAAGAGTATTCAATCTGCAATTTTCATCATATTTGATACCAAACTTTAAAATAATATCACCAAATTTCTATTTTGGAGCAAATTAATATCCAACTGAAATGATGAAAACGAAGATTAGATATCAATATCTAACAAAATACAAAAATTGGTAAGTGAAATGGATAAAAATCAAAAGACATATCAATTTGTTATTAAAAATAAAAATTAAAAAACCAAAGGTCAGACCAAGGCATCAATATGCTACAGAATGTAAAGAAGGTATAACTGAAGCAAAAAAGCTAAGTAGAAATACTGAAGCACAAGACAAGAAAATGTTGGCAGAAATGCATATCAATCAGATACAAACAGCAGGTGCATCAAGATTCATTCAAGTAGTGTGAATGTGATACTTTTTCTACTTAAAGATATCATATAATCAGAAGAGAAATACCCCCACTGGTGAACTTTCCAACCTAGCAAAGAGATAAATATACTTTCATTAAAACCTCAATATGTCATATATGTGAATTACCAGAAGCCATTTATCAATGATATGATTCAGCAGCAATCTATTCAAACTGCACAGAAAAGGGAAAAGTGGCTATAACTCATACTCTGTTAAAGGGCGCCTGTTTCTCCCAGGTAGATCGGAAACTAAAGAAATTGCCTGTCAATATTAGTTATACCTGAAAATAGCATTTTCCAGGATATGCATATCATAGTAAGAGTTTCTACGAGGCTAAAGAAAATCTCCCTTGTATAGAAAAGAAGGAAGATACAACACGGTCCTGTATATTATAGATATTTGAAAGAGAGTATTTCCCTTTTTCAAACAGGAGGAATTCAAGTCCATCATGCTATGTCATAATCTTTCTTTTGCTTTTGCTTTTCTTTTTTCCCTATCTACTCATAGACCAAAGAGACTGTACATCAGGTGTGGAGTACAGGCCTCCAATATGAGGCTGAGGCCTACTGATCGGAGAGCTTCCAACACCGTCTCGTGAACCTGGTGGCACACTCCAGTCTTTTCTGCAAAAAAAAGAAACGACCAACAGCTGAAATGAGAGAACAAACTAGATAGTGCATTATACTTCCAAAATGATAATAAAAATAATAACAGCAGCAACAATGTACCATGACACTTAAAAAGTTGAACCATCTACAAAACGTCCTATTACTTAAATTCCTTAGCTTTCTCCTTCACACTCAAAACCCCAGGCATTAGCCATTATTATCTGCAAATATTTGCAAGATAGGCCAACCTTGAGCAGAAAACGCACTTCTATAGCCACCATAGTCTACTACCATCAGCATCTAAAGAAGATGGCAAGAATGTATCGAAGTCATAGAAAATAAATCTTTTAAAGCCAAATGCTATACTATTTACTGGTATTTGCTATGGATAATGTTGATTCTGTAATCTATTTACCAAGCCATGATAATATTTGTCAATAGATTCCTAGTCTGATACCTAAAGTGGTGAAGTGGCATCAGGGATTGTTTTGGAGGCTTGTCCAGCAATTTGCTGATGGAGGCTGGTTATATGGAATTTTCAGGAAATACAAACATTAATAAGGTCAGGGAAAGGCAGAATCACTGTTTTCATCAGTTAGTTGAAGCAGATAGAATTATGACAGGAGCAGACATAGAATTGAGTCTTAATTCTAGCTGGGAAGACATTCAAGAATAAGCAACCACTCACCAACAGATAAAAATAATCAATCAATCAGTCAAAACATCTCCACACAGGAATTAACATTTCCATAAACAACTTGTTTGTTCAGCGATAGCCCTTAATACATGATTCATAAGTCACTTTCTTATTCAATCGCACAACTACAATACAAATTTAGTACTTATCACAGAACCAGTTGTGAAGTATCAATTTATAGCAATTATTATCCAGCTTAGACTCCAGCGTGTACTAGACATCTCTAAATCAAAAATCAAAATATTTATGACAAACATTATGATAATAAAAATAGTTATGGGCTAAACTCACAACATGAAACCAAAACAAAAGGTAAATAAATAAACTTTCAAGACAGAAATCATCTTTTTCCCTACACTTATGAGCATAATATCGAGTGATCACTAAAGAAGTTAGCATTCTTAGGAATGTGTATGTTGTAAAATTCCTCAAAATACTTGTGCCCACAAAACTAATTAGAAGGGCCAAAACCATGATGTGCACCTGAAGGAAAAAAAAAAAATTAACAAATAAATTCTCAGGCAAAAATGATAAAACTTTTTTTTTGGTTGGTCAAATATATTAGCTGATCACTAAAGAATTTAGCATTCTTAAGCATATGCAGGTCGTAAAATTCATCAAAGAATGTTCAAAAAAAAAAGAAAAAAGAACCAACAGATTGCAGACAAGCAAAGACTCACTTCGAGGACAAAAGTTAGTTGTAGCCTGTTCAGGCTCACTGATCAAATTCCTTCAGAACTTCTACTTATAGAACTACTATGGGGTTGGAGAACAACTTCAAGCAATGTTTCAACTTAAATTTTTGAACAGACACATCTAACGTCCATAATCACCTAACAACATCCAACATATATTTATATATACAGCTATAAATACAAATATGGATCTATATATACATAAACAGGTATAATCAAAAAAAGGTCAACATCAGGGTCAACATAGTTAAAAAAAAAAAAATTGATCAAGACTTTCTTGAAACAGAAACAAAGAGTGATATAATACAGCCAGCAGGTATGCTTACTTAGCCCAAGAATTAACAGAAGGCAGCTCAAAATGATGGTTAGCAACAGGAACACTAGAATTTCCATAAATCAGGCCATTCTGAACAGCTTCCCCCTGAGGCTTCAGCATGACTTGATTTTCAGGACTTGATGTTGGCCCAAACAAAGTTCTTGGCAACCACTGACCATCAACAATAGCTGGAACAGATGTATTAAATGTTCCACCATTCTGAGAATTCCCATATAGAACATGCTGAGATGGATGAGAGCCACAAGTGGTTTGCTCTTCTTTCTTGAACAGGGAAGCCATTGTTTTATGAGGTACCTGACGCATATTATCTTCCTTGTTTGGCAAGTTCATCTCTGGATGCAAAAGCCAGCTGCCAGGCCCACCAACTAAACCAAGACCATCCTGAACAAGAGGAGAGCTATTCCACATCTGCCATGTTCCATTGTCATTAACAGTCTTGGAATTATCCTCTAAAACACGTGTCCGTGACAACGGAGACTCAATTGGCGATGGTTTCGTAACTTCTGAAGGTGCAGCTTTGGTCTTTACCGCACATGGTTTTTCCAATCCTGTATCATTTACAAAACCCAGGTCCAGCTGAAAGCTATCAAGCGATTCGGAAACAGGTCCAAGCAAGGATTTCGGGTCTGGAACATAACAGGGGTCTTCAAAAATCTCTAACTCCTCTGGTAAAAATTGGTGTGGTGAATCTCCCATTTTAGGAAGCATGGCTTCAGAGGATACTGGAAGAATCGTATTGCTACTACTAGATCCAAAGGGAAATGTTGGTAAACCAAATGGAGATGGCAGACCAAAATCAATAGGATTGTCAAATGATTGTGTGGAGGTAGGATGACCAGAAAAGGAAGGAAACTGAATCTCAGCTTTAGACTTCCCAGTAGGTCTGCTTATCACATTCGAATTAGAGGGAGGAGAAACAGCCGATGACCGAGTAAATAATTGTTGCCATGATTTTTTAGGGGCTGTGCATGATTGAGGTTCAATGAGCACCTGCAGCAGAACACAAGGCGTAAATAGGTCTATCATAAAAATGGAACAATATAACTATGTAACATTCTCTCAACAAGAGCAGCATGACAGGGTCATGAACAAGTTTCTTATGTAGCATTTCAAAGAAGTGGAGTTGGGAACACAATCCAGAGCATCAAATAGCTGAATATGTAATATAATTACCAGGTGTAAGAAAAAAAAAACACACACATGCACAACGAAAATAACTCAAACACATGAAACAACTTACTGGGCGGTTTGAACTCTTATCATCTCCAATTACAGTTGATCTTGCAGAAACCTGATCGGATTGCACTATTTCTTTTCGATATGTAGAAGTTTGAGAGCTTTCCATCAATGCACTAGGTTTGTGTTCTCTTGAAACAGTAGACGTGTTAATGCTCTTTCCAAAAAAACTACCTCCAGTAAATGCCCTGGAAGAAGATAAAAAGGTACCCCTCATTCGATCCAAGTATCGTGTCCCAGCATTCCCTCGGTTATGATTGCCGCCTGCAGCAGCACCCTTAAATCCATGGCTCAGCTCTGCACCATGAGTTTTCATACTTTCAGGTGCACTTCTCTGTTGTTCCCGTTCACTCTTCTTGTATTGGTCACTTTCCTTACCTGCTCTCTTTTCCAACTCCTCAGCATCAGAGTTGCTTTTACTCGATCCCCGATCTTTTTCCTTCTTTTTTTCATGACGCTTCCTTTCAGATTCTTTTTTACTATCTCTTTCCTTAGCACGAGGGGACCCCTTTCCACGTTCCTTTTCAGCCTCCATTTTCTCATCTCGTAATCTTCTCTGTTCTTCAACCAACCTCGCAACCTCCTCTCTTTGCTTTCTTTCTTCCTCTTCCAGAAGCTCCTTCTCTAATCTAGCCTGCCTCTTCTCCTCTGCTTTTCTGCGAGCTTTCTCTCCTCTACTCTCCTGACCATTCCCTCCATTTTCACCTCGATTATCTAACATCCCTCTGTGTTCTGCATCAGCTGAAGTGTCATCGCTGGATGAACTAATCCTAAATATCTTTCTCCAAAGCCACATGACACCCAACAAAGATTCTGTTAATATTTTGCAAGCAAAAATAAAAACACGAGAATAAGATTTTTCTGTCAAACAATGGTTATCAGCCCCACCGAATAAGCCACCCTCATTCTTCTTCCAATAACTAGACCTGCCAGCAAAAGGCCCACCAACCCGATTCCCATTCTCTAGCCAGTCCTGCCCACACATCCACCCATTGTCCGACCAGGCCTTCCCATTCAGTATCTTCCCACCTTTGCCCACCAGATCTTTCAAAATCCCTGTATTACCCATACCTGGAGGCACAGGCAAATCGAGAACTGGCCTCTTCGAAATGTGGCCACAATAAGAGCACATAAACTTACCCCCACCAGGATTCTGCTCCCGATATGCTGTCAAACAATTCCTACACCTCCGGGTGGCAGTCTTCCTCAATTTCTGCAATTCAATAGCCTCAAACCTCATCCTCTCCCTAAGCCTAGCATTCCTCCTGACCCTCCATGCTGACAACTGAGGCATCAGAACCTCGTACCAGAAGAGTGTTACCAACAGAACTAACAGACAAGCAAGCCTTGGAGACGTGATTTCGAATCGGAATGCTGGAGGCAAGAGCTGCGACAGAGCCCATAGCCCAATGAGTGGAATTACTAGCCATGGCAACATGGTAGCAATTCTCCGTGACCACTTCTGAATCACGCAAAGTATACACATTATCCTCCTTATCCCACACCTCTCTTCCCCAGTCTTGAACACAATAATGAATATAAATCAATCTCCAACTTCCGCTAACAAATTAACCAGATAATCTTCCCACTTCCACAATAACTAACATAAAACCCTAGCCCCCAAACTTGTTTTGTCCGAAATGCTTCAAATGCAATACCAATTCTAGCAATTCCTCCAAACCCTAGAGAAGCGATTTAGGGGTGTAGCCCACCTAATAACAAAGATATGTTAACAAATTAATAATCAGATTTTCCATTGCACAGAGAATCATATATCAGGGTTTCGGAACCGTGTTCCTGAAGCTCCGAAACCCAGATGACACGAAACGAATAACAATCTATTGCAGAAAAAATGGAGAAAAAAAATACAAAATAGGAAATGAACTTAGGTGCGTACCGATGTTCGGGCCATCAGAAAAAAGGTTGGCGGCGAACTTCTCCGGCGACAATTTGTTGATTTCGGATGAGAGAGAAATTATCTGACAATAAAATAGAGATAAGAGAGAGAAACATCAAAGGGAAGGGAAGAAATGTAAATTTGTCAATAACTCTTCGTATATAGGCATGGGTTAAACCGGAAGGTTTGGTCACAAATCGGGTATCCTTTGCCGGTTGAGAGAAATTATTGTATGCGGGCTACTGTTTGGTCTAAATATTTAAGGCGATTCCAATTGGTTGTCTTTTTTTCTTTTTCTTTTTTTTTTTTCACTTTTCTTTTGAGGATAGTTTTCAATTAGTTATTCTTTCATAATTGCTTCAATACTTCATTCAAACTTTGGTTTTTTTTTTTTTTTGGACACCTCATTAAAACTCTTCAATTCTCATCCTAGTTATCGAAGAAGACGAATTGAAATTGAAGATAAAAAGATAAATTTTAAAAGTGACAAATCATTCATACTTCTTTCATCCCAATAAAAGCTACGTTTCTTAAGAATCTATCATTAAAAATAAAAAGTCATTTGTTTCAAAAATCAAAATTAGAATTTGTAATTCTCTTTGACACCGCGTAATTCCTACAAAAATATGTTAAATAATATTCTTAAAATATGATTTATTAACTTCAGTAGTATTGAAAAAAAAAAAAAGGAAGAATAACAGAATAGCTAAATAATCAATAATAATTATTATTATTATTATAAGGTTAAAAAATGGTAATGTCAAACATATTCTTACTTTTATAACTCTTTAAATAATAATTTCATCTTTAAAATCCTGAATCAATAGGTTATAGAGCGTGTCTCATGTACACCAAGGGTACATGCAATCCGGGTCGACCCGAATCAACAAGTTTTTTTTTTTTTTCCAAGTCAAAACCTTTATGTACAAAGTAGATGACTTTTATATACAAATTCTGTGACCTTTATGTTAAATAACTTAGAAAAAAATGAAGAATTTCAGCAAAATTTATATATAGATACTTTTATGTTATATTCATATGACCCTTATGTATGTTTATGTGACATTTATGTATAAATATTCATACGTTTATACACATTTATATATTATATAAAGGTATGAATATTTGTATATAAAGGTCATATGAATATATTTAAGGGTCACATAAATATTATATAAAGGTATCTATGTACAAATTTTGTTGAAATTTTTTTTTTTTTTTTTAAGTTACAATGCATTAAAGTCACAATATTTATACATAAAGGTCACAACATTTGTACATAAAAGGTCACCAAATTTGTACATAAAGGTCAAGACATAAAATTTATAAAAATAAAAATAAAATCGCTGAATTCGAGTCAGGTCGACCTGAATTGCACGAATTTTAGGTTATATCATACACACATTTGGTTGCTAATTAATCTAAATTTTGAAAATTAAATCAATAAAATTCTCAAAGTAAAATGTGAGTGAGAAACGATCACTTATTAAAAAATAAAATAAAATTTCAATTCACAATTTTGCCACTAATTCTAAACAACTGATTTATATCACGAGTATAACTTAGAGGATAAGTTTTATTTTAATAAAGCATATGCCGACATATCATATATTAACTTAATTGATTGTGCCTATTAGGATTTATTCAATGCCTAATGTCTAAACTTGGCTAACATTTCACGAGCATTAATAATTTCGAAGTAAGATTTATTTAACAATTATCTATTTCTTTAAGATTTTAAATCTTTTCATTATAATTGGATTTTCTTGACTTTTCTTTCAGCTTCCTCAAAAGCTTGTCCTAACACGTGTAATGACTTGATCATATAGTTATGAAAAAGATAATAGACTAAATTAAAAGAAAATACATTATACAAAAAAATGTAGCACTGCATTAAAAAAAAAAAAAAAAACTAAAGCAAAATTAATATAATATGTATATCCACGATTTGCTGTATTTTTAATAAGAATTTATTGTTTTAGGTAGATATGATATGTTGTGTAAATTAATCAGTGCACCCTCTAACTAGTCCAGTCTCTATATGAAACAAAACTGAAAGACTAATCAAATAAAAGAATTACTATTAGTTTATTCTCAAAGCACAAGGCTTTGCTAATAAATTGACTATTTCAACAAAATTATTCCCAAAGCAAGAAATTGACTTGATAATAACATTTCTTGATTGATCAATATGATGATATCGATTTCATTATTCAATCTATATTTTATATACAAACACTTATATAAAACAGTTTTACAGATATATTTTGTGAGACAGAGTCCTGTTATCCATCAACCAAACCAATTTTTCAAAAAATACATAAGACGATTTTACAAGAACTCTATCCTTTTATCGATAATTTCGAACTATCCATTTGGAATTCTGTATAATCTAAGATTTTTTAACAACTTATATAGATTACAAAGTGAATTGTAGACCAAGTTCAAAAGTAGTCAATGTGTACTATTCCATGAAGTGTGATTTGGGCCTTCTGTTAAGGAGCAAATGAGGAAGCATATCTGTTAAGCCTTGACTAAGTAAGTCATAAGATATGTTTTTTCCTTAGTAATATTTAAGTTATAAGATATTTGTTTTTCTTTATTTATAAATTAACATTAAAAGAAAAGTATTTGCTTTGTCTCTCTAATTTTATAAGAATTTCATGCTGGAGCAATTTGAAAAAAGTAGGTATTGATCTTGACTGGATTTTCCAAGTGAGTGTAGTTTGATGAAAAAAAAGGTTGTAGAATGATAAACCAAGCTCTTAGTTGATTGATTAATATGTTTATTTTTTTCAAAATCAATTTGGAGTGAATAAGAAATTATTGCTCAAAGTAAATTTACCACTTAATTAGATTGAAGAATTTGGAAGTTGCAAAGTCACTTCTTACATTAAAAAGGTATTACTTTAACTAGCTTATAAAAGTTTTCAGTTTTCACTATATTAATGAAGAGCAATCAAGGCGTATGGCTTCTTCTACTTGGGTTTTGCCTATATATGAATCCCCCCCAAAAAAAAATAAGGCACAAAAAAAATGGTTTTTTCTTCTCGAATTATCTGATTCATCGAGTAAATTCGTTTGTTCCTGCTCCCATATAAATTATTCAAGCAAATCATTTAAAATAATCAAGTTCAATCTTAACAATTTTTTTGGCGTGAGTCAAGTCGATTTAAAATGATCTTTTTTTTTTTTTTCTCTCTCACGCGAACTATTGAAACTAAATAAAGGAATGAAGTATATAGAAATCAAACATTATAAAATACTCAAAACATTTATATATAATCAAAATAATATGATAACCAAGTTCAAAATAATTACTTATATACAACTAGTCTCACAATTTTCGTAAAATGAATTAATCAAGTTTGTATAATCATGTTACCTAATGATTTCCTTTCAACCAGTAACTTAGTTAGTACATTGAATCTTTCTCGTGACATGTTAGATTGAAGAAAAAAAGCTTCAATTATCATGATAAACTTTTTTCTATATTAGCTACAGTCCGTAACTGTTGTCATCAACATGATTTTGTAAGCAAAGAAAGCATTTGAAAGAAAAAAAAACCATTTTTTTTTCAAATAAGTAACTAAATCGCAAATTTGTTTCTTTTGGTAATCAACACTTTAAGAATTGCCATTTGTAAGTTGGGATATAAAATAATGGAACTTTTTTGATTTAATTCGATATTCAAGTTCGTATATAGTAATTCGAATTTGAAAAATGCGAATAAGAATTCAAATAAGAATATATTTTTGAATTCTAATATTATTTGAATATGAATATAACCATATTCGATTAGAGTATTAGCCAATATATTCGAATAATTATAAATATATATAGTTTTAATAAATTATTAACAATATTTATTTAATAAATAATATATATACATACATATAAATTTTTTCTACTTTCCATTTACTCTCCTCCAACTCAATTCCCAACCACATGCATATTTTGGATTTGATATATATTCATGTATTTGATAAATATTTTGAATGTTAATTTGCAATCTTTTGATAAATATTCATGTATTTAATAAATATTTTGGATGTTAATTTATAATTTTCCCTACGCGCGGCCACACCATACGTGCACCACTTGAGTCCATATATAATTTATCCAGCGAACGTATCGGTTATATACTCTTAAGGTATCAGTTGTATACTCTTAAAATATCAGTTGCTCATTAAACGAATGTATTAATCATATATTCTTAAAATATCAGTTGTATACTATTAAGGTATTACATATTTATCTTTAAGGTATTAATGCTTATAATATAAGGTATTATATGTTCACTTTTAAGGTATTACATATTTAGTTTTAAGGTATTAATGTTTATAGTATAAGATACATTTAAGGTATTATATATTTACCTTTTAATGTATTAATGTTTATAGTATAAGGTATTACATATGCATCTTTAAGGTATTACATATTTACCTTTAAGATATTAGTTTTTAATTTAGTGAAAGATATTTGTTGTAATACTCTTAAGGTGCATACTCTTAAGGTATTAGTGTACTATAAAGTGAATTTAAAATTTTAAAATTTCAAATACACAATTTTTATCTTCTTCTTCCCCAAAATTTTTGCACATAATTCATATCACTGTAAATAAATATGCACCAAACTTAGACCATGATTTTTCTCCATTCTAACTAAATCGTAATTTGAAATCAATCATCTAAATTAATAAATATGAAAAAGAAAAAGAAGAGGAAAAAGTAGAAGAAAAAAAAACATAAATATAAAACTAAGATGATTCCTTACATATAAAACGAGATGATTCCATACGAAGAAGGAAGAGGAGAGATGCATTCATGGTGAAGAAGAACAGGACAATAACGGTAAAATCAACATGAGAAAGAGAAGGAGGAGAGAAGAAGAGAAGAGAAAGAGAGGTGTTGTTGTATCTTTGTCTTAGTATAAGATAAATTGAAAATATATATATATATATATATATATATATATATATATATATAATGAGCTAATCAGGTGGATGCAGGTTGGGGACACGAATCTAGGATTCATACTCCAAGAGTACATAAATGCTTATCTTTGATTTATGAATTGTGGCACTTGATACAAAGAGTTGATGAATGTTTTATTACTTACTAAATATTATATAAATATTGTGTTTTATTGCTTACTAAGTATTATATAGATATTGTGTTATGTATGCATATGCTATATATTAGTAGTTTTATATTATTAATTGAAAAAGATTTTTTGAAAAAAAATTCAAGTTCATATTTTCGAATTCAAAATATTCGAATATTTCATTCGAATACGAATATGAATTCTATATTTAATTCGAATAATAAACGAATACGAATATTTACTAAATTAAATAAATACAAAAAGAAATCGATTTGATTTATTTAAAATCCTATTTGCTAGCTCCGAAAACAAATCACCCACATCTATATCAAAACAGTGTCAAATAATTTAGAAGGTTGATGCAAAATCTCCGTAAGTTTAAATTGCACTATATATTAGCTTGATTTATATTTGTGAGCTTAAATTGTTTGAAAACAAAAAAACAGATTTATCTAAAAAAATCGTGGAGGAATTTAGATCAACACCAACATTTTCTAGATACAGTCAATCATTCTACGTATCTAAACAATTGAAATTACACAAAAACTTTTGTACACCTTATGTATGGATCCTAGATCCATACACAATAATCTGACCGGCCCCACGCGCCCTCCACGCGCCTGGGTGGGTGCGCTCAAACCCACTCAAAATTCGCTCCAGGTGCTTGACCTTTATGTTATGTTAAGTGTACCTTTATGTTATGTTAAGTATACCTTTATGTTATGTTAGTCATACCTTAAGGGCCTTTTATATTATATTAAGCATACATTTATACAACGTTAAACATACATTTATGTTATGTTAAGCATACCTTTATGATTTTATGTTATGTTAAGCATACATTTAGGGTTATAATGTTATGTTAAACATACATTTATATTATGTTAAACATACATTTATGTTATATTAGTCATACCTTTTAATTATATTAGTTGTACCTTTATGTATTATATAAAAGTATGACTAATATTAATTAAAGGTATGCGTAATATTTATATAAAGGTATATATGTACAAATTAAGATTTTTTTATGCTGAAATTATAATTTTTTCGTTAAAATTAGGGTTTTTTGCCAAAATTAGTGTTTTTTTGCCAAAATTAGGGTTTTTTTTCAAAAGCTAAACTGTTACATAAAGGTATGCTTAACATAATATAAAGATATACTTAACATAATATAAATGTATCACTAACACAACATAAAGGTCATGATAAAAAAAAAAAAATACGCGGATCCGGGTCGGATTCAGCCCGACCCGCATTACGTGGATCTAAGATCCATGCAACAGTTACACACAAGTCTTACTCTTGAAATTATAATAAAAGAATTAATCGACAGAAAAGGTCTTTAATCCACTGTATGATTATTTAATAGTATATGAGGACATTAATTTGTTTTTTCCAAATATAGATGAGATCATATCTACAAATTACAATAAAGTCAGGACACTTTCATTGATAGGTTAATATCATAATTATTTTGAAGAACTATAGATGAGATCACATGACAACAAATCGAGAAATTTTCTTGGATAGATAAATTCCATAGTTTATTTGAAAAAAAATACAGATGAGGACGTAACTAGAAAATATTAGAATGTTTCGACTTAAGATAGATTATGCACCATTGAAATAATCTGAAGAATTCGTCAATTAAATTAAAATACGTTGATTAAAATTAGGCTATTTATCAAATAAATTGATTATTTTTAGAGTCCATAATTTTTTTTTATTGATGTGAAATTTACCGCGGTAATTGTTTCCGTTTAATTATTTTAAGTTTTAAAATAAGTGCTTGGGTTGGATAATTCAAAATAATATAGCTTCAATATAATTTTTCTGATTGGCTTACATGACACGATGAACATGAAGTCATGTTGCGAGTAACGAATGTTCCATTTTTTTGACATTGAAGATTCACCTGATGTTTTAGGCTAAACTAGTTCAATTGCTCAAAAATAAGTTGAATTGTCATAGTCAACTTTAGGTATCTCTGAATTATAATTTTTTAATTATTTCAATTTATGTTCATTTCAAATAGTTTGTATTTTTTTATGTTGGGAAATAAATTTTATTAAGCTTTTGGATACAAGGTGTACCATGATTATAAAATTTTACATACGTACAATTTATAAACTCGACAAACTTTAAAATTTAAAATTCTTCTAGGATTGGAAACCCAGTCAATTTAAAATTCAATTGGGTCGACCTGGCTCGACAATATTTTTCACGCGTTCACACGCCTCAAGTCTGTGCTCACATCCTAGACCCACACGCCTAACCTTTTAGTTATGTTTGCATAACCTGTATGTTATGCTAATTTAACATTTTACAGTGTATTACAAATCAATAATATTTTTTAAATATTTATGTTATAATAATATAACATTTATGTTATTCTTTAAGTACATAAAAATGATTATATTTGTACATGAATGTTATATTAATATAATATAAAAATTAAATTATTATAATATAAAGATTCAACTATACTATATGAATTTTTATATTAATAAAAGTTTAAATAATATCACTTAAAACGATATTTGTAAGATAAATTAACAAGTTCTATCAACAGACTATATTTCATTATGTCGTATAAAGCTTATTTGATAACCTATTTCGAGACTGAAAAAAAAAAAAAAACTTATTTCAACACTGAATTTCTAATTATAAAAGCTTTATTTTTGTGTGTAGTGGATAATTAATGGACTGTTGGAATAAATATCTTTTCTAAACGTCCAAGAAACACAAAGTTGTTGCCCTTGAAATTATTTTTCTGTACTTCTTAATAAATTGACATGTTTTCTGTAGGTCCCCTTGAATAGCCAACAAGGGAATTTATATCCCATCATTATTTTTAACAAGTGTACAAATTATTTTATACAATATATATACATATATATAAAATTTAAATATTTTCAAGAATAAATCCCACGTATGACGATCTTACATGAAATCATTCATATATATTATTAAAAAAAAGTTAATATCAAGCTCACATAATACTATATAAAATTTCCTATCACTTTCTAACAAAATGGCCAACTTAAGAAATGAAAGGCACACTTTTGGTGAATCAACTATTCAAGTATAGTAAACGTTTTAATCATAAACATCATTACAAAGTAAGTACCTAAAGTTTCCATGTGTAGTGTAATACCACATTCCATTGAACCCAGCCGCCAAAAAGTAGACTTTGTCCCTAACCAGAAAACAAGAAAGATAAAAACAGGATTAGTATTAAAATAAATACTGTAATAATAATGAAAAGCCACCAACCGAAGATAAGTAGACCAGGTTGTCTAAATTAATAAATAAAAAACATTCAAAACCCCCACATAAATGAATTCAATTATTATGATGATATGTGTATGTATCGTGAGAAGAAGTCTGTGCCAACCATACTCGTGGTTATCCATACCCCCACTCCACCAACTCATCAACTTGTATATGCAATTTTTTGTATTCATCCATACTTAAGTTTTTTTAAGGATTGTGTCAATTCAATCATTTGCAATCTTCTCATGTTAAGTAAATTAAGATAAAATTTCCAATACACCCCTTTTTTCGAAAATATATTATTCATTTGAGCAATATAACACTATTCATATCTACAATATATAATAAAATTCACTGTTCATAATTTATATGGTAACAAAAATTAGGAAGAATCAAGGTTGTTATCCTTAAATTAGTCAGATGTAGATAGATTTGGCGACGGGATGGGATTGGGGAACAATCTCCATCCTCACTAGTATATCGGAGAGAAAGTTTATCACATTTCTCACCTGTATGGATCCTGTTCCTCATGCCGAGTTTTTTATTTAAATAACTTTTACTAATAATATAATAAATACTTAAAGAATTCCAAAAACTTACATTAAAAAATATATCTATAAGATGTCTTCAAAATAGTTAATAAAATAACTTACATTACAATTAAATGATGAAAGTATGATTCGGTATAACTAAGTATATCTATCTAATTAAAACATAAAGATAAATATTCACTTACATTTTAATGAATTTTCCCGTGGAGATAAATTTCAAGGATTCCTCACCTCATTACCAAGTTTAGATGTAAGTTTGAAAATAGGTAAGTAAAAAAAAAAAAGTATTCATCATGATCAATATTTGATTATTACATAAAATATATAAAAATAATTGAAACTTATTATTATTTTCAATGAACATATATTTCAACTGATAAGTTGGATGTGAGTGAGATTCTATACGTGGGAAAATTTAATTCAAGTTGTTGTGAATAATAATAATAAATAGTTAAAAAAAAAGAGGAAAATAGGGAAACTCTAATTAAACATGTGGTTTTATTTTGGGTTGCCGACTTGCGGCGGCTCTTGTTTGGCTCGGTCGTTTTGATTTCCTCAAACTTTGATTAAAGCTGAATTAATCTTTGTTGTCATCGATCTAATTATAATCCTGCCAAACACTACGTCTTCTTCTAATTTTGCTCACAATGAAAATAATATTACTTTATTACTTTACTCCATTAATACCCAATCAACAAAATAACCTGCTCAATTATGCAGCTGACTATCTAATATTATTATTTTAATTATTATTATGTATTTAAACTTGCTAACTCCATTACTTGGTTGTTCCAGTTATATACGTTTTTTTTTTCTTCAAAAGTAAACTTTAGACAAAGCATCTAAGTTTGGTCCACATTCACAGCTCACATCTTTGATTCTTTATTTCAATTCAATTTCCTTCAAGGGAAAGTGTTTCCACAATTCTCTACCTACATACATAGACAAATTCCGCATTCAATTTTTGATACGCTTGAAAAACTCCCAGCTAAACGTTTGATTTGATATTTTTGTTGGTGGATGGCGGTGTCGGACGAAGCTTTTCCGGCGAGGAAACGGAGGCCGTCCTTGGGAGCGTTTATGTCGCCGACTTTCTCCGATCAACAGCTCCTTCAGTCGCTGTTTCTTCTCTCTCAAGATGTTTCATCTCTGCAGCCGCTGAGAATTCTTCTCAGGAAAACCTCCGCATCGATTATCCGAAAATTGCGGCTGCTTTCGATCCTTTTCGAAGAACTTGTTCGCAATCCGGTAATGACTTCTCCGCCTTCTGCTGCTTTGTGCTTTGAGGAATTATATATAGTTTTGCAAAGAGTTAAGGTGTTGTTCGAAGATTGTTCGACCTGCAGCAAAATGTGGCTGTTGATGCAAGTTCCTTCAATTTCGAGTTGTTTTCATCAATTGATAGTTGAATTATCCACGCTTTTGGATATTTTCCCCGCGAGAGAGCTCAAATTGAACGAAGATGTTGGGGAATTGCTTAATCTGATTAAAAAGCAGTGCTCGGTGAAATCTGCAGATTGTGCGGATACCGGCGATGAAAATCTTCGATTCGAGGTTCTGAAAATGCTTGAGGATATTAAGAGAGAAATTGTTCCCGATCATTCGAGGCTTTCGGAGATTTTTGAGAGATTAAATTTGAGCGACTCGACGAGTTGCCGCAATGAAATCGAGAATCTCGAAGATGAGGTTCAGAATCAAAACGACGATAAATCGAAGGCGGATATAATCGCGCTGATCGGACTTGTACGCTACGCGAAGTGCGTGTTGTACGGCGCCTCGACACCAAGAATTACCACCAGGCGGCAGAAATCAGCGGCGGAGGCGAACGTTCCTGCGGATTTCCGGTGCCCGATTTCTCTCGACCTGATGAGAGATCCTGTGGTGGTGTCCACAGGACAGACATACGACCGGTCGTCAATCAGCCTGTGGATCGAATCAGGACACGCCACGTGTCCCAAGACAGGTCAGACCCTGATCCACACGGAGCTCGTTGCCAATTTAGCGTTGAAGAATTTGATAGCGATGTGGTGCCACGACCAGAGGATCCCTTTCGAGTCAACCGAAGTTACCGTCAAGCCTAACGGCGTTACCTTGAACAAAACCGCATTGGAAGCAATCAAGATGACCGTTTCCTTTCTGGTGAACAAGTTGACGGTGTCACAAACGTCAGAGGTAGTTGATCGCTTAGTCTACGAGCTTCGTGTCTTGGCCAAGACTGATTCCGATAGTCGCATTTGCATAACCGAAGCTGGTGCTTTGCCCCTGTTGATCAAGTTCTTAGGCTCGGAGAATCCAAGTCTCCAGATCAACGCAGTTACTACTATTCTTAACTTGTCTATAGTTGAAGCAAACAAAATAAGGATCATGGAGACAAACGGAGTCATAAACGGCGTAATTGAAGTGTTGAAATCAGGAGCTACATGGGAGGCGAAGGGGAACGCTGCAGCCGCCATTTTTAGCTTAACAAGCATTCATGGATATCGGAAGAAACTAGTAAGGCAGACACAAATTGTGAAGGCATTGCTTGACTTGGCAAAGGAAGGCCCCACAAATTCGAAAAGGGATGCCATGATGGCAATTCTGAATTTGGCGGGAGATAGGGAGGCGGTGGGGAAGTTAATTGAGGGAGGAGTGGTGGACATGATAGGGGAGGTGATGGAGACGTTGGTGGATGAGGCGGTCGCCATTCTTGAAGTGGTGTTGAAAAAAGGCGGACTAGTTGCAATATCCGCGGCTTATCATGGGAATATGGTGAAAAAGCTGACAAATGTGTTGAGAGATGGTTCGGATAGAGCTCGAGAAAGCGCGGCCGCCACACTTGTGAATATTTGTAGGAAAGGGGGATCGGAGATGGTGGCTGACCTGGCAGCGGTGACGGGGATCGAGAGGGTAGTTTGGGAAATAATGGGGACGGGGACGGGGAGGGGGAAGAGGAAGGCGGCTACATTGTTGAGGATTCTAAGGAGATGGGCAGCTGGACTAATTGGAGAGCATTTCAACAATCAACATTCTGCCACTCTGAATATGACTCCAACTGGTATAGTGTTACCTGCATGAAGTTAGTATATTCGTTTCTTTTTATTTCCTTTTTTGGTATTATTGTTATTTGTTAGATTCATTTGTTGTATCAAAATTCATTTACATAATATATATCTGATTGAGAACTGTCTTTTTGGTCCTAATTTAATGTAAAACTTGTACATCCATTTTCTTTCCTCGAATGATGGACTTTTGACTTGTCAATAGCTTATGATTTAATTTTTGGTCCTCACAGAAAAATTTAAGCGATAGATAGATGGATCTGCATGAGAATTTAAATGGCTCACAAACAGGATTTTTGTTTCCCTCATCATTCCTACCTTCATTCATATTCTTTTTGATTGGTATAATTTATAAGTGAGAATCACCACTTCTCTAAAAATTATCATTACCATGGATGTCTGTGGTCATTCCTTACCTACAAATGAATGAACTATATTTATTACATTCAATTTTTTTTTCAAATTTTATTTTTCAAAATCTTTTTAATCTACATCTTATAAGTGATCATTAGAAATTTTCCATTTTGAAAGTAAAATAAATATACGTTTTATAGTAAAATTTGAAGTAGGTAGATATAACTTGAATTAAATATATTATGAATTAGTTTATGTAAATTATAAACTAATTATTTAATTAATATCTATTGTAGTTAATATATTTTTTTATTTCCATATTTATAAGTATTTTACTATATTATTTAATTGTCAACTTCTTTTATGAAGTCTTAAAATTATAATAGTATTAAATAATATTAAAATTCAATCAAATATGTAACTAATTCAGTATAATAATATATAAAAATGAATTAAATGATATATATAAATTTATAATATAGTCATTTTCTTAAAATCGGTTCTAAATTCGATCCATCGATTCGGTACAATTCGGTTTGACATAAAAAATATTCCGAGCAATTCGGTTCAGATAAAGTCAAATAGTCAAAGGTTCTTTCTCGATTTGGAGTGTTTTAGTTTGGATTTCTCCACAATTCGGTTAGCTTCGAATCTATACTCACCCCTACTTAGTGCATCCATAATTTTTTTTAATTAATTAAATATACCATATTATTTAAATTAAATGGAATAAGAATATTAGAATAAAATTTTAGTGAACGATAATTTGATCAAATAAAAATTGATTTAATGTTTTATTTGTAGTTATCAATTACGAAATATAATCATAATAATTATTTCATTCATTTTCTATTTTTTTACGATACCAATCATATGAATAAATATTTTTATACTATTCCATATAAATATTTTTATACTATTCCATTCCCACCACCATAATTAGTGTGTTTATTTTTGATTTAATTTTAAACGTACATAATTTCAAAATGGGCCTTTTCTGAAAGCTTGTCCTAACTTAGTCCGACAAAAAGGCCAACTTGGGCCATAAATAAATACCAAGGCCTGCTCCAAATAATTGGGCCTATTCCTTACCCATTTAAACAAGGTGGTAAACTCTAAAATAGGTGTACAAAATAATAATAATAATAATAATAATTCACTAATCAATTATGATCATCTCGTCCAGCAATATCGATAATTAAGTCATCCTTATTACATGCTTGATGTATAAACTCTCAAATGATTCTTTTGTTTATGTCCCTCGAATTAGCACTGTTGGACACACTAAATCTTCTGTTTCAATTCTCTATTACGTTTAAATGTTTACTTACTATTTAATTATTTTTAGTATAAATCATTTGTAGATTTATAAAATCTTTTAATACATGGGTAATATGATGATAATTGTAAATTACAAAATGTAACAAAAATCTTATATGTAATTTATCATTAAAGTTTGTTATTAGCGCATATTCTTCTTATTGTAGTGTCTCTATTAAGTTCAACATGAATAGTAAATAAAATTAAAATACAAGCTATATATCACATCGCTCGTACTAACAACACCACAAGAAATTGGGTAAAAGACAATGTTGCCTAAAAGTGTCCTTGTGAAAAGTAGTGTTGTCATATCTAGGGTCTAAAGTATAATACAGGTTACAATGTTAGGAAAGTAAAACTATATAAAATGAATTGAATTGCTCATACGATTATTAACCTATTCAATATCTACTCAAACCATCTATATAACTAATTGTAACATCTTTATATCTTCCTGTAATTTCAAATAATAATTCAACAATCCTTTAATTGGTATTTCATAGTCCCAATAATAGCAAAACTGCATGTAAATTAAAACTCCCCAAAACAAAATGCATTAAAAACATATTACAAACTAATTAAGAACCTTGATTTCCAATATGAGCATCAAATCTTGCAATTGCACGTGATACATGGAAACAATTAACTTCATGTAAAAGGAGAATATTACATTAAAAAAAAAAGGGTGTTAAAAAATTCCTAGGTAATTAATTAAACATTCTGTCTCCCACAGCTTTGATAACTAAAGCTAGCTCAATAATATCATAAAGAATTGAATGCCATTAATAATGCATATCTTTGTCAAATTAAATGCAAAGAATTTGCATAGGCACGGAAGCCTTAATGTTGTCCTAATTTTGTGCATGAGTCAATTTTGTTGATGGAAAAGAAATAGAAAAAGAGATGTGTGGTTTAATAGGATTCATCCCTTTGTCATTCTTTTGACAGATATGTATAGTTTTCACATCAATCTTTGTTGGACATTGTTGTTCTTGTTTGTTCGTTTTCACACCTATGATACTCTAGCTAGATTTTGTCACATTGCAAGCACACACATGTATGTAATATTATAATTAGTTATTAATTATGACAATTTGTGAAGAATATTGTACTAGCATGCATCAACAAATAATTAGTGATAAGAAAATGCTTTAGCCTTTAATTATATCTGATTTTTTGAAAGAGGGTCAAGTCAAGATCATAGTCAACAAAAATTATTTTGCTAGATTGGTGGTTATAATATATAATGCATGTTTAGCGGGCATACACTTAAAAAGAATGAAACTTAACGATTTAATTATATTATGCTCAAGTGAAAAATCCTCCTACTATTGGTCCACTTAATCCAATCTCCATCAAAAGTCGAAATCCACAAGAAGCAAGCCCTAATAATGGCACTAAATCTAGAAATTTGATTTAAAAGTCACATTAAAAACACTTAATCAAACATTTAGAGTAAAAAACCTAAGATTGAAAATGGTTGAAACCTTTTTACCACGGATTAAAGTGTGTTGTATTTTTGTTGTAAATGTAGTACAAAAGGTGACATGGAAATGTGATGGAAAACATAGATAGGAAGAGTGTAGGGATAGATTAAACCTAGATAGGTTTCCAAGAAAAGCAATAGAAGCATTATATCTGAAAGATGAAAGTGTGCTAAAAATTGTCTTACCTTTAAAGGGCTTTTCGAAGGGAATATGAATTGGACAGCCATTTGCGTGTGTGTCTGTGCCCACATCCTCCATTTTTGACACAGATTTTACATGCATTTGTTATGTCTATGATGTTCAAAATTGAGCATGGAAATAGATCATGCCCTACCTTGCCCTATCTCTATACATGTCTACATGCCTTTTCACCTTGCTGCATAAAACATTCTCACTTACACATGAATTCTCAACAAGTATTGATCATCAGCCTCTGTCCTTTTGGCTCGTAGAAGCCACTTCTTGTCTCGTCTCATCTCGTCTCGTCTCATGCATTTGTCGACATGAGTTAGGTTTCTTCATGAAAATTGAAAAGAGATATTATTGCATCCATCTTTTGATTCAATCTACGACAAGCTTTAGTACTGTCTGATTATAACACATGGTTTCTAATATTTGTTGGCATTAATTGTACATCCATCATCAGTTTACACATTCATTTTAGGACACTGATAATCAAGGACTAATGAACTCCGCACATATTCATTAACATTCCAAAATTCAAACTTTCACACATAAATGTTAATTTAAAAAGAAAAACAAACTTTTCCACTCTTTCTTAACTGTACTAGCAGTATTCAAATTATATTATTCCACATAAATAAACAATTATTCTCCAAACTAATTATAATTATATTTTGTTAATAAATTAACTTATTAAATGAGTTCAATAATAATTTAGTAATATTATTGCCTCAAAAGATATTATATTAAAATAGTAAAAATAAAAACAGAGAGATACATTATAGATATAAATGTGAAATGTTGAAGGCCATCTACAGCGTATGGGCCTGCTATCTGACTCTCAAAAGCCCACAGATATCTGAGCATGGAATATGATGATGATTATAACGATGAAATCAGAAAATAAAATAAAATGGAGAAGAGAAATTTCTTGTTATGTGGACCCCATCCATGTTTCTATTTATCGACCACCATCTTCACTCACTTCCCCTCCCACACCCAAACCCTTTCCACCATCCAAGTAATGGGCAATTACAGGTTCAGATTCTCCGACATGATTCCTAACGCCTGGTTCTACAAGCTCAGAGGTATGAACAAGATCAGAAACCTCAAGACCAACACCTCATCATCTTCTCTCTCTTCATTCTCCTCATCATCATCGTCTCTTACTGCAAAAGATCACACATCATCACAAAAACCCCACTTGTCAGAGCAGAGAAAGTCCTACTACTTCACCCGGGACCCACCAATCAAAGCCAGAGCCTCCGGCAAGCCGCCGCCTGTCGAGCCGCCACGAAAGTCGTCCAGAAGACGGCGGAGCACCAAGCGCAGCCGCCGCCCGCCGATCGTCTCCTCCTCCATCTCCGCCGGCTGCAGCTGCCGCGCCACCCTCTGGACGAAGCCGTCGTCCCCTTCTTCGTCCGAGCACGACTCTATCCTGACGGAGTACGGCTCCGACCGCCTCTCCTGGTCGAGCTCCTGCAAATGCAGAACCGAGAACGACATCGTTTTCGACATGGTTAACGACGGCAACGCAAACCCGCCGTTCAATCAGCCGGATTATCTTCCTCCGATCATCACCAAAAAACCCGAGCCGACGAAGATCGAGAGAACCTCGGCAGAATTCTCCGAGAAAAACAAGTTCGGATCCCTCTCCGTCAAGGTCGTGAAGGAGAACTTCGTATCCACGGCGAGTCCACTCAAAAGATTCTCGGTGACGTCATCGTCTCCGGGAGTGAAGCTACGAACGAACTCGCCGAGGATAGCACACCGGCGGGTTCAGGGGCGGCGGAGCGTGTCGTCGAACTCCAGCTCCGGCACGTCACGGCGGAGCGTGACGGAGAGTTTTGCGGTGGTGAAATCGTCCAAGGATCCAGGTCGAGACTTCAGGGAATCTATGATGGAGATGATCGTAGAGAATAACATCACGGCATCGAAGGATCTAGAAGAGCTTCTGGCTTGCTATCTCTCATTGAATTCTGATGAATATCATGATCTCATCATCAATGTCTTCAAGCAAATTTGGTTTGATTTCATTCATCTTCGCCTCAAATAATTTCCTTTTCAATTTTTTTTTTTATAATCTTTGTCTATGTATATAATTTGGGTAAATTAATTAGATATTATAGCTAGTTTGATAAGGAGTTGGATTTTCGAAACATTTCATTTCACGTTCCAATATTAATTGTGTAGTATTGGATATGAATGTAGAGAAAACATGTAACAAATTGGGAAACTACTTTCACTAAATCTTACCATGGATGACAAATTGACAATGCAATATGTATGGTCTCATATTTCATTAAATATCATTATTTATATCTTGCCTAAATTGATGCGATAAATTACGTGATAAATTGGATAGAAGAGAATCCCCTATTTTCTTACCCATCAATGAAGTTTATCATGTTTAAGTTGTGTTGCTATAAATAATTATCCATAATTATCATTTTCGTATCGAATTTTATCATATATTCATGTGTAATAAAACCCCAAACTTCCCACCCTAACCAAAGATAAACTAAAATGCAAGAGTACTAAAGTCCCTATAATTCATGTTTTTTTTTTGTCGTAAAATATGTAGTCAACTTTTTCCATTTATGGTACATTCTGCTTTTTATTAATGTACACTATATTTAATGTTCATAATTGTGTGCAATTATTGATGATGGCCATATTTATAATTTATTTTAAAATGGTGAATTGTAAAGTTCTGATAATTCATTTTTCCAACATTCTCGATCTGTTTTATAAAATAAAATAAATTATATAAATGAAACAAATGAAGTATTAATTTTAATTTCTTTCATTTTAAAATAACGATTGCTTTACAAAATAAAATCTGTTTTAATTTAGCTGTCATTTTCTAATTACCAGAAGTTATATTTTGTTTTTCAATTTTGTTGTTGCCTTTATTTCTTTTCTTTTTTCTATTAGGTATTTATTCATTATAATAATTCATAACTTTTATTGGAATTCCCATTTTCTAATATTTTAAAAGGGGTTAATATAATTATTTTATGCACATAAATCATAATTAATAACAACACATTTTTTTTAAATAAATTACACAAGTTAAAATGAGGCAGTTAATTAAATAGTCGAAATTCCCAATGAAGTAAAAAAGTAAAGGAGTAGTTCGCCCCATTTTTCTTTTTCCGGTGACATAATGATTAGTGACCCCAAATTCATAAATCATCCATTTTCAAATAATTGCATTAAATAAGCCATAATGTATAGTGTATATATATATAGTAGTGTTCTTATATATTAGGTGGTCGGGTCAGCTGCGGATCGCGCTCAAATTTTTTTTAATTTATGACATAACTTTTATATTATATTAATATAATATTTTTATATAGATATCATAATTTATAAATAAATAATTTAAATTTTTTTCAGTATAAAAATTATATATAGTATAACTGAATTTTTATGTTATAATAATTTAATATTTATATACACATATTATAATCTTTATTTATTTAAAGAATAACATAAATATTATATTATTATAACAATAAGCTTTTAATTATATATAAAGATTATATTATTATAATATAAAAATTTAAAAGGTATTATAAATTTATAATATACTGTAAAAAGGTTATGTAAATATAATAAAAAAATGAGACCAACAAAACAAAAAGATCGGGTCAATCCAGTCACAAATTTCTGATACATATAACTAATGCATATACATAATTGCTATATATATATATATATAGAGGGATATGATAATTGGAAGGTGTCAGATTTGCGTGATTGGTGAGGCTCGGTTGGGTGGAGAACTTTGGTCCAGTGGATCTAGCCCAGACTTGTGGTGCGTCTGACTCATGGCTATATTTTTATTAAAAAAAAAAAATTATTCCAATAGAAATGTCACTAATGATCAGAAGTAGAAGTTGTGAAAATAGGACTATGATCCTACTTAAATTTTCTACCACAAGTATATCTCAATTATCTTTGACAAACCCAAAATTATCTTAATCCACATACAACCTAATAAAAATTATTCATACTAATTACTAATTAATGCTTAAACATTACTTTTTTAACAAAAAGGTCCATGCACAAAAAGGAAAATACCCTTTTAGGACAAAGCTCAGTTTCAAGTTATATTTTCCAAAGTTGTGCCGTATTTGTGTGGGTACTATATTCAGCTTTAATTAAGTACTGCATAAATCTAAAAGCCATAAAATAAACATAAAAGCTGGTTTTTATTTTTGGGAGTAAAAGAAAGGCTGTTTTTCGAAATCCGAAAGCCTATATAATTGGATGAAAGCTGTCTAAGATTCAAATAAACTGATACTGTTTTTTTATACATATAGTAAAATTTTATTTTTATAGCAGATTTGTGGTATGGGAATGTCAAATAATTTGCGCTTTTAACTGCTCATGATTTGCTTAATTAGGCTTTTTGGACTTTGGTGTACATCTTTATTTAAAGCTGAGAGGTGATTGTAAAGCAAAAGTTGCTTTGAAGATTACAAAAAAAGCTGAGATTTATTATACTTTCAATATGTAGTCGTATTTAGAGGTATGAGTTTTTCTAGCTACGTTTTCCGATGATTCGTGAAATATTACGTGTGAAGCTATGCATTGTCTTGTTAGGTTAGAATCCCCAAATTTAACCATGTCAATATAATTTAAATTCATTTCTTTTTAATATTTTTTGTTAATTACTATATCTTTCTTGATTTTAATAACACAATATAAGATGAAACTGTTTGAGTTTTGATGGTATAAGTTGAGGCACATGGAATCATGGAAATGACATAAATATGTTGTGTTAAGAATGGCAGCTAAAATTTCTTTGTTTTGACTCTTTCGAGCCAATTATTTAATTACCTAGTTACCTTTGGATTTCTTTAATCTTTTATTTGACATTTAATTTAATTCATGATTTGTCAATAATTATTATCTCAAAATCTGTGAAATTTGTATATATAGGTTTATTCATTTCTTTGTCTTATATATACAAAATTCATTTCTTTGTCTTATACCATTTTATTTTAATAAAGTTTATTCATCTTCTTTTCTCGAGTAATTTAAAAACAATTAGGTATGATCCTCTATATCCACGTCACATATACATATATGTGCATATTTTACAGCACAAATTATTGGTAAAATGTCTTGTACATAAAAAAGTATCATAATCGGAACAACAATATTGATGAAGTAGCAATTGTTAGATGAGGCCCCTACCCCACATATTGAAGGTTGACTTATTTATACATAAAGGAATCAGAAATTCTGCAGGTAAAATATGTGTAAGTTAAGATTTTTAAATGGACCATTCACTGAAAAATAAATTCCCCATGCATCTCTCTTTATTTGTTTTACATCTTCTACACATGTTATAATAGTCTCAGATAAAACCATTTGTGGTTTTATTCCATTGAAAATAAATATTGATTTATGAAAATAAATTTGGAAGTTTGTCTTTTTTATTTTTTTTTTAATCTAGTCATTCTTCTTACCTAGCTATAGGGCTGTAAAAGAATAAATTTTTTTTGATTCGATTCGAGATTCGATTCGTATTCGAAAAATTCAAATTCGAATTTGAATAAGAATTTTTTTTAATATTCGAATTATTTTCGAATACGAATAAGAATACTGGTGTATTCGATTCGATTCGAAATATTTAAATATATATATATATATATATATATATATATATATAATATTGATGGAGTTGTATTTAAAGGAAGGAGTGGAAGACAAGTGGAGATGGAAAGGTGCAAGAGATGGTGGTTTCGTTTCTGTACAAATGAGGCATACAACAAACTCATTTCGGAAAGAAGAGTAGTCTAATTGTCAGAAGCAGAGCAAATGAAAGGATTTGAGATACTCAAGTTGGAAGGAGTGCTGATACTTAATTTACTTGCATAAATGTTTTTATAACATCATTTAATTTTGGGTATCTCTTTTGGCCTAGGATTAATAAATTTTGTTTTTGGCCTGATAAAAAATTAATACTAGTGTATATAGATATATAGGATGAGTTAATAAAAGTGGTGGGCACATATAGTCTTCGTCGGCGAGCCGTAAGAAGTGACCAAAGTTTTATTAAATAAAATAAAATTAAAGTGTGAAGAGCAGTTAATTAAAACAAAGAATATTGGCCCCCAACACAATGCACAACTATCGCCCTTTGCTCCCTAATTAATTAATAATATACCTCATCTCTCTCTCTCTCTTCAATCTTGATTTGCACATTCTGTGACTAACCTCAATAAGGAATTTTAGAGGCGAGGGTGGGGGTCATATATACACAATTATGATGTGTCAAGTCTTATCTACTTACAGACATATCTTATTATTATTATTATATATTTTTTAAAATTTTAGAAGCGAGGCAGTAGGGGCTTAGCTATCGATGGGATTATTTGTTTTTTTTCAAATATAATTTATGAGAGAGTTTTTATATTTTAAGAGCTCGTTATATTAGCCTGGCTAAGGCTAAGGCTAAGGCCCTTACTTTGAAATATGAGAAACAAATAACAAATTTCAATAAAAAATTCAAATCAACAATTTAAGTTGGTGTAGTTAAATTATATGATAATCATCACGAGTGTGGATTTTGTAGAAATTCAAAATTTATGGTCAAATATCCAAAGGAAAAAAAAGGTTATTGGCAAGAAGTGTGACCATGGGTATGACTAATCGGATCACCTAATTTGATCAAATAAATATGTGGAAAGAACTCGTATATATCCTAGAATATATATGTAAATACTTAGAATAAACGTAATTAAAAATCAAATCCACTTTAAAAAATCGTAAAAAGTAATCAAATTGTCAAATCCAAGAACTCATCTTCTTAAAACTCTTGAAGAAAACTCTATATTCTCAAATTGATCCAAATAAATTCAAGCTGACGATTTTTTCCGTGTCTCTCACACGCGTTGTTACAGATTGTATATCCATCAATTAACTAATAGTATTTGAACATTCTTCTTTTAGATCTTAAGATAAATGGATATAGAAAACACAAAAACTCAATTAATGCCTGCATATTATTTGTGATTAGTATTGACTTCAAAGTCCGTGCACACGAATGCACAATTTTCTGTTCCATGTGCTCATGTCTTCATCTATATACTCCTCTAAAATATATATATATATATATATATATATATATATATATATATATATTTGTTTTTATTCTAATCAATCTTTACTACTTGAACCCAAGATTTCTTAGATTTGTAATGGCATTTTCTTATCCACTCACCCACATTTTTTATGCTATTGTAATTTTTACTAACCTCTATATAGTTGTTTTCTCAACACACATTCAATTATTCAAGATTTTAAATGATGGTACACTTTTTATCACTTATATATAGATGATATAAAATTGCAACACAATTTACAATCGATTAGCTTATGACTCCTCAAGATTAAATTTGAATCTCTCTAACATATCAAAAAGAATTAAAACATAACTGGAAAAAAAATTAAAATCATTATAACACTATCAGTTTGAACGACAATATAAATTATTCTGAAGATCACCACACCAAAAGATGCCAGAAATAGGGTGGATACATTGTGCTCTAGTAGTTGGATTTGAATAAATGAATGAATGTGAGAAAAGAATGAAAAAATAATCAAGGACATTTAACTTATTGAAAGTGTTGGTTTAAAGTGAGAAATCTTGTACGTTATGTCATTAGATTTTTGTTGGGTTGTGTATTGATGGCGACCATTCAACTAATTATAAATTTTGTCCACAACATGAGAAATTTAACAATTTGGCATTATATATAAAAAAGTGGAATCAATAAAGTCAATTCAAAATCTAGATAAATCCATGCCTTTTTATTTGTCGGTATATTCGTTTGCACATAAAATAAACAATGGGTATTGTATCTAGTATTTTTTATTATTTTTCTTAAAATAGCACGAAATATAAGATTACATCACTAAACTTGTATGTTTGTTTTTTATTTAACATTAATTAGTGTTTAAATGCATTGGAAAGTGTCAATGCTTTTCACCTAGCAAAATTATTGAGGTTGATTAGTTAAAAGTGTGTAACAAGAATCACTTACTGAAAGAGATAAAAGATTGATTGATTGACCCTTTCTAACCACTACTCCAACTATGTCAATCATAACTAGTCATTTCCATCTTTCCAATTAATTATTAATTAATTATGATGAGAATAATGATTAGACATTGATCACCAATTCAGAACTTATATCAGATAAATCAATTAATTCACAACTTTCTATAAAATCTTGAATACAATGTGGTAATTTGATGAGAAAGAGAAAGAGAGATCTAAATATGAGCTATCATATAGATTAGAGTTTTCTTTCTATTTTCTTTTGCTCTATAAAAGAACTCATTGAGTTTTAATTCACAAGGACTTGAGTTTATTTATTATATATCTCACTCCAACTTTTAAATTAAAATCAATTGCATTATCAAACTGTAAACTAATCAAAGAAATTTCAATTCACAACTTAGAAAACAAATACAAAGCAAAAGGCATTACAGTTCTTTACATACCACAAAATAATCGAACACATGAATAGATCTGCCACAGATGTTAATGATCATGCACACAATTGTCACATATTTAAGTGATTAAAAATCAAGAAAATAAATATGAAAAAGACTTGTAAAGCAGGCCTATTAGGATTAGAATCAAAAGTTGATCCGACAGGGAAATGATCTTGTCCGATTCAGCCACAATATTTTGCAAGTTTGAAAAGGACCACTTCTGTTCCATTGAAAATGATGGCCTGCTTGTGTGTACAAAAGGCTTCAACTTGAATTTCCCTTGGCTTGATTTCAATTTTGCACGACTCCATTCCTACATTTGAGAAAGAAAAAAAAAACATGTTTGAATCAAGCCATGTTATACATACGTATGCGTGAAATTTGTGTCCAAAAAGTTATATTTTAACTCAAATCGACTTTGAATTAAAGGTATGCTACCTCAAGCTCCTTCCCGACTGTGGCAACAATGGTATCCGGATTAGAGTCGAAAGACAAATTTACGCGGCTTGAGTTTATACAAAATTCACTTGAGTCTAGCAAAAGATGGATGCTCAAAGCATATGGACTTGATTCTTGATTAGTTTCCTCAATCTCAGATGAATATCGATCGATGATGTTGGCTCGATGGTACCTATAAATGCTCAATGTCGACTCTCCTAATTGAATCACCTCTTCAAATTGATTTCCACCACTTTGTGTAATAATCTTAGCCAATTCTCTTGCAATTATTTCGAGTTGTCCTCCTATTTTCTCTATTTTTTGACTGCACATAGATCAAAATTGAATACATAATATTGTCTAGGTTGGATCCAGTTATAGCAAATAATATGAGATTTAATCATTCAAATGTGTTTTTGAACTTGAACATGGCACGCTAATATAAGCAAAGTGATTGATTCTGTTAAGAGTTTATATTTTTTTGACCCATGGTTGATTGAATGGAACTTAGTCGTTTTAAATTCCAGTGTAACATCTATTCTAATTTGTTAGAGGAATAATAAAATGAATTTAAAAAAAAGGGTGAATTTTTTTTTTAATTCTGTAAGTTTGAATTATTGGATCAATCAGATTTTATCTTTCACTTTTGATTTTTAGTTATCCATATTTAAAAGTTACCATTTCTGAGAAAAATACTTTTTTTAATTGAGAGAACACTAAATATTTTTTAACCATAAATTTGTATTCTTCATCTAACATGCTTAAATTAATATTAAATTTTTAATTTTTTTTTTTTATTAATATGTCTAAATTCGGAATGTCTAAATTATTAATAATAATAATAATAACAAAATTTTAACTCATGTATCGAAATGAAAAATATAATTTTTATTTAATAATATTAATTTAGATATGTTAGGTGAAGATACAAATTTGTGATTAAAAAAGTTATTGTCTTTTCAATTAAAAAAATCGTTAAAATTAAAATTTTAATTAAAAAATTTACCTGTTATAGCAGGTTAGAGACTACAAAATGATAATTTTTAAATATAAAGAATTGAAAATGAAAGATGAAAAATTTAATGAAGTAAAATTAGAGGAAAAAAAAAATAGAATAGATGATCCAGCCTTGGTGTGCTAAGTTGGGTTATATACGAAAAAGTTTATCCAGCCCAAAGAATTTTATTCTGGGCTAAACCACAAACTAACCCAATTATATTCGATTAAGGCCCATCTAGTTTCCTTTTTATTTTATTTTTTAGAACAGCCCAAAGTGTCATCTTTCAGTTTCACACGCGGGCTAATTCAAAACCTGGAATTAATTACAAAATAAGTTAAGAAGTTCAAAGCTAAAACTAAAATTTGAAATAAATCTCACCGGAAAATGTGATAATTGTGGTCACCTATCGCCGCCGCAGCCTCTTCCGCAATCCGGCAGTCTCCGCCGCTCCAAACAATCTTATCGTGATCTCCATAACTGGCCGTGCAGCTCTCAACCGTAAGCCCAAATATCCTCTCACTATTGCTTAAAGCTAATCTCAACTCCTCTGTAATTATTCCATGATTTCTAATTTGAACTACTCCAAATTCTCCAACCGATCTCAACAATCTTCTCACCGAATCGTCTTCCCTCAACACAATCGATTCGTAATCGATTTCATCTAGTTTGAATCGATTGATGTGTTGAGGAAGTTTTAGCTCCGGAATTTGTAGAGATTTATCGAAGTGCTCGGATAGAATCGGATCCGCGGCGGATCGGGAGCCTTTGGCGGTGGGAATGGGAGAGGGCGGTGGCGCCGCCGCCGGCGGTGATGATGAAACGATGAATTGAGTTTTGGGAGGGAAATTGTTTTTCTCCATTGGAGGATTGAAAAATGGAAAGCCATGAGAAATGTGCTAAAGTGCATGATCAGTGATGGGGAGCACGTCTATGGCATTGATATTTACTTGCATTGCACTACTCATTTTTTTAAGCGTCAAATCCTTTGGCCCGCCATTGTTGCCCTTGAACTAAGCTAAAAGGTCTCTGTCTAGGCTATCTACATTGATGGCGGCATTGTTATTTTAATTAACTTATCGATCGAAACAAGATTGAATGAAAGATCATACATACATCATGGCCTCAACATGAGCAATTTGGACCATCGTAATCTTTGTGTATCATTACATGAACGTATATACTAACACTTGTATAATAAAATATAAGACGAAACATTGTTCCACGACATTAATTTTGTTTTAGCTTTTGAGTGTTTGGAATTGCTATTTCTGTAATTCTGATAAAGTTAATCCTTTAACAAAACTTGATATCATCACTGAGAATCCAACATATATATTGCGTTTTGAGGCAAATCTTATTTTCTTACAAGCATGAAGCATGCTCATGCTCATGCACATTGAAAGCCAAAACGCTTGAAATTTTTCACACACAAACACACCAAATTCATACAGAAAAAAACTTAAAATGTTCACACAAGCTAAGAACCATCTGATTCTTGGAAAATAAATTCACCATTTGAACTGATCTCCTCTCATCCCACTTCCCCTGCTAGATTTCCCTGGAAAACCACTCTTCTTTTTACCAGCAGACAAACACTCTGGCTCAATGTACCCAATGTTCTCTACTGCCCCCACAGTGTTGAACATTCGTTGCTTGTTTATCTCCTCCACCAGTGTTCGATGCAACAGTTGGCTTCGTATGTCCACCATTGATCCACTCCTTACCATTTTCTGCTGTCGTTTCATGCTACAATCTATCATGTTTGAACTGTTGCTGTTTCTGATTGTGCTACCTTCAAGCCCAAATCTTGTGCATTGTTTAGTCCTAGATGTGGAACTTACTTCCTTGTGAGAGCTTGACATGAATTCCTCATCGTTTTCTGACAAGTACTTCAGATTGTTGTACTTGTCTGAACCTGTCGAGCTTTGGGAGCTCGCGTCATCATGAACACTTGCTTCCTCTGCTTCAAAAGTTCATGTTGTAATTAATTCAATACATGAAATTTACTTTGATGCCCTTAATGAAACTCATTGTAGAAGCAAGTCTTTTTAAGTAGCCTCAAAATCTATATTTCCATACCTTGAAACCAATCGTGGAGAGATTTTTGTTGGTGAAAATGGGAGAAAAGGCCTGGAAGAGAATCCTGTGAGGAAGAAAAGGAGGAGGAGGAATAAAAAGGGTGGTGGGGGCTATTATCGTCATTATCATCATCTTCATCATCGTCATAGTTGATGAAACTTGCCTTCTGATGGATATCCGAAGAGCTCGAATCCTTCCATGATGGAACTAAGCTGGAGATTTCTTCATTGATCATCTTCGCAATCTCCAATGGCTCCCAATCCGAAATCTCCAATTCCTTCACCATTTCTGTTGCAACATCCAACGGAGTGTCGCCATTAATATCGAATGGGAAGTATATGTTCCTAGCAGGACCTGATCAGTAATTTCACCATTGTCAATCAACTTGTAAAGGTCAGAAAAACATGTGAGTTGAATAGATAACATACCATCTTTATCAGAAATCTGTACTTTGAGAAAGATGGTATCATCTTCTTCATTCATAGTCCCTGTAATGGACATTTTGGTGCTCCTCATCGGAGCCCCAAATGCAGAACAGAATTTCCCACTCATGAAAGCCTTCTCAGATAAGATTTTGGTGGTGAGAAATTCTTCAGCTTCTTCAATGGACAAAAATGGATCTTCCAAAAGCTCATTAGCAGATGGCCTGTTTGTAACCTTCTCCAAGCATCTGCCCACAAATCTCCGAGCTTCTGGGTCGTCTATACGGTGAAAAGACTCTGGCAACTTCCCCTGTTTTGATCGGAAAATGATGGCATGAATAAACAAGTGTTTGAATTGAATGTAGAGCCAAAATTCAAGATTTTACCGAGGTGACTTTCTTGTAAATTTGAGCAGGATTAGAGCACTCGTTATACGGATATTCACAAGTTAGCATCTCAAGAACACACATCCCAAATGAGTAGACGTCTATCAGCTCGTCGTACTCCTCGTCATATAGCTCCGGTGCCATGAACTCGGGTGTGCCTGATGTCAAAAGACAGCGCTTAAAAACCGTTGTGGTTAAGTCCAAAGTGTTAGAACCGTCGTTTATCACAGTGTTCATTAGTATAAGAACTTGAATTATGCTTTAAAATGAAAGAGTGTTAAGAACCTATAACACTATGAGCATGGTGAGAGCCATTAAGTATGGCGGCCAATCCAAGATCACCAATCTTGACCTGCCCAAGATGGCCATTAACAAAGATGTTATCACACTTCAAATCACGATGGATCACCGGAGGATCATGACCGTGCAAGTAGACAAGCCCTTCAAGAATCTGTCGAGCCCAATCCTTGATCGCACGCATGCTCACTCGCGTATACCTTTTCCGATACCTATTCAACATCACCTCAAGTCAGCTCTGTTTCATCACCTTTGAATCAAAAAAGTGATTTGTGTGGAGAGAAGAATAGTATTACTCTCTAAGGGTGCCAGATGTGAAGATTTCAGTGATGAAGTTGAAAGTTCTTCGATGAGTATCGATCCATGAGGCATGAAATTGCATTATGGAATCATGGTTGAGATTCTTGAGGAGATGGACCTCAGAGTAGAGCCTTTGAAGCTCATCAGGGGATCTTAAAACGTTGTCGAGTTTCACTTGATTCCATGCTACTTCCATTCCCAGAACTTCGTCGAATGCTCTGTACACACTCTTCATGGCTCCTTTGCCAAGAACATCTTTGAACTGCAATGATATGTGAACAAATTTGGACAATCAGTAAATACGTATACCTCTTGTTGAGATGATAAAAGAGAGTTATGTGTATGATGCCTAAAACATATCCTGTATATGTTTCTACTAAAATTGCCTCTCAAACATCAACATTATGAATCACTAATTTTTTTTGGGGGGGGGGGGGGTGTTGGGGGTTTTAATGGTCTATTTTTTTTTTCCAATTTTTATCTGATTTTAATAAGAAATTTGATTTATGACAGTAATTATTGAATGAATGCCAATATGCTCATGTGGTGCTATAAATTTGGGATTTTGATTGTTATGAGCTAAAATTGATTTATGTATAGAAAAACCACAATTTGGAACACACAAATTAATTTCCCCTCAATTTTGTCACATATATCTATTTTTCCTCCATATGACCAAAATTCCGCTTTGGAGCATCACAATTACATCTCAACATTTATGTCTGCAATTATCATCGGAAATCAAATTTCCTATTAAAATAAGACTAGAATTGAAATTTTTAATACCAAAGAATTATTTTAAAAAACATATAGTAAAGTTAATTTTAATAAAAATGGATATTTACTATGTTGTAGGTCTAACAAAGTTTATTTGTTGAACTGTTGAGATCAAACAACTTTTGATTACTTACATATTTCTCATCAGCAGATCAAACAACTTTTGATTACTTACATATTTCTCATCAGCAGACTAGTACTTGTCACTAAATTAAAAAAGAAAAAGAAATAAACAAAGTGCCATTTGTTTTTATTCTACGGCCACCATCCTCATATACAATGCTAAAGCTAAAAGTCAATACATGGATGGATTCGTACACCAGATAATTAATATCGAGCTGCTTCATTATAATATTATTTTCAAAAAAGTTTTATTTATTTCAACTTGCTAGAAATAGAATTAAAAACAACAAATTTTTGGAGCCCTCTTTGAAGATTTACAGGGAGATGAAGCTTTGGAGGATTTTAATGAGAAATCAGATCCCAAAAGTAGCAGTACTATTTATGATGCATGAAATTCACTATACCAAACCAGGAAGAAAAAAAGACAAATAATAAATAAATAAAAGATGGTTAATCATGATGAAATGAACAACTTACTCGACCATATCTTTCAGATGGATCCATTTCCACGTATAACTGCGGCTTTCCTCCATCAATGGCTTCCCCGACCCGAGTTTTAAACATGATTAAGCAGTATATTTAAACGAACGTAAAAACAGTGCCCCTTGATACCTTGAAACTTATTAACTAGGAGGAATCTAAAACTAAGAAAACACAAGTATTAAATATTGAGCAGCAAATTATACAAGGAAATTAGAGATGCTAGGAAATCCGAGGTTTTCCTTCGTGATTTTCGTATGAAAAAAGGCCAAACAATAGCCAGAAAAGCCTCGAGTAATCAATCCTCAGCATGATCCAAGCCATTCCCACAACTGTTCTTCGTGAAAACTCGTAATCCTGTGATATCATTGGTTTCCAACAAAAGTAGTAATAGATACGACTAAAACAATTTCTACAACTTCGTTTCGGGTTGGTTAAGAAATGAAGAACTAAGGCTTTCAAAAGTGATCACAAAGAGGGGCATTAATCATGAAACAAACTGAGCTTCTGAATTTGAAAAATCTGTGTCCACGTTTTGGCAGCATTATTTGTGGTTTAAGACAAAGATATAACTCTAGATTCCCAAAAGATATTCAAGAGAAAATTGGCTTATGGGTTGTAATAATAAGCACCTCAAGATTGAAAGATGTTAGATTTTTTTTGGGTACATAGAAACTGGCTTTTGGGTGTTCTTAATATTAACTAAACAAAGTAGCTAACTAAAGTGGACATTGTCAGAATAATCATAATTTTGTCTTTGTGCGCCACGTTGTCACTGTGCTGATGTTTTTGAGTTTTGACATTTTTGCTTTTTTTATTCTCAATTATTGATAACCTCCAATTTATTCAATGAAGGTAGTCGGATTTAATCTTGTATTTTTTAGATAAATTCCAGTTGATTTTTTTTTTCTATATATGTGAGTCATATATTAATTAGTAATGATATTGATTGGTGAATGACACTCGTGTGTAATTTAGATTAGGTCTTCAAGATTCTCAACTTTTTTATTGGAAGAAAATCCATATTTAGATCCTCAAATTAGTCATAATTATCTGAGTTAAATGATAAGATTTTGAATGCGAATGTTAATTATTGAGTACCAATTTCAAATTCTGATGAAATACATTTCTTTTTGTTTATAATCATTACAATACTATTATTTTTCATTTTCAAACCTACTATTATTCATGTTTTATTATTACACATTTTTCATGCCCAAAAAACACAAACAATAAATACATTTTCATTTGTTTACTTATAATATCGGTCATATAGATGTTATTAACATATTTGCATTGTCCATTGCACATATATAAGTCTAAATGATAAATAGTGGATATTGTATAATAGGAAAAATATTTCAATTTTGAAAATAATGGCAAATTTAAATACAAAATAAAAATTGACCACGGATCGATAAAAGAGGTAGAAATAGAGCAATAATACAATTTCAAGAATACTATAAATAGCAACTTGTCTCCATTTTTTTAAATCACAATTCAGTGACAGAGGCTGCAATAGGCAACCAATAGCAGACACACACTAATATTGAAGTTACTTGTAAACAATATTTGAAAATGACAAGATGTTTGACTTTATAATATTTGTAAACCCCACATTTCTTGAATTTTTCAATATATTTTTAATACTCCATAATGTACTACAGTTTTCTATGAATTATATCACAGTACAGACGCACTTAGGAACAAGTTTAACCACAAAATTTGGACTTTAATAGACTTGTTACACAGGCATACTTCAGACAGAGAAGAGACACAAGCATATCAATAATTATGAGAATTTCTATCATTGTATGAGTAAGAGATTAGATCATTCCTTCTCTATCTGGCCATAAAACCTACAAAACATATGATGATGGTAAATCAAAAGTTGTGGACCATCAAGAGTTTAATTCAACATCCTATGCAAAAAAAAAAAAAGCTCACATATGAACCTATGTTGCCAGTTATAAACCAGGAGAAAAAGTTGCAAAAACCAACCAAAAACATGTTAAAGTTACAACAGATTCAAAGAGCACAAAAAAGGCATGAAAACGACCGTTTTGAGTATCTGTGACAAGCACCAAAGAGGCAGAAACCTCGGGCTTTCTGGTCCATCCATCAGAAGGACAATGGAGGGAAATCATCTTCATCTTTGAGACGGTATGACGATATCCTACATGTTCAGAGCATAAATCCCTCAAACAGAAGACCAGCAATATCAGCCAACCTAAGACACTTGTATGTAAATATTTTTATTCGGAGATTCTTTTACCTATCCTGCTCCCGGTTCAGTCCAGTTGGCGATCTTTGAGACCCCGAGAATGTTCTGGGGGACGAAGAAACTGGTCTTTGTGCCCTACTGTTTTCAGACAACTCAAATTCAATGACTCCCTCCGGTTGGATGAACAAAGCATTTGGATTAGGGTACCCGTTCTGACGAGGAGAAAATGTTAGGTAGCTATCAGAGGGACTATGCATCACGGTTTTGTCAATGGGGGCTTGAGGCTGTGGAAGTTCATGGCTGCTTCTGTCCATCATGTTCGGCCCTGTTAATATCATGTTTCGCCCATTGATAACTGTGGGCCTTATCAGCGCTTGATTCCTTCCTTTCATAGCTGGAGAGTGGATACCTTGCGGGGGTAAATTCTGGAAAATAATACAAAACAGCACTGATTAAGTAAAAGGATGCTCAATTGGTTAAGGAAATATGAAGGGATAACACATGAGACAATCAGTCATTTAATACTCGATTTAATCATGATTTTGTCAATTGGGAGCAAACTTTTAGCCAATCACATCATTTGCATGTCACCAAATATTGCACTCATTTCACAAACTGGCCAAAATTGCACCAAACTAACAAAATCATGGCTAAATTTGAGAATATTTAGAAAACTATTACGCATTCAAATAAACATAAAAAATCAGTGTAAGTGGCATACCGATACCATATTTGGGAAATATGTTCCTGTCCCTCTGGGTTTTGGCGCATCCTGCCCATACGTGATACCTGGTAATAGTACGGGTTGTTGCATACCATAGACGGCCGGATTTGGATGGAAGTTGGCTGGATTTGGATGGAAGTTGTTATGAAGTTGATGGGAAAACCCGTTCTGCTTATAACGCGAATGAGGTAGGAGATTGTCCCACGAGCTATTGCTCCCATAAGGAGTAGGAGGCATTGGTAAAGAATGCATATCTAAGCTACGTTCATAGCACCATCGACCATGCTGCAAGTACTGGAAGTACCTCCCGTAATCTCCAGTGAGATCCAATGAGTTTACAGATTCTGGTATGCCATTCATACTCACTAGATCCTGGTCAAAGTCCACAGGACCTGGATCCCCTGAAAAAGTAGACAACTCTTGTTCACCAATAACATCCCTTGCTTTACTTGAAGCCACTGCTTCATCTTTGTCAACCACAACTCCTCTGCCATCAGATCCTGAAGCATTATTTTCACACTTATCCAAATTATCTGAATCTTGGCTTCCATTAGAAACAGTGTAATCATGCCATTTGGACTTCGGGAAAAACAGGTGAGGTGCAAAAGTGGGCTTTGGAAATACACTGACACTCTCCTTCGGACTTGAAGTTCGATGTTTGGATGTAGCAGTAGAAATTTTAAGGCTTGCAAGACCAGAGGTGGTAAGGTCATTTGAGTCTCCACACAAACGAGCACCTAGATCGTCGTCCTTACATTGCTGGCCCCCATCCAGACAACAGGGCTCTCTGTTTTCTGTACTTTGTATTCTTTCAATCCCATTGAGACAATCTTGGGACGATTTACCTGAGCTAGACTGAAATTCTCCAGCATTTTCATCGTATTCGTCGAAGTTGTGAGGTTTACGCAACCCAACCTCATGACTGGGCACTGGAAAGAGGGATCTATTGCAAATTAGTGATTGGTCAATATCCTGACCATCAGGCCTCTGTCCACCTCCATGTCTTGCCATGGTGTTTGCAAAGAATCTAGGAAGCTCATTAGCAATGGAGCCTTGAGACTGCATAAGTATCCGAGAAAGTTTTCTAGCCCCATAAGAAAAAGCACTGCGTATGCGGTAGAAGTTCCCTGTACAGAACACAGTAGTTAAAGCATTAACAGAAGAAGCAACCAATCAAGAGAGTGATGGGATCTTAAAGAAGATGGGTGCCATTGAAAATGTAGAGAAAAACAGAAAGATATTATTTTTCCAGGAAGATGCAGTTTGTTGTATTCATCTCACAAAATTCAATGGGGTCGACATTTAAGCATTCAAAAGGTCAAACAATCATGGCCTAAAGTTGTCCACTCTCAACAAACAGGAAAACCATGCTTTCATTAAAGTGCGGTAACAAAACAACTCATACCTTTGCTGACACTACGTCCGAGATTATTGTTCTCTTTCAGCGGATCAATTATGTTAAGATGCTTCAGCTGAAATCCACGCAACTTTTTGTCACCGCCTCTAGAAGGGACTGAAAACATATCAACACAATAACTTAAGAAATCTCGGCTCAGCAGTAAGTCTCTGTCACTATCTTCTGGCATCTCAGCTGTAAAACAGAAAACAGAATGGGCATTTAAATGTTAATCGTAGCATCTTCATTATGTTAACATGGAATTCCGATCAAAAACATGCTGCTCACCAACAATAGCCGGAAATGAAGAAAGGAGAATAGGCCCATTTAAGCTAATGCAGTAGGTCTCCCAATCAAATTTGCTGAAGTAATCAAGAAACTTGTATAGTACCTAAGATAAAAGTTATTAGGTTTGCAGTAGGTCTCCCAATCAAATAGAAAAATGAATTTACTCAGGAAGACTCACAGCTAAAGGCCCATCTAATGTTGAGTGATAAAAATGGAAAATAAATAGCACCAACGTCTCCAAAGCATACGTAGATATCAACCCATGGTAAGCACCAAGGATTCGACTTTCATAGTAGCACCATGCCTTGATTAGGATAATACTGCGTTTAAACAGATGATCTTTGCCAATGAGGCTGTCAACCTGAAATGAAAAATATTGTAGTTTAGCTGTTGCATTTAAAATCTACGAATCAACTTTCATATACATGAAGCAAATGAATTTACATAAAGAAAATGAAACTTGCTTTAATGTAGTTTTATAATTCTCATAAGACTAAATCGCAAGGAAGAAAGGTATTGACAAAAAAATAAATGATTAAAATTATGAGACAAGTATTCTTGCATTAAATGTGGGGACATGCAAAAGCAGGAAAAATTGAAGACATCTATTCTATTAGAGAACTAGATCTCCATCAAGTTTATATCTCATCATTAAAATGGCAAAGAAGGCAATGCAAAGCGCTGTTTGTATAAAAAATATTTGTGTGGATACTAAATATATATGTGTGTGTACATTGGATAAAAAAAAGATATGAATTCAAACTAGTCAAGTATGAGTAAGTAAAAAAAAAAAAAAAAAGCATAATTCACTGACTGCATAGGAAAAGTTACATCTAATGAGCCAGGAATAATTTTTTCGATTCATCGAAATATGAAGTGTGTTAATCAACAAATAAGGAATAACTAAAGCATCAGTTCTAATTTTTAATCAGCATTCTGGTCTAAATAATTAAATAAGGCTCTCAATCAATTGGATGTCAAATTGCTATAGAACATAAATTACCTGCTCGAGGAAGCATAAAGTACAAAGGCCCCCGATTTGATTGAAGGATAGATCAACAACAATATCTTGAACAATACATTTCACAAGCTTAACCTGCCACATGGTCGCTGTTTTATAAGGGTGGGAAACTATACATAAACTTCCATGAAATTCAAATGATGCATACCGGAACCTTGAATAAATATTGGTCCAACCTTCATCAAGAAAGTAACAATAAGAAACAGTATGCAATTATACTCATGTAGTTCATATTATTATCTAAAAGAATCAATTATCCCCAGTTTCAATATTCTGATGATACAAGGTAGTAGAATTAAGCGATTAAAAAGGTTTTAAAGCTCAAACCAGGTATCAGAAATTTCAATCTCTAAAAAAAAAAAGGAAACCATTATATTTACTGGAATAAAAGATCCAAGACTGAAACCATAGGCACGTACCAAGGTCATTATTCAGCTAAAACTGTTCTGAATGGAAAATGAATCAAAATGAAATTAATATTTGCATTAAAATGAAAGGAAACTAATGCAAAGTTAACTCGTTTTAAATTTTTTAGTAGATCGGATGAGCCCAGCATCACGCTAGCAGCCTTCCCCACTACTTTCCTTTTTAGAAAAATGCATCTAAAACATTGAGCCACAAGAATCATTATTATCTGGGTTAGCAGATATGGAAAGAGTAGTATATATTATCTCTGCAACACTCAGTCAAAAAATCGTAAGGTCGAGCAAATAGTATTTTTTAGGTCAAATCTACGTGTTAGTCCAGGAATCTTTACCAATAAATGAGTGACATGCATACCTCAGCACGAATGAGCTGGACATCCTTTACAAGAAACTCCGCTGCTGTATTTTTCTCTTCGTCTTCAAGAACAGCTTTCATATCATCAGCCAAAGTATCTTCAAGATTTGCACCACCAAAGGCAGTCAAATCAATGTCTCCATCCGGAAGATAAGTTTTCAATGGCACAGATCCGTATGGGAATACCTGCAGAAAGTCCAAACCTATGATCCAACAAATATAAATCTAACTAAATGTTTGTTTTAGCAGTTTCCTCTCCAACTGGTAAGAGAAACCAGAACAAGGTAAGATACAAAGAGCAATGTTAATTACCTTACAGCAAACCAAAACTCTTATTGCAGAGCATAACATTGACCAAGTGCAACGTATTGTTAGTTTATAGAAGTTAAAATAGTTCATGCAACATCATATTAGTTCATTAAAAGCTAATGTTATATATCGACAAATACCAATAGCGACAAATATACACATATAGAATAGCCTTAATAATAACTGATTACGGTCCATACCACGTAATATAAATTACAGCTATCTCTAATTACCTTAATGACAATTTTCTTGAATCCAGATCGAAGACACAACAACTCAACTGATCAAGCATTTCTACAACTCTTGGATACAATTCGACAAGTAACTTATCCAAAGATTTCAAACACCCCATATTACTCAACTTTTCTCCACGCATCACCTAAACAACTCCTTATCTTGTAAAGCCAACATTCCACTCTTTGGACATTTTTGGGCATTGATCACACTCAAATTCAATTAATCAGAACTACATTTACCATAAAACTCATCCCATCATATCAATCAAAAGATACTCATGCATGCAAGCCAAACTAAAAATTCACAGAGTACAGAGTGAAATCACAGAGAACCAGTGATCTCTACAGTACACATCAAACACCAATCACAGAAAACTAACACAGACCAATACCCTAATGCAAGATTCCTCAAACCACAAACAAAACACATATGCATAGAATGTAAATGTATGAACATATCAAGTGGAAGAAATCTATTAGAAAGAGATAAAAAAAAATTAAAAATTAGTAAGAAATTCCACCTCTGCACCAAGACCATTTCTGATTAATCTCTGAATATAACGAACAACCTCTTCTCTCCTCTCTTCAGACACAGGAGTTGGTTGGACCTTCCCGATTATTTCACGCGCCGCTTTATCAGCCGCCGCCCAATTCTCTGCTCCAATCTCTATTGAGTTTGGCTCCAAAAACGACGTCGAATGCAAAGCCACCGCCGCTCCACCATCCCCCGGAAGATCACCCATTTAATTCTCTTGAAAAAAACCAGCTACTTCAAATAATCTATACACAGAACAATTCAAACCCAATACACATCACACAACATCAAAACCACTCGATCAGAAAACCATAATTAAATCGAAAAAAATCCGAAAAAAAGAAAAGAAAAAAAGATGCTTTCTTTTTCCTCGCTGTGTGAAACGGGAAAAAGGGTTTGAGGAAAAAAAAGAAAAAGAAAAAAAAAAAAAAAAAAGATGCCCAGAAACAAAGAAGCGAGTTTTTGGAGAGTTTAAGGAAAGACACGACTGTTGAGTTTTGAAGGTGTTTATGTCTGTGTTAGGTTGGAGCAGAAACAAAACGAGCTTAAACACACAAATCCGTAAATTTCAGTCAGATTTTGAATGTTAATCTGTGTATCCAATCATTGATACACTCTACCAACTCTCAGATCATTGGATATACATATACATTTACAGCCTTGCTATGATTTTTCACCACCGGTTACGCCGCTCCCTTTTTTTCTTTTTTTCCTCTTTTTCTTTTATGCTGATTATATATAAAATTTTAAATAAGCAATTTAGCAAATTAGTGCTACTAACCCTAGTTAAAAAGTGCCAATAAGTTTTTGATTCTCACCTATCCTGTAGTAGAAATCAAGTTAATGCATTGCAATAATGTTTTATTTCCTTATTTATTTTTTGGTTATTCGATTTAAATTTCAAATATAAAAAAAGGGATATAGGGATTAATTAAATGATTGTTTAAAATTTGGAGTGTTGCGTAGCAGTATGTATGGATAAAGATTTTTGGTCTGTTTGTTTGAATGTGTCGCAGCAGCAAGGTAGCTGGCTTTATTCCATGTTTATTTCAAAGAGTTCTATAATGAGATTGAAATTGACTAGGTAGCAATGCTTCTACAAGTGAAATAAAGCATGGTGGTTATATTGGGTTATAAAATTTATCCATCATTTGTGTATATACTCTACGATGAAATGTATTAAATTTTTAATGAATACACCTTTTTTTTTTTTCAGTCAAACAATTAAAGGTGTTAATTTTTAAATGAAATTACCAATAGGCCATCATGTATCAAATTTTTGGTTTGATTTGAAGTGAATCGATGATTAATTTTTTTATCTATACTATTTTCATTTTTAATATTTTTTTTTCAAAAATATGAGCAATAAATATTATTAAATCATCATTAAAATTAGAAATTTAAATTATATGGTATGTGGACAATCTGAGATTACTGGATAATTTAAATAATTTAAAATTATTTTTAAAAATTGGAAGTATGAAGAATTTTAAAAACTAAAAAAAAAAAACCAACTAAAACCTCAAATAAAAATTACAATATTATAAAATACAAAATTACAATATATGTCTAGAACATTATGTAGATAAATCTGACATACTTACAAGAAGAGTTAAATTATGGAGATTGTTAATATAATAAAAATCCAACTAAATCTGAAAATATCACAAAACACTTAAGATTATGCAATAAAAAAAATTACAAGATAAACATAGAAAGAAAAAAAAAAGAGGTTTCAAGTAATTACAAAAAGTTTGAAAATTATTAATATAGTGAATAAAATTCAACTAAAATCTGAAAAAAAAAAAAACAAAATTAGAATTTGTTTGGGAAATTACTGAATAATTTTAACTTTTCTAAAAATTTGACATACGATGATTGTACGAATAATTTGCATATGGATGAGTGTAAATTTAACTCATCAATTATAAAGTTGACCCACCAAAGACTTATATTAGGTGATTAGTAAAAAGGGATGCGTTTTCTACCACAATTAGAATTACAATGACAAATCATTTTTTAATTATAATAAATAATTTGTTTGCATTAAATTTAGAAAATGACAATATTATCCTCGTTGAGATTCACTCAACTATTTTGAACTTTGAACTATACACATGCAAGTGAAAAAATTAGTTTAATTTTTTTACTTAAATTGTAATATAAAAATAACAAAATTATGCGTTATTGTAGAAATTAATTTTATGATACAAAAAGTTATTATATAAGAATCATCCAATAATGTAAAAACAAAAATCTTTCATGAATGTTGTTGGGCCCCTCACCTGTTCTTATTTTGCATAAAAGTATTGTTTAAAAAAAAAAAAAAGGCTTCCTGCGCCTAATAACAGTCTAAACTCTAATGAGCGGACGTGGGGTCTCCCACGCGCTTTAAAGGCGTGTCTACAAAATTTTTGGTTTGATTCCTTCATTTGTTTATATATTATTCCTCCCAATTTTGGGCAAAATTTTGCATAGTATATAAGATCGAATCTCATTTTGTGTGACGAATTTCGTCCTATCAATGCCCTTTAATAAAGTCAAACGTAATAATTTTAAAATTAATATTAATTTACTATCTAATTTATTATATTTTTTTTAATAAGTGTTTAAATTCGAATTTTTTTTCAATCATTAGCATTTATTCAAAATTTTCCAATCGGTATCTGAATTCAATTTTTTGATATATTAATTTTCTGACCAAAAATTCATCAAAATATTTGAAAATACAATTCACCTTCAATTATTAATAAAAAAATGCATGATCATATACCAAAATAACTAATATTCATGTATAATTATAACATTTAGGGCAAAGTTTTAGGTGAGACCGTCTTACGGATTTCATTCTATGAAATGAGTCGGGTCGGGTCGGACATCAAAGATTATGTAATATTTTTGTATGTATTGGGTAATATTTTTCTATATATTAGATAATATTTTTGTATTATAGGATGCATTTTGTGTGTAAATATCCTATATAAAGTTATTAGTTTTGTCACATACAAATATTAATTCATTTACATAAAATTATTGTTGCTTCATTTTATTGAATATAATGTAAATGTATTACTTTCACCACGTAAAGATATTGACCATATTGTTATACCTTCAAAAATTAACGACCTCGAAGTATAATTAAAAAAGAAATCAAGAAATCCCTTGGTAAATATCTGCACAAACCACCAAGCTCCGAGGTGGATCCTAGCCCGACCACAAGCAAACATGTACAGGATATGATCCCGAGTCATAGGCCGGAACGAGCACCAACCAATTTCGAAATCTACCGACCTCATACCATTAGAATGAGGACCAACACCTTAAAATGGCTGGCCTCACACCACCGATGTCAAATGTGGTATCAAATATTCAGCCAACAATTCCCTTTTAAAGTCACACTAAGATCAATGGCATTGTCATTAATATCAAAACTACTCAAATATGGTAAGCTTCCTCAAATCAAATCAAGGGATTATAGTCATAAATTCATCCAAACTCTCACAACTATATATATAATGCATTTATTGAAATAGGGAGTAGTTTAACCAACAAAAAAAACACGATGTGAGATAAGAAATATCCGAGCTCCAAGCTTTATATCATGTCTAGACCGACCCGGTCTAACTTAAAGACGCAATTGGAGTCTTGAGGATCCGGAATCCATATACACTGCAGGTTTATATCAACACTCCTTGATTAACCTTCATAAACTAGATTATGACGATATTTGTTGGAATAATATTGATTGTTTGGCCAAAAACCTAATTGCTGTATTTTATGCGTCAACACACATAATGTAAATATACTCATTTACTCAAATGTATTACTTTGTTTCACTTAAAAATAGTTTTATTATCTTACTAAAATATATTGATTGTATCACATAAATGTAGTGGTTGTATTACGTAAAAAAAGTACCCCATTTAATTGAAATATAACGTAACAGTAATACTTATTTCACATAAATGTATTAATTATATAACATAAAAATATTACTTTATTTACTTAAGGTATTACTACTTTATTTTACTTAAAATAATGGCTTATTATTATATGAAAAATATTAGTATATCATATAAAATTATAATTGTCTTATCTAAATATATCACTTCATCTACGTCAATGTATAACTTCATTTTAGTAATATATAACGTAAGTGTATTATTCACATAATTAAAATATATTATATATGTCAATGTATTACTTTATTTTAATAATATATAACATAAGTGTATTATTCACATAATTAAAATATATTATATATTTGTCAGAATACAAATAAAGAAGAAAAAATGTGAGCACAATCAACTAACACATAAAGTGTTTGTGACTTGTGAATGCATATGTAAATGTAAAAATGTGTTGAGTCGAGTTGCACAAATTCACCAACTACATAAAAATTTTTATGAAACAATAACTATGCTATAAATTATATATCTTGAAATTTTTATATCACATGTCTCTCCAGTAACATGTTTATATCATATGCCAAAATTTTATGATTTTGAAAAAAAAAATATTTGATTGACTATTTTTTTTTCAAAGTTTCTAGTACATTTAATTATCTCTTATTTCTGAAATTCAATTTTTTAAAAATTTCTATGCACAATTAACGTTTTTATATTGGTCTCAAATTAATGAAGACTATTTAATAAATTTTTCTCTTCATGTCTTATTTCTAGAGATTAATGCCAGATTATTATTTAGTCATTTCATTTTTTTAGCATTCCTTAAATATTTGTATACTAACTATCAAATATTAGGATATTTTATTTCAATTAATTATTAAGAACAATTTAATAATTTAATATATTTACTTCATGATATTTATATTCTTATTTGAATAATTAATTATTTTAAAATATGACTTAAAGTAAATATATTTAGTTATATTATAAAAGGGTAAATTTCATAATAAAACTCAATTTATAAATTAGTTCTCAATTCTAGATCAAATTTTAAAGTTTCTCAATAAATGACTTAATTTTACATTTTTTTCTCAATTTAAGGCTTGAAAATTAGATTGAGTTCTCAATTCAAGACAAAATTTTATTTTCATTTTCATTTTTTTTTTATTTATATTTTAATATGTATTTATAGTTTAGATAAATTAAGACAAATTCATGCAATTTTGGAATGATCTTCATCCGACTTGTATTAATTTATATATATATATATATATATAATAAATGCAATTCAAAAAATTAAGATTTCTTTATTTTCTTAATTTTATGAATAAAAGTATTCTAAATCGATTTTAATATTAATTAATTTAATATAAATTATATTTTATAAATCGAATTAATTATATTTTTTTCATATAAATTAAGATAAGTCGGATAAAAATTATTCTTAAAACACACTAACTTGTCTTAATTTATCCAAAATATGAATACATATTGAAATATAAATAAATGTATAAATATAAATAAAAAAGAATATGAAATTTTATCTTGCATTAAGAACTCAATCTAAATTTCAAGCCTTAAATTGAGAAAAAAATGTTAAATTGAGTCATTTATTGAAAAACTTTAAAATTTGGGTTCAAAAATTGAGAACTAATTTATAAATTGGGTCTTGTTATGAAATTTGTCATATTATAAAATATTTGTGACAACACAAAATGTGTGTACACCAGGTGCATAGGTTAGGGATCCGTGCAATTTGAATTACTCGACCTTAAAGTGATTTTATACTCTCTCATGCGTTCCATATCCGTGTCCACACTCTTATTTCACACACGCAATCTTTATGTTATGTAGTTTAACTTTTATATTTGTATTACAAACATATAACCTTTCAAACTTTTATGCTATAATAATTTAACATTTATGTTATAATAATATAATTTTATATTTTTTTAAAGTTAAAATACAATATAAAAATTATGATATTTATATATAAATGTTATACAAATATAACATAAAAATGCATTTATTATAACATAAAAATATATCTATACTATATGAATTTTTATATTGATAAAAAAATATAATTAATATTATTTAAAAAATTATTATATTTATACATAAAAATTGTACTACCATCATATAAAAGTTATTGAAAAAAATATTAAATATAATTTTAATGCGAACACGCTCATACATCATACAATGGGGCACAAAAGTGCTAGTGAGCGATGTAACGACTTCTTGGTAAATGATGAGACTGACAAGTTAATGGAAGTTGTGAGTCTCAAATGTTTTAACAGCTTTTCTCACTTTCTACTCTAATTTCTTCCGATCAGCGACCGGCGAAGCCATGGAAGGAAATTACAAATCCTCCACTTCAATTGCTGTGTTGTTTGTGCTTTTACTGAGTTCAGGAATACCGAGTTCACTCGCATATCGACCCGGAGACATAGTTCCCATGAGTCGCATGGGGCAGTATCACTCTGTAATCCTTTCATCTATAAGCGATTTTGGTTTGAAATTGATTTTTTAAATGATCCCTTTCAGTTATCTTTTATCTCTTTTGATTTAAAATCGCAGATGAGAACCGTTTGGCATGATATGATCGGCAGGCATTGCGCAATCTTCGCCGTTAATCGTGAGGTCAGTTTATTTAATTAGGGTTTGTTTTTAATTTAGGAATTCTCGTGTGGAATACCTAATTTCTGCTGAATTGTTGTACAGGCGTTAATTCCAATTCCTAAACCCACTGGATATACTGGAGCTGATGCGTACAAAATGTATGTCACTAGTCCTCTCTCCTATTGTTATTTGGTTTTAGACTGGTAATTATAAATTGCCATGAAATCGTATGAAAGTGTATGAAGCAATTTTTTCGAAGTGGAGCTTTTTGAATTGCTCTGTTGGTTATGCAAGTTCCGTTTATGGGTATATTGTTGAAATTTATTTGGAGCGATCATTGGAATTTATGTTAGGTACTTCATAATGATTTGCTAAAACTAGTTGCTTGTATTTGGTAGTTGTTTTTATGACATTTTACTAATTGAAGTTGTTAATTTTGGATATAAAATCAGCTTTTGGCAGAAAGCATGTTGTCTGATAGGTTGTGATTTAGAATTAATTTTGGCTGTGGTGGAAGCCTTTCCCCTATGAGGTATATTGTAGCTTTGATATGAAATGATGAAGATATTTTGCACATTACTTTAACTTTGGTGGTAGTATGATACTTAAGTTAATGGCTGCTTCCATCACTTCAAAAAAGAGAGTGATGGTAGTAGTACCTTGTAATGATAAGTGGACCAGACCTATAATAGTTGGAATCCATTATACGGTTAATTTTGTGACAGACTGATAGCCAATGCAATAGTGATGTTTTTTTTAGCTCAGACTAATATCTTCTTAGTGGATAGTCAAGTGTTTTCCTGACCTGAGAGATTTGTACATTAGCATTCCAATCTGTCAGTATATCATGCCCTTATTTTTATATTACATTTCTGTTGGATGCTATCTGTAGTTGAGCCTTTCATGTCAAGTTAATGGGACAGTGGACCCCATCTCTGGATGGTCAGCCGTCATCTTAATGGTTATAATCATTTGAGTAAGTATTTGTATTAAGGCTGAAAATGATTGAAATGCAGATCATTCCAAGTTGGACAAGAAAAATTTTATGTTCCCTGGCTTTTTGTGATCAACCGGAAGAGTTCTGAAGTCCCAATGGTTGAGATGCATCTGGTAAGGCCTTGTTTTATTGAAATGTTGCTCATATGGTAATTTTGAATCTGATGCCCTTTATATGGTTTTCTGACGATATAGGAAATGATCTACTTTAAGTATAAATTGACTTTGATATGACTTTTGATTTCATGAATCCATTTCCTTGCTATCTGGAACCTGAGATTTTTAGACTTACTTGTTGAGTTCTAACTGAGAGAATGTTGAGCTGGCATATACTGATGTCAATTTGTGTGTTTGTTAGTCTGATTTACTAAGCTGATGAAAGTTTAATGTTTCTTTCCAGAGGTACTCGGGAGCTGATTTGCTTGGTGTCACTGCAAAAGTTATAGATATGCCCCACAGCTGTATGTTATTCTCTCTTACATAGCTTCTTCATTCCTCAACTATGAATCTTTTTAAGTTTCCCATTTGTAAATTGAATTTTGGTGTCTTCTTTAAATAAATATGCAATCACTTCTAATATTTGAGCTACTTCATAAAGAATTTATATCAGCCCAACAGTTTGATATTTATCTCATCACCTTGATAATCCTGTGCTTTGAGCTTTGTTCTACTCTTTTTTCTAAGATTTCTTTGAATTCTAACTCGAATTTATCATTGTGACCAAAATGTTTGATACTGATGGCTTATGTATATATGAAAGTTCTCTTAGTCTCCAGTACTATTTTAAATAGAAGATAGTAAGTGCATACTTATATGAAGGTAATCCACTCTATTTGGAAGACGACTTGGTTATCTGCAATAATTCTCCATAGAATCTATGCCAACTATTTCTTGATAAATGTTATTTTCAACAAATAATAACTATTTTGATAATCATCCAATATGAACCAACATGAATATATCTCTTTTCCAGATTTTCATATGGTTTATTGTATCACCATGTGTGGAATTGTGTGAGCATAGTTGGTTGTAGGATGGTATCTGAAGGTGTTGATGTGCCAAACTTGTGCTGCACCAATGCTTGACTGTTTTGAAAGTACCTTCTGTTCTTAGGATATATATTATGCTCCTTAAGTTTTGCATGTTTGTTGCATGTTACTGTTATATTGTCATGTTATATTCCTTCTAGTCAAAGTAAGCATGCCACAGCAAAAAGTATGTATCATCATTTGTTTGTTAACAATATTGGAGGCCTGGGGTGGATGATCTGTAACTTAGTATCATTCATTTATGCATTTGCATCTGTATCTGCATCTTTCATCTTTGATTGTGTCCATCATACTGTTTAATATCTGAAGACTGAAGTCTCTCATCAAATCTTATATTGAACAGATGTAGAACTTCACCCAGACATCCGTAAACAATTTTGGGATCAGCAACATTGGCCAAAACACATTCTTGTCAGATACACATGGTAAGTTTCTGTTTCTGTCCTTTAGCTGTAATGGATGGGTTTTTCAGGTACTCAGGTTAATCAGGTGTAACTTCAGAATCTGCCAGCACTGGACAATGCCTGCAAATGCATTTATTATACTTCCGGAACTAGGTTATGTGGAGATAGTCTTATAGATAAAATATGATGTGAATGATAAATGTATGATGGATAAAATTCTTTTGTGCCCATTCCTGATCCCATCATTGGACATCTCTTTGAATTTGTTTCTTGTGCATGATGGGCGTGCAATTAGACCAAGCCACTAGTAGCTACTTGAATAACATGCATGGCATCTCTTTTGAACAGAGCAAAATTGTTTATCAATATGGTTCCTGAAGCTCCTTGATTTTGTTTGGAGATGTGAATGTCAATGTTGTCAATTTCCAGTTTCCAGTCTCCATGTTCAGTTACATATTTTTATGATTCATGTTTTGTTTTATGGTAGAACATTTTTGTGACTATATTTTCTGACTATCAGGGAAGAGCAGTCAGAGATAGATGTGGCTTCTGGATTTTATGTTCTCTTTGGATCAGGTAAGTTACTTTATAAACAATCAACTGGAAAGCTGTACGGTTTTTGATGTGTTATACATTTCATAGCAGTTCCGTGACTAGTTAATTGCTTTGATGTAATGCCTTCAGTTAGTTATGGCCCCCAAGTGTTCCAGTTTCGCTTTTTACGTTTTTTTTAAACATTTTATATGTGCTGGAGTTATTATTATTTTTTTTTTTACTCCTAAAACTTTGCAATTGTTCACAACCAGGGCTGATGCTTTCCTTCATTCTCTCAATCTATGTTTTGCAATCATCACGAGATAAATTGGCAAGGTATTATTTCCCTCCCAACATAATTCATGCTTCAATCTTCTAGCTAGTTTTGATCATTAAGACATCACAGTGTTTATGATTTTTATTAGCTGCATTTCCAAAGTTGACCTTTTTTTTTTTTTTTTTCTTCTTCTTTGGCTACTTTAAGGTTTGTGAAGGAGACAGTGGCTGACAGCAGTATGCCTGCTGGAGGTGTTGCTAAAGTTGAATGATCTTTTCTTAAAACATAAGGTTCACCCCTCGACAATTGTCAATGTTTTCCCCTTCATTTATTTTCTGAACTATGAGTTTGTTCATCATGCAGAGCTGGTCAGTGCGTGAGCAAACAAAAGAGCATGTTTGTAGGGATTTAAGAGGTATGCCTAATGAGATTATTTGATAAAAAGGATCACCGAAACTGAATGGAAATTGATGGCGTGAGAAAATTTGTTCCAGTTTTTGCTTCAGCTGTGTTTACTTAATCAATCATGAACTAGACTGAAATTCAGCATCATAATATGGCTTCAACGAAAGGTAACAACTCGAATGTTTTTCTTTCTTCATGTGGTGAGTTTTTTGTATCAAGATGTTATATATTAAACTATGAATAGGCCCTAATCAATCGCCTCTGCATATTTGTATCACGAGAAAGTAAGGATAGAGGCTCATTTGACGTATGTAGTGTGAAAAATATATACCTGATTGACTGTACGCGCTATTGGCTATCGTTTTCAAGGTTTTTAATTTATTATTATTATTTTTTTTTTTTTGGGTTTCATAACTGAACACATCATGCATTTGTATCGGGCAAATGCCTACAATAGGATGAAACCGTTGTCATTGGATACAAAATGCTTTAAAATTTCCTCATAATATCATAGGGTAAATTACTCTTTTGGTACTCAAATTATAACCTTATTTCAATTTTGGTATCCCTGTGTCCATGACTGACAAAGTTGGTACCTAATTTTTCAAAAAATCACATTGCATACATTTTGTCAAGTTTCCATCCATGGCTTACATAGTTGGTATCTAATGTTTCAAAAAATCATATTGCATACATTCTGTCAAGTTTCCGTCCAAACTTGATGAAAGTTAACTAAGCTTAACAATGTGGAGAGAAAATTGTCTCTTCTTCCCCAATTTCATTCTGCAACTTCGAACATGCCCCATTTCTTTCTCCTCTCTTCAATCTCCGGCAGATTTTTACCTTTCACTCCAAATTTCCATAACCCTCTTCAATACCACAATCATGAGGAGGAATTATTGTCAATCTTCAAGCTCCAATTGACCTGTTTTTATGAATCATCAAACTGTATTGTGGGTGTGGGATAGAACTTCCATTGAAGAACTCTTGGGACGCCTAATAAATCTACTGGAGATTGAAGAGAGGAGAAAAAAAGTAGGGGAAAATTCTGCTAGGCCTCTTTAAGAATTCATCATTTTTCCAATTGGCGGTTAAGGCTTAAGGGGTCTGTCTTTTATTGGATACTCGAAAAATTTCAGCGAAATTGGATTTGGATGAACAATGGTTGTTTGAACAAGTTACCCATGGAATACTACATACTACATTTATTTGAAAGGATTCAGATATTTGTTATGTTATTCGACAGAGGATGGAGTTGATTAAACAGTCCTGGAAACAGTTGGAGTTGTTTTAAGTGCATTGTAATGTCGGAGTGCTCCATGAAAGTAGAATGCAGTTTTTGTGCATAACAATTGAGGACCATTCTGAATAGGCTCTTAGTAGTGTTTTGGTATTTTTCAAAGCAATGTGGTGTTTGTATGATTGTGTATTCCTAAGAATTCTTAACATGTGATTAAATGATAGCAATTTAAGTGATTTTTTATAAATCTACGAAGATTGGAGAGAGGAGAAATAAATTAAAATATATTCGAAGTTACAAAATGAAATTGGGGGAAAATGCAGCAATTTTGGCCTCCAAATTAATAGGATTAGTTAATTTTCGTCAAGTTTGAATGGAAACTTGACGGAAGATATGCAATGTAATTTTTTGAAATATCGAATACCAATTTTATAAATCGTAAAAATAAAGATATCAAATTTTATAAATCGTAAAAATAAAGATATCAAAATTGAAATGAGGTTATAATATAAGTACCAAGTAATTTACCTTATATCAGAACTTGCCAAATTAAACAAAGAGCTGCCTGATTGTGCTTATAAACTATTTAAAACATTTATAATTTATAAGCTTCTTAGGAGTCTTTTAGTAAAATTTTAGATTATATCTTGTATCATCTTAAAATAAGACATTTGGCGCGTTTAAGCTGTATCTAGAAGAAAAGAAAAGGAAATCTATCTTATTTTTAAATAAGATGTTATTTTGACAAAATTTACATATTCCAATCATTTTATTTTATCCACACATTAACAAATTATTTTTAAAATAAGATAGGAAAAATGACCAAATATACCACTAAATATATAATCTATTATCCATTTTACCATCAACTATATTTTTTATATCATCAAATATAGTTTTTTTATCCATTTCTATTCCTTTTTTATTCCAAATTAAAAGTAACTTATTGATGAAATGATGTGGGACTGAGTTTGTGTTGTATATTTTGTAGATTGATTGGATTTGGTCATGCAAAGCTTATAGGTAAATTTTATTTTTTACACTTTATTTTTCTACTTTGTAGATTGATTGGATTTGGCCATCAAAAGCTTACACAGAAATATTATGTTGCACAATTATTATTTTTGTATAATGTTTCTTCCACAATTTCGTAAAATACAGTAATGTAGGAAAAATATTAATTTAATTAAATTTCGTGAAAGAACACTTTAAGATTAATTTCGTGAAAGACGTTTAATTAATAAATATGAATAAGTCAAAATATGATTATTTTTAAATATGGAATAAGTCTTACACCGAAAATATTAATTTTCATGATATTAAGGGCTAATTTCTCTTTTATGTTATTTATTTATATTTTATCAAACTTATTTAAAGTAACTTTGTCTTACACGAAATTGATTTTAAATGTTTTCCTAAGAAATTATATGTCCTACACAAATTTTGAAGATTTTTTGTTTATTACTTTCATATTTAATATTAATTTTTGTGCATTCAATTTTAGGACTTACACGAAAACTGATTACTTTTCGTGTAACCCTATATCATGCCAATAAATAAATAAATAAATATATATATATATATATTACATTAATTTACGTGTAACCCTAATTTTTTTTTTCATGTAATAGGGTTACACGAAAAATTTTAAACGATAAATATTTATCCGAACAAGATTTAATTTTTTGAGGTAATATGATTTTGTGTCTTCTTTAGAATGATGTGAAAATTTTCGTCGGATTTAATCTGCTTATATAGATGGGTAAAAAATAATAATTGTGCTACATAGTATTTTTGTGTAAGCTTTTCATGACAAAACCAATCAATCTACAATGTAGGAAAATAAAGTGTAAAAGATAAAATATACGTGTAAGCTTTGTATGGCCAAATCCAATCAATCTGCAAAATATATGACACATATTCAGCCTGACGTCATTTCGTCAACATGTTACTTTTGACTTAGACCAAAAAAGGAGTAGAAAGGGATCAAAAACTATATTTGATGGTATAAAAGAATATAAAATTATAGTTGATGATAGAATGAGTAATAGATTATATATTTGGTGGTATATTTGGTCAGATCTTTCTCGATCAATCCTCCTGCCCCTCGTTCTTTGAGAATCAGAAAGGTCTTTTTCAAGTTTGAATTTGTTCATTTGAAATCTACCTACATTCCATGAAATTATGAACCGCAAATAGAAATTAATAAAGAGACTCATGATCTTGTAGAAAAACATCTCGATCCTTTATGGAAAGAAAAGGATTTGTTGAGACGAAAAAAAAAAAAAAATCAAATTTCTACCAAGATAACTAGAATTTCTATATGAAAGTGGGTTGCCCATTTCCCTGATGAGTCTTCTAAAATATCATTAAATCTTTAAGATAAACCTAGCCAAACAGGCAAACACCCCTGATAACTGTCCTTCACCTCATTAACAGAATCAACACTTATTAAACTGGTTGAGGTCGAAGGACCTCACTATTTTAATCCGATAAATTGTTGAGTTAGAGCCAAATATCATTGATTCATTTATAGATTGAGAGATAATAACGTTCGGCTCCGAAGTACTCTCTCTCTCTATAATATATATATATATATATATATATATATACTTGTGATATTCGTTTAATTTGAATGAGTGAGTAGCACTTTCTCTAAACTTGAGATCATGTTTTGTTATTTATTCCATAACTCTCAAAACACCTTCACGCTCTTCCTTTTATCTTTTGTCTTAGTGCACTTTACTTTCAATAATCAGACAATGTATAGTGTTGAATTAATTGGGAAAGGTCCTTTTGCTAATTTAGCAAAAAGTCTAGGCATTACACATTAACATGCTTAATTAAATCGTGTAACAAGTGGTTAATTAGTGATGAGCCACTATAATCATCATTAGTGGAATTTAAGACCAATATTCTACTTGCAATATCTTGTTGGATGTGTGATGGTAATTGGAGCACTTTGAAAGTTCAGTTTAGGTCCCCACTCGAGTACTTAACACAATGAATACAAACATAAAGTTAACTATATACAAATTCTATTACAAATAGTTTAATATAACTTGGTTAGTAAAAATATTTAAAATGAAATAATTAATTAATTGCCAACTCCATCATAAATGTGTCCGAGTACAAGGATTCTGTAGGGTAGAACGGTATTAGTAGGGCAAGAAGGAGACAGCAAATGGTTGAGTATGTGTTAATTCTTGTCTATGATATGATTCCTCTTAACTCCAATAAAAACCCACAAATGGAATCAAATTTACTATTTAATTTTGAAGAAGAAAACAATAGTTTTTGTTTTTTTATTTTTTATTTTGTTTCAAGTTGCAATAATCAGATCAAGAAAGTATAGATAATTTGGGCATAAATTTAAAGTAATGTTACAAAACGTGGTATTACAGTACTTATAAATCATTTAAAGCAAACATAAAAATGATAATTGTACAAACAATTACCCTTCTCTCTCTGGTCTGCATGTGGTCAATATCTAATTGGTTTACTATGGTATCTTTGCATGTTGAATTTGTGAGATAATTTAATTTGGGATATTTTGGAGAATATTAAGCTCTTGGAGAACTCCATTCACCACTAATCTTTAACCCTTCAATAGTATTTTAAGATATCGACGTCTTATTTTTTTTTTTAATTGATTTGAGAATGTTGTAAGCAATGAAAACAATATTCTGTTGTAGATATTCCAGAAGTATTAGTCAATTAAATAATTAAATTTTGTGAACCTAGAGAATAACTTTGTGTATTTATACAAGATGTCCAGCCCTGGTTTCTTTTTGGAAATCATATCCATTACTGAGTTCCTCTTAAATAAATGACAAATTCTAACATTTATATATTTAAAGAGTAAATTCATTAACTTTACTTAATTATAATTTTAATTATGTTTTTGACTATCAGCAAATATATTATGAACTTTCATAATTTTTGCAATTTTAATCAATAGGTAGTTTTTAGATATAGTTGTGTCGATGCCGAAGTGTAAAATTGTCATATATAAACTGTTATCAGAAAGGTTGAAGTTGAAAAAAATTGAGATCATCAAAATGAAAGATCATACATCAAAAGCGCAACCATATTTGAGAACTGTCTGTTAGTTAAGATTGCAAATTATATAAAGTTCGTGATTTTTCCGATAATTAACCTTGTTTTAAAATATAAGTTGCTTCCATATGGATATGTTGTAAATAGGCTATTTCATTAGATTCACTCACTTTTGGAAACCAAGCTGAATTGTATGGGTTTGGTTTTGATCTTAACCTTTTTAGACTAATCAATTGGGTTTTTGATTTAAAAAAAAAAATCGCAAAATTGAGAATAGATCAAAATACGTTTCACTTGAAGGTGTGATAACACAATTAGCTAAATATGATATAAAATTAATAATGAATGAAAATTGGAGCATGAACTGAGTCATGTTCTAAAGTAAACTTTTGAAACTCATTCGTACATGAATGTCAGAAGGCAAAGAATAAGACATTGCTTGGCCTGTAATAATCAGAAAACAATTGATGTAGGAATTTTTCCATAATAATTTAATCATAAAATTGGTTAGTTCGATAAAATGGGGCAGCTAAGCTTTATATCACACCACGCATGGATTCTGTACTTATGAGCAACTCAAAAGGCCAACTTCAAAAGTGCTTATAATAAGTGAAAGCTAGCAAACATATTATTAATTTTTCTTATCCTTTTTATTATTAACATTCTGCAGTGCCTCAAACAGTGTTAATTAGTTCACTTTCACATAACAAATGAGCTAGGTTTTTGATTGGCCATTAACTCAAAAGTTTTCCACTTTTAAAGTGCTTTAATTCTTTTGGCTTTTCTTATTAATTAATACTAAATCTCCAAAATAGTGACATTTATTCTCTCCCCCGATTTCATGGCAGCCTACCAGGGTTAGCTAGTGGTTTGACATCTTTGACAAGGGCCAATAATTTGCTAGAATAATTCTAGTTATATATATATATATAAAATATTGTGCATATTAAGGAAGAGTTACAAGTGTGACCACACATATATAGTTATGTTGGTGGGGTAATTGTAAAGAGGAAATTGCCCAAAATAACCAAAAATATTTAATTTTATATTAAAATATTTAAAAATATTTAGATGTCTTTTAAATATATTTAAAATATTATAATTTTATCCTAAATTATTTAAATAGTACACATTTCAGTCAATGACTCACAGGTTTGATGGGATGACGTTTGAAAAATTCTGAAAAGGAAAGGAATCTCAATTCAGTCAAATAGGTTCAATTCAGTCAAATGTAGGGCTACACGAAATAATGAGTATAGGGTTATAAGGCAACACGAAATTTCCTTTATCGGCCTACATGAAATTAGGGGTATAGGGTTACATGAAATTCTAAAATAAGGCTACATGAAATAAATGTTGTAGGACTATAGGGCTACACGAAATTTCCTCTATAGGGCTACACGAAATAAAGGCTATAGGGCTACACGAAATTAGAGCTATAGGATCATAAGACTATACGAAATTTCATTATAGGGCTACACGAAATTTTCTCTATAAGGCTACATGAAATTAGGGTTATAAGGTTACACGAATTTCGTGTGAGGTTGAATGAAATACATAGGGCTACACGAATTCGCGATTTCAAGTGTGTATTTTGATTTCAATTGTGTATTTTGATTTCAATACAAATTTAATTATATTAATTATGATAGTAATGTTGAAAAGTGTCTGCATCAAGGGATGTGGTTGATCAAAAAAGTGAATAGTTTAGGTATTATTATTTAAAATTGGATACAATAAATATAATTAAATTAATGTTGGGTATAAATAGTACCCACTATTTCAAATTGAGTAGTTTTGGTTGCTACCCCTAACTTTAAAATCGGTTAGCTAACTATTGAATCATGACAATTTGAATTACATTCAAATTAGTTTTCGCTATTAATTCCTGTAAATTTTGAAATATTGCTAATTTAGTTTCACAATGTCTGGGAATTGGTAATTAGTGTCGTCAATTTTTTATTTTTGTCTCATGAGTTGTCTAAATTTTAAATAATGTAGTGCCTAACCCATTACATCATTATAAAAGATTAAAAAAAAAAAAATCAGCCTACTCACATGAAAGAAAGCTATAAAATTATCAATTCTCGATGATAAAATATTGCGACATGTGACATTTTTAAAGTTAGGGGTTCTAATTGTAAAAATGATTTGAATGAAACTGAAATTGACAGAACCCATTAGCTACACCTACAAGATCAAATTTACAAATTTCTCGTTTGTATTGGATGAAAAAAATTATTGCCTTCTTTCTTGAACTGTAGACTTTGAATCGACACAATGCAACATTCATTGCATAATGGAAAGCTTCTTTATTTTTAAATGATTGTAACCAAATAAAATAGAAGGATTATAGGCCAATAATTCGTCTCAAAATTCTTTTCTTTTCTTTCTTCTTTTTGAGATTCAATGATGGCACCAGTTGTTTCAATTTTGTTTAGTCTTTTGTATGCAATTATTCATGATACTTTGACGAAATGTTTGCCTTAGGACAGGGACCATGATGCACGAACGACTTTGTAATAAATGGGATATAGTTTTAATACATGTATAAATAAATGATCAACTTTTAAGATAAGCTTTAAATGTTAAAGAATTGAGGAACCACAAGTACAAACAAATGTTATAAAAATGTTCATCAATTATTGCTATATTGCCATGGACTAGTTTTCTTCATATGTAGTTTCTTTGGAAGTGGTCACATGAGTTTAGATTTTGTGTTCTGTGCAAATTAAACTACTCATTATAATTAATTAATTATAATGCCTTTTATTGTTGCTAATTACTTGGTTAGATATGAAGAACAGATAATAATGTTACAATAAATTGCAGAAATTATTTCCTATGTGAGAGAGAGAGAGGACATGAAACCTTGATACAATGCTTTTTTTCTTCTTCGTTTTTTTTTTTTTTTTGACTGGGTTATTAGAACGTATTTAATTAAAATTAAATACATATCTTATTCTTTTCTTTTTGGTCGGACTTATCTTCGATGTCTCGTAGACTCAAGTGTACTTAATTAATATTTGTAATCCTTTGTTATTTTAATATACGAAACTCTCAATCAAAAACCATCTCAATCAAGAACTCAATATCTGAAGGTTTATATGATCATTATTCTATATATACACAAATTAATATATAAGGATATCACATATTTCTACCATAATTAGAATAATGAATTACGTTTTTACCATAATAAATATTTGTTTCCTCAAATATAATAAAATGACAATTTTACCCTTATCAATTAGACATAAATAACATCTCCATCACATGATCAGTCAATAATCTTGCACTATACATATGCATATAAATATGGTGTTATTTCAATCTTTTCACCCAAATTATGGTAGAAAAATACCAAAATCATATATTTTGGTAGAAAAATTAATTTTTTTTATTTTATAGTATAAAAAATTATTATACCTCAATATATAACTTAATATAAATCCAACATTTCACTTCTTGAATGAGCCAAGCTCAATTCCGAACTCGATTATTTTCCATATCTAAAGACCAAATATCTAAGCTCAATATCAAAACATTCACCGATTTTCTCCCTCCATATATAATTCATAATGTAGGAAGCATCTAACTAATTTGGAAATCATAATAGTTTAAGAGAAACACTTGTGTGCCCCTGGGGCACCGTGCCTCCACTCTTTTTTTTAAGTTTTTATTCTTTTTTTTTATCTCTCTCCTATATTGCACTCATTCCACTTCTTTTTTTTTTCTTTTTTTTCTCTCTCCTACGCAAATATTCCTTTCTTTTTTTTCTTTTTTTTTTCCTTATCTCTTCCTATGGCGTTATTCCTTCTTTTTTTTTCTTTTTTTCTTTCTTCCTTCTTAATTTTTTCACATGATTGCTACAAATTTAGGGTTCTTATTTTTCTAATACTCCAACAAGTTTTTTTCTTCCTAATGTGTATAAAAATTTAGGGTTTTTATTTTTTTATAACTTGAAACTCTTTTTATCTTGATCCGATTCATAGCAACATACGAGATAATTGATGCAACAAACACTATAGTTGGTTATTAATTGAGTAATATGATTTTGAATAAATTTTGTGGAAGAAGATGATGAAAATCTTGTATTTAAAATTCTGGTTTATTCTATAGGTATTACATATATGTTCTACAGGTATTATAAAAATTCTGATTGTTCATGATGTTATAAATCAGAATTATCCCAAAATATTGATATATGATCAGTGATACCTTTCAAGTATTATTGATATGATCTATAAGTACTACATATATACTTTTCAGGTATTATAAAATTACATGGTTGAATTATATATAAGTAATACCTTCAAGATGTTATGAAAAAAAAGTATGAGGTATTATTGGCTTATTCTATAGGTATTACATATATGTTCTACATGTATTACAAAAATTCTGAGTGTTCATGATTTTATAAATCATAATTATCCTAAAACATTGATATATGATTGCCCATGACCAATGATACTTTTAAGCTATTATTGATATGATCTATAAGTACTAGATATATACTCTTCAGGTATTATAAAATTACATGTGTAATACTTATAAGGTAAGTATAATACTTGAAAGGAACATGTGTAATACATGTAAGATATTTATGTAATACCTGAAATGAATATGTGTAATACCTTAACAACATACAACTAATATCTTCATTGAAAAATCTTAAAATTTCAAAAAAAATCCTCAAAATCAACAAATCATGATTTCATATTATTTGAAATAATTAATTTTCAATATTTTAAAATTATTGTAATAAATTGTGATTTGAAATCAATTATCTAAATCTATAAAAATGAGTAAAAGAGAAGAGGAAGAAGAAAAAAACTCCATAAATGACTTTATGAAGATTTGATGAAGAATAAGAACAAGAATATAGAGAAGAAGAATAAGAGTAAGAAGATAGAGAAGGAGAATAATGTACAAAACAAATAAGAAGAATAATAAATTGATAAGAAAAGAAATTAAGAAGAAGAAGGAGGGAGAAGAAAAAAAAATAAAAGGAAAAAGAAGAAAGCAACGCTATTTTTACATTAATACCTGAAGGGTAACAGTGTGATACCTTAAGAATAAATGTATGATACCTTAAGAATAAATGAGTGATAGCTTAAAGTATAAAATTCAGGTGGTGCGCGGCACACACAAGTTATGATGTGGCCGCGCGTGGGGGCGCGTGGATGTGCATAAAAGCGGCCCACGCACCGGTTCGGGTTGGGCCTGGTGCATATAAGTTTTAACCATAATTTAATTAATTTTTCGAAATTACTATCATATAAATCATGAGATGTCCTTTAAATAATTCAGTTTCAAAAATCCAATTCAATAAAAATAAAATTTTACTCTCTCTAAAATTTAAACACACGCTGCTAGCAGACATGACTACTTCAAACTGTTAAAAGTAATCAGTTTTTTCAACTAAAACTATGTTTCGTTTTTAATCAACTTACTTTTCTTTTAGTTAAAGGCATCTTTTTGGGACTTGTTTAGGGCCTCATAAATGTTAATTAATTCACCCATATTTCCCATCATAATGTCGAGTTATATTTAATTAGTGCATACAATATATATAAAAATGGCATACATAATACGTACTTTAAATTATTAAGAAAATGAAACAAGAGATTGTAATTAAGCATATAATATGAGTATTATATTTGACCTGGTTAGAAGTACTTCATTATTGTGCAAATTATACGCCAAATAATGTTGCCCCCCAAAATATAACTTAATAAGGTGTTTTTCCCAAGAAATATTTTGTCTGGTTTAAGAGCACGCTTTCAGATTAATTAAGAGGATAAGAAGTGTGTTAACTATACTTATTACCAGGCTGCTACACTTCCTAGAGCTAGATGCTAATTGCTAGGTACAAGGGAAATTAAAACTTGTCCATTCTCTGTTTTCTAATGCATTCGTGTGTGTAACAACGAATCAATTTGATATAATGTTGAATGCTCTACTTTTAAGGATGTTAAAAAGATTGAAAATTTGTACTAATTTCCGTACCATAAAATAGGTCTATATATTGTTTTCGTTAGTCTTACAAAATAAGTTTGTTAGTATATTAATATGATGGGACGTGCTAAATGGCAGATTCTGCCATGACAGAAAGTGAAAAAAATTAAATAAAAATATTATTAATATTATTAAATGACTATCTAACCCTAATATAATTTGGCTCCATAATAATGGAGATGGCGCATGTTTTCTACTCATTCCCGCTAAATACAATACAGCTATTAAAACAATAGCTAAATTTAATTAACTTGTTCTTTATTTTAATTATTATTTGCATACTTTAATTAAGTTGTTATTTATTTAATTATTATTTACATCTTCAATTAAGTTGATTTTTATTTAATTATTATTTGCATACCTTTGAAAGTGTTGCTTCTCCAATAACTCCTAGAATAATTATGAAATTTCGATAAAAAAATTATAAAAATCTTTTAGAACAATTTTGAAATTCAGATATGGGTTAACAAAAAAATTATGAAAAAACTTTTAAAATAAGAATAATTATGAAATTTTGATAAGAAAAATTATAAAAATCTTTTAGAACAATTTTGAAATTCAGATATGGGTTAACAAAAAAATTATGGAAAAACTTTTAAAATAAGAATAGATATGGATTAACAAAAATATTATAATATTTAACAAAAAGATCTGCTCGTAACACTTTTATTTTTTATCTTAATGAAAATCTCTATTTATTTCAAAAAAAAACAGAAAGATTATAAAAAAAATTTTATGGTTAACATAAATGTTATAGAAAACTTTTAGAGTGGAGAAAAAATATGAGTTAATATAGTTGAAATGAAAGGTTTATTTATAGGATAAAAAAATCAAATTGAATAGAAATATTAAATATAAATATAAAAATAATTTTTTAAAAAGGAAATATACAGTGTAATGAAAATATGGACAAGTTCTAAAAAAAAAAGTTAAATATTAATATATAGATTAATTTCATTAATATGGACCAATTCTAAAAAATTTAAATATTTATATGATTCATGTCATTAATATTCTAAAAAATATAAATATTGATATGATTAATGTCCTTAATATCAATAAGTTCTAAAAAAAAATTAAATATTAATATATAGATATTTCAATAATATATATGATTTATGTCGTTAATATCGACAAGTTATAAAAAAGTTAAATATTGAGTCGTTAATATCGACAAGTTCTAAAAAAATAGTTATATACTGATATGATTGATGTCGTTAATATCGACAAGTTCTATAAATGTTAAATATTAATATATAGATATTTCAATAATATATATGATTGATTTCATTAATATCAATATATAGATATTTCAATAATATATATAAATATATATGATTGATGTTTGTAATATCGACAAGTTCAAAAAAATTTAAATATTGATATGATTAATATTATTAATATCGACATGTTCTAAAAAAGTTAAATATTGATATATATATAGATATTTCAATTGATATTATTGATGTCATAACTTCAACAGGTTCTATATGAATTGTTCATATTGAATTGATATGAATATTAAAAGGTATGCAAATAATAATTAAATAAATATTTTAAAATTATTGATAATCTTACAAATATTTGTTTGATAAGGGAAAGATTCGAATTGATAAATATTTTAAAATTATTAATTAACTTACAAATATTTTTAAATTACAGTATTCTTTTAGTAAAATATATAATAATTTAATATTTTTTTACCTTATAAATAAACTTTTTATTTCAACTATATTAACGCTTTTTTTTTCTTCATCTCTAGATTTTTTTTATAATATTTCTGTTAACTTAAAAAAAAAATCTATAATCTTTCTGTTTTTTTTAAAATAAATTGAGATTTCCATTAAAAATAAAAAATAAAAGTATTACAAGCAGAAATTCAAGCGAAAATCTTTATCTACCGTATTTCTAATATCCTAGTATTGAAAATAAATGAATTCATATACATGTTTCATATTTTAGCAAATTACCATAATATATAGTATATATTATAAAATAATGTTAAACAACTATAGCATAAACTATAGTATATAGTATAAAATAAAACTATAGTATAAACTATACTATATGTAATAAAGTATATAATATATAGTATATAATATAAAATAAAACTATAGTATAAACTATACTATATACATATAGTATATAGTATACAGTATAAACTATAGTATATATAGAATAAAATAAAATTATAGTATAAACTATACTATATGTAATAAAGTATATAATATACAGTATATAGTATATAATATGTAGTACATAATATAATATAATTAAAAAACTACAGTATAAACTATAATATATAGTATATATTATAAAATAATACTAAACAACTACAGATATTACAGTATAAACTATAGATTATAGTATATAATATATTTATATACTATTATATAGTATAAAGTATATAAAATATATTATATAGTATATAGTATTATTAAATTTTGAAAATAAATCGGAAATCGGAATTTCCGAAAATTGAATTTCGGAAATATTTCGGATCGGATTTCGGAATTTCCAAAAAATTCAAAACTAATTCCGATTTCCATCCGAAAATTTTCGAAAAAATAGAAATTTGTATTTTCGGATTAAAAATATTCGTTTCGAAATTGGAAAATTTCGGATCGGATTAGGCGGATATCGGAAATTTCCGTTCCAATCTCCACCCCTGATCAAGTCAAATCTTCTTCTTCATAATTCAAAAATATTTGTAAGTTAATCAATAATTTTAAAATATTTATCAACTCGAATCTTCACACATTAAACAAATATTTGTAAGATAATTAATAATTTAAAATATTTTTCAGGTCAAATCTTCTTCATCATCAAACAAATATTGTTTCATTAAGGATATATTGTTTCATTAATGAGTGGAGAGAGAAATATTGTTTGGTTTGAAATTTGAAAATTTGATTGTATATATTTTCATTAAGGATATAATTGTCATTTAACATACTATTTTAAATTTCAATTAATGTTTTCTATTTTTCTGCCTGGGCAGAATCTGCCCACATAGAATTACCGTAATATTGATTTTTAATTTGTAATTGCATATATACTCTTAATTGAATTTATATTAATCATCACCCTTCAACTCCGTATTTATATTTTGAAAGGAAAAACAAAGTTTCATTCAATGCTAGTATTAATGAAAGATAATGGTATAATTGGAACTTTAAACATTTTCTTAATTTGTGTGAAAATGTAGGTGGACCTACCTTTGTGTTGAATGAAAGGAATATATAATTCTCATTTCGGAAGATAAAAAAAATCTTTTTAAAATACATGGATATAATTTTATGAAACTTAGATTCATTAGTTGCACTCAAATTAAACCTATTTTCACAAGTCAATCTCAATTTTTATATTATACTACAAATTATAGATTGATATGTCTCATGAAATTATATTTGTAAAACAACATATTTTGCATTTTAAAAAGTATGTAGCCAGTGTTGAATGGACTAAGAATAATCACTAGGCTAGGCATGGAAAAATGTGAAAAATCATAATATTACAAGAGTGAGTATTACGTGAGACTATCTCATGAATCTAGTTATACGCAGGAATGAAAAAGTTGTAGAAATTTCGAAAAAAATCGCCGATATTTCGGAAATTTGAAGGATGCCATATTATATACGCACGTAGTTTTTTTCCCGATAAAATGTCGGTAAAATATCGGTGAAATGTCGGAAAATATCATGCAATTGTCGTTGTCGGTAAGAAATGAGCAAATATCGTAGTGTGTCGCCAACATATCGACCATATATCGACCAATTGCAGGTGTCGGTGGGTTGTCGGTGCGAACGTGAATTTCATTTTTTTTTTAAGTTTTTGACTCTTTTTGATATTTTTTTAATTAATTAGATTTGAAATTCTAGTTATTATAAATTTAATTTATAAAATTAAAATAAAATTAATATGAAAATTGTATGTTTAACATATGGCACATGGGGTCTTACTTTTATATGTATAAAGATAAAGATAAATGTATGTTTACTAAATTTAAAATCACATATAACTAATGTATATTTCATTATTGAATTGGATAAATAAATTAAAAACAATCGATTAAATATATATTTCACTATTCATAAATACAATCAATATTTTATACCTCTTTCAATTAAATGAATTTTATGATTCAAATATTATTAATTTATAGAAATTTTTATTGTATCCAAATAAATCAAACAATGAAATAATACAATTATCTTATTTCTTTAAAAAAAAGATTACGATTATCTTTTTTGAGAAAACAATACTATTACTTACCAAAAAGAAAAACTCAAATAATATTTTGTACAAAATTTATCATGTTATCATAGTAGCCAACGTTTATATAGTATTTTATCTATATATTTGTTGAAAATATCATTTTATTTGAAATTATAAGTTCAATATATGTATTAATGTTAGTTATAATAATCTATAAACTAATAGATATAATTTTTTAATTTTTTTAGAAATTTTTCATATTTTTAAAAAAAATGTTCTATATTTCCATAGAAACTGATACCAACACCGATATTTCCGTAAAATTAAAGTACCGATATTTTCACCGAAATCGATATTTTCATCCTTAATTATATAAGATTGATCAATGCACAACCCACACTTCACAATTCACATATGAATTTATAAAAATAAATTTTATTTGTAGATAATAAGAATTCGTCTCACAATTATTGGTTTGTGAAACCGTCTCATAAATACTTTTGTGATATTAGAATGGGCAACATAAGATTTATCAATTCTTCGTTTTTAAGTAATTTGTTATATATGGACTCAAAATATTCCATATTTGCCTTTTTTTTTTCTTTCCAAATCTCTATGTAGATTTCCCTTTTTCTTTAACGTTTTCATATGTGAGTCTGACTTATTATGATCCACAATTTTAATATTCTTCTGTAGCAAAAAAGCTAATTTTTTTATTTTTGGGCTTTTTAGTAAAAAAATAATTACCTTCGTGAAACATATATCGTGGTTCATTTTTTTTTTCTTTTTCTTTTTTTTTTCACTTATTTACCTTTGCAATTGAATATTTTAAGACAACTTCTTCTATGCACCTCGTGTATGGATTTAAAATTCTTATAATCCGGATCGATCCGACCCGAATCCACGAATTTACCTTTTTATTTATTTATTTATGATTTTACGTCTTGACCTTTATATATAATTTGGTGACCTTTATGTATAAATTGTGTGATCTTTATGTATTGTAACTTATAAAAAAAAAAAGGCAAAATTTGTATATAAATACCTTTATGTGATATTTATGTGACCTTTATATACAAATATTCATACTTTTATATAATATATAAAGGTGTATAAATGTATGAATATTTGTACATAAATGTCACATGAACATACATAAGGGTCATATGAATATAACATAAAAATATTTATGTATAAATTTTGTTGAAATTCTTTATTTTTTTCAAATTATTTAACATAAATGTCACATAATTTGTATATAAAGGTCACTAAATTTGTGCATAAATTTTTTGGCTTAAAACACAAAAAAAAAAAAAAAAAAATTAAAACATGCGAATTCGAGTTGACCCGAATCGCATATGCAATAGATGCATATGAAACACGATCATAATTTTTAAGCAGTTTTTTTTAACTGCTCTGTTTAACTAAAAGCCAATGTAAAATAATTGGCTAAATCTTAAAAACCGTGGCTCAAAATAAATGATAATTGTGTGAACGAAAGAAAAAAGGTATGTCTAGAATTATTTCACGATATACTTTAGATGTCAAAAAGTAACGATTTTGATGTACAAAAAATCATGGACGAAAGATATGGAAGTAAAAAAAAAGTTTTTTATTTTTTCCCACTCAAAATATTTAGCTGCCTTTTAAAGCTAATTCTTGTAATTCTCTGCAAAAGATTATAATTTAGTAGGGGGGGATGATTTTGCAACTAAATTGAGATTCCGAAGAAAAAGGGAAAAGGAAGTTGAGTCTTAGCCAAAAAATGAAATAAGATATTGGAATTAACGATGAAATAGTGTTGCGTCATATAAGCGGTTGGACACATTAATATATGCCAACCGGTAGGTAGGAAACTAAAACTGCTTATTTATACCTGTTGTTTTATTCAATTGTTTTACAAATTTTTTTTTTTTTTTGGTATTTTTAAGAATATCAAACCATAAATTTGTAGTAATGATTTAATTTATGGGAAGAAAACTCAAAATCAGTCCTGAAACCTAAAGATTGTCCGAATCTGATCCTACTAATTCAAACTTTTCATTTTTTATATTCTTTATGTTTCATAAATGTCTAATTTGAATCCATCTTTGTCAAAATTAAAGAAGTAGGGAATTAGCAATGCCACTATTGAATTTGAGGATTTTCACCAAATTTTTCATTATTTCACCCATGAAATTAAAGTTACCACTTTAGTACAAAAGTGGCTACAAATCATGAATTTGTGCTACTCCATTGTGTGTAATTCAATTATGACCTGACTAATTGCGGCTATAATTGTGTACATTTTGAACCAAAAAAAACAAAACAAAAGATCGAATTAGATATTATATATATTATAGGACAAAAACTAAATTTGTTGAGTAGGATGATTAGTTCAAAGTTATACAAATTACTTTTCTCTGAATTTATGTCTTTAATCTAAAATACGTAGGAGTAAATGAAGTTAATAGAAACACAAACATGTGATATTAATTAGTTAGTATGATCGAAATAGGGGAGCTTGATAAAGATTGAATTTTCTGACAGCGACACCTATGTTGAATGATGAAAGACGGACGTGTTTTTTTTCAGTTATCTGATTACCATTTTTAAAGTTCCACCTTTTCTTCTCAGATTTGATTTTCTGTATCTTATTAAAATATATATTTTCTTCTTTATAATCACTTTAGTTTCTTTATTTACTGAGTACTATATTTTAGCAATGTACCAGATCACAAAATCAAAGCAATTTTTATAACTTGATTTGATCATATTACTCCCCAAAAAAAAAAAAAAATATATATATATATATATATCTGTGAACAGCAAGAAAAGAGACTGTTTAATTAAGAAATCACCATGAAAGAAAAAGAAATTAAATGTTATCAATTGCCCCCAGAAACGAGCAAAGTATTCAGCTGGTTGTATAAATATCAAAAGCTCTCTCTCTCTCTCTCATATTTATATGTCAATGTATTATGTCACTGTTACAGTGTCAATGCAATCGTTTTCTGGTTCCACAAGCAGACACAGTTTTGAAAACATTAAGGTTAGCCTAATTGATTAAAAAAAAGTTGAATTTGTTTATTTGATTGATTCTATTAGGGAGTTTAATAAAATGGTATTTGTATTATCCTGTGTCTCTTCTTCTTGTTCCATCTCATCCTTTTAGTTCTTAGCTCTCTTCCTTTTCCTGTATGTGCAGCAGTCATGTGCAAAATGACTGAATCTGGAGAACTCGAACTTAACCGTTTCGGTGGCGGCGATGCTGCCGGCGGCGGTGGCGGCGATACCACCAATGAAGAAACAGGTATTAAATCGACAGAAGATAGGCAGAGATCTTTTTGCAATTTCTTCCAACAAGTGCCGTCGAATCAGGTACTTCGCCGCTTCGTTGTCCTCTTCATTTGCCAGCGGTGCATGAATTCTTACATGACGGTTTCAATGTTACATTTGATGTTTCGTCTCATATTTGATTAATATATCACGTTTTTCATTTTTGAATTTCATTGCAATTAATATAAACTAATTAGTAACTTCATTTTATATATGTGTTTGTGTGTGAAAACTCTACGTTCAACTCTTCATTTTCCAATTCTTAGACAATTGACATTTTGTTCTATGGAACAGTAAACCTTTTGCTTTTTCTATGTATTGTATTAAGGATATTTTATGGATTCAATGTTAGTAAGAAAAAAGGTTAAAAGGGTTATATTATATTGTCTATAAAGTCCTCGAAGTGAATTAAATTTAGAGTTCAAATTCAATATAAAATAAAATAATAACTTTAATAGGACAAAGCATTAAAAAAAGAGGTAGGAAATTAGAATACAACGCCAAATACCATCTTATCCAAATTCTTTGTCACAAATTTGCGTATCATTTTGTATTTTACTTTATCAAAACATGAATATTATATGCAAACATATATATATTAGAAAAAAAAACGCTTATTTTCATGTTTTGTCTAATGTTTGCATTGGACTTTTATGGTATTCTTTGTTTTCTTCTCGTTTTTCTATTAGTGTAAATATGTGTTCCTTTTCAACTGCAAATATCTTGTTCCCTTAAGCATGCTAATTATATATAGTATATGATGAGGTAATAATTTCCATTAAAAAAAAAGAATTTCATAAATTTATTTAGGTAACAAGTCTCTGTAATTGAATGCCGTTATTAGGAAAGTGGTTAGGGGTTTGATTTTTTTTTTTTTCAACTTCTTTTCATTAAATTTGTAAAATAAAATTGTCTGAATTTCAAAATAAATATATTTATTCAGGTGTGTTCTTACGTATAGTAAACACCCTTTTATTCTAATAATATTCCTCTTTTAAAGTTTTAAGAGGGGTCAGAAAGTTATGGGACTAATAATAGTGTTTCTTGTGTGACTTTAAACTAACACTAAATCTTGTCGCACTCCATTAATTAAGTATATGATTTAATGGTTAATCAAATAAATAAATCTACACGTGAAGAGGTCAATTATCTCTGTCCATGTGTATTAAACCTGCAAACCAGATATACTGACAAACAGTTAATATCAAATTATATATATATATATATATATATATATATATATATATATATATATAATGTTATTTTGGAAAGCTCAAATTGTATTCACAAATATTCGTTTTTCTTTTAATTCCTCTTATCTTTAGGTTGTATTCATCTATTCACTGTATTAATATAAATAAATAAACAAAAAAAAGGATTCTGTGTGTGGATTGGCATATATTCTTTAGTTCAAAAAAATAATTAAATCAAATTATATTAATAAACTAAATAGAGAGAGTGTCCCCACAAAGGCAATTTGAAGTAGAAGTAGAAGACAACCAAAAAGTTCAAAAAAAAAAAAAAAAGAGGAATGACAGAAGAATTAACAGAAACATGCAAAGATCGAGTTGATGAGTGTTAGATGAGCTGGACATAGAGTATTAGCTTGTTGAGGATGATATTATATTAGTAATTAGTATCTTAATTAATACCGAAATAGTGTTAATGTGAGGGTTACCCACATGGGCATGGGCATGGGCATGGGCAAAGGCGCAGGGGTGATTAAAGTAAAATGATATATATATTATGAGAGAGAGTAGTTGTGATTTGGATATTTAAATGAAAAGTGAATGAGAGCAGGTGATAGAGGAGCTCTTCACATTGGGAAAGATCGCGTTTCCAGTGGCACTGACAACTCTGCTCCACTTCTCGAAGACCATAATCTCTATGCTTTTCTTAGGGCACATGGAAAAAGCCGAACTGGCGGGCGGTTCACTGGCGGTCGGGTTCGCGAACGTCACGGGTTTCTCGGTGATGAAAGGTCTGTGCACGGGCATGGACCCGATTTGCTGCCAAGCCTTCGGGGCCCGGCGGTGGGGCATTCTGACCCAAACATACCTGAAAACGGTGGTCCTCCTCCTCATCGCCACCGTCCCCATGGCCCTGCTCTGGCTCAACGTGGAGCCCGTCTTCCAACACCTGGGCCAGGATCTTGTCATCACCAAGATCGCTAAGAACTACCTCGTATTCTCACTCCCAGAACTCCTCACTCATGCCAACCTTGTCCCTCTTCGAACCTTTCTCAGAACTCAGGGCCTCAACTCACCCAGTACCATCATCGCCACCTGTGTTTCTATCCTGCATTTGCCTGTTACTTACTTTCTTGTCACTTATTTGGATTTAAGAGTCAAGGGCATTGCTTTAGCCTCTGTCATTTACTCTGTCAACATGAACATCGGCTTGTGGATTTACGTGCTTTCCTCCAAAGCCGTCATTAAGCCCTGGGCCGGCGCCACTCTCGCCTCCATCTTCCAAGGCTGGCGCCCTTTACTCAGCCTAGCTCTCCCAAGCGTCTGCCAGGTATATTATATTATATTATATAATTCAATTTTTTTTTAATTATAAAATTTTGCAGTATATAATCGATTATTTCGGACAGGTATGTCTGGAATGGTGGTGGTACGAAATCATTCTCTTTCTGAGCGGCTTGCTAGCCAACCCCGAGTCATGCGTGGCGGCTATGGGAATACTAATCCAAACAACTGGCACAATTTACGTTATGCCCTTTTCTCTAAGCCTCAGCATATCCCAGCGCGTCGGCTACGAGCTCGGCGCTGCTCAGCCGGCTCGGGCGCAGCTGGCAGCCATGATCGGGATCGTGCTGGCGCTGATATACGGCTTCACAGCCTTCGGCTTGAGCGTGGCGCTGAGGAAGTCATGGGGGAAGCTGTACACCACGGAGCCGCAGGTGGTGGCTCTGATTTCGTCGGTTCTGCCCATTCTCGGCTTGGCTGAAATCGGAAACGCGCCGCAGACGGCGGCTTGCGGGGCCCTGACGGGGTCGGCGCGGCCAAGAGTGGGCGTCTGGATAAACATAGCGGCGTTTTATCTGGTGGGGCTGCCGTGCTCGGTGGTGTTGGCTTTCAAGCTGAAGAAAGGGTTCCAGGGGCTCTGGATGGGGCTGGTGGCGGCTCAAGCCGCGTGTATGGCAATGATGCTGTATAGCTTGGCTCGGACTGACTGGAAACATGAGGCTAAGCGAGCCGAGGAGCTGACAACGGATGTAGCCGAAAAGGGCGACTCGGCTGGAACTAACTTGGTCGATGCATGATACAAGATTTTCAGACAAAAAAGATACTTAGAAGACTATTTGAGTGTAAATGACATAATTAAGTTGATATTGTTCATTGATTATTTGATTATTGATGATAATTACTTCGAGGGCGGTAATTTTCTAATTTACTTTTTGACTAGGGAGTGGGGAACACCCACCTATCTGTAAATTCGATTTTGCAGAAACTGAATTTATTATTCAAGATCGTTTTTTATCTTTTTTTTTTTTCTCTCTCTCAAAGGGAATAAGGTCAATGTTGCCTAGCCTTATCTTCACTTCAATATAGTGGAAGTTCTTTTTATAAAGAATCCTTCTTTGATGGGGTTTTCTTAATGTGAGTCATTAAAGTGCCCATTTACATGAATTTTCACTTGGTTTTAGGGTAATTTGTTCTGGAAAAGTAATAGTTATTCAATTTTTATTAAAATTTGACATTACTTTAATTTCTAGATACTTTAGTGAAACATGCTTAATATAATTCTCAATTCATAAAAAATAAATAATAATCATGTTTCATAAGATTTTAATTATATAATTGTAATACTCTCATAATTAATTTATGATTATAGTTGTAATTAAAGACTCTGACTGATGAACTCTCATAGCACATGTGATAGTGTTTTATATATATATATATATATATATATATATATATATATATCAAATTTTTGGGTGAAACAGTTTCATAAATTCTATTTTGTGATATATAAAAAAATATTATTTGATACACATAAAAATATAATATGTTTTTTTTATAATTTAACTCAACTTAAAACGCATTATATAATACATAATATTACTTAATATATATATATAAGCAAATACTTCATAAACACAAAAGTTTTACATAAATTTTATATTCAACCAAATCGTATATATCTTACAAAATAAGATACGTACAACAGTCTCGCATAAGTCTTCCTTGTAAAACTAATAACGTCACATAGATGGCCAATTAATAATTTTTAATAAAATGAGTAAAATTGGTAATATAGGATTGGTCGTATGCGAGATGGGCTGACGGATATGATTGCATGGATTTAACAGCTGTAATGAGTTTTTATCCTAATACTGTATAATGATTTATGGAATTTATGGACCAAGAAAATAGTAAATTATTATTACTTCAGGACTTGATCAAAGATAAGAACTAGCAGTTCAAGATCTAAAAGATAAAAATATTAATCACTCACAAAAATAATCTTTTGTTCGCACATTACGATTTATAATTATTATATTGTATTTTTAGTCTCATAATAAGATTGACGAACTACATATTTGAAAAAAATAGAAAAATTATATTCAATAATACTAATAGTAAAGCTAAATTAATTTTGAGATACCAAACATGACCTTAATTTTGTGGATCTGATGATAATTTCATATTTTTGTCCGCATCAATACTTGTTTTAGGACCCAAATTGATAAATTAATCTTTCTTTTAACCTAAAATTTGATAAAACTCCAATGATTTATTTAACCAAAGAGGAATATTATTTATTTGAATGTCATTAATAGCGCATTAAATTGAGAACATGATCTTGATTTTAATTTCTAGACATTAATCTAGCAATAAATATATGGGATAGCACCCTATAAACTAACACGAAATATTTAACAAAATAATGGGATAGTGAAAGTCCACTAACACAAAATTGAGGATGTGCATTAGTGCATGTGTATACAACTGTTCTATACTTTGTGGATAATGTTTTTTAATTAAATTTGAGTACCAATATTTGGTGCCCAAAGTCTAATCAAATCTGTATTATGCGTAAGAGACAAGTTTGGGGCTAAGTCTTCTGGTTCCACTTTGTGGTTGTGGCATTTAATAATTAAGTTATAATATGTAGTAATCAATTTTGGATCCGATGAGCAATTTGATTAATTTTTATTTTATATGTCTAGACGAAATCATGGATTACAATAGTATTCTACAGACTTCCAATAATAATTTTGAAGAGTGTTTGAAAAAGAAAAAGAAAAATATGAGAATATTTGATTAATTTCTTGAAATTTTGGATTATTACGTAAGCCTTGTGCATTTATAAAAATAAAATAAAATTAACATTCTTGTTAAAGTGCTCGAACCAAATTATGTCATTCTCAAACATTAGTCACATGCACTATTAAAATTTGAAGTCCAAAAGCAATGTTAGTTAATTAATAATGATAATATCATAAAAAAACCCACCTATATATGATAGGATATAGTCACCTAATTATTTGATCTACGAGACAATTTATTCTAAGATCCGATTAAATATATATGATAAGTAAACAAATCTCATTTAAACCATCATATTAAACCAATCCATCATATATATTGGATTTAAGATGCCAAAGCCCACAATATCCTACTCAATCAATGTGAATATTGAAAAATGTATTTTTGGAGGAATGTTAATTGAATTTTGTATAATATTAAGGTTTATGAACACCTATCCATTCAAACTTCTATATTATAATCTTGCTACATTTAGCTAGTGATGGAGTGAGAAATTTTACATAGGGGTCCAACTATCAATTGTGTAAAAATAAAATAAGCTAACTAAAATTTAATATTAAATTAATTATAAACTAAAATTATGAAGTATAACTATAAAAAGATTTACCTCAAAATTAAAATTTTGGTTCAATAAAAAAAATAATGAGGTTTGAAGGGTATCTTTGCATGGTGGGCAAAGATTTGAGATAAGGAAAGTAACATCATATAAAATTATAAATAGAGAATTAAAGTAATTTTACATGTAGTTAACATTGCTTGAAACTCATGAATTCACCTTAAATTAAAAGGCAAAATCTTGGGTGAGACCGTCTTATGGATCCCATGTTGTGAGATGAGTCGAGTCGGGTCGAACATAAGAAATTATGTAATACTTTTAAGTGTATTACGTAATACTTTTCTATATATTAGGTAATACTTTGTATTATAAGATGTGTTTTGAGTTGAATTAAATCATACGAAAAATATGTAATACTTTTATGTGTATTAGGTAATACTTTTGTTTTGAGTTGAGTCAGACTATAAGAAAATATATAATACTTTTATATATATCGGGTAATACTTTTATGTGTATCAGATAATATTTTTGTATTATAGGATAAATAACCTGAATTGGGACGGGTCGGGTCTTAAAAACATGCGGATCCTAGGATTTTCAAGTGCTATCTTAATACTTTTATGTATATTATATAATACTTTTCTATGTATCATGTAATACTTTAGTATTTCGCATATATAATAAATAATATAATACAAAATATTACTTAAAATATAAAAAAATATTACTTAATATACATAAAAGTATTATTTAATTATTATATTCAACCCGACCCAACCCATCTCACAGAATGAAATACGTAAGACGGTCTCACACAAGACCTACTCAAATTACAAGACCTACTCAAATTAAAATCAAAAGGGAACTGTTTTTTCCCCAATGAATATAATGCAAAACTATCTTGCTTGAATTTCACATCTCAACCGAAATTAAAGATTTTTTTACTTTATTTTTCATTCGAATTTTATATAATAATATTTATAGATTTTAAGTGAAACAAAAGAATAAGCTACAGTATTTTCAGGAACAATAAAATAAGTTAATAAAAAAAGCAAAGTATTTTTATCCTGTACTCGCACCTCTCCCAAGGCATCCACAGCCAGGAACGTCCAAATCCGTGATGCAATGATGTACCACACCAAACATCACTCTCTTACACGCGTTCGATTTTGATTGGCTAACAGAAACATCACATAGCATACTTCAATTTATTTGCGAAAATTTCCCCTACTTTGTTTGCACTTTAAACCTCCCCCTACACCCCCGCCCCCACCTCCACCTCCACCTCTCTCTCTCTCTCTCTCTCTGAAAACTCAACAGATACTCACAGAATATCTTCGTACCAACAACACCTTCAAAAAGGGCTAAAACAAAATTGCAAATTGATTTTATATATATTACAGCCGAAGTTATTTTAAATTAGGTATTTCTACAGAATTCATAATTTCGCGTTTGATTACTACTTTGATTTCCGTATTTCGTGTGCATGTTTGTATTTGTATAGAACAGTGGCTGCAACTGTAAGTCTTCTATTAGCTCCTTTTGCCTTTGCTTTCATCTAGGGTTTCTTCTTCCTCCTCTTTTTATTTGATCTTGTTTAAAAGTATTCACTGCTACCTTGGCTTCATCTTCAAGCTTGTATTTTTTCCACGAGTTTCAAAGTCAAGAATTGTTTTTTCAAAGAAATCGAAAGACTTTGTTTTTAGGAAAAAAGCAATGTTTCTTTTGGTCGTTTGTGGTTATTTTGAGTGATCGGGGGTGAAATTAGCCGATTCTTTTTCTTTATGGGGCTTCTTTTTAATTTTGATTTAATTATTTTGTAGAACTGTTGAAGTGCTTGCTGAAACTCGATTGCAATTGTGCATGATTAATTTTCTCATATGGGTTTTTGAAGACCATGCTGTCGCTAAGTCAGTGCACTGTAATAACTCGAAGATAGTGTTGAGATTTCTTGAATTAGGATTTGAAAGAGGATGGCTTGTATAGAATTTTGATGGTATGATGAGGCACTACGTGATAATTTAGGGGTGGTTGGGGGGGGGGGGTGTGGGGGGGCAGCAGTCATGAGTTCTGGTGGTAAGAGCAGAGGTAAAAAAGAGGAGTGTGAGTATGAGAAGGCCGATAGGAGATCAGTTGAAGGAGTTTCATCGAAGGGATCAACTACTGCACCAGAGGATTTATACATTGATGAGAAAGTGCTTGTTGATCCGAAATCCCTATTTATTGGTTCTAAAATTGGCGAGGGGGCTCATGGAAAAGTTTATCAAGGAAGGTCTGTGTGATATTTTTGGCTCTTATATTCTTCTTGAGTTTAATTTTTGTGTCTTGCATTACTTGTTGGGTTGATTGAACGAAATGCAAACTATTGATATATTTATGCTTATTGAAGTAATGATCTAGTTACTTCTGCTGAAGCTTATGTGTTTAATGTGGCATTCAAATGATGTGATCATGTGGAAACTACATAGCAGTAATGATTTGTTACATGAGGAAGTGGGGTGATGGGTTGTGATGCCGAAGGGAATAAGATATAGCTTAAGGCACAAGATGGTTCATGTTAATCGACATCTCCATGGCCATTCCATTTTTTGAGTTTCCAGATGGGGCTGTATATTATTACACAGAATGTAAGGTAGGTTTTGCACTGCCCTTGTTAGATTGCAGATGGAAGATGATAAGCTTTACTGATTAGGCCATCTCGTGTACATTTGTGCTTACCTCATTTGTTTGGTTTGATTTTTAGGTTCTGTTGAAGTTATTTGAATTGTAATACAACCTTCTTTACAGGTATGGGGATCGTATTGTTGCCATTAAAGTTCTCAACTGTGGGAATACATCTGAAGAGAGAACTGTCCTTGAGAGTCGTTTTGTTAGGGAAGTGACAATGATGTCCAAAGTAAAGCATCAGAACCTTGTCAAGGTGATCTGACTGATAAAGTTTGTTCTTTTATTTAAATTGGGCTGTGTTTACTTGTTTTACTTATCAAGATCAAAATTCTTCTACAGTTTATTGGAGCATGTAAGGAACCTTTAATGGTGATAGTTACTGAGTTGTTGCCTGGGATGTCACTTCGGAAATATCTGGGGAGCATGCGTCCTAAGCAGTTGGATCTGCCAGTGGCTTTAAGTTTTGCTCTTGATATTGCTCGAGCCATGGACTGCTTACATGCAAATGGAATTATACATAGAGACTTAAAACCTGGTATCATGCCTGCGTAGTAGTATAAGAATTAATTTTGTAACTTGTAATGAGTTAGCATCACTATAGACTCTGTTTTCTGATCACTGAGATCAGTAATTTTAGTATTCTGAATATTCGTTCAGAATTGATTCTTTAATGTTCATTCAACTTTGATTCTTCTCTCATGCATCATGGGTGTTAAGATTCTTGTGTTTGTGAACTTATTTATGCAATTCTACAAAATGTCAATTTTTACCCTTGTCCATTGTTTATTTTCATCTAATGTTCACTTTTTATGACCTCCATCAATTGTTTGATATGTACATTACAAGATGAACCACTATGTGTATATTGCTTTCTTTTTACTTATTTATTCTTTTTCCGTTCAAAATTCTATTCTATGCATCCTAATTTTGGGGCTTCTTTTGAACTGTTTAACTGAGAAGAACTACACATAAAAACATATGGTGCAGATAACTTACTTCTTACGGAGAATCAGAAGTCTGTAAAGCTTGCAGATTTTGGTCTCGCGAGAGAAGAAACTGTCACTGAAATGATGACTGCAGAAACTGGGACTTATCGCTGGATGGCACCTGAGGTTCCCAAATTTAACTTAGTCAATATCAGCTTCCTCACCAAGTTTATTTTCTTCTGTTTTGATGAATGCTATTCTTGTTCTTATTCTATCTACCTTCTTTGTTCATGCTTTCAATATAATATATCTTGGCTCCAGCTTTGTAAACCACTAACAATATCAATATAGAAATTGAAAGAATGTTTTTATAGAGATATGCGTTATGCTCATAAGTTGATTGGCTGACCTTCCCATGAAATTGCCTAACTAATGATTTAAATGGAACTCTGCAGTTGTACAGTACTGTGACACTCCGTCAAGGCGAGAAGAAGCACTATAATAACAAAGTTGATGTTTACAGTTTTGGCATTGTCCTCTGGGAATTACTAACAAATCGTATGCCATTTGAGGGAATGTCGAATTTGCAGGCTGCTTATGCTGCTGCTTTTAAGGTGTGGAGATAAGTAAATTATTAATAATGACCACGTGTATCAGTTTTTTGTTTATAAACTCAAACACAATAATGTAAAACTGTGCCATCAAATGAAAAATCTTTAACTAATAATTGAAATAGGCAATAAAGGAGAATGTCAATGCTTGGAAGTAGCATAGAAGAATGAAAAAACTTAACTCTTGGAATCAGAAATTGATCATTAATGAAAAATAGCTCTCTGCTATGTCTTATTTATAACTTACTTTGATATGCTGGTACATCGATTACTGTCTGCTTTCATAACTAGAAAAGCCAATTTATTTTTATCGGGTACGAGTGCTACTGTTGCAAATTATGCATGCTTGCTGAAATTCCTTAACCTGGTTTGTCCCTTGATTGTCATAATCTTATCGAATAGAACTATTTAGTTTCTATATATAGATAATATCATTACTTTTTTCTGAACCTTTCTGGGAATTTACTTTGATAAGTATTGGGAAGTTCATTAGTTCCTTTTGTTAAACTTGTTCGTACAATAGTATATTGTACCAATTAGAAGCCAGAATAAAATGTTTGTTCAACCTTGCTATGTTTCTTAACGAGCTTAAGATGTTAGGCACAAACCATTTTGAGTTTTTCCATTCATTTTAAGCTACAAAGTGAAAACTTGAGAACACAAAACCATGAGCTATTTGGATTCTCTTGTATTTGCTACCCTGTATTGCTAAACATGTTTTAACAGAAGGCAATGACATGCTATTCATGTCATACATCCAACTTGTTCATATGAAATAACTAACTCAATAGTAACAAACCAGTAATTCATTTTGGTTTGCAAGTGCAGCAAGAGAGACCTACTCTCACAGAAGACATTCCACCCGAGCTCTCTTACATAATCCAGTCGTGTTGGGTTGAAGATCCAAACATGCGGCCCAGTTTCAGCCAGATAATTCGGATGCTCAACGAATTTCTCTTCACACTCAGGCCATCCTCACCACCTTTGCCTGAACCCAACTCCTCTGAAGCAGAGTTGACCAAGAATGGTGTCATTATCGAGTTCTCTACTCGAGCAAAAGGGAGATTTGCTTTCCTTCGCCAACTTTTCGCTACAAAGAAGGCCATAAACTCGTAGCGTCAGGGTAATTTAGAGAAGTTTTTACTTGCCATGCCTGGTGAAAGTGATGATAAATAGTAGGTTAGTTGCATGTTTAGAGGAGTGGTTGATTTGTTCACTTCTGTGAAATATCTGATGAATATTATTGGATAGAAACAACAATGATTTTAAGGGAATTTGTAAAATCAAGTAGAAAAAGTAATTAGCTTATCTCATGGGAAGCTCTGTAGATCTATATAAACTTAAACAGTATTTGTTCTTCTGGAGAATCTTATAGAAATGCAGCAGGCAATGTTATCTTCATCTTCAATGATTATGCTGATTTTTTTTGGTATGTTGTGCTCAATCAAGTAGTGTGTTTGTTGGGTTCAAATTTGCGACATCTACCTCATACCCTTAATTCTAGACCACTTGGCAACCCTATTGGGGTTTGGTATTCCACTTTGAACTTAGAGAAATTAAAATTGTTTTCTTCAATTGTAGGATAGATGTTATGTAAATAAAATTGAGTTGCATGATGTGCAACATTGTTAGAATACTTGATGTAACTTGTTACTTTATGTGCTGTCCAAGGTAAGGGAATTGCATGGACTTTGATTCGAGAACTAAGTTTTAACTTGTAAATTTTTTTCTTTTGTGTTTGTCATTTGTATTGTAAATTTGTAATTAGTAAAGTTGTTAGTTGCTAGTTGTAACTCGTAAGTCTAATTTTCATTTTATATCAAATTTATTATTCTAATTCCGACATATTTTCAATTTTTATAATTAAAATTCCATTAAAAAAAAAAAGGGTCCAAAGTGGTAGGTACAGTTCGCAGTGTTTGATTTGGGATCATAACCAAAATCATGTTATACATGATTCATTTGACTGATATTTCGAATGTCAACTTGGAATCGAAACCAACTTGTTAGACATGTTTAGATAGAGATGAGTATAAACTTACACAATCATTATCTCTAGTAAAAGTTATACCAACATGTAGGCATGAATTGTTTTTTTAAATGTAAATTATTTGTAAAACTCAAAATCAATGAGATTCTTCATTTCAAATCCTATTTTATTTCTATTCATATATCTGTAAAATAGGTTTTGCGAATAATAATACTATTATTAAATACTATTTACCTTTCTATCACCTCCTATTTAAAAAAGAAAAAGAAAAAGAGAGGTTTGGTTGTTACTCTTTTGACTCAACTCTTTTGAGGGGAAAACATATTAATAATATCACTAAAACTTAATATTTTTGTAGTAAAAAATAAATCAAAGGGAACAAATTAGAAGACTTTTGAAAATGAGCCCACTTGGTTTGAGCCCAAATAGGCAACAGCTGATCAAACCATTGAACATCAGTCAAAGTCAACTCACGTGCGACAATCCTATCCGTAGCTATCACATCGTCATACTATCGACGGTCATGATTGCTTCAAAAAGAAGCAACCACGTGTGCATTCGTAGTAGAATATTATATTTTATTATAAAATAAGAAGAGACGAATTCAATGTAAGACTCGACAGAGTCAACGGCAAGTAAAAATTTATACACAGTAGACGGGGAATTTTAGGTGGTTGTTAGATACATACAGAAGTTAATGTATCTATCTATCTGTTTTTGTACGTTGCGAGCAAACGAAAAGACCTGGAAAAAATCTGAGGAGAGAAGATTTAAGATCTAGCACAAGTTCATGCACTGTAGCTGACGCTCTTCTCTTCCGATTCTCGATAAATCTGTTGGAATAGGGAGATTCTCTGCGAAGATTGAGCTTGATGATTATCTGATCTGCGAATTTGAAACTGTAACCACCCGTTGAATTCCGTGTTTCGTGTTTGCTGAGAAGGTTTAATTTCCGGCCCGTTTCGAGTAAATTGAGGTTGGGTTGGTTATATCGTGTTGAAAAAATCAAGTGCTGATTGCACTGGGTGTTGCTCTTTGTTTGGATTTATTTAATTGGGATCATTGGATTTGTATTGAATTCCAATTAGGTATTGGTTTTAAATTATTTTTCAAATTTCCCCTTCTTTTGGAAGAGGTTGGGGGATGTGGTGATATGGGAGAAAATGCGGCAGCTTTGCACACAGCTATAAATTCGGTGCAAGCATTGGGGAGAGGCTTTGATGTGAACTATGATACTAGATTGCTTTACTGCAAAGGTGTGTCAGATTCGAGAGTTGTGGATATTGATGAAGAGCATACGAGGGATTTATACTTGTCTGATGATTTAGTTGTGCCTAATGTTTCGAGGGACATCAAGAATTCGCAGGAGGAGGGTGGTCGCGATGGCTTCGGGGTTTGCAGTTATAATGAGGTATGTTATTAGGTTTGTATGGCTGAAGTTACTAATTCTAATACTTTTATGTTGATCTCCATGTTTTCTTATTCATTGCTGGCACCTAAGATTTGATGCCTTAAGTTTACACTATTTGATGCGTGTTTCAACTTTGATATGCTGAGATTCAAGACTGGTAATGTGGTTTTGTAAATATGATTAATACAATGGAGAATTTTCAACGTACTAGATTGAGCATCGTTCTTGAGGTATGAAGATTTGACACAAGTTCCTGTTCGTCTTGTGTATAGTGGTACGGAAGGGTTGTGATGGTGCACTCTGCACTTCGATGGCCTTTATAGTTTGGACATAAGATAGTCTGTATTTATATAGAAGAAGGTCATTGGTTGGGTACAGTTAAACAGTTTAGAACTTTGAATAGAAGTTATTGCTCTTGGTTTGAAAGGCAAAAAATGATGATTCTCCTCTGAAGAGCGTCAAAATAAAAGGTGATATTGCTTTCAGTTGTTGAATGAAAGGAGTACATATCTCAAAGACAGAAATTGCTTCCATTTGTTGAGACATTGTTGAGAGAGGATAATTTGGTTTGGTGTCTTATGTTGATTGATGGCTTTTTTCCTGAGTATAAGTTAGGCATTTCTTGAAAAATCTAAGGTTAGTGAGTGTGCAACTTCTAATAATTTGCAAGCACCAAAGCCAGGAGGGTTATTCCTAGACCAATGTTAAGGAAGGGGACTGTGAAAATGTTCCTGCATGATCTCCGTTAAATTGAACTTAATGTAATAGATTCTGACCTATATTTCCCGAGCTAGAGTCATGCATTACTTGGAACCATTTAGCATCATCTGTTGGAACCAAAAAATATTACTACAGCCTCCATCCCAGTAAAAGACTCCTGTTTCTATGACTAAAATTGTTATAAAAAATACTTATACATATATTTTTGGTGTGATGGAGTATTGTGTTTAATATACTTTATGTATTGCATTAATGACTAAACTAGCATATGACTCTTTCCTTTCTACAAGATTGTAAGCGTATATATTATAGCACATCATTTAGCCAATGATGTGAAACATTTTTTTTTGTTGAATAGCTACACATGCATTTTCCAACATGCTTAAATTCAATATTTGCTCATTCAGTTGAGGTTGAAGGGAGCAGTGGAGTTTTGGTAAAAACTAATGGACCATATTAGTTAATGCTGATGCTTGTTAATAGTTGAAATCAAGCATAACAGGACTGATGGCAGCTCTCATCTCTTTTGTTTTTAAAATAGGCCAGTGTCTGGTTTCTGGAACAATTTCTATGCGTATCATCACATTCTATGGGATATTTTTCTACTCCTCCATCTGATGAATTATTTGAATTATTTACACTCGCAATCACGACTCAGTAAATCAATAAAATGCTAATTGACACACGACATTTTAATTACTATTTCAACCTGCATTGTGAAGTAATGCCAATCTTAAGTATGTGAATTTTCTCATGCTTACTATGTGTAACATGGCCACAGATGGTGGAATATTTCAACAAAAAAGCTGGTCTCTCAGGATACACTCCACTTGGTAGCTTCAATGCTTCATTCAGCTTTACCAGTTCTAGGCATATAGATGCTGCTTCCACAAAGTCTCTTTGCATGGATGGATTCTTCATTCCACTTGCTAAAATTCAGCTTATCAATTCCCCAATGGTTCTAAATGAGAATGTGAGAAGAGCAGTGCCAAAGTCATGGGATCCACCAGCCTTAGCAAGGTAAATAATTATTTTCATGTACTTGTGTATCTCTCTAATGGGCTATTTAACCTATCTAACTGTTGTATTTTTCTCTTAACAGTTTCATTGAAAACTTTGGTACACATATTATTACATCTGTTACAATTGGCGGTAAAGATGTAATCTATGTCAAACAGCACCTATCATCACCTCTCTCGATCATTGAAATCAAGAATTATGTTCAAAATATTGGAAATCAAAGATTCTCCATCACAGAGGGTCTTACAAATTCAGGGCTATTAAAATTCAAGGATAAGGCTAGTTACACTGTATTTTTTCCTTGTCATTTGATAACTCTGTCTCCCTATTTTTCATTCCTGCTTTTGTCTCTTAAGCAATCTGGAGTTTTGACATTTATTAATTTCCCTTCATTTCTCTAAACTCTTTTTTCTTCTCTCCTTGTTGGATTTTCCAGGGCAGCGATCCTTCTTTGTTCTATAGCCAAGGGATATACCCACAACCAGCTAGTGCACCTTACCACTCTGGGAGTGGCAAAGAAGTATGTATAGTCAACTGTCTTCATGAAACAGAATGATACATTCTCTTATATTATTGCTTGCTAATGCAAATTGTGCACTTATATTATTGTTAGCATTTATTCATGGTATCCATCCAGTTAGGATGTGTCTACTGTTGGCGGGGGTTAAAAAGATAATTAAAACGTAAAACATTGCTGATGTGTGTATCTGTATTGGAATCCTTTTTCAGGAAATATTTCTAATGTACGGCCATTGCAAAAATTTAATGTTGTGCACCATGTCAAAGACTCAGAGAAATGGATACTGATTGCTTTACGCTGTAGTTATTTACTGATAGTGCTCGGATCGCTGTCTTAAAGTTGTCTATTGCATCTGACCAGTGCATTAACAATGATTGAAAACATAGTTAACACAATACAGTTGCTGACCTTTTTTACTGTCTGAGAACATCTATTTAAGTTTCTGGTGCAGTCTGAATTCAATTTTGATTAAAGATGTTAAAACAGATCAAGGATGAAGCTTTTCTTTTTGGCCATCGTTGTTCATAATTGTTAAAGCAGATCAAGGACAGAAAAAGAGTTGTTCGCATAGCATCCAATCAACATTTGGATTGTTCATAATCGTTCTTTATTTTTGGCTGTAATAAGTTTAGGTCATTGTTCTGAGAATAAATTTTGGAGATTTGGTGATTTTGATCAGCCCTTAAATAAATTGCAGCAGCTTCTGTACTCAATTAGTCTTGTGGGAAAGCTTTCAAGTTTTTGAAATTCAAAGTTCATCATTTCATTGATTGTGATGCAGGATGTTACCGTCATATTCAGAAGACGAGGAGGGGATGATCTGGAACAGAGCCACACTCAATGGGCTAAAACTGTCCGATCTTCTCCAGATGTCATTGAGATGTCATTCTTTCCGATAACAGAACTACTGGATGGAGTTAGAGGAGGAGAGCATTTGACACGTGCTATTGCTCTCTACTTAGAGTGTAAGACATCCATTTTTCAGATTCTTCTCTACTTCCATGAAATTGCAGCAAACAAGAATGAACGATGTTTTTTTTGGGGGTGGGAGGGGGATTTGCTCGAATATTTACTGAAATCATTATTGGATCATTTTGTGCAGATAAACCTCAGATAGAAGAACTAAGATATTTCCTAGAATTTCAGGTCCCTCGAATATGGGCCCCTGTACAGGACAGGTTTCCTGGACAACAACGAAAGGAACCTGTTTGCCCAGCATTACAATTCAGCATGATGGGCCAGAAGCTATATGTTAGCCAAGAGCAAGTACGTCTTTACATTTTGATAAGGCCATTGTTAATACAAATCCACGACCCATTCAATCATTGAACGTCATCATTTGTATTATAGTCTACTCTATTAACTTAGCTCAACGGTTAATGCAGGTTTCAGTTGGACGGAAGCCTGTAACTGGTATGCGACTAAATCTTGAAGGATTGAAACAAAACAGGCTTACTATCTATCTTCAGCATTTAGTGTCACTTCCCAAGATCCTCCAACCATACTGGGACACACACATGGCAATTGGTGCTCCAAAATGGCAGGGTCCTGAAGAGCAGGACAGCAGATGGTTCGAGCCCGTGAAATGGAAAAAATTTTCCCATGTGAGCACCGCACCAATCGAGAATCCCGAAACATTCATAGGCGATTTCACAGGTGTGTACATAGTGACCGGAGCTCAACTCGGAGTATGGGATTTTGGTTCAAGAAACGTCCTCCATATGAAGCTTTTGTATTCAAGGCTTCCAGGATGCACAATACGGAGATCATTATGGGATCATGCTCCAAACGAAAAGCCTAGAAAACACACCTTGAATGGGAATGGCTATGATGACTCTAGTTCTAGTTCTGGGGAAGACTATGTAGGCAATAAGTTGGTGAAATTTGTCGATATGTCGGAAATGAGCAAGGGGCCGCAAGATCCTCCAGGTCACTGGTTGGTCACAGGTGGGAAGCTTGGTGTAGAGAAAGGGAGAATTGTAGTGAGAGTGAAGTATTCATTGCTTAATTACTGATTTCAGCTTTCATATTGTAGTGGTTATGATGTTGTACAATGGACATGGATGATTGTTCATTGAGGCTAGGGATTTTCTGAGATGGAATGAAGTTTGTTTGTTGGCTTTTGGATGCATTGAACTTTTCTCCATTTTCTCTTCTTTAGGATTTTCAGTGTAGATATATGTGTTGTGTTGGATTTGCTGAACCTGAATTTATCTTTCTGTTTGCACTTTAAGTTAAATATCATATAGGTTGTGTTGGAATTGAAGGGTTTCGTTTGTGTTAGGTGTATGAAAAAGTTTTCTAAATAGTTTTAATGAAAGTAATGGGTTTCAAACTTTTATATAAACACAATCGAAGCTCCTTATAAAGCCCTCAAAATTAAATAAATATTACTCGACTTCTAATCTTTGACTAGATAGTAATAGTAGATATATATCATATAGATGGAGTTTATAAAATACTAATTGTTAAATATAAAGTCATCAAATTTGTATAACTATAAATTAAATAATATGTTGAATTTTAAATTCAAAGGAAGGGTTTCTGACTTTCTGTATGATAAATTATCATGATGATTATGTTTTAAAATTGTCTTCTTAAAGCAACCACAAATTGCATTGAAACAAAAAAAAAATGAGGATCAAATCTACAAGAAGATATTTTTACTAATTACAAATTGGATATATTATTATTTATTCTTGTTTTATCAACACTTTAGCTATTTTCTCTCTCTGCCTTTTTTTTTCTTTAATATCACTGAGAAAGTAAAAATGCATATGAAGTGGAACAGATATATATAGAGAGAGAGAGAGAGGCAGTATATATATAAATTGTGTTCAAAACATAACATTAGAATTGTGGGCCCTCAAATGTTTGTCCGAACTGCCAGCCGCGAGGAACGACGTCGTTGGCGGTGAGGGTGCGGCCATCACTGGCGATGACTCGGAAAGAGAGAGGTTGACCGTTGAGATTAGAGTTGGTTTGCCAATTTTGCCCCCAGTTTCTGTTCATGGGCTGCCATCCGGTGCGGGAGCCCTTAATCCACAAAGCATGGACGTCACCTGGCCCACCCACATTTGTTATCAACACTAAGTTGAAGAATGAATGCCCATTTATCGTAAACCTCATCCCTCCTTTCTTCAAGCATGCAACTCTGCAATATACGCACATTATACACTTTCATTTTTTAAACAAATACTTATACGCCCATTTATCTGTAGTAACACTTTTAACATCATAACTACTAAAATTGGACCCACATACCAATCAAATAAATATTTACATACATGTGCAAAAGTCTAATCATGCATGGCTTATGAAATATTATTAAAAGGGCTATAACTAATACCTAGTATCATTTAAATGAATTTACTAAGTCTTCTATTACACTTTATATTACATCTTTTATTTCAATTTAATCACCATACACTATGTGTCTTAAATGACATCACTAACCAACATATGATATCTTTTATTTCAATTTAATCACCATACACAATGTGTCTTAAATGACATCACTAACCAACATATGCTGATGTATATTAAATGTCATAACACACAAGATCTAATAGAAGATTTGGACTCCTCACCTCAAGCCTCAAATCCTCTTAATCCGGTCCTACTCTATAGAAGATACCAATTTTATTAGCCACTAGCTTTACACCAAAACCATTCTCACTATATGTAGTAGCCATTTTATGTCAATTAAAATTAAGGATGACATGAAATGAGGTGATCATAAGTCATAACTTGATGAAACCATCCCCATATCAAGGTATTTGACAAAAAAAAAAAAAAAAAAGATACAAAATGAATAAGAATATGATTTTGAGGACTAAAAAGCAAAAAATTCCAAGGAAAGTAAACACAATGAAAGAACACCGCACCTTCTGTAGATCACCGGAACGATCCCGGCTCGATATATTGCGATTTTAAGAAAAGCGGGCTCAGCCAGGTCGAAATGCTGGCGAGGTGGGTTGCACCAGCCGCCATTGTCACTAGCCAGAGCATAGTTGGGAGGACAGAAGTTGGTCGCGGTCACGGTTATGGTGCCAGGTAGGCACCATTTTGGGTGACTGCACTTCATCTCGTAGCACGCGCCGCAGCTCAACCCACTGTTGAACAGTGCTGTACTTAGCGCTGCTGTGCTTGTACCATAACCCTGGCTGTACAGGTTCCCATACCCGCATGCTCCTCCTGCGCGCATTGTGTGTTTAATTACCATTATTATTATTATATTAAATACAAGATGAAATATCAATATATCAAATTTAGTTAGCATGTACCCATCGTGCCAGCGGCGTCGGAGCCGCCATAGAATGTTGCATGGGCAGTTTGCCAGCCACCGTAGAATCCACGAGCTCGGTGGAGGAGGAGGAAGAAGAAGGAGGAGAAAAAAATGGTGTAGTATTGCAATTTTGTGGCCATTTTGGAGTGGAAAAGGCTAGCCAGCAAAGGCTGGTTTGCAATGTGAATTTTGTACACGTATTGGGTGTTATGGCTTGGAGTCATGATAGGTATATATAAATGGGTAGGGTAGGGTAGGTGGGGTGGGACCTTATGTAGAGAGATTTAGGGTTAGATCTTCTGATTTTGTGGGTTTTCGATGAAAAATAAAACAACAAACTATTATTTTTAAAACTATGAATTTGGTGTTACATGTTATCACGGGATGAAACATTCAACCACCACCTTTTGATACTTCGCTAGTGCAAATTTTGTACTTCAAATTTCATTAGATATCAATACTTGTTATTCATATAAAATGGTATTATTAAAGTAATTAATATAATGTATAATATAAATAGAGCCGAATAGATGATGAAATATTATTTATAATCTAAAATACATTTTTGTATTTAGATATCATGTTTTAATTTCTATTTTAATCATCAATCATTGTTGAAAAGATTTTATTTATTTATTTACACACCAATAGGTTAAAATCATTTGTCCCATAACTATGATATCTTCTGATTTTCGTCCTATAACTGTCAAAATTTTCAATTTATTTTCACAATTTAAAAATCTATTAGATTTAAGTTCAATTTCATCTAAATGGGGCTTCTTGGTGGCTTAAAAATAACATGACGACACATGCCAAATTTATATTGATTGACACGCATCTCGACATCACTTATAGGTCATTAGAAAATCATTATCTGACGAAATTCGAATTTTTTGATCAAAATTGGATCGAAATCGAATATATTCTTAAATTATTGGTGTAAATTGAAAATTATATTAGTCAAAATCAAAAAACCCCACCCAACACCAGAATAGAAATGAAAAATACATGTATTCTCTAAATGTGGTGATGATATGTCAATTAAACGTGATTTGTAGATTATATGATCCGTCTATTATTCTACTGCGTTTATACATTATATTATGAATATATTAATGAAACATAATATAAGATTATTAAAAAAAAAAGATTTAGATTGGCAGCGTAATTAGTGTACAGCACACTCATGCATAGAGTTGAAAGTGACTAGTGTGTCGACTAAATTAAGCTTTTGCAAATTAAAAGATATTATATATATAAAGTGGGGGCCCTCCAACTCTCCATGGATACGACTTTCCTCTCATTGTTAGTTGAATATTATTAATGCCAACGGCGGTGCACATAACAATATTACACCAAACTTTTTATTTTATAAATCCTATTTATTTTAAAGAAAAAAAAATCATGACTGTCGAAAAATGCATAATTTCTCGAAAGCAATCGGCTATTTATTGGTTTTTAATTTGCGGGTCGAAAAACATACAAGTTAGATGGAGTACTTAGGCATATATATATTTTCTCTATCCACATTTATTTTTCTACAATTACTGCATTCCAAATTATTTTTCTAAACATAAAAGTTGTATGTGTTTCAATTCTCTTAATGAAATCGACTTATTCGACATTCAATAAAATTAATAATGCCATACAATAAATAAGCACCAACAGTACATGAATATATATTTATTTACATATTTTAATGATATTATTACATATATAATACATACACTTAAATCTATTTAATTTGATAAATACAATATAAAATCATGTGATATAAAATTGCAATAGACTATCCACTAAATTTAAAAGATCGATGTTGGAATATGAGAGTTATCAAAGGTACATTAATTATAGTGAATCCTCCCAATATTAATAATATGATTGGTAACTCATCGCACTTTCTTTTACACAATCAACACATCTTCTAGATGCTATATTAATTAATAAAATATTTTAAAAAATGTAGTTACCATGCACAAACACATATGTTTCAGCTTTATATTAAAATGTAGAATTTGGATTTACTAATCCATTTCCAAACAGACAATTAGCAAGTGAATGATGAGTGATGACGTGGGAAAAAGGTGTTAGTCAGCAAAGACAGGTGGCAAAAGTCAAAGTTTGTAATGGTTGAGGTAGATGTTGGAGGTATTAGGGCAGTCACATGAAAAGAGGCAGAAGTGGTGTTTGTAGTTCGAGTATTTTTTGGACGGTGGATTGCTCACATGTGGATTATAATATATTAGGTGGCAAGCAGTTAGCCTACCTCTTCTCACGACGTGTCCTTTCTTTCACTTCTCTCCTCTCTCCACAATTACAATTCTACTTTATATATATATTGTTCACCCTTCATTTTAGTCTTATACATATCAATGAAAATATTCCAAAATATTAACGATATTTTTCTGATATTTTCATTTTTTTTCACATGACAAATATAAAAATGAGTTCTAATAATATTTATTTTATATTTTCATTTTTTTATATAAAAATGAAGATATTGTCAAAAAATTGATAAATATGAATGTCGATTTTGATATCCGTGGCTTTGTAGTACAATGTTAGAAAATTGGTAAACTATCTTGAAAATATCGTTAAAATATTAAAAAAATATCAGTAAATTTCAGTGAAATATTGAAAAAATATCGAAAAATATCAATTCTAGTATAAAACTATTTTTTTCAAATAAATAGTTTATTTTGTAATAAATATTATATCCAATTTCCCTTTTTTAAAAAGTTCGATCAATTTTTTAAAATTTTACTAATATTTTCGTTAATATTGATATTTTCGTAAAATTAAAATACCAATATTTTCATCGAAATAGAAATTTTCCACCTTCGTCTATACATGTATGGATTCCATATTAATAGATTTCATTTCATTATATATTATTCTTGATCAATATTGCAAATGCTACATCATGTAAAAATAAACCTATGTCCAATATATCTTAAATAATAAAATACATATGATGCGTACCTACACGTGCATTTATGTAGATAGTAGAATTTGCATATAATCTATTTCACATGATGTAATATTTTAACATCTTACGTAAATCTTCACTTTTAATTATAGGGATATATTCAAATTGTTTTCACATCATATTTTGATTTTTATTATTTATTTTAGGTCAATTACAAAATAGATCGAGAACTATGAGTCATTGAGTTTCAATTGTAATATAATCTTTCGAAATGATTAATGACAGCCACGAATTATAATTTTTTTTCAATTACAATACTATCTTTATTTTATGGTATATAATTGAAATATATACATTCGAAACATTACCACTATTGATCATTGGATAAATCTTGATGGGGTAATGTCAGATATAACACATAATAATTTGTAATATGTCACCACTACCATCATAAATTGAGGTGGAAGACACAACAACCTCAACTTCTATCCCCATTTCACGACAATTGTTATAATGAATTAAAAATAGTTGATGGATTTAGGACGATCTCATCGAGACAAGACAGTATCACTAATGATGGAATCAAAAACGCATTTTCTCCCAAATATGTTGGTTGTAATTAAACATGAATATAGATTACTCTCTACAATTTACTTGTCAACTGATTTAATTATAGATATTAATTTTCAAAAGATTAATAAATTGGTAACTGATATAACTATAATTAATTTGGCAAAAGAAAATAATGTTGATATTGTTTTTGAAACGTGAATTTCTTTTTCCCCCAAAAATTCATAAATGCCCATCTAATTGACGTACATCTAATAGTGATATGTAGTAAATATAGCACCCGAATAAGGACTTGCAAGCAGGCCCCGAACAAAAATAATAACTTTTTGAGCTATACTTAAATAAATAAAAATATATAATAACAAATAATTGTTAATGTGTGTAGTACAGTGCCCACTGGCATTAATAAATCATAACCTCATAGGAGGCTAATAGCAAAATTTCTAACAGAACCTTTACTTCAACTATTTTTGGTCCATTTGGGGAAACATGGGATACACGTGAATTGGATTATCTAATTGAAGATCATTTTAGTACGAATTTGATATAAATGTCCGACTAATATCTATTTATTATTTATTTGACTCCAAATCTAATTAATGACCTCAAGAGCAAGGCTAGAGCTTTTAACAATGATTGGAACTTGTTTTAAGCTTCCAATATATTGGATATAATTTAATTTCCAAATTGTACAGTTAAAAAGGTAATTCCAGGAAATGGTCACATTTTATATGAGCAATACTCCCTTCCTTCTTACCATAAAAAAAAAAGTCAAATATTTATTTTTAATTTTTCCCAAATTATAGTGATTTTGCTTATTAATATCATATAATTTGTCTACAATATCTTTAATTAATGTTTGCTGGAATTAATAAATTTGTGTAAGACTATATAAATGTTGGTGACTTTTTGTTTAGTCATCAATATGTATAACCAGAGATATAATAGAAAGTTTGTAGTCTAAAATTGAATTTACGGGTAGATTAAATTTATTTTCTTAATCTGTGTTTAAATGTGAAGTGTGACGTCTATCTTTGTGGGTAAATCAGATCTTTATATCAAAAATCACTATACCACATGTGTACCACATTTCAAAACTAATTATTTTAATTTTTAAAATAAAAACGGTTACAATGTAAAAAATAAATTTTATAATCAAAACTATGTATAGTTTTGATATTGCACACAAGTGGTTCAGGAACTGCGGGATGGAGAGAGTATTACCTTAAATTCATAATAAGTGTAGTTTAGAAATTAACTTTTGTTTCAAAGTAATTATTAGATTTATGAGATAGTAGTATGAGAATCATATATAGAGAGAGCTTTGTTATCCTATTCACCGCTAATATATTACAAATTTAACACAATTATTAATTTTAAATTATAATTTTTAAAGAAATGAGGTATTTACACATGAACGTTGAACATAGTAAGACATAAATACGGTGGATATGAGATCATTATGTTACATATATGTCTCTAATTAACCAATCAATTTTCGTTATCCAAAAATGATAACTGGGTGTTGAAGATAATATGGTTGAAAGAATGTCTCTACCATAATTATCATAAACAAGTAGGTTTTGTTTTTGCAAGAAAATCTATGTATTTATGCTATAACATTTATTTATTTTGACTAATGATGGTGAATTTATTAATTTGAATTACCAGAAGGAGATCGTTGGCAAATTCAATTACATGTTCGGTACTTTGAAAGCTAAGAATCTGTTGGAGCTGTAATTGTCTATTCAGTTTGTGGTAATAATTCTACACACCAACCCACATATATATTGTAGTATTTAATTTAGGGCTTTGTTCTCATACGTGTGGGCGTTCTTATTCCCAAATTTGAGCCATTATCATCTATCATATTATTTAATGCATTATTAAAATTTGATTTTAATTGCACATCAATTTAGTAGTTGCTATCCTTTATTGCCACGTGGCTATTGCTTTCACAAACCAAGATACTAAAATATTTTTAAAATAATTTTGTAAGCAATACCTTGAGGAATGAATACTTTTCAATAATTATATATATATGACTATTTTGTAAAATAAAATAAAATAAAATAGTTAGAGATTTTTTTTTTAAAAACCTCAAGTTGACTCAACCTTGAGTAGAATGTGAACAAATTGGGTTAGAGCTTTTTACTGTTGAACTTGTTTTATGTCAAAGATTGTAAATTGGGCGTAGGCCCAAATTGGATGGGCTTAATTTCATCGGTTCAATCTTTGAAGTCTAGTCAGAATGTCAGATGAGCTCTAACATATGAAGTTAGATTGGATCGGCCCATGTAGTCTATCTGGGCTTACACGTTGGTACATTGGGTGGGCCTGAATTTTGATAAGGACTGAATTCTTCCCCACTGAACTTGATTATGACAAATCCGTCAAAATAGTTGTTATATGTATATAGCTGTAGAAAAATAGAGAATATTTTCATAAGTATACTTTAAAATATGAGACTTAATTAAGGCCAAACAACCTCAAATATTTCAGCTTGAAAATGTTTAGAGAGGATAGTTTCTTACAAAATATTACACAATGATGATAATGATAGGTTGTCAATATTTACATTGTACAATAATCACTTTCTAAATTTTATTATTTTTAAGGTTGTTTCACACAGATTTAAAAAGTATTTAATAGCTATGAGTAAGTGTATAAATGACCACAGTACCTCCTTTCAGAGTATTAAAGATGTGTAAATTATAGGAGTTTCTATCAAAAAAGTAAGGAATATCTACAATAAATAAAGATCTAATAAAAAAAACAAGGGCAAAATTGAAAAAAAAATGGTAACAAATAATGAAAAACTATAAAAACAGATTCTATTTTTATATAAGGGACTGTTATAATCAAATTTTGTATAACAAAAATTATTTAAAACCACTTTGAAGTTATATTAAGAGTTTATTACTTTTTTTGTCCCGTAATTTAGGGGATCTGATAATTTAGAACTTTAATTTTTCGAGCTGGTAATTTAGGATTTTATCTTTTCGAACTTCGTGAATTTTGTCAAATTTGAGCTCGAATTGCTCAATTTGGCTCAGATTGCATGTGAGATCATGAAATTGGATAATTCGGACCAATTTTGCTGAGTTATCGTTTATACATCATATGTGACATTTCAAATTAAAAAAAAAACCCATCCACGTGGCTTTTTAAATTAGAATCGAATACACCTCATTTAATTTTTTTTGAAATATATAATTAAAAAAATACAAAAATATAAAAAAAATCCCCAATTCTTCATTTTCTTCAACATCATGACTACCTGTAGCAACCACCACTACCACACCACCCACTAAATTCATCATTAAATCTTGTAATGGCAATGGTGAGGTGATGGAGCAAATGGGGATGATAAGGGTGTTGAGATTGAGGATTCTATAGCGGAGGCAACGAGCTGTGGGGCCGGGGTTGGGTCAGGGGTGAGGCGGGATAGGGCGGGGTTGAGGGCGATAACAAGACAGAGGGGGATAAAAAGCAGCTTGAGATTTCTATGGGTTCCATTGTTGCTCGGGTGTTGTATGCAGTTCTTGAGAAAGATGAAGAATTTAGGGTTGAATTTGGTCTGTTGAAATATGGCTGAATCATTGTTTACTACCACTCAACAAATGAATGGTCTGAGCAAAAACAGGAAGACACCATGTGGTGGTGGTGGTGGTTGCAGGTAGTGGTACAGTGATGGTGTTGAAGAAGATGAAGTGGGGATTTTTGTATTTTTTGTTTTTTATTTTTTTAATTATGTATTTCAATTTATTTTTTTGAAAAATGAGGTGTATTCAATTCTAATTTAAAAAGTCACATGGATGGTTTTTTTTTTTTAATTTGAAACGCCACATATGATGTATAAACTACAGCTCAACAAAATTGATCCGAATTATCCAATTTCGCGATCTCACGTACGATTCACGTGCAATTTGAGTAATTCGGACTCAAATTGGGCAAAATTCGTGAAATCCGAAAATATAAAATTCTAATTCTAGCCCGAAAAATTAAAGTTTTAAATTGTTAGATTCCGTAAATTACTGGGAAAAAAAAAAAATAAACTCTCATATTAATTTGAAATATAAGAAGAAATAATATTTCGAAGCACATGACATAAATAAGGTCAACAAATGGAAGAAAAGTGAAAACTGCCTTAAATAAGACAAAAAATCACATTTAATGAAAGGTAAGAAATTGATGGATACTCCTCTGTCATAGGATTAACCCCTCCATTAAAGTCATCTCAACTACTTCTGCAATTTCATATGTGAATATGACACAAGTAATTAATAAAATTGAGCTTATAAAAAAATGTAATATTCTTGTTATACAAAATAAGTATTTCTTCCATAATGAAATGCAGCTCTACTTATGAAAGATTCATTCACACATCTTTATGTTTTCTTTAGCTTCCTCAGTCCCATTTAAATGATTATCAGGGGTTATATTTATTTGCTTTTTTAGTACTTGTAATCCAGTATTTCTTCAAAGTTTATCCTTTCATATCTAGTTATCTCAAGAAGATTTTTTTTTCTCAATTTTCCATAATAACTTAATTTGTTTCCTTTTTTTTTTTTTTTAAATCACACACCATAAATTAATCAGGGAAACAACCCAATTTAATGTGGATAAGGGATGATCCTCCAAGATATAACTTAATGATAGATAAAGGACTATTAATAATGTTAGAGGAGAATTTTATTGTGATATCAGTGATTCCAGTTTTGAAATCGGCACATTGAGCAGCGGAAATGATCAATCATATTTTAGGAAGATGAGATCGAATCTCTCGATTTAAGGGATTTAAATAAAGAAAAATATAGATTTGTTCATATCTAAATGAGATATAATTTGATCTTAGATTTGTTTTCTTTTTTAGATTCTTGAGCTTGAAGACTTTCTCTTAATTTGAACTTCGAAGACGGCCGGGCTCTTATATATGATATTTTGAGTAATCTCTAATCATCTAAATTCTTATATGTCTAGTCAGCTCGGCCGAATCCCAGATTGGTCATCCAAAGAATCATCCTGACGATTGGGAGTTTGATCGAGCCCTTATTGATGATAGATGATGTCCTGAGTAATCTCTATTCATCTAAATTCTTTTATTGATAGATGATGTTTTGAGTAATCTCTAATCATCTAAATTCTTGTATATCTAGTCAACGATGACTAGGAGTTTGATCGAGCCCTTATTGATAGATGATGTTTTGAATAATCTTTGGTCATCTAAATTCTTTTATTGATAGATAATATTTTGAGTAATCTCTAGTCATCTAATTTTTTTTATTGATAGATAATATTTTGAGTAATCTCTAGTTATCTAAATTTTTATATATCTAGTCAGCTCGACTATTTCTGATCGGCCGAAATCATCCAAAAAGTCATCCTAACGACTAGGAGTTTGATCGAGTCGAACTCAATTCGGGATTGATTTTGTCTTTGATTTGTTTCATTTTTCAATTATCTTGCACTTGAATAACTTATGGACTTTTGGGCTTTTCGAATTGTCCAACAAGATGCTATACACGTAAACAAAACTGAATCCCAAGACATTAATTAAACCCAACTCGCAACCATTTCTTCTCCTACATAAACTAGACTACTGTTCAGGCATTAATCCTGCATTAATCCTAATATCGAAATGCAGGGAAAAATTGGAATTCACATTTAACTCTAATATCGAGATGCAGGCAAAAATAAAAATTGTAATTCACATTTAACTCAAGGAAAAATTGCAATTCACATTTAACTCTAAGGGTATCCACATTCATTCATTTTGAAACATTTTTAATTAAAACAAAATGAGTGTTAACTAATATATGTGTATTATAAAGTGTATGTTTTTGTGTAATTTTATATGTGTTAAAAGGTAAGAATGACATACTTGTCCCCTAATTAATTATTAGCTAATTATTGAGGGCTTTACTTTTTCTCATCTCATCTCAATATATTCAAAAAATGCATTTTGCTTTTACTTTTTCTCATCTAATTTCAATATATTTATTTTGCTTTACCTTTTCAATGATTGTATGTATATTAAATTGATTGGAATTTGTGTTAAATTGATGTAGATGTGTGTTTTTAAAAAGTAGATGTTTTTAATTAGTGTGGTGGCATGTGAAATCTACACTAAAATGATGTGCTAATAATTCACTAATGTGAATGCTCTAATATCGAAATATCGAAATGCAGGGAAAAATTGCAATTATGATGGTGCTATTCTGCATAGTGGTGCAGGGTAGCTTACATGCAGAGGCAGCTGTATTGTGTGGTAAAGTGTAAGTACGGCTGACACTGTGTCTAAATTGATCGATTCGAACGGATGGATTTCAAAAATAATTTTGTACTCCGAGCAATCCACATGTCATTTCTAAAAAAAACTAGCCCTAATTGAATTATCTGCACGTTTCCATATCAATTCATTTTATGTTCTTTCAAGGAACTCTAAAAATAAATTAATTTTTTAAGCAGATTATTATAATAAAATTGTTTCAATGGATAAAATTCACAAAATTTAGCGTTATGAAAAACTTCATATTGAAAAAAAAAAAAAAAAAAAGGTCCGATAGCCTCTATAAATATCATTGTATTGTTTATACATCATAACTTCATATTTAAAAAAAAAAAAAAAAAGTCTGACAGCCTCTATAAATATCATTATTGTATTGTTCATACAAGTCAAACTTAAATTAACTGTTTCAATGAATACCTAGCAAGTTATTAATTTCCTCAATTAGAATAAATTTGCATCTAGCCGGTTGGTTGTGATGCCTAACTCGTACGATGAACTTATGTGAATTTTAATTAATGCTTCCAATTTCTTATTACAAGTGTATAATAATAAATAATTTAGTCAACGTTCCCAAGATCTTATTGAATTATCTTCATATTTTCAAATCTATTTCTTTTGATCTTCTTTTTGAATTCTCAAAAAATATAATATAATTTACCAAGTAAAAAAGAACTTCATCGCAGGTAGAGCTGTCGAAACGGGTCGGCGGGGTGAGCCGGCCCACAACCCACCTTAACCCACCTTCTAGCGGGGCGGTGCAGAGCGGGTTTTTTATTGAGTGGGCTTTTAAATTCCAACCCAGCCCAATCCACCGGTGGGTCGTGGGTTGGACGGGCCAACCCACTTTTTTTTTTCTTCTAACAATTAATTCACTATACATAAATACATTCTAATAGCTAATAAAAAAATGCAAATTGTTCGCAAATTAAAATGCAACATTCATCACATAACTATATATTGGACACTACAAAATATTCTCCTTGTTCTTCATCAATATTTTCCATGATATTGGACATTACAAGATTTTCACTAGGGTTTTCTACTATTTTTAGTATTTTTAATTAATTAAAAAAATTAAAAAAAATTAAAAAAAAGGCGGGCCAGCCCGGCCCAACCCACCTCCAACCCACTTCAACCCACGACCCAAATGGGCCAGCCCGTTTAGGCCCGCTTTTTTACGGGTTTCGAAATATCCGGCCCAACCCACCTTTTATATATGGCGGGGCGGGCTGGCCCAACGGGCCTAGCCCGTTTTGACACCTCTAATCGCAGGTATGAATCATAAAACATGTTTAATACAAATAAAGAGTTTATTACCGTTTCCGCGCCATAATTTAGGGGTTTGACAATTTAGAACTTTAATTTTTCGGGTTGACAATTTATGACTTTATCTTTTCGAGCTTTGCCGAATTTTACCCATTTAAGCTCGAATTGCTCAATTAGGCTCAAATTGCACGTGAGATCGCGAAATTGGGCAAGTCGGGCCAATTTTGCTGAATTGTAATTTATACATCATATGTGGCATTTCGAAAAAAAAAAAAAAACACCATCCACGTGGCCTTTTTAAATTAAAATTGAGTACACCTCATTTTTCAAAAAAATAAATTAAAAGATAATTAGAATAAAAATACAAAAAAAATATAAAAATAAAAAACAAAAAATACAAAAAACCCCACTTCTTCATCTTCTTCAACACCATCATTGCACCACCACCTGCAACCACCACCACCACCGCACCACCACCGTACAACCCCAAAATTAGAAACAAATAGAGTCGGTTTCCCTTCTGAGTTGTCTCAAATTCTTCATAGTACAGAACTTAAACGTACAAAGTACATTGAGTTCGTCAAGTCTCCACATTCGCATACATTTTACTTAAGGTATTTTTGCTGATCTAGATTTTAATTGGGATCTTTCTCATTCGCATCTTTCTCTATTCTTGAAGTGTTTCTTGGATCTCTTGTGCGATTCTTTTTGTATTTTAAGTGTGATTTTTGATAAGGAGATCTGAGTTGTATGGTGCTGTTTATCTTTATCTATAGGATTTAAGTGAATCTGAGGCAAAATATTTGGGCTTAGATATCAATTTGGAAAAGATATTGTTTCTTTATGCAGTTTCCTTATCTACTGTATTAATTTTTTTGGTGCACTTCTTAGATGAGCAAGTTTTTGTGACTCACTAAAATGTCTTCTGCTTGTTTGAAATCGATTCTCTTTGTTTCTAATTTTAAGGTTGTGCGGTGGTGGTCGTGCAGTAATGGTATAGAAGAAGATGAAGAAGTGGAGATTTTTGTATTTTTTGTTTTTTATTTGTGTATTTTTATTTTAATTATGAATTTTAATTTATTTTTTGGAAAATGAGGTGTACTCAATTTTAATTTAAAAAGACCACATGGATGGTGATTTTTTTTAATTCGAAATGCCACATATAATGTATAAATGATAACTCAGCAAAATTGATTTTAATTGTCGAATTTCACGATCTCACAAGCGATTCACGTGCAATTTGAGCTCAATTGAGCAATTCGTGCTCAAATTGAGCAAAATTCGCGAAGTTCGAAAAAATAAAATCCTAAATTACCAACTCAAAAAATTAAAATTCTAAATTACCAGACCCCCTAAAGTACGAGGCAAAAAAGGTAATAAACTCACAAATAAATGATAAAGTAACTCTCACATATAAATAATATTCTAAACAATCAATATTGAACATGATCACAATTGATGAATAACTAACGCCATATAAAATTATCCAATTTAACTATAAAATGTAGAAAACGTAATTAAGAATGTGTATTTTTCTCCCTAGCTAAACCTCCAAATAGCCATATACAATAAAACCTCTATAAATTAATAATTTTGAGATTATGAAATTTTATTAATTTAGAAAGATATTAATATATTGATAAATTAATATTTTATTAATTAAAAGAGAGGTTTTTAAATTCAACAAATTTTGTACATATGTATTGAAAATAAATAAATTCACATACATGTTTCATTGATTATATTCATGCATCAACAAATTCTTTGTAACTAATTAAATATATTCATGTATAATATCAATTAATTATATACAATTTGTGACACCCTATACCCCTATAACGTATATCTCATAATAAAATATTCAGCATATAGACAAAAATTGCTGACGTTTCATTTATCCATATAAGTATAAAAATATTATTTAAAAACTAAAATCATATATGATTAAAACACACAACTCATATTCCAGCATAATTCATATTAAATACAACTTATGACATGTACACGTGTTCAAAATGCAAAATGCAGAGGAGGAGAAGGTTGCCCGAGGCATCAGCCGGCCGACCTGATATAGAGTGGTGTTTATATATACAAACCTACTTCAAAAAGCAATTGAACCTAAAAGAATAAATATGCGATTTTTATGAGTCGCAACTCAGTGAATATAAACCATTACTTTAATTAAATAATAAGTAAATAATAATCATTAACATTAATCAACAATATAATCATCATGTGCAAATGTCACTATATCCGATTTATTATTTTGTGAACTGCTCAAGCTTGGATCTGTCCCAAGATTTCCAATATGCCATTGTGTATATAGACCCATAGGTCTCCAATATGATTATGACCCGAAGGTCTCCACTGTGTATATAGACCCGTAGGTCTCCAATATGAATATGACCCGAAGGTCTCCACTGTGTATATAGACCCGTAGGTCTCCAATATGAATATGACCCGAAGGTCTCCACTGTGTATACAGATCCATAGCAAGACAGTCACAAACCTTTTAATTTCATGGCATATGATACAAGATTCTAACAACTTTTATTCTCTCGAAGTACTCAACTATGTTCAGAATTCCCTTTATAACTTGAATTATAAAATTTCGAGTCGAGCAAGACAAAATTCGGTAGAAACTTAACATATTGCTCTACAACTTTCATATTTAACACTTTTCCTAATTCAATCTCCAACCTGCATAAAATTAGGCTGCAAACACAGCATAATTAACTGTTTTCGAACCGAATCATTATAAAACAAGCCCTACAATTTTGACAGTATCTTACTCAATATTTAACCGATACATCTACGGTTTACTCCTGAGTTTAGCTAAGAAATAGAGCTATAACTTTCATATTTTAAGTTTTTCCTAATTCGGCCTACCAAGCCACCAAAACATCCGATGAATTATAATAACTAGAGACATATATAATTCATTAATTTCTTTATACCTTTCGAGAAAAATCTTGAAAATTTACTCCAATCAAATCGAAAAGCACGTCCCCACGAACTCCCCTCAAATTCCGAAGAAAACGATAAAGAAACGAAGTTGAAATTCACAAACCCTTCTCTTTTTCTTTTCTTTCTCTTTATTTTTTTTTTCCTTTCCTCACTCTGTGTGGTGCCTTTCCTTCTGTCTGTTTTTCTTTTCTATTGCTGCGCCACTTTTTATTTTATTCATTTGCATCTACCGCCTTTTCATCAGCTGAAGTTAAGTTTACTTTCCTTTTATTATTTTATTATTATTAACTTCTTTCCATATATGCCTGTACACATATATTTACTTATGCTATTTAAATATATTATAATATTAATTAACTATATATATATATATGCATATCTGTTTGTCGCAGGTCATTATATATATTAATATATATATTTCATGTTTATATATATATATATTTATATATATATAATTTAAATTTATTTTCTTTATAAAATTCAACATAATTTATATTATCATTAATCAAATGATTTATATTATGCACTTGAAAATTACTCGAGTCTCAATTAATTATAATAGGAATTTCTTAACGCTAATTATCTAAGAGCATGTAAATAATACGAAATGCATATGATGCATGAAATGAATGCCCAATGACATATATGTTTTGATCGAGGATGTTACACAATTAACTATTATATTCATGAATGTATGTATCAATTCATTGGAATTACTTAAATATACATGTTTACATTAATTCGTTGCACGTAAATAACTATTATAGCCAATTAAATATATTCATGCATGATGAATGAAACATACACTATATAAATTTCAATATGGAAATAAAATAATTCATAACATCCAACCATGTCATCTCATCTAAAAGACATCGCAAAATCATCCATGAATGATCAAATGCGTAAATTATTATGTGAGTATAAGTTTAAGAAAAAATCAAGTAACTAGATTCATATTTTAACAAATTACCATAATATTTATAATTGTAATATTTATGAATTATTAATTTAGAGTTTTAATGGGATCAAATATTTATAAAGGGATTTTTCGAAAAATTATTATCTTATTATCTTATCGAATTTGATGATTTTTTACAAATACCCAAGTCGGGACCGAAAAATTTTATTATTTTAAAGAGTTTATTAATTTATAAAGTATTAATTTATAGAGATTTTACTGTATACTACTATTTCCATAACATTATGATAATTTTGAAAATTGAAATTCTAAATTTTTTAATAGCTAAACCTCCAAATAGCCATATATACTACTATTTCCGTAACATTATGATAATTTTGAAAATTGAAATTCTAAAATTTTTGAAACTCCTACACGTGTAAAACAAAATTACATATAACTTATATGTATGTATAGTCTAGTAATGATAAATTAAAATAGTACAAAGTTGAGGATATAAATAGCAGTGTTTTTGCAAAGACGAAAATCTCAAAATAGATAGAAAAAGAATTGTGTTAAAAATGCAGAATCCACAAAATACCCTGGAAAAGGATATGGAGAAATTGGTGAAAGAGCTACCAAATGTGTGTTTCATGAACATCTATCAAATCTACAACTGGAAAGGCTACTGGTTCACCCCCCAAGCGTTGGAGTCCGCCATTACCATTGGATCAAGCTTTGAAGCCCGTGACGACGACGTTTTCCTCGCATCAACCATGAAAACAGGCACTACCTGGCTCAAAGCGCTCTCTCTCTGCATCATGCAGCAAAACCAGCATAGCCTTGATCACAATTCCGATATATTAACAATGGAAAACCCTCATTTCTACGTCCCCACCATCGAACTCAGGGGTAGTACAACTAAGCCAGCGCCATTCGAGCCATACGACGCCGCATCAGGTCCTCGTCTTCTCCACACGCATCTGCCATACGCCGTGCTCCCCGATTCCCTCAAGAACTCAAACTGCAAAATCGTGTATATCGCTCGGAATCCCAAGGACACTGTGATATCAATGTGGCATTTCTTCAATTCATTTTATGTGAAGCAAGATCAAGAGCCATTTCCACTGGAGAAGACAGTGGATAGCTTCTGTTCAGGAATGCAGCCACACGGGCCTTTCTTCGAACACGTTGTGGAGTACTGGAAGGAGAGCCAGAAGAGGCCTGAGAAGGTGTTGTTTCTCAGGTATGAAGAGCTGAAAAGCGACCCCATTAAACAGGTATCGAGAATTGCTGAGTTCCTGGGAAGACCATTTGCAGATGAAGGAGAAGCTGATGCTGTTGTGCAGAGGTGCAGTTTTGAGAGGCTCAAGAATCTGGAGGTTAATAAGACTGGATCGCTTTTCGTTAAAACATCAAACTCAACCTTTTTTAGGAAAGGTGAAGTTGGGGATTCCAACAACTACTTAACTCCCCACATGGAAATGCAAATCGACCAAGTTTGTCGCGATAAGCTTCATCCCTTTGATATCTTTCTTTGATTCACCCTACGTTTTGTGAAAAAAGTCGATTATTGAATTTTGCATTATTTATCTTTTCGTCTTTTCATTTATAATCTTTATGTTTCAAAATTACCATATTGTAGTCGTCTAACCTACTATAATAAATAACTTTGTTTGGTTTGTTGGTTGTGTTAATTAAGTTAGTTGGATTGTAATGAGTTTGCATTATTCATGCATGTTAAATGAGGTGGAAGATTTGGTATGTTTGGTTTGAATATTTAATGTTAGGTTTGACATAATATTGTGTTCGGTTTGAATGTTGTGCTATTTTTTGAAATTGGTTGGTATATTAAAATTTTATTCGAATCAAGTGTTTTTGTAGGTTTATAAAAACTCGACTAAAGTGCCTTCAAACATAAATGATGCTATATGTTTTATTAAATTCCAAAGCAAAATAATAATTTAATTAAAATAATTTTTACAAACTAATAAGAAAATAATAAAAAGGCAATTCATAATTATTTGGAATAAACTTATTTTCATTGATATAAAGGTAATTTAAAATTACTTGAAACAAAATAATTCGTAATTCGTATTTACAAATAAGAACAATTAACATTAAGCTTACCTTTTGAGACTCAATTCATTATGAAATAAATGCATTTCTACATAAAATATATTATTGATTCTATATTTTGAATTATGGAGTTATTCGATTTATATGTTGTACAAAAATATTGGACGATCCGTTCTTTTTAAATGATTTATTTTTCTTTTTCATATTATATTTAAATGTAATCGTGATAATTTTAAAATTTAAAATATAATCCTAATTTGATTTATTTCAAACAAAATATATTTCAATTATTTAAAAAATATTTATATAAATTTATATCAAATCAAATCCAATTGTTTTAAACTTAATTCTCTTTTGGAGTAATTTTACTTATTGGCATTCAAGTCAACTTACCATTTGAGACATATTTCATTTAATTAAATATTTAATTCATACTAAAACTAAGATTGATTAAAAATATGTAAATTTATCTTTTGAATTTATGTAATGGTAAAAAAAAAAAAGACAAATTAAGGGCAGGGATGAGATAACATTATAATAATAAGGGTGATAAATGTCAATTTTCACCTATTTTTGTGTATGTTTATGGATTAATTTAAATATGTGAGCTACGTTTTTACTGTGATTATTGAGATTATTCATGTATAAGATGCATTTGATGAGTTTATGCTTAGTTTCTTGATTTTAATGAAGAAAAGTGTAAGTTTCGCATGGAAAATCAAGGCTGACCAGTGGGGCATGACCAGTGCCGTGGGGCATGACCGTGTTGAATAGCACGGCCAGACCGTGCTCGAGTTTGGAGGATGGGGCACGATCGTGCCGTGTAGTACGGCCATGCCCGGGCGCGCATCAGATTCAGTTATTTTGGCGTGATTTTATCCTTTACTTGATATATAAATCTCAAGAAGCGGAAAAAAGATTATTCTTGACGAAAATAGGCAGAGAGAAGGAGTACGGAGAGAAAAGAAAGAGAATTCAAGACCCGAAGCAAGCACGAGATCATCGTCGCTAAGATTTTAATCTTTCCTCTCTTGTTAGTTTTAGTGGATATGATATTTTCAATCTTGTCTATGAGTTTGTTGATAATCATGTCTAGCTAATTTTCTAGGGTTTCTAGGGCTTGTTAGTAATATAATTCGAATCTTGATGAATCTTTAATTTAATTCAATGTTCATAATCATTCATCTTATTTGTGTGTTTATGAGTTGATTGTTTGTTTGATTATCTGGCCAATAATTGAGTATGTTTTAATAATTAAATCAAAATTTGGGAGATGAGATTTAATTATGGAAGGATAAACACATGACACATAAAGATACTTAGATCGGGAGATTAAGGAATTTATGTGATGAGAAATCGATCTTGAGTACTTTTGGGAGTTATTATGTTTCTATCAGATTGAGTAGGGATACATCTGATGGCATAATGATCAACTGATTAATTGACTCGGGAGAGCTATTAATTGATATGTGTGATTACTCATATATATAGGATGATTGATTAATGAACTTGAATTGGTTATAGTGATATCTTGATGAGAATTAGATGAAAGCATGTCCTAAAACCTGTTTCAGATTTCTGTTATCTTCAAGCTAACTTATTTACGTAATCATTGTTTCTGTTGAATTAATCTGCAATTGATGAAATTTGATTTATCTATATAAAATTGAGAACCGGATCTGAGTAGTTAATTAGTGCCTAGGTAGATAGTTTATGTGGGATCGACCTTGCTTACCACTCCTACAATTTACACCGTACACTTGCGAGCGTAGCTAAAAAAAATTAGTGAACAAAAGGCTTAAATGTCTTTTTGATAAATTACATTATTGGATTAAAAAAATTGAGTTAAATAAACTACCTAATTTTGGGTGTGGTTAATTTAATCCAAAGTATGCACTCTTTTGACCAAATTAGCACGGGGCTCAAATTAACACTGGACTTTTAACTCATAAAGCAAACATAGGTTTAATCATGTTAAATTAGCCTAACACACCTAAATCATTGAACCAAATATGCCCTTTATGTTCAAAAATTACCGTATTGTAGTCATCTAACCTACTATAATAAATAACTTTGTTTATTGGTTAAAGTTTACTTTTCAACATCATAAAAATATGAGTAAACTACTTTTTTTGTCCCGTAAAGTAGGTGGTCTGGCATTTTCGGACATTTTTTTTAGGTTGGCCGATTTGGACAATATTTTCAAAAAAGTGCAATTTATGCCCAATTTCAACCTAAATTGCTTAATAGGGTTGAAATTGCACGCGTGGACGTAATTTCGGGCTCTGCGGGCCAAAATTGGACACGGTGGCACTTTTTAATTATGTGGCATTTCGTGCTGAAAAATCATTTATCTCCCTCACATAAAATTCGGGATTTCAAGAACCCTAATCCCCAAATCACCAAAACTTATATGCACCAGGGGCATGGATCTAGATCCGTGCCCCCAACCCGATCCTACGCGTGGGCCGCTTTCACGCGCATCCACGTCCCCCCACGCGCGGCCACATCATAGTTGGTGTGCGCCACGTATCATCTGGATTTTTATATTTTAAGGTATCACACATTTACTCTTAAGGTATCACACTATTACTCTTAAGGTATCGCATTGTTACCCTTCAGGTATTACTGTAAAAACAGCATTGTTTTTTTTTATTTCCTTTTCTCTCATTCTTCTTCTTAATCTCTTTTCTTATCAATTTGTTATTGATAGGATGAAATGTAATAGATTTTGATGAGACAAAACGTGTAATAGATTAGAACCTTAGCTATTTGGATAAGTCTTCAATGTAAATTTGCTAAGGCAAGGATGCTGGAAGGACTTGAAGATTCTGCCAAGTAGCCAGGAAGCCGAAGTCCCTGCTACCTGCATACTATATCGAGCAACCAGCAAGCAAAGCTCTAGAAGGATGCTACAAGGAACCTGGAGATAATTAAGGAAGCTGACGGACTCAATGAGGATACTACCAGATACATCAGAGTCAATGCAACCTGACTAGCCAGTAGAGTCACTGCAGTTCCAACAAATCAGAATCTGCCATGTGTGATAAAGCAGCAAGGACACAGTACAAATAGTTTGCAGAATGAAGTTACGCAGACAAAGGACAAGCAGTTGCAGAACAGAATGAAGACATTTCAGAACAGGTGTCAGAAGATCGGCAGAACTAATCAAAAAGAGACACCTCATCATACAAAGGACTGCATTTCCAACGGGCAGAAAACCACCTGATGCCTATAAATAGAAGTCTGATTTTCAAAGAGGTATATACACAACGATCATACACAATCAAGAGAATTGAGAAGCAAATAGACGCACAAGCTTATACTCTCAAGTTAATCAGACTAAGCAAGCAGCAAGCCAGCTACCTTTATGTTCTTCTGAAGTTCAAGGAGCCTGCTGCATTTGATTGTGCCTTAAACCTTTTATTCATTAAGTCTGATAGGAGTCACTTAGTCAGGTGTTGAAACTGCTAAGTCGTAATCTCTCTGAAGAAGAGAAAGGATCCTGTGTGGGTCGGTTAATCTGTGTGGAGATCCTGTGTGGGTCGATAGTTGGTCACTGTGTAGCTACCTGTGTGGATAGAGCTGACAGTTTTATTTAGAGTTTAGTTTGTGTTAGCTGAGTCTATTGTAAATCAAACTAACCTTAACAAAGTTCCTCCTTGTGAAGGAGTAGAGAGAACGTAGAGGGATTACTCCACCCTTGAACCTCTATAAGCTTGGTTGTGCCTTTTATATCTATCTATCTGCATCTAAGCATACTGCATTAAAAGGCACGTTTCGAAAAACATAAGTATTTCCACTGTGCATTACATTCTCTGACTAAGTCCTGAGGTCACTGCCTAAGCAGGAACCTATCGAGCAGTAAGCTTACTAGCTACCTGCCCATCAGGGACTTAACATCCTTTGGAGTAAAAGTTGAAAAATTTGATAAGGTTAATTCACCCCCCCTCTTAACCTTATACCACTGGGACCAACAAGTGGTATCAGAGCAGGTTGGATTAGAAACCCAATCTGTCTGGTCAAATCCCTGATCCCTGTTTTTCGAAATTTTGCATACATTATTTTCATCATATCATGGATTCACACAAGCTTCCTATGTTCTCTATTGAAGAGTATGACGATTGGAAGATTAGAATGCAGGCACATCTCTCAGCTATGCATGACGAAATGTGGATGGTTATCACGGATGGACCTCCAAGGATCACCAAACCTAATCCAATATTCGCGAGAGCTGCCGAAGTTGGCGATGCAGGAGCCATTCCCCATCAAGCTGTGATTGACAAACCAAGGGAAGAATGATCGGCTGATGATAAAAGACGAGCTAACCTGGACAATGTAGCCAAAAACGCCTTGTTTGTTACTCTGGATAAATGAACCTTTAGCAAGGTCAAGACATGCAAGACTGCCATGGATATATGGAACAAGCTTGAACAAATTTGCGAAGGAACAGAGCTGACTAAGGAGAACAAGGTGTCTACAGCAACCCAGAAATTCGAGCTGTTCGAGATGCTCCCTGAAGAAACCTTAAAGCAGATGGATCTGAGGTTTACAAATATTGTGAATGAGCTTGAATCCCTGGACAAGTTCTACACTGAGAAGGAGAAAAATATGAAAGTGCTAAGAACACTACCTGCAGAATGAGACAGCAAAACTACTGCAATGAGGGTGTTAATGGATCTAAAGTCAATGAGTACATTTGACCTCTTCTCTGACTTAAAAGCCTTCGAATATGATATCAACAGAAGGAAGAAAGAAGCTGAAGAATCTAGCACAAAGGTAACTACCCTGACTGCCAGAAATGTAAAAGACTCTGGAACTATCTGCAGTAAGTAGGGTGAGCCACCTGTCGAGGGTACTGATGAAGAAATGGCCCTTCTACTAAGAAATTTCAAGAAATTCATCAGATACAACAGGAAAGGAGACTTTAAGAAGTTTCAGACACCTCCCCAACAACCCATTGTTCAGCAACCAAACCAGGATATGTCCGATCTCTGCTACAATTGTCGAAAGTCAGGACACTATGCCAAAGAGTGTCCTCACCCCAAAGTCAACAGGTACCCCAATGGAGAGTCATCCCAGAAAAGGAAAAAACGAAGAGAGGAACAGAGGAGAATTAAAGTCTTCCTAAGTGAGATGGAAAAGGGCAAGGAACCTTCCAAGGAGGCTCAGCAAGATGCGGACTCCTCTGATGATGACAGTGACTCCTCATCCTCGGAAGATGAAGCACTTATCTGCCTGATGGCACAGGAAGCTGAGGATAGCGAGGATGATGAGGTAACATATCCTAACTAGTTCATAATGGTAGATGAAAAGTCTAAAACAAACCTCTCCCTTAAACAAATCATGAACGAATTTGAACAGATAAACTCAATTCATGAGGAGCTAAAACTCGAAAATGAGATGCTCAGGAAGGAAAACAAACAGCTAGCTGAAAAGCTATCTGCATATGAGCTTAATAGCTCAAAGTGCAGTGACCTCCTAGAGCAAACATCTAAGCTTAATCTGAGAATTGCCAAACTTGAGAATGAGAAGAGTGATCTTCAAGCAGTTATAGGGTCCATTAGCAAGTCAGCTAAAGAAGCCAAAGAATGCATGAATTCGGGCAAAAGTCCATTTGACAGGACAGGCCTAGGATACTGTGCAGAAACCTCTCAAGGAACAGCAAGATCATCTAAAACTATTGTTTTCATTCGAGCTGGAACCCCAAAAGAAAAGGAGTTATCTAATAACTCAACAGCAAGCTTGGAGAACGCAATAGACAAGGGCAAGAGACCCATGTGCACATCCTCAGGAGATAAGCCTGTTTTCAAAAGCTGGCAGCAACAGAATAAATCTGCTGATAGAAACAAAAGAAAACAGCAACCTACAAGGATGCTGAACAGAAACCTCTATCCCACTAATGCTAAGACCAGAATGTCTAAACCTAAACGAGCTCATGCTCGAGGGAAGAATAGTGGAGGACCTCACTTCAAAAGTGACGGGTATACACAGATTGCACACACACCTCAGTATCCGAAGGATACCTCTTACAAACGAAACCACAAAGTCTACAACAAAACAATTGTTGTGAGACAAGTTTGGATTCCTAAAGGTACTAACAAAGAAGGACCCGTACTTGTATGGGTACCTAAGAACCAGTAATCTCTTTTTCCAGGTACCTACATCAGGAACCAGCAAGGAAGTATGGTACATTGATAGCGGGTGTTCGAGACACATGACTGGAGATAAAGAAATCCTCAAGAACTTTTAACAGTGCAAAGGACCCAAAGTAATTTTCGGAGACAACTCCAAGGGAAGCACTAGAGGAGTTGAAACTCTCATCAAAGGAAACACTCACATTAAAGAAGTGTCTATGTCAAAGGCCTAAAATACAACCTGTTAAGCATAAGCCAATTTTGTGACAAAGGTTACTCAGTGGAGTTCAGTCACAACAAATGTCTGATAAGGGACAGCCAATCCAAGGAAGTAAAGCTATCAGGAACTAGAAAAAGAAACATCTATGTAGCTGACTGGAACTCAGTAACCACAGCTACCTGCTTCATAGCAAAAGGATCATCAGAAGCTAGCTGGCTATGGCATAAACGGATGAGCCATCTGAACTTCAAAACGATCAACAAATTAGCCAGGAAAGGACTGGTCAGAGGGCTACCCGACATGGTATACAAGAAAGAAAGTCTATGTGAAGTATGCCAAAAGGGAAATCAAACTAAAAGATCCTTCAAAAACAAGATACAAAGGTCAACTGAAAGAGTGCTAGACCTACTACACATGGATCTGTTCGGACCGGTAGAACCAGTAAGCATGAGTGGAAGAAAGTACACACTTGTAGTGGTGGACGACTATTCAAGATTCTCATGGACACTATTTTTGACAAAGAAGTCGGACACTCAGCGAAGGTTACCGGAGCTATTGAAGAAGCTGCTGACCGAAAGGAGCCTGAGCATCATCAAAATTCGAACAGACAGAGGCACTGAATTCACAAACAAATTTATTGAAGAATACTGCTCTAACAATTGAATCAAGCATGAATACTCAGTAGCTAGGACGCCGCAACAAAATGGTGTTGCAGAGAGGAAAAACAGAACCCTGAAGGAAGCTGCAAGGACCATGCTAGCTGAAGCATTGCTACCCAAGAGATTTTGGGCAGAAGCAATCAACACAGCATGCTATACCCAGAATAGATGCATTATCAACAAAGATCTAAATAAAACTCCTTATGAGCTATGGTTCGGCTATACTCCAAATATTGAACATTTCCATATTTTTGGATGCAGGTGCTATGTACTCAACAACGGAAAAGACTACCTGAAAGCATTCGACTCAAAGTCAGATGAAGGAGTATTTTTAGGATACTCCTCGGTAAGCAAAGCCTTCAGAATCTTCAACAAGAGAACACTTGTTGTAGAAGAAACAGTACATGTGGATTTTGATGAACCACACTGTTCTAAGGCTGAAATAGATGAACTTAATGAAGATTTTGGAAAAACTCACATCACCAACACTCGTGTTGAATATATTGATGCTGAGTTACCAAATCTCCAAAATATTGAATCAACTCAGAATCAGCAACCTGCACCTATACAGCAACATGGAGAACAGGAACCTACTCCAAATCAGCAGCCACCTGTAATACAAGAAGATATATACCACCCTAAAGGAATTCAACTGGAAGTACAGTTAGAAATACAGCACGATCCAAATCAGTAAGCTGAACAGAACGATCACGAGCAACCTGCTGAACATCAAACAGAACAACAGGTTGAAGAAATTAGAAGGAAATGGCTAAGGAATCATCCAAGGAATCAGATCATAGGAGACTCCACCTCTGGAGTAAAGACAAGAAGAAGCAACCCCCATGAAGCAATGTTTGCTTGCTTTATTTCACAAACAGAACCAAGCTGCATAGAAGATGCTCTAGAGGACACCAACTGGATACAGGCAATGCAAGAAGAGCTTAATGGATTTGAAAGAAATCAAGTATGGTATTTAGTTCCCAGACCTACTCACCAAGGAGTAATCGGCACAAAATGGGTATTTAAAAACAAACTCGATGAAGAAGGACAAGTAGTCAGAAACAAGGCAAGATTAGTAGCAAAAGGTTACTGCCAAGAGGAAGGAATAGATTTTGAAGAAACTTTTGCACCTGTAGCAAGATTAGAAGCAATCAGGATCTTCCTAGCCTATGCCGCTCACAACAATCTGACAGTCTACCAGATGGATGTCAAAAGTGCTTTTCTCAATGGACTGTTCGCTGAAGAAGTGTATGTGGAGCAACCTCCAGGATTTGAAGAAAATCCAGAAACCATGGTCTTCAGGTTGAAGAAAGCTCTCTATGGGCTAAAACAGGCACCTAGAGCCTGGTATGATACTCTCTCGAAGTATCTACTCGATAATGGATTCAAAAAGGGTAAGGTGGATAAGACACTCTTCAGAATCCAAGAAGGAGATAGCATACTGCTCGTTCAGATTTATGTCGATGACATTATCTTCGGTTCAACAAACAAAGAATTGTGTCAAAAATTCTCAAGTCTCATGCAATCCAAATTTGAAATGAGCATGATGGGAGAACTAAGCTTCTTTCTCGGTCTACAAGTCAAACAACTATGCAATGGAACCTTCATCAATCAAGCAAAATACACTAAGGAATTGATAAAGAGATTTGGATTGGAAAGTGCAAGTACAGTAAGTATACCGATGATAACATCAGGAAGCTTAGACAAGGACACTGATGGTAAAGCAGTGGAGGTTACAAAATACAGAAAACTAATTGGGTCACTGCTCTACCTAACAGCAAGCAAACCAGATATCATGTTCTCAGTGGGAATGTGTGCAAGATATCAAGCAGTTCCAAAAGAATCACATATGATCGCAGCCAAACGAATTATAAGATACCTCAAAGGAACCCAGGAAGCTGGTCTATGGTACCCAAGAGAAGGAGGACTCAAACTTATTGGTTATACTGACTCTGATTTTGCAGGCTGCAAAATTGACAGGAAAAGCACCAGTGGTACCTGCCAGTTACTAGGAAACAAACTGGTATCATGGTTCTACAGAAAGCAAACCTCTATAGCAACCTCAACAGCCGAGGCCGAGTACGTTGCTGCAGGAAGCTGCTGTGCACAAATTCTATGGATTCAACAGCAACTAAAGGACTACGGAATTGAAAAGAAGGAAACACCTATCCTATGTGACAACTCAAGCGCAATAGCCATCACCCACAACCCAGTTCTACATTCTAGAACCAAACACATCGATATCAGACACCATTTCATCAGAGATCACGTTGAAAAGAAAGATATAACTTTGCAAAAAGTGCATACTGATCTACAGCTAGCTGACATATTCACAAAGCCTCTATGCGAATCAAGATTTTCGTTTCTAAGAAACGAGTTGGGAATAATCACTTTATGATATCTCTTTTACATAACTCTATATTTTCCTATTGAAATGACTATAATATACAGGGGGAACCATAGGCAGGACGAAGGAAAAACAGCAACCTAAAGGTTACTGCTCAAGGTCCCTGAACGGTTATTGGATACAATGTTACTGCTCTAAGCTACCTGCAGGATCCAGTAACTGAAGCGCGTGAAAAGAGGAACAGTTACCCTGCGATTAGCAGCCGTTTTTGTAGGAAACTCCTCGATATCCACAAAAAATCACATCAAGCCCTTACGCACACGTGCACCGCGCCAAAAATCTCAACCATTGGATTAAGGGTCTTTTCGAATTCTAGATCAATCAGAACCGTCAGATCCTTTCTCACCAAAATTCAAATATAAGGAAGTCTTTCTTCTCACTCATCTCTTACACTTAAACATTTCCATTTTCTTACAAACCCTAATCTCTCGTGCTCTCTCTCTCTCTCAAGCTTTCCAGTTTTCAGATCTCTCTCTCTTTCTGAAATGGCACCAAAAACATCCAAGTTGTTGATGGAAAGCTAGTGGACCGCAAGATCCTCCTGAAGATTGTGGAGGAAGAAGGGAACTCGAAGGAGGTTATGAAGAGCATCCTTCAATGCCTCTATGAGACCGGACTTCTCAGACTCTGCTCCTATCACAAGGCCCCGTACGCGGAGGAGCAGGTGGAGAAATTCTACCGGAGGGCGAAGGTCTCTGCTGATGGGTCAGAGATCATATCAAAGGTTGGTGGAGTGACTGTGGTGGTGGACACCGGTCTTCTGGAAGAGGTGTTCGCTCTGCCTACTGCAGGGATGAACGCCAGTGACCTCTCCACCTACGGAGAAGACCAGCTGGAGGAGTTCTGGACGACGTTCACCGGGAAGGAGGACACGGCGGGGATGTCTAGGAGTTGCAGCAAGAAGGTCTTCCTTCTGGAGTACGAGCTGCTGCATGATATCTGCTGCCATATCATAGAGAACCGCTCTGGTTCCTTTGATAAGTGTACCAACTTCCGGTACAGGATGATGATGGCCATTGTGAAGAAGGAGAAGGTGGACTGGGCCAGCTACCTGCTTTCCAGGCTGGTGGAGCAAGTGGAGAAGAAGGTAGGTAAGCCTACCTATGGGCTTATCATCAACACTCTCCTGGGTCACTTGAAGGTGGACCTGTCCCAGGGAAAGCCCATCCAGAAAGGGAAATTCATTGGTGCGGGTAGGGTCTTTGCCAAGAAGACCACTGCTCGGTCATCCCCAGTAACCAGAGAGGTCTCTGAGGACCTCAAGGGGGCTCCAAGGACAAGGAAGACATTCCGCGACACTGCCTCTCCTTCGTCTGAAAGCAGCTCGATGATGGAGGAGCCTGCAGAGCCCTCACCAGCTCCTGTTGTACCAAAGAAGATCAAGCACAAGAAATATGTGCAGAAGAGACTGGTCATCTCTGATGATGAACCAGAGATCATCACCACTCGGGCTGTTAAGAAGCCTGCAGTGGAAGTGGAGATTGATTCTCCAAGGGAGGAACTGGAAGGGAATACAGCCGTTGATGATGATGATGATAAAGAGGAGGTAGCTGAGTTCGTCATCAGCATACCGAAGCTGGAGGCGGAGTTCGGTAAATTGGTGGAAAGATTCACCACCTGGTGGCAGTTCAGGCACCTGCCCAGGGAGGAACTCATCCAGTGGACAGATTGGAAGTCTGAGGAGGAATGGGCGCTGAACTGGGTCGCCATGGATGATCTGGAGGAGGTCCTTCAAAAGAAATTTTTGAAGGATCTCAAGAAAATGAAATGGCCGGAATTTCTTGAAAACGCGGAGATAGCCGCTGAGTTGGAGGCCAGGAAGCAGAAGGAAGCTGCCGCACAGCTGCCTGGCCCCAGGAGCCTGAAGGGAAAGGAAGCTGTCATCCAGCCAGACTTCTATAGGGAAGAGGAGATACTGGATGCTGCTGCTGACCAGGTCAGAGCATGCGACGATGTGGGCTTTGCTGAGGCCCAGATAGCAAAGTACGGGGAGCAGGAAGCAATGGAGAGGATGCTGAAGCATGCTGCAGACATCAGCCTGACAGATACCAGAATGAGAAGGCCAGTAAGGGAACCCCAGATAGGTGAATGATCATCCTGCTCAGCATTAATGGTGGAACCTATCAGCAGGAGGTCACCTTCACCAACGGAGAAAAACGGTGAGGAATTCTCATACCTTACTGACCTGATCATTCTTCCTGAAGTACCTGTACAGACGCCGATGAAGGAGGGAGCTCGACGCCAACTGACTTTCCCAAGGCTAAAGAGTTGGAAACCCTCGCTGCTGTGGCATCTCTCGAGCTGATAGTTCCAACCACAGTAGCAGCCGCCGATGACACCACGGAGATCACCATGCCTACACCAATGGAGGTAGAGGCTGAGGGGGAACATGTGCAGCAGGAGGCACCTGTTCAAGCTGATGCAGTGGAGGAACCTGCCCCCATGGAGAAGGAGCAACCTGATGCAGCTATTCCAATGGAGGTGGAAGAGACAACACCTGCCAAATCGGTGGACCAGGGAGAGACGGTCGCTGAGGGGGAAGTAGCTGCGGGTGAAAAGATGGTGGAAGCGCAGGAGGAAGAAGGAGACAAATGTGGTGAAAAGGAGCCTGAAGTGCAGGAGGAGACAGTGGAGGAAGTAGTGGAGGAGTTAGAGAAGGAGAAGGAGGCTGAAACAATGTTCAGCAAGGGTAAGGTAGCTGAACAAGACAAGAAGCTGGGAGAACCAGAGGAGGATTTTGAGGAGGATGCTGAGAAGGAAACTCACTCTAAGAATACTGGATCAGGAGGTGAAGGATCCAGTAGCTCTACCAGCAGCGATGAAGGGTCACCCAGTGAACAGGGTGATACCGAAGCCGAAAAATCCAAAGAACTAACATCTGTCTCTGATGAACAGGCACCAGCAGGAGAACACCAGGAACCTGCCAGGTCAAATGAAGAGGTGCTGACAGCAATTGAACAAATGGGGAAGTCCTTGATAAAGGCGAGCAGGAAAATCCGCAAGGATACCCGCTCTCACTCTGTGAAGACCTATTCTTTCATGGACTCGCTCAACGTGACATTGTCAAAGCTCACTCAGATGATAGCCACCTACCGACCCCCTAAAGAGGATGCTGCAGTTGAAGTTATCAAGAGCGTGATGGAGAAGTTAAACAGGCAAGAGGAGAAGATGATCTCTCTTGAGGCCAGTCAGAAAGCTCTAGTCACTGCAGTAGACCGGATGGATAGGGAGCAGTTCAACCAATCTCAGACCCTGCGGGATCACTCAGGCACCTTGTCTGACATTCACTCCATGGTCAGTTTTGCGGTTGGGCGTGCTGATGATGACAAAAAGGGGGAAGGAAGGATTGAAGGCAGACAGAAGGCTGGACAGGACCCTGCTGCCTGCAGACAGATGGTAGTGAGCAGTAGGAGAAGAGATGACTTTGGAGAGGGCGGACATAAGGGAGCTGGATCTAGGGGCTCTTCAGACAGCAGTGCAAAAAGAAAATCAGATGCTGTTTCTGGGTCTGTTCATCCAGGCTTCAGGAAGGGGGCTGATATAAGAGAAGAGAAAAGGAGGAGGACTGAAGCAGAGCTGAAAAGCAACCTGGATGCTGTCTTTGCAACAGATCCTAGGGCTGTCCTTGACAAGATCTTCCCTCCGCACAAGCTGCCTGACATGGTGGAAATGGAGAAAAATTTGCAAAGTCCAGATGTCGCAGCAAGTGCCACTCTCAGAAGCTTCCTGAAAGCAAGCCCGGATCCCAGGAGTGACAGATTCCTAGCCCCAGAAGTCCCGGAAGTCACTCTTCCTACTGAGGTCAACCCGTCCTTTTTCCAGATAGAAGCTTTCAAAAAGAAGGAGCTGATGAAGTACTTCACCACCCTCTGCAAAGAATCTGCTATCTTCAGAGGATTCAAGACAAACAAGGAAGCGTTGCAGAGGTTCCTGGAGCTAACAAAGAAAGGTGGACTTCCAATTCAAGTAAAGCTAAAGCAGAAACTTGGAAAGGAGCCCATACCATACAGTGAAGACTTCTGGCTCAGGTTTGAAGAGTCTGAGGATATGGTGAAAAGGATGGAGCCTAGCTATCAAGACTCGATAGCCAACTGGTGGAAAGGCACAAAGTTTGAAAGAAAGAAGAAGACCAGTTGGTTAAAGACTTGATGTTTTTATCTTGTTTTTATGTTTATTCTGTTAGTTTGTTTAAACTTCTGTTTGTTTCTGCTATCTGCTTGTGTATGTATATGTCCTGTACTTAACTTTGATCAATGAAAATTTGACCCTTCTGATTAAAGCTCACATCTTGTGAACTTGATGCATGCTTTTGAATAATTTGATTTATCTGCATCTTTGTTCCAAGTTAATAATATATGGTTCTTTGATCCTGTTAAGGAGTTTTGTCATCATCAAAAAGGGGGAAATTGATAGGATGAAATGTAATAGATTTTGATGAGACAAAACGTGTAATAGATTAGAACCTTAGCTATCTGGATAAGTCTTTAATGTAAATTTGCTAAGGCAAGGATGCTGGAAGGACTTGAAGATTCTGCCAAGTAGCCAGGAAGCCGAAGTCCCTGCTACCTGCATACTATATCGAGCAACCAGCAAGCAAAGCTCTAGAAGGATGCTACAAGGAACCTGGAGATAATTAAGGAAACTGACTGACTCAATGAGGATACTACCAGATACATCAGAGTCAATGCAACCTGATTAGCCAGTAGAGTCACTGCAGTTCCAACAAATCAGAATCTGCCATGTGTGATAAAGCAGCAAGGACACAGTACAAACAGTTTGCAGAATGAAGTTACGCAGACAAAGGACAAGCAGTTGCAGAACAGAATGAAGACATTTCAGAACAGGTGTCAGAAGATCGGCAGAACTAATCAAAAAGAGACACCTCATCATACAAAGGACTGCATTTCCAACGGGCAGAAAACCACCTGATGCCTATAAATAGAAGTCTGATTTTCAAAGAGATATATACACAACGATCATACACAACCAAGAGAACTGAGAAGCAAATAGACGCACAAGCTTATACTCTCAAGTTAATCAGACTAAGCAAGCAGTAAGCCAGCTACCTTTATGTTCTTCTGAAGTTCAAAGAGTCTGCTGCATTTGATTGTGCCTTAAACCTTTATTCATTAAGTCTGATAGGAGTCACTTAGTCAGGTGTTGAAACTGCTAAGTCGTAATCTCTCTGAAGAAGAGAAAGGATCCTGTGTGGGTCGGTTAACCTGTGTGGAGATCCTGTGTGGGTCGATAGTTGGTCACTGTGCAGCTACCTGTGTGGATAGAGCTGACAGTTTTGTTTAGAGTTTAGTTTGTGTTAGCTGAGTCTATTGTAAATCAAACTAGCCTTAACAAAGTTTCTCCTTGTGAAGGAGTAGAGAAGACGTAGAGGGATTACTCCACCCTTGAACCTCTATAAGCTTGGTTGTGCCTTTTATATCTATCTATCTGCATCTAAGCATACTGCATTAAAAGGCACGTTTCGAAAAACATAAGTATTTTCGCTGTGCATTACATTCTCTGACTAAGTCCTGAGGTCACTGCCTAAGCAGGAACCTATCGAGCAGTAAGCTTACTAGCTACCTGCCCATCAGGGACTTAACATCCTTTGGAGTAAAAGTTGAAAATTTTGATAAGGTTAATTCACCCCCCCTCTTAACCTTATACCACTGGGACCAACAGTTATTCTTCTTATTTGTTTTGTACATTCTTCTTCTTCTTCTTCTCTATCTTCATGTTCTTCTTCTTCTTCTTCTTCTCTATCTTCTTGTTCTTACTCTTCTTCAAATCTCCAATGAATCATTTATGAGGTTTTTTCTTTATCCTCTTTTCTTTTACTCATTTTCATAAATTTAGATAATTGATTTCAAATCAAAATTTATTACAATAATTTTAAAACATTGAAAATTAATTATTTCAATCAATATAAATCATGATTTGCAGATTTTGAGAAAGGAGATGATGAAACATTTGAAATTTTAAGATTTTAAATGGATATTAGTTGTATGCTCTTAAGGTATTACATAAACACCTTATATGTATTACACATGTTCATTTCAAGTATCACATACATACCTTATAGGTATTACATATGTTCCTTTCAAGTTTTACATAAAATAGGTATTAGTATTACATAAGTACCTTATAGGTATTAAACATGTTTCTTTCAAGTATTACACATGTTCATTTCAGGTATTATATAAATATTTTATAGGGTATTACAGATGTTTCTTTCAAGTATATAGGGTATTACAGATGTTTTTTTCAAGTATTACATAGATATCTTACAGGCATTACACATGTTCCTTTCAAGTATTATATAAATACCTTATAGGTATTACATATGCATTTTTAAAGTATTATATATTTACCTTTAAGGTAATAATGCTTATAGTATAAGGTATTACATATTTATTTTTAAGGTATTAGTTGATCATTCAATATCACTTGTATACTCTTTAGATATCACTTGTGTACTCTTAAGGTATCATTGTATATTGAGTTTAAAATTTTAAAATTTGAAATACACGATTTTCTTCATCTTCTTCCATACAATTTATTTAAAATCATATTACTCAATCAATAGCCAACTATAGTGTTTGTTGCATCAATTTTATCGTATATTGCTATGAATCGGATCAAGATAGAAATAATTTCAAGTTATAGGAAAACCCTAAATTTTTATACACATTAGAAGAAAAGAAGGTGTTTGTTGCATCAATTTTATCGTATATTGATATGAATCGGATCAAGATACAAATAATTTCAAGTTATAGAAAAACTCTAAATTTTTATACACATTAGAAGAAAATAACTTGTTGGAGTATTAGAAAAATAAAAACTCTAAATTTGTAGCAATCATATGAAGAAATTGAGAAGAAAAGGAGAAGAAAAAAAAAAAAAAAAGAGTAACAATGCAGAAAAAAGTAAGAGAAAAAAAAAAGAAAAAAAAGGAAAAGAGGTGGCGCGCAATGGAGAAAAAAAAAGAAAAAAATTTAAAAAAAAAGGAATAGAGCGGGTTGGGGCATGGAAAAAAAAAAAAATTTAAAAAAAAAGGAATAGAGCGGGTTGGGGCATGGATCTTAAGATCTGTGGCTCCAGTACATAAGTGCTACTCAACCTTCATTCGTCTGAACGTTGGTAATCACGAGGTCATAATCAGTACCCTTGGCCAAATTCTTTCGTTCAAATATTTCTTGTTTCAAGTGTCCCCAAGATACCTTCAATTGGAATCGATCCATAATATTTCGCACTTTTAAATTTATAGTAAACCACCATATTTTCTTCGCAAGATAGTCACGAATCCTGCCAAGAAAGTTTAAGTTATCAAAATATATACCCCATTACGATTGAAAATTTTCATCAGATTACTGACATTTTCGTCAGAATCGCAGCTGGAGAATGAAAAAATTTAATGGAAAAAGAATGATCTTGATCAAGTATGGCGTCGATATGGAATGAATCTAGATATATACATTTATTCAAATTTTAAAAGATATGAATATTTGATTTTGTTTTGTTTTGCGTTTCAAGACCGACATGCGAGATTTATGGGATGTTAGGATTCCAAATCTATAATTGCGTGTCATTAGTAAACATAATTTTTTGTGTAACAACTTCTATATCAGTGGATATTGTTATGCTAATTGTTAATATGTCTATACTAAAAGGCACATCAGTGTCATTATTTATATGACTATGTTGTAAAATAAAATAAAATAGTTAGAGATTTTTTTTTTTCAAAAAACCTCAAGTTGACTCAACCTTGAGTAGAATGTGAACAAATTGGGTTCGTGCTTTTTACTGTTGAACTTGTTTTATGTCAAAAATTGTAAATTGGGCGTAGGCCCAAAATGGATGGGCTTAATTTCATCGGTTCAATCTTTGAAGTCTAGTCAGATGAGCTGTAACATATGAAGTTAGATTGGATCAGCCCATGTAGTCTATCTGGGCTTACATGTTGGTACAATTTCTACAAATGCTCTATTATATAAACGGGTTGTGGGTGCCTGAAGGTATAATCACGAATCTATTTGAATTCTAATGAGAATCTTTTTTCCTTCATAAAATTTGTCTCAATCTCATTTAAAATTACTTGCTCTATTAAGATTTGCACAGATTGGGTGCCTATATTGATCCACGAAACTGCTATCCCTACTCCCATATTTGATAAAACAATTAAAAAACACACATAAGTTGAATGTGTATAATTTTAAAAATAAAATCGCCATGATCAACTATGAACTTTAATTATACAATTCAGTGACAATATTTATACAGTAAAAAGATAACAAATTACGATTTGATGGAAAATTGATCTTAACTTCAGTAATATTGAAATTTTCCAGAGAGATTGATCGATTACAAATAATATTGAATTATTAACCGATGGTGGGGCAAGACAAAATAATTATTTAAAGATTATTAAAAAATGTAAAAAATAGGTCAAATGTAAAATTAGATGGGGACCTCAATATGCTACAATATAAAATTATTCTATCGTTTTAATAATATTATATTATTTTGCCACCATGCATTTTGTACGCTTGTCCACCATGGCTAATACGAGTGTAATATTATAATACCAATTATAGAGATTTTTCCAGGATCTATTTCTTTCAGAAGCAAACTAAAGAACTTCATTCAGTTATAACTTAACTATTTTCTCTCAATTTCCTTAAATGTTTAGTACTTTTATCTTTTTTATTATTCAGTCACATGATTTGAGTTAAATATATGTTTAAAAAAAACAATTTAGATAGATGACAATAGATTCAACATAAATAATTAATTAAATTACCACTCAATAATTTAGAAATCACTCTTATATGAAAATTTTCCTTAAGACACTAAATATCAAGTTTGAGCATTAAAGAGCTATAAATTATATCAGGGGCCATCATAGCAAACCTAACAATCTTATTATGTAATTTCATAAGAATATCATAATTTAATAAATGAAAATTCATAAAATATAAAAACAGATAAAAGTTCCCTGAATTCCATGAACTCACTAAAATCTTGTTTTAAAAATTTCCAAATTTTGCAAAAATGTCTAGTTATATATATGACATAGTTACAAATGAAGCAGCAACAGGCATGGTTAATTAGTCAAACTTGGGACCTCATTTTGTTAAATTTGATGGAAATATAAAAATACAAATTAAGATGTCCATGTCCTATAGTGGATTGCCCTTAAATAAAACAGAATTGAAAGATTGGGAAGAAACAATTCAAAGAGACCAACAAAAATAACTGAAACAGAGAATCAGCAGAAAATGCGGCCCACTGTGAAAAAAAGACAAAATAAATTTGATTTACATGTGATGGATTAATTGTCTCATGCATGGGTAAATTTCACAAACAGACATTTTTATTACCTCTAGAAGATAGGATTGCCATGTTTTGGACTTAATTAAGACCAAACAACCTCAAATATTTCAGCTTGAAAATGTTTAGAGAGGATAGTTTCTTACAAAATATTACACAATGATGATAATGATAGGTTGTCAATATTTACATTGTACAATAATCACTTTCTAAATTTTATTATTTTTAAGGTTGTTTCACACAGATTTAAAACGAGTAAATGTATAAATGACCACAGTACCTCCTTTTAGAGTATTAAAGATGTGTAAATTATAGGAGTTTCTATCAAAAAAGTAAGGAATATCTACAATAAATAAAGATCTAATAAATAAAAAACAAGGGCAAAATTGAAAAAAAAATTATTGGTAACAAATAATGAAAAACTATAAAAACAGATTCTATTTTTATATAAAGAACTGTTATAATCAAATTTTGTACAACAAAAATTATTTAAAACCTCTTGAAATCATATTAGTTTGAAATATAAGAAGAAATAATATTTCGGAGCACATGACATAGATAAGGTCAAATAATGGAAGAAAAGAGAAAACTGCCTTCATTAAATAAGGCAAAAAATCACATTTAATGAAAGGTAAGAAATTGATGGATACTCCTCTGTCATAGGATTAACCCCTCCATTAAAGTCATCTCAACTACTTCTGCAATTTCATATGTGAATGTGACACAAGTAATTAATAAAATTGAGCTTATAAAAAAAATGTAATATTCTTGTTATACAAAATAAGTATTTCTTCCATAATAAAATGCAGCTCTACTTATGAAAGATTCATTCACACATCTTTATGTTTTCTTTAGCTTCCTCAGTCCCATTTAAATGATTATCAGGGGCTATATTTTGTGTTAAATTATTCGCTTTTTTAGTACTTGTATTCCAGTATTTCTTCAAAGTTTATCCTTTCTTATCTAGTTATCTCAAGAAGATTTTTTTTTTTTCTCAATTTACCATATTAACTTAATTTATTTCCTTTTTTTTTCACACACCATAAATTAATTAGGAAAATGAACCAATTTAATGTGGATAAGGGATGATCCTTCGATCGAAGACATAACTTAATGATAGATAAAGGACTATTAATAATGTTAGAGGAGAATTTTATTGTGATATCAGTGATTCCAGTTTTGAAATCAGCTCATTGAGCAGCGGAAATGATCAATCATATTTTAGGAAGATAGAGATTGAATCCCTCGATTTAAGGGATTTAAATAAAAAAAAAAAAAAAAAAAAAAAAATATATATATATATATATATATATATATAGATTTGTTCATATCTAAATGAGATATAATTTGATCTTAAATTTGTTTCCTTCTTTAGATTCTTGAGCTTGAAGACTTCCTCTTAAGTTGAACTTCAAAGACGACTAGGCTCTTATTGATAGATGATGTTCTGAGTAATCTCTAGTCATCTAAATTCTTGAATATCTAGTCGGCTCGGCCATTTTTGGTCGGCCGAATCCCAGATTGGTCATCCAAATATTCATCCTGACGATTAGGAGTTTGATCGAGTCAGACTCGGTTTGGGGTTGATTCTATCTTTGATTTATTTCATTTTCCGATTATCTTGCAATTGAATAACTCTACTTAGAGTGGACTCTTGAACTTTTCGAATTGTGTTGAGATGAGGAAGGTTGGTCCGCACTATGACCGGCTCGGTCACTTCCTGGAGGTCAACTCCTGGAAGCCGTGCTGGTCAGGTTGTCCCTCAATCTTGAGGTCAATTTTAGTGGTTGTGCTCGCCCGAAAGGTCACCCTGGCTCCGAGCTGACCTCTCTTGATGAGCCACGCGTACGGCTCTTGTTAGCTCAAGTTTGAGGAACAACATAAATAAAGTTTATTCTGAAGATATTCGATGTAATGAGAGTATAAAGAATTAGGTGGCCACGTGTTGTCTTCCACTGCTAGAAATTACATAAATTTCAGCAGAATTTTAACGATTTTGTTCAAAGTTCGAACAACTTTGTTTTATGTTGGAATTTCTATTAGAATTTTCACACACACGGTTTGCTCAAGTATTGGAAAATTCGTTACAATTTTAAAAAATAACAACGTAGATTTATTTATTCGTTGGAAAAAATTTCGTTAGAATATAATTGTGCATGCATGCAAAGATAAGTCAACGTCTTTCACAAGATGCTATACACGTAAACAAACTGAATCCCAAGGCTTTAGTTAAACCCAACTCCCAACCATTTCTTCTCCTATATAAACTAGACTACTGTTCAGGCATTAATTCTCGATCACATTTAACTCTAATATCGAAATGCAGGGAGAAATTGCAATTATGGTGGTGCTATTCTGCATGGCGGTGCATGGTAGCTTACATGCAGAGGCAGCTGTATCGTGTGGTAAAGTGCAGGTAGGGCTGGCACCGTGTCTGAATTATCTGCAGGGCCGCGGTCAGCTAGATCGAGCTAGGTGCTGCCCCGCCGTTCAGTCGGTGGTCAACTCCGCCAAAAGTGTCCTTGACCGCCGTGCCACCTGCCGTTGCTTGGTCGCCGCCGCTAAATCCATGGGTCGGAATATCAATCTTGGCAATGCTGCTGCCCTTCCGGGCAGTTGTGGGGTCAGAATCCCCTTCCCAATTAACCCCAAGATCGACTGCGCTAGGTATATATGTTGTAATTGCAAAATTTGTCCAATTTCGAAATTGTAAGTATTGATTTTCTCTCTGATGTTTTTGCAGGATTGGTTGAGAATATTGGATGGAGTTGGGCTTACTTTCTAACATGCATGGAACATGAGAATAAGATGGGTTAATTCCTAGTGGAGAAACTCTAGGTTCTCATTTGTAGTTTTTTATTTTCTGAAGCTTTTAATTACGTCAATAACCAACTTTTAACAACCTGAATCAACTATTACATGTAAAATTATGTTTCTTATGATATGATCACATTCATGCACTATAATGAGGCTTAAATCAAAGATTACGTAAAAATAATATTTTTATAACAACTATTATGCCCCGAAAAGTTTTATCCAATTATATAAGGATTTCGCTGATAATACTGACACGTTTGATTGGGAGTACGTGTTATTCACGCAGACTGTCACAATGTATAGTTTCTTATAAACCAATTCTAAAGTTTGCGAAAATTCAATTTGCTCCGTTCAATGGTCATTTTTTAGAACAAATGAAGCCTTAAATTTTAAAATATGATAATATAGTATGATGTTAAGAATTTCAAAAATTATTCATAGAAAATTAGTTGAAACATTGTGAGTTTCTTTTTTTTTTTTTTAATAATTAAAGAATTTAATTTGATATGATTTCTGCAAAAACATGAGATTTATTTGACAATTTGATCAAATCTAGAGTGATAGATGTAATTCACTCTTTCTACCCTTTAGATTTACATTTTTTTTTAATAATATTATGGTCTTGGTTTTTATAAGAAAAAAAATTCCAATTTTTAGAAAAGATCTTGGTCCGATTTTGGCCCCTAGGTTCCAAAATGTCCCAAAAATAATAATTTTTGGTCTTCCTGTTATTTCTAACACAAAACCATTAGGAGGATTTACTTTTTTTATCATTACATATCAAACACGTGTGTAAGGAGAAAATCAACTTTAACCCCATAAGAATGAGTCTTATTCACCTTTAGCCCTTCAAAATGAATGGTTGAAATTGAAGTAAGAACAAAAAAATATGGAAAATATAAAAAACTAGCACTAGAGTATTTGTGAAATATGTTTTGAAAAAATAACTCACCAATATTTATAAAAGGGTTCATGAATAACTGGTTAGATTTTATGAAAAAATATCTATAAATATTTAAAGATCGAAAACATAATTCCTTTAAAATTTATTATTTCTTCAATTTTGTATTCTCTTTGTAGTTTATTGACAATTCTGTAAATTCTTCAGACCTTAATTTATGTATGTGTGTACGTAGTTTATTTTAAATCTATAGTTTTATTTATAAACATTTGACGGAAATGCTCTGGCGCTTCATAATTTATTTTAATATTTTATTTATGTATCTAATGATTAGACCTTAATTTATGTTTTCACTTTTCAAGATCGTTTTGGTATTTCTTATGTATTTTATAAATCTGATAAATCATATAAACACATACAAATTTATCCAAAACTTATTTTATAGAATGTTTAATTTTATATTTTGAAATCTATAATTTTGTAAACTTTGTTTCATCCTAGCATAATATTGCAAATATATATTATTTTAACTATTATTTTACTTTAAATTTTATAACTCTCTATGCTTTTGGCAATTTGTTTTCATAGTTTCATATCATCTCAATGATTTTATTTTATATTATTAGTTTTTTATATATGTTTTATAAATCATTAGAGTGATTTTTAAAAATTTCATTAATTATCTATCTGTATATTTATTATTATTGTGTAGGAAAAATATACTCAACTTTAACTTTTGTAGGAATAAATTTTGTCCATTTTTATGCTCAAAATGAATTGTTAACGTACTTGCAAATGCTGGACCGTTACTTTTTGACGAAAATGGTCGTTAAATCAAAAAGGCCTATTGTAGGACCAAAAACGGCTCAAACCCTTAATTTGAATTTTTTTAAGCAGGTTATAAATTTAATGATGAATTTTTCACCGGTCGTGACTTCGTCATTGAAAAACGAAAGGAACTGGAGCGTGTGATATCTCACCCGCCAAATGAAAGAATATTTTTTTTAGTTCTGCGATTTAACTTTATTCAAAAAATATCTTGTAAGCTGACATGTTCAATTTTGATTGTATGTATATTAAAATATTTAATTTAAAGATTTCGGTCATTGTTGACCACTTAAGTTAGTCGGATTATGACACGTAACGCGATCAATTTTATTAGGGATTTTCGATCAAGTAATTGATGTGACATTTTTTATCATACTTGAATGTCCACTTATAATAATATAATTTTTTTAATCTAAATATTACACATCAACTCTTTTTTTGGAGAATTTACCTACTTGAATTAAGGGTTTCATTAACTTCAATGATGCATGTTGCATACAAAAATGTCACATAATTACTTGATCAGAAATTCCAATTACATTGATCGCGTGTCTCTCACGTGCCAAAATCCGACAACTTAAATGATCGACAATGACTGAAATCCTTAAATTAAACATTTTATAATATATATAAAACCAAAATTGAACATGTAACATATCTCCATTTCAAATCACAATCCATAATTGAAGTTACGTAAATAATGTGGTTTGCCAGAGCAACATTTACATCTGGAAACTTATGTAAATTATCTTAAAAATCTATGGGGCTAAATCTCAATTTTTTTGTTTTTGTTGTTTAATTTTTATCATTAATTTTATATATTTCAATTTTAGTTTTTTAACTATAATTTTTTTTTTTTCAAAATATGTTTTGATTTTGTTTGAAATGTCAATTTTTACATACATGAATATCACAAATTTAAAAATCCACATAAACAGTTCCAACATTCATGCATGTTGTAGGCACAAATTAAAATTGAAAAAGAAGTAATAATTAAAGAACTAAAATTAAAATTAAAATACATAAAATTAATGATTAAAAACGGTCTTGTTACAAGAAAGTACTCGACCTTTCCTTCAATCATAGGGCATGAAAAGTTTCTACTATTGACTGGCAAACTAAACCTAAAAGAAAAAAAAAAAACAGTTGATTACTGGTGTTGGCAATGGAAGTGTTCGATTATAGCTCAACGCGCTGCTTCAATGGCTCAATATTTCTTTCCTGGAATTAATATAACCAAGCAAAAAAAACTCTAGATACTCCAGCCTCGTTTTCAGCTATGAAGTCCCCTATAACATAAGCATTGTTGGGTGGAGTGGGCCACCATTCGCCAAGTCTTTGAGTGCCCGTCATACCATGTGGTTGGTGCACTAAATTGATCTGAGACTCGATTTTTCCTATATTCAATAGGCATATTAATATATATCTACTATTGATGTATGGAATATTACATATATCTATTAATTTCATTTTTTATAATATTAAAAGATGTGATCATTATTCATATCGATGGACATATTAAAGTTGCTCACAATGAACATTTTAACATTTTCATAATTTAAAAATTTAACAAAACCTCAATTATAAAACGAAAATTGTAATTTTTCCAAAATATCTTAAGATCAAAATTTCCCCAAAACCGATACAATTGTTGGATGATGTATTAGATTTTCCCATCTCTTTGACAGCTGATTGCTATATTTACAACCTTTTAATCCAACTGTCCTAATAACATACTCATGGTAATTACATATTAATATTTTTATTATTATTAATATACCATAAATCTAATACAATTATTAATTCAAATTACATGATTTAAAGAAATAAAATACGTAGATATCAGCGATGAGAATGTGAGCATTTTCTTTTAAACTTAGCGCTTAACTTTTATCAAGGATCAAATACTATGAACACAATAAGTTCAAGAATTCCTATATAATCATGTAGATATGTCTCGCTATATACTTATTTATATATGAATTTATATTAGATGAAGTAGTACCTAATATTTTCTATTAAAAAAGAGGCAAGAGGATCTGAACCCTTCCATGCATGTCTCTACTCCAGATGTATACAAATGTTGGATTTTTTTATTTTTTTTAACTTTTATGATTGTAGATGAATTTGTCATATTGAGAAAGGGAGAGAGTAGGCACGAGGTAGTTGAAATTCATAATTACATGATAATAATAGCAGCATGAGAGGATGACAGTACTTAAAAAACAAAGCATTAAATATTTGGGCCCTCAAATAATTGTGCCTCAACCATATATGTCAAATTACACTTATTTTAATAAGCATATATAATAAGATCTCATCTATAATAGAGAAAATTGATCGTCCTAACTCTAAAAAATGAAATGCTAATGATGATCTTTCACACAATTTTAGTTGGGGAAATTAATGGACCACATATTTCTTCGTGCATATTATATATATATATATATATATATATATATTAAACATAGCCGAATTTTAATTTTTTGGGCCCAACTATTATATAAGTACAAATTCTACATAAATCTTTCCCTGTGTAAAATAAAAGAAATTAAAATAATATTCCCAATAAAACATATTATACATGTATAGTGTACATGTTGGGGCAATTTGCTAATGAGAACCACTTGATGAATGTACAGATCATCACATTTATAAGCATTAAATATTCAACTACTCATCCTGTTAAAGCTGATTACGTATCACTTTTGGGTTTTTATCCTCCAACGCGTTTCTTACCATTGGTCAATTCTTTTAGTCACAATTTAAAAATAATCCTCTTTGATCAAGAAAAACTTTGTCGACATTTTTAATTTTATTGCCTGTACTATCAAAATAAAAAAATAAAAAAAATTGGTACTTATATTAGTTCATATAAATCATCAAAATTTAAATATTTTCATCATGTGAGCGGGTTCTATATATATTAGTTCATATCATTATTCAAACACAAAGTTGTTCCGCCTTAACTAATATCACAAATTAACCTAACAGGTAAGCAACAATGAATAAGAATAAAATAATGAATCTAGAGTAGTGATTTGAGGGAATTATTTTTTGGACACTGAATTTTTTAGTCTTCTAACATTAACTTCTTAAATTTTTATTCATTTTATAAATCCACTTTTTTTTAACTTTTAGTCATTAATTTTACAAACTTTAGATTTGTACTTCGGTTATTATGTTATAACGGGTTACTGTTATTTGGTGTTAATTATTTGATATCCAAATTTATGTGTTAATAATAATTTTATAAGATTGTGTTCGTATGAAGATATTTGAGGAGAAATTTGTAATTTTTAATACGAAATTCATTGGTGGGCTTGAATAGATGTGAATTAAAAATCTACACTTTTATTTTGAACTAATTTTTTAATACGTTTGGATGGATTTAAAATCTCTTCATTATAACCAAACACAACCCTTAATAGAATTTCAATAACTATAAATCAAAGGTTTATAATAATAAAACATTATAATTATGTCCAAATGACTATATTGTTAGCATTTAATACGCATAATCAATGTATTTCTCTAAATATAATTATGGTATAAAAAACAAGTTTATGGCAAAGTTGGAAAAAAATTGTTCTCTTCTCGGTAATTAGTGAAATAGTGACAAATAAATTGAAACAAATTTCATCATCTAAGATGACAGTTATTTTGAAATAGGCTGAATACTTATCAATGAATTAAGGTAATTGTTGTTTTAGATATATATTGATTTATACAAACAGGATCCTCTATTTCAAATTGATGTTTTATCTTATATTCCATTACTTTTTAATTAATGTTATGTGTACGTTAAGTGTAAAAATGACATCACCAATTTACACATGATATGAATTAAAAGCAATAGAATATAAAATGAAATACCAACTTAAAATAGAGAATCTTGTTCGTGATTTATAACATGTAACTTGGAATTTCAAGTAAACAACAAAAAATCAATTTAGCGATAGAAAAACCTAATATATAGAAGAAAAAAAAAAGTTAAAAAATTTAAAAACTATTTCAGCTTACTTTTCTACCAGTTGACTGGATCCTTTATATCAAACTCAGTGTCTCACTTTGTGTACCATATCAAAACTATATAGTTTTGGTATTGATTTTTTTCTTTTATATTATAATCGCTTTATATTGAAAATCAATATAACTTTTTTTGGGATCTGATATATGCGTGGTAAAGAAATATTTGGTACAGAAGATCTCATTTGTTCTACCCATGGTTAAGTATGGAGGATTTAATGTAATTTAAATAGATTGTTGGCCTATCTATGGGTAAGAATTTTCTATATAATCACAACATGTATTGCATAATATTCCATATATACGTTACCAGTCAGATTTATTCCAGCTCAGCTCAATAGTCCTCCAAATATTTGAATCTCAATGATGAAGGTAACATGTCTGCTACTGCTCATCGCGGCCGCGGCAGCGGTTGAAGCGGCGGCGGATCAAACACCTCCGATCTCATGCGGGTCGGTGACGAGCACACTGGCTCCGTGTTTCCCGTATGTTCTTAATGGGGGCACCGTCCCAAACAACTGCTGCAACTCTGTGAAGACGCTGTACAAGAAGGCCGACACCGCCGCAGCCCGCCGGAATATCTGCTTTTGCCTGAAGTCTATCACCAGCACCGCCTCTCCCGCCGCCTTGCAAAATGCCAAAAGCCTCCCCAGAAAATGTGGCATCTCCCTTCCTTATGAGATCACCCCTCAAATTGATTGCAACAAGTAAATATATATCATCTAATTCTCTACTGCTTTTCATTAATATTAACTGTTGTTTCATTTTAGCTCTATGTGAAAGATATATTGACTCTAAAAAAGATAAACATTTTTGTTTGATACATTTTTATAATGTATCATAAACACAAAGACCTAACATATGTACTCGAGTAGAATTAACACTGAAATGGCTAAATAATCATTCAATAGTATAAAGTAGTAGAATTTACTCGTATATTGTTGAATTAAAATTAAACTGAAACTTGATAGAGCATGAAAGATCTTGCATGTCCTTTATCAAATCATGACACAACTGTTGTACTTGATGCGGATCTTATGTTACAATTTTGGTGCATTCACAAATACACTTCAAATAGAAATGGGACGAGGGTCAAATAACCCACTAATATTTTCTATTAGGTGTATATAATCCACTCATATTTCTTTAGGTACAATAATACCATTAATTTTTATTTTTAGATACATATAACTTATTAAAGATTTGTTTTAGTACAATAACACTTCTAATATTATAAAATGTTTCATATAAACACTTTAAAAATTAGTGGTGTTATTGTACTAATTTTTTTTTGTGTGGATTATATGTATCTAAAGATAAACATTAATGATGTTATTGTACATAAACATACATGAGTGAGTTATATGCACCTAGTATGAAACATTAGTGGGTCATTTGATCCTTTTCCCAATAGAAATTAAACGATCAATATTAATTTTAATGGATAATTGAAATTTTTCGTCCTATAACACAGGTGTTGTACCTTTTTTTTTTTTACCAACAATTCTCCACAATTTTAAACCACCAAATATCAATTTTTTCAATTTATATCTAATTTTGCTCAAACTTTTGATTTTTGTCAGCGTGGATATTGGAATTATTGGTGTAGATTTTTCAAATGTCGGCATCCACGTAGGCACAAATGAATATTCTGATTACAATCAAAGCAAAATTGAAAGAAAAATTATGATAATTATAAAATCAAAATTAGTATACATTGGTAAAAATATTGACAAAACATAGGTCACATAATGGAAATTGAGATTTTTCCTAATTTAAAATACATAAATTATACGAGATAAAATTATTAACAAACTGAAGTCTTGGACTGATTTCCGTCCCCATGTTGTAAGATTAGCTCCTTTTACTGAAAAAAAAAAAAAGATAAAAAAATATGAAAGAACAATGAAGTGATCTCATATTTGAATTAATTTTAATTATTTTTGCAGGGTGAATTGACGTCAGGTGCATGGTGCTCTACCCCGAGGACACTTTGGGTTCTGGTAGCTCTTTCCATTTGCTGAAGTTACTTTAATCTTAATTTCTTCAGTTTATATATGTTTGATGTCTAAATACTGTTGGTTTCCTTGTAATGAAGCTATAAATATTCAGTTTTCCTTAAAAATGTTATAAATTAGTTGTTTTTGTTGTTGTACTATGTACTGAATTTTTTTTTTTAATGATATGTTTTATTAATTATTTTTAATGAAACTAGTAGTCTACTCGTACGCTACACAATTTGTCAGATACGATTTCAAAATCTTATAATATTAATAACACAATATAACAATAGATATTGCCGGGAATTGATCACAAGAATTGCCAGAAAGCAATCAAGAACTCCACACAATACAAGAACCACAACCTTGAATGTATAGAATGAACTGATAAAATGAAGGACACCAAATTAGAGTGGTTCGGCTTAAAATGCCTACATCCACTATAGATCACTTTCACTAATTGAATCGAATCAGAAACCACAAAGTTACAACATGAAAACAAGAAAATCGAAGAACACTCAAACTGTAACTATCGCTCTCTCTATCTTCCTATCTCATACTCTGTACAGTGTGTATCTTACTTAACTCTTAACTAATGAAATGAACTATGCTTTATATGGATCACACAGCACTTTGAATCATCAGATTTGGTTGAGAATTGAGCGAGAAACAAGGCCCGCAAAACCGCCTTACCAACCTGCATTCAAGAAAGTCAAAAAACAAGAATATACAGTATAACAGAAAAACCGAACTTGAAAACGCATTTTTGGAAAACGATTTTATAAGTAAAAAAGCAACTCTTCCCATACTTAGCAAAAGCGAAGAAGAACCTTTGCAAACTAATTTTCCTTTTTCTCATACTTCTTCATGCATGCAAGCTAACTAATGTTCATGCTATATTTTACAAATCTCCACCTTATAGCATGAACACATCTTGCCTAGACTACCATCTTCCAAGTCACACCAGTGTCTTCCTTTCCCTGCAATCCTACTAAGTCTTCGCAAAGTTGAAACTTAGGAATAGGCAATGCCTTAGTCAGTGAATCTAAGGGATTGTATTCAGTAGCTATTTTACTGACCTTTACCTCACCTTTATCCACTATATTTCTTACATAATAAAGTCTAACATCTATATGCTTAGTACGCTCATGATATCCCTGATGTTTTGACAAGTGAATGGCACTTGAATTGTCACAATTCACTGTCATACAACTTTGTTCTATGTCAAACTCAGCTAACATACCTTTGAGCCATAAGGCCTCTTTGATTGCCTCGGTTAAGGCTACAAATTCAGCTTCAGTCGTAGAGAGAGCCACCACATGTTGCTGAGTTGATTTCCAGCTTATAGTTGTGCCAAATAAAGTGAAGATATAGCCAGTTAAGGACTTCCTACTATCTAAGTTTGCAGCATAATCAGCATCAATAAAACCAACTATAGGAGTACTAGTGTCTGATACTTTCTTGAACTTAAGACCAATCTCTATTGAACCATTTATGTATCTTAGCACATGTTTTACTCCCTCCCAATGAGCCATTCCAGGATCAGCCATATACCTACTAACAACACTCATGGCATGAGCTAAATCCGGCCTACAACACACCATGACATACATAATGCTTCCCACAGCATTTGCATAAGGAAATGACCTCATCTTAGCCTCTTCATCCTTAGTCTTAGGACATTGATCCTTGGAAAGCCTAATATGCTGACTTAATGGTACTGACATGGCTTTACTTTGATTCATTTGGTACTTAATAAGTATCATCTTCAAATAAGAATCAAGGTCAAGAAACACTTCATCACAACTTCTATTTCTAGTGATATTCATTCCCAATATTCTCTTAGCCTCACCTAAGTCCTTCATTTCAAACTCAGCACTAAGAAGACTCTTGATCTTATGTAAGCTAACAATGGAATCAGTGACAATTAACATATCATCAACATACAATAAAAGATAAGTGCAAGATGTGTTAGAATCAAACTGAAAGTAAACACAGTTATCATGCAGACTTTTAATGAAATTAATCTTTTTCATATAGTCATCAAACCTGAGATACCATTGCCTAGGTGATTGCTTTAAACCATATAAGGATTTCTTGAGCAAGCAGGCTTTCTGTTCAGCACCTGCAACCTGCACACCCTCAGGAATTTTCATGTAGATTTTCTATTTAAGTTCTCCATATAGGAAGGCTGTAGTTACATTCATTTGATGCAATTCTAAGCTAAATTGAGCCACCATAACCAAGAGAATCCTGATTGAGCAGTGCTTCACAACTGGAGAAAAAATTTCTGTGTAATCAACACCTTCTTGCTGTGTGAAACCCTTTGCCAGAAGCCTTGCTTTGAACCTAATTTTGTTATTTTTGAAGGCTTCTATCTTCTTCTTGAAGATCCATTTGCAGCCAACTAACTTTTGCAGTTTTGGTTTGTCCACAATTGTCCAAGTACCATTCTTTTCCAATGATTGCAACCCATCTTCAACAGTAATTTTCCAACATTCTTTTTCATTGCAGGTCACTGCTTCAGTATAACTCCTAAGCTTTTGGAACTCCATCTCTTCAGCTGCAAGAAGAGCAAATGAAACACAATTAGTCTGATCATATCTAATAGGGGGTTTGATTTTCCTTTTGGACCTGTCTCTGACAAGTTGATAGTTGTTAATAGGCAGCTCCACTGAATCTGAATGTTCTTGATCTTCAGTGTTTGTTCCACCTTGTTGAGCATCAGTATCTGAATTTGACTCACTAGGCTCCACCTCAAGTTCTGAATTCTCAAACTGAGAGCTGGATTGATCTCTTAACTTGTCCTTGTTCAAAGGCATGCAAGTTTCATCAAAGACTACATCTCTAGAAATGATGCACTTCTGATTTCCTTCTTCAATGCACCACAGCTTATAGCCTTTAATTCCAGTAGAATAACCAATTAGAACACATCTCAATGCCCTGGATTCCAACTTCCCTTGTTTGATGTGAGCATATGCCAAGCAACCAAATACCTTAAACCTACTGTAATCTGCTAATTTTCCAGACCACATTTCCTCAGGAGTTTTGAAATTGATTGCTGAAGATAGTGGTCTGTTGATTAGAAATGCTGCAGTAGTTACAGCTTCTCCCCAAAAGCACTTACTCAGTCCTGAGCTTAATAACATACATCTAACCCTCTCCAATAAAGTTTGGTTCATTCTTTCTATCAATATATTTTGTTGAAGAGTATAAGGAGTGGTTTTGTGCCTGGAAATGCCCCTTTGCTTGCAGAAATTTGTGAAATCTTTGGACACAAACTCTAGTCCATTATTTATTCTCAAACATTTGAGCTTCTTTCCTGACTGATTTTCTACCTTAATCAACCATTCTTTAAACTTCAGAAAAGCCTCATCCTTGCTCTTCAATATCATCACCCAAACTTTTCTTGAGTGATCATTTATGATGGATAAAAAATACTTGCCTCCACCCTTTGTCTGAGTTTGAGCAGGACCCCACAAGTCTGAGTGAGCATAGCCAAGTATCTCATCAGTTGTATGTGAACTTGATGGGAACTTCAGTCTCTTAGATTTGCCTGATACACAATAATCACAAAACTCCAATTCTGAAATCTTGTCCTTTCCAAAAGCTTGTTGCCTTCCAAGTTCTTGCAGTCCTTTCAAACTGATATGAGCCAACCTTTTGTGCCATAAGGGAGTTCTATCCACATCTTGTACTGCATATGTACCTCCAACATCAGTATAACCTTCTAGGTAGTAGATGTCATTCTTCCTGCAACCTTGAAGAGCCAGCCTAAAGCCATTTAAGATCTTCATGACTCCACCTTCAACTGAAACTCTAAGCCCTTGTGAATCAAACATGCCAAGTGAAATAAGATTCCTTCTCAACTCAGGTACAAACCTCACATTTGACAAAATTTTTACTGTTCCATCTATGAGCTTTAAATGAATGGAGCCTCTTCCCATAACCTTACAAGTCTTGTTGTTTCCTAACATAACTCTACATTCTTCTCTCAAGATTAAGTCAGTAAACCAAGCCTTTTGAGGACTCATATGGAATGAGCATCCTAAATCAAGTATCCAATCCTCACTTACTTCTTTAGATGTGACTACTAGTACCTCAGCAGACTCATAATCAGATTTGGACTTGAAGCTTCAGTTGTATGGTTTACTTGTCTGTCATTGACACCATTCTGTTCTTGCTGTAGCTTCTTGAATTTAAAACAATCTTTTTTAAAATGGCCTGACTTATGGCAGTGGAAGCACATCTAATTCTCCATATCTTCTTTGGCTTCTTGACTCATAAATGGTCCTCATTTTCTGGCTTGAGGTTTTGGACCCTTTTGTTGAAGTTTTTTCTTTGTTGATTTCTTTGCCATCAGCATTTCACCTCCACCTTGAGGCTTAGTGTCAGAATTCTTTGAGAGTTCTTTAGTCTTCAAAGCAGTGATCACCTCTTCCAGTGTGATAGAGTGTTGTCTTCCATATAACATGGAATCACAGAAGTTTTCAAGACTCTTAGGAAGTGCACTTAACAGCATCAATGCCTTGTCTTCTTCTTCAAGCTTCACATCTACATTCTCTAAATCATCAAGCATTTTAGTAAACTCTTCAAGTTGCTGTAGAATAGATCGATCATCCATCACCTTGAAAGCATACAGTCTTTTCTTGAGAAACAGTCTATTGGCTAAAGATTTCACCATGTATAGTTGTTCTAACTTCTCCCAAACTCCTTTGGCAGACTCAATCTTGGCCACATCTCTCAAGACTTTATTCTCCAGGCTAAGAATGATCATACTGTGAGCTTTTTCCATTAGTGTTGCCTTCTGATCCGCCTTCATAGCTTCTGGAAATCCTTCCTGACCTAGCAGCGCTGCAGCAAGGACTAGCATGGCCTTCATCTTGACTCTCCATAGCCCGAAGTCACTTGATCCATCGAATTTCTCCACATCAAAACGATTTGATCCCATCTTGTGATTGATAGAGTTCCCACAGACGGCGCCACTGTCGGGAATTGATCACAAGAATTGCCAGAAAGCAATCAAGAACTCCACACAATACAAGAACCACAACCTTGAATGTATAAAAAGAACTGATAAAACGAAGGACACCAAATTTAGAGTGGTTCAGCTTAAAATGCCTACATCCACTATAGATCACTTTCACTAATTGAATCGAATCAAAAACCACAAAATTACAGCATGAAAACAAGAAAATCGAAGAACACTCAAACTGTAACTATCGCTCTCTCTATCTTGCTATCTCATACTCTGTACAGTGTGTATCTTACTTAACTCTTAACTAATGAAATGAACTACGCTTTATATGGATCACACAGCACTTTGAATCATCAGATTTAGTTGAGAATTGAGCGAGAAACAAGGCCCGCAAAACTGCCTTACCAACCTGCATTCAAGAAAGTCAAGAAACAAGAATATACAGTATAACAGGAAAACCGAACTTGAAAACGTATTTTTGGAAAACAATTTTATGAGTAAAAAAGCAACTCTTCTCATACTTAGCAAAAACAAAGAAGAACCTTTGCAAACTAATTTTCACTTTTCTCATACTTCTTCATGCATGCAAGCTAACTAATGTTCATGCTATATTCTACAGATACGATTTCAAAATCTTATAATGTTAATAACATAATATAACAATATATTATCTTAACAGAAATATATGTTGTTTTCATCAATGCAAGCCCAAGTACGTGGAAGAAGGGCCGCTCATATTAATAAAAATTAAAATACTTTAACTTGAAATTTATTTCATTTGAAATAATTGTATTTAATTAGGAATAAAACAATAATATTTAAATGTATGGATAGATTAACCAACAAATTGGAAAATCTATATTTAAAATATGAGATTTTAAAAGTGGTCAATGGACGCCCATTAATTAAATAAAATTCACCTTAAATTCAAGTTAACACTGAAAAATAATTGTGTAATAATACTACAATAGCTAAATTATTGAAAATCTCTTACCATCTAGTTTACTAAAAATAATGAAAATTGGACTTAACCAAGTATTCAATCTACTTGAACTAAGACATATATACCGTATCATTATAACAAATGCTTTTTTTTTTCTTTTTGCTCTCAAATAAGTTAATCCTTTTATTTTAAAAGCATTATATTATTAATTTTCTAAATTGTAAGTTTATTTAATGTATTTATATTTCACATATGTAATTATAATTTAAACACATTTTTTAAGTCCCAATATTTTGTCTCCTACTATAACCGAAAGTAATAGAAATCAATGATTATAAAATAAATTAAATGCACCAAGATTTAACTATTAGATTAAATTATTTACTATAATATTTTAAAAACTTTAAAAAATATATAATATAATTTTAACTTTCAATTATTTCCCTAATTTTTAGTCTATTAATATAGTCGGAAATTTACAAACCACTAAAAAAATACTCAAAAAATTAAATATAATAATTTAGTTTTATATAATGCACTGTAAATATAGAAATTAAACATTATAAAAAGTGATAATTTTGATACCAAAAGATTTATAAAACATAATAAAGGATACTAATTATAAGATATATCAAAATTCTCAAATAATCTAATTATTTTATTAATTTTCTTATAAATAATTTTCTTGGTATATCTTTTATCTTACAAATAATTAGACCTAATTATTTTCATACAAATAATATTATCTGTAGTTTACTTGATCTAATTTTTAAAAACTTGATTTGTTGTAAAAATTAAATAAATTTGTGCCTAAAATCCCCACCCAACACATAAGTTCCCTCCCCTCACACAAACACACTAAACTTTTTGGCAGCTTTGTTGCCTAAAATATACCCAATTCCCACTCACACATTAATTAATGCACCAAAAGTTTGACAAAAAAAAAAAAACAACTATTTTTTCCTTTATTTTTTATTTAAATTTCTATTTTTAGTAAGTAGATTTGGATGGAAAACTACACGTTACTATTTTAACTACCATTTTACTATTATATACACACAGATTTCTCATAGCACTTTCTTTGGAGTAGACCGACATGTGGTCCAATTGATGGTTACATTGGAATTTTTCTTTTTCATTTTCTACTTAATTATAGTACCACATATGCTCATGTTAAACTCACGCTTCGAGATTTTGTATTAAAGTAATAATTATTAAAATTTGATAAATTGGTCCTTAATTCCCAGCTTTAGCAAATTATTTCATAGCCATAACTCAGATCATTTTTACAAACATATAGTTAAGAAGTTATGTCTACGAGTCATTAGTTTATGAAGTTGGGCCAAATGATGCAGATGTTCTTCGAGTCAGCATAATGATATATTAATCTCGAGTTATTTGGGATGATCCATCAGGTTGAGCCAAAATTATTAATAAAAAAATCATAAAAATACTCTCATATGTTCTCATTGTAAATGACAATAGATAAATTTGTTGTGTATTAGTAAAATCATTTTTCTAAATTAAAAAGGCCACGAATGATATTTGTTTTATTTTAGCAAAAAGCCTTAAATCGAATAGATAATGACATCGAGTTTTAAAAGTCAAAGTTAATTTTGCATATATAATTTTCCTTACACCTGACACTACTCACTGACTAAACGAGTTAAATGTGAGTAAATGAATAAGTTAAATCCAACAATTGAATGAAGGAATAAAATTGAGATTAATGGTTTATAAGAAGAAGAAAAAAAGCATAATTACCAACAATAGAAAATTGTAAATTCGAGAAATAAGATATATATATATATATATATATATATTTTTTTTTTTTTTTAAACAGATGGACTTATAGTTTTTCTTTAGTTTATATTGCTACAGGAAAATGAAAACTAATAAAATGAATAAATCAACAATAAGTATGAATCGAAAGTAAATTCAGTAATACTTTTTGAACCAAAAAGAAAAGAGTTTTTTTTTTCCTCGTTGGGAGGAATATATTAATAGATTCGAGTTGGTTAAGTATATTATGCATTTATGGATTTTATAGTTCGTAAGTTTCCACGTGTTCCAATTTTACTGAATTATGAAGTTTTAGACTATTCGTTAAATATTAAATATTTGGGAATATTTTAACTAATTTGATTCAAATGGGTAATTAATTGATTTAGAGAACTAAAGTACCTCATTGTGAAACCACTATCGGAATCTTTCCAAATATTTGAAGTTTGATCTTATATTTTATTATTTTTTAATACACATTATATATATATATATATATATATATATATATTAATTATACTTATGAAATATGGTGATTGTTTTGAAATATCAAATGAAAAAAGAAAATTTGTAATTTTCGATATGTTACTTAGATATTGTCAACTTTCTACCACCAAATTTATATTTTCTAGTTTTGATCCTAAGTATTACCTTTCTCAAATTACATCTCATTTCACATATAATTCCAATTTTTACCTATGTGAACGGTGAACTTATGTGAATTTGTTGAGCATCCATGTAAAAAAAAATCATATTTTGGGAAAAATTGGACCAAAAATGATGATTAGCAGATATAAAATTGATGGTTAAAAAAAAAAAATGAAACCTAAATTATAGGAATGAAAATAGAATTATTATTTTGTTTTCCCAAATAATTATAGACATTGAAATAGATGTTAGTGTGGTGAACCCCATACTTCTTGGAGATGACAATGACATGGAGTGGGGTTGCAGTCTAAAAACTAATTTTTGATGCTCTTCCAGTATCGCTCTATATATGTTTGCCATTAATGTTATTAAGAGCTTCTATATCTAAAACCTCATGGTATATATAACTGATTTAATGACAGATCAAAAATATTAATCTACTCAAATCAGAATAGATTTATAAATATAGTATGAACTCTCATAAATTATGGCAAGAAGCCAGCCATGAGGAAACTTAAATAAACATTTAATAGAACTACTAACAATTGTAGTTTTAAAAAAAAAAAATTAACCACTGCGTCTCCTCTCATGGTGAAAATCTAATTACACAGTAGCAAAGACATTTCAAAAATTCCTAGTACTATTTATTATTGTTACTTTTACATAATTAGTACTACTTCGTCAAAAATTCGATTTTTATCTAACCAAAAACTAAACTTGTACGAACATTCTTAATGGGGTTGTCTATCCACTCAAAAGATAGCACAGCTAAACCATTAATAAAACATTGAATGAAATCTAACTACCACCCAACTGTAAATCTATCTATATTAATAAATGTTTTTCACCCCATACCCTTCTATAGTCTATATAAACCCCACCAACCAAGACAAACTTGACAAGCTTTCCAACCAAAGAATTCAAGAAAAACATTCTCATTAATCACTGCAAATCACAATGGCAAACGCAATGTGGTTGGTCCTCGCCGTGGCCGTGGCGGCGGTTGCTCTGGCACCACTGCACACGGAGGCGGCCATGTCATGCGACACGGTGACCACTAACCTGTCCCCATGCATCAGCTACGTTCTATCCAACGGAGCTGCACCACCACCCACTACTTGCTGCCAAGGGATAACCAACCTTTACACCCAGGCCGCCACCACCGCCGACCGCCGAACCGTCTGCGGCTGCCTGAAAAACGTGGCCAGCACCGCCTCCCCCGCCATCATCAACAACGCCGCCGCGCTCCCCAGAAAGTGTGGCGTTAACATTCCCTACAAGATCAGCCCCTCCACTGATTGCTCCACGTAATATATATTCTTTTTTTTTTTCTTCTCAAAATTATAGACATTTTTTGGTTGTTAATTATTATCTATGATTTGTTAATCGTTTTGCAGGGTTCGTTAAGGTTGATGAAGGTGGCTTGGAGTTTTCTATCGTACCATGTAACAGAATGCCATATATATCATAGAACTCGTGACAATATTTAAATAAGAAACTATGTAAGAGTTTTGTGTGTGTTTGTGTGTGTGTTAAGGTACTTCTGTTTGTGGGAGAGAGAATGATCTGAGTGATTAATGTAGTAGTTATCCTTAATTAAAATTTTACATGAGCTTGTTTTATAAGCTCGTACTATTTTTAAGCATCCACATTCTCTCTTTCTTGCTAATTAATTTACTCAAATACGTACGAGCAAAGACTGATGTTTTATTTTGTGAAAAAATTGTTGTTGTAATAATTAATCAAAGTAGGCATCAATAAGATGTCCTAAATAAACAGTCATGGCAATGCAATGCGACCTAATAAAATCAATGCAATATAATTGTATAATTAAACCTAAACTAAATTAGTTAAACTCCACCTCGGAACAGCCAAACACAAGCATTGATCAAACCCTTTTCAACCTACTAATTAAATACTAACTCATCTTAAAATAATATCAATTTATTAGGTTTTTAAAATATTTTTTAATCGTTCTAGTACCAATAGTAAACAAAGAAATTTGGTAACAAGACCAAAATTTGAAGGGAAGTTCTTCTACCCTATCCATTCGGTTATAATTACCATAACTCGGGTGAAGAATATTTAGAGATCCTCTGGACTCAAGTCACTGTTTGAAAAAATGTGACCTTTACCAAAATTTATGTCCTCAGTCTAAGCGCGAATCGTGTGCAGGAAAACTGGGCAAAAAAAAAAAAAACAATCGTTTTCATATGCATTAATTAAAACCAGATCTCAACGTGACTCATGTCCAACATTTTTCACTTAACGATCAAGTTTTAATACAAATAAAATTAATATAATGTCTGAATATGTTTTATAAAAGTACACGGCAGAGAGAGAGAGAGAGAGAGAGAGAGAGAGAATTAAAATTTTGAAAGTGTAAGGACCCAAATGTAGACTTTCTATATATTTCCAAAAAATAGCAACAATAAAGGGGGAAAAAAAGGTTTTTTTTTTTTTCCTCCGAAATCTGAATAGTCTCTTTAGATTTTTCATGATCGCTTATCTTTCAACTTTTATTTTTTTAGTCATTTATGTAAAAAAAAAAAAATCCATTTTTAATCCACTAATTACCTACGTAAATATTTTTAATTTTTAATTTATTACAAGTTGTCTCTTCAACAATTAACTTTTAAATATATAACCCGTTTAAAATTTAGGTATAATAATATAATATTTTTATACGTAAATTATTATATGAGTGAGATCGAAAAAATTATTTACGGAAGCAGATTAAAGTGTTGTGTGAGTTTTTAAAAGATAAAAATTCATAATAAAAAAGGATTAGTTGTATTTTTACAAACAGGAGATTTGACTAAAACGGCTAGGGTGATAGACGTGGTTAAAGTTGATCAAATAACAGTTTTTTTTTTTTTTTACATAGAAGACAAAAGGACAACAGGTAAATGATAAAAGAAAAAAAATACAAAAATTTAAAATCAATATTTATTTTTCCTCAACAATAATTGAGATGTCGGTAGTGTAGAAATTAATTTTCCTAGGACGTGGCACGAATCTATTGCCAGCCAATGTGGAAAATTGGCAGTGAAATAATATGATTACGACAGGGAGTGGACACACACCTAATTCCGCTTTAATTTGGACTATTCTACTAATAAATTTAGCTCAAATTAAGGAGAAATTTGAGATTTTGAATCTTTAGTTGTTTTTGAATGATATTTATAATACGAATAGATAGAAAGATTTTGAATACATTTTAAATCTTATATTTTAAATCTTTTAATTCAAACACAATTTAAATTCATTTACTTAATAAGCAAAACATCCAAATTTTAAATTTGAAAAATAACAATTTCTTATTTCATCTTTCAAATAAATCAAAAATAATTGTAATTTACTCCGATTTAGCATAGAGATTATTCTGTCTTTTGCATTTTACAGGTCCTCGATTGGATTAACAAACCCTAATCTTTTTCAAAATTATATTTCCATTCTTTTTTCTGATCCAACTCTAAGCTCACATCTGACTAATTTGACGTCTGACATGCTAAATGACTTAAGTTAGATATGTTGATATCATTGTTAGAATCATATATATCAATACTGCAACATGATATGATGCATTTGTTCGGTTTTATTACCACATATTGCATGCTAATAATTTACAATTACGAAATGGTAACCAATTAATGATTGTTGATTCATAGTATTTCATCGAAAATTAAGAACATTGTACCATCCTTTAATTATGATCTAACGTGGCTTTGGAGTAGTAGAGTATCTACTTGACCATTATGATAAAAAAAAAAAAAATAGATAGATGAACCACCTTATTAAATTCTGGAGTATTGTAATTGGAGCATTTAATCCGCTCCAACTATCAACTAATTGACGTACTATAATCATCCAATCATCGTTCACCTATATTCCTATTTAAACATTCCAACCTTAAATCGCAACTTTTAATTTCGTAGTACATATGTACCTTATCATTACAATTAACTAAAACGAAATATTACTAAATATTTCTAAGCAGTCCTTTTTTTTGTTAATTGATCATAAATTAATTGCAATGGCAGCAAGGATGATGAAACCGATATGCATGCTGCTCATCGCCGTCGTGTTGGCGGCGGCGGTGCCCCGGAATCAGGCGGCAGTAACATGCGGCACGGTGGCAAGTTCACTAGCACCATGCGTCAATTACGTGCTCAAGAATGCTCCGATTGGCCCTTGTTGTACGGGCGTTAGGAATCTGTACGGCGCCGCCAACACGCCAGCCGACCGGAAAACCGTTTGCAATTGCCTGAAACGCCTCGCCGGATCATACTCCGGCCCCAGCCTCGCCAAAGCTGCTGGCGTTCCATCCGCATGTGGCGTTAGCATTCCCTACAAGATCAGCCCTTCCACTGATTGCTCTAAGTATGTTGAAATGTCATTGTTTTTTATTTTTTATTTTTTGAAGAATTTATTTTTAGGTTTTTCTAATTGTTATGAAATTAAAGCTAATTTTTTTTTTTTTTTTTTGGTGTGTTTTTGCAGGGTGAACTAGGCCCCACTTGGATGAAATTGTTACCTGCAGCGACTTATTTAAAAACCATATCATAAATAAATAAATAAGGGTCATGGGGCTCTGCTGATAATAGCTCTATGTCTGCTTGCTTTCTTCCCATGATGGGTTATTGTCGAGATGGAAAATTTTATTCCAGTTTTTTTTTTTTTTTGTTAAAGTGTGATAAAAGGAAGCTAATTTTGTATGCTCATATGTACCGATGTTTTTATTGTGATGTATAAGAATAAGAGTACAATTTTAATATGGTAATTTCTTATTTTGTTGAGAACTATTTGCGCCATTGTGGGGAGTTTCATGCTATATGCGATTACTATTAGCATGATGTTAGGCACATAATATGAAAAAGATAGTCAAAATCAACTTAATTCGTGTCTTTTATTATTTCTCCATATCGTATAATTGACTCAGAGTACAAAGATTAATTCTGCAAATCTGGGAGGAATTTATTCAAAGTATTAATTTTTTAATACTTAACATTGTTACTTATAAATGTAGTTTTAATTTAGTAAAAAATATAGCTTAAATTTATTAGACACCAATCTATCAGTAGAAGTCTCAAATATGCAAAATAATGTTGTATAAATCTACTTACCGATTACTCCATCTGTAATTAGTAACTACATTTATCCGTCGATAAATTAGTTGATAAACTAAACATTAAAAATATAATGCACCAAAAATTGTATTAGTAGATTGTTCATCGGAAAATTACTAACGATGTTCCGTCAACACTTCGTTAGTAAGGTCATATATACTCTAACAAATGTTATTTTCCCGACGTACATTCATATGAATTCAATCGTTAAATATTGATGGAATTATGATAATTTCATTAGTAAAAATTTGAATTTCCTTTAGGCTCTATTTGGATGTAGGCATTTCAAAAGAGATTTCAAATTTATAGTGCTAAATCCATCAACGGTGTTTAGATAGATGTTGATTTAAAATTCATCACTTTTATTTTAAATTAATTTTTGGACAATATAATTGATTTCAAATATATTCAAACTTGAGTGAATTTAAAATTTATTCATATTATATTTTGATTACATGATATAATTGATATAAGGTTACATGATATGATGTATATAGGTTACACAATCAATAGATAGATCTTTATAAATTTACACATACAATATGATTTAATATATATATATATATATAGGATTACATGAAATGATTCATATAAATTGCTCGACATGATCCATATATAATTACGCGATATGATTCATAGACATTTTACGATATGATCAACAAAACCTTTTTTTTTTTTTTTAACTTTTGCAAGAATTTTACTCAATAATAAATTTGTTAATACTTTTGAAATATAGTAAAAAAATAAGTTTTAATCATGAAGTAGAAATAAACAATATGAAAATGTAGAAAATCCACCAATTCGTAAACTAGAAACATATTAATTTATTCAATTATTTAATTACTTAAATAACAGCTAAATTCCACTTAAAAACTTTAAGTATACTGTAGAGAAGAACCATATATAATTCATTAATTCGTTGGCCTTACACCACGTAGATTTAGTTCAGTTTGACACGTGTTTGATTTTTTCAAATCTTTTATTGAGGACATATGTTTAAATAATAACACAAAAATAATAATAAACTCATTGGAATAGAAAATAACATAATATATATATATATATTGAGAGAGTGATAAATATTATACATATATAGAGTATGTATTAGTCTTAAATTTATTTTCGATAATTGTTTAATATTGCATATTTATATATTTTTATAACTATTATTTTTCCTTATATTTTATAATTATTTCGTATAATGTTCTGAGTAAACAAATTCACAATCTCATATTTTTTCAATGATTTTATTTTAAATTATTAGAGAAGTTCTTGAAAATTTCAATAATTATCTATAAACTTATACATTAGGTAATTTGTATGTATAAAAATACAATTTTGATCCTGTATAGATGAATCTTGTGCACGTTTAACCCTCAAAATTGAGATGTCGATGGAGACATGAGTTACTTTTGCTGGATCCATTAAATTATTTGATGAATGAATTTACGGACTAAAAAAATCTACAAGGAGGACAAAAAACAATCAAGACTCATTTTTACCGGATCCAACCAGAAATTTAGGCTTACTTTTAGGCTTTAGGACGGTAAAACGGTGCATAAAAGCGTGAGGCGCAGCAGGCATAGACCAATGGCCCACATATCACTCTGGCCTCTCCGAGTTATGCAACTCCACATTCACTTGTCCTCTGTTCCCCCTATTACATTTAATGCAATATTACCCGCCTCAATCCAAATTTTAAAGCTTAAATTAAGAAAAAATATTAAATTCAATCTTTTATTAAAAAAATTTAAAATTTAAATCTAAAATGAAAAATTAATCTATAAAATTAGTTCTTATTATAAAATTTATCCATATTTCAATAACTAAAAATGTTATTTAGTTTACATAATTATAGATATAAATTAAGGGTCCACTGCGTAAAAGTTGGACTTTTGGTTCGTGAACATATACCCAAAATTGGATAGCATTTAAAGCATTCCAACTACCAATACTAATAGTTTCTCTATATAAGCAGCACCCTCCTACATCCTTTCACCACACATTCCAAATAGCCTTTGAAGCTTACTAAATTAGCAGCATTTCCCCTTTGAGTCAATTCATCGAACACCATGGCTGCACTGATGAAGGTAATGTACGTAGCTGTGATCGCCGCCGTGGTGGCTGCACCGCTAGCTGAGGCGGCAATAAGCTGCGGCACGGTGGTCCAAAGTATGGCACCATGCCTCCCTTATGTGACCAACAGAGGACCACTGGGTGGGTGCTGCAGTGGCGTCAGAGGTCTCAACAACGCCGCCAGGACCACCCCGGACCGCCAGTCCGTCTGCGGCTGCCTGAAAAGTCTGGCCGGTTCTTACAGAAATATCAACCTGAGCAAGGCCGCCGGACTTCCTAAGGCATGCGGTGTTAACATTCCCTACCAAATCAGCCCCAACACTGATTGCTCTAGGTATGTTTATATTTTCTAATTTATTACTTTATTATTAATGTCTTACAATTTCTTTTGTTCTTGCAGGGTTAAGTGAAGTGGAATTATTATGTGCGTGTGGTGTTATAATAATGTATGAGTGAATAAAAAGAGGTGGGACCCAGGGTGTAGTTTTACAGTGAGGGTAAATCTGAGTTTTCCTTCCCATCCTAACTGTATTGTTATATTGAGCTTATGTATTTTTATTCTCATGAATAAATTTACACTTTACTTTTTTACATGTGGCTGTCAATGTCAAAGCAATGAACTTTATTTATGTTTTTTACTTTTACTTTTACAAATATTAATTAAACTGAAATCTTAAACTCATGACATCTTGTTTGACTTGTGTTTCATGAACATGACATAAAATTTGAATACATTTTTAAGGCAAACAAAGTTGTAAGTAATGGTTAAACAAGGAATGATATACAGTATACTACCTCCAATTCAAAACAGAAGTTTAGTTTTGAATTTTTATCACAAGTTAAGAAATATAAAAATTAGATAATAATGACCCTTACATAATATCAATTTCTCTCTATTCATTCCTAGATTAACGTGAAATGAAATAATATACAAAAGAAAGAAATTTAAAAAAATAAATTGAGATAAGAAAAGATATTAAAATTTGTGTAAATAAATTATAATGAGATTCAATGCATGAATTCAAAATTATGGGATCTTTTATTAAGGATTGAGATTAAAGATAAACTTGAACAAGAAAAAAAGGCTAAATAATTTAAAGAACATTTAAATTTGAAACAAAAGTTTACATTCAGAACAACATTAATTTTAAATTAGAGGAAGTCGTATGTAATGATAAATTTGTTATATGTATCACTATTAGTATGGAATATTTCGGAAATATATATATATATATATATATATATATATATATATATATATATATATATACCCATATATATGTATATATAGAATTAGACAGTACCAAATAGTGGCACACATATATAGACAATTTGGAATAATCAAAACCACACCCAAAACTCATTTATGACTCAATCATGCCACCCCAAAAAGGAATCATGTGTGTTCGTTCAATCGAATATGAAATTATAAATGAGGCTCAAAAGTGTGTTTGAATAAGGATCATATCTATTTATCTCGACAAATAAATACTTTTGATTTTGCTCAAATGCCCATCGTGGGTAATTCTTAATATATCCACTCATAACGTGTAATTATCTCATCCCCTCATTATATGAAAAGTAAAATTAATAGATATTTTAGATTTTTAACACATCAACCGTGGACACATATTAATGTGCCCACGGTGGTAGGTGAGTAGGATTGTAAATACTTTTACCCAACTGTGCATCAGAAAAGAATAGAATTGTGAGATTTAATTTATTTTTAACAATTGGATATTTTATTTAGATTGTGTTCTAATTTTATATTTGATTAAATTGATTATCTGGTTTTTTTTTAATCTTTCTTACTACCCTCAAATCCCAATTAATTATCTCTTTAGAGGTCAAATTTTATATATAATTCTATGTTTTAAAATTTTTATATAATTTTATTATCAAATTATCCCTAACATTTTTTAGTTAAAATTTAGGAATTTGAAACCACTTTTAGTTTTGCATATATTAATTGTTGGTATTTTTGGTATTTTCAATCTCTTTATTAGGCTTGTTGCTTGGAATCTACCTCTAAATTATACTATTTTGCAAAACCTTAATTTGATTATTTTTACAATTTTGAATCCTAAATTGTTTGATTCTAATTATATATTTATTTAATTTTTATATTTATTAATCTATGAGAAAAAATAATTTAGAATAACAATCATTAGTTGAGATCAAATAAGTATTAATTACTTGAATCCTAATTATTAAAAAAGTACGTCTATTATGAGACCTCTCACAGATCTATGAGACCTCTCACAGATCTAATTACGTAAAATAAGTTAATTTACAACCCACACTTTACAATTAACATATCAATTCATAAAAATTGATTAAATTTATCAGAAATAAAGAACAATTGTTAGGAATTTTCCCAACATCCTACCTTGGGTCAGAACTTAAATTGATGCGAGTCACGACTTTGTTAGGTTCGAATCCGTGAGCACAAAACTACATAAATATAAGGTATTAAAGTTACGTCTTATCCCACTGAATATCCTTTTAGTGTAGCGGTAAAGCGTTTGATGATCTCCAAAACCATCTATATTCATCAAAGCATCTATAATAAAAACTGACGCAGGCTACTAGTTTGCAATTGGCTCTTATCCTCCATGCATGTTCCAAATAATAATATAATTAAACTGTGGAAACAAACTAATGATTCAAGATAAGTCATGTGCCTCTAACAATAGCAAATTAATGAGTATCTATAATTGTCTCTATTAAACATGAAATTAATAAGTATTAATTATTGTCACTTTTAAACTTAATTTTATGCATTCATTGAGTTGGGCCTCTGTCTTACTCGGAAAATGACTCATTATCATTGTCAATTAGGGCAATACATTACTTTTATTCGTATACGACAATATTTGTAACATGGAATAACTATTTTATATATAGTGTAGTATTAGTAATAATAAAATGAAATTTTATAATAATATACACTTGCATATATGTCAAATTTATGATCTCATTACTACTAGGAGTGAAAAATTATACATAGTTATTATCCATATTTATCCACATATTATATTTAACTAAATCATTTGAGTTGAATATGAATGCTATTTTTGTAAATATTATTTTGCGTACTTTATTTCGAAATATTTATTTTCACAGATTGTGAAAACATTAAAATGTAATAATGATGGATATATATTTGGTATTACATCTAAATTTCCCGGACAATATATTTATGATTTAATATAGGTTACCAGCTTCCATATGTCTCGAAGGTATCATTCTCCATAAAAAATATAATGAATAATGATCAATGATAGTATTATCAATTAGAAACATTGTCACGTCCCGTTTTCAAAAAAAGAATTTTAAACATAATTAAATTATAATAGCGATTTTTTTTTCTTTAAACCCAAAGTATAAACGCAGCCTTAACTTCGGGCATCCAGCAAGAAAACGAAACTATCAAAATTTTCAAAACAAAACCGAATTTCAGAAGATAATCATAGAAAATACATGAATTTTTCTCCGATCAGCTGAAAACGTTCTTGTATCAATCAAAACGTGTAAACCCTGTTTTCTACATAATAAGAGCTTCAGAATTATCAATCATCCATAGACATTAATATCTACATGCAAAATGACAGACATTTCTGTTCTTCCTTCCTGGCATTTAGGGTTTTCTGTAAAATAAAAGCATAGAAGGGGTAAGTGTCAAAAGAACACTTAGTGGGGGTGGGGAAAAAAATTATAATAGTAATATACACATACTATAACTTACATATTATACATATAATACACGTTGTAGACTCCCGAAGAGCCCCAATGCAACTGTGGATAGGTTTCCGAAAAATACCTATCAGGGCCCCAAGCCGACCCCATTTGAGTTTTTTAAAACCTCTTCTTGTTGGGATTCCATAGAATTCCCCATTGTTGGGTTTCCAAAAAGGAATACCCTACTTGGCGTGCAGGCGCATGCGCAGTTAAGTTTCACATAATGGTTCCACATAAGCACGCAATACACATTGATCACGTTCACGTTGGCCACATAATTCACATAACACATAAATACAGAAAACCTTTTCTTAGCGGGTATTATCCCAACTTTCATCCTTTAAATCATTTTCATTGAGATACTTGAAATCAATAGCTCTCAAAATCATTTTCTTTATTCGAAAATAGCTCATGTAGCGAAACAGTTCAATTATAAATCTCATCACATAATGACGTAATTAAATCACGTAGACACATTATTTTCCATAAAATTGTACGATTTTTAAAAACAGAAAAGGGTTTTACCCCTCACCTTGGAATTTCTCGTAATCTTCTGCAAAAGCTCTCGATAAAAGGTCTATGTCAGTCCCCCACGTGAACCTCCTACAGAGAATAAAAATATAACTTATTTTCTGACTTAAATATCTATAAAAAAAACTATAAATAAAATAAATTCTCTAAAATAATCTATAGCTAAGGTTTCTAAATCTAATTAGGGTTTATTAAGATTTATCTTAGAATTTTCTTACTTAAAGGGTTCGTTTTTGTCCTATCCTATAGCACTTTAAGGTCGAACTATCATTTTATAATATAATAGGACGTAAAATATAAAATCATTAAATTCTAAGGTCAAGATATAATTGCTACAAACTTTAGGGGTTATTTTTTCGTCATTTTGTCGGAATCTAAGGGCGAGTCGATAATTTCTATAGGGATTAGGGTTCTTATCATAAATTCTAGGGTTTATAAGGACTATTATGTCATTTTCAGCAAGTTTTGGGGTTAAAATGTTAGTATTTAAAGGTTTAAGGACTAAATGGTTAATTAACATAAATCTGGAATTGCAATTAGGTCCCTAGATTTTATTAAATTTTCCAATTTCACCCCAAACCCTCAACAATTCACCCCTGCTTCTTCCCCACTGCTCCCCGCCTGTCTCCACCTGATCGCCGCCGCCGCACCTCCCCCTGCCGACGACCCCAGTCGCCGGCGACCTTCTCTCTCCACCCCCAAGCTTCTCACACACCTAACACACACCTATATATACACAGCTACATACACATACATATATATATACATACAGCCAGCTTCACCGCCGCTGCTGCGGCCGCTCTCCCTCACCGTCGCCGGCGCAGCCCCGGCGCCGCCACCACCTTACCAGCCTCCGTCCACCTTCAACCCAGCCAAACCAGCCCAAACACATACATACATATATATATACGCAAACATACATATATACCTACTGCACTGCCCTGCCGCCGCTTCCGGCGGCGGCTCTCCTTCCTCGGCTACGCCGGCGCCACCCCGACGCCGGCCTCTTCTCAACTCCAACCCCGACACCAGCTCCACCTTCCAGCACACACACACGCACATATACTACATGCATATATATATATACAGAACTAGTACAGCCGCCGCTAGCTGCGGCGGCTCTCCCCGACTCCTTGCCGGCGCGACCGAGCGCCGGCCACCCCAAGCGCACCTCTCGCCGGCGCAACCGAGCGCTGGCCATATACAGCAACTAAACCCGCAGCAAAACGGAGGAAACAGGGCAGCCAAATTAGCTTAGGGTTTAAAGTCGAAAAAACCCTAGTAAAACTACAACATAACATAGAGCAAACATATAAATTCTTGCCGGAATTTTTTTCGCCGTCGGAGAGAAAGATATGACTGCAGCTGGTCGAGAGAGAGAGCTATGAAAAATGGCTGAGCTTTTGGAAGAGAAGAGCTAAAGTGGAAAATAAAGAAAGGTCCATACTTCTTGATATCTATCCATCACCTAAGCTAGAACTAGAGATTAGGCTTATGTGTCTAATTTTGTGTGGTGAGCAAAAAGAATTAAGTCAACAACTCTTATCTTAATAAAAAGAATTAAGCAACTAGGTTATTAAGATATAAGCTTAGCAATTATTTGGATATTACAAACATAGTCACAAAAGTTGTATCGATGTATGGTTAATAAAGGATATTATATTATTTACTATTTATTTACATTTTTTTGTGCATAAAAATATTTTCTCAAATTTTGTCATCATTTTTATTCATGTAGGATCATGTTATTTTAGTACCGTTCAAATTCTACCCAATGTCCTTAAAGGAACACACATTTATAGCAATATATATGTAAATGTAACCTCCATAACATTGTATGGAAACTAAGTTTCTAATTTCATAGATTATTGCCAAAATAATATTTGAGAAACTTTATGGTACTATTTTAAAACATAGGAGTCTTTGGCATACTCCGGACAAAACTTTATGGCACAATTTTTGAAAACAATTGATTTAAAATGCATAACATAGGATTCAATTTTTTTTTTTTGTAATTAAATACCTGCAATATATCAGCTGCCATAGAAATCATTTGAACAAATAATGATTCCAAATCCATAACGATGATGATCTGTTGAATTAATAAGATCAATATTATGGTTAGAAAAAATAATAGAGATCGGTACTCATTTTTTTATTTTTTCTAAGAATTAAGTAGTAGAATCGATCAAGGCTTCCAAGATGTTTAGTTCTGAAAAAAAGGGGAAAAAGTGTACAAGTGGTGAGTGTCCCATGATTGGATTGAAATTAAGGCATGAATAGTGAATGTGTTTACATGATACACTTGGATGTGCATGCTTGTATCCCCACCATACCCTCCAAATTCAATTAACATCAACCTTCTTAAAGCTACTATACATAAGAGTAAATATTGGGATTATTTGGAAAAGAAAATAGAAAGAATGGACTGTTAGAATGAGCCATAATGCATAAACGAACTTAATTGTATGTTTTTTTTTTTTTAATATTGACTATAAATATGAAAGTGTAGGTTTGATTTTTGATAAATCTATCATTTGGGGGTGGGGGTTCGGTTGTTTCTCTTATGCCATCATTTGTTTCTTAGTTGAGTTCTGACCAAGGAAGACAATATCGATATCGGTGTAAATATCAATATCCTTATTTTACGGAAATATCGGAAAAATATCGAAAAAATATCGGTAAATATCGAAAAAATATACAGACTGTTATTATATCGATCATGTGAAAAAATGGAAATATCGGAGATATATCGAAGATATTTCCGGATATTTTCGTCCTTGGTTCTGACAGGTGTTTGATTTTTTCAAAAGGAGGGCGATCAACACTTTCCAATTTAATATTGTGTGTATTATTAATTATCCAAATCAATTTAATAACATTTATTTTTAGAGAAAACGGCCCGACTTGCCCTTTTTCTTTATAAGGAAGTCACTTATGCCCTTCATTAAAAAAAAAAAACCCACACTACCCTAATTGTTATAATAATTGCCCGAAATGCCCCATTTGTTATCTAAGTCAATGCACCAATCACATCCGCCTGCAATGCCTAACGGATTCGTACGAGAAGAGTAGCCCATTTTCGTTTAATAGAATTTATATTTATTTTTTTCAATAATTTATTTAAAAATTCATGAAATAAAACCTAAAAAACCAGAAAAGAAATTACCTACACGAAATTCCTTGAAAGATATTAATTAAAATTAATTTTTTTCTTTTTTCGCACACAAAATCCGAAATGAAATGATTTTCGTGTAAAATAATTTTTTTTTATTTTTTCACACACAAATTCGAAATTAATAAATTTTCGTGTAAAATGAATAGTTTAGATTATTTCTTCCAATAATTTATTAAAAAATGAATTAATTGTCGCCTACAAAATATCTACACGAAATTTAGGGGAAAATTTTAAAAAAATTAATGTTATTCGAAAAAAAGACCTACACGAAATTCCCTAGAAAGATATTAAATAAAAATATTTTTTTTTTATTTTTTCATACACAAATTCGAAAGTAATACATTTTCGTGTAAGAGGAATTTTTGTTTTATTTTTTCGTCCAACAATTTATTAAAAAATGAATTAATTGTGCCAATGGAAATACCCTACACGAAATGTAGGGGAAAATTAAAAAAAATTAATTTTTTTTCCAAAAAAGGACCTACACGAAATGAGGGTGAAAGATATTAAATAAAAAAAAAAAATTTCATACACAAATTCGATATTCATTATGTTTTCGTGTAAGAGGATTTTTTTTTATTTTTTCGTCCAATAATTTATTAAAATATGAATTAATTATGGCCTAAAAAAAACCCTACACGAATTGTAGGGGAAAATTAAAAAAAAATTAATTTTTTTCCAAAAAAGGACCTACACAAAATGAGGGTGAAAGATATTAAATAAAATTTTATTTTTTTATTTTTTCATACACAAATTCGAAATTCATTATGTTTTCGTGTAAGAGGATTGTTTTTTATTTTTTCGTCCAATAATTTATTAAAATATAAATTAATTATGGCCTAAAAAAACCCTACATGAATTGTAGGGGAAATGAAAAAAAATTAATTTTTTTCCAAAAAAGGACCTACACGAAATGAGGGTGAAAGATATTAAATAAATTTTTTTTTTATTTTTTCATACACAAATTCGAAATTCATTATGTTTTCCTGTAAGAGGATTTTTTTTTATTTTTTCGTCCAATAATTTATTAAAATATGAATTAATTATGGCCTAAAAAAAAAACCCTACACGAATTGTAGGGGAAAATTAAAAAAAATTAATTTTTTTTCCAAAAAAGGACCTACACGAAATGAGGGTGAAAGATATTAAATAAATTTTTTTTTTATTTTTTCATACACAAATTCGAAATTCATTATGTTTTCGTGTAAGAGGATTTTTTTTTATTTTTTCGTCCAATAATTTATTAAAATATGAATTAATTATGGCCTAAAAAAAACCCTACACGAATTGTAGGGGAAAATGAAAAAAAAATTAATTTTTTTTCCAAAAAAGGACCTACACGAAATGAGGGTGAAAGATATTAAATAAAATTTTTATTTTTTTATTTTTTCATACACAAATTCGAAATTCATTATGTTTTCGTGTAAGAGGATTTTTTTTTATTTTTTCGTCCAATAATTTATTAAAATAAGAATTAATTATGGCCTAAAAAAACCCTACACGAATTGTAGGGGAAATGAAAAAAAATTAATTTTTTTCCAAAAAAGGACCTACACGAAATGAGGGTGAAAGATATTAAATAAAATTTTTATTTTTTTATTTTTTCATACACAAATTCGAAATTCATTATGTTTTCGTGTAAGAGGATTTTTTTTTTATTTTTTCGTCCAATAATTTATTAAAATATGAATTAATTATGGCCTAAAAAAAACCCTACACGAAATGTAGGGGAAAATTAAAAAAAATTAATTTTTTTTCCAAAAAAGGACCTACACGAAATGAGGATGAAAGATATTAAATTAAAATATTTTTTTTTATTTTTTCATACACAAATTCGAAAGTAATACATTTTCGTGTAAGAGGAATTTTGTTTTATTTTTTCGTCCAACAATTTATTAAAAAATCAATTAATTGTGCCTATGGAAATACCCTACACGAAATGTAGGGGAAAATTAAAAAAAAATTAAATTTTTTTTTATTTTCCCACACAAATTCGAAATTAAATAATTTTTCGTGAAATGAATTAATTTTTTTAATTTTTCGTCCAATAATTTATTTAAAAATGACTGAATTTTCCCTAAAAAATACCGTACACGAAATGATTTTGTGTATATTTCCACATGTTAAAAAAATATTGGAAAATAATTCATAATTTGCTATTTTAAAATTTTAACTTTAATTTATACGTTGCCACAAAATAAAAACGCGAATGAAGGATAACAAAATAATTCAAAGTAAATTTACAATTAAGTAATAATTTAGATCAGGACCTCATTTTTTTAATTTTTTTATGATAATATAATACAAGAGAAATATCCTAATATGTTTTGTACATAATGCAGGCCAGAAGTTGATTTTTTTAAGCATTCCAAAACCAGCGACAATTCGTGTAAGAGAGAGGGCCGAATTCAGCAGCATTTCAGCAGCAATTCGTCGGCGATTTTCAACCCAATTCAATTTGCCCACTCTCAATTTCGTGTAAGTTTCTTTCCATTTGTGTTCCGATTAGTACGCATCGATTCTTACACAAAATGTTTGTTGTTTGTCGTCATATTCTGCAGCCACTTCGTCGCCCATATCCGTCGGCTGAGCTTCATTTTTTTTTGGCAAAAAATTCTTCATGGACAGTAGTCAAGTAAGTAAAAAACGCGAATATCTGTTTGCATATGTGTTTGATGTTAGAAATTAAGCAATTTAGGGCTTTCAGTTTACGAATAGACGAACTCTGAGGGCTTACACGAATTCACCTGCTGTATGTTTATTGAATTGCTTTGATGAATATGAGCCTAACAATTGAGGAATCTTACACGATTTTGGTTAGTTTACAAGCTTACACGAATTTAGGCTGTCATTAGGGCTTACACGAATTTACCCTCCAATTAGGGCTTACACGAATTTTTGAAAGATTCAAATATCAAATGAAATTTCAAAAAATTCATGCTTACACAAAATTTGGGTTGAATTAGGTCTTACACGAATTTGTGCTAAATGTAGGGCTTACACGAAATTTTGGAAAAATAGGTCGTAAACGATTTTCCAACTAAAAGTATTAGTGCAAGATTACACTTTCAATCGGCAACAATTGTTGGGCAATAAATTTCACAAATTCGTGGAAGTAATTTTAATTGGACTAATTTGGAAAAAATTATTGGAAAATTCGTGTAAGATGAAATTGTTAGACTGATTTAAAAAAAATGTTATTAATATTGATCTCTTCTTGTTAACTATATTAAGTAAGCCTTATTAATAGTAATAAGTTTTGACAATGAAATGCTTACACCATTTTTTTAGGTGTGCTTAAATGAATTTGGTAAATATTATTAGAAAATGCTTACACAAATAATTAATATTTATATTTGTTAAATATAATTATAAATTCCTTTTACACGATTGATTAGAAAAAAAATCGTTGCTTACATGAATTGTTTTAAAAATTTAGGTCTTATAGGGAAATTAAGCGAACATTAATTACAAAAACTGTTAAAAAAATAACATTATTAACTAATAATATAACTGGTTTTCAAATGTTAGTTGGATCGTCCCTGAGTTCGGCTTGGATGTCAGGGTCGGCTAGCTTACATTAATGGTTACACCCGTTTGAGTCTATTAGATGACCTACGGACCGAGCTAAGAGCTGTAGGTGGCGACTGCATGACCCGTTTTGGACGCACGTGTTTCGGTCATTTTTTATTATGGACGACCGACGCAGAGACGTGTAAGGGTTTTCTCCATGTATTGATGTCCCGTGAGGTGGCACGAACACAGGCTGACGACCCGTATGATCGCTAGTTTCGGATCGGACGAGGCCAGTTGTGTCGTTTCTCGAGGAGAGAGTTCGCTCTTGTCACGGGACTACGCTTTGGTGACTCGGACTTCGATCCTTCTTATCCACTCCAGCCCCCCAGTAGTGGAGTGTATGCACGGATTGTTTGCCGATGGCCACGAGCGACCGTTGCAGATCTTCGCACACGATTTGTTGGGGGGGAGTTTCGCCAAAACCCAGACGATTGTATAAAGATTGCGAAGATTCTTGTATTGTATTGTATACTATTTGGCGTGGATACTGGGAAAACAAAAGTCGAGAAGTGGGTATGGGTGTTGGTAGAGATTGAGGACATGTGGGAGAGCTTTCCATGGGGGAAATTCTCATACCTCAATCTATTACGACACATGGATCGGCTGCAAGTGGAGGTTCCAGCAGTGCAGAGGAATCGAGCCTTCACTTACCATTTTTATGGGTTTTCCGTCGCTTTACTGGTGAGTAATCTTAATAATTTGAGTAATTCTATATTCTATATTGTGGGGTAAATTAATGGCATTATTACTAACATTTTCAACTTTACGTTTGTATTTAGATATGGACCTACGAGGCTATTCCTATGACTGGCACTCTGGTCGGTCGTCGTTTGGACGTCCCCCATCGATTCCCGAGATGTTTGAAGTGGTCCACCATTAGATCCACCGTGGAGATTTTACATTGCCTCGATAACGAGGTATTTTGCTCCATCCACATAATTGTCAATGAATTAATAAATGTTTTGGCCTGTACATATCTGCATCGTTCTGACGATTTTAATTTTTTTAGCAGGTAGATTGTTTCAATACACTCGTACCATCATACGAGGAGGAGCAGATGCTGTATTGGACGGATATAGATACCGAGCTTAGTGTGGGGGTCCAGCCTTGCCGGGGCCCACGGGATGGTGTAGCGGCACGACCAGCTGCGGCTGATGAGAGGATTAGCCGTGGTCCGTCCCGTCGAGCACCCAGAGCGACTCGAGCGACGAGACGATCTACTCGCAGTACACGACAGTTGGTCGATGAACCTGAGTCGGGACCCGATGAGGAGGTATTAGTGCATGACGCCCGTGATCAGAGCAGAGGATTCGACGGGTCCGAGACGAGACGTCGGGTTTTGATCGTGATGCATACGGCGACAGATCATATGGACAGACACCTCCAGAAACATACCCGACGTTCATTGCTTTCGACTGGCGTGATTCTCCGGCTCATCAGGCGACACATGATTCTCCAGCTCAGTAGGGGACGACCCACGACTACTCTCCGGCACATAGGGTTTATGATGAGGATGAGCCGCCAATACGAGCATCTCCCATTTCATGTCGTCTGGGTTCACGCAGGCAAGCTCGTGTGGGCTCCTCGTCTGAGCACTCCCCTCCCCCTCCAAATGTATCGACAGGTGATTGGTACCCAGACGCTGATGGCTTCTTCGTCCGATTCTCAGCCGATATGGATGACCGATTTCAGACGTTGCATTCGTACTTCGATCAGCGTTTTGACCGCATGGAGACAGCTATCAGGCACGAGCATTCCCGACTTCAGGAGCAGATTCCACAGATGATTATGGATCAGCTGCATAGTTTCTTTGGACCCGCCGGCGATACAGGGTATGGTGATCAGTTTGGCGCTCGATCAGGGGCTCAGTACAGTCGTCCTACATCCTACCACCAGGATACCCCGCCACCCAGACATGACGATTGGCACTCTTCACCCGATGCTCCTCCACCACCACACTGTTGTCCCGATCCATCGATGTCTGCTCAGTGGGCCCCTTGGCCCTGCGCTATTGATGAGCATGCTGCATCACCTGCGACCCCTGGTCCTGTAGACCCCCTCTCCGCACTTGTGCTTTTCGATCCACCTATTGGCCTTAGCGGTTATTCCGGGTATTCTACTCCGCCGATGCAGCATTCCAGACATGATGTTAATCGGAGTGAAGCATTAGATAGTACACATCCAGGTATGCCTGAGACGTCGGCAGGCATTCGTCAGGTTCGTTGGCGGGCCCGGTTGCGTTTCTTACGGAGTCCATTCGAGCCGACTCTTCACAGACGGGCTGATCATTCCATAGATGACTTTTTCCTGTTGACTCGCCTAGGAGATGCTGCAGATCAGTAAGTACCATCTATTTTGGTAGTTACAAGTTGTTTTATCATTGTTTATTTCACTGCATCTTAGGGTGAAATATAATGTTATGTTTCAGACGTAACGTCGGTATTGGCTACGCCGTTGGTCCATCATTCTTCACATCCATTGTAGACCCGCACAGCGAGTTGGATCGAGAGGTGAGTTCTACCTTACAATTGTTATGACTTAATTTCAAACACATCATGCTCATTGGCTAATCATTCTATTCTGTTATATACAGGTTTTAGATGCATACCTTGCACTGTTGCAGAGCCATCCGGATGTGTTGGGTGTTTCGATCGACGATTCTCTTAAGGGACTGACGCAGATCATCGATTGTTCCTTCAATGTAAGTCTTTACTCGCCCGATATAAATGTTATTCAACGTCTATTGTATACTTTAATCCATTTGTCTTCTGTAGGAAACATGCAAAGATATCTGGCGAGCTAAACATGCCGACGACGACGAAGGATGTGCCTATTATGAGGCCGAAGGAGAGGACTTTTCTGAAGCTGATCTAGATCGACTAGTACCGTATGTTCGTGGTGAGAGATCGAAGTGGGACGACTCGAGGCCATGGTGGGACAGGACATCTAAGGTGACCTATTTTCAACACGCTTCAGCCTCTATGACTTTATATCGGTGTACTAATTTGTTGTTTTTCTTGTTGTATCCTTCATATTTACCTTATCTTGAACTTGGATGGACATTGGGTCGCAGACGAGGTGAATATGCAAGATTACACTCTGACCCTCTTCGATAGTCTTCGACATACTTAGACAGAGCATATTGAGGGGGTTCGGTATTTTCAGACCCTGCCGATCCGATGCATTTTGCCGAAGCTGTTGCGACATTCTGGCTACTACCGTGAGCTAGATCGTTCATCACACTGTCCCAACCGATTGGACCTCAAGACAGCAGAGTCCAGACTTTGTTACAGGCAGGACGATTCGACGTCATGCGGCATTTACGCGTTGAAGGCGATCGAGAGCTGCTTGAGTTGTACGTTTCCTCGTCCCGATATTGCTGACGGGATACTCGAGATGCGTAGACGTATAGCTTACAATTTGTATAGGTGGTCGGCCGACGGAGACACCGTTGCTGCTGACGAGATGATGGATTGATGTTTTCCTTTTTATTAGATCGAGTAACATTGAACGAAAAGAAGTTTTGAAAATGTTTTATCATTTTAGTATTCAATTCGATATTTATGTTTGAAATTACGATATTTATGTTGTAAATTACGATTCTTCTATGCCAAATGTGTCGTAACAATTCAGAATTTTTGGTACGGTACAATGGAAAAACGGTAAATAGCTGATTCATTACATATGTATACAAAACACACATTTCAGACATCCCATGTATTAGCTGCTAAAAAGATAGGACATTTTCTTTTTGTATGGGTCTCCGATCTACAAACAGAGCACTTTTTCTTACGTCTTGTGGTGCTATCATTGTGCGGTGGGGCAGAGACACCTTCATCCTCTTCAGGTCTAAGCTGCTGAGATGATGACCCATGCGAGGTTTCAGTACAGCGTGTTCTGTTGTGTCCAGTGCGCCCACATCGACTACATAAGCCGGAACGACGTGATTGTGCAGACCCGAGGCCCGTAGATGGAATCCTACGAGTTCTCGGTCGGCCGGCTTGTCTAGGATTGTCTGGGGCTACACAAATCCATTGTTGTATTTCTTCAGATGGAAGCCAATCCTATGGGCTCGGTACAGGAATAACCTCGCAACCTCACACTTGTTTGAGCCAGTCGGTGCTGTAATACGGATGGACATATGCAGTCACTGATTCTCTTACGGAACTGACATGAAAATAAAATGAGTTATTTAATTGATGTTATGTTGTACAATCAAGTGTGCAAGAAATCACATAAATCAGTAAATAACTTTCCGGAATTGTACCTTATCGCTGCACACGCATGCGAGCATGGAATTAACTCGTATTGAAAAAACTGACACTCGCATGTCCGGTTTGATAGGTCGACAATATGAAGTGTACCACCGTCCGAAATCTTGAATTTATATCGTGTTAGTTTGTCGACGGTCATTCGCCGGCCTCTTTTCACTGATTCAATCAGCCGGTCATTTGCCGACTTAGTAAGGGATTCTGTCCTTTCCTCTGCAGCGTTCCTTCGCTCGTAAAACCACTTCTCCATAACTCGTCTAGCACACTCCAAAAATGAACACACTGGTAGCTTTCGGGCCCAGAGCAGACGATTGTTCCAGACCTCAGCCGCATTGGAGGTCATGAAGTTAAATCTTTGTACGGGGCATCTGACACGAGACCATATTTCTACTCCGGCATTTGCCAATGTGTCAAGCGCACCTTGTTTATTAGTTTCTGATAGGGTATTCATGTACCTGCGAATGTAAACAGAGCCATACGTATTAGTGTTATCGCTCGAGTTTGAATTAGTTTGAAAAAAAAATTATTTAAGTTTGATGGACAATAGTCATACCTTTCGAATTCAGTCTCCGAATAACAGTAAGCTGTTTTTTGGAAAAGCCCTACAAAATGTGATCCGTACTTTGCCAAATTTTGTTGCAGATGAAAACAACATAGACCATGGGTCGCCTCAGGGTACGCATTGATAATAGCATTTCTGATGCTCGTGTGTTGATCAGACACTATTAGTAGTTCATCCGGACAGCCATACGAATTTCGAACATGCTGCAAAAACCAGGTCTAGGATTCATCATTTTCCACATTTCCTATCCCAATGGCAAGTGGAAAAATTTGGTCATTGCCATCCTTTGATACAGCGACAAATTCGATGCCTTTGTACTGACCCTTTAAATGACAACCATCCACGACTATAACCGGTCGCGCGAAATTTCAAAACCCATGAATTGATGCGGCCAAAGCGTAGAACACGTACTTGAATTGGCCATTATTTAGTGTCTCCAAAGCTGTGTACGAGCCCGGGTTATATGTCGTCAACACTTCCAAATACATTGGCAGCATTGAAAATGATGTTTTAGGATCTCCATATGCAAGTTTCATAGCATGCTTTTTTGCCCGGGAAGCAACCTTATAACTGAGGTTTATCCCATGTCTTTGGTTCATTTCGCGCATTATGCTTCTAGGGTCCAAATGGCAATCCTCTTTGCGAATATGGTCAACGTAATATTGTCCGATCAATGCAGATGAAAGTCGACGAGGAACATTGAAATTGTTCAGATCGTGCGCACATTGATGGGGAATGACGACGTTTGAGATTCTCCAAATCCCATACTTCTCAGATACATGGAGTACAAAGGGGCAATTTTCCCTTTCGTATTTAATTCGATATCTCTTTGTATCTGACTTCACCACACGGTATTCAACATGGTTATCTAAATGGTAAATTCCCACAGCAATCTGTAATTGAGTTTTTGTTGCAAAAGTCGCCCCCTTTTCTAAAACATTAGGTGGGGGTGGCTCATTGTCGCCTAAATCCCCTGCAGATTGTCCTTCTAGCTCCGACATCTCCGGAATGAACCATTCAAAGTGATGAATGTACCTCAAAAACTCCTCGTATGCAGATCGTTGCTCCTCATCCAAAACATTTTCGTCCTCTTCGTCTAGCTCGAACAGGTCGTTCATTGTTTTCTCCGGATCCGATTCATCTTCCTCATGTTCTGAAACTACGACAATGTAAATAAACATATTACAAAGTCCGAAGAGTAAGATGATGAAAATACAGTCAATAAATCTAGAAATTTGAAAATACCTTCACCAACTGTATATCCCTCTTCTTGCCCTCCATCATCCTGTGTCGGAGGGAATACTACATCGTCAGGAACATTCTTCTCACCTTTATATGCAGTCGGGGACCTATTCAAGTCAATATAGTCAATACCCCAATCTGCTCCAAAGTCAACACGACCGCTACATGAAGGATATTGACCCCATATATCATTATTTGAAGATGTTCCAACCTCAAACGATTTCTCTTCATACGGGACACCCCACTTTGTGTAAAATGTTTCGTCATTTTGTAACCGAAAGGGAACATTATCACGACCCCAATGTTCGTTGCCTGTGTCACCTGACCATGCGATCCCTCCTTCATATGACGAATGATGATACGTATACGGTTCTCCTTGAGCTTCGGATCCAACGTTAGCATTCAAATCTCCAAGGCTGCGATTCTCGTAATCTCTTGAAAACCCAGCATTAGATGCTTCAACATCCAGTAACTTGAGTGTAACAAAAACAACAAGAACATCGTCGCTCTTCGACAATACTCTTTCCAAATGGTAATCGTTCTTAATTTTTTTCTTTTTCACTCTTCCATTCTTTTCTACTATTGATTGAATCACATATCCTCAACGAAGTATGTCAGCACACACAAGTCCATGGATACACATGAATAAAGTATAGAACGTCAAACTTTCTATTTCAACCTCATCTTTATAACCATTTTTATACTCCAAACCTTCCCAATGGCCTCCGTACCAAACCACTATCATCCTGCCACTCATATCCTCTATGCAGGAACAAAAACACAAATGAAACACAGTCAATCACATCGTCATCTATTTGCAAGTGCATAATGTATATATTTATCTACTGCTCGTGTAAATTCATGAAAGAGTAAAATAGCATATGTATGACATATCATGTTATGTCCTCGGAGACCTACTTCGTCTAACAAAATATTATGAACTAGTAATGCAACTTTCAGACCAAATTGTATCACTGATTCTCATAACATAAATTCGTGTAAGCTGACTACGCTTCAAAATACAACATTGACATAATAACAAGATAAATAATTGACTACTAACATACCTTGTGAAACCAAAACAGCGAAATATTTTCCCTGTACTTATTGGCTTCGAAGTAGTCTTCGGAAGTTAGGACGACGAAAAATTTGTTCATTAAAAAAATTTGAATTCAAGTGAAGATACTCAAAAGAAACTTATTTTCATATTGTCATTATATAGAGGATTTCCAGCGAGAAATTTGCATGTGACTCACTACTGATAAGTAATAATTCACTAATTTACCACTGCATGCATGTGACTCACTAGTGACAGGTAATAATTCACTGACTTAGTGATCATGTATTATCTTATCAGTTACTTTGTGTCTTACACGTAATTTGTATTACTCACCCGATTTCACCACGTGTAATCAATCACACCAACCAAAATATTTGCATCACTATTCACTATCTAATATGTCTTTTTACATCAATTAAAAAAAAATTCCTACACAAATTAAACTTACACGAAAATATAAAAACAATTATATTACACGAAAATGATTGCATTTCCTATTTGTGTGGGAAAAAAATTTATTTTTATTTAATATCTTTCTAGGGAATTTCGTGTAGGTCATTTATTCCAAGAAAATTAAATTTTTTTTTATTTTTCCCTAGAATTCGTGTAGGGTATTTCATAGGCGAAAATTCATTCATTTGTAAATACATTATTAAAAAATTCATATTACACGAAACAAAAATTTAATTTTGAATTTGTGTGGGAAAAAATTAAAAAAATTTAATTTAATTTAATATCTTTCTAAGGAATTTCGTGTAGGTCATTTATTCCAAGAAAATTAATTTTTTTTATTTTTCCCTAGAATTCGTGTAGGGTATTTCCATAGGCGAAAATTCATTCATTTTTAAATAAATTATTGGACGAAAAAATTAAAAAAAAATTACTATTACACAAAAAAAATTTAGTTTCGAATTTGTGTGGGAAAAAATGAATTTTTTTTTATTTAATATCTTTCTAGAGAATTTCGTGTAGGTCCTTTTTCCGAATAAAATTAATTTTCTTTTAAATTCCCCTAAATTTCGTGTAGGGTATTTCCATAGGCGAAAATTAATTATTTTTTTAATAAATTATTGGACGAAAAAATAAAAAAAAATTATATTACACGAAATTTTATTAATTTCGAATTTGTGTGGGGAAAAATTCAAAAAAAATAATTTTATTTAACATCTTTGTACTGAAATTCGTGTAGGTCATTTATTTCCAAGAATTTTGTTTTCCCTACAATTCGTGTAGGGTTTTTTTAGGCCATAATTAATTCATATTTTAATAAATTATTGGACGAAAAAATAAAAAAAAATCCTCTTACACGAAAACATAATAAATTTCGAATTTGTGTATGAAAAAATAAAAAAAAAATTATTTAATATCTTTCACCCTCATTTCGTGTAGGTCCTTTTTTGGAAAAAAATTAATTTTTTTTAATTTTCCCCTACAATTCGTGTAGGGTTTTTTTTAGGCTATAATTAATTCATATTTTAATAAATTATTGGACGAAAAAATAAAAAAAAAATCCTCTTACACGAAAACATAATGAATTTCGAATTTGTGTATGAAAAAATAAAAAATAAAAATTTTTATTTAAAATCTTTCACCCTCATTTCGTGTAGGTCCTTTTTTGGAAAAAAATTAATTTTTTTTAATTTTCCCCTACATTTCGTGTAGGGTATTTCCATTGGCACAATTAATTCATTTTTTAATAAATTGTTGGACGAAAAAATAAAACAAAATTCCTCTTACACGAAAATGTATTACTTTCGAATTTGTGTATGAAAAAATAAAAAATAAAAAAATTTATTTAATATCTTTCACCCTCATTTCGTGTAGGTCCTTTTTTGGAAAAAAATTAATTTTTTTTTATTTTCCCCTACATTTCGTGTAGGGTATTTCCATTGGCACAATTAATTCATTTTTTAATAAATTGTTGGACGAAAAAATAAAACAAAATTCCTCTTACACGAAATGTATTACTTTCGAATTTGTGTATGAAAAAATAAAAAAAAATATTTTTATTTAATATCTTTCTAGGGAATTTCGTGTAGGTCCTTTTTTCGAATAACATTAATTTTTTTAAAATTTTCCCCTAAATTTCGTGTAGATATTTTGTAGGCGACAATTAATTCATTTTTTATTAAATTATTGGAATAAATAATCTAAACTATTCATTTTACACGAAAATTTATTAATTTCGAATTTGTGTGTGAAAAAATAAAAAAAAATTATTTTACACGAAAATCATTTCATTTCGGATTTTGTGTGCGAAAAAAGAAAAAAATTAATTTTAATTAATATCTTTCAAGGAATTTCGTGTAGGTAATTTCTTTTCTGGTTTTTTAGGTTTTATTTCATGAATTTTTAAATAAATTATTGGAAAAAATAAATATAAATTCTATTAAACGAAAATGGGCTACTCTTCTCGTACGAATCCGTTAGGCATTGCAGGCGGATGTGATTGGTGCATTGACTTAGATAACAAATGGGGCATTTCGGGCAATTATTATAGCAATTAGGGTAGTGTGGGTTTTTTTTTTTTTAATGAAGGGCATAAGTGACTTCCTTATAAAGAAAAAGGGCAAATCGGGCCGTTTTCTATTTATTTTTACTCCATGTCAAATAAAAATATCTCAAATTATCAATTTAGCATAACCATCTCTCACTCCCTGATGTAGGCCTCTTTTATATTCAATAAGTACCATTAAATATGTAGTCAAAGTCAAAAAGTAAAACTATTTTGTTCGATTTTCGTGTACTACAAAAAGTAAATCATCTAATCGTACATGAATGCATGTAAGCATGTAAAATAATTGCATCTCAAAAAATAAGAGTTTTCAGTTTCTTCTTTAATAATAATTTAATAGTATTAGGCTAAAAATTGGCTAAAACATTTTCGTTTGAACTTTACACGAATTTCGTGTAGCCCTATGTTGATTTTCATGTAATCTTATATTTGGATTTCGTGTAGTCTTATATTCATTTTCATGTAACCCTTTGTTCGAATTTCGTATAGTTCCTAAACTGAAACTTAAGATGACTTTGGAATATTCATTGATAACAATAATTATATTATAATGTTCACTTCAACATTACTACATGAAAATGTTATAATGTAATATGCAATAACCATAGTATTACTCCATTTTAGATTTTCGTGTATTTATAATCTAATATTATATTAATGCAATAATTTAATATTATATTATACATGAAAATATAAATAATTTAAACCAAATAATACTTTCAAAATACATACTTCAAATTTCTGATTTCATATCAGAAATTCCGGAGATTTTAAAATTTTCATTTTGAATATATTATAGGGTACGTTATTGTAACAATGAATTTTTTAAATGAAATCTGTATATTAAATAGCCTCAACTTTACTATCTTGCATGCATTCAATTTTTATCAGAGCACATCTCATCTCATCCCATTGCCAAGTACACTTTTATTTCAACTTATACTTTTGGATAGTTTGGGGTATAATTATAGTGAAATGGATATATTTGATACTAACTTATATAATTTAGGGTAAAGAGGGTCATTTCCTTTTAAAGAGGGTCATTTCCTTTTTTTTTCAAATCTTTTATTGAGGATGTATGTTTATTTAATAACACAATAATAATAATAATAATAATAATAATAATAATAATAATAATAATAATAATAATAATAATAATAATATCAAAATAGAAAATAACATATTATATATATATATATATATTGAAAGAGTGATACATATAATATATATATATAGTATGTATTAGTCCTAAATTTATTTTCTATAATTGTTTAATATTGCATATTTATATATTTTTATAACTATTATTTTTCCTTATAGTTTATAATTATTTCGAATAATGTTCTTAGTAAAAAAATTCACAATTTCATATTTTTTTCAATGATTTTATTTTAAATTATTAGAGAATTTCTTGAAAATTCAATAATTATCTATAAATTTATACATTAGGTAATTTGTATGTATAAAAATACAATTTTGATCCTGTATTAATGAATCTTGTCCACGTTTAACCCTCGAAATTGAGATGCTAATGGAGACATGAGTTACTTTTGCTGGATCGATTAAATCATTTGATGAAAATGAATTTACGGACTAAAAAAATCTACAAGGAGGACAAAAAACAATCAAGACCCAATTTTTACCGGATCAAACTAGAAATTTAGGTGTACTTTTAGGACGGTAAAACGGTGCATAAAAGCGTGAGGCGCAGCAGGCATAGACCAATGGCCCACATATCACTCTGGCCTCTCGGAGTTATGCAACTCCACATTCACTTGTCCTCTGTTTCCCCTATTACATTTAATGCAATATTGCCCAACCTTAAATACATTCATCTCGCCTCAACACTTATTAATATACAAAATACTACTCACTGCAAGTTAAAAATAAGTGTCGTCCTCCAACTTTATATATAAATTAAAAATAATTTTATTTTCCTATTATACCTTTCATTTATTATTTTTGTCTTTTAATCATTTTATTTTCATTCAACTATAATTAAATATTAACCAATGTAAGATTTATTTCTCATTTAACTATAATTAAATATCATGGCAAAGTGTTGATTCATGAGAGTTTAATTAGTTATTAACTGTTCAATTACTCAAAGTGCATATATTTTTTCAAAACATGAGAATGTGCATATAATAAATAAATAAATAAATATAAGGACAATTTTGAAAATAAACCTCAAAACGACAACTAAAAAAAATAAATCATAAAATTCTAAAACGACACTTATTATAAATCAGAGGGAGTACTATAATAACAATACTGAAAAAATAATATATGAATAATAAACATATTAATATATATGCACAGTAGATAGTATGCATCAGTTTTGATCTGCAATTACATTTGATATTTCATCTTCTATTTTAAAATTTTAAATAAAATAAGGGTAATGTAAGATGTTATGGGAATCTAATTCATGTATTTCATAATCCCATTCTATTAGTAATTTAAACAAGTATTTCAATGACTAAATGTCATTTAGTTTACATAATTATAGATATAAATTAAGGGTCCACTGCGTAAAAGTTGGATTTTTGGTTCATGAATATATACCCACAATTGGATAGCATTTAAAGTAATTCCATCTACCAATACTAATAGTTTCTCTAAATAAGCAAGCACCCTCCTACACCTTCACCACACATTCCAAATAGCCTTTCAAGCTCACTAAACTAGCAGCATTTCCTCTTTGAGTCAATTCATCGAACACCATGGCTGCACTCGTGAAGGTAATGTACGTCGCAGTGATCGCCGCCGTGCTGGCTGGGCCGCTAGCTGAGGCGGCAATAAGCTGCAGCAGGGTGATCCAATATATGAGACCATGCCTCTCTTATCTGACCAACCCAGAACCACTGGGTGGGTGCTGCAATGGCGTCCGAGGGCTCAACAACGCCGCCAGGACCACCTCCGACCGCCAGTCCGTCTGCGGCTGCCTGAAAAAGGAGGCCGGTTCTTACAGAAATATCAACCTGGGCAAGGCCGCCGGACTTCCGAAGACATGCGGTGTAAACATTCCCTACCAGATCAGCCCCCGCATTGATTGCTCTAGGTATGTTTATATTTTCTAATTTATTACTTTATTATTAATTTCTTACAATTTCTTTTGGTCTTGCAGGATTAGGTGAAGTGGAATTATTATGTGCTGTGTGGTGTTATAATGTATGTGCAATAAGAGGTGGGACCCAGGGTGTCGTTTTACAGTGAGGGTAATTCTGAGTTTTCCTTCCCATTCTAACTTAATTGTTATAAGTTATAGGATAATTCTATTATATATTAGTGATATTAATATATTAATTTTTTTATTATGTTAATTTATGTGTAATGTAATTTTTGTTTTTTTCCATGGGATATGAGTTGTTGATTGTGATCTTGTGAAATGTATTGAGTCTCTTTACAATGTTAAAATGTATATTGATTTTTTCAATGATTTTTTTTATTATATGTATTTGATTTTTTTTTTTAACGACACCATACCAACAGTTGTGATAATTTAATTAATCAATGTAAATTAATTATTTGTAATTTATTATTTAATTTAATTATGTAAATTAGTTAATTCTAATTTAATATTTCATATTTAATATTTAAACTGAAACGCGTATATTTTCTATAGATTGAAGCAATTATTTTCTTAATGGGTGTATTAAGACATCATATCATGAGATATGATCAATGGTGGCATTGTATTGAATGATAAAACTGTGTTGTCTGTCAAATTCAAATCTAAAAACGCGTTAAGATACCAAAATTCTTACAAATTGAAGTCATATATTTTTGGCATACAAAAACTCATCCAAATTGATTACATATAAATTATGAAATACGAAAATTCATCAAAATTAAATCGAATATGCATACCAATTATTATAACTGAATCTTATACAATGAATGAAGATATATTAAAATCTTAATCTTTATAATCAAAAGAGTATGGTATTACTAATAAATCATATATAATCGGACAAATCTAGAATACAACTGATATCCAATAAATAACATGCAATCAATATCCGATTAAATAGTATGCAATCAGTATTAATGACATAGGATACAATCAATGCAGTGAAATAATCAATTAATAATAATAAATTATCAAATTAATCACACAATATAAAAATATAATGCAATCAATATTCGATAAAATAGTATATGATCAATATTGAAGATGATATAATTTGAAATAATCAATTAATAATAATATATTATCAAATTAAATGTGGTGTAGGGTGCAGGTAGGTGTGATTGACAGGCAAATCAGTTGATGAGAAAAGGATTGATATCAAATCCTATTTATTATTTGCCTCTTTTTCCTGCACATCATCTCTCACCCGTCGGTACATTAATTTGTGTGTGGGCACAATTTTTGAAAATAATTGATTTAAATATGCATAACATAGAATTCAATTTTATTTTTTTTAATTAAATACCTGCAATATAACATCTGCCATAAGGGCATGTGCATCAATTCATTTTAGTGTGTTATTAATTAAAATAAAAGGTATATTAACTAATGTAAGTGTATTATAAAGTGTGTGTTTTTGTGTAATTATGTGTGTGTTAAAAGGTAAGAATGGTATTCTTGTCCCCTAATTAATTATTAGCTAATCATTGAGGGCTTTACTTTTTCTCATTTCATCTCAATATTTTCAATAAATGCATTTTGCTTTTACTTTTTCTCATTTAATTTCAATATACTATTTATTTTGCTTTACCTTTTCAATGATTGTATTTATATTAAATTGATTGGAATTTGTGTTAAATTGATGTAGATATGTATTTTTAAAAAGTAGATGTTTTTAATTAGTGTGGTGGCATGTGGGACCTACACTAAAATGGTGTGCTAATAGTTCACTAATGTGGATGCTCTAAGAGTACCCACATCAATTCTGACATACGGTGTTATTAATATAATAAAATAAGGTAATAGAAAAATTAAAAAAAGGTTTTCGGACACACTTTGTCATCTTGGCTGCCACTTTCTCTCTCCCTCTACTCTTCTCTCTCTTAAGAACACCGTTCTTGCAGTTTAATTCTGACAACCTGCAAAAATATAAATATTAATAAAATAATAAAGTGTCAGGTAAGAATTGCCTCAAAATAAATCAATGCAGATGCCCTAAGGGAGAAATCATTTGAACAAGTAAGAAATCATTGGAACAAATAATGGGGTTAATTGTGACAAACCCTTTAGTGGTTTGAGAATTTGGTATGAAATTATTCTATATTTTAGAAATTGTGTGAAATCTTTTATGGTTTGTTAAATCTAGGAGTTTGTTAAATGTAGTTTGGAATCCCTAATTTTATTAATGTTAACGAAAGTGTTAAGCACATGTCTTTGATGTTTGATGTTTTTTTTCACTTTTAAGCGTGCATAAAAACTCATTTATCCTTCATTCACTTAAACTTGTTTTCTACAATAATAAATATGTTTGTTTCTTTAACATCATGTACAAATAAAATAAAAGTACAAAATATAATATCAACAAAATATGACTATCACTGCAATTATCCTCTATGTTTATCATGAGATAACAAATAAATTGTTAATTTGACGACTTTACAAAAAAATCTATCCAAATAATCAAATCATAAGATTAATGGTTGATATCACCAACACAAAATAACTAATGAAATTCTACATATTGAGTATGTTGGTATCACTAACATGAAAAAAAAAAAATCAAAAACAAAAAACACAACTACTTCAGTTGAAGTAGTTTTTGTTGGAGCTTTCGTCGAGTTTTTTGTTGGAGCTTTCGTCTTTATGATCTTAGGAGGATTCTCAACATCTGATCTTTCAAAATGTGATTGAGGCATCTACATAAAAACAAATTACTTACAAGATAATTTATTAGTTTATTGCTTTAAAGATATTAAGGATACATACCTTATCATAATTACATATTCAACCAAAATTTTGTAGTACATACATACCTTGTCATAATTAAACATCCAACTAAAATTTGTTGCACATTATAGTCAAATATTTCTTATGAGTAGGTTCAGTGAGGATCGATGGTTAGTGAATCAGTAAACACCTTATTATCTAAATGTCATTCAATTAGAATACAAATCACAAAAAAACATAAAATAAGAAAACTTAATGATATTCATACTTGTTCTATTTTTTTTTTTTTTGCCTTCATGATTCACCTTGTCATGATTTTATTCACAATCTTGTTCTTGAGAAGACAATTAATAGAAAATAAAAATATTATTAAATTCATTGTCGATATTTAAATACATATTATAAAATTTATTTGTCAATATATTATTAAATTCATTTATTGATATCAATAAAATTAATGTAAAACAAATATAAAATTAGAAATAAATCGATACCTGAGAATTGTTACAAGTCCTTTTATTGTGACCTACCACATTTACACATTTTCTTGACGCTTTCATTTGAGAATTTCTATCATTTCCATCCGCCTTGAAGCTTTCATTTGAGAATTTCTATCATTTCCATCTGCTTTTCTCTTCTTCTTAGGTCGGCCTTTTTTCATCGTCAAATTTGGAAGGACAATTGGTGCTTTGCCAGACTCTGCATCCCTGGTACTGGATTGATCATATGTGAATAAATCCTCAAATACACATCTTTTTGAAATAATTATCCACATACTCTGTCACTTACATTGTTTTTTTTATTTTGGAAATAAAATCAACATTCCAACTATATGTCACTCACGCTCTCTCTAATGAACTATTTTTTTTTTAAATGAAGTCAACAGTCTAACTATATGTATGAATGGTATAACGGGAAATAAAAGTGAAAAATTAATACAGTTAGCTCTCTTTAAAAAAATGAGAGCGTTAGGTACATTTAACAAACCACGATTTCGCGTAATTTCTAAAGCACATGGGGATTTTATGCCGAATTTTCAAACTACAAGGGTTTGCGCAATTATCCTACAAATTATGATTCCAAATCCATAACAATGATGATCTGTCGAATTTATAAGATCTGGTTAGAAAAAAATAATAGAGATCGGATTAGAATGATATCTTACTCATTTTATTTTTTCTAAGAATTAAGTAGTAGAATCGATCAAGGCTTCCAAGATGTCTAGTTCTAAAAAACAAAAAGTGGAAAATGGGGACAAGTGGTGAGTGTCCCATGACTGGATTGAAATTAAGGCATGAATAATGAATGTGTTTACATGATACATTGGATGTGGATGCTTGTATCCCCACCAAACCCTCCAAAGTCAATTAACATCAACCTTCTTAAAGTCAATTGGGATTATTTGGAAAAGAAAATAGAAAGAATGGACTGTTAGAATGACGCATAATGCATAAACGAACTTAATTGTATGGGTTTTTTTTTTTTTTTTTTAATATTGACTAACATCAATCAACTATAAATTTGAAAGTGTCGATTTGATTTTTGATAAATCATCATTTGGGGGTGGGGGTTTGATTGTTTCTCTTATGGGATCATTTGTTTCATAGTTCTTTAATTTCATATATATATATATATATATATATATATATATATATATATATATATATATATATACTATTAGTGTACACACATGTTGCACAATTTATTATATAATATGTGATAAATATTAATTATTTGATAACATAATGTTGCTAATTATATGCAAACTAAATATATAGAATATTTATTAATATCCATGTTCCTTCACGCTAGGGCTTCTGCAATAGGCTAATCTACATCCAAGATGGACATAGAAAAAATGTACAAGGCCTTAGGGCCCATATTTGAGCCTTAAATGAAATTGGATATTTATACATCTCTTTATAAAAAGCAATCTACTTTTTAATTTTCGGCCTAAACATTTAATTTATATGTATGGAATTGCAAGATATTTTTTAGTAGTTTTGGGCTCAATATCTTGAGTCGACCCATTAATTGCATCGCTGAACCTTTTATGATTAAGTCTTATAATTCACCTTAAATTAACCCAACTTTTTCGCAAGCCCTTGCAAAATGGTGGAAATAGGCCCATCAATCAACACTGTCAAATTTAGTACCTTTATTAAAAGAAATTCACTAAAATAAAAATCCAAACACATCAAAATATCTGCTATATTATGGAAGAGTATGACTGATGTACACTTGGTATACATACAATTCGGGTCGATCCGAATCTGCGCATTTTTGTTTTTTTTTTTTTGATTTTTTTATTTCAGGGCAAAACCTTTATGTACAAAATTGGTAACCTTTATATACAAATTTTGTGACATTTATGTATAAATTATGTGACATTTATGTTAAATAACTTAGAAAAAAATGAAGAATTTCAGCAAAATTTGTACATAGATACTTTTATGTTATATTCATATGACCCTTATGTATGTTTATGTGACCTTTATGTATAAATATTCATACCTTTATATACCTTTATATATTATATATTATATATACCTTTATATATTATATAAAGGTATGAATATTTGTACATAAATGTCATATGAATATATATAAAAGGTCACATGAATATTATATAAAAGTATCTATGTACAAATTTTGCTCAAATTCTTCCTTTTTTTTCTAAGTTACAATGCATTAAGGTCACAGCATTTATACATAAAGGTCACAACATTTGTATATAAAGGTCATCAAATTTGTACATAAAGGTCAAAGTATAAAATTTATAAAAAAAAAAAAAATTCACTGAATCCGAGTCGAGTCAACTCAGATTGCACGAATTTTAGATCCGTACACCAGATGCACTGGAGAATTTGTGATTATAGAGCTATGCAAAATATGACTCTATTTATGGCAATCCCTCCCAAACTACCTAGGCAAAGAAGGTGGGCTGCAAAGTCTTTAGCAGCATGGGTTCGAATTCAAGTACATTCAGATGATCCAAATTAGCTAAACATAAGATTTGAATTTAATTAAATAAAAAATAACAATTGCAGAATCATTTTCAACATGTCATCAAACAAAGTCAAAAAAAAGAAAAAAAAGATCCACACCTATAGCTGGCTAGCTGTGATGACGTGCGTACTGGGTCCTTAAATCAGCCGCCCTAAGTCGAGTCGCTGCAATATTGAGTATTAATTAGCCTCACACTATACTCCTAATTTTACTACAAATAGACCCAACAAATTAAATTTTCCAACAACAAAGCAATCTAGAACCTCACATGTCAAATACACTAGTATGTTTATTTCTTAGTTTTTTTCTTTTTAATAAAGGAAATACCCGAACATTGTGTGGTAGCAAGTTGTATCCCACATTTAGCTTATGCATGTGTTGGGAAATTTCTCAATTAGGAATGAGAATAGGTAATATACCTCAAATTACTATAAAACTAAATAGTGAATTACTTTTCTATTATGAATGATAAATTTATTATTTTTCTATTATTAATTAGAAAGATTCACAAATTGTTCTTCTTACAAAAGAAAATATCGACGTATGATTAATCTTAATGAGATTAAACAGTATAACTATATCGCGTAATCCTTAATATCATGTAATCTTATGATTTTTCATAGATAACACAATAACCCTATTAAAAAACACATAATATTGTGTAACATTTGAAATAAAACTGACTTTATTTACTTTTTTTTAAGGACAATTTCATTAATTTTTTTAATTTGGGATAGAAAAGTAACAAAATTATGGTACAAAAATAATCTGTTAATGAAATGTGATATTTTAGTCACCACATTCGGAAGAATAAGGGGATAATAGACATGGGGAAAAGGAAAAATAAAAAAGATAGATAATTAGTGTAGGACACCTAGCTATACTATCATATTTTTATTATGAACAGTTTCACATAATTAGTTCACTAATGTAATTACTGCATTTAATTATCAATGCGACCAATGAAATATCCATTATGAACTATATAAGGATCTATTCCCAAACCCCTTTAACTCAAAAACAAATCAATATTCAAACATTTACCTTAGACACCAACACCAACACCAACTCCAACACCATTAAAATCAAATGTCAAACTCTATTAAGATTGTTTTGGTAATAGTAGTTTGTTTTTGCACGTTTTCGTTTACTACAAATGCAGCAACTGCTTGCCAGAAAGTGGCAACCAGTATGGAGCCGTGCAGAAATTACTTGAAGAAGGGGGGAAACTTGCCAAACGGCTGTTGTGACGGCGTCAGGTCTCTTCATAACGCCGCCACTACGACGGCTCTGAAGAGGTCTTACTGCGAGTGCTTGAAGTCTTCGGCTAAAGCTAACGGCGTTAACAATCAGTTAGCTGCCGGCTTGCCCGACAAATGTGGTGTTAAAATTGGGTATTCTATCAGCATGAATACTAACTGCAACAGGTAATAAAACCTCTGATAGATATTTCTACAGCTATATCAATTTTGGACAGAATGATTTAAGTTCAAGTTGAATTTCCATATTTAAGAAAATAAAAGTATCAAACTTATTGAATTTATATCACTAAGGATCCCCTACTAATATATGTAATATAACTGCTGTTGACGTTGGAATTTTCTAGACAAACATGTAAATTAAGTTAATCCAGCTTATACGAACTGAATCATATACTAAAATCCAATGAAATTATATAGAAAATACTGGAATCTACTCGAACAAATTTATTTGGTTTATTTTAGTAGGTCAGTTGTGGCTAGCCAGAACAATATAAATATATAAGTGTTTAGAGAAATGAACTCTCTTATACTTGAATACAATAATTTTCGAACCTAATCTCATATCAATTTCTAGTATTTATAAACAAAAAATATAAGTAGTGGAGATGATCTCCATTTCTTCATGATCTCATCTTTATCCACCTCCTATCTTCAAGGAAATAGGGAGTTGACTTACTCCCAATACTTCATGTTTTGTCGAAGAGTTGTTAGAATGGTTTTCTTGAACTCCTGTCTATCCATTATTTTGGTCTTCCTGGCTAAGTCTTAGTCGGGTCGATAATTGTCATTTCGAAACTGACACTAAGTCGATCTTAATTAGCTCTTCCAAATTACATGTCAGGTCTTATATTCTAGCCAAACTCGGATCGAGGGTCCAATAAACTCTTCTTAGATGAGATTGATTTTGTATTCTCTGATTATCTAATTTCCTCTATTGTTTTAATTCTTCCTTAGATGACTACGTGGACTGTTGATTTTTCGATTGGCTAAATACTTTCAAACGTTCTAAGTTTTTATATATTTGATTGGGTCAATTATCTCTAATCGGCTTGATCATCTTTGATCAGTCGAGTTCCAAATTAATCATTTGAAAATTTAATTTTGGTCGACTCGACCACTTCTAGTAGGCCTTCTTAGTTGCATAAGAATCCGGTCGAGTCGAGCTCTTCTAGTAAGCTTCTTACTCAAAATTGTAGCCGATTCGATTTTTGATCGGCCACTTCTGATCCTTCACGTGTTTGATTTTGTTTGGCTTAGATTAGGAGTAATAACGCCTGCTAAATGTATTACTGATTTTATATGGTATTACTGATTTCTCCTATGAAGTAAGCATTGGTTAATTTATTTTTTGACAATTTGGGTCATATTTGTTTTGCAGTATCCAATAATTATGAAATGCAGAGTGCGTAGGTACTTGACAGCATCGAGATCTATTGATGGCGTTAGCTTTGTGTTTTAGTTAATGGCATGGCCAATAGTCGCATTGTAATAAAAGCAGTATTAATGTATAATTTTATAACTACATCTATAATTCTTGGCGTTGCTATTCAGCCACTTTCGTGTTGGCTCCGTAATTAATAAAACTTATGATTTACTGTCCTACTCTACATTTCTTTCATGTAATTTAATTTTGGCAAGTTCTTTGATGAACAAATCCTAATTCTTTTTTTTTTTTTTGAGGGAAAAGGGAAAAATAATTACTCGTTAGAATATAAATGTCTTACACCAACATGTACTTTTCAATTCAAATATGTAATTTCGAACCAATTAACTTTTGGTCTTTGTATTTTATTTTATTTTCAAAGGAGTACGAAAGTATATATGCTACTTGTTTCTCGAGGGATGAGTAAACAAAAGGATGATAATACGCTATTCTTAAAACGTGAATATCTCCAAAATATAACATGAAAGATACAAGCTGAATATTTATCTTTTTACATCTTACATTACATTCAGAAACTCATTTCTATTTTCATTATATGGGGAGTAGGATTTTTGTAAGATGGATCATTCCAAAAATTTATATTTGAATTTATGAAAATGAGTTTCTGTTTCTGAGTAAAGGGACTTTGTCTAATGTGAAACCGATATTAATCATTTTGAATGGATTGACCCTTTTTTATTAATTCTTATAAATTAACTTTATTTTTACATAAGGTCTCAAGTGAAACGTACTCTGGTGAGATAGTTTTTCTATAATTTTGGTGGAAGTTGATTTAATAGAAGTTTGCTTTCACATATATGAGACAGTCTGACTTATTAGTTTCACATAAAAAAGAGAATAATCTTATCTTTTGAGAATAATAAAAAATGGAAAATGTTCAATTGGAACATGAAAATGTGGTTAAATTAGTACTAATTACTCTTTGGGACAGAGTGGAAGAGGGGAGGGGATTCTAGGGCATGGAAAAGGATCCAATGAATTCGAAAGAATTGAACGAGGAGTCATATTAGGTGAAAATCTCATGATTCACTCGACATAATCCAACCAAGCAGAATCCAATTTTGATACAATACGGTTCAAAAAATGAAATAGAACTCACAAAATCTATTAAAATAGATGAAGGGTGGGGCAAAAAACTTATTAGATACCGTATAAAAAGCTTCGTTGTAACATCATATTTGAGGCAATCTTATATAAGTTTTTGTGAGAAAAAAAAAGGCGGGCAATTAACTTGAATGGCATTTATACGACTTCCTTTATATTTGAGGTTATTTAATTTATTTTTTTAAAGTAAAACTTGATTGAGATTTCGTGGTCCAGATTTTTATCAAATAAAAAGCATTTCTAGATTACTAATTCAAAGAACAATCTTGGGATGTCATCAGGCTAGGAATATGATTTGGTTTTCAGTCCAATATACAAACAAGTTAACAACACAAGGTGGAAAAGATGCAAGAGAGGGTTCTAATTGACAACACAAGAAACAATAGGGAGATTACGTACTTATGAGTAATTTAATTTATATAATAAATTTTCATTGCATTCTTGAATCTTGATTTTCCAGAAGTTAATAGAACAAATAAGGCAGAACTCATAATCTTCGAACTGATTAATTTCACATGATAGTATTTCCTGATAAACCTATTATATACTTACCTGCAGCAGGTCTGAACAAATTCTTGATTATACGAACAATTTTGCTTAGGAAGTACAGAACTGATGGAGTACTAAACATTGTACCTTAAGTTATATTGTATGTGTCAATGGATCAGTGTTGTAATCTTGTGGAAGAAGGATGAGATAATAATAAGTTTTCCTAACCTAAAGCTATAATTAGCAGATAGGTGTGCCAGAATACCAGCTCTAGCTCCCACTCCCAATTAATAAACCTCAAATCTAAGATAATATTTAATAACACACTGACTTAATTAATTATAAAAAATATGCAATCTAGAAGCCCACATTTGATAAAAAGCCCCTAAGATATATAAGCCCAAGGCTTTGAGTCTTTGTAAGTGAATCGTTGTAGGCACATTATCATTTCTAATCACCTACAATGTGTGTGAGAGAGAGAGTTAAAAAAAAAAAAAAAAGGTTGTTTCATAAGAATCATGTTTGAAAAGTCAAACTTAATTTTAAGTGAAATTTTATAATGTTCGTATGATAAACTTATGGTTAGTTAAGACAAAATTTTGATCAATATAAAAAATTCTTTAGAGAAAAATTATACTTTAGAGAAATAAAAACTCTTGTTAGAAATAGAAGTAGTAGTATATTTATGAATATTTAGAGCTGTTTTCTATCAAAATCCAAAGGGGAAGAATTAAACGAAAGATCAAATAATGGAGATGAAGAGCTAACGCACCTAACATAGCTTTCATATATTAATTAAGCTACAATGTAGATTAATTATAGATCCTGCAGAAATTAATCAATTCTAAAAAGGAGATTTATAAATTAATTAGCATTCAACCCCTATATAAACCCTTGAATGATCAACAAGCATGCATCAAATCAAGCATACCGATTAAGAATCTTACAGTGCAGCAATGGCAAAGCTTAAGATGATGATAGTGGCAGCAGTTATGAGCATGATGGTGTTGGTGGGTCCCCATGCAGAGGCGGCGGTAAGCTGTCAGGAGGTGTTTGAGGCGTTGGAGCCATGCGAGGAATACATCAAGGGGGGCGGAAATGTGTCCAAGAGCTGCTGCAGTGGCGTTAGATCTCTTAACAGCTCCGCCACAACCACGCCGGAGCGACAGGCTACTTGTCAGTGCCTCAAGGCCGCCGCCGAAGCTTACAACGGTGGCGCTAAGTACGCCGCCGCCTTGCCCAAGGCCTGTGGCGTTAACATCGGTTATCCTATCAGTGAAAGCGTTAACTGCAGCGAGTAAATCTCTTATTAATCCTCTATTATTTTTATTTTACTTCCGACTCTTTTTTTTTTTAATATTGCTCTGTCTCGTGCTTTGCAATGTTTTGGTCTGATCTCAGTTTTTAAAATACAGTTTTTTTAGAATAGTTATCGTGAGACGATTCCTTATTATAAATTTATATATGAAGTTTGAGTTGTGACTGATCCGTTTTATGTAAGACTGATTTTAGGATGAGATTATAAACACTTCCAAACTTCTCCCTATTATTTATAAAAAGAAATTAAAATATAAAACAAAAATTTTGGGTGTGTACAACCCAACATATATTGGTTTGAAGTTAAATTATCTTTAATATAGTTGAAAAGAAAAGTTAAATTCTAAATAATAAAAATAAATAAAGAAAATGTCAAATTGTTTTTTTTAATTTATTTTAAAAATGAAGGTACTTGAGTTGATCTTAGGAATGATTTTTTTAATTTAATTTAGAAAATAAAAGGAGACAATGAGAGGATTTTTTTTTTATTTAATTTAAAATTTAAGTAAAAATGAGATAACCGAGTTGTTAGGGTGAGTGTTTTCTTAGTTTTATTATAAAATAAAGAAAAGAAGGAAATTTTCCAACTAAAATAGTTTTGATCTTGGTAAATCTGGCCTTAAATGTATCCTACATAATTTACATGTGTAAGTTGTATTATTGATATATATATATATATATATATATAATATGTAAGATATTAAAAAAATAGAGATGAAACACTGATTTGCAATAGAAATCCATCATTTTTTTTAGCTTCCAACATGCTATCTTATATATATATACATATAAACTTATTTTTTTGTTTTTTGTTTTGGCAGAGTGCATTGATTGAGTGGCAGAGGTTGAGATTGGAAGCTGCAGAGGATCAATTAGCATGGCTATTGATTAATAAACACGTTAGATTTTACGTAGTTATGTAATACTTATATCTACGATCCTTAGCAGGTCAATTCAGTCACATTATATATATATATATATATATATATATATATTTGTTATTGTAATAAAATTCATACATGGACTATGATATATATAAGTCCCTTCCTTTACTACTTTCTGCGATTTGTAAAGAATTGCAAAAACAATCTAGGTAAGTAGTAATAATCAGTGGACCACCTTAATAAAAATTAACTACGATAAAGAAAATAAAGAATCCAACTAAAAGGCCACTAACACACACACACATATATATATACACACTAATATATAGAGCCAGTATCATACATAGAAATAAAAATAAATTAAATTGAATTTAGTAAAATTATAAAATTTTAAATATGTTTATGATTTTGTGCAACACACATGTCTATTTTAGCTTTAAATATAATATAGTCTGATTAATATATAGTTAATTAATTGTTGAAATATATGTTGCATTTGTAAAGGAATATAAATTACTTTTTTATTATTTAGAAAAATATATAGTCTTATATCTATTATATTATTCAACTATTTTTGTAATTTGATTTTATTGTTAAAGTTTAGAATAACCCTCAAATTTTATTTTCCATAAATGTATGTTAGATAAAATTGAAATTTTCTCAAATAAGTTTCTTAATTTATTTTAAAACATATATTTTGAAAATTCAATTTCATTAATTAATTATAAGTTTGAAAATTTTGAATAATTCTTTTTGATCGGTCCACCTTTATTTTGTTTTTTATTTTAATTTTTATTTTTCTCTAAATTTTAAAATTAAACAATTTTCAAATTGATAAATGTTTTTATATTTTATGACTGTTTATTTTAACAAATTTAGTAATAACTTCTATATTATCTGCTAATTTTTAATATCATCATTAAATTTGATATTAAAGATACTTGATTAATTCTGATATAAACACAGTCATTATTTTAATATTTGCAGCCATAATTTCAAATAAAATATAAAAGCCATTTAAATTCTCTATGTTTGCCTTTATCAATTTAATTGGTACCCGTAATATGACTCTCTAGATAGTAGAATAATAGAAGGAATACATTATTTTAAATGCTTATTAATATTTTCTGCCAATCATTTATTTTTTCCCAATGAAAACAGTAAAGAAAACAATTATTCTAGTGATCATGAGATCTAATATTGTCCCTAATTTTTTAAATTTCATGCCAGAATTTTATTTTATAAGTACAACGATAAAAATATGATCAATGACGGTCGCATAAATCTTTTTTTAATAGTGTAAAGACCATAATCCATAAAGTTGAAAAGTAAAAACATGACCAACAAGAATAAAGAAAGGCTTAATTAATGCTTAGAAAAAAAGAGCCATGAACTTACATTCAATTGCAAATGGAAAATTAGTTGTCTCTTTTGTTTCGATAATTTTGAGTATGTTTCCATTTTGTATTGTACATAATTAGAAATTAGTTAGGTAATTAACTTATAATAGTTTTTTTCAAATGGCCCAATGGCATGCTATTGTAGATAAAATATCAAATAACAATTGAATACACAGTTTGAGTGCTAATGTCAACATTTTATTTCATTTCCGTAATGCTGACATGAAATTTTTAACACATTATCATTTTTCACAAAAACTTATAATAGATGTTATTACAGATAATTATTGCAAGATAGATTCTTAATAAATTCATAATTGAGTTTCTTATGAGATTGTCCCAACAATTATATTAAGTGAGATGAGTTAACACATAATCCATATCTATTGTCTTACAATAAATATATGTGAAACTGTCTTATATAATTTTCTATATAAATTCACATATGAATTGTGAAATGTATTTATATATTATGAATTACATGTTTCATGTTATTAGATCCGTAAAACGATTTCATATAAGACTCACTCATCAATTTTTACATAATCTGAAAATGGGTCAATAATATAACTAGGAAATTCTTTTATATATCTAAAAATATCAGATAAAATAATATATATATATATATATCTGAAAATACAAATATTTGTTTGTGAATAAGTTATATGTTATTCATCCGCCTGGCTCATCATTTCAAGTTGTGTATTTTGAGGCAAGAATTCCATTTGATCACATTTGCATTACAAATTAATCAATTGGAGTTATAAGTAACATCATGATTATGAAATTAGTTATATATGATTATACACGAACTAACTTTTGGCCCTTTTCAAGCATGCATTAAATGGGATTTAGTGCTTCTAGAAAATTAGATTCAAAGATGATCATCCGATATATACAATTTGAATAGACTATGTGATAGTTGAAATGATATGTCTACCTTAAAAATTGTGCGGATTTAGATGATCGAATTTAAATTTGGATCATTCAAGTATTTTAGGTTTTATCGTTTTTATTTTCTCACTTTTCCAATTTATTAAAAAAGAAAAAAAAATTATCTTCACTCCAAAACTCAAAAAAAAGATCAACTACTAATACAAGGTTTGAAAGATTGAAAACTATAAAAAAAATAAAAAGTCAAAATCTAACGTTATTAACATTTCTTTATTAGTCGTTATTTCATTCTCTTCCAACATAAAATTGATGTGATAATTCAAAATTTAAGATTTATTTTAAATTATTATTTTATTAGTTACATGGTCATCTATCATGTATTCGTTAGTTATAATATTTCATAAAATACTTAATTAAATACCAAATGCAATGTTATTATTTTTATTTACTTTCAATATATACTTCACTTTAATTGTAATTAAATACATTCAAGCAATACTAATCAAACATAAAAATATTATGCTGACTATCAATATTATTCCATAAGACTGTTAAACCAGCCTATATTGAATAGGAATGGCTACAGCTACTATTCTAAGGGATGAGACAATGATCAAATTAAGATTTCAAGTTAAGCTTTGTCATATCAAATTATGATTACATGATAATTTGGTTTCTTTCATACCCCACATTGATAAAATTTATCTTTTATACCCACAATGATGGTTAATATTAAGGAGTAACCGACTCCTTTAGTTTAGGGATTTGATTGTGTAAATTGATGTATATCCAGAAGGTGTATCATTTACATAGATAGCTCTTTGTATCATTATTTAAGGGGTTAAACCCCAAGTGAATAGATACGTTTTATACCCGCAGCCACTTCTATATGGTATCAGTAATCATCTGATCCTGAATTCTCGCTTCCTCTTCGCCCATTCTCTCTACTCGTCGACCATGACCACCGAAGAAAGCACTGGAACCTCCCAACTCACCACTGCCGCGACTGCAACTCCTTCCGTTGTGGTCATCACTTCCCCTTTCCCGACCTCCCACAAGCTGACTCGCCAGAACTTTCCTCAGTGGAAGTCTCTGGTTCAGGCCGTGCTCAACGGCCATGATTTGCTGAGTTTCGTCGATGGATCTGCATCTGCGCCGACTTCCGATTCTCCGACGTACAGGACTTGGTTCCGCCAGGATCAGTTGGTCCTTGCCTTTCTTCAAGGATCTCTCACCGACGCCGTTGCTCCCTACATCACCTCTTACACTTCGTCGGCCGCTGCTTGGTCGGGATTACACGCAATCTTCGCCAATAAGTCTCAAGCTCGAGTCATGCAGCTTAAGGGGGATCTCCAGTCCGAGAAAATCGGATCTCGCACCATTGCTCAATTCCTCCACTCTCTTAAAGCCAAGGCTGATGAATTAAGCATGATCGACTCACCTATTTCGGACGACGATTTCACCATGTATGTTCTGGGTGGGTTGAGTCTAAAATTCCGGGATATTGCTGCCTCTATTCGGGCGCAATCATCGTCTCTCTCTTTTCCAGAATTAATGGATCTCCTTGTCGCACAAGAAAAGTATCTCGATGCCCAGGAGGAGCTGAAACCTGATCTGGCAGTTTCGGTTAATCTCGCGTAGAAGAATGGTCGAGGCTCTCGATCAAATCAGCAGTCTTCTGGTGCGAGGGGCGGTCGCTCTGACGGTCGAGGAAACCCTCGCCCTAACCCCCGTTTTCAGCAGCAACAGAACAATTATGGCAAAATCATCTGCCAATACTGTGACAAACCTGGCCACACGGCAAAACAGTGTTGGGGCATTGGCAATAGTGGCGGACAGCAACAGCCCACTGTCCACATGACTCGTGCACCACTGACTCCACCCAATAATTCTTGGCTTATGGACTCCGGTGCTTCACATTATCTGACCAACGATTTGGGAAATCTCTCTCTGCACTCCGAATATGATGGAACGGAGGAAGTCCATCTCACTGATGGGAACTCTATGCCGATTACTCATACTGGTAGCTCTTCTTTACACACTTCGTCTCATGATTTTAAATTACATAATGTCTTATGTGTTCCTTCGACCGATCAGAACTTGTTATCTGTCCATCAGTTTACGGCTTCTAATAATGTATCTGTGGAATTTTTCCCAAATTTATTTGTTGTGAAGGATCGCAGTACGGGGGCGCAAATAGCACAAGGCAGATGTGAGAATGGCGTGTACCGGTTTTCCTGCTCGCCTTTATTTTTTGCAAATTTTAATTCTGTTGGTCTGCGCACCAATTTTAATACTTGGCATTCGAGGTTGGGTCATCCCTCTCGTCGAATTAGCAGGTTGCTTATTTCACAGAACAGTTTACCTGTAGTTAAGTCTGGTACTGCAGATGTTGTACACTTGAATTGTGACTCATGTTTATCATGCAAGACTCATAAATTACCTTCTGGTGCTTCTTCTTTAGTTACTACTCGCCCCTTTCACTATGTGTATGCTGATGTATGGGGGCCAACTTCTGTATCTGTTGATGGTTGTAGATATTATTTATTACTGGTGGATTCATTTACGAAATATTGTTGGATTTTTCCTATGTCTCATAAGTCTGATGTTAAGGAGATCTTTCAAAAATTCCGACCTGTTGTCGAAAGACAGTTTGGGATGCAGATACAGAACTTTTTTAGTGATAACGGTGGAGAATTCTTAGCTCTCCGTCCTTACCTTGAGCAACATGGAATCCAGTGGCTTACTACTGCTCCTCATACACCGGAGCAAAATGGTCTTGTGGAACGACGGCACCGCCATATTGTCGAGATTGGTAAAGCCTTATTGCACCATGCACGCTTACCGCCGACTTTTTGGTCTTTTGCATTTCAAACTGCAGTTTATTTAATTAACAGGATGCCTAATCCCATCTTACACTTACTCAGCCCGTTTGAGGCTTTATTCCGCCGGAAGCCGAACTATCTTAATCTCCGTGTTTTCGGTTGTGTTTGCTACCCGTGGCTCAGGCCGTACACTTCCACCAAATTGGATCCTTCATCTCGGCCCTGCATATTCGTGGGATACTCACTCACACAAAGCGCATATAAGTGTTTTGATCTTGTCACAGGGAAAGTTATTATCTCTCGTCATGTTAAATTTCAGGAGAATGCCATCGCTGCATCTATCACTTCACCTTCTGGTGGGGACACTAATTCGGACACCTTGCCACTGAGTACATTATCTACCGCGTCAACTTCTCAGACGCCACAGCAGACTGTTACGCCGTCTCCATCCACGTCCAACAGTAACATTCCTCAAGAATCACCTGTGGCTCCACGACGAAGCCACCGTCAGAGCCAAGTATCCACCAGACTTGATGGATTTGCCACAGATCTCCCTGAGTCTCTGAGGCCGACAGCCAACTCGGCTACCAAACACCCCCTTCCGAACGATACTGTTCCCACGACGGCAACTCAAGCTCTTAAGACCCCACAATGGCGACAGGCTATGGCAGACGAGCTAACTGCTCTATCTACCCACGGAACTTGGGATCTAGTTCCAAAACCTCGGGATTGTAACCTTGTGGGTTGCAAGTGGGTGTTCGTCCTAAAGAGAAAACCAGATGGCACTATTGATCGTTATAAGGCACGACTCATGGCAAAGGGGTTTCATCAGCGTCCTGGAGTGGACTTCCACGAGACATTTAGCCCAGTCATTAAGCCGGTTACAATCCGCATTGTACTGACTATGGCCCTCTACTATAACTGGGATATTCGTCAGCTAGACGTCAGCAACGCATTTCTTCATGGCACACTCAACAAACCTGTCTATATGGAACAACCACAGGGCTTTGTTGATCCAGCACATCCCACTCATGTGTGTCGACTTTGAAAATCTTTATATGGTTTACGCCAGGCACCACGGGCTTGGTACAATACTCTCAGCTCGGCATTGGTTGGTTATGGGTTCTCACAATCCGAGTCGGATCACAGTCTATTCGTCTATCGCAATGCTAGCGTACAACTTCTTGTACTAGTCTACGTTGATGATATTATCGTCACGGGCTCTCTACCGTCTGCTATTACTGCTCTCATTTTGTATCTTCGCTCCAAATTTATTTTGAAGGACCTTGGGGCTCTCACTTACTTCCTGGGGACTGAGGTTTCCCGCTGCAGAGAAGGTCTTCTTTTGTCTCAACATAAGTACACTGTTGATCTCTTACGCCGACATGACATGGATGGTTTTAAGCCGGTTACCACTCCAATGGCCACGTCATCTCCACTTTCCATTTCCGATGCTATTAATCCGTCAGATTATCGCAGCGTTATTGGTGGACTTCAATACCTGACAATGACTCGGCCTGACATTTCCTTCGCTGTTAATAAGCTTGCGCAGTCAATATCCAACCCAACGGCCTTGGATTGGTTGGGGGTTAAGAGGATTTTTCGCTATCTTAAAGGGACGTTACATCACGGGTTGTTGCTTCGTCGACCCTCTTCTCTTCAGCTCCGGGCTTATTCAGATTCAGATTTTGGTGGAAACGTGGTTGACGGCAAGTCTACTTCGGCCTACATTATTTTCTTGGATTCATCTCCAATCTCTTGGCGTTCTCGGAAACAACGAGGTATTGCTCGTTCGTCCACGGAGGCTGAATATCGGGCTTTAGCCTCCACTGCTGCGGAGGTTTGTTGGATTTATCAGTTGTTCAGGGAGTTAGGGATATCTTTACCCACTTCTCCTCGGCTTCTCTGCGATAATCTGGGGGCTACACGTCTTGCTCTGAATCCGATCATGCACTCTCGTATGAAGCACATTGCTTTGGATCTTCATTTTGTTCGTGATCTGTCCAGTAAAGGCATTTTCCAGGTTGCATATGTCAACACATTGGATCAGCTAGCGGACCTCCTCACCAAGCCACTGTCCAGGGTCCGGTTTTGCCAACTTCGGTCCAAAATTTCCGTGGCCGACGGCATGTCCATTTTGCGGGGGCGTATTAAGGAGTAACCGACTCCTTTAGTTTAGGGATTTGATTGTGTAAATTGATGTATATCCAGAAGGTGTATCATTTACATAGATAGCTCTTTGTATCATTATTTAAGGGGTTAAACCCCAAGTGAATAGATACGTTTTATACCCGCAGCCACTTCTATAGTTAAAACCTAAAATTTGAATCTTAATCTTAATTAAGATATCGAATTAAAGTTTGGTTTTTTTATTTTACCTTAAATTGATAAGATTATCTTTTATACCTCATATTAATACTTAAAATTAAAACCTAAATAAAAAAATAAAATAATAATAATGGAGCACGTGGCAGGCCAAATTCCTAATTTAACACCTAATTACCAACTTCAATGTGAAGTCCTTTTCTATAGGAGATAAATTTTTGCACCAAATGAAATGGCGTAGTTTTAATAATTGTTTTAATTGTAAGCAAAGGTTTATCCTATCAGCGGGTATTTTTTTAATTTTGAATAAGATTTTAGGTTGGAGTCTTTCACCCTCAATTTTTATAATTCAAAAAAAAAAAATTAATTTGATGTGGATTCCATTTATCAATTTTTATAATTCCAAAAAAAAAAAATTTAATTTGACGTGGATTCCATTTATCAAATAAGGTAAAAGTGAAAATCATGTTTTCTTCCAAAACATAATTGGGTGAATCACAAATTAAAACTCGATGTCGACTGCTAATTAAAGTGGAAAGTGAAAGCTAAAAGAGCTTGTCTCACATTGAAACAAATAATAAAACGTGTACTTGTATATATATATTTTAATTCGGTATCATAACATCTCATATTAGAATTTAGGTTTCGAGCTAGTCTGAAAATTTATGCTTTCCATTTCCAATATAAATGTAGTATATTCATCCGAAATATTATTTCATTTTAATTTAATTTCTATGCTACTATTGCAATTCAAGTGTATAAAATGATTATCAATAAAAATATATAAGATATTATTAAGTTTTGAAATAAAAGATGGAATATAATTCCGTAAAATAAAATATTTCGACTGAGTACACAACTATTCAGTACCAATCAAATCCTTCTAATCAAATTATATTATATTTCTTATTCTAGCGTATACTCTTAATGCTCATTCCATGTATATTAATAATATCATTTAATCTTCATGAATTAACAACAGCACGAAGAGAAGATAATATACTACTCACATTGCTTTTAATTAAATATTATTTTAGAAGTTAAATTTTGTTTTCAATTGTGTGCCTTTTTACACTTTTATAGAACTTTAATATAATTTTATCTTCATTGATATTCATTAGCTAATATTTAGGAAATTAATATAATTTTTTTATAAAATGAATTTGATTCATTTCACAATTCTGAATTCTAAATTTCTTAATAAATCAAGTTTATATACGCCAAATTTTTACATTTCTTAATTTCCGATAAAAACTCTAAAACGATACATAATTTGAACTGAACGAAGAACAAAAGACTCCCATGCCAACCAATACCTAATTCAATTAGGTAGTTAACTAATAACCATACCACCTTAAACCTCTATATAAACACCCCAAAAGCAGGCACCCTAAAAGAAGCTTATACCACTCTTCATCAATCCTTGCCAACATCTCTTGAAAGAAATGGCAAATCTAGGTGAAATCAAACTAGCCTTTGTCCTAATCACCTTCCTGGTAGCCACATGTCCCCACGCAGAAGGCGCGATCTCATGCGGCACTGTGCTGAGCACCCTCTCATCGTGCTTGGGCTACCTCCAGAGAGGCGGTGCAGTGCCGCCGGCGTGCTGTGCCGGCGTCAAATCCCTCAACAATGCAGCACGTACAACCCCCGATCGCCGCGCAGTCTGCAGCTGCGTCAAGTCTCTGGTTCCAAGCCTGGGTGGCAAGGCTGAGTTTATTAATAGCATTGCTCCTAAGTGTGGTGTCAACATTCCCTATAAATACTCTCCATCACTTGACTGTTCTAAGTAAGATCATAAGCATGCATGCTATCTCTTTTCATGTCATTTTGATTGATATAATGTTGGTGGAGTTTTGATTTTTGGGTGCTTTCTTGCAGGGTGAATTGATGAGGGTGTTTTGGAATTAAATGTAGATAATGATATGGTGAAATAAGATGTGAAGCTTTCATTTTCCAGTTTCAAGTTCTAAAAATTGTGTCACTTCTAACTGCTGCTTAATCTATCCCAGCCAGCCATGTGCTTTGCATTTGGAATTTGTTTAATGATTATGTAACAGCTTCTGCAGTAATAAAGTGTTGTGTTTCATAAATTATGCATTTCGGGATACGGAGAATCCCTGAATTATTAAAGATTAAAAGTATAGGCTTAATTGAAATACAAAAGAGGCACCTCATTTTTTAAAATTCTATTTCTATCCTAAGTTTTTAGATTTTGCAAGATAAATTAATTAATTTCAAAACATTTCTAAAAAATCAGATCATAATTCTATTTTTTGAGGATCGAAGTCCACGGGACCTCGACACATCAGATGATTTGTAATTTCCAAAAAAAAAAGTCGATTTTAAAGTTCAAAACTGTAAACAAATCACAATTTTGATTCAATGTTGCCGTTTAAAACTTTGAATCACGGTTTTTTTTTTTTTTTTTTTGCAGTCTAATTAAGTTCATACATTCGGTTAAATAGCCACATCAAACCTTACATAAGTCACATTGTGACTTATATATTTTCAATTACAACACAAGGGTGTAAATTTAAATTTATGGCATCATTTTGATTCTCGTGTAATACATAGAATTTGTAAAATGAACTAAAATAAGTCTTGTATATGAATTTTATAAAAGTAATAATAAAAATATAAAGTTTGTATAAAAATTTAATTTTCATCTCATTTTAAACATAATATAGTTGATTAAAGTTATCGAGATCCCAATTTGATATCCCCAACAATCTCGATATTTATTGTGTTGGGTAAGATCTCAAAAATATACAGAAAATAAAAAAATTTGGACGATTTAGACCCAGCTTCAAATATTAACTTTCTACTGTATTTTAATTTTATAATCCATAACTATATTGTTCAAATTATATTAAACTTGCACAACTGAAATCAATATGAAAGTGAAACGTGACATGAAATAGAACAATAGACTATTCGGGCCCATATTCTAACCCACAGCCCACATGAACTTGGTGCCAGATGAAGCCCATATTTGAAATTTTTAACTAATTCTCTTTTAGTCAGTGCATCAAACACCTTGTGTGCAAGTCCAGACCCGACATTCTCCGGGTCGGAAAAACCGTTACAGTAACGGCTAGTCACATCTCCAACAAAACAAAGCCCAAAAACGAATTTCGAAGCACCAATTGGCTTCTTTGCTGATGAAACAGGCAGATCAGCAGCCATGGATTCTCAGCCTTCGAGCCAAAGCAAAAAAATTGGATTTCAAGCTCAAGCTATCAAGAATTTTGCCCCTCTGCAAACCTTCCCCATTCTCGATCCGATTCAAGCTCCAAAACTATGTCCTCGAAATTAAATCTAAACCCAGATCCACTTTCTCAGTCAAATCTAAATCTTTGAAGCGAAAATTGCTTCAAATATTCAGAAATTTTCGCTGTAAACGTACCAGAAACAAGGGCATTGTGAGAAGCTGGTGCGCTCAGAAGGTAACGTCAACTTTATTCCATTTTAAATGCAGATTCAATCTCGCAGCATATATTATATAAGCAGCCTTGTAATCAATTGCATTTTCCCTTTTTGCATTTTTCGGTTGAGGATTGAAGAATTTCTTCAGTGGAAAAAGAAAATCCGGTATGTGGTTGTGGGTTCTGCTTTTCGCAATGGTGGGCAGTTTTGTAATTATGCGGCTGAGTTATTATTATTTGGGTGCAAGATTTGTGTGCAAATGCTTATGGAGGGCATCTTACTATGCTACTCCTTATCAGCTTTTTAACCAATTTCTCAAGGTAAATTACTAAATTGTCCCATTTTATATTTTCACATTATCGCGCCATGTCACTCTTAAGGGGGTGTTTATTTTGAGTTTGCGTAGTGGGAATCTAACTTAGAAATCCTGATTTTTATTAAAATAAAAGTGAATAATTTAAATACGTATTTGTTTAAGTATTTTAGAAGGTAGATTAGTATTGTAGATGTGAAATCAATGATAGAAAAAATGTATTTATGTAATATTATATTATTAATTAATGTAATAATAATAATTGTATGATTATAAAAGTAGAAATTTAGGTGTATATGAGAATTTATATAATAATGGGTTAGAGTATAAAATTAATTATTCTATTTTTTTTTAAATATGATAGTATTTGAGAGGATATCATAATACTTGTTTGTTAGAGATTTCAAACATAATCTAAACTTCTATAATAAGACATCAGTAAATTTGATATATAATAATCCCGATATATATACATTTGTGTGATTATGTATGAATTTTATCATTTTTCCTTTTAAATTAAACAACTTTTGCACTATAGTTTTAGTGAAATTTTTCACCCGTAAAGATTATTATACTATTATATGATACTGAATTTTTTTTGTTTAGATGTTAAGTGTAACAAATAAAATGGTGATCATATATACTTTGTCATCCAAACTAGATGAGATTTTAACCACTTTGAGATCATCATCGTCAGAGAAATGTTCTGTAAAGATCTCATCACATGCATAGCACATGAGATTTTAAAGGCTATTATTTGTTACACTTTGTCCCCTCAACTTTATATTTCCTTATCATCTGAAAATGTCCAATGGAATAGCCAAAAAAATCGTCAAGTTGGGGGTAGTCAAGTTTGAAATAAAGAAATAAAAGTAAGGTAATGTGCTAAATTTCACCTAGTGTAGATGACATAGTATGATAGTCCCCAGTAATGGGATTGTGTTGGTGATAATGTAAGTGTTAGTATATGTCACAATAAATTCCCAAAAATGTTAGGTAATGTAATGTATAATATACAAAAATACACATCATTTAAATGGGAAAATGTAATCAACTCTTTTGTTTATTTTATTGATTATACAAGATTTTGAAGTTTTTTTTTTTTTTTTTTAGTAACATCTATATTTTTGACATTTTCAGGTGATCTTCAATGAGATTGGTGCATCACTAACATTCTAATTATTAAAATTGTCTTTAACACGTTTTCCTAAAAAGAAGATTCGAGTCTAAAGTTGCAAAATGAGTGTTTCTCAAAAAGTTAAGTGAAATGCCGGTAGGAACCACAAAGATATTGGTTATTTGACGGTTTGTAAATGCTATACACCTGATAAAATATATAAATGACATAATTCTCCAAACTATCTAAATATATATAAATGATTATTTTTATTCTTTAAATAGTGAATAGTACGTTGTATAGCATGGACGAAACTGTAGCGATATGGGTTTATTAGAAAATAAGAAGTGAATATGATAGAGCCAATTTTTCAAAGAGGGTTAAGTACTATTCTTTCTATGCGGCTGTATCTTTCTATGCAACCTTTCTATGCGGTTGCATACATTGAATGCTAACAAACTATGGATTTTATGGTTGTTGAAATCGGGGTTTTAAGGCCTCTCCAAGTTGAAATTTTCTTCTTGTCTTTCAAGAGTTGTGCAACCAAGGCATCCATACATTGTAGGTTCACCTGAATTCATGCATTTTTTTTTCTTGACTCTTATGTTATTTTAGTCATACTTTTATGTTATATTAAACAAATATTTATTTAATATTTTAAACAAATCTTAATTTCGGCGAAAAAACTATAATTCGGCACAAAGAAAAAATCCTAGTTTCAACACAATTTGTACATATATACCTTTATGTGGTATTACTCGAATTTTTAGGTGATATTAGTCATATATTTATATAATACATAAAATGTATGACTAACATAATTAAAAGATATGAAAGATATTAATATATGTCTAAAAATATGCTAAGGTATGACTAAAAATCTTAAATGTATGTTTAACATAATATAATCATTTGGGAGCGAATTTGGGTGAATTTAAGCGCACTCATTCAGGCACGTAGGGACGTGTATGAGCGCGTGGAACTGCACATGGACCGGTTGGGTCAGATTTGTTGCACGAATCTCATCGAAGCTCTTGTCATCTTTCATTTGTCTAATTTGTTTTTTCTTTTTCTTTTTTCTTTTAAAGAAAGAACTTTCATTTGTCTAATTTAGTATGCAAGATCGATTTGCATTCATCTGGGATCATCATATTTTTCCTTTTTCAAGTTTAGTGCATTGACGGCTTAAAATTAGATATTTTATAAATTAATTTCTTGGTTGACGTAATAGTGATGTGATTATACTCGCTTTAAATTACGTTAAAATGTTATTAATGAACCTTGCTTTCACGCCTATCTACAGTAGATTTATGCAAATCATGTTTAATGGCTTTATCAGGATTGATATATGCAGGAAAACAATATTCACAATCTCAAGTCGAAATAAGTTAGAAAAAATATGAACTGATTTATAACCACAAATTAACGAGATAATAAAATGGATATACTCATGTGTACCAAGTTTAAAGAAAAAGATGGCATGGCCAAATAGTCAATGGGCGGCAAATTTGCAGAGAAGAATCATAAGTGCAAGTTTCTAGATTCTAGATTTTAGGTGCTTTATCCCATAAATGTAATTGAATGGAATAATAAAAATTGTAAATATTTTATAAGTGTGAAACAAAAATGTTTTGTATTTTGCATAAAATTGGTTCTTTATGATGGAGAGTACTTATAAGTTATATAAGACCCAACAAGAGTCACCACACTTGATTCTTTATGATTATAGAGTTGTAAAAATAATATTCCAAATCAATTTCATTTGATGGATTTTATTTTATTTAAAAATACAATATGGATCCTTTTGTGACTAGCCAATCGTATTGCTGTAGAGTCAAAGCCCCATCCTGATGGGTCTCTTTGACTACATAGAAATAAATAAATAGAGATCATAAAAAGATACTACAATATTTTTTTCTATACTTTGACTGGGCTGTCACTTCAATCGAGGCCCTTCTTTGTTGAATATTGAGGTAGCTATGTTTCCTCAGAAAACTAATGGACCATAATACCCTTAGCCTACCTCATATTTGTTTTTATATATTTCTAGTAAATGTCTCAATTGCCCCTCTCTCTTTAAAATTAACGATATAGTACAAGTAATATAATCTTCGTCCCACAAAATAATTTATTTTTCATTTGTCTTCAAATTGTGGCTCTGTTCTAATTAAAGTTACAAATTAGTGTTCTTTATAATTAATCACGTATGTTTACCATCACTTTGTTAACAATATTAAATGAGTATATAGTAGTTATTTTAAAGTACATTAAATGTGTTTCTTAATCTCTCTAGAAATAGAAAGTGATTATTTTCTAGGATGGAGATAGTAGTATTTTAAAAATGTATTCATTTATTATTGTTTTTTCTTGCTTGAAACCCCTCAAAATCAAGTAATAATGCTTAAAAAATTGATGCTGATTGGAAACTCAAGTGTAAATATGAACAAGAAAAAGCTATTAAAAGATTATTAAGTTTAGCCACTTTTTTTTTTCTGAAGTTAGATGAAGTCAATATTTATCATTTTTCTACAGATATATTATAACAAGAATATAATATATATATATATATATATATATATATATAATCTTTCACTAATATAATTTTGTGAGTGAAGTCCACTGTTTACAACTCAATTCATTTTCACAAATTAATTTATATTTTATAAATTATATATTTTGAATTGATTGTCTCACAAGAATCCACCTCACTAACCAAATTGATTTCTAGTCGGACAAATTTTATTGAAAACCTCTATCTCAATGCATTGAATGCATTAGGCTGAATTAGACATATTTCTTCTAGTCACTACTTGAAAGCTAATCAAGATTATTTTACTCTAAAGAAAATAAACAATTAAAGCCGTATCTTATCTTGATTACAATAAATGCATTTATACTTATATTAATATGTTAGTAATCATCTGGGCATATTTCAATTCATTTGATAGACAAATCCAACATTGAAAATATGAATACAAAATCAACGTTTGACTGGTTTTAATTTTATTAACAACTTTTGTATTGTGATATCCATTAGCCCATCAACTATTATTTGTGTCATTGACCATCCATTTTCTATACTAGGCAAAATAAAATATTTACAAAGTCAATACTAGTTAATATTTAACTTGATATTCATTAGCCTATTCACTAGATAGAATTCTTTCTTTTGCTGAGAACTGATTTAATAATATGTTGAATTGAGTAGTCAATATCAAATATAATAATCTCCACACATATAGAAATATCAATAATGTGATTTCAAACAAATAATATACCCTCATTTGTGATGCTAAGGTTTAGAAAGAGAACCAAAATTTTCTATCGATTGAAACTCAATAAATGTTTTATACATATTTTCATACGAAATATTGTATTCAGTATTAATTAAGATTTTACTAAATACTATGTTATGTGCAACGGAGGGTATTAAAGTAATGCAATAGGAATTCCACTAGAAGAAAAGGAAGGCAAAACGTTGGAATTAAGATTGTATTGAGGGCAAAAGTGTCAAAAAGATGTTGGATAGACAACAATAATGATTTTCTTTATAAATGGGGTTTTAGTTTGACCACTGCTTCTTAGATAATACGTACACATATGACATATATATACGATGCGTATAATAATATAATTTTCTTTTCATTTTGATCACCTGTTCTGCTTGTGTTGTGTACTCTCTCTCTCTCTCATGATTCTACTTTTAATTATCACCACATTCCTCTTCTCTCTCCTCCGCCTCCCTAAAATCTCCTTCCTGCATTTCCACATTTGTATTAATTTGACTTGCTTCTAGGGTTTTTGTGTTCTACCAAAATCAATTCATAAAGTCGCGGGATTTGAACTTTCAACTTATGGGTGCCTGTGTAATCAGTGAAAATCCGTGAATATCCAGTTCTATCTCACCCCCGAAACGGTTCTGTTAGAGCTGAATTTCGCTTTCAGGTTAGTTATTTCTTCTTTGTAATTGTACTTTTCTCCTTCTGTTCCTGTGATGGAAATTAGTGACCAAGTACTGGGAAAATTACAGTGCAGGAATCTTTTCGAGTAAACTAATCATATTATATTATCATTTTTCTTTCTACCACATTTATTGTAATTGTATATTAGTCCTGATTTCTGTTCTTGGGTCTGAGCTCTATATATGTCATAAAATTGACTCGCATCAATTGCATTTTAATTGTTTTAGGAAATTTTTGAATTGGATATTTAGCTTACCAGCAGTTTTGGGGCTTTCTTACTTGTAAATTTTAGTCTGCTGTATGTGCCTGGGAGATTGGAAATCTGTGAACCAGAGGAATTGCCTTAAGCTTTGGACTTAGCACCCAGGAATTCCTCAAAATATTAAATACTCTATGTTTTATTTCGTGAAAATTCTTTGAACTGTGCTGCTACTCTTCCCTGTATTATGATCTTGTGTAAGTAGGATGAAGCTCTATGATCATGTAATCTAGAGAATCAAGTTTATAATTTTGCAGCATAATTATATGCATTTGGTTTATTTATGTTGGCAGGAATTCATTATATCTGATTAGCATTGGAAGTTCTTCCCTTGCAACATGGGATGCTTTACTGTTTTGAGGAGTAAGAAGAAGAAAACTGAGCAGAGCATCTATGTTAAACGTGTAAACCCACAGGAGCATTCGCCAACGGCTTTACCTGAACCCCAACCTCAGACACGTTCTTTGCAGTCTGCACCGCCAAGCTTTAAAACCCGAGTAAAGCCCGTTCATTCAAGTAATGAAGTCAGTAGTAGCAGGACACGAGCATTATCAGCACCATCAAGTCTTGATGCTGCGGAACAAGATGCACTTGCATCTACCGAATTTGAGGAACAAGAAGAGCCCAGGGGTCGCTTTGGATCAATGAGAGAACATAGTTCACCAAGTCCTCAGCCTCTTCCTCTTCCGTCACCTAGTGGTTCTAAAGTTCTTAAGGCTACAAGCAGCTTTAAGATGATGAATGCTAGTGGCCCTCTTAATATGTCTGGACCGCTTCCTCTACCTCCTACTTCTCATCCAACTCTGACAGCTAAAGGATCACTTATTAATTTTTCATATGAGGAAATTGAATCAGCTTGTCATAACTTCTCTCCTGAGAGATGTATGTCTGAAGGTCTCTCTTCTGTAATCTACCGAGCTTCTTTTGCGGAGGATCCATCTGGATCCAGGAAGCTCGAAGCCACAGTGACTCGCCTTCACCCTTGCAATCAGGTATTATTTGTTGGTTTTTACATATTTTATTGGTTGTTGCTCTTGCCTGGTTGTTTTTCAAACTTCTTTGCCTTGCATCCTGTGCATGATTAGAGAGATATTCACTGTGATAGAGATTAGGCTTCCTGTCGTATGATTGACCCTTATATCCTAAGGATCTACCTCGCCTTAATGACACTGGTTTAGGCTAGATTCTATGGCATCGGATACATTTTCATCAGTCTAACAGTTTCACACTTTTCCAGGGTTTGAAGGAATTTGTGAATGATGTGAATACTCTTGCAACTTTGCAACATCCATTTCTCTGTAAATTGATTGGTTTTCATGCACGTGAAGGCTCAGATCATAGAATGTTGGTTTATGAGAGGCTATCTCATGGGAGCTTTGATAGGCTTTTATATGGAAGATCGGATGGTCCACCCATTGACTGGAATAGTAGAATGAAAATTGCTTTATGTGCTGCACAAGGTCTTACGTTCCTGCATGAGGAAGGACCCTTTCAGGTAGTTGAAATAAGAAGTGTTCTTGGTTCTATCATAGTTTTCAATGAGTCTTGATTTCTTGTTGCTATCATCACTTGGGATGTGGAGTTGTGGTTTTACAGATCTCTTAAAAGTAACTTATGCTTTTGCTCCTTTTGCAGGCGATGTTCCACGAATTTTCAACTGGAAATATACAGATTGATAAAGATTTTAGTGCAAAGCTTTCTGGATATGGTTGCATCAGCCACATTCCGGAGGGGGATATCTCCAGCGGCTCCGTTGTAAGTGCTTTAGCCAACTATTGGTAACATCATTGTCTTTCCATTCCGGATTATTTGTATGTGCACTGCATTTAAAGTTCTGTTTTCAATGGTGAGGGACCTGATCAGTTATGACAAGTCAGCTTACAATATAATTGCATCTTGCCCAAATTACTCGTTTCTGTTCAGGCTGTGGCAAACCTTTCGGTGGAGACACTGGAGAAGGGGTTGCTAACCCCTAAGAGCAATGTCTGGAGTTTTGGTATCATTCTTCTCGAAATGCTCACTGGGCGGAAAAATCTTGATAGCCGGCACCCCAAGGAAGAGAGGAATCTAGTGAAGTGGAGTCGACCCTTCCTGGCCGACGACTGTAGACTCTCCCTAATCATGGATCCTCAGCTAAAAGGGCGTTTCCCAGCAAAAGCAGCTCGAACAGTAGCTGATATTGCTCAACGATGTCTCCAAGTAGATCCATCAGAGAGGCCAACAATGAGAACCGTTGTGGAGCATCTCAAAACTATACAGGATATGAAGTTCACCTCTCGGTTTCCATTGCAAGAACCTGGATCAATTAGTCAGAAGCATATGTCGCGATCACCTAGCCTGAATGGGATCGTCACTCCAGCTCCAAAGTCAATTTTTTCCCCTTCACCTCCTCCGAGTAAACCATCTGTATCTCCCCCAAGTCTGCATGCACGGCCATTGGCTCTACCCCCAAGAACAAGTTCGTCTGCACACTTATTGGATGATATTGATCGACAGGAAAGCCAGAGATCATCATCCTCAACTGTTCGTCGATCTAGTGTGAAGGATTTTGATAGTTAATAGTGAGCATTTATTAAAATTTTTTCTTTTTTTCCTTTTTTTGACTTGATGAAAATTGATCATACATATCATATAGAAGATAAAGATACTTTCACATAAATGGCTAGATATTGTTTATGTAAATAAAGTTGTTCTCTTGGAGTTCTCTTGGAGTGAGCTCGTTTCTGTTGCTCCCAAGAGCTGCTGAAATGTTGCGTTTTCTGGCCAGCTGTGTATATTAATATTAATGCTATTTTATGCATCTATATTAGCAATTTAGCATCACATTTGACTTCTTGATACTTTAAATCCTGTAAATGTAATTATTCTATATCGTGTTTTACCAACAGAAACGAGACATCATTGTCAAGTATTATGTTCAAGAAATATCACCACATTGTAATCTGCATGGTGTCATCTTTACACATCCTCTTGAACAAATAAATGTTCAACGTGAAAATAAATACGAGAAAGAGATCATGATGGGTCGTTTTCTTACTCCGATAACTCATTGCTACCCTCGTCCTCTTGTGACTCCACCATGTTCTCTCTAGGTGTTAGAATACCATGCAGCTCAGAAACCAAGCTTGTAAGACCATTCTGTTTTAGGTATGTATCCAAAGGCAAGCTTGCTTCTTGAAGAAGACTCATCATACTAATGCACGATGGTGCTGTTGCTGTTGGTTCTCGATCGGGGCAAGAATTCAAGTCTAATCCTCCCTTCAAAATGTCGGCATTTTCTTGAGACTGATCGTCATTCTGGCATCTGGAAAGTGTTTCACCTTCTGCTCTTTTTGGGACACTATCAACCTCTGCTTCCTCCTTAGCAGCTGAAGCGAAGTGATTCCTCTGTGCAAGTTCTGCTTCACGCTCTGATTGGCGTTTCTTCTTTCGCATCATTAGGGTTTTGAAACGACGTTTGACTGTCATGCAGACATTGCATATGCATGTGGGCTTGTGTTTGCCCTTCCCACTAGGAGGTTGTATGCAGACAATGCATGAGCAGCCAGGACGATGTCTTGGGTGCTTGGTAGTTGCTGCCACAGATGAAGCACCTGGCTCGCCCGAGTTAACTCCAACTGGTGTTGAATTTGTCGGTGTTTCCAGGTCCTGAGGTTCCTGTTGAGCTGGTTTGAGGGTTGTTGAAATCTTCCTGTGTGTGAAGTCTACACAACAGAAAATAAACACAGAAAAATAAGTTATGACTAAATTTTGGCAGTGGCCCCTGAGTGTGTCAAAATGTCATTTGCCCCCCTCAAGTTTCACTTTTGACCATTTGGCCCCCTCAACTCAGCTACAAGTACATCTGTGGCCACTTGAACTCGCCCAGTTCAGGAGCAAAATGGTTATTGAAGTTAATGGGGCGAAATGATCAAAGTTTGGCAAGTTCAGGGACCTACTAATGTACTTATAGTAAGTTCAAGGGGCAAAATGATTTAAAGTAAAGTTGAGACTTCCATGTCTTTTGGTAACATGGATAATCTAACATCACAGAAACCATGCACAGAAATATGATACCTCTGTTCATTCTCAGAAGAATCTCAAGTTCCCTGGAATCTAACTCATCTGGCGCGGAACACGAGCATCTGATTCAGAGAGGAAAAAACCCAGCAATTTTCAAATTTTAGCATATGTAAAAGCCTAAGTTTTAGTCAGAAACAAAAAATGCAAGGGAAAATTTAATAATTGTTTGCTCATTTGTTTGTTCCAATATAGAAAATGAAACCAACCTTGTTTGATCATTGACATTGTCCTGACATGCCCATTTGGGAGGGAGAAGAAAATCAATGGCCACTTTTCGCCATTTAAAGCAACTATCACATTGAGTCCATTGCTCATGCTCCCTGCATTAGAATCGACATTTTGTAAGTTATCCAATCATCTCCCAAGTAATAGTTATTGCAAAATTCCCTTCTCGTTCTTCTTTCAATTTAGCACGTTATAGATATTAAGTCAATAAATTTCTTCTTACCCAGATAGACGAACAATGAAAATGCTCCTCTTCGCAAAAACAGGCGGTTCCTGAAAAATGAATACAAACATCACACTAAAACTAGTGATTCTCATTAGCAAAGGATTGATAATATCAAGTGTAAAAAGTCTTCTTACATCAAATTCTTCAAATTCATGATCTTCAACCGAGACGGTGCTTGGCTTTACACTTGGTGGTGGACGAAGCATATCCTGAACCTCTTCCCACGAGAGTCTCAGCTCCAAAGAATCATGACCGTCAATAATTAGCCGTTTACTCTTTGGGCCAATGTTTCTTCGTTTGCGCTCTGGAAGCAGCAACGGCTGGCCCAATAGGTTGTCTCCAGATTTGTTGTACACATTCTTCTCAACCATTTCGGGGCCCGTATAGACATGCTTAGACAACATTGTCATAGAAGGGCTTCTGCTTCCTTTCAGTGACTGAAGAAGGCCAGAATAGCCACTTATTATAGGTAGATTTTCGGCGTTTCCCAAGAGTGTTTCGCCTTGAAAAGCACCACTATCCATTAAATAATGAGAATCCTGATCCATTCACAACTTACAATATCACATTTTTTGATTTTATTGTGGAGATTAAAGTTGATCTATCTGTGTATAAATGATGAATTGAATAACTTAACGACTACCTTCTGCACGGAAATATTGTTTGATGCTTTACGGAAACCCATCAGAAGTTTCCCTTCTGGATCCATACGACTGAATGTAACTGACAAGACAAACCTCAATGAGAAAAGGAAGTAACCTTTTAATAACTCTATAAAAAAAAAAAAAGTACAAGATGATAGTGGAATGCACAAGAAAAAATGGGCTCTTCAAAATTTTAACATTCAGATATAGTTAGACGGTACTGAACTACAAAGATTGATGAGATCGATAACTAGAGAATCAAATCGAAACAGATATATTTGATTAGATTATTTGATCTAGATAAAGAGAGATTGTTCGTGATACCAGTATCTCCAGCTTGTAACTGCATTGACTGAATGCAAGGAGTGACACCCTCCAGTACATACATTCTGCTATTATTATTTGGCCAAAATCGGAATTGGAATACCCATTCTTTGCCCTTCACATCCTGAATCCTCAGAGGAAGGCCCTCTGGCTGAGAGATTGGTGGAAAATATGCCTGCACAGTGAGTTAAGCTAACCCTATTACAGAGCTATAAAGAAAAATGGTTCTATACAAATCACTGGTACTAGATTAAAGACACACTTCAGCACATGCTTTAGGAAGAACCAGACGACCGATACGACCAGCATCACTCGCACTCAAAACCTTTTCAAATAAGGGAACGATGGTGGAATTTGAGCTGAAAAAGGATAATTAAGGAAATTGCAATGTTTCTTGGGAAAAATTAATTAGAAGAAGTGATCAGATCAATAGATGAGGATACTCTCCAGATATTTGCTGCAATTCCTGGTCTGTTATTCTAGGCCAATACCGAGGAAGTAACTGATTCTTGACCCTTCCTTCTACAGGTGGCCTTGCCACGCGTAACTGTGAAAGAGAGCCAGTGTTCGTTTCTAATCCTGCACCAAGAATTGTTGGTACCCTTGGTAACAGATGGCGGGGCCTACAACCCTGTTGAAATGAAGCATTCAATTGCCTTTCTTCAGCCACCACCCCAGGTAAGGCATTTGAGTTTGATGACGCGGATAGGCTCATGCTCAGGTTTGTTTGAACTAATGACTTATGTGCGTTTTTACTTTCTTGGAACACATCATAGTCTTTTGATGCTCCAATAGATGAATGATGAGAACTTGTCAACAATTTATACCCCATTTCTCCTGAACCAGCAAAATTATCCTCCAGTTTCTTGAGCTTTTCAGCATCATCACCGGATTGTGTAGGTGCCATCCTTTCAGAATTTCGATCCGTACATGATTTATGTTTTTCTTCCTGCGGTGTCTGCATAAGGCTTTGGAAGAATCAGAGTATATCTCATTAGAGAAACTATAACTTAAGACCTAATTTTGAGAAGTAACACATGTTCAGTAAAACAGAAGAGAAACAATTGCTTGTTTAGACAGAGAAGTTTGTCCTAACGGCAGAGTGATTGGTCCAAATATAGTTAAAACAATAGCAAACAAATTGGTCTTACAGAAGGATGCTTAGAACTCTTGATGCAGTCTTTACAATTAACCCCACCAGTATCGAGTAGCTCTAGCAACGAACTTGAAGCAATGCATCCACAATGAAGATGCTGCCAATGTTTTGTCGAACTTCATCAGTACAATGTGACATAAATCCACTAGACAAGTACGATATGAATGAGGAAAAACATTACCAACTAACCTTGCCACATGAAGTGCACTCCCTCCAACCCGTTTCCTCTGTATGGAATGTTTCGCAGAAGACCAATTCCTTATAGGCAGTCCTGTTTGCAAGCGTTATGTTCTCTACATGAGCTCATCACTGCTAGTACATGGGACATCACACAACACTTGTTTTCTAAGCTAGCACACCAAGAAGATAATACTTGATTTCACCTAATTCTCAAAAATAGATTGTTGAAGATTATAAATATTGGATAAAGCTGACATTCACTCATTTAAAATCACATCTTAAAGCTGGGCTGACACATATTAGGACTACATCTTGTTTCAGATCCTTGAACTGACCAAAGTCCCCATTCTTACACAAGCTACCTAACAAGATTATGCAAGTTTGATTTTGTCTTTGTGAATTCATTACAAGTTTGTAATCTGCATGCCCCATTAAGCAAACATTTGAACTTACTGAAAAACAATTCCACACTAGAAAGGATTAAAGCCCGTAAAAAAAAAAAAAGAAAATTCAAGCTTCACAGATATGCTAAACATTTCTACTTATTCAAAGACAGCTTAGTATCAATCAAGGCAACAACTGAAACAAAATTCGAGAGAGAAAGAGAGAGAAGGGGATCTGCATACCCGCAATCAAGACAAAGAGTAGCAAAGCCACCGGATCGCAAAGGCCAACCCTTATTCCAGTGGACAGAGTTGGATGAAGCGCACATCCCATTCATGCACAACCCACCCTCCATTTTCAACCACTTTACAAAGTGGCAACAAGAATAAAATGGCAGCAAAGATTATTGATTTGAGTTTTTTTTTTTTTTTTATGTCTCTCAAAATTGAAACTGGGAAGTGGAAACTTACCAAATTACAGTTAAAAAGATATGTTTTTGCACGACTAGTGTTGTTTGAGGAAGTGTTATGATTGCATATTCGATGTGGCCTTTACTCAAACACCTGTTTGACTATAACAAGCCTTCTTACTGTAGAAGCCGCCGGCTAACAAGATCACCGTAGGGATATTCCGGCGATCCTATAGAGTTATTCAAGAACTGGCCGGATTATGCATGGAAGATCAATCTCAAACTTCCCTTCTCTCTCTCCCCATCAATTTTCCTCTGCGGCTCTACCACTCACCGGTTTTCCATTTTTCCTTTTTTGTAAAAGTATGAATATTTCATATTTATATGGAAATTTATGGATCTTGTTATAAGTAACGAAGCTTTTGTTTCAGAAACTCATAATCACATACCACAAATATTTAAAATTTTGGTTCACTTTAATCATAATCCTTAGTTATTTTCTATATTACGTCTCCTAAACCAAAAAAAAAAAAAGAAAAAGAAAAATTAGATATAATGTCAATTTCGAATTTGGTAAGAACCCATCTTCCGAATGACACATAAACTGACTTTAACAAATTAATTTATGAATGAATCACTAAATATCAAGAGCAGCCATATTTTCATCAATTTAACTAGTATAAGAAAAACAAACATAAGTTATTAAAAGGGTGGGATTTCATCCAATATCTTCTTACCTACTTACCTTTAATCTAAAAAAAATTAAAAACAAACCCTAAATTTTCATCTAACATTTTTACGAGAACTATTAATAAAATGGTTTGTATATTTTAGAAAATAGTACATTAGAAAGAAATAGATGGGAGAAAAAGCAATTGGCATGCAACAAAGATTCTGGGGGGGTATGAATTTACGAGAATAACCTCAGTAGTGTGCCAGCTGTATAGTATTAGTACCAGATGCACGCTGCTGTTTTAGTGTTGAAGCAATGATGATTACCATTTACCCCTCCATCTCATTATCTCATCATGCTTGCCTCACCATCCACCTCACACACCTTCTCTTCATCAAATCACACTATACACTTTTTTTTACTACATAATACATATTTCTTTCATATCTATCACTAATTATACTGTTGGACTTATGTTAAAATAAAATAAATGTTTGTCACATCTTGGTTTGTGGGTTGTGGTTTTCTTTGGTTTTTGAAATATTCCACCTAAATTCTCGTGTGTTGTTTGTTGTTTTTTTTCTTCATTTTTTCTCTTTTATTTCATTTTCCCTTACAGTGAATGAAGATTTTATTCCCAACACTTACCTTATCAAAACTGTGTGTGTATATATATATATGTTTATACTTTTTTTTTTCTTTTTTGCTAACTACTCATCCTTACAAGATCATTTCAGTTTTGTTATTCTAAGTAAACCCCTTATTTCAACTATGATACAATCATGTTCTACGATATTCTATGTCTGAATTTTAGTACTTCATATCAATATTATGTTCAAATCATAAAATACACAAATCTGAGTATTTAGAAGAAAAATCACGGACCTTCAATCTGACCCCAACTTCACTAATTTTCTTAAATATCATTTCAAAATTTGCCTCAATTTCTTAATTTCCTTCCCCATTAAGTAATTAGACAAATTTTAAAATGACGACATTAGGTCTATCCACAATAATTTGAAATCAATTCCAGCGGACAAAATAACTTGTATGCTTGAGCGAATGTAGTCAAATTACGGGACTAAGTGCATCTCTAGTTGTGTATAATAAGATATGATCGATTTTACACTATTTTAATATAAAATTTGTCACTTATTTCTAACAGTCTACATTATTTTTTGCACTAAAAAACAAGAGTAGTGTTTCTATACACCAGGTGCATGGGTCATAATCCATGCAACCGGGTCGGGTCGGGTCCGGTTTAACCCGGATCCGCACCCTTTTTTTTTTTTTTTTTAAATTTATGTTATAACCTTTATGTTGTAATAATATAACATTTATGTTGTAATAGTGTAACCTTTATGTACAGATTTCATAACTTTTTCACTGAATGACTTATACTTTTTTCACTATAAAAATTCATGCAATATAACCCAAAACCTTTATGTTGTAATAATATAACCTTTATGTTGTAATGGTATAACCTTTATGTACAGATTTCATAACTTTTTCAATAAATAACTTGTAGTTTTTTCACTATAAAAATTCAATATAGCTGAAACCTTTATGTTGTAATGATATAACCTTTATACTGTAATACTATAACCTTTATGTACAAATTTCATAACCTTTTCAGTGAATAACTTATACTTTTTTCACTACTCAGCACTGCAAAAGGTTATGTGCATATAACTAAAAGGTTAAGTTCGCTAAACTAAAAGGTTAAGTTCGCTAAACTAAAAGGTTATGTCAATATACAGCAGAACTAGAATTTGAATTAGGGTTTGGGCGCGTGGGGCGCGTGAAATGCACTTTTTGGCGGGTTGACCCGGTTGCACGGATCTAGGATCCGTGCACCTGGTGTATAGAAACAATTGTGAAAAAACAATTTCCCTTATTGTTAGTATTTTTATTTTTTATACTGATTTTATCAATAATTTTTTATCATGGTCATTCAATATACTACAAAAAGTATTGTTTATTTAGGTTTATTTTATCATCAGTATGTAAAAAAAACCCATCAAATTTTATGTAAATTTTATCGTTATCATAATGTACTGTTTAAATATTGCATATAATTGTATTGATACTTATGATTTGTATGGTGTTAAAATTTCATGATATATTTAAATAATTATGATTTTTATTATTATTTAGATAATATGTGATAGTATTTAGTACTTTAATTGCATATAATTGAAATATCTTAAATATTAATATCTTATAGCAATTGTGATATAAATAGATATAACATATAATAACAATAAAAATTTAAAGAAAATAAATCAAAAAAGAAAATAAAATTAACGAATGAAAAATAAAAGAAAGTGTTAAAAAGAATAAGAAAAAACAAATTAATGCAGGATTTTATTTGCGCTCTACTGATATGAAAAAGAAAAAAAAATCCTAAAATATAATACTTTTTTTATTTTTGCTTTCAGGCCAAAATCTTTATGTACAAATTTTATGATCTTTATATAAAAATTCAGTAACTTTTATATAAGTTCTGTGACTTTTATATTTAATAACTTTAAAAAAAAATAGCAAAATTTGTACATAGATTTTTTTTTAAAATGAGTTTGGGGAGTGGAAGGGAGGGGAACAATAAGAATTAGAAAACTTGCGTGAACCGGGTTCAAACTCGGGTCATCACAATCTGCACCTACCTGGGTCATCACAATCTGCATCTACCCGGGTCATCACAATCTGCATTTTATAAATATTCATACGTTTATATACCTTATATATGAATATGTGTACATAAAAGTTACATTTATTTATATATGAATATTTGTACATAAAAGTCACGTGAATATATATGAGTCATATGTTTATATACCTTTATATATTGCATAAAGGTATGAATATTTGTACATAAAAGTTATATGAATATATATAAAAGTCACATGAATATCATATAAATACCATAAAGGTATGAATATGTAATATATATAAGAGTCACATGAATATCATATAGATACCATAAAGGTATGAATATTTGTACATAAAGGTTACATGAATATCACATAAAGGTATTTATGTAAAAAATTTACTGAAATTCTTTTTTTTTTTTAAGTTACAATGCATAAAAATCACAACATTTATACATAAAGGTCACAATTTATACATAGAGGTCACATAATTTGTATATGAAGGTCAAGATATAAAATTTTAAAAAAAATCATAAATTTGAATCGGATCGACCCGAATTACACAGATCTTAGATCCGTGCATCAGGTGCAAAGGTGAATTTTCCAAAAAATTAAGTGTAATGCTCGAGATACTTAGGCAAATCAAGACGATGATGTGGCTTCTTGTGTGAATTCTTGTTTTGTTCCTTTTGTACATATTTTCATATTTTTCTCTGTATTTTTTGGTTGGAGGGGAAGTTTGAAAATAAGACAATTCCTTATGTCATGTTTTCTCATTTAATGCAATCTCAGATACTATGTTTCAATTTTAGTTCAAATATTACTATACTTGAAACAATTTCTAACATTAGATATTAAAATGCTATAGTTGATGGGTTAATATCAACATTAATCTATATTTTAACACTTTTTTCCAACATTAATCTATATATAATTACTATTCATATTTTACAAAAAATTTCCAATACACAAACTCAATTGTTGTCATATTTTCCGGTCAAAAATAGCTTTTGAAAAATTCAAAAAATGTTATTCACCTTCAAATATCAATCAAAATATATGAGTCACGCAACCAAATGATCCCTTTTTGAAGTTATGTTACAAATTTATATCAATATCATGATATTTGTTCGATTCTAATCCTAATCGAACAAAAAATATTATAAGGTTTTGAACGATATTTGTTTGATTTGAGATCAAATTGGACAAGACTCATAAAAGTCACTTAGGATTACTTTAAAAGGAAGTCCATTTGACAAATGAATTATGTATTTTGATGGATATTTAGAGATAAATTATATTTTCAAGTTTTTCGACAACTGAAAATGTATCAAAAAAATTATTTGGAGTAGCATTGAAAAAATCATAAAGCATCAAGCGGTTAATCGATTATTTTTTAGTTGATTAATGCACCAAGTAAAAGAAGAAGAAAAAATGACAATTGGTATTTTGAATTAATCCTTCTTATAATTATCATGTAACAAAATATTTGGTAAACATAAAAAAGAAAAAAACATCAAGCCGCTCCTCTGGTTTCTAATAAATTAATGGAAAATATATATATATATATATGAAAAAAAAAAAATCTTTCTTCTCAGTTCTCCCTTATCCAAGGACAAGGGAGTTTGCTCTGCTCCTCAACATCTCTCTTTCTCTCTCACCCTCGCCTTCTCCGTAGAATCAATTCCTACAATGGCGGGAATTTCCGGTTTCCAATGCCCCTGTTTCCGACCACCGTCTTCTTCTCTCTCCTACAGTTCCAATCGTTTCCTTCTCCCGCAGCTCAGAGTTCCTCGCCGTCTCTCTACATTCCCCAGTTAGTCGCTTCCTCATTCATATAATTACCCACTTTATCAGCGCAATTTATCTCTTGAATTTCTAATATTGCTTTTTTTCTGCAGAAATATACGCACTGACTAGCAACGATATAAAAGTAGGGCTCAACATTGAAGTGGATGGAAGCCCTTGGAAAGTTCTCGGTAATTCCGCCTAATTTTGCCCACTCGTTTTCATTTTTTTCCCACTTTCTTTGACAATTTTTGTGGAATTATTGATATCAAACACCTTACGGTGTTATGTTATAAAATTCTAGGTTTTTTTCGTTTTTTAATTTTTTTCAATTGCATTTTTTTTTTTTTTTTTTTTTTTGTGATGGATTTGTATGCGGGCGTTGTTCAGAGTTTCTCCACGTGAAACCTGGGAAAGGGGCAGCATTTGTGAGGACCACATTGAGAAACTACGTGACAGGAAATCAAGTTGAGAAGACTTTCAGAGCTGGAAGTAAGGTAATTACTCTAGAGCTTTTGGTTATAGAGGAATTGGAGGATTTTTAGGACTCTATGGAGGGAGCATGAGATATAATTCAATTTTGGATAGCTTTTCGAGTGTTATTAAACCATAGATTTCAAAATCTTTCATGCATCAAATATAGTTAGGAATTGGAGATATTTTTAGTAGCTTTTTGTTTATATCTTATGGAATATCTCATTCCTTGTATCTGTTGTTAATCTAAATTAATATTTAGTAAAATTTCTCCATTTCTTATAAAAAAACATCAGTTCCAAGAACGTCAACAGTGTTAATGGATTGAGTGCTAATGTTATTTCTGATTCCTACTCTTTTGACAGATGGAAGAGGCTTATGTATCCAAAGAAACTAAGCAATACACTTATAAAGATGGTGCCCAGTATGTTTTCATGGACTTGGTAAATCATTTGTACTTTTAGTTTCATTACAGGTTGCATGTATTATTGTATTGGGTAAAATCATGTGATTATTAAGGCCATATCAGAACCCAAGCTAAAGCACTTTTAGTCTCTACAAGCACTAAATTTTGTGACGAAGAGGGCAAGATGCTGATTCCAACACATCATGATGCAATTATGTTTCAAGTTAAATAAGTAAAACACAATTATGTGATCAGTAGTCCTGAGTTTCAAAGGTTTGACACTTTGATACACATGTCACCAATAGATGGAAGATTATATCATAGTAGATTATATCAGTATAAGCTTCTCGTATTGGCCTCACAGAGAGATGATGATTTGAAAGGTCATGCTCTTGCTTGGCTTTTATTTGAAACCAATTTATGTTGTCTGTTAGATTTAATGTGGTGTAAATTGATTTTCTTTCATTATCTGCTCGGTTCTTATACTCATTACACAATTTCTTCCATGCACTTGATGCTCATATACCAGAGAGAGAGAGGGAAAAAAAAAAGAGAGAAGAAGAAAAGTACTTACCATCCATCTGTTTATTACAGCAGGTCAAATAGTCCAAATGTATGTACCTATTATTAATGCCACCTCATGAAATGACTTTCCAGACTACATATGAAGAATATCGTCTCAATGAGTCTGATGTTGGAGATAAAGCTAAGTGGCTGAAAGAAGGCATGGACTGCAATTTGTTATTGTGGAAGGGAAAGGTTGGCATCTAATCTGATTTCAACAGTCCCAGTTAAACTGGTTTCCAGAGTTATTTGATGTTTCACTTTTCAAACCCGTCTTCTTGTTCTGGAATCAGGAATTATATGTCAATGCTTAAGAAAAAGACTGATTATTGACACTGCCATAGGTCATTGATTTTGAACTCCCCATCACCGTGAAGTTGACCGTGGTTGAAGTTGATCCTGGTCTTAAGGGCGACACAGCTCAAGGTAATCGTAGGTCTTATTTGTGGGTGTTGTGTGTGTTGGTTGAAGTTGTCTCACTTGTTTACTACTCATCTATGGTTTTTATATGTTTGCAGGAGGATCAAAGCCTGCTACTCTTGATACGGGTGCTGTGGTTAGTGTTCCATTGTTCATAAGCACAGGCGAGGTGATTCTGGTCGACACTAGAACTGGGCAGTACATGAGCCGTGCATAGCTTCCTTCCATATCTATCTTTACGAGTCTTTGATGGTTTTGGAAACTCGGCATCTTCTTGTCCCTTGCCTTTGAGAAACGTCCTCCACGTTGCGTAGTAGTAGGGTTTTGGCTATTTCTACATCTAAGAGAGAATACACATGTTTTGGATGGAAACACAATCATTTATTACTGATTGAAGATTGATTTTTCCGACTGAGGTTTCATTTGTGGTCTTGCTCAATTCAGCAATGTAGATTCTCAGTAAATAATGAGCTGATTACATCCCTTTATTTTTCTCTCAATGTACAAAAGTTAATCACAAGCTATCACTTGGATTCAATCTAAAATTTCTTTTGATATAAAAGAACCCTCTTTTACAGACAACACCTAGTTAAATAAACTCAGAAGTGCTTCAAGTCATGTGCTTTCTTGGTCCTTGTTCAGACAAGTGCTGTCTAGGCTTCCTCTTAGGCACCACACCTCTTTTTAATGCTACCCCATAAACACTACAAGCCTCCAACGATCTTCCCTGTTTGTTCAACTCATCGATCAACACATTGAAAGGAATCCCCCTAGGTTTTCTATCTTTATGAATCAGCACCAAAACAGCCAATGCCTTGTCAACTTCTCCACAATGACAAAGAGCATAGATGGCAATGTCAAAGGTGAACGTCTTGGGTGAATATCCAATCTGAATCATCTCATTCAAAATCTTGAAAACCTTCTCCCCTTCTCTCCCATTGCAATAAGCTTCAATCAACAGCTCATATGTGTCCTGATAAATGGTGTAATCTCTATTCCTCATTTCTTCAAACACATTGTACAAATCGTTCAGCAGCTCTTTCTCTTTCCTCGAACCCCTGCATAAACCTCTCACCAAGGTGTTCATCATCCTCTCATCCACTCGAAAACTGATCTCCACCATTTCCCTATAGACCCTCAAAGCTGCTTTGATTTTACCCCATTTTAACAATCCATGCAACATTGTGCTATAAGTAATGTAATCAGGCTCACAATTCCTCTCCTTCATTCTCATCAATAACCCAAAACCGCGCAGAGGCTTGCCCTCTTTGAAGAAGCTATTAAACAGAGTATTATAAGTTACCACATTGGGTGTTAACTCCATTTTCAGAGCTTCATTGAGCAACTCCAATGCCTCATTTGTTCTTCCCACTTTACAGAAACCATCCATCATTGCAGTGTAAGTATAAATATCTGGTTTTAAGGAAGACATCTTGATGCTCCCAAACAAGTCGTGAGCTTCCTCTACTCTCCCAACGTAACACAACCCCTTCACCAAGCAATTATATGTGTTGATTGTGGGCTCGCATCCTATTTCAGACATTACGTCGAACACCTCGTATGCATCTCGCAATCTTCCATTCTCGCAGAATGCGTTGATCAATGTAGTGAAAGTAGCAACATTGGGCTCGAACCCATTCTCCAGCATGTGGTGTATAACACTTTTCGCTTCAATCGGCTGATTGTTCTTGCAGTAATAGTTGACTAAAATTGAGTAGGTCCAATTATCTGCCAATAGCCCTAAATATGTCAAATTGGACTTCAGCTTCAACGCCAATTCAAATTCATCCGCTGAAACTAAAGACATAAGTAGATAATTGAAGTCAGATATGGTTTGAATCTCTCCATTACTCTGGAATTTTTCCAATTCGTTGTGCTTTTCTGAAGAGGGCACTGTGGTTAGAGTTTCGAGAAAATCTTGAACTTGAGACTTTCTGCTACTCGTATATCCGTATAGATTGCGGTTTTCTTTGATCAGCGTAGCACATACACAGAATTTTCGCCGATGGATTGAGCTTGTAGTGAAGAAGAAATCGGGATTGAAAGGAAATTGGGCGGAGGGATAAGGAAAGGTGAGAGGGCGATGCCATGGTTGGGAAGAAAGCATGTCTGCTGATTGGATGACGTCTGACGTTTATCCTCTTAACACATGCACCAAAATTCCCACTCTTTTTTTTTTTTTTTTTTTTTCCCATATCTTAAATTGGCACTTTAATTTCATATTTATTAGAATTTTTAAATAATAATCAGTAATTCAAAAAAAAAAAAAAAATCAAAGTCAGTATATGATGTCAATAACTTGTGCTATAACCAACCAGCTTTGTCAATCAGATCAATTGATCATGTCAAATGAACTCGCTTATGTGGGTGGATATCTTTGAACATGAGTCTTGTGCCCAGCTTCTGTCAACTTAAGAAGAGTGAGTGGAATTGGATTTGACGAGCGAATGACAAAATTGAAAATATTGAATTCGAGTCAGCAAGAAAAGTCAGTACATGAGATGAGCTCGATCTAATTCGCAGAAGATCCATGAAGGAAGCCCAAACCCAATGAGCTTCGAAATTTTTTAGGGCTATTTAATATTCTAAAATTCTCTTTATCTCTTATCATTAATTGATTACTGAGATTTGTTTTACTATTGAGTTTTGTGATGAGATTTAGTATTGATAAGTAGGAAATTGGTGCATTTTATCGAGGGTATATTTGTGATTTTATAATTTTTTAGATGATTAAAAGCATCGTTTCTGTACCAATATGTGTTTTGTGCCTCCAAATATTTCATATATTATTTTCTTGATCATTTTAGGAGTTTTAAAGTATTTTGGAGTCGAAAAAGATGATCATGGGACGAAGAGAAGTCAATTGGGCCCGATTTAATTTCTAAAGCCCAAAAAAATTAAGGAAGACAAAAGAGAAAAGATGAGAAAGCCCAAATCAGCCATTTGAACTTACCAAAATGACGTAAAGAGAAGGAAATAGGCCGACGCCCATAACTTGAGGAAAATTAGTGGCCCAAGTGTTTTCAATTCCATACAAGCATCAGCTCCATATGTTGACTTATCTCCCAAAAAAGAAGAGAATTTTCCATCTTTTGGATATAATAAACTTCACATGTTGACTTATCTCCCAAGAAAGAAGAGAATTTTCCATCTTTTGGATATAATAAACTTCACTGTTCACGTGAAAAGAGACAGCCAGAGAGAAAATCTTAGGGATTAGAAGGAATAATTTTAGAGAGAGAGAGATTAGATTAGAGAGATAAACATATTTTAACTTTCTAAATTAATTTGATGATGGATTGCTTAACAACTATTGTGGATTTGATTTCAAGGATGATCGGCTAATCCTTCAATTTCGGTTAGTAGGGATGTTCGAACTCATATTTCTCTTATATTTTAATTAATTTCGTTTCCCCTTCTCGATGTTTAATTGGAATTGATTGTGTTATCTGTGCATATTGTTTTCAATTATTGGTGCTTAATTTGGATTGACTACCTAGGTTAAGTAATTAATAATTGATTGCTAGAATTTTAAATTATAAATCCTAATTGTTGTGATTTAATTTTCATAAGTGGTAAACTAGAGGTCGTGCATTTCTAGGGTAACATAATCTTAGATTATTGAATCGAGTTTGTGTATTGGAAGTCTAGTTCACCCTATCGTCTTGATAATCAATGCATTTAATGAATTAAATTTAGAGAGCTTGTTCTGGGTTATTCAATTAAATAGGGTTAATTAGTGATCTTATCCTAATTTAACTAATTTTAAAAGACGATTCGGTTTAACAGAGCTTGTTGTTAAACTATGGGTAATAATTCCATGATAATTTGAGAGAGGGGTGTTACATTGATTAAGACATAATTAAAATTGGGGGATAATTGAACTGTTAACCGAAATGATTTCCATATTGATTTCTTGCTTAATTTGTTTTCCAGCTTCATAGTTAGTAGTGACTCTCAATCAAAACCCCCCGACCTTTTCAGTTCTGAATAGAATATAGGTGACACAGTTTATTATGCATTCTTCGTGGGATCGACATCTGACTTGCTCTAGCTACTAGTTGGTTAGGATAGGAAAGAGATTAAATAATTTTATCGTATTACGACGTGCGGTCAAATTTTGGCGCCGTTGCCGGGGAATGATTTGAATTTATTGTGTTAATCTTATTTCTTTTCTTATTTTATTTATCTTAAAAAAAGTGATATATTTTGCTGTTCAGTTTGTGCATCTGTTTATGTCCTGTTTTGCTCTGTTTCTGCCTGCTTTGGTTTTATTCCCAAGTCTGCTTTGTTCTGTCGTACTTTTCACATTGGCAATCTCAGTGTGCATCGATTTTCCAGTGTCAGAACATGCAGATTGCTTGAACTGAGTTTTCTCACTTAAATTTCACAATTTCAGGTGGTGAATGCGTACTCGATCCCAAGAAAATAAGAAGTTGGAATTTTATCCTGAGATAACCCGAAGATATCGAGTCTTGAGGAGACAAGCCAAGCGAGTTTTGAAGTTTACACTACCTTTTTCCCAAACTGATTCTAGTGAATCTGAACGCAAGGAGGAAGCAATGGCACAGGAACGAATATTGAGGGAGCTAGCGAATCCTGCACTTACTCAGCAACCTCTTTGCATTTCTTTTCCTGATCTTGATGAAGATACTAACTTTGAACTCAAATCTGGGTTAATCTATTTACTTCCTTAGTTTTATGGACATGTAGGTGAGGATTCTCACAAGCACCTGAAGATGTTCTATGGTGTATGCTCAAGTATGAAGCCAAAAGCTGTGACGAAAGAACAAATCAGACTTCGAGCACTTCATTTCTCTCTAAAGGATTCAACGCAAGATTGGTTGTATTACCTTCCCTCAAGTTCCATTAGAACATGGAGTGAAATTGAGCGACTTTTCCTGGAGAAGTATTTCCCTATATCTCGAGCAGCAAACATTCGGAGAGAAATAGCTGGAGCTCGACAAATGCATGGAGAGACACTGTATAAATATTGGGAACGTTTTAAGAAGTTGGAAGCAAGCTGCCTTAATCATCAAATTTCTGAACAACTTTTGATCCAATACTTCTATGAGGGCTATCCACCATGGATCGAAACATAATTGATGCAGCAAGTGGAGGGGCTCTAATGAATAAGACGCCTTCAGTAGCAAGAGCTCTTATCGTAGACATGGCTGCCACTTCCCAACAATTTGGCACTCGGGATTCTTCACTGCGAACTATGAAAGATGTAAGTGAATCTACTGTTGAGAATAAACTAAATGAATTAACTTCTTTTGTTCATCAAGTTGCTGCAGGTATGCCCCAGGTAAAACCTTGTCGACTTTGCAATACCACTGACCACACCACAGATTCAGGCCAAATTCTGCTCGATGAAATCGAGGCTCATGCTAATGCTGTGGGAAGTGGAAACTACCAAGGAAGGAACTCGAACTATTAAGAAAGAAAGTATGACCCTTGCTTTAACACGTACATCCGGGTTGGAGAGATTATCCCAATCTAAAGTGGGGAACCCAGCAAGAAAATCACAATGGAGAGAATAATAAATCTCTACAACTCTTAAGAAATCCTAATCACCAAAGAGGACATTCAAACCATCACGGAGGAAATTCTAATTACCATGGGCTATCATCCGGACAAAACTCCAATACGTCTTTGGAGGATATGATGAAAACATTGTCTTCCAACACAATACAATTCTAAAGAGACACTGCTCAATTCCAAAGGGATACCCAGTCAAGTATCAAAAATCTTGAGATACAAATGAGCCAATTGACGATGGTTGTGAGTCGTCTTGAAGTCTAGAATGGAGGTAAATTACCGTCTCAACTTGAGAAACCCAAGGAATGTCAGTGCAGTAACCCTGAGAAGTGAAAAGCAGTTGGAAAAACCCGAAAAGCCTGAGAAAAATCGGGAAAATGAAGAGGAAGAAAAACCTGCTGAACAAATCGACACTGGATCTCCCAGTGTCTGTCCATCATCCAGTGTGAAAACTTCGGAATCTGCACAGGTAAACTCCAATTTTTCCCCTCAAACCCATGCTAATATGGTTCATTTTCCTTTCAGATTGACGAGAGCAGCAAAGGAGGATAAAGAGAAACTGGTACTGAATGTTTTTCGCAAGGTTGAGATCAATATTCCTTTGATTGATGCAATCAAACAAGTTCCACTGTATGCAAAATTTCTTAAAAACTTATGCACGAACAAACGAAAACTCAAATGTGATGAGAAAGTCATGATGAGAGAGAATGTGTCTACAATATTCCAAAGAAAGCTTTCCCAAAAACGAAAGGATCCAGATATGTTTGTTATTCCATGCCGCATTGGGAATGTCAGAATCGAGCGAGCTATGCTAGACCTAGGAGCTTCAATTAATGTTATGTCACGCTCTATCTATGCATCTCTAGATCTAGAGCCATTGACAGATACGCGTGTTATCATTCAATTAACTGATCGTAGTACTGCATACCATAATGGGGTTATTGAGGATGTTCTTGTTGAAGCCACTGAGCTTATTTTCCCTGCAGACTTTTATGTGTTGGATATGAATGGTGATCCATCAGTTTCACCACCTATTTTGTTAGGGAGGCCGTTTTTGAACACCTCCCAAACAAAAATAGATGTTTGTGAGAGAACCCTCACGATGGAATTTGATGGACATATGATTAAATTCAATATTTTTGATATTGTGAAATATCCTAATGATGAGAATTCTGTCTTTACTTTGAGTGTGATTGACCCTCTTGTCGAGAAAGTTTTTGAAATGAATTGCAGGGACAATCTGAAAATGGTGCTAACCAGAAATTTGAGAAATGAAATACTTCGCACCAAATTTTCAAAACTCAAAGTAAGAAAATGGATAAAACTCAATGGAGGGTTGGATATGGGAGTTTTTGATGCACCTTCTCTGAAACCAATTTCAAAACCTCCTTGGTGATCTGGTGATTTCTATTCCACACTTTTTATTTTTGCTCTATTTTCTTACATATATGAATCTTGTCTTGTCTACATCTTTTGTTGTGTTTTGATGATGAGTTGCTTGAGGACAAGTAAGGTTTAAGTATGGGGAGATGGGGAGATATTGCATAATTGATGAAGTGTGGAGTAGATCACATGTCTTGCATGTAGTCTGCATTTAGATTCATATGGTTGCATGTAGCTTGTTTTTAATTTTTTTTGCATTAGGATGCATGTTTACTTGCTTTAGCACGTTTAATTTTTCCTGCATTTATAAAAAAAAAAAAGAATAAGAGAGCTTGCAATGATGATTCGAGTGTTGTTTATTTTTGTATTTGGGGATTCGATGTGTGTTAGAAATTTGTTGGTGAGCATTGTTTTCTGTTGATTAAAATTGCTGGATGTGATCTCGAGAAATTGTTGTTGGGAAGGATAGTATTGGTTTGAGAATTAATCCATGACTTTGAGTTGATTTGTTTTTCTTATTTGTGTCTTGAGATATGCTTTTTAATTCCTTGATGGAAGTAGTTTAGATTGGAAATTTTGAAAGATTGATCATTCTGATAAAACCTCATCGGTTGAAAAAAAAATTGATGTGTTAGAGAAAAAGGTGTTTTAGTTGAAAAAAATTGAGAAGTGAAAAGATGATGGGGTGTGGAATCAGCTGCCTGCTCTTAGGGATCCCATGTAAACAAAAAAAAAATCAAATAAAATGCATGGTAAGACTAACCTAAGAGTGGTGTGGAGCTGCCAACTTCATTCAAAGAAAAAAAAAATTCGCAAAAAAAAAAGAGAAGGAAATATCTATGGAGAAAAGAAAGGAGGTTAATCATGATATGTGAAGTCTTAACAAATTTTAATCTAGATGAAGGATATCGTAAAAGGAGTTGGAATATATTGATTGATGTATGTGGTGGAATGAATTGATGATTTGTCTGTGATTATTTGATTTTCGATACCCTGCCTAATTTTATGATTTCTCAAAACAGTACATTTAGTCCAACATGTTTTATGCCTTATTTCTAATATGATTCGAATTCCTATAAATGTTGGTGAGGATTTGAGCAAGCGATTATGATCTCTTATCTTGATTCCCTATGTGTTTTAATTCTTTTGTTGATTGAAGAGAAGCAATGTATACAACATAAATTTTACACTAATATTATAGGTAAGATAACATAAAATATGTTCTGTTAACTCATAAAATCTTGTCAAAATTTCATCCATTAGTAAATGGTAGATATATATAATCACAATTTGCACTTGTGTTCTGACTTTTTATTTAAAATTCAACAAGCTTTTGAAAATGACGAACATATTTAATTTTATGGTTATCAAAACAATTTTGACTCGACAACATATGTTATGATTCTAGGAAAAGACTCCTAAAATTTGTCTTGGACCCTTGGTGCAACTATCTAATAGTGATCATCGTTTGTGTATCCTATTATTTGATACCTCATCCATTCTAGTAAAATAAACAATCACAAACATGGAAAATGATTAATGATATATAACTATTTTTATTAATTTTTATTATACTATAATCTGTAAATGTGAAGACCGATACACTAGTTAATTTTAAAGGTTTAATATTGAGTTCTAATTTGGGGGGTGGGGATTGGGGTTTATTACTAAACTTTTATTTTTTGCAAAATATGAATATTCGAACGTTTTTCATTTATTATTATACTTTACTACATATTTGAATTCAAATTTGAAAATGTTAATTATATATTTATATGATAATGAATATGGCACATTTGCAAAATTGAATAGCCCAAAACTTTAATAGCCATGTCTACTCACACTGCAAATGGTTGACAATTTTTTTTATTACACAATGATAGAAAACTCACACACGCACACACACCCACTCCCTCTTTTTCAAAGGGTAGTTATCACTTATTAGTCTTTCAAAAGAAAAAAAGAAAAGAAAAAAAGGTAGTTATTAGTTATTACTACTTGTTAGAAGGTTCATATATACTTTAATTAGATGCTAGACTATGACATGCAATCCAAAATCTTTACTTTTATTTAATTTCATTCTCTCTTTTCCTTTTTAATTTCAAATTGTATTTTTATGAATAAAAATACATGTGTATTGATAATGTGCATCATAGAATTAGATGGTTTAGTAAAAATAAAAATTATCACAATTTTTGTAATTTGATACTAATTTTTTTTTATAATTCCATGCAAGAAATCTAAAAATGTGCAATTTTAATCACGTTTCTTAAAAGTTGCAATATTATGCATGCTATTTTAAAAGAAATTCCTATTCAACTCATTTGATTGTTTTCCGTTTATATTCTGTTGACTTGTCGAAACAGCTATAATGTCACATTGGCAAACCAACTTGTGACATTAGAATTTTAACGTCACCTTTTAAAAATAAGTTTAAAAAAAAAAGACAAGATTGTTTTCTTACAATTAATTATAAAACCTCTTCCAAACAAATTTAAAATACAAAATTATGGTAGTCCCTAAAATTTGATGAAAAACCCTTACAAATCAAATTCAACCTCATAGAAAGAGAAGTTTAAAACAAACACAATTATAATTATAATAGGTCAGTATTTTTTTTCAAATATAAAATTTTGCAATCGTAAAAAATATTGTTTCAAACATGTCATTCTTGTCAAGCTGATTGTCCAATAATAACTATAAAACATGTTTTTCGAAAATGTATGAAAATGTGAAAAAGTATAAATCATGGAAATTGTAATTTTTTTAAATAGTAATTTTTACAAAATTTCATTTTGGAAAAATTACTTATTTCAAATGTTGATGTTATAAAAATAACAACCATACATCTGGGAATACAAAAACTGAGAATAAAAAATCCCAAAAGGAACTAAAGAGAAGATACCACATTGGACTCTTTTAAGTAAACTGTGTCGTAAATCTTTTTATATTTGTATTTGAAGGATAGTAAATGAGAATAGCACAGTGGCTATCCTTCATAGTACATACAAACTTAACAACATAAAGAGCAAAAAATGCAAAATCAATTCCAAGAATTGAAGTACTTAACTCAGCAAAATCAATAGTAAAATCAAACCCTTAAAGATCTGCTAAATGTCTTAAAACTAGAGATGGGATGATCTTTCATGTTTGTTGCCCATCTTTTGTTGCTGCCTTTCTACCAAGAATTGGGCTGAACAACTTCCTCATTACCTTCTGGAACCCCGCCGCCCTCCGCCCCGGCTTCGCCACCGGTTTCGGCGGCGCTTGACGGCGCGCCACAGCCGGCTCCGACAGGCTCCGCCCCAGCATCGCCTTGTTCAGCTGCACCTCAAACGACAGCCTCTCGTATTGGTCCAACAACGTGCTTTGTTCATCGCCAAACCTCTTGAAAATCGCTGCCATTTCTTCCATTGTTCCCATTTCAGACAGCAAATCCTCAATAACCACTTGCATGTATATATACACACAAAGCTGTATCTATCTGTATGTGTGTAAATCTCTGATAAGAATCAAGAGGAGATGAGAGAGAGAGAGAGAGAGGAAGGGAATCTCTGAGACAAATCAGAAGCAAACTGATGATTAAAAAAAAAAAAGGGGGATGAAATATGAGACAAAAACAAATGTATTGTCAAAGCTGCAAAAGAGATTTGTTTGTCGAAAGGAATCGAAAGGGCATGAATTATATAGCACAGTTGAGAATAATTATTATGGGTAGAAATTTATAATATGCGTCGTTCAAAATTATGCAGGTCGTTGGGTTATTAATTTTTCATTCAAATTTTGATTTTCAAAATTTAATTTATTGCAGAACATAGCTATAAATTTTTTTTTTGTTTTTTTTCAATTCAGTTAACTGCCTTTTTTGCTTATAATAAAGTTCTCTTTATTGGGATATGACATATCAGAATTACTTAAAAACTACGAGAAATCTTGTTGTTTTTTTTTTTGGTCTTTAAGATGATCATGAATTAAGTTTTTTGGTTACTAAAATTTGGAAAAATATTTTTACACACTATATTATAACAAATTTTCCTTATTACTGGTGTATTAAATACTATTTTTCCTTTTTTTTTGAGTTAAAATATTATTTTCCCAATAAACTCTTATTAAATGTTTTATCAGAATTAATCATTTATGTTTATGCCTTCAATTAAAATATTAAATGAGGACACATATAATATGAATTTCAAACTACATTAAATATATTTCTTAATCTGTTTAAAAATAAGAAATGTGTTATCTTTATGTGATGAGCTTGCTTGTAATTTGATTCATACAATAGGAATAAATAGTACAACAATAAAGTAAGTAGTGAATATTATGAAGTATATATATTAGAAAAAACCGTTTTGAGCGAAATAGTCTCATATATCTCATTTTGTGAAATGGGATAGAACAGGTTTGGTGGGACAATATAAATTATATAATATTTTTCATATCAGATAAAAAAATTTAGAAAAATATATACAAAAGTATTATATGTTGCACAAGAGAGAAGAGGGCATGAAAGTTTAGGATCCGTGTGGTTTTTAGTGACCCAACCAAACCCACATATATTACATATTTTCTTACAAACTAACCCAACTCAAAATGTATCATATAATATAAAGTATTACTTAATATATATAAAAACATTACCTAATACACACATAAATATTATATAATTTATTACGTTCGACCTGACCCGATTCATCTCACGAAATGGAATTCGTGAGACAGTTTCATCCAAAATTTTGCCATATTAAAATATTTTAGAAAATTTTATTAATAATATTTGTTTCAAAATAATAATAATATTTGTTTCAAAATGACTTTAACTCCATTCATTTCAAAATAATATTTGTTAAGACTTTCTACATAAATTTAAAAAAAAAATAATGATTTGTGATTGACACAATTATGTTTATAAAATGACTAGATTATCCAATATTAATAGACATAATTAATATTATAACACTAAGGTTTGTACAAAACCAAGAGAGGGGGAAATTGAAACATCATTAACTTTTCCTCAGAAATCAAAAACATTGAACTGATACAATTTCTATTAATGGAGTAATATATAATTTTTATTAAAAAAAACTCTTTTTTAAGGTGTAAAACAATAAATAACATATAATATATAATAAGAAAAACAAGAATACAAATAAAATAAAATAACGATTCTTTATTTGGCAGATTCTCATGTTTATATGCGTGAAGTGGAAGAGAGCATATTAGGCTTAAAGCTATTTCCCATTACTTTATGCTTTCTTCGTAGCTTCATATTATGTTTCTTCTTAGTCAATAATTTGAGTCTGCTATCTTAATTTTCTCTAATCTACGATAGATACCCATCACGCGATCATAGTCCTAGGTTTCGTATTAATGAGTAATTAATCCATCTCATGATTGATAGTGAGTTAACCTGCTATTATCGTTTATAATTCATAATTTATTATATTTTTATTTTGTTATATAAGATGATAAAATAATAAGTGAATTATTATTTACACACTTTTAAGAATAAAGCTAAATAATATACAAATCGAAAATGTTACAAAATGTCCACCACAGACAATTCTTATTATTCTCACCAATGATGTGTAATGATATCATCTATTTAAATTTTGGAAAGTAAAATTAATAAATATACTAAATATTTGACACATCAGTAGTGAACACATGTTAACAATGCTTACGATAGGTAAGGTGACAAGAATGATACACCAATTCATGAAATTAAATCTCGATTTAAAAACAATTGTATGCATAAATTGTTCAACCCAATACAAATTTAGAAACTTCCATATAATAAAAAATAAAAAATAAACTAAACCCTTTAATTGATCAAAACAGTCATTACGAGCTTTATATTTTAAGTGATATCTCATCTTTATAAATATACAGATTGTCTGATAAATGAAGTTGGAATCATTTTCTCTCCACTACGAAGGTAACCCCTGAGTATATCCTTCAAATAATATATTGACAAACATTTTAAATTTTGCTTATATACATAGTGATAGTATTGGAGTAATTCTATAGATATTAATAGTATTCGAGTAATTGATTATATATATAAATTCTTAGAATAAAAAAGAATATTAAGCTGAGTTCAGAGTAATTTTCTGGATAGCTGTCATCTCTAATTACAGTAGAATTATAAAATTAATCATGATAATAACAGGTCAATGGTATCAACCATAAACAACAAATCCAGTAAATAAAAAGGATTAATGTTTAAAAGGTTAAATTATCAGAAAAATTAAAATCTTTATTTGAATTGTCATTTTAATCAAACTTTTTACTATTGGTCAAAATTATATAACCTTATATATATAGTATGTTTTTAGACTGAAATGGTGGGAAAAAAAAATTAATTATCTATCAATATATAAGTATTCATTCAATTTTTTTAGTTTTTTTTTTTCTCTATCCCCTCCACTAGCCCAAGCTTATTAAAAATATATATATACAATTTTTTTAAAATTAATTTTAGTTAAATAATATAGTATATATATAAAATTATGTTATTTTTTATTAATAATTAAAATTTTGATTAAAAGGATAATTCGATTTTTTAACAATTAATTATATTTAAATGGAGGTAATTTAACATGATCTTGAAGCCAACCTATTTTTGGGCTTGCTTACTATGTCTCTATTAATAGAAAGGCCCAATAATAGAGCCCACAAGAAGTCGTAGGTGATGTAATGCGATCCATTATCTTCTTATTGCAGTGAAAATGTCGATAATGCCCTCGGATTGATCTGCTTGTGTTGTCAATTGATTTTTTCATGGTTTAGATCCAATGCAGCGATTCAATTTATTCATAAACCCTAAACTCAGTCATTAGCTGATTCGATTGAACTCATCTTCCTCCAGTTTTTGAATTGCTCCTCGTTTTGAATCTGATTGTATGCATCTCAGTTCTTGGTTTTTTTCCCCTGATGCCACTTGTTCGATTCTGCGTGAGACCTAAGCTTTTCAGTCATTAATCGAAAGGGAAAACAAAAATTCTGAATTCCACTGGAGAAATGAATTCTTTAGCTTCGTTTCGATTGGAATAATCGGAACGAGCGAGAAATTTGGCTCCGAAGATGCTGAAGTTTTGTGGAATGGATAAATACGGGTTGATTGCTGTTGTTTTCATTTTCATATTTGTTTCAACTAATTGTAATGCTTCTTCAGTCTTTCGTTTGCGGAAATTGGTTGCCAATGAACAAAACAATGGTTCCACGACTTCAGAGGTACATGAAATTCCCTTTTATTACTATAGGTTGTTGTTTCTAGTTGAGATGAGGTTTTTTGTTTTTATCTATTTAAGGCGAACTCTTTTCCAGGTTTCACCAACTGGAATCCCAGTTAATGAATCGAATACGAATCCGACTAATGGAGGGAAGCCTCAACAAGATATGCAGAAAGAGTCGCAGATGGGCAATCAGACTACTAGTAATATGACATTACCAATTGATCCAAAGGGATCGAGTATACATGACAATGGAACTAAAACACTTGATGCTCTTAGCCCACCTACTGGTGAGAAGAATGACAATTCAAGTCCTGTTGATGGCGGAAATGGGAAGGCCAATGAAAGGACGCCGAATGTGAGCAACAATGGCAGTACGGTTGATGGAGGAAATGGGAAGGCCAATGAAAGGACGCCGAATGTGAGCAACAATGACAGCTGCGAAGGTTCAATAATTAGTTGCAAGGACCAAGAGATGCTTGCATGCATTCAATCCTCGGGAGATGGAGGTACTTACATTTTTTTTAATCAAGTTTGAGCATCTCATTCATTTGATTGTGTGCAGGATCTATCTTTAATATAGTCTCAGACTACATGACGATTTCTTGCATCTGGGCTATAATTGGTTTAGGTGGAGTTTTGAATGCTAAAGTGTTTTTCATGTCTTTTTTTTTTTTTTTAAGAAGAAGAAGTATGGAGGAACTTCATGATTATATGTTACAGTAGGAGCTGTAGTAAAAAGAATATCTCATAATCAAGCAATTAATTATATTTTTTGTTAATTATTAAATAAGCTGCATGAGTGAAAGTATTAGACTGACTTGTTTTGTTTGAATAATTGGCTCATGGAATTGAACTACTTCTTTGAGGCGCATTCCTAAATTTGAAATTTGTTTAAGAATGTATTTTTTAGGCAAAAGTGCTTCTACTTGTGACTTGAGTCTTGAGGTATTTTTTGTTTTTTTTTTTTTTTTTTTTTGGGAAATTGGATAAGCCACGTCATATCTACCCACCCTGGCTGAAGAGCTTGATGATAAATCTGAGTTTATATTTCATTATTGTACCTGAAATACTCCAAACTAAAACAATCTCTCTGCTGCAAAAATGTTTATCAATGTCTCATAGAAATTATTGGTTATTATTCTCAAATTTTATCGGTCTTCTATTCTAAGTAGAGCATGTATTTCTCTTTTTAGGCAGTGAGGAAAGTGGTTCTTAACTAGTGAAACTAGGGATATTAGAAATGTTTATTTTGTTAATACTTTACTCAACTTCACAGGTGGTGTCATGCAAAGATATAATTACGGCTATTGTTTTGGCAGGGTCCAAAAGTATGTTCCTTGTGGTGAAAAATGAAGGGGAAATTACTTTGAAAGTGACTGTCAAAGCACCTGATCATACGATAAATGATTTTCCAGCTTTTGAAGTACCCAAAAACAAGACTAGAAGGGTATGTCTCTTTATTATTTTGTGATGTGCATTTATTTTATTGTATTATGTGTCTCATTTTGTCACATATGATGTCTGAATTCTCTTTATTGATATGTTTATTAAGCTGACTTCGTAAGTGGAAGAACCCCTTTTAGATGTTTCTTACAGTTCTGTATGTGGAAAGCACCTTTATTAATTACTCTATGGATGTTGATTAATATAGAAACAGAAGTTCTATAGAAAATAAAAATTCAATAAATAATTTAAGAAAAAGAAACTCAGTTTTTTACTATAAATGTGGTATAACTTCAATCCATATGCTAATCTATACTGTGAATACTTATAAGTTAGCTGTTTTATTATCTTGAAAAACTGATATGAGAATAAGAAAGAGAAAGGAAAATCAAGATGTCTATATCGTATTAGATACTTGTTTCTGAATTTTGTCTTGGCCATGATTTTTAGGTGTGTTGATTAGTCTTACCATTAGAAGAACGATGACAAAGGTTCTGAACAAATATTGACGTATTGGCTGTTAAACTTTATACAAGAATTATAAGATCAATGATTATCTTGATTGTTCAGGCTTTTCTCTGACATTTTAATTATAAATATGCCGGTCCATATTGGGTACTCTGTTGTGGATTCACTCCATTCTGTATGGTGTGGCGAGTGCTTATATTTCCAGTATTCAACTTGTGCTGCATTAGGTTCATTTGGGACATCATTTGTTGAATGAGGAACCTTGTCGAGTGAGTTGAGTCCTTGAAATCTCTTAGTTGGTATGGTCGCATCACGCTTATCTGTCACTATTCAGCGTCCATCCAAAAACACATGGGGATAAACTAAAACAGAGGGTCTTAGCATGCATAATGCAACCGTAGTGCCAGAATGATATTCATCTTAACAAATAGGATTCTTAATCGATTTAAGAAGCAAAATAATTCTAATAATATAACACAGGTTCTAGCAAAAATTATAGTAGTAAAATATGAGTTAAAGCGTAAAAGCAAAACTGCATGTTAGCTTTGTCATCGAGACTCTAACAGCTTCTTGTGCTGAAGTGTACTACAACTAAGTTATTGGTTCCAATCAATGATTATATGTCTTTTCTGCGTTTTAAATTTCCTGTTTGTGCTTCTCTTATACATTCATGCTTTGCAGATAGATATATCGTCAACTATGGGCAAGAGTACTGAACTGATAGTGAATTCTGGAAATGCAAAGTGTGTGTTTCCATTGGTGAAGCCTGTTTCTGTAGACAATCTTATTCATCAGCTCTCTTTCTACTCTAAGCAAGTGACCCCTATCTACGCTGTATATGCTTCCTTTCTTGTGGCACTACTTTTTGGAGGGACATGGGCTTGTTGCAGATTAAGGAAACGGAATCTGCAGAATGGAATTCCGTATCAGGAACTAGAAATGGCTGTTCCGGAATCTTCTTCTGCCGTCAATGCTGATCCTGCGGAAGGGTGGGATGATGATTGGGATGATGATTGGGATGAGGACAGCGCTGTAAAATCTCCATCGGGGCACCAAATAAGAAGCGTTTCTTCTGATGGCCTCGTCTCTAGGTCTTCCAAGAAAGATGGATGGGGAAATGATTGGGATGATTAGGATTGTGTGTTTGTTGGCTACAAAACTAGCAGCCATTGGTAAATTATAGATCTTTTCACTTTTTTTTTTTTTTGGCCATGATAGGAAAATGTAAGCATTGATTCTTGATATATGATTTTTCGTGCGATATCAGTTTTGGGCTTAAAAGAGGAAGCTTCTTTTTGTAAGATATGGTCATTATTTTTTTCTATTTTCGATACCAATACCTATTCAACATACTCTTTTTGTTTTTTTGGAAAATGCACATACCCAAAAAAAACATTATTGATATTCTTGGGAAAAAAAAAAAACACAACACAAAACATCTTCAAGGTTTTGAATACTCTTTTTCTATATAAAATGAATATGGATATTCTCATAATTATTACACTTCTCTTTATTAAAATAAGGGATGTGCAGAAAGAAAAAAATTAAATAAAAATGTTATTAATATTATTAAATGACTATCTAACCCTAATATAATTTGGCTTCATAATAATGGAGATGGCGCATGTTTTCTACTCATTCCCGCTAAATACAATATAGCTATTAAAACAATAGCTAAATTTAATTAACTTGTTCTTTATTTTAATTATACAATATAGCTATTAAAACAATAGCTAAATTTAATTAACTTGTTCTTTATTTTAATTATTATTTGCATACTTTAATTAAGTTGTTATTTATTTAATTATTATTTACATCTTCAATTAAGTTGATCTTTACTTAATTATTATTTGCATACCTTTGAAAGTGTTGCTTCTCCAATAACTCCTAGAATAATTATGAAATTTCGATAAAAAAATTATAAAAATCTTTTAGAACAATTTTGAAATTCAGATATGGGTTAACAAAAAAATTATGGAAAAACTTTTAAAATAAGAATAGATATGGATTAACAAAAATATTATAATATTTAACAAAAAGATCTGCTCGTAACACTTTTATTTTTTATCTTAATGAAAATCTCTATTTATTTCAAAAAAAAAACAGAAAGATTATAAAAAAAAATTTATGGTTAACATAAATGTTATAGAAAACTTTTAGAGTGGAGAAAAAATATGAGTTAATATAATTGAAATGAAAGGTTTATTTATAGGATAAAAAAATCAAATTGAATAGAAATATTAAATATAAATATAAAAATAATTTTTTAAAAAGGAAATATACAGTGTAATGAAAATATGGACAAGTTCTAAAAAAAAAGTTAAATATTAATATATAGATTAATTTCATTAATATGGACCAATTCTAAAATTTAAATATTTATATGATTCATGTCATTAATATTCTAAAAAATATAAATATTGATATGATTAATGTCCTTAATATCAATAAGTTCTAAAAAAAATTAAATATTAATATATAGATATTTCAATAATATATATGATTTATGTCGTTAATATCGACAAGTTATAAAAAAGTTAAATATTGAGTCGTTAATATCGACAAGTTCTAAAAAAATAGTTATATACTGATATGATTGATGTCGTTAATATCGACAAGTTCTATAAAAGTTAAATATTAATATATAGATATTTCAATAATATATATGATTGATTTCGTTAATATCAACAAGTTCTAAAAAAATAGTTATATACTAATATGATTGATGTCGTTAATATCGACAAGTTCTATAAAAGTTAAATATTAATATATAGATATTTCAATAATATATATGATTGATTTCGTTAATATCAATATATAGATATTTCAATAATATATATAAATATATATGATTGATGTTTGTAATATCGACAAGTTCAAAAAAATTTAAATATTGATATGATTAATATTATTAATATCGACATGTTTTAAAAAAGTTAAATATTGATATATATAGATATTTCAATTGATATTATTGATGTCATAACTTCAACAAGTTCTATATGAATTGTTCATATTGAATTGATACGAATATTAAAAGGTATGCAAATAATAATTAAATAAATATTTTAAAATTATTGATAATCTTACAAATATTTGTTTGATAAGGGAAAGATTCGAATTGATAAATATTTTAAAATTATTAATTAACTTACAAATATTTTTAAATTACAGTATTCTTTTAGTAAAATATATAATAATTTAATATTTTTTTACCTTATAAATAAACTTTTTATTTCAACTATATTAACGTTTTTTTTTCTTCATCTCTAGATTTTTTTTATAATATTTCTGTTAACTTAAAAAAAAATCTATAATCTTTCTGTTTTTTTTAAAATAAATTGAGATTTCCATTAAAAATAAAAAATAAAAGTATTACAAGCAGAAATTCAAGCGAAAATCTTTATCTACCGTATTTCTAATATCCTAGTATTGAAAATAAATGAATTCATATACATGTTTCATATTTTAGCAAATTACCATAATATATAGTATATATTATAAAATAATGTTAAACAACTATAGCATAAACTATAGTATATAGTATAAAATAAAACTATAGTATAAACTATACTATATACATATAGTATATAATATAAGTATAAACTATAGGATATAGAATAAAATAAAACTATAGTATAAACTATACTATATGTAATAAAGTATATAATATATAGTATATAATATAAAATAAAACTATAGTATAAACTATACTATATACATATAGTATATAGTATACAATATAAACTATAGTATATAGAATAAAATAAAATTATAGTATAAACTATACTATATGTAATAAAGTATATAATATACAGTATATAGTATATAATATGTAGTACATAATATAATATAATTAAAAAACTACAGTATAAACTATAATATATAGTATATATTATAAAATAATACTAAACAACTACAGATATTACAGTATAAACTATAGATTATAGTATATAATATATTTATATACTATTATATAGTATAAAGTATATAAAATATATTATATAGTATATAGTATTATAAAGTATATTATAGTATGTATATTTATATTTACAAATAGTATAAAGTATATAAAATATATTATATAGTATATAGTATTATTAAATTTTGAAAATAAATCGGAAATCGGAATTTCCGAAAATTGAATTTCGGAAATATTTCGGATCGGATTTCGGAATTTCCAAAAAATTCAAAACTAATTCCGATTTCCATCAGAAAATTTTCGAAAAAATAGAAATTTGTATTTTCGGATTAAAAATATTCGTTCCGAAATTGGAAAATTTCGAATCGGATTAGGCGGATATCGGAAATTTCCGTTCCAATCTCCACCCCTAATCAAGTCAAATCTTCTTCTTCATAATTCAAAAATATTTGTAAGTTAATCAATAATTTTAAAATATTTATCAACTCGAATCTTCACACATTAAACAAATATTTGTAAGATAATTAATAATTTAAAATATTTTTCAGGTCAAATCTTCTTCATCATCAAACAAATATTTGTACAATAATCAATAATTTTAAAATATTTATCAAGTCAAATTTTATATTTCCTCAAATAGACGTCTTAGTTTTTTTTTATGTAATTTATGACAATAAATTATGAATTAGTGGAGAAAATATTGTTTCATTAATGAGTGGAGAGAGAAATATTGTTTTGGTTTGAAATTTGAAAATTTGATTGTATATATTTTCATTAAGAATATAATTGTCATTTAACATACTATTTTAAATTTCAATTAATACTTTCTATTTTTCTACCTGGGCAGAATCTGCCCACATAGAATTACCGTTAAAATAAATGTTGTTTTGAGTGTTTTCTTTTTCAATCCCAAAAAAGTGTCTAGGATTTTAAGAAACAGTCATTTAATATTTTGCAAAAATTATTATTTACTATTCTCAAATTAAATGATATATAAAAGTAATCATTAAAAATTTACTCATAATCAATGTACATAAATATGGGAGGATGAATCTTTTATCACATTTTCTCAATCTGTGTTTTAAACGACATTTATTATGAAATATAGGACTTTTTAAATAAACCTAACAAGAAGTATTTTAATAAATATTTAATAATAATTTAAGAAATATTTGAATAGACAAGTAGTAATACTCCATCAAACAACAAATATTATTTCAACGAATAGTAAACACTCAAGAGCTTAGCCATCTTATAAAACACATGTTGGAAGATCTCATACACGAAATTTGGCATATTGAAGAGGGAAAACTATTGCTATAGTTTAAGTTTCTGAATGTTTATTATGAAATTTTGGGACCCACACGAAGCCAAACTGGGTTGAGATATGGCTTTGCACGCTACACTTTAATTTACTAAATAGAATGATTATAGCAATAGAGCATTAACTCATACTGTCCCCACTCATTAATATTACATACACTAATATTACCTCCTATTCAAATCAGAGTAGTTGCATGGCTCTATCATTATGTCCCATAAAGTTGTATCCCTAAAGTGCTAAAGAGTTTTCTTCCAACATTTTGCCCTAAATCCCATTACTCCCCTTTTCCTTTTCTCTTCTATTTGCTATTATTGTTGTTGGTGATGAGCCACACTATGAACTTGCCTTTTGCTTTTACCAACTTTTTAACATCTGACACTGGTTTTCTTCTCCCATCAGACATGGTGAAGTGAAAAGGCTCAAGATGTTTCAGATTATTGTTATGATTTTGTTTGTGTTTCGTTTCTTATTCGAACACTTTTCATATACATTGTGTGTAAATTCATGGCCTTTTGAGTCCCAAGTTACTCCAAATGGAACATAATTAACCATGTGACTGAATTTGTTGTGATGTAATAACGTGATTGTGAATGATAAGTGATGATGTCTCTCTATAGTCACTTAGACTATAAGCAACAAGCATTAATTAAGAGGGACAATGGCACTCAAGAACCTCCATTATAAGTCAATGGGGGCCTCACATACCATTATATTAAATTCTTCATATCTAAGTTTTAATAATGCTTATTCATTGAGATAGTATGGTGCCAACATGGTATCCAAAATATGTTTTCTCAACAAATTTTTGAGTGATTTTGATGGTTTTTGATTTTGAGTGATTTTGATGAATTTCAAATCCACAACTTTGAACATTGTGACAATGTGGTGCAATTGATCATAAATATGCTATTATATAGAATCAAATTTACTTTCCGGCATCTCGGAACTTCACCAGGCCCCGCGGAGTTCCGGTGAACAGAAATCCAGTAATGTAAGGAGCAAACTATATAGATATCAAAAGCAATGAAAGATTTCAAAAGAACAATTTTCTCTATATGTAACCGAAACTGGATTTCCTCTTCACCAGATCGCCCTGAGTATCGAAACTTTTAACCTAATCTTGCCATTGTAGAGTCATCATTCAAGTTCTTCTTGATTATATGCAGGGCACTTGATGAGTTCCAAAATCCTTATCACCTCTTCCATATCGGGCCGGTTTGACGGCACTTGAGAAGCACAAATTAACCCTAATTTGACGATTGGAATCGCCTCCTCAACTGGATACTCGCCTTTGAGCTTCTTATCAATGCATTCTTCTATTCTGCCTTCATCTAAAGCTTCCCTAACCATGTCACACAGTACAATCACATCGTCTTCCATGTATTCAACAGGTCTTTTCCCCGTCAGAACCTCGAGAATCAACACCCCAAATCCATAGACATCACATTTTTCAGTGATCTTCACAGTTTGGCATGCAAATTCAGGGGCCATGTACCCCAGTGCACTCTGAATCTTGCTGCTTAGGATGTATCGATCCAATGCTGGGAGTAGCCTAGCCAGACCAAAATCTCCCACCTTTGGATCCCCAGAAACATCGATCAGAACATTGGTTGATTTCATGTTATAGTGAATGACATTCGTCTGATGAAGATGGGCTAGCCCTTTCGCAGTTCCAAGAATTATCTTGAATCTCTGTGGCCATGTGAGGAAGCTATTGGACTCTCCATCATGGAGATGATTATGCAAGCTTCCATTAGAGATATACTCGTTTATGAGTAGCTGCAACGACGGAGTCCAATAGTACCCTTCAAGTAGCACCAGATTGTGATGTTTGATCTTGCCAAGTCTCTTGACTTCCCTCTCGAAATCCTCTTGATTTTTAACCAAGCTCGTGGTGTTCAGCTTCTTGATCGCAATCGATCTACCCCCTCGAAGCTCTGTCCTGTATACAGTCCCAAAACCACCGCGTCCCAGTTCACAATCCTTGTTTAGCAGAGCTTGAGCCCCAGTGACAAAATCGGCCTCACCAGAGAACATAACGAGCTTCCCATAGTTGGCTTCGGTGTCATGAGAAGGGCTAAAATCGTCACCTCCCGAGTACGTAAATGCAGCAGCAGATCGAGCCATGGATGTTCGAGCATGCATATTGAGAATGGAAACTGCGACCACACCAAGGGCAATAAAGACAGCTGCCCCTATGGCAATGAGGGACGATATACTAAGTACAATTCGTTTGTGACTAAGATTTGGGGATAAAGGGCCATGATTTGAGACGGATGAATTGGGATTTAGGACGAGAGGCTTGGGATGAACTGCAGGGCAGGATTGCTTGACAATAGAACCACATAGGGACGGATTACCAGCGACAGATGATTGTGGGATCGTGTTGAAGAAACCTCCAACGGGAAGTTCCCCCTCGAGATGATTAAACGAGACATTAAATGTACTAAGGTGGGAAAGATTTGTCAATTCTTTTGGTAGACTGCCTGATAAGTTGTTGAATGACAAGTCTACAAGCTCAAGGTTGGATAGGTTTGCAATGGCAATAGGGACAGAACCGGTAAGATTATTCTGAGACAAAACCCTACAAAACAATCACATACTAATCAACATCAAACAATATGATCATAAACAGCATAATATCTATGAGAAGAAGGCTTACAACGAGGTTAGAGACGAGCAGTTGCCAATGTCTAACGGAATGGATCCAGTTAAGTAATTGCTCTCCAATCTCAAATGCTGCAATGAAACTGCACGTCCAATCTCAGATGGGACGCTCCCAGTGAGCCGATTGTGGCTCACATCAAGAACACGAGTCAAGTTAAGTTCACCAACACTAGCTGGAATAGAACCAACGAGAGAATTGGAAGACAAATTCAGGGCCACCAACCTACTGAAACTCCCAATCTGCGATGGAATCTCGCCACTCAATGCATTGGATGACAAATCCAGGGCGTAAAGGGTCTGAAACGATTGAATCAACGGAGACGAAAAGGTGATGCTTCCACTGTATCTATTACCAGAAAGAGACACACTCTCCATTGCCAACCTAAAAACCCACAAAGGTATATTACCAGAGAGTGAATTTTGCCCAACATCAAGAACTTTAAGGTTCAGACAACCGGCAAAAGTCTCCGGCAAGCTTCCGACGAAGTGATTCTTGGACAAATTCACCTGTTTCAACGACTGTAAACTGCCAACACTGGTCGGAAATCGACCAGAAAAATTATTACCAGAAACATCCAAGAATTCCAAGCTCCTCATCTCCCCAATCCAATCAGGAAACTCTCCAGTCAACAAATTCCCACTCACATCAAGATATCTACACGAACTGAGTTTCCTCATTGATAGAGGAAGCTCGCCACTAAAATAATTTCCACCAAAATCAACAGACTTCAAAACCAGACAGTTCCCAATATTTTCCGGCAACCAACCACTAAAGCTGTTATTCCTTAAATTAACGACTTTCAAACCATACAAGCTCTCGATCCCTCTCGGAATCTCACCTTCTAATAGATTATCAGAAAAATCAAGAAATCGAAGCGAAGTCAGAGACCATAATCCCTGCAACAACTGACCTGAGAGATGATTGGAAGAAAAATTAAGCCTCTGCAAATTCGAGCATGAGCTAAGCGACTGTGGGATTGGGCCACTGAGATTGTTCTTGGCTAGAGAAATCGCTTTTAACGAACCACATTGTTGGAAAAGCTCTACGGGTATTGACCCGGAAAGATTGTTCTCACTCAAGTCGACGATTTCGAGGCTTGGAATTTGAGCAACGATTGGATTTACAGTGCCGGAAAAGTTGTTCCTTGATAATTGCAAGACTTTGAGGAACTGTAATCTTGTTAGGCTTCTTCCAATGTGGCCGGAGAGAGAGAAGCCGTCGAGGATTAGCTCCGAGACCCGGTTCGTATTCGGGTCGCATTTCACCCCGACCCAGTTGCAGGCGTAGTCGTCTTCATCGTTCCAAGAAGTGAGCCGTGATTCTGGGTCGCTCACGCCAGCTTTGAACACTATCAGGCCCAACACGTCGTCGTTGAACGCTGGGTCCAAAGCTTGAACGACGAGTAATGGAAACAGAAACAACGCCAGTAAATTCATTGCCAACAACATTTAAAAGTTGAAAAAGGGCTCACAGAGTTTCAAACAGAACATGCAGATGAAAGTTGAGAAGAAAAAACAGAGCTTGAATAAAATGGCCTCTTATGGCGGAAATGTGGGGGGGGAGGGGGGGGAAGAGAGAGAAAAGCCGGAAAACGAAGCAGGATTGTTGGCGTGTAGATGAAGAATCATGGAGATGAAGGGCGAGAAAGGTGAAATAAATACGAGTGTTGAAGAATCGGAGGAGGAGTGATGATGGAGGGCATTAAAGCGATGTCAGTGCGGTTGCAAGAGTGGCTTCAATACTCATGAAGGTAGAGAGAGAAAGTGAGGGGGGAGAGAGAGAGAAGTAACCTTTTGCTTTTCTGGACTGCTATCTATCAGTCTTGGAAGTCTCTCACCTGCAGCTCTATTTAATTCTTCCATCTTTAATCATATGCTCATACACTACACTACCTTCATGTCTCCTTCATCTACTACTATCAACTATAAATCTTTGCAAGCAAAATAATCATGTCAAAAAACTATAAATCTTTGAATTATTAATGAAGGCTTACAAGTTTGATAACATCCAAATGTTGCAAATTATTAAAGCATTAGCGTTTAAGTATTAAAAGCACGTTGAAATTTATCACGATAACATAACAAAATCGTAAATTAATTTTGCAACTTAATATTTTTTGATAATTTTCAATCTTTTTAGGATTTGCATGAAACATGTAACTGAATTTGAGTTTATTTGGAAGGATAGCCAAGAACAAGCAGTTTTCTCCCAATATTTTCCGACCATTTTAGTTTGGTTTTGATTACAAATATACATGATTACATTAAAATTCAATTAGTGCACATAATTGAAGTGGGAAAGTAATAATTGAAATAGAAATAAGTAGGAAAGTGTAACGGTGAAAATAGAGTGGTTGGTGTGGCGATTTTATTACACATAGGGTTTGGTCCAATTTGGATATTTGTTGCTTAATTAGTTGAATCAGTTGAGGTCAAACTGGAAGACTAGGCACCCCCAATCTTACGTGGCATCACTTGACCAGATTTTTTACACACTTCCCAAAAAAGTCTACCATAACACTTGTTTTACATTTCAATTTTTTTTTTTTTTTTTTTTATTCTTCAAACACATTTCAAAATTTTCAGAATATGAAGAAGCATTAATATATACTCGCCATCATTATCCTCTGTCTGCCTCTTTATCTCCTTTTACCAAAAACGGGACTTCATTTTGAAGTTTGCTTACACTTTTTTCATCATCTTTTCTTCACATTAATGAAATGTTTGTTTTCTTTCTCAATTTGTTATTATGTGAATACTTTTAATTAATAAATCTAAGATTTGAGGCATCTAACACTCTCATATCATTAGATCATTAATCTTTTTATTTTTATCTTTATATTATTATTATTATGTAAACGATATTCTCTATAAATGATCTTACAATTTTATGAACATCTATAATTTTTTAACTAAATTATTCATCAAAATTGAAATATGCAAACTCCAAACTCAACCTTGATCATTCAAACTATATTTTAATACTATTTGAAGATTATATGTTCTCATAGTACAATCCTACTAACATACTCATCATGTCTCTACTGTTAATATATCAAATATTTAATATATTTATTAATTTCACATTTCATGATTTTAAAAAATAAAATCATTACAAATCATCGATGAATATATTGAGAAATATCCACTTAACATTTTTGTCTCACACAAACTCTTACATAAATGCTATTTGATCTACCTATACATATAACAACATTTGATACTTGTTCATTTAAACACATATCCTTCGATGTGTTTAGTTAGCTGTTAGTCTAGATCTAATCTTAAAATCCACTATATTATATTAAAAAAAATCAACAAAATCAAGACGTGGAATAGACTACATTATTTTTTGACATAATGGAATGAAACAAGGAATTCATAATGCAATAAACAACCATAAACTATACTAATCCAGCATGGCTATAATTAATGCAGATTAACGTGGCTTCGACAAGTTCATTAATTTCAAACAAATAAATAAATGGAGTCAAGATTTATTAAAAAATAAAATGTTAAGACGTAGTAATGGAGAGTAATGGTGGATCATGGATGGTGGAAAGATCTTAGTAAAGAGTAAATCCAAAGGCATTAGTTTGTCATATCGAAGAACACAAGGGAATAAAGGCTGAGCATTTGGTCAAATCCAACTTGCCACCTGCGATATTGCTCTGCTCTATGTTTTCTATTTTAATAATTATGATTTATTTGAAAAATTGGCTGTTTTTAGTTTTTAGAGACACAAAATGACAATTTCCTCCCTCGTTTTTCATAACTGCTTTAATGACTAAATATTTTAGCTTTACTACTATATATAATGTTTCATCTTGGTATGAGACAATATGATTTTTTTTTTCCCAAATGCAATGGTGTGAACTTAGACAACCATATTTAGTCTAATTACGAATATTCCACTTTTTCTTGCAACTCTACATCGAATCACCTTCTCAAAAATATTTCTTCATTTATGATACAAGATAGTACAATGGTAGAAAACTAGAGTTTTTCATACATGAGAGGAAATCAATATAGTTCAAAATGAAATATTTAAAAGTATAATTACATCCCAAGAAAATCGTATTTAATAGTCAAATTATACACGAAAAAAATATATATATTATATTAATTAAAAAAAAGGGTCAACTAAATTTTCTAACTTCAAAAAATATTTTTAATCCAACTTCAAAAGTTATGTCCATTACAATTTCCATCGTAACTCCCCTATACTCGATCCTCAGTTGTCAAAAATGCGTCTTCAAGTTGATCAGTTCGGTTCGACTTTGCTCACCTCTAGCCTAGAGGTACTGATCCTTAAAAATTTGTAAAAAATTTAAGGTATTTTCGTAATTTTATATTTTATTAAAAAAATTGTGTACTCAATGTTTTGTTTTTTCTCTAGAGGCTGTTCTTTATTTTTCTCTCATAATCAACCAAAAATCTAGCCTCATCTTTTGCATTCTTCCTTTCTTCTCTCTTCAGTTCTTCTTCATCTAACTAGTTACAAAATTATGCTCTTAATTTAATTTTTATTTTTTAAATTAGTTGGGTTCCTCCTAAATGTAAGTCATGGATCCGTCATTGTTCATTAATATACACAAGAATATATATATATATATATATATATATATATATATATATATATATATGTGAAATATTAGGTAAACAAATTTCGATTTTGTATCCACATAATAAGAAATAAAGCTCAGATTTCAAGGGAATGGAATCAAAGCAGCAGTTTGTGCAAGTTAAGTCCAAGTACCATTTGGACAGCGCGCCATTCACGCCACTCAGCTGCTATTTAAGACAAAATTAAACAATTAATTCCAATTTTATTTATATTTCGATGAAGAAAATATAAGTGTACTATTTGGTCTAAAGTCAAACGTCAATCAAATGAGGCCATGAATTTCACACTGATTTAAGCAGAAATCCAGAGCCAAATTACTAAAATACCCATTTTGTGACAAAAAGATTCATTTATATTTTTAATTTAATACTTGAAAAGGAGAAAATTGTCTCCTCCATCTCCTTTCACTGTAGATATTTTTGGTTTTTACCCGTTTCTCTTTTGTCAACTGAGGCAATCCAAGCCTTTGTCCCCCTCCCAACATCTTTTTTTTTTATATTATATTTTTTTTAAATTTATAAGTAAAGTCCAAGTTTTCATTATAAGAAATAGCATCACGCTCACTCATGGTTTGAAATATTAAAATGGTTGTATTTTATGATATTTGTCCTAAATTAAGAGTAAATATTAAAAGATTAAATATAACAAGTTACAATTTGATGTGGAACGGTTCGAGTTTCAGTTGACAAATTAGAAACTGAATAAAATTCGATTCGGTTCAATTTAAAAAAAAAATCAGGTAATCGAATCCAAACTTTAGTCTTATTTAAGATTTTTTTTAATATGTTTTCTTGTTTGCTTTATTCTTATTCTTATTTAGGATTCTTTGTTTTATATATATTTTTCTTGTTTGTATATTATGTAAAATGTTTAATTTTGTTTAATAAATAATTTCATGTTTTAATTATTTTTTGTTCAAACATAATTTTTTTAATTAATAAAATGCTCAAACTTGAACATCCATATTAGCAAAACCCAAAATCGAGAACTGAATTGAATTGAATTTTTTTGGTTCAGTTCGATTGAGAATGTACGTTCAACTCAATTTGGTTCGATTATAAAAATTAAAAGAATCTGATTGTTAATTTTAATCGATTCGGTTCGCTATTATATATTTTTCTTGTTTGCTTTATTCTTATTAGGATTTTTCAGTTTATATATATCTTTCCTTGTTTGTCTATTAAAGTGTTTGGTTTTGTTACAAATAATTCCAAGTTTTAATTCATTTTTTCTTCAAACATAATTTTTTGATCACAAAAACGTTTGTACCTCAGAATTACGGATCTTATCTTCCCCAATCCGACCCAATGCGTGGGCCACCTTTATGCGCAACCGCATCTTTCCATGCGCGGTCACACCGCACACCACTTAATTCTATATATAATTCATCCAACGAAGGTATCAATTGTATATTCTTATGTTATTAGTTGTTTAAAATGTATTAACTGTTCATTCAGTGAAGATATTAATTGTATACTCTTAAGGTATTACGTGCACATTCAGTGGAGATAAGGAAATATTAGTTGCATATTTATAAGGTATTACGTGTCCATTCAATGAAACAATATTAGTTGGTAATTCTTAATATATCAATTGTATACTTTTAAGGTATCAGTATATATTGTAGAGTGTAATCTTAACATATTAAAATCTCAAATACATGATTTTCATCATCTTCTTTTTCAAATTTTCTACAAATCATCTTCTTCAAATATTCTGCAAATAATCTTATAGAACTCAATTTATACTATACTTTCAAAGTAAAAAAAAACGGATTTTCATATATAATCAACACCACACTCATTTTTAAAGAACTCAATCTTCATGTGAAATAAAAAAAAATCATATTTTACTTGTTCAACAATGAAATTCAACATCACCTTAACACCAATATGATGATTATCAAATCGTGCAAAGAAGAAATGTAAGATTAGTGACCCAGAATCGATCTCCAACCAATGCAGCTTGAAAATATGAAGAATTTCAGAAAATGGGCATACGACAACAGTTTTACAGTAATAGACAACGCTTTTCTGGAAATGAATACAATGAAGAAGATGAACACGAATTTACGTGGTTCGATCAATTAGATTGATCTACATCCACGGGAAAACAAAGCGAACAACTTTATTTCAGAATCGAATTCACAATATACAAGAATTTAACAAGAAAACCTCACGCCTAGTCTCTGAACCCTAGAAATTTTGGGGCTTTCTAATTCTCTCAGTATTATGATATCAAACTAAGATCGATTATGCGCCTAAGTATATATAGCATTTCCCCTCAACCAATTTTGCCTAACGACTACCAGAAATCCACAACATTAGCCGGGAAGAATCGCGTGTACTGTAGCAATCCCTAATTTGTAACTAATTCCAGTTTCCAGATTCTAACTATCGGCCCAGGTTCGTTGCTTCCGGTTTGAGGCGTTCCAGCCCGGTTCTTACCAAGTTGATCCCGGTTCCTTCAAGAGCATGATTTTCTTAGTCAATTACAGTTTACAAATCTCCACTTTGACTCTTAAAATCACCTGCAGAAACATTATATCTAGCACATAAAATAATACAAACACAAGAAATACATGCAATGGAAAGGATACTTTTCAGCCTCTAAAATTCACCAGCCTTGCACCCTAATCAAGTTCATGCAATGCTTAAACTTTCCATATGGCAAAGCCCTGGTGAACATATCTGCTGCATTATCTTCTGTGCCTATTTTGACAGCTGCAACTTTGCCTTTCTCCACCATGTCTCTAACAAAATGGAGCTTGACATCAATATGCTTAGATCTCTCATGGAAAACCTGATGCTTCACTAAGTGCAGAGCACTTTGATTGTCATAGAAAATGTCTATTTTTCTCTGAACTAATCCCATTTCTCCAAGCATTCCTTTCAGCCAAGTAGACTCTTTCATTGCTTCTGTCATGGCAATGTATTCTGCCTCAGTAGTTGACAATGCTACCACTGATTGTTGGATTGATTTCCAACTTATAGCTGTCCCAAACATGGTGAACACATATCCGGTTAGGGACTTCATTGTATCATGATTTCCAGCAAAATCAGAATCAACAAACCCTTGTAACATGTCTGATTTCTCTCCTTGTTTCCTGAACAGCAAGCCAATATCCTTTGAGCCATTTATGTACCTAAGTATCCACTTAAGTGCCTCCCAATGAGCTCTCCCCGGATCTGCCATGTATCTTCTCACAACACTCATGGAGTGTGCCAAATCAGGTCTGCTACAGACCATTGTGTACATGAGGCTGCCAACTGAACTTGCATATGGTATACCTTGCATGTACCTCTTTTCTTCACCTGTTGTGGGCTTCTGATTTGCTGAAAGTCTGAAGTGCTGTCCAAGGGGTGTTTTTGTAGACTTGGACTGATGCATATTATACCTTTTTAGTACCTTAATCAGGTAATCAGTCTGATGCAAGAACAGCTTCCCAGCACTTCTATCTCTTTTGATGTCCATTCCTAGGATCCTTCTTGCTTCCCCAAGATCTTTCATTTCATATTGCAGCTTCAGTTTCTGCTTGAGGGACTCTATTCTTTTGCTGCATTTACTTGCAATTAACATGTCATCCACATACAATAATAGATAAATGAAGACCACACCTTCCTCTTTTTCTAGATAAACACAGCTATCATATTTGCATTTACTTAAACCAATACTCAGCATATAGTTATTGAAATGCATGTACCACTGCCTAGGGTTTTGTTTCAAGCCATAAAGGGATCTTTGTAATAAGCATACCTTACCCTCATTACCTGGTTTGATGAACCCTTCCGGCTGTTGCATGTATAAGGTTTCATCTAGATTTCCATGTAGAAAGGCTGTCTTTACGTCCATTTGTTGTAGCTCCATGTTGAAGTGTGTGACTAGTGCAAGAAGAATCCTTATTGAGGTGTGTTTCACAACTGGAGAGAAGACTTCATTGAAGTCAATGCCTTCTCTCTGTGTAAATCCCTTTGCCACTAACCGTGCTTTGAATCTTACTTTCTCAGTTTGATGCACCTCTAATTTCCTTTTAAAGATCCACTTGCTACCAATTATTTTCTGATTCTTAGGCTTATCAACTAGAATCCAAGTCTTGTTCTTTTCAAGTGACTTAAGCTCTTCATCCATGGCTGCCATCCAGTGAGTCCTATCCTTTGACTTTATTCCAGCTTTGAAATTTTCAGGTTCCTCATACTCCACATCTTGTGCCACAGCAAGAGCATAAGATACCAGGTCAACATGTCCAAACCGATTTGGTGGTTTGATTCTTCTCTTTTCCCTATCTCTTGCTAGCTGATAATTATTCAAGTTTGGATGCTCCCCATCTGCTACTTCTTCTTCTTCAAATGAAAATGCCTGCAACATCTGATCTTCTCCTGGAGTTTCTTCCATATCACTTTCAGAATCTTCTTGAATATGCTGTTGTGATGGCTCCACCTCATCTTGTAACTTGTTATTTTCTGCAAAATTCTCCACCTCAGGTTGATGATTACTATCTTCTTGCTGGTTTCCTGTGGCTTCAACTGATGTGTTACTCTTGTATCCCATCTCTGATTCTTTGAAAACCACATCTCTACTAACAAAGCATTTCTGATAACCTGCTTCTAGACACCAAAGCTTATATCCTTTTACACCTGATGGATAACCTATAAAGATGCACTTTAATGCTCTTGCATCTAACTTATCTTGTCTTATGTGTGCAAAGGCTTTGCAGCTAAAGACCTTTAGATGATTGTAGCTAGGAGCCTTTCCAAACCACAGCTGATCAGGAACCTTGAAACCTATGGCTGAGGAGGGTGATTTGTTAATGAGGTATGCAGCTGTATTGACTGCTTCACCCCAAAAACTTTTGGGTAACTTTGCATCAAGTAACATGCACCTTACTCTTTCTAATAAAGTCATGTTCATTCTCTCTGCAATGCCATTCTGTTGAGGGTTTGCTGCAACAGTCCTATGCCTGGTTATACCTCTATTTGTGCAGAAAGTTTGAAACTCTTCTGAAAGATATTCAAGTCCATTATCAGTCCTCAGATGCTTCACCTTTCTTCCAGTCTTATTCTCCTCTAAAATCACCCATTGCTTGAACATGTTGAAGGCCTCACTCTTTTGTTTAAGAACAAATACCCACACCTTTCTTGAGTAGTCATCAATTAGGGTCATAAAATATCTTCCACCTCCATGTGTAGCAGTCCTTGAAGGTCCTCATATGTCTGAATGTATATAATCCATGCAAGCAGTGGTGGTGTGAAGACCTTTACCAAAACTTTGCTTCTTGGACTTTCCCAATATACACTGATCACATGTCTCTAGCCTTGAGAATGAATGATCACCAAGGAGTTTCTGTTTTGCCAATTCTTGCAGACCTTTTTCACCTAGATGTGCTAGCCTCTTATGTCATAAATCAGTTTCAGATTGACTCATCACAGCAGATGCTTCAGCTATTACTGTCTTGCCTTCAAGAATATACAAACCATTTTATTTCTTTCCTTTGAGCACAACCTTACCATTTTTTGTAATGTTGATTCCCCCTTGCTCAGTATTGAATTCAAGGCCTGCAGTAGTTAGTGTACCTAAAGAAATTAAATTCCTTTTCAGATTTGGGATATACCTGACATTGGTTAGGAACTTGATCTTCTCATCATGTGTTTTGATCTTGATGGTTCCTCTTCCTTTCACTTTGCAGGTTTGATTGTTCCCAAGCAACACCATGCCTTCATCTGCTAGGTCTAGGTCTTGAAACCAATCTTTCACCGGGCATATATAGAAAGAACACCCGATGTCAAGAACCCATTCACTCCCTGATTCTTCTCCAGTTATGCACAGCATAGAGGCACTATCATAACCAGCTTCAGCCACAGCAGCTTCTTGTTTATTGTTCTTGTGCTGATTTCTCTTAGGGCAATTTCTTTTGAAGTGTCCTACTTTATGACAGTGAAAACACTTCTTGTTAGCCACATCATCCTCAAATTTATTTTCTTGATTTGTTGGTTTATCAACCTTCTTCTTTGGTGGTTGAGGCTTCTTCTTGAAACCTTTGTTCTTGACTGCTAAGCCCTCACCAAAAACCTGGGACTTGGCATCAGTATTGCTCTGAAGTACTTTTGTCTTTATGGCCATCAAGACTTCATCCAAGGTTAGAGAAGTGTGTCTTCCATAGATGATTGCATCCTTAAAGGCATCAAGTGACTTGGGCAGGGAATTAAGAAGCATCAGTGTCTTATCCTCATCATTCACCTTCTCATCAATATTCTCTAAGTCATCTATTATCTTGATGAACTCATCCAACTTTTCAGCAACTTTCTTTTCATCTTGTATCCGGAAGTTCAACAATTTTTGCTTCAAGAATAACCTGTTGGCAAGAGACTTGGTGAAATAAAGTGAGTCCAACTTCTTCCATATCTTGGCTGCAGAATCTTCCTTGCAAACTTCACGAAGAGCCTTCTCTCCTAGGCAAAGAATTATCATACTTATTGTCTTCTTGCAGACCTCCACATGCTTGGCCACTTCTGCAGATGATGAAGTACTCAAATCTTGATCCAACAACGCCCCTTCCAAGTTATTTTGAACCAGCAATGCCTCCATATGTACCTTCCATAGGTTGTAATCCCCTTTACCCGTAAACTTCGACACATCAAGTTTCAGACTCATGGCTGCCAAGATCGGTTCCCACAGACGGTGCCAATTGTAAGATTAGTGACCCAGAATCGATCTCCAACCAATGCAGCTTGAAAATATGAAGAATTTCAGAAAACGGGCATACGACAACAGTTTTACAGTAATAGACAACGCTTTTCTGGAAATGAATACAATGAAGAAGATGAACACGAATTTTACGTGGTTCGATCAATTAGATTGATCTACATCCACGGGAAAACAAAGCGAACAACTTTATTTCAGAATCGAATTCACAATATACAAGAATTTAACAATAAAACCTCACGCCTAATCTCTGAACCCTAGAAATTTTGGGGCTTTCTAATTCTCTCAGTATTATGATATCAAACTAAGATCGATTATGCGCCTAAGTATATATAGCATTTCCCCTCAACCAATTTTGCCTAACGACTACCAGAAATCCACAACATTAGCCGGGAAGAATCGCGTGTACTGTAGCAATCCCTAATTTGTAACTAATTCCAGTTTCCAGATTCTAACTGTCGGCCCAAGTTCGTTGCTTTCGGTTTGAGGCGTTCAAGCCCGGTTCTTGCCAAGTTAATCCCGGTTCCTTCAAGAGCATGATTTTCTTAGTCAATTACAGTTTACAAGAAAAGAAGAGAAAAAAAAGAGAAGAAAAAAAACAAAGAATGGAAAAGGAAAGAAAAAAAAAAGAGTGAAGAAGGAAAACGCTGCGCTGATGAAGATTTAGGGAATATTATATATATATATATATATATATTTATTACTATATAAAAGTATGGATGTTTCTTATAAATAATGAATTGTCGAATACATTCCTATCAAATTTTATTATTTAAGGTTATAATAGTAATTTAGGATTTTCTTACTTAAATAATTTTATATTAAAATTCTAACTAATTCAAAATCTCATAAAATCTCATTATAATTAGAACTTTAATATAAAAGTGTTATATATAAGGTATTTGTATAATTTCTTTCCATAATTTGAATTGATCTCTACATGCAATGTATTTGATCTAAAACTTGTATATATTTATATATATATATATATAGAGAGAGAGAGAGAGAGATTTTGGGTCAGACAAATCGGGTTGAGGACGGATCTAGAATCCGTGCCCTAGAAGTACATAAGTGATTATCTTTTTTAATTAATGAAATGCCCAAACTTGAACACCCCAACTAGCAAACTCCAAAATCAAAAGCGAACCAATTTTTTTTGATTCGGTTCAATTAAAAATATAAGTTCGATTCGATTTGATTGATAAAATTTAAAAAAAAATTGATTTTCGATTTTGAAGTGAAATTGGTAACTTTTAGTCTTAAAAAAGTTATGTTTCTCTATCATATAAGTTTTTAAGTTATTTTGTTGAAACGAATGAAGGTACATTTATTAAATTATCAATTCTTCATTTATATCTTTTTATCTATTTGTTGATCTAACTTTCTTAATGTCGTTTAAATCTAAAGTATTTTTGTCATGATAACATAATTTAACTTATCAATTACTCCTACTAATTAACATTAGCTTTGAAATATAACTTGTTAATTTATACAAATAATGTTGTTTTAGGATTGATGAGATAATTTTCTAAAACTCAAATGTTCGGTTTCAGCTGGATAGCTGTGAAGCAACTGTCTTTTATGATATTAAAAAAAATAATAATAATAAGTGAATAAGTGAATAACTATCTTAGTAAAAATATATATTAATATATTTTCTTTTCCAAAATAAATTTATTAAATTAATCTAATTAAGTTAATATATTTAGAATTATATAATTATAATTATTTGAGGAAGATACCTATTTATGTTTAATTTTAAATTAAAAAATAAACATATTTAATTAATATTATTCATATAGTGTATGTGAATGCTGTAATGACAAACAACCAAAACAGACACTAGAATCCATAGGCCCGTCTCTAAACTTGGAAAGGCCTAGCTGCGTAGTGGGCTCAAAGGTAAATAAAACAATACTAGTAGACCAAAAGCTTTAATTTAAAGATAGCCCAGTCCAAAACCAATCCCAAAAGTCCAAGTCCAGGCCCAAATGAATAAATCTGTAACTCAATTTACTCAGACAGCAGAATACCACTTAATTAATTAAGGGGTGTATTGCTTGTGAAGTCTGTAGAATTTTTTTTACCTTTCGAAATTTGGGGTATTCAATTCGAATTTTCAAAAGTCTTTAAAAATTGTGAGGTATTTAATACGAATTATTTAAAAAGTTTTAAAAATTCTTTAAGTATTCAACAGTCTATGGATTTTAATACTTTATGAATTTTCTTTGATTCTCTTTAAAAAATATAAATAGATTTCACTCTTCAAAATCTCTTCTAACAACCAGAGATTTCTACGTATTTTCTCAGAAAACTCTGATGACGAAAGGTCAGAAGAAAAAAACTTTTTTTGTTCTTCTAACAAAGGTACTACACAAATCTTTTACTGTTCTTTGTTTTGAATTTCCAGTCGAATATAAAGAAGATCAAGATTCACCACATCTCAACATGAAAGAGGAAAATTTGGAATTGCTCTCTCAAAACCAACTACAACAAAGAACGGAAGCTAATGCATGGAGTATTGCTAATGTTATGTGGGAAATGAGGCCGAGGTATAACGGTGATGGAAATGAAGATGAGAATAATAATGATGAATAATAATATTTTTTTTTGAAATTAATGTATTTTTGGTATTTTTTCCAAATAATTTGAATAACTTTTTTTATATATGAGTGTATTCCATATACATTTGCATCAATAGTTTCAACGCCAGAGTTTATGGAAATCCATGTAAATGAATAAAAAAAGTATATTCCACACTCATGTCAAATTTATGAAAATCCACGTAAATCAATAAAAAAAGTCAGCCAAACTCTACATGAAGTTTATGAATTTTTTAAATCCATAAATTTTTTAAAGTTTAAAAAAATCCAATAGAATCCCAATTAAATACACTCCTCCAAATAAATTGAAAACAAAGTTAGATTCTTTTCTTTGGATTTGATTAGGGAGAATGCATTTTAAGGGTTTTTGCATCTATGCCTTGCTTGCCTTGCCTTTTTGTTTATGCTCATTTCTATACCAAGATTGTCTAATCTCTTACATCTTTCATTATTAATTTATTAAATTTAAATATCACACTTATTATTTAAAGTATAAAATACATCATGAATTTAGAACATGTGTGAAAGAGATCGTCAATGTAACATTCATCGAACTTTTAAAAAAAAAAATATTGATCAAACTGTAAATAGAAAAGTAAATTATTTAAGTGATAAAATACTTTTTACGAATTTATGCTTGAGAAGAGCTCGTTGGGGTCGATTGCCAAGCTTGAGAATTATATTGAATGGAACTCAAGCTAGATAAAATTAGATTAATTAAATTGTAAACTTGCTCGCTAATATACATCATGAGCACGTTGGTAACTCGAATTGAATGATTTATATACAAATAAACAAATAAATAAATGGAGGTTGAGTGGGGTCCATTCTCCCAACCTTGGACTCACGTGTCACTCCAGTTTTCTTTGTACAGATTTTCGAATATTGGCAATAGGAAGGTGTCTGCTTGGCGCATTGCACCCCCGGCGCACTTTAAGACCTTGCAATTTGCTCGCTCAGCTGCTTCATACAATTTCACCCCAAGTCCCTCTTTCTCTCTCTAATTGTCACCTACCTCATACATACACGAAGCTATTTTCAAAATGAGCGTCAGATTGGATTCAATCTCATCACGAAACCCTACTCCTTGCTTGAATAGAGCTGCTTCTTCTATGGCACTGTGTCGCGCGCCGCAGGCCGCTCTAGGGTTTGAGCCGTTGTTCAGAGCTAAAATCCGCGGGAAGTTATCAGCTTCTGCCCTTCCCAGGGTGCTTGGCGTTAATTTACGGCGGACAAGTGTGCGGAATCGTACCGTTTTCTCGTTTGCCGCATCTCACGAGGAATCGGTGAGCTTACGCTGAATTTTTTTTTTTTTTTTCATTTTCTGCGACTGTATTTCGTTCGCGTAATTGCTTTTCCCCTTCCTTTTGTTTTAAGCAGAATTTAATTTTGTGCATTGTACGGAGGATAGGGGTTTGGGTTAAGTAACATTTACAGTTAGTTTTTACTAAATTTTAAGGAGTTCTAGCAAGGAATGCCTTGATTATTGCGATTGATTACAGTATGTTGACTGGTTTAATCCTGCACCATGTTATATTCGGTATGTGAAAAATGAGATGATAAAATGAACAAAATATTACTGTGATGATTTGTTTTTCAGAAGGGTTCAGATATTGGCATAGAGAAGGAAAAAGAGGATCTGAAAGTGGGAGCTCAAGATTCACAAGAAGCATGGCAGCAGGCACTTGCTTCTTTTAAAGAACAGGCCTTAAAAATGCAGAGCATATCAAAAGAAGCTTATGAGACGTACTCTGAAAAGGCTCTCGTCGTTCTAAAAGAAACTTCTGAAAAGTTAAAAATTCAAGCAGACAAGGCAACTCAGGATTTGATTGTTATTGCAAAAGAAACTGCTGAAGAAAGTAAGGAATACTTTGCCACAGCTGCAGAGAATTCCCCTGAACCAGTGAAGGACATTGTTGAGACATTTACTTCCTCAACTGACGAGTTCAATGATGTGTCTAAATTACGGGACTTTTATGTTGGAATACCTTATGGTATGAATATGGGTGCACGATTGCTTGCATTTATTGGTATATGTGGCAATTAAGCTTTACTTGAGATAATTATAGCCCAAGTTTTTTCCTTTTTTTTAGGTGCTCTTCTTTCAGTTAGCGGGTTTCTTACGTTTATGCTTACTGGAAGTATTCCTGCTATCAGATTTGGTATTGTACTTGGTGGTACTCTTTTGGCCTTGAGTGTATCAAGTTTGAGATCATGGAAGAAGGGGGAGTCATCATCTTTGGTCTTGAAAGGACAGACAGGTTATTGTTTTACCGTAATTTATCAAGTTATACCATTCCCTATATGGCTATGGCATGAAAATATCATGACAGGATATGTCATAGTTCAAGTATTAAGCATATTATTTCTGGCAAAATTTGTGTACATATTTTAGGTATCTTTGCACAGTCGATTAAGTTATGACATGAGATGTTTGCTATAAAACTTATCATGAGACTTCAGTTCTAATTTGAGAATGTGCAGTGCAGTGGGTTATTTGTGATTAAGTGCTTGCATTGTTTGTTATTGAAATGTATGATTATCCATGAAGGGTTGTGGAAACATAGATCTGATCCATATCCGACAAGCAACCATGACTCAGTAATATGATTTCTATCTGAACTATTGCTACATCCTGACCAAGTAGGTAGCTGTGAACTATTAAATTTTTTTGCAATACACTTAAGACATCAACTCAGATATCTGAGAAGGTCTGTTTGTTTCTTTGTCCTATGATCTACCCTTTACAACTTCCGCATAAAGAACATGAGGCTATTTAGTTTGTCTTTGAATATGTTGCTGAATTAAATTCTCAACTTTTCTATTAACATAAACGATATCGGACTTGTACTGTGGTCTGCCATTGCTAGTCGAAGTGCACTGATTTAGATTTTCTAAGATGGTTCTGCAAGTTGTACCTTTTATTTATTACCTTGACTTGCCTTCTTATTTTGGGATTTTCTGGTTGTCTCTGCAGGAATTGCTACCATCTTGTTTCTTAGAGAACTGCGTTTATTGTCTATGGTAAAATCTGTTATACCTAAATTCTGAAATGATGCTAGGTTGCAAGTGATGCATGCACTCTTGTAGTTCTGACTCTTTTCTCTTTTGTGTTTATTTGCAGAGACCGTTTATTGCCAGTTTTGTTACAACCCTTGTCAGGTCTAATCTCTCTTGTCATAGCTACATTTAATAAGCTTTCTTTTTTCTGTCATTCTGCTTTCTTCTCTAATAACTGCATCCATTGCTCTCCGATGTATATATGTCTGCCCCTTTTCCAAAATAAAGTACCAATTCACCAGAGTTAGTGGAGGTACTTAGTGTTTCTTATACGTCCAACAAACAGAAGGATCATAGTCAAGTATAGAATAAACCTACGAAGAAATGACTTTTACAAGTAATTACAATTTGAATTTTACATGCATCAAGCCCTGTTTCTTACTCTAAACGAAGGTTGTATTGTGCAGTGGTGGAGTACTTGCATTCTATCTCTACAGGATCATCAAAGATAGAGAGCAATTGGGAGGATCCAATTTGAAAGCTGAGCCGGAAACTTAATCCTCATGATTATGTAAGTTGGGATCGTATATATACATATACCATCATTCTTTGTCATGCGAAATATAGTTCTGTTTACATTCAGTCTTCATTTTCAGGTATCCCATAAAGAGTGCCATCAATATATGATTTGTCAAGATTTCTGATGCTCTGTAGTAGTAATCGAGATTCGCAATCAACAGAAGTAATCGTTTGAAGATGTTACCTGTTTTGCTGATAATAGGCCATAGTCGCTTTATCACAATAAGATTTCCCTCCTTTGTGGGTTCTCATTTAAATCGAATTGCTAGAGTTGGTTTCTTCTGAAATCTACTTTTACAATGGCTTTCTCTGATTTTTCTTTTAGGCATCAACTGTGTAATTTGTCTACTGAATAACACTTGGAATTGTTGTTACCACTCATGTATAGTTGCTTGTATACATACGTTCCATTTCTTTAGGCTTAACTCACATACTTTATACATGTGCATATACACAAATAATTAATTATTAGTAAAATACTCTAGATTTAATAAAGCTTGCAAGCCTAATTTCACACCCTTATTTTAAAGATGCAAGCATCAGCTTCCCATCTTTCCACATGTGACCATCAGTGGAGAAAATATCAAAGAGAAATCCATGAAAATCTCCCAAATCAATGGAAGTTTATATCCAGACTCTAAAATGTACACGTTTTAACTACATTGCCTTGTAAATACAACCGTAAAGTTATAAAAGCAGCAAACATCACTCGAACCAATAAATCGCTGGTGACGCTGTGTACATAATATTCCCACTTCCTTTGCTATTTTACAATATGACCATCCTTAAGCATTCCCTTGAGCCATGTGAACGGGTACCTCCCCTTGATTGTCCAAGGGCATGTACTGTGCCATGATTGCCCGTATCTCCGAGTCCATGTATCTCTGCATAAAAATTCAATGTTAATGATTGTTGGAGAAGGTGAAAGTACCAAGTGAAAATAACACTAATAAAACTGGCACCCGACAAAGGTTGCACCATGATGGTTATCACATTCTTTGGTTATTTAACCTTATTTGAACCTTGTGGCTCAAAATTGTATGAAGATAGATCTAAACAGGAAAGAAATGATCAATGAAGACTTGTGTAAAAAGTAAAAACATGTGACGAGGCTTACCCGAATCCTGTACTTGTACAGAGCATACCCTGCAACTCCTGCCACAGCCAAGCTCAGAACAATCACCCACACAAAGCTCCAGCTATATCCCGAATTTGCATTACTACCTGCATTGCATAGGCCAGTAAATTATTAGGATGAGGGTAAAGAATAAAGAGATCCAGTATCAGTACTATGTTGTTTCAAGACATGCAACACAAATAGCGATAAATTAATTGAGCCCATGAAGTACAGTCATCAAAATTGGTATTTTACTCTTTGCATCAGGAATGGGAGCATGCATGAAACATAATAAAAAAGATTGCGAAATTAGATCATAAATACAAGGGTCAAATAATCAAGAGTTTCAAAGCATGAAATATATAGGTCAAATCTCAATACGTGGGTCTGTACCGTCTACAATGATAATATCTTCCATTAACAAGTATATAAATTGGAGAAAGTGCTTACAGTTCTTAACGACCGAGGATTTAAAGCAATTATATTGTTATATCATATTTTAGCAGATTATCTGAAGTTCTTTCTCTACTTACTTATACATGTGTCATGCTCGTGTATGTACAGTAAGTTGCCACTGCAGCTGCATTCATAACTTCCCCAGGTATTCTTACACTTGCAGACTGGACAGGTGCAAGCCAGCATTTCCTTGCATTCATCAACATCTAAATAGCATCCAAGTCAATGAACCAAGTCAACCACTTGTATAAGAGTCAATAGAAACCTGTAACAGAACTTGCTGATATCATGTTACCTTCACAGTGATTAACTCCATCACCCTTGAATCCAGGTGGACACTTACAGCCTTTTGTATGGTCATCCTGACATATATAAATCGAATGTTTAGCTTTTCAACACACCAAAAAAATAAAAAAGGCCTACCTCTTGTGACATAAATCAATAAAAGAAAACCACTAAAGGAATATGCAGGGCTCGATAGAAAAACTCACAACACATGCAGAATATGTCCTTCCACCCTTTGTGTCCCTCCAACAGCCTCCATTATTTATTTCACATCTTAATGCACCAGAGGCTGTCATACAGAGAAGAAAGCATTAGGAACCATGCTCAAGTGAGAAGAAGCAGAAAGATCAAACACAAAAGTTGATCTCTATCAGTTTGAGGAGGAAATAAGGCCATAGCATGATTGATTTCTCATGCTTAATTGTAGTTTAAAGCAAATGTTTAGAAATATGGAACAAAGGCAACAAGTATCAATAGGAATGTCCTATTGGATAGTGAAGGACTCATTTTACCTTCACAGTGAGTATAACCATCACCAGTGAATTTCACGCCCTGCACAATGGGGCACTCGCACACCCTCCCACGAAAGGTATCCTGAAATTAGTTCTTAATTAGATCAGACAAACAATTAGAAAGAAAAAGATTAAAATGAGTTTATAAGAAATTGAGTACCCTGCAAGCAGTAATGTTAGCAGCCTTATCCTCCCAGCACCCACCATTGCTATTTAAACACTCATTTGTTTGTATATCTGATTCAAAACACAAGAAAGAGCAATGAGAGCATTTACGGAAATAAGCAAAGTCAAGAGGCCAACATTATAATTAGTAAGCAGTTCTTGTTAGCCAGCAAACTATATGCATACAGATTCTATGACAAAATAAAAAAAGAATATAACAATGACCTGGAGTCAAACAAATGCTAGGTTCTGTTGTCTCCTCAAAACCTGAACAGATGGCCTTGAGAACTGCTCCCTTGTCCAGCTTACCTGAATTATAAGACCATTGAAATAACATTCATTATGTTTTTCATTACGAATCTTGATGCAAGTTTGATTATCAAGAGGTTTTTTTTTTTACCTCTATATTGTCTATTGTTCACAACAAGAGTTGGCAAAATAGTCACATCTCCTCGTGAGCCCTTCCCTATCTGAGAATAATTTATGTCCTGTTATAATAGCTCTTACAGAGCATAATATGAAAATCTAGATGAAAGAGCATGTATAAATTTTTTTTTAAAGCATCAAACCTGCGATTCCTGTTCAGCTTTCAAAATTGGGTTGTCAACATCTGCCTCAGTGTCTCCAATGCATTCATCTATCTTCTTAACATCACCTCCTGCAAAGAAGCATCAGTAGATGAACGAAGCACATCTGTAACCGCAAACAAATAAGATGCTTGGTTGGAAGGAAAATCAAGGAAGAGAAGAATACATGGACAAAACATGAAAAAAGAGAGCCTAGAGTTTCAGAAGGGATACAAGGAAGTGTGAATTACCAGAGTACAGTGAGAAAGATCAATATATAGAAAACCTCTAATCCCACAATATTCAAGTCACTACTGAAATGTATAAAACCATCTCAATTAAGTACAAAAAAAAAAAAAGTGATTGAATGTTTAATATGAATTAATCTTTACTTCCCCACAACACATACACACCAAAAAAAAAAAAAAAAAAAAAGGTAAAAAGTAAAGGGAAACTCCCTCCACAATAATTATAATGAATATTTTGACCAATATATAACTCAAAAGCACAAACAAATATGATTGTCTCACATTCTTCTAGCATCCATGTGAATATGGTGTACACTTATAAAGGAAGAGGCCATATCCAACAAATAAAGCAGTTTCCATCATGGCACGCATATTCAACAGAAGTGATCATGTATAAAACACTATCAAATGACACACATAGCAAACTTGTCCTGATGAAAAGAAAATCAGCAGTATAGTTACTGAAACTCTTTGTGGAGACCACTGGTCAAAGATCACATCTTGAAAATAGAAATAAGCAGCTTTACTATGAATAAGAATATTATAACCTACCAAGTGACTTGATTACGTCATCTGCACATTCTTTAGTATACTTCTTCTCTTTCATGGGACAGCGGATTGAAAAATCGGTCACATAGTCCCACCACTGCCATGGCTTTCCACTTTCATTTGCCACCTTAAAGAAGCAGGCTTGCCTTAGATTTTGCACAACAACATCCTTTCCATCGTATCCTCTGCTGAAATCCTGCTCAGGATCTGGTGCACAATACCTCCCATGGTTGATGCACTGTGACTTGCATTGTTTACTCAATAAAAATGCCTCAGGACAATACCAAGTTATATAATGTGGAGTGAATTGAGTGTAGCCTTTCTGCTCAAGAATCTGAGCAGCACCTTTGAAATTTCTGACAAAATCTAACTGGCTTTCACATTTGGGGCCACACTCATCATTGCTATTCGTCCACAACTCGTATTCAACCCGCTCATCAGGATGTGGAAGAGCCTCCCTCCAATCAAGATTTATATTCACCATTTCTCCTTTAGATAATTCTTTTTTGATTCTGTCTCCAAGTTCCTTGCTGATAAGTGCCGATGGAATAGTTATGTTCTGCAGATAATCAGTCCGTGATGACTCCTCTTCCTCTGGATTATCCATGGTAATAAGAGGCTCGGTCCTGTCATCAGCCACAAGAATAGCTGCCGCTCCACCATTTTGAGCATTCCATGCCTTCAACGTAAAATAGCATTCTGACAGACAAGTAAATAAATAAGTTGAGAACAGAGGTGATGCAAACAAAGTTCTAGCATCTTTTACCTAAAAATCAATCATAAAAGCATGCTTGCATATGTTAATGCAGTTTCTGATAAAACCAAAGTCATCCAAAGTATATTTACTCCCTTATACACACTTGAAAATGTCCTGATCCATCATTAGTGAAGTAGGAAACAAATAATTTAGATAATCAGAACAGATGTAAGGGTAGAAAAGCACATGAAGAAAACACAGCAGATTCCATATGTTTCTCTACACAATAATAGTAAAGGTACAATGGTCAACTTTTGATTAGGCTATCACATATTAGCCCGAGTTTACATATCACCGCAATAAGTCATCCATATATCTACCCGAGAACTCTGAATCATCAATATCAAAGCAAATTTGCGATATCATGGCAAAATTTTAATGGATTCCAATGTATTGGAAGTATCAACCCTCTTCACAATAAGAAATAAAAACTCACCAACTTCTTTCTAACCCAAGTAAATCAACTCAGAAAAAATCAGCAATCAACTGAAACAATACAAACTAATAAAGCAATCAACTGAAACAATACGATTAAGCTGAAACAATACGATTAAGCTCCAATTAACACAAATTGATGATCCAAAATGCCAAAGATCCCTATATTTCCATTATAATAAACTAATAAAGCAAACAACTGAAACAATACAATTAAGCTCCAATTAACAGAAACTGATGATCCAAACACGGCACAACAACTGAAATAAAACTGCTAAAATCGTAAACAAACTTTACCCCCTCTATCAGCAAGAAGGAAGATTGGAATGCCTCCAGGCTTTTTCTTCAAGGAATCACCAACGCCCTCAAAACTCTTACATGCCTGCTGATTGGATTTAGGGTAGAAAACGGACCCAACCATTGTTCCTCCATATTCAGGAACCCCAAAATTCCCAATTGCACATTCATAAACACCTTTCAATGTCTCTGGTGACGTCACCTTCAAGCTATTCTTCTCCACTACAAATCTTCCCAAACAAAACCCAAATAAAACAAACCAGACACAAACTAAAATCCCCAACTTTTCCTTCATCTTCTTCACTCCACCTCACTTCCCTTCAATCACTAAAACCCAGATCAATAGACTTGAAACTTTCTCGAAGTCTCCCACTTTGTTTCAACTCTACAAAAAATCTCACCAATTATTTAATTCTTTAACCCAAATAAATGAAAACCCGATCCTCAAATTGCCGACCTAGCAGAAGGATCAATATTTCATCGGTAATCCTCTCAGAAATTTCAGGCAACTTAAGGGCGAAGAAAGTTAAGAAGATGATCAATAGATGAGTCAACAACTGGTAAAAATATGCATATATACGAATTTTGTTTTTTTTTTCTTTTTCTTGGATTAGTATACAAGATAAAGACACGTTCACCACCTCGATTAGATATTCTGTTATATTTTTACATTTAATTATTAATATAATTAATATTAACATTTGTATAAAATATGCTTGAAATTAATAGTTTGGACTTTTTAAATAAATTATTGATTTTAGGCTTATACTAATTATAGAAAATTAATAAAATACCACACCGTAAACAACTCTTAATACATTTATCGATAATATGTAATGATCTCATCTCATTATATATGGAAAGTGAAATTAAAAGAGTTATTAAATTTTTGACACATAAATTATGAATACATACTAATGCGTTCATGATATATAGGGTAGCAGGAGTGATTAACTATAAACCCTACTTTTATAGCTAAAAAAGAGAAGTGATTTATAATTTATATCCTACATCTACGAAATTAAATCTATAATCTTAGATTCTTAATTAGCAAGTAATGAATATGATTAACTATGTTACTAGTGCATATGTGCTATCTATTACAAAGGTTATTTCTTTTATTTCTCATAGGTGTGCATATTATGTTAAAATATTTATTTAATTTCCTCGAATAATATTTATCTATTACTTATGTAAATGTTGGTGACATCAAATAAAGACAAACACTATTTATACTTCGAACAAAAGCACGAGAAATATAAATATTAGAAAAGGTTGTATGTAATATATACTTTGATTATTCCTTATTATCTTCCAATGTAGATTAAACACCTGTATTTCTTTTTTCTTTTTCTTTTTTTGAATTTTTGTTGGGTTCTGGTGAATAAATGGGCCGGTAGGCCCAACTGGCTTTTCGAATCAAATTGCAATTAGTTTTTGCATGTTTGACAAATGTTTAAAAATGTAACTCTGCATAATTGTGTGTCAGTACCAGAGGAGTGCCCTGGAGTTGCAGGTACCAGATGATTTGTTGCCCCTTTTTTTTTTTTTTTTCAATTATTATAAAATGGTGGCCATTCGACAAATCCACAAAAGCTATTGCTTTTGTCCATATAATACAGGCTTATAAAATCCAATATAGGAAAAAAAAAATCACATACTTTGTTTTTAAGTGAAAATATGATTATAAACTTGTTCTTGGTGTAAAATGATTTTAAAATATTCATCTGAGAAGATATATATTAATTCACCATGCTTTTCAACCTTTTGGCTATGAAAGAATGAATGGTCAATTTCGGATCAATTAATTAGATAAGGCGTCTAACAATATAGTTTTTGTAATTCAGAGGTTTTTTTTTTTTTTAAGTGCAAGTAAAGGCCAAATTTTAGAGTCGGTCACTCCATAAAATAACTTGGCAGGTGTGAAACACGTGGTGCGATGAGATGTTGATGTGTGTATAAAAAAAATAAAGACATTAAGTATATAACAATTATATATGTATATTAATGATGTGTATATTGATTATTTTACCAATGAGATTTGGCCACGTGTTTGCAGTCCTCTCATCCACGAAAGAAGCAACAACTTAATTGGGTTAATTGTATTTAAAAAATACTGTACAAAATCTCCCATGGTTTTAAAAGTGGGTGAAATTTGAAATAACATATAGTTTATTAAATGCAGCTCAAATTCCCATATTCTCTTCAAGTTAATAAGATGGCGAAAAATGGCCTATTTTTCTTATTTTTTAAAGGATGAAATGACTTTTTTTTTTTTTACCCATATTTGATAATATAATAGAAGACCAAAACTTTCTTTATTATTTTACCTTTTGTGCTCTCTTCTTCTAGGAAAATGCTTGTTTACTCTTTCACACACACAAATAAATATATAAATATGGGTAATTCTACTATACACCAGTAGTATTAATATACCGGTTTTTTTTACTATGGTAAATAAAATCAAGGTAATTTTTGACTTTTGAGTTGGGCTGTGTATTGTGGTCTTGTGGGTTGTATTGGACCTCTTTACTAGGCCCAAATGCACATAAACTCAAATGTACGTAGGTCCTTTCTTGCTATATGTATTTGATTTTGATTAAATCACATGATACCAACAATTGTAAGTATTAACTTAAACCATATAATTAATTTTATATTTATATTAATTAAATATTTTTAAATTAGTATTTAATTTAAATCTGTAGTGTTATCAAAATAATTAATAATTATAATTTAGTATTTAATTAATTAATCAACATGATTAATTTTAATACTAATATTAAATATGAAATTAAATTAATACTTGTAATCTAATATTTAATTAATTAATCACACTCTTCTTTTAATTTAAATAGTAATATTAAATGTAGAATTAAGACATATTTTTTTAATATTAAATGTAAAAATTTATTTCAATATTTAATACTGACATTTAAATGGAAACATTTTTTTTTTTTAATGTTAATCGTGTATTAAGACATCACATCAAATTTAAAAATTGTTTAACATATGAAAGTCTATCTAAATCTAAATGATTTATTTATATTAAAATTCATCTGACTACGTATAAATGAAGAGATACGTGAAATCGATTAAAATTAATCTAACATACCTACCACACTAAACTTATACAATGGATGAAAATATATCCAAATCGTAATATTTATAATCAAAAGATTGTAATATTACTAATTAATCATATACAAGTAAAATGCAACAAATATCCAATTAAATAGCATGCAACCAACCAATCTTGATAACACGACATGCAATGAAATAACATTCAACCAAGGATGAAAATATCGCGATATATCGCGGATACGGATATTGCGATATGGATATTGGGGGGTAATGTTTTTTTTCCCGGGTATCGCGGATATATCGCAGCGTATCGATATCAGTTCGGTGTAGAACAAAATTGGACGAAAATCGCGATATATCGCGGATATATCGCGAAATATCGCAACAACATCAAAAATCGCATTTTTGATGAAAAAAAATTGATTTTGTCATTTTTTTTTTAATTTGATGTATTTTTATACTTGTCCCATTATGTTGAGAGAATATATTCTCTCTGCATGCCACTAATTAATGCACATCACACTTTCATTAATATGGAACAACTTTCAGCCAGTTTTAATTCAATGAATATGAGTAGCAATGATCATAGTGATATGTCTCAAAATTCATATGTTCTTGACATCTATGAAAGTTCACAATTTGGTTGGACTACTCAAGATGTTTTTGATAACCCACATCCTCAAATGTCCTATGGAGGCCAAAATGAATATCAACAATATGATTAGATTAGTATACACTATCCAATTCATGGTGAAGCAGTTGGACAAGATAGAGCAACTTATGAATGACATGTGCATAACTATGTTAATACGTACTCTAATGTGATGAGTTGGTATCAGTACTGTTTGGATCAAGATGGCATTACATCTACTATGTTTGAACCTCATAGGTCATCCTTTTGCTACTAATGTATTGTGTGATGTAATTTTAGTAATTTTATCTTATATTATGTAATATATTGTCAGTTTTAATTCGAAATACAGTATTTATAATGCTTATTATCTATATGTTAGTTTTAAATATATTATTTTAATGTGATTTTGAGTGGAATATATGTGTAATCATGTGTAAAAATAATCCCTAAAGTTTCATATTAAATTTCCAAAATTTTAATAAGATTTCCGTTGTTTTTTCAAATTTTTTGTGATATCGATATGCGATATCGATATATCCATCGATATATCCGTAAAATCAAAGTTGCGATACGACATGCGATATCGATATTTTCATCCCTGCATTCAACTAACCAATATCGATGACCCAGCATGCTGTCGATACAGTGACCTAGTATGACAAGTCAATTAATAATAAACATTATCAAGTAACCACACAACATCAACCAACCAACCAATATTTTATGACATAACATGCAATCAACTGAATTAAAAATAATTATCACACAACACCATAATAGGATGCAAATAATATACAATTAAATAACATTTAATATTTGTTTCGGTTATAAATTAAATATTTTATAATTTAGTATTTACTTTAAACTAGTGGCATGATCAAAATAATTAATATTTGTTTTGGCTAAAATTAATTTTTGTAATATAGTATTTAATTAAATTAATATTTGTAATGTAGTATTTAATTAAATTAAGTAATAGGATTAATTTAAATATTAATATTAAATATAAAATTAAATTAAATTGAAACATTAAAATTTATTTGAATATTTAATGTTATTATTTAAATCGAAATGTATATATTTTCTTTATATTAATCGTATATTAAGACATTATATCAAATCAAAAAATGACTTCACATATGAAATTTCATATAGATTATACAATGGTGCTATAAATTAAATATTTTATAATTTAGTATTTACTTTAAATTAGTGGTGTGATCAAGATAATTAATATTTGTTTCGGATAAAATTAATATTTATAATGTACAATATTTAATTAAATTAAACAACACTACTAATATTAAATATGAAATTAAATTAAACATAAATGTTATAATTTATTTTAATATTTAATATTATTATTTAAATCGAAATGCATATTTTTTCTTAAAGTTAATTGTGCATACAAAACAATGGTTGCAATGACTTTAGGTGTTATGTTCATAACTATTTTGTTAATAAGAGAATTACATCTACACAAAATAAAATATATCGAATATGGGTCTCAAATGATTCATCATCACATGCTCCATAATACAAGAAGATTTAATTGTGTTTTTATGGTTGTTATTGATGGATAAATACAATTATTTGAGAAGGTAGATATAGACTCATTATCTTGTGAAATTAAATTATTTGGGGGAATTTTTATAATTTACTGCAGTAACTTTTGAAGTAAGGTAAAAAAAGTAAATTGAAAATGAAGGGTCAAGATGCAATGATGGAAGATTTAATGATTAAAACCACTGATGTATTAATACCATTGGTGTACTATAGAATGACCCTATAAATATATATCCTATTTTCTTTGGGTATATAGGTAAAATTTTTGAAAATTGCAGAAAAGGTGTATTATGGGACAAAAGGGAGCATCTGACGCATTTAGTAAATAATAAATCAGGTATTTCACACATTTTGGAAACATGCAAACATTTTGTGAAATAGAGGACCTAGGTTTGTTCATCTATCCATATTTAAATATAATTATTTTGAGTTTTTTTTTTAACAATTTTTATTTTAATATGATAGGAGAAAATGAAGATATTTTTAGTAGATCATAGATAAATATGTATGGAAATCCAAAAATACACTTTTTTAAAAATAAATTAATTTATCTAAAATAATTTATATTTTGGGACAGAAGAAGAAATACAATTAACCTAAATTAATTGTGACGTCGCCAAATGCCGATGACCACAACTGTATTGAGTCGGAAAATTTTCAAAAAATTTCGAAAATGAAAAACCAATTCCAATTTTCATCGATCCAAAAATTTTCGGAAATGTGAAATCCAATCCGATTTCGGAAATTTCGGAATTCAGAAAATTTCGGAATTTTCGGAATTTTTTTAGGAAATTTTCGGAATTTTCAGAAATTAAAAAATTTAGAAATTCAAAAATTTTCGAAATTAATTAGTTGGTCTATTAGCTATGTAGCCTTTTCTAATATCCTAAGAAATAATACGACCTCGAATTTGATATTCCAAGCATTCAACATCAATATAATATCTACCAAAGACATGAAAGATTAAAATAAAGTATATAATATGTAATAAAACAATAATATAAACTATACTATATGTAATAAAGTATATAATATATAGTATATAGTATTCTTCTATAGCATATAATATATAATATGTAGTATATAATATAATATAATTAAAAAACTACAGTATAAACTATAATATATAGTATATATTATAAAATAATACTAAACAACTACAGATACTACAGTATAAACTATAGACTATAGTATAAAATAAAACTATAGTATAAACTATACTACATACATATAGTATATAATATATTTATATACTATCATATAGTATAAAATATATAAAATATATTATATAGTATATAGTATTATAAAGTATATTATAATATGTATATTTATATTTACACATAGTATAAAGTATATAAAATATATTATATAGTATATAGTATTATAAAGTATACTATAATATGTATATTTATATTTACATTTAGTAAATGTATATAAAATATATTATATTATTTCAGAAATAAATCGGAATTTAGGATCGGATCGGAAGTCGGAATTTCCGAAAATTGAATTTCGGAAATATTTCGGATCGGATTTCGGAATTTCCAAAAATTTCAAAACTAATTCCGATTTCCATTCAAAAAATTTCGGAAAAATCGAAGTTCGGATTAAAAATATTCGTTTCAAAATCAAAAAAATTCGGATCAAATTTGACAGATATCGGAAATTTCAGTTTAAATCTCCACCACTAGTCTTGAGACATTAGAAGCTCAATTGGGCTTACTTGCTTCTCATACTAATCACGAAATTAGTTGCGTTTTTAGCGAGGCCCATTTATATTCAGTTCCCATTTGGACCAGTCAGTAATTTTGATGTGAAGCTCAATGGATCTCTAGACTGCAGCATTGAAGTATGTAAATCTCTGTAAATTTTACATACCCATTGACTGGGTCCATTAATTTCTGGAGTGGAAATAACTCAAAACTATACAGTTTTTCACAAAAATATTAAGTTTCCATGATTTTCACATTTTCTCAAAATAATAACAGATTTATCACATATACCTAAATACGGGAGCTAGATTACTTTATTAATTAGTGTGCATGTTTTGTATTAAATGTCATGGAAACTCACATGCTCAAGTCTCAGATTGCAACCTCCTTTTTCTTTACTTTTTTTGTTTTTTTTTGTTTTACTTTTTACGGAATAAGGACAACGATTTGACTATTGTTTGACTGTATTTTAAAATTAATTAATTAATGTGCAGAATATATCCACGTACCCATATAAATCTTATGCATATGATATAGATATATACTTTTCTTTCTTTGTTAGGTGACACAGAATCCACTGCTTAGTGGAAATCTACTCCTAATGCAATTCAAAGAAAACCACTACTTTAATTCCCCAATAAATCACCCATGAACTCCAAGGTGCAACGTTTGAGCTGCTGCAATTCTTTCTTTGAAGATCGATCAATATGGGTGCTATTGCTAATTATCTTGATAGCATTATAGTTCCATTGAGCCTCTTCTTCACCATAGGGTACCATGCTTATCTATGGCACAACTTGAGAACAAAACCCTCTTTTACCTCTATTGGCATCAACATGTTGAAAAGGAGGGCATGGCTACGACAGCTTAATCAGGCAAGTCATCGTTTACATATAATTATTCATATACAGTTTTGATCGGATACGCACTTTTAGAATACACACCTACGCACTTCTTTGATAACAAGAATGAAAATTTTGATACACTGATGAAAAACTGATAAATATCAAAGAAATAACTGATCAGAATTGTATGCATATATATAAATATATTCTTAGTAATTGTGAAAATTCTTTAATGAATATACATATATATACAGGGAGATGATAAAAAGGGTATGTTGGCAGTTCAAAGCTTGAGAAACACATTAATGCAGGCCATTCTGACAGCCACGGTGACAGTCATGGTCACGTTAGCACTTGCAGCGTTGACGAACAACGCCTTCAACGCGAGCCGGCTGCTGAGCAGCAGCCACGTGTTCGGGTCGCAGTCGGGTCGGATCATGATCCTGAAGTTCGGGTCGGCGTCGATATTTCTGGTGGTGAGCTTCCTGTGTAGCTCGATGGCGGTGGGGTATTTGGTGGACGCGAATTTTTTGATAAACGCCATCGGAGAGTTCTCGCCGGCGGGGAGGTACACGGAGGCGGTGGTGGAGAGGGGCTTCACGCTGGCGGTGGTGGGGAATAGGGTTCTGTGCATGGCTTTGCCTTTGCTCTTGTGGATGTTTGGGCCTCTGCCTATGGCTGTCTCCTCTTTGGCTCTTGTTTGGGCTCTCTATGAGCTTGATTTTGTTACTACTTTCTCTCCAATTCTTGTTTAATCATTAGTGTATCTATGATTGGGTGATCATTGTCTTAAGAAACTTGGTTTGTACGTAGAATCTGATCTTCAATAGAAATAACAAGTTGGTTTATTCAAATGATTAGACTACGAAATCAATCACATGCTTTGAAATAAGGTGATCAATCACTAGGTTTAGTCGAAAATTGAACGGAATAAGAAAAACCGAACTAAACCACTTGATTCGATATCATTTTTATCCTTTTGTGTAATTTGGTGGTTTTGAGTCAAAAAAATCGAAACCAAAATAACTTTATTTTAATAAAACGAATGGAATCAATATATAAGTAAAAACCGAACCTAACTGAACAAAATCATTTGGTTCTATTCGGTTTTTCGGTTTCGATTAATTCGATTTTGCTCGTCCCTGCTTTGAATGGTGTATTTTATATTTAAACAAAAATAAAATTAAATGCCTTCCAATTCTACTCGAATAAGCTGGATAGTGTTTCTACTTTCTAATACAAGTTGAGTGATTCATGGACCCCTTGATTTGGGCTTCAAAAAAATGTTATCGGGCCTGAATTGCATTGTAAGTTTTATTACCGAGTCCAGAGCCCAATTACAATCTACTCGCATCTGCAATGTCTACATATATTTCTGTCAGTACCGTGGGATTTTATGAAATGCAATATCTACGATTTATTTTGTACATATTCATATGGATACATGTATATTTAATAGATAATAATCTTATTGATTGATTGAGTATATATTTGGTACTGTAATTAAACAAGTCTAACCGATTGAGTTAAAACTTGAAAGGTTATTAATCAAATAATCAATCATGTTGTGTGTTTATTAATCCATCATTAAATCACATTCCTAAGATTATATTTATTGGTGACATCTGGTCACCACCAAATGTCACCATATATATACAATGAATAGAGTAGTATGATTGATCTGATATAAACAATTCCCATACCAATTAGTATAACAAATTTTGTAGTATTCTTCATGGGTAAAGTGCAATTAATTAAAAAGAAGTACTATAAAATATCAAAACATTCATAATTCAAATAATAAAGTCTAATTATATTTACTCGTACACTTATATAGATGTGTTTTTCTTTTTGCCCAACCTCAGATATGTAAAAATTTAGTAAATACCAAAAAACATATTTTAGCACAAAGGAATACATGTTACTCATCCACCCAACAAGATTAAAAACAAAAAAAGGACCATATGATATACTAAATTTGTTTTTTTTTTCCTCCGACACTTTTAATTATTACATAAATCTATCCACATTCATGCATTAATATTCACAGTTTCTCTCCTTTTCCTTTTCCAATTAATAAAAAAAATAAAATTGCATTGAGTATATTGATGTAAACAGAAGATTGCAAAGAATATATAACATATTCATTGGTGATTTTATGAATTTAGCAACTTTATCGGTATCGTCTTTTCCATGATGTTTAAAAGCCAACAGCAAAAGGAGGGGGGGGGGGGGAAAGGAAGAAAAAAAGATGAAAAAAGAAGAATAGGACAGTTATCCGATTATGAAGTGAACTTTAACACGTTTTGCACATGTCACGATTCACATATCAAATCTCGACCGTTGAATTTCCCAAAAGCCCACATCATATCAGGATATAATGTGGTTGAGATGAAAGTGTGTGTGGAAAAGTTATTCACGATTAAAGGGGCCTATGAATCACTGCACTATTTCTTTATTATGTTCCACTTCCATAATCATCATCAATTATTTACTACTCAGCTTCAATTTATAACACAAATTTTAAAACTATTTAATAGTTATAATATATGTATAAAACATCACAATATCCTTTTTTTTAGTATTAAAATATGGGGTTCCTACAAAAGTTATGCACATTTAAAATTAATAAAAATTTAATATAAGGTCAAAATTGAAAGAAAATAGGTAATTCTTCTTTATAAAACGAAAACAACTAATAAATTGAAATAAAAATTATTTTGTAAACAGAGTTATTCGAATTAGCTTTCTGGAAACCACTACCCTTTTTCTTTTCATTTTTTTTATATATTTTTATTTATTTGGTTTACTTATTTTAAATTTAAGGTACTCTATTTCGGTGATAATGACATTGTGCTGATGTTTTGGCCCCTACGTATGCCCCTTGTCGCAAGCAATATATTCATTTGGAACATTTCTTTTCTAACAACTTTAGGCAAAAACTTATATGCACCAGGGGTACGGATCCTAGATCCGTGTTTTCAATCCGAATCGGCGCGTGAGCCGTTTTTATGCGCATCCACGCGTCCCCACGCGCGGCCACACCATAGCTGGTGTGCGCCGCGCACCACCTGATTTTTATATTTTAAGGTATCACTCATTTACTTTTAAGGTATCACACATTTATTCTTAAGGTATCACACTGTTACCCTTCAGGTTTTAATGTAAAAACAGCGCTGCTTTCTTCTTTTTCCTCTTTTTTTTTTCTTCTCCTTCCTTCTTCTTCTTAATCTTTTTTCTTATCGATTTTTTATTTTTCTTATTTGTTTTGTACATTATTATTCTTCTCTATATTCTTATTTTTCATCAAATCTTCATAAAGTCATTTATGGAATTTTTTCTTCTTCCTCTTCTCTTTTACTCATTTTCACAAATTTAGATAATTGATTTCAAATCACAATTTATTACAATAATTTTAAAACATTGAAAATCAATTATTTCAAACAATATGAAATCATGATTTGTTGATTTTGAGGATTTTTTTTGAAATTTTAAGATTTTTCAATGAAGATATTAGTTGTATACTCTTAAGGTATTACACATATTCTTTCAAGTATTAAAAAATACCTTACAGGTATTACACATGTTCCTTTCAAATATTTCACTTACCTTATAAGTATTACACATGTAATTTTATAATACCTGAAGAGTATATATCTAGTACTTATAAATCATATCAGTAATACCTTAAAGTATCACTGGTCATGAACAATCATATATCAATGCTTTAGGGTAATTATGATTTATAAAATCATGAACAGTCAGAATTTTTGTAATACCTGTAAAACATATATATAATACCTATAGAATAAACTAATAATACCTCATACTTTTTTTTTATAATATCTTGAAGGTTTTACTTACATATAATTCAACCATGTAATTTTATAATACTTGAAGAATATATATGTAGTACTTATAGATCATATCAGTAATATTTGAAAGGTATCACTGATCATATATCAATGTTTTGGGATAATTCTAATTTATAACATCATGAACAATCAGAATTTTTATAATACCTATAGAATAAATCAGAATTTTAAATATAAGATTTTCATCATCTTCTTCCACAAAATTTATTCAAAATCATATTACTCAATTAATAACCAACTATGGTGTTTGTTGCATCAATTATCTTGTATGTTGCTATGAATCGGATTAAGATAGAAAGAGTTTCAAGTTATAAGAAAATAAAAACCCTAGATTTTTATACACATTAAGAAGAAAAAAACTTGTTGAAATATTAGAAAAATAAGAACCCTAAATTTGTAGTAATCATGTGAAGAAATTAAGAAGGAATAAAGAAAAAAAAGAAGGAATAGCACCACAGGAAGAGGTAAGAAAAAAAAATGAGTATTTGTATAGGAGAGAGAAAAAAAAGAAAAAAATTAAAAAAAAACAAAAAATGAGTGCAACAAATAGGAGAGAGAAAAAAAAAACAAAAAAACAAAAAAACAAAAAAACAAAAAAAGAGTGCAGCAAATAGGAGAGATAAAAAAAACAAAAAAATTAAAAAAAAACAAAAAAAGGAGTGGAGCGGGTCGGGGACACGGATCTAGGATCCGTGCCCCAGGGGCACACAAGTGTCTCTCACAACTTTAACGCGTATAGATGGACAAAATATATTTACATATATACTCTAAAATATTTTTAAGTGAATAAATACTTGTTAAATTAATAATCGATCTCTATTTTATGATGAGTACTTTCTATGGACTCGATTTGGTGTCAATAGGTTAATTTAATAGTTTTTATAAAATAATAGGCTACTTACTTTTTGATATATGTACTGTTAATAATATAAATTTATATTTAATAATATGCTATAATTACTAACAAGATTTACATATTTTGACTTTTGTTAATATGAAATAATTAAAACAAACATTTCTTATTATATTTCGTTAGGATTTCTTAATTATGAGATCTCTCGGTCAGTTTTCCAATTATGATTTTCTTAAATAAATTGTCACATTTTTTATAATGATACCAAGTGCGTCGATCATCCTATTTATAGTGATCCTTTTCTTTTTAGTACTATTATCAATCTAGTGTTTCCTAATATGGCTATATCTAGCTATTGATTACCTATATATATAAATGATTAATCCCCTATATTTTGTTATTTACAATGAATTCTAATCATTTTTCCTTGGAAGAGGAATTTTCATATTGATCTCCTCTCATTTCCTTTTCTCATAGTCATTTTCCTTTCACTCAATTTAATTTCACTAATTTCATATGGACCTTTTAGTTTAATATCAGTTTCCAAACCAGAATAAGTATGGAATCAGATAATATAATTAACGAATTTGAAGAAAGATAATTTACGAACTATGAATAATAATTAAACTATAATTATATTTAATAGTGAATATATATATATATATATATATATATATATATATATTAAGTGAACATCTAAAAATATATACATACATACATTCAAAGGGAAACAAATTAACTAAGCCTACAATAATTACTTGCTAGCCTAATTAAACATTGATCCTCACCCTGCTACAACCCAATGCTAGTAGCTCCTCTTCCAAGCACAACCTAAACTATTAATTCCTCCTTTATTTCATATTAACGAGGAGGAGTAATTAAAATAAAATAAAATTAAAGCTTCTAAATACAAGATCAAAAAAAAAAAAAAAAACTAACTTAAGCTCCCAAATTCATCAAGAAACTCTTCAAAATCAGAGGCCCCCATCAAATCCATATCCACAGTGCTTTCGGTACAAGAAATAACATCCCCATGATCAGACCCTGAAGAGAACGCATCGAACACTGACGTCAACTCAGACGACATGAAATAATCTTGATCAGACAGCAATGGCGACGACGAGGGTTTGATCACAGTACTGTTATAATCCTCCTCGTTTTCCTGCTTGATCGATCCAGCTTCAGCACTAGAATCCAAAACGAAGTCGTTTTTGGGCTTGTGGGCCGGGGATTGGAAGCTCCAGATGACGGACGAATCCTTTGTGGGAGGGTCTATGATAATGTGGTGGGGTGATTTGAGCAGGCTGTTGCAGGTGTGGTGGCCCAGGTAGGTGGTCCGAAAGAGAGGTGGCTCTTCTTGGATCTGTTGGACTTGTTTCGATGCCTGGCACCCTTGGTCGAACTTGTGGGTGCACCTATAGTAGTTCCTGTTTTCACGTTTTCATTTTTTTTTTTTTGTTAATTAAATTATCCTTTTATTTCAAATTTAAGTTGCAATTAAAAGTGTAAATAGTAGAATAATTACCTAGGGTATTTGGCGTGAAGGATTTGTTTTTGGCCATATTTTCTCCATGCATGGCCGTCATCGATCGTGGCAGTGGTGTCGTTTGTCCATGATTCTGCGGTTTTCCTGCAACAATTGAGTGGACAACCTTAATTAGGTGAAAATGTTTGTACGAAAATTGTATTAATTCATATTAACATCTAATTTTGTCTTTATATAACAATACATATGTATTTTGCGGCCATATATCTTTAGAAAAAAACAAGTATTAATTTTCGAAATGAATCGATTGATATGACTCATATCGGTCCAGTTCACCAGTGGGCCATGGACTAGGCAGATCGGCTCACCGGATTTTTTTTGAGAAGAAAAACAAGTGATATATATATATATATATATATATATATATATATATATATAATGTTTTATGCATTTTATTCAATTATACATACATTAAATTTTATGTAAAATACAAAAAAATATTTCAAAAATGGATCTTTCTTTAAAATTCATTTATTCATATCAATAAATGACTCATCTTACTATTATTTTAATATTATATAAACCATTTGCGTTGGATAATATTTTTTCTCATCTATATGCTATAAAATAAAAGAGGGCAGACTTACCGACGAAAAACCCACCCAAGCATAAACAAGTTTCACGAGTGTCAACACACGATTATCTCAAGAAAAATTAAGAATTATTAATTTCTATTGTAAGCTAGGGGCATAATTGTCACTATGCAACAACTTGCTTTGTGTTGACTATGATGTAAACAAGTTGGGAGCAGAAAAAAAAAAAACGAAAAAAAAGAACCTTTGTCTATACAAAAAAAAAGCTGTCACCATTCATGTCAAAAAGACTACATAACCCTTGTCAAAGAAACAAATTCCTCCTCCATCCTTCTTAATAAAAATATGCATATCAATTAGACATTTATAATAATATATCATCAATAATATTAACGTTAATAAACAATACTATTTACACTTTATTCAACCAACATCTCAAAAGATTTTAACCAAAATAAATAAATCACAATTTAGTTGTAATTAGGAATTAATTTAGCATAAAATTTCATGACATGTACATGTATATTATATATAAATACCTTCTCTTGTAGCATCCTCGCCGATCTTTCGGCGCCGGCGTCTTGCAGCTGTCGCCGGAATCTTCAGATTTAAGGCCAACAGAGTTGACAACCTCCTGCAAAGCTTCATCGGATTCACCGCCGGCGGCGTGAAGCATGGAAAGGGAGTGAGTGAAAGTGTTCATGATCCGGCAGATCAGATTCTGGGCAGGCAATACAGAAGCAGCGCCGCCGCCATCGGCCGGAGATTCATGCAGCATGAGGCGGAGCTGGTCAGCTATTTCCCGGCCACGAGTCAACTCGCTGATGACCCGATTCCGATCTGCGAGTACGTGACTCGGAGCAGCTGCGCAAGAGGAGGAGGCCATATTATCATATAATAATAAATAATATATTATCTCTTCCTTTTTTACTATGTGTAGTTTAGTTCCCACTCCAAATGAAGAAATGCCCTTTTATATAGTGATCGAATACAAGAAACTGTGGCTTTAAATTTGGAAATTTCTTAGGAAGCTTGTAGGAAATTCATTGGGACTTTGGAAAAGTCCCTATCCCACGCGCATCTTCTTTCTTCATCTTTGTTTTTATGCCACTTGATGTATGGTGATATTTATTTTAGGGCCAATATGAATATGGGGTAATAATATATTTTTAATTAAAATTGATATTGATTACATAAATCAATATATCTTGATGAAAATATTAAGAAATATAATATATAATTTTTTTTAATATATAACATTTTAATCTCTCATTTGATAAATATATTTTTTTAGTGGTTTAGAGTTTAGATAACACATTAGAACTTAATATATCATCATTTTTTATATTAGTTGTATTGTATCAAGTAATTTTGAATATTTTTCAAAATTCTCGATGATTTCATCTAATTTATTATTTATAAATATGCTATAAATATCATTTGTTCATATTTTAAGTTAGTTCTGTATAGTGTTTATATATTAATTCTTAAAATTTCATTTTAAATTTTTAAATCTTTTAAAAAATTCGTCAATTTTATTTTTTTTATAGATATAAATATTATAAATTCATCGATATTTCGTACAATTAAAATATGATTTTATATACAATATTTTAAATATTATTTGTCATTATCCGATTTTTCTGCCACAAACATCGTTTTATCTTTATTTTAATATTTTTAAGACAAGTTAAACATATTTTGATAATAATTTAAAAAAAATGAAGATCAAGCAAAAGAACGTATTTATATGGTGGGGTTGTGATTTGTGAACTAGATTAAGAGATAGGGTTGTGGAGAGTGTGATAACACGGTTTGTATAGCGCGTGGGTAGTTTCTCTTATACATTATTGATGACGTATTCTTGCTTTGTCATGGATACACGTCATAACAATGTGGACTAGTCATAACTGATTTATTTTATCTTTTCTGCATTTAATATCTAACTTTAATTTTAAGAGGGTAGTTGATCACATGGTCTGTATATGCACAAGATTATTTAAGATGAATTACGTTTATTAATTCTTTAGGTTTAAAGAAATTAATCATAGTTATCTTTTTTTTTTTTTTTCTGGATTTAATCAAATTGCCAAATGAGTTCTAGATTTATGTGTTATATTTGGTAAATTCATTAAACGAGCATTAAGGTTTAGTGAAAATTTTGGTTAGGGTTTGGTTGAATAATTAAGGTTTGACGGTAATATATCCTCAGCTTAGGCTTAGAGTCATTTGGTTTATAAAATTGAGAGTGGTTAGTAAAATTTTCACAAATATAAGGATTTGATTTATAATTGGATCGAACCTCAATAAAATATATATTGGAATTGTTTAATAATTTGATCAAATCTAGAGGTGGATATACTTCCATCACCCATTATCTAATGCACATTTGTTTTTCTACTTGAAAAAACTATTTTGGGGCTCTCTAAATTGTTGCTTACTATTGAAAATTATATATGGATGAATGAAAGTTGCCTGATTTCTATTATATTATAGATATCGCCGTTATAATAAGTATTTATACAATAAAACTTACAAGACAAAAAAAAAAAAAAACATAAATAGACAAGACTTGATACTATTGCCAACTTGCCATTAAAGTTAAGAATAATCATAATGAAAATGTTTACTTTTCTTTTTTTGGGAGTAATGACAATAACAAGTTGATGAAATTGGTAGATGGAAATTTAAGATATGGTCTTGAAATGGGCCATCGCCATTTAATATTTATGCAGTGTATTTAGGTAATAACTCAAAAATACATGTAATAGCCATCGCCATTTAATATTTATGCAGTGTATTTAGGTAATAACTCAAAAATATATGTAGTAGAAGGCTTACAAAACAGGGCAGCATGTTGCCTACTTGGTATTAGCTTGTCCCATTAGTTTGCCAGAAATGGCTTTTATCTTGTACTATATGTGTACATTCATTCATTCCAACATCAACAACATCACCATTATCATCCAAATAATATCAATACAATGTCTTTCATATATTAAATGAACAATACAAATTCCATTTCCTGTACTAAAAAAAATTCCAAATATCAATGTACTATATTAATTGTATATATGGATATAATTTGAAGCTTAGATCATCTGATGATTAAATAAATGATGTACACAACTTGACTGAAAAACAAACATTTACGAGCCCCCTCTTGTCCGACAATTTCAATTATGATTAACCAATGAGATGGAATTTGACAATCTTATTCTGGTTCACTATGTTTGACTAACCAATCACTAGGGTTACCCTTTTCTTTATTATGAATAGGTTAATTAACCAATGGGGTTGCTTAATTTTGTGTTACATTAGCTCATTCAAATTAATCAAATTAATCGCTTCACACCGACTCTCATTGCCACCCAGATAAGAACTTCTATTATATATTGATATTACATATTTTATTTCAAATTAGTCACCACACATTATATATATTAAGTGACATCACTAATTAATATATGATGAATGTTAATTTATGAAATATAATATGTAACTTCGAATATAATAAAAGATCCGAATTTAATTATTGTAGTCCAAGTTTTGGTAATGATTTTCTATCTCCAATTTCAATTAGCATATCTAAATGTGAATGTTAAAAGTATATTTATAATGTCAATTTGAATACAAATAATATGAATTTGCCTATTTGAATTATGAATATATATATATATATATATATATATATATATATATATTACTATCTATCATGAGTATCTCTTAATAAGTCTATTGTTGATGTGTAAAAATCATATCTCAATAAATATTGTAATTTGATATTAATAATTTAGTTGAATTTTTGACATATTAATATATGTTTATGGTGGATAAGGTAGCAGATTCGTGTACCCTTATTAGTTAAAAAGAAAATTAAGACCACTTATTCAAGTGTAAGTTTCAAGTTATAAACCTATTTAGGATGACAAATCTTAAGGGTGAGTGGTGTTGGTTTGAAGAAGTTAAGATGAAGAAATTATTAGAATATGCGGTTCACACATAAACTGCAACAAAAGTAGATATTGGGATTGATGTGGAAGGATTAAATAATATATAAATGTGTGTTCACATTAAGTATATGAAGAAGGTAGAAGATAATGATGATGATAAATTAATATGAAAATAGTGTGTTGGAATTGGAGTGTTAGTTGGGCTTGGAAGAAGGTACGATAATCCATGTGGACAAGTAGCGTTCACACTCAGCTTTCTTGTATCCATTAAATTGCGTGGAAAGTAGCACTACACGACAATTTAAGAGTTTGTCTTGTTTTTGTCTACATCGCATGCGCGCCTCCACCCCGTACGACGCTCCCAAATTATATTTTGGTTTTTTATTTTCTTAACAATTATAATATAAATAAATAAAATTTTAAAGTTTCATACAAAACAGGTAAGTTTTGACAAGAGATGAAAACTTTTTCATTGATAAAATAGTGATTTTATATATATATATATATATATATATATTTTTTTTTTGGTGATGTAGTCTAATGTAAATGAGATTTGGTTGCTTTTAATTAAAAAAGTTCCTTTTGGCTGATGCTACACTTGTGCAGATAACAAAATCCTGTAAGGAATCCAGGGAAAAGAATTTAGAGTTTCTTGTTATTGAAGCTCATTGTTTTAATTGCAGTTTGTATTTTTATGCACATGATTTCTTTTAAGACTTGATTTTTTAAATAAAATTAAACCATCAATGGCAAATAAGAGATCACGTTTTAGAAGATATTCATGTTTATGTTCTCCAATTATATCATCAGACATATAAGGGCCAAGATCCCAACACAATGACAGTAATAACTATAATATTACTCCGTTCGATTCTTGTATATAGACTTTTTTTCCTTTTTCAAATATTCATACATATATAGTTTTTTTTTTTTTATATAAAGTAAAATTTATTTAACTTATTTTGCTAATATATAGTTTACTTGTTTAATTATATTCTAAAATGTGTCGTATATATAGTTCTCTTGAATGCAACTTCTACTCTGCTTCTTGTGCATGTTGTTGCTCTCTTCTTCGCCCAAAACAAAATTTATATAATAATGAAAAAGAAAGGAGAAAGAAACACCATACTTATATATTTGTTTCTATTAGAAATCTATCCTCATGTAAAAACAATTCCTAAATGATTAAAATTGTATAGAATAAAAACAACTATTATCTACAGTTACCCACTATACAATAGCCCAGTGTATTCGCTTCAGTCGCTTCCATTGTATCTCGTATTTCATTTCATTCTTGCAGCCACATCTAATTTACCGGGATCATGACCCCATGATATCAAAGCTTTATCAGGCAACCAAAAAAAAGCACCCTTTGCAGTGTAAGTTAAGCTTTTCATCACAATTAAATACACTTTGGTCTTGATGATCCTCACTAAAAGGCAACCCTCTCCCCTGCTCTATGTACTAAAGCTGAATTGTTTAATACCTACGTGTCATTACCATTCTGCTCACGCTTTTGACATGCCAGCAATCGATTGCCTTGAATAGCTATAATATAAAGACTTAAATTTGAAAACTGAGCAATTTCCAGGAGATCAGGGAACAGTTCCTGTGTATCTGTTAACATGAAACAGTTTTTGCATAATTAAACAAAATGACATAGTAAAGCTAAGTTTGGATCAAATAAACACTTACTCACATTTTCAGTGACTAATCCAGCATGAAATGATTCTATTAAGATTCAACAGAAATAGCAAGACAAAGCAAAAGGTGTGGTTAGGATTTCTTAAAGCAAATACACATTCTGGTGCTAAATTTCAATTAACACCAAGTGATTCATGGCGATGAACAAGGCTAATATACTGACCTCGACAAACATATTCAGTCAAGTATCTCAAGTTGACCATTCAGCGGTTAGGAATGTATTCAGAACTAATAGGCCTAGGCCCTGATAGTGTAAAAACAAAAAATAATAATCGCAGAACTACACTACTACAGTGACCAAAATGAGAATTGGACAGATATGCAGTAAAATCAGCAAAAGATTGAATTATATTAGTTCTAGACTTAGGGTAAATTAGAGAAGACCACCTACATATAACATAATCATGAATTCATCATCTGCAAGAAAGTGAGCTCTATTTAACAGATAGACAAGCAAGTAGAACTGACATGATATTCTGTAGAAACTCAACACAAGCAAATTCAATGGTCATCATTTATTTTGGGTGTTTATGGAGATGCTGGGAGAATGCATACTTTTTGCTGGGGGTAGAATAAAGGAATACTTGGGTATTGAAGTCATGCTTGATTGAATTATATGAAAATAACAATATATTATTGATAAAAAGCATATGGATAAACACATTTGCAAATTAACACTTAATAGCAAGAACACCACCTTGACACACACCTTAGTTGGTAGTCTCTAATCAAGCTATCATAAGAACATGCCATAATAAAGTTAAGTATTGATATTTTGTATTTGTGTTATCTATAAAAACACATCTTTGATATCCTGGCATGATTGAAACGGATATAGAATAGAAAAGGGCGTTGGGAAAAGGGAAGTTTGTTTTAGGATGCTTTGGGGAATAATTATTGTTCCCCAAAAAAATACACTTACAAAATGAGTTTTTACTTCCTAAAGAACAAAATGCATTCATTGACCAGATTTCCCATGGAGCAAGTTTGCATGTGTCTGGTAAAGACATCTATCATATGAAACACATATTTATATATATTTTTTGACTAGTAGATTGGACTATGACTTTACCTTTTAAAACATAACTGTTGTGCACATAATAGAGCTCAGTGAACATGAGGATGGAAAAATTATAACTTGTTTTTCATACAATCCAGTTTTTTGACTACTGTTCTAAATCAGACAAGGAAAATCACCAATATAAGAAACAGACAAATGTCTGAAAAAAAAAAGAAAAAAGAATGAAAAAGTAGGGCATACCGATTAAACTTGACACCTGCAAGCTACAGGGAAGACACATCTCAAACAAACTTGCAGAGATGGCCACCAAATGAAGGTTAATAGGACTTATGGATAGAATGAACGTTATCTTGAAACCTGATCGGCCTTAGACCCAAAAAACCGACGTCTTTTTCTCAATATTTCAGCTTCTCTTGCAATCTGAATGTCAGAAGGCCTGAAAATCTGATTGTAAACTTTGAAAATGAACCGGGGGAGCAATCCTATAACCATTATAAGCAAAATTGAGAGCCAATAAGCTGGTGACTTTATGAGGTGGTAAATTGTTCTGCAAAATAAAATCAATTTCATAACTGAACCATAGAGAATAACTGGCACATCGTATAGAAGTGTTATAATTCACATTCTTAAATAAATTAATATAATTCTGAAAATAAACTAACCCATAGTTTGGAAAAACAGGTATAGAATCAAGCACCACCATGCAACCGTATGTTACTACTATCGATCCCCATACTGCAAGATGAGTAACAAACACCCAGCGCTGAATATCCATTGCCAAGTGCATGTTGACTAGAATAACAACTGCTATTGTCCACAGGCTTCCCATACTCCATATGTCAATAGTGCTCTCATTGTAAGTGAACAAGGGTACATAGAAGAGAACAAGGCTCTGCCATAATGTGTCAACCATTGTAATCCAGAAGAGGGACATATTATAACTCTCTTGCCGGTGGCCTGCTGCATAAAGCTTCGGATATTTGAGTAATGTCTTGTGACTTACATCCTTGTCTAGAATACCGACAACAATAGTAGGTACTGAAGTATAAATGACAGAATAAAAAACGCTACTCCAGTCTGTCAGTGCAGAAGTAGTAGAAAAGGCTGTACACAGTATGTACCTGGAAAATTAATCCCAAAAAACCATGATCAAAAAAGATATACATTATTTTTATGTGTGTTTTCAGTGTAAATTTTGGTGGATACTATGTGAATAGTAAGTTCAGAAAAAATGTAATGTTAAAATCAAGAATAAACATGCCTTATAACCTAAAAACATAGAAGACACATAACAGTACCCTAAACAACTAAATGCTAGTCAGTATAAAATTTGTCAAGGTGATAAAACTTGGAAGCCACAAGTCTTTGTAAGGGAACAGAAAATTGTATCATCACTCATCAGATAGTGAAAGACATAAGATACGCAAAACTTAAAGACCAAGAATACTTCACCTACCAGAAAAGCATCAATACAAATACAGCATTACGGTAGAAGTTATAGAGAACTAGATAGCCGATGCGCTGATAATTCCAGTGTCCATGCACCAAAAGCAATCTTTTCAAAAATCTGAATTGCCCCATAGCAAAATCTGATGCCATCACTGCTTGGCGCCCTTCTTGACCACATATTCCAACACCAACATCCGCCATTTGGATCATTGAGACATCATTAGCCCCTGCAGACACAAAATTAATAAGATGAACATAAGAGTAGTTAGCATAACCTGCCAGAGAGATGTATTATTGCAAAAAGCTGGCAAGCAGAAAAGATCTTAAAGCATGACTCTTCTAGAAGTCTCATTAGAAAATATCAGTGGAACAAACAAATTCAGATTTACAAGGCTAACCAGAAAGACAAAGCAACTCAAACCTGTTCATAAGCATCAGCAGAAAAATGAAAATAAATATAGATTGCTAGAAAAATGCTATGTGAACTCAAAGGATGACCGACTCACCATCACCAATGGCCAGTGTCATATCATCGGTCCGACCTTTGATCATGTCAACAATTCCAGCCTTCTGCAAGGGTGCAACCCTACAACAGATCACAACTCTACACGAAGTAGCAAGGTCGAATAGCTGATGAAAAATGACAAAATTAAATTTGTTAGAAGTCTGGTTATTACAACATTCTTATAGCTAATAAATGAACTTCCACACTCTGGTATCCAATAACTGACTTGAGTAATCTCAAAAGTAAAACAATCTCCAACAGCCAGAAGAAAAAAATATTAAAATAAAACTTAGAAAAAAAAAAAAAGAGATACGTGCCTCACACTCCAAATCTTTTTCTAATATGTAAACCAGACTGTTCCCATCAATTATAAGGGCTAGCGGGCCAAAACTAGGTTCATCTTCCTTGTCTAAATTCTGCTGAGGCATGTCAGATGACTTTGTTAGTGAAGGTATTTCTAGGTAATCAAGTTCAGCTCTGCTCTTTAATTCCATGATCTTATGAGAGCAACATGCAGAATTAACATGGTGTTTAGACTTAGCATCACGTAAACGTTTTCGGCATTCACTTTCTGAATTTCCATTGATGATGATCTGGTGCATATCAGGAGTCAATAGTCGACAAGAAAGGCCAATCGAAATAGCTGTCTCTTGCTTGTCACCGGTGAGAACCCACACCTTTATTCCAGCTTGCCGAAGGGACTCAATGGCTTCTGGTACACCTTCTTGTAACTTGTCCTCAATAGCTGTTGCCCCAAGAAGGGTCAAGTTGCATTCAATAAGCGCTGCTGTTTGGCGCAGTTTTGCAGATCTGTCAGTCATTGATGTGCATGCATCTTCATACATGCATTGCCACTCTTCAAGGAGTTCACCAGTGAGGTTCCTAGCGGCAACAACAAGGGTGCGCAAACCTTCAGATGAATAATCATTCAAATGACTTTGAGTCACATGTCTTATCCAATCATCACAGGGGAGTTTGTTGTTTAAAATGCCAAACATTGATGAATCAGCCCCCTTCACCAATACCTTTACACTATCATCAGGAAATCTAATAACAACTGACATTCTTTTACGCACACTATCAAACTCATGCAAACCCAAAACATCCAACCTACATAACACAAGGAAAATATTATAAACCAGAACAATGATTTCAAGGCTTTACAAGACATAAACAAATTATACTATTAACATGTCCCGATAATTAATTTGGCAACAGAAGAAATGCCGATTTACAGATATCATAAGCTGCATATGCATATTATTCCTCGCTCATCAAGAAAACGGCTTGTTGGGGATCAAAAACTATATTTGAGAGATTATAGCTAAAGAGTGAGTTTTCTACCTTAATCTCTCACCATTGGCATCAATTACAATATGTCCAGATGTTCGCTCAAAGAGCGTATAACCATAAGCAGAAGCTGCAGCAACCAGTGCCTGTTCATCAGGAGATTCACCTTGATAGTCTATAGAGATGGGACTATCGCCTAGTGAATTGCAAGAACCACTTGAAGGACTATCAGTAAGAATAGGAATCACAGTGTTACAAGCTGCCAGGGTCAGAAAAAACTCATGTGCAGCAATTCTTTCTTCTCCGTATAGATCTTTGTACAATAGTCTCATGAGTTCAAGATCGGGGCTGATTTCAGATTTAAGTTTCCATTTTCTGCCTCTCACCATAGCATCTTCAACTGCACACATTAACATAAGTTCAAGAGAAAATCAACAAAGATAAATGATAAAACATCAACAAATGGTTCTACCTTGCAATTAAAACGTGATCATGCACACCAAACATATATCCAGTAGATCTCAGCAACCTTAAATAATTAACACTGCTCTAGAAGACATACTGTGTATAGAAATATATGATTGATCATAGTCAGTCTGATGAGAAAATTGCATTATTGCAATCTCTTGAACTCAAAATGGAGAAAATTTGAACAATAGGGTGTGAATACAAAACAGGGCAGGTGAAAAAGGCCAACAGGATGAGTTGTTGCTTTGTTATACTGATGAGCTATACAGCAGACTATTAGAGGCAGGTCACAGACAAACAACATGCAAAAGGGCTTCATTGGCTATCGTGGAAGATTGCCCTCTAGAATTCTACAAGTTAGCATACAGCTCTGCACTGCCAAAAAAACCACAAATATAGCATAGAACTCTATGATACACATTTGATTTGCTATATGAATGCCAATAGTGGTGTCTATCAAAACCTTTATTTATTTATTTATTCCAGGGAAGCAATGGGATAATAATTGACACATGGAAAAAGCAATGCCATAATCAGAAATTTAAATTAAGATCCAAGTGAAGCAGGAATTTTAGTCATACCTCCAACATCTGTGTCCAGTAAACCAGCCATAGAGGAAGTGTTACCATAACTTTTTCCCCAGATACTTGCTTTTTTAAACTCCATCTTGTTTTCTGTCAGAGTGCCCGTCTTATCTGAGAAGACATATCGTATTTGTCCTAAGTCCTCGTTAATATTCAAGGATCTGCACTGAAACCTAGAATTGCTGCTATTGCAATACATATGCCGGTCACCAATCATGAAATAGGATTGCCCCAATCGTACCAGCTCCATTGTGATATAAAGTGATATTGGAATCATTATCTGGAAAACTATGATAGAACTCAAGAACGAGAAAAAGGTTTCCATAGGAATCCCATAATACTTGTACTTCTTCCCATCTTTTCCTTTCTGGAAGTAAATTTTCCGGTAGTAGGGCAGTGTGTCAAGCTGAGACTCATGTCTCTTTAGCCATAATCCCATCCCTAATGCTACAACAAGGCACATGATTAAAAGGAAAACAGATAACCAAAGAGTCTCCCTATTCATGTAGGTCTCAAGTCTGCTTCTTTTAGATGGAGACATTGCACTGTTCAGCATAGCTTTTGTATCCTGTCCAGCATAGACCACAACCCCAATTGCCCATTCTGTATTCTTAAGCTGACAACCACGCAAAATGATATTTGATTGGTTAAGAGGAAAACATTGCCCTTTTAGCTCCATATTGCCCATGAACTCATAGATATTCCTATTTGGCTGCTCACAAGTGATAAAACCAGATATTCTAGTTCCTTCAAGTACCAGTCTATTAGTTTCTTGTCGAGCATACCTTGTTTTCAAGTTTGACTCACCATCCAGATTCATTGTCTGTATGTAAGCAATACCACTAGGATCACTCGTTCCTAGCAAAACCATGTCACAAGGAATAGTCTCATCAGAACTGATCTTCACTACCTCACCAGACTGAATCATTTTCCATCTTTTGGGACGAAATTCATCCAATTGTAGTACTAATGTTTCCCGGTTATTCTCATTCCTGTCGGACCTGTGTCTTCGCCAATCCTCATAACCATCTTTTACAGCCGTGACAGTAAGAACGAAAAGAAGAGGGAAAAGGGAAACTGTTCTGCCAAATACTGCAAGAGGAGGAAGCTGGTTCAAAGCAGCAATGGCTAGAAAATACAGATAAGCAACCCTGTGAAACTGAATGAAGAGATTCTTTGGCAAAAAGTTAAGCAATGTGTATTTGCTTGTCCGGATCTCATTTCCAGAAAACTCAACGTTTTCGTTAGTCTTCTTAGGATTATCAATATGGATCAACCTCGGGTTATCATGATGTGCCATATTTTCTTCAAGCTGCATGCTTATCTGACAGAATCTCTCAGACCTTTGAGATGTCTGAGATTCGTTCAAGTCCTGTAACCTAGAAAAAGCAGCACGATGCGAAGCCCTAGAAATTTCAAATGCTTTCGCATTGTGCTGTAAATCCATTACACCACCCCATGAAGCGAAGCGTTTTCGCCCTTTTTGGGGGCATTGTTGATGGAGTTCAGCCAACTAAAATTCCTTTCTTGCAGGCTGGAAAGCACGATTTTCCAACAGATTCCCTGAAACAGCTTCACCTTCAATTGGAGGAAATTTTCCTCCAAGCGCTTTAAATTGTAAGAATTGCCATCTTGTGTCTTATCATCAAACCAGGTAGCTGTAGATGTACTGTGGCACAAACACCCCAATGAGCTGATACTCAAGGATGCATGACGGCGATGACGACGGGGCTGAGGGTTTGGAGCAGAAAATGGTTCAAACTGAGACAGCAATGGCTTGTCGGAATACATACAGAATCCACCAACGCGTGAAACACATTGGAGAATAACATAACTAATCCCAAGCAAGAGCAATTGCTAAAACCCAACCTGAAGATTGATCCCCAGAGTGTATTTCTGTGCCCCTCTCCTCCTCACCCCTAATGGATAAGATTTTTCCCCTACCCAAACCAACAATATACATACACTATGGGGAGGCCAAGTAACTGCATTACGTCTCAACAATTTAGATAATTGAAAAACTTGTCAATACCACATCAAAATCAAAATGCTGTGCTAGCAACCGTTCGTTCCCCCGCAAAATAAAAATTAAAAAGGAAGTCTTCCTAAAAATCTTGGTAACCCTAGCAGAGATTTGTGTTGAAATACAGTAGCTTTACCTTGACAAAGAGAGATAAAGAGAAGATAGATCAGAAAATCCCACAAAACTATCAGAGATCAAATGGGAACGAAATGCCTACAAATGCATCATAGCTCCGGTACAAAAAGAGCAACCCTCCACAGCCTTCAAGAAAAAAGGCAGCACTGCAAAATCAGACAGAAAACAAAGAAGAGACGCATGAAAAAACAAAAATCAAATTTGAATCAGGAAATCATTGCCATACTGCGTTCAGAACCAATGCACATAAATGCAACCATATGATAGGAAAAGACAATAACAATAAAAGAGCCTGAGCCCTCACCAGTGTAAATTTTGGAAGGATGGAGAGAGAAAGAGAGAGAGGGACGTGGTAAACCGATGGCCAGTAAATTTATGGTCTGGGAAAACGTGAATTGATGGAAATGAATGAATGAATGCACTGAATACGAAATGATGACACAGTAGAAAATTGTCAGATTCCAGATCTGCGATCCCTTTCTTCGTTTTTGGGCTTCTTCGCACTCTGTTTCTGAATCCTGATCAGTCTTTCTTTTTTTCTCTCTCTATCTCGTATGTAACAACAAAAACCGGATTAATTTGTTCGAATTAAATTTTAATTTTGTATTAGGTTAACATAAAATTAGGGGAAAATGTACTGTTCCTGAACCTGAATTGATGTCGATAGGGATGGAAATTGAGATCGAATAGGACCGAGGAGAGAGAAACAGGAGCGAGAGAGAGTGGGACAGAGACGAGTGGAATAGCACGATTATTGGCTTTATTGTATTATTATAATAATTATTATTTCAATCTGTTAACCCCCTCTTTTTTCCTTTATATTTGTTTGGGATGGACTAAACCCACCCCATCAAGTATTAAGGGCATCCTATTTATTTAGGGCACTCCAATAAATAAAATAAATGATATATAAAATATTAAGGGCACCCTAAATATTTCTTACACTATCCTTGCATTAAATTTCCTCACTCTCTCCCTCCCACCTTAGCAAACCCATCGGCCGCTTTGCATTATCGAAGGAAATCTCCAAATTTCGGTCAAGTTGATCGAGTGTTGTTGCTACAGCTTTGGCAAGCTTCGGTTAGAATAATGGAACGACGTAGAAAAGCTTTCGGATATGAACATACGGAGCAAAACTTTACCGGTAAGTTGATTTGAAAATTGTCATATAGTTTCGTTTTTTCTTCGTATTTTGGTTAGAGTCACCTAGTATTAGGAATGGGTTAGTGAAATTCGATGTCATTTGCTGAAAATTCGTATAATTTGGGGCGAAATTGCGTTTTTCCCTTCTGCTTGCCGTCGCCCCTGGTTGGCCGACACGTATTGTTGGTGTTCGGCTGTCATGGCCGAACGGTCTTATGAGGTTTCGGTTAGAGTGGCCGAATGTATAGGAGGGCTGTCGGCCAGATTAGGCCGAACGGGTTGTAGGGATGTCGGCCACCTCGGCCGAACGGGTGGATGGGTGTCGGCCACCTCGGCCGAACGGGTGGGAGGGGTGTCGGCCAACTCGGCCGAACGGGGTGACGACTCCTTTTTTTTAATTTTTGTATTTGTTGTGTTTGTCGTACTGATTTTTCTTTGTGATCCAGGTAAGACTTATGAGAGAGTGAGACCGACGGCCTCGGCAAGAAGGCGTTGGGGTGAAGAGGCAGAATCGGGAGTTGGATGTTCGGGCACTGATTACCCGATCGAAGTTCCGCTCCCGATGTTTCAGTTGGAGATGGGAGGGCATGACATTCCTGCGCCCGAATATGTTGAGTGTGGCGAAGCTCGTGTTCAGCACGAGCAACAGGAGGAGGTGGAGGATGCTGAAGAGCAGGAGCATCTGATGGATGAGGCACCGATTCAAGAGGATGCCGAGGATCATGTTGACCCTGATACAGAGGGAGATGTACTGACCGGGCCATTCCCTGGGGGCCCCACTGATCACCATCTCATACCTAGTTTCAAGACGCATGTGGCTGCGATGATTTGGTGCGGTGAGAAGAGAGGCATTCTGAAATGCCTCTGCCACACGACGAAGATGGATTCGTGGAGGACAGATGGTGACTTGGGCGAATGGTTTCGTCTGCTTCGGAGGTCTAGGATAGCAGACTTACGGGAGATATCATACAAGAGCCCAAACAAGAACCTGATTTGTGCGTTTGTCGAGCGGTGGCATAAAAGAGGTCCTTCACCCTTTCCGTTTTCTCACATCTACGAACAAGGAAATAGTAGTCATGTGACTTCAGCTTCTCCAATAGGTATTGCATTTGAGACCGACCGCCGTGCTCCACAACTCTATGTTTATGCCTTGCATTGTAGATGGTCTTCAAAGTGGATGCATTTTGAACGAAGGTCTCCTTTAAAGTACTTAGAATGTCTTTCGGTTTTGCCTTATTCTTTGTCAAATCTGCGACAAACCGATCTTCAGCCGGTGTTAGTCGACCGGCATAGGAGTGACCCTCCAGATGTCGTCCCATCGGGTGGTTATGAACGCCGGATACAACACTTATTGACCACTGTCCATCATCATTCAATTCAGTAGCTTTAAGAAGAAACCGACAATCACATTTTTTGGTGGCTGTACGTCTGCCCCGTTTCTTCCCACTACTCGTTTCATCATCACCAACACTCACCATTTCTGATTTCGCCTTATTACGCCGACGATAGGTGCCACCTCGTTCGCAACCCAATTACACTCGACCTCGCCGACCACTACTTCCACTATCAGACCGACGAACTAATATGACCATATTATGCTCGTGCGCTACAACATTCACCCACTGCATCATCAGGTAGCGAGACTCAAATACTTCTTCTGTCGTAAAGTAGATAGTGAAGTCTATTTGCATGTACTCAGGAGCAATTTCTTCCTCGACCAATTGTTCATCGTCCGATTTGTTAATGTAACTGACTTCGTCCTAATACAAGGCCTCGTTCTGCAACGCAAGCAAATACAATCATTAACATAGAATACGAAAAAAAACAGAAAAACCGAGTGCTAGGTGAAATGTCGGCTGCCTTGGCCGAACGGGAAGAGAGCATGTCGGCCAGGGCTGGCCGAATGGGGAAGAATGGGGTCGGCCGAGCTGGCCGAACGGACTGGGGAGAAGTCGGCCAAGCTGGCCGAACGGGACAGAAGCGTGTCGGCTGTCATGGCCGAAATCCTTCAGCCTCTTTCGGTCTGTATTGGCCGAACGCGAACAGATGCGGAAATTTTTGTATATTTTCAAAAACGAAACTTCAACTATATAAACTACGAAAAATGCATGCGAATACTTACATTGTGTGCTCCGAATGATTCTTCGTTCGCCATTTGATGAAATTTAGAGGAAAAAGGGGCAAAAACAAGGAAGCAAATGCAAAACTTGAATGAAGAAAAAGCTTTGGTAGGTGAAGAAGACAACAATGATGATTTTGTGTGTTTTGAATGCTTGGGGTGCCCTTAAAAATTTTCAACACATTACATGGGGTGCCCTTAGAAATTACATTCATTAAAAATATTTTGATCTTTTTTTATTCATTTTAGTTTCAATTTTTTTAAATGGGGTGCCTTAAGAAGATGATGGGTTGGGTTTAGACCCTCCCTATTTGTTTTCGCTTCAAATTTCTCCCAAGTCATTATTAAGCTTTTTCGCTTTTTCTTTATTTACTCACCTAAAGGCTAAAGCATTAACAACTTAACAAGTAATCTAAATAAAAGACAAATGAATAGTTAGTGAAATTATGATTATGCCCTTCTATATTGGGTACCTTAGTTTTTTTTTTTTTTTTTTCATTTTTTTATTATTGTTATTGCAAAGAGCATGTTTCCCATTTCACAGTAATAACAACATTTTACCAACAAATTTCAACTATATAATTTGGTCACGGTTTCCTTTTACCTGATTTAATTTACACCCATGTTTATTTTTAGGTATATATATTTCATTAGAGGTCTTTTTTGGTATAAACACACCACTAATATTTATCTTTAGATACATATAACTTATTTAAAGATTTATTTGAATATAATAATATCAATAATGTTGTAAAATTAATACATGTATGCTTCATAAGAACACTTTAAATTGCTTTATATATATTTTTTTTCTAGAGCGAACTAATAATTTCATGAAAACTTTAATACATTATTATATGTATGTAGATATATTATTATTATTATTAATATTTTCACTTTTTTGTAAGACAAATTATTATTTTTAAAGTTAAGGCTAAAACTATTAAACAACTAGGTAATTTATTTAAAATAATAATTTCACTGTATTATGGGATAATATTTTTAAATTTAAGTAAAAATTAAATCTTCATATTTACATTTTTTTATGAAATATTTTTTTGTATTAAAAAATCAAAAAATATGAGGTTAAAAAGAAAGAGAAATTTTAAAGTGTTTATATGAAGTATTTATAATATCAATGATGTTATTGTACTAAAAAAAATCTTAAATAGATTATATATATTTAAAATAAATATTAATGATATTATTGTATTTAAAAAAACATGAATGAATTATATACATATAGTAATAAAAATTAATAGATTATTTCACCTTTTTATCTTTAATTTAACCATTGGAAGATTGTAATTAGATTCGTCACAATAAGTCTAGGACTTAGATAAATGGGACATAGAGGTTAAAAACAAAAAAAAAAACAAAAATCAATTTTATCTTTATGAGAGAGAGGTGTGTGGTGTGGTTTCATAAAAATATGGTGGGCTGATAGGAATAAAATTGACCATATATGTTAAAAGTAAAAACTGTCATCTCATACCAGTTTCATTAAAAAAAAAAAAAAAGTGTCAGTGAAAGAAAAAGAAGCTCTTCTATGTCAGTTAATTGAATCCGTACTACAGTGGTCCATTTTCCAACTTGGATTTATGTGATGCTGCTTTTCCATTTTTCACTTTATTAATATATATTTAACATTTGATAATATCATATTTTTTCATTGCAATGAACTATATTGCATATGATATTGTTTTTCCGAGAGGGAAAACAGAAACTGTAATGGAAAACAACGTGTTCAGTTCAGACAACTTCAGCACTCTGAATTGGCTTCTTGATTTGATCTAATTTCATCTTCTTCTCTTCTTCCTTATCCCTCAATGATCGAATCCGAGATACTCTCTGCAGTTGCAAATCAAGATTAAGAACAAGATCAAGATCCAAACAAACATGAAGCAAAGAATCATAGCAAGTCAAGAATGGTTTACCATGCAGGCTAATTGGATCTCCTTGAGTCGATACAATCGATCAACCTCGATCTCCAGCTCACTCTGCAACTCCCCTCTATGAACAATCTCCTTCATTTCCAAATCCAGTATCAGCCCTCTATCTCTCAGCAACTTTTCGTTCTCGTCCTTATCAATCCTCAGTCTCTCGAACCTTTCACGAATGGTGTTCAGCTCATCGGATAGAGATGCATCAAACGATTCTATCTGGAAAGACTCCTTTTCGAATGTGGAGTAGAACGGAGGAATGTTCTCCTTGTTAGAGCTGTCAAGCAGTGAGATCTCAACACATTCTGCAGGTTTCAGGTGGCTGGTAATGGTGGTCGATAGATTTCTCGGCCCTAGCGGTCTCCGGCCACTCTTGGGACGTTGGATCAGGTGGTGGCCGGAGAGAGGCGGCTGAGCTGCCAGCATTTTGTTTCAATCTTGTGGGTGAATGGTTTGGACATTGGGAGAGTGTATGTCTTGTTTGCTTTTATGGCTAAAAAGAAGTGTTTTTTTGGGAGTGGGTTTGAAATTTGAAAGAAGTAGGCGGACTAACGGCTACTGTTTGAATTCTAATCATTGCAAGAAATACGTTTGGTGTAAAGTTATAGTGATGGAAATAGAGTTGGTAGGATTTCAAAGCTCTCCAAACAACAAAAGTTATAACATATATGAATCATATATATGTGGTCATTCTATTTGATCAAAATACATATCTCATTTTCATGATTAAGATCATAAATAATCCATTGGCAACTCCCAGTCATCTACCGGTTTTCTTTTCTTTGGGCGGAGTTTTTTACCTTTACGCCCTTTTTTTGAGTAATCCGCATAATCCTCACGTTCATCAGCATCCGATTGTTCTTCAAACTCATTTGAGTTGCCAGCATTTCGGAAATCCAAAAGCCCCTAGAAAATTTACCGATCAGGGTGAATTAGTTCCAGAAATCATTGCCAGGGTTAGAGATTTAACCAATTCCCTGAAATTGCTAGGAGTGCATACAACTACTGTGAATATCCATTCAAGCATAAGTAATGGCTTCAATCAAAAGGGCTTTGTTTCTGATTCAAAAATTTATATTTACTTCATAGCAGCAAATGATTAAACAAATTTGCAACAATAACCACGGCTCACAAAGTCAGCAAGAAAAGTACCTTGGTAAGCCTCTGTACACGTGATACAGCGGCATCACGTACAACAACTGTGTCTGAATAGACTTCGAGCACATCATCCACTAACAGAGCATAGGTGCTTACCTGAAAGAAAAACAGCCAATTACTGAAACAATGTGATGAGCCATTGTTGATCTGAATCTTAAGTTACAAGTAATTTGAGGAAACAAAGAGATATCATCTGTAGCCACAAAAGTTCCCATAGAGAAGGATCATAGCCTACCAAACTTGAGGGGATGATAGAAACACCGAATGAATCAAGCTCAAGCGATTCCACTGTGCCTGAACTGATATTAAAGTTGTAGCCACGCACCTAATAGTGAAACATTATGAAAATGTCAAATACAAGACAACATATTATTGGCAGACACAGAAGAATATGTGCACCTTGCCAATACTTTGATGCCTTCGTGTTACAACAGTGTATCCTACCTAGCAAAGAGGATTCATCAATAATGTAGGACTAAAATCAAAGCAAGCTATTCCATACTCAACTTTTTTTTTTTTTGAAATTCATTAAAGAGCTCATTTGACTGGAAGCAACGGCACATACCAATGTCTCCAGTCCAACCAATTTAAGATCATCTTCAATCACATTCTCACCCTCAACAAGTATAACATCTCCCACCTAGCCCACAGATAAAGACATATAATGTCAGATTACTATCAGATTAGCAACTTCCACACAAAAATAAGAAAAAAGGAAAAAAATTAAGAGTCTATACAGAATTAAGAACTGATTATCTCAGACATGTATGTTATAATCATAAATTACCAGTCAAACTCTAATATCCCACGAGATGATACAAATAATAGAATTACAATCAATGCCTCATATGCCCTCCTCTTTCTACCTGACAGAAATATTTCTTGTTTAACACTACACATTGAACACCTTTTCAAGGAAGCGACAGATGTTAGTTTTTATTGTTAAACCAATATTTGCACCTCAAGTGTTTGATGTTCATCACTAGGAAATTCACCCAAAATACATCAACAAGATATAGAAGAAGATAATTCAAATTCTGCATTTACGAATTTACCTGTGTGATCTCCTTCAAAAGAAACCTATCAGAGTCTCCAGAAAGCAAGTTTGGTTTCACTTCCACAACCATCACAACCCACTGGGCTTAGAAAAGTAAAAAAAAAAAACTTTCAATATACTATAAAGACAGGATCTTTAACTATGTTTTTAGGGGAATTGAAGTTAACAAATTCGAATCCTAGCAGAAAAATTGGAAGAGTTACTCTACCTTATTTTTACTGACATCAAGAAAATTACAAAGCAATGTGAATTGATGGATCATTTAAATCAAACACCAAACATTTCAACAGCATATATACTCCTTTAATCTGTAAACTTTTACTTACTCTTTGTATGTGTGTGCGCGATTGGTACACAAGTATAGCAGCATCAAACAAGTTTTTTTTTTTTTTAGCCTAATGGCACAACAATTCCAGAAAAAATGACTCACGGAATTCGCGTCGACCCAAAGCTGGGTAACGAAGCCCAAACTGAGAGCAGAGTGAATGCTGATAACTTGCTTTGCCATGACATTTGATCTCCTCATCATCTGTCTCCTGCTCATTGTGCCCCGGTACTGATTTCTCTCAGACTCCTCCAATTTGGAATTAAGTCCTAGGGGTTTTGCAACATCATCCTCTTTTACTAATTCATTATCTCTCATTTCACCCCTAAATTTGAAAATTTCGCCAATGCTCAAATCCTCTGCTGCTTCATCGATTCCACTTGGTGAAGCCGGTTCCTCCATTTCCGGTCCATCTTTGATGCCCTTCCCATCTCTTCTCAGTGGAAGCTCGCCATATTTTTCCTTCTCCGGTAATCCAAACTCATCGTACTGATGTTCATCGGAAGGGAATGGAATCGCATCCCGAAATCGAGTAGAGCTTGTAGTAATGGAACTCCATTTAGAATCACGAATGCCATAATTAGCGTATTTAGGTAATTTGAAACAATCTTTTAACCCTAGATTTCGTATTCTTAACGAATATTGAGGAGGCAAACTGATTGAGGGAAAACAATCACACATAGCGGAAATTAGGATTCAATGGAAAACACACACAGAGAAAGGGGATGAACTAGAGACGAAATACAAAAGTGTGGAGAAATTATACTATCCTTAGAATTTGATTGAATTACATTTACCTTTCCTCAAATTTTATAGAAATTACGTATACCTCCCAGAATTTGATTAAAAATACAAAATAAACCTTAAGATTGATTCAACTAGAAATTTCAGGGAAATGAACATAATTTCTACAATTCTTATACTATTCTTTTAAAAATTTTAATCAAATTTACTGAATAATTTGACTTGGAAATATAAAAATGAGGTGCATTGTTGTTTTCATTTTCTCCACAAATGAAGTGGTAAGGATAAACCTCGAATTTCCTCATAAATAAATAATAAAGAAAATAAAAATAAAAAGAAAAAGAAAAAGGATAAACCTAGGATTGACACGTGGAACAAATCCCTCCTCTGCACTCCTCAGCCAAAACGAAAAACCATGCTCGCGCCAAACACTACCTCTCACTGATTTCGTTCATGGCATCTCTTCTCTCTCCAGCTGCAACTACATTTCATCAGGATCCCAAACCCATTAAATTCCCTCCTTCCAGAGACAACAAACAGGGTTTCATTTGGTCAGTATCAAATCCTCACAAAAAGAATTTCATCAAATGCAACGCCTTCTTGAATGAAATTTCCGACAATCTGTTGAACAATTCCCTCCATTTGGACCAATCTTTGTTGGAATTTCCCGCTCTCCAGCAGTTTCAGCGGCTCCCAGAATTTGAGAGATGGAGTTTGCTGGTTTTGGGTGGGGTTTCCTGGATTTATTTGACGGCGAGGCCTGGCGTTCTGATTGGCGCCATTGATGCGTATGTTTTGGCCCCTCTGCAAGTGGGTTTGGATAGTTTAATTGGAAGGAGAAGTTTCAAGAGGAGGGATTTCTTGGTTGGTGATAAATTGGGTGAAGGGTCGTTTGGTGTTGTTTATTCTGGACTGATTGTTCCAAAGAATGTAAGTGTTGATGAGAGTTCTCGGAGTAAAGGAAGTAGAAGAGCTCTTCAGATGGATCAAAGGATTAAAGATAAAGTTATTCTCAAGAAGGTAATCTCTCTCTCTCTCTCTCTCTCTCTCTTTCTCTCACTCTCTCTCTCTGAATATTGATTTCTTGAGTAAATTGATAGGTTAAAATGGGAGTGAAGGGGGCTGTGGAGTGTGCAGATTTTGAAGAGTGGTTTAATTACAGGCTATCAAGAGCAGCTCCAGAGACTTGTGCAGATTTTCTCGGTAGCTTTATAGCAGATAAAACCAATAACTTATTTACAAAGGGTGAGAAATGGCTTGTCTGGAAATACGAGGTACTTGTCTGGTTCAAGGGATTCTTGAGTTTGAATGATTCTTATATTCTTGTTCCTTAGCTATTGAAAAGCATGCATTGACACTCAGAAGCTTAATGCAGGGAGATTTAGACCTAGGCGATTACGTGAAAGATCGAAACTTCCCTTTGAATTTAGAATCTGTCATGTTTGGTCGTGTCTTGCAAGGCCTAGAATCTATAGAACGCAATGCATTGATCATCAAACAAGTCATGCGTCAGATCATTACTTCCCTCAAGAAAATCCATGACACGGGGATAGTTCACCGTGATGTTAAGCCGTCTAACTTGGTAGTCACTAAGAAGGGGCAAATCAAACTCATCGACTTTGGGGCAGCCACAGATCTTCGTATAGGCAAAAACTATGTCCCCGACCGCGGCTTGCTCGACCCTGACTATTGTCCCCCTGAACTTTATGTAATGCCTGAGGAAACTCCCATTCCACCACCTGAGCCTATTGCTGCCTTTCTTTCTCCAATCTTGTGGCAGGTATATGATCATCGCCTATCAGATATATCAATGCTAATGTATTTACTGATGGATTTTGTCGCTGTTGCAGCTGAATAGTCCCGATCTTTTTGATATGTATTCAGCTGGAATAGTACTAATGCAAATGGCGATACCAAACTTGAGGTCTACAGCAGGATTGAAGAATTTTAACACAGAACTGAAGGGTGTAGGTTATGATTTGAATAGATGGAGAGAGACAACGAGGATGAGACCTGATCTTAGTATTCTTGATCTTGATTCTGGTAGAGGTTGGGATTTGGCCACAAAACTTATCTCGGAGAGAAGAAGGGGACGATTATCTGCTTCAGCTGCTTTGAGGCATCCTTATTTTTTGTTAGGTGGTGATCAAGCTGCTGCTGTTATCTCCAAATTCAGCTTAATCAAGCAATGAGGTATTGCACTTCTAACTTCTCTTTGATAACCTTTCTACTCATTGCACTGTCTATTTGTTTATGTCTGAATTTTGAGTTTAGCTCTTTCTTGCGCATTTTCAGTTAGATGAAGCCAAGGTGATTGATTACGTGTTGAAATACTTTGCTAGATGCAGTGAAAAGATCGCCTCCATCAACTTCTTGATCAATTTGGTAGAGTGTCTTGTTAGCCTTATTATCGAGAATTTTGCATCTAATTGCTTAAATGGGATCAAGACACTCTTTCTTCATTTGGTAGAATCTTTTGATCAATTTTATCAATGAAAATCTAGAATAATGAGATTTTCTTAAAAGGGCTTGATGACTTCATTGTTGTCCTCACAATTATAGCAATCATATCAGATAGGTTCTCTTTGAGAGAAAAAATTCAGAACCGTTGTATCCATTGACCATTTTTCAATATGAAAGCATGTATATTGGCACAGTGTATTCAAGGCAATAAAATCCATTATTTCAAGTGCATGATATTATTGAATACGTAGTTTTTCCTTTATTTAGACATATAATGTGGCTAATTGGACTAAAGCTCGTCGTGAGAGTGCAAATTCTCTGAGGCATTATATCTCTTGCTGCCCCGTTTCGTAGAACACGAGCTCTTGACAATCTTTAAGTTGGTGGAGTGAATGGATATGATATTCGCGACATTTGAATGCTTCTTGGGAAGAACAACTGCATATCCATCATCCATGTGATCTGTACCTTCAGGAAACAGCTGCCACAAAAGGGTACCACCTCCACTGCCTCCTTTCTCCATAGAGTTGAGAACCATTCTGTACACACTAGTTATGAAGTTTTTGCGAAAAGTTTCAGTATATCGAGGATCTTTTGTAGAGACACCAAACTCTGAAAACAGGACAGGCATTCCTAGGATGTTTTCGGCATCATCAAGGTGAGATTGCATCCATGATTTTGTGAACTCAATGCATTCTTCTGAATTTAATTGAGGAACCCTTCAGCATAGTAAGTTGTGAGTTAAACCTCACTTGAGAGAGAGAGAGAGAGAGAGAGAGAGGAGAGAGAGAGATATTTCTGATTAATTCCCTTACCAAGATTCTAGATAGATGTGAACAGAAGCAAAATCAACCCCGAAAACTTGATGATTTCGGATGAAATCAGTCCCAACTTGTTGATAATAAGTGTTGGGGTTGTATTGAAGTTTATGAGGGGTAGTAGGACCATAGAATCCTTCAAGACCAATCCCCACCAAATGCTTTGGATCAATGCTTTTCACATAGGCTGCCATTTCTTCTATCCAGTTCTGCAGATTTAATGACACTTACCTTAGCTAACCTGGTTCAGTTGCATATGCATATTAGCTTGCAGGAATGGATTATGCACAGAGCAAAAATCATACCTGCAACTTATCTCCAGAAGGATCTGATTCACAGCGCGGCTCGTTCATCAGTTCCCAAGCGAAAATAGTAGAATCATCCTTGTAAGTCATATTTGTTAAGGTATTTACTCTGTTTATCACTGTCTGTAGGACCCCAAAACATTAATGAAATTAGTGAAGAAGACTAAGTATCTAACATAGTTGGAGAGAAAGGAAGTTACATTAACATGAGCCTTGTAATAACTTTTGATGGTTGGATGAGAAAAGAAATCATCATCAGAAGTCAAATTAAGGCCATCAGCTTGACCCCATTTCACATACTGTGATTTCCCACCATATGCTTCCCAGTTGTTAACTAAGCATAGTATAAGCCTTATTTTGTACTTCTTTGCTTCAGTTAGGACAAAATCCAGGCCCTGAAACCAAACAACTGACTGCTAAATCCATTCCTAACAATGAAGATGGTAATGATCATACACACATGTACCTTAAAAACATCTTCATCGTAGACAGAAGGTGATATCTGTAGGGCCTGGTATTGAGCATCGTTGAAAGCCCAAGTCCTGCTTACTAATAAGTGTAGAGCTGATGCATGTTGAAATAACTCGGTCACTTTTCCTCTGGTTGCCTCCTCTGCTGCCAAAACCATTAGCCAGTAGGTGTTGAATCCGTTAACACAGAACGGTTGGCCATTGATCGTGAATTGGTTGCCGTTTTTCTGCACCATAGGCCATGTGTCTTCTTCCATCTTGTCGTGATCAGAGATCCTGGTGACAAGTACAGTATGATGATCATTATCATGTATGAAGGGTTTTGGGTTTTGTCGATGTTACTCCTAATGAAATATACGAGGCGTAGTATCCACGGTCGATAATACAAATAAATCCACATGTATAGTCAGTCAGCCGTAGATAATACGTCTCGTGTATTTTAATAATGTGTTTATTTATACATGTGGCATGCAATGCAATCCAAGTTGTATGAAGAGATGGCAATAGACTTTGGAATAGTAAATCTAGTCTGATTAAATTTGTGTTTCAAATCCAAGTAAACTAGACCATCTTTCATTGCTTAGAACTAGTTGCTGTTCTTACCTTAAAAAGCATGTTAAAGTAATAACCAGGCAAATTAATGAGCAAATTTAGGATCACAGACAATAGTATCAATCAAATCATCTTCCACTTCAACCAAAATCCACTTGCTTGGAACAGAGTAAAACACAAGATGAAATACCAAATTGGAATAAGAGATTCAATTTGCTCGATAATATCCTGAGTAACGAAAAACACAAATCAATTGAATGACAAGTTATAGAGATATAGTACCTGAGAATATGAGCCAAAAATACATGTAATAATATCTTCCACAATGAAACTCTTCTGCCCTGTCGGCGTCTGATTTTCCGGCAGCTTCTCATCTCCGCACCACCAAACACTCTTCATCCTCAGACATTAGTGTCTCACTACAAAGCAAAACTGAGATAAAACATAAACTAATCCCGAAGATTTTTTTTTTTCTTTATATAGAGTGAAAGGATAAGTTTAAGGAGATCTGAATGAATCCACATATTTCAGATGAATATTGGTGGTGATTCATTAATGTATGGAAATGGTGACAACAGCATATGGAAATGGATTCAAAATTCAAACCAACTCCAGACAAAATAAACCGACGGTTTTTCTTTGTTTCACAAAAGTGATGTGTTTCCTGGTTATTCTTTATGAACATAAACTCATGATTTCTTATATTATGTTTAGTATATTTCAACAAAATGAATATCTTGTAAACCTGATAGCCTCATATTGTTCATAAATTTCATTTTTCATGTGATAGAATCTATAGCCTATATCCCAGTTCCAGAACATTAAAGAAAGTCAAAGCTGGTCAATATAGAGATGACAAACTCACACTTAAATCATCTTGAGTTTCTTTCCCAGATCCGGCGATCCCTTTATATGTAAATTTACTATATACTAGTATCTGGTTTTCTTTTTTTAACTATTTTAAATTTTTTTACCTAATACTTAAATAAATATTAAATATTTTGATAGAAAAAATAAAACCTATTATTTAAATCCTTAACGGAGCCAGGATGGGAATGTGAAAACGGGACGGCAACTAGTAGCGGCGGTTGCGAGTATGAGTGGTTAAATAATGGCGTTATGCCAGCTAAGCTAGGTTTAATTTCACACCGAAATTATATTGGGGCCCATCCCAACGTGACTCCCTTCTTCTGTGGACCCCACATCCAACCTTAGCACAACGCACGGACCTAAATTCACACTCTTTGCACAGATATTATTATCTTTGTTTTAATATAATTAAAATTAAAAAGTATAATTTAGAGAGAGAAAGATAAAAGCGCGTTAACCAAAATGCGTAAATTGACGCGTTCATTTATGGATCTTTTTGCTCCGAAATGCTGAGCTGGCAACCTATAACTACTCTTTCGAATAAATACAAGTGGCAATAATTAGTGATTATGATTAATTAAGAGTGTTCTGAATTGTAAAGTATGACCGAAAGGGTATTTCAGTCATTTCAACTCGATGGAACATTGTCTGTAATTCTTTGACTGGAGCTGAATATAAAAACTTCAAAAATTAACTACACTTTTTCAGTGTTTGGTTTTGTAATAATCATATGTATTTCTCTCTCAAGCTCCTCTCTTTCTCACCCATCTCTCTCACATTACCTCTGCTGCTTTAGGTTTTTCTCTGCATATTTTCCACTTATACCTTCATAGCCTACTGATAAATGACTTGAAGTTTGCAGTTTTGCTGCTAAATTCTTGATATTTCAGGTAATTCTTCTTCTCTCTCTCCTTCTTCATGTTTGATGTCTTCTGAGTTTTCCATTCCGAGATTTTTTTGTTGTTGTTTGAGCTGGGTTTTTGTGGATCTGAGAAATTATGGGTTTTTTTTTTCTTGTGTGAAAATGCTCTTAATCATATTATTATTTAGTATATTATTCTCTTATATTTTTGTTGGTGTTCAATTGGACTTGGTTCTTTGTTCTTGGTTCTAACTTCCTCAGATCTTTTAATATATGCAATTTGTAATCTTGGATTGCATGTGTAGGAAGTTTGTAGTTTAAGCAGTGCATTATCCTTGTAATTGTGATTAATTTTTCTGGGTACATGTTTAGGTCAAGTCTTTTGAGATTTCTGAGCAATTACAGATCTGTTTCTTGTGATTGATATAGTGGACAAGGAATTGATATAGTTTAATTTCTTTTTCCAGAATCTTGGTGGCTCTTTCAAGCTTTTGCCTGTTCTATCTGTCATCTATGAGGAACAGCAATAAGTTTGGGCTTCTATCAGCTCTCTCTTTTCTTTCTGTAGTACTTGTGCTTGATGTAATATCAGCAGCTGATTACTCAGCAACAGATAAAATTTTCTTGAACTGTGGTGGGCCCCCTGATGCTGCCGATGCCGATGGTCGAAAATGGACATCAGATATTGGGTCAATGTTTGCCCTTTCAGCCACCAAGTCTAATACTGCCCCAGCAGCAGTCCAAAAACCATCTGTCCCTGAAGTTCCTTATATGACGGCTCGGATATTCCAATCCGAATTCACCTACAGTTTTCCGGTGGCCTCAGGCCGCAAGTTTCTCCGTTTACATTTCTACCCTGCATCCTATAATAGTCTAAATGCTTCTAATGCTATCTTTTCTGTAACTGCTGGGGGGTATACTCTGATGAGGAACTTTAGCGCTTCTCAGACAACGGACGCTCTGAACTTTGATTATATAATGAAGGAGTTTTCTGTTAATGTTCCAAATGAGGTGTTGAATGTCACGTTTACCCCATCACGGGATTCAGCCAACTCGTATGCTTTTGTCAATGGCATTGAGGTCATTTCACATCCGGATATTTACAGCACGGATGGGACTGAGCATGTTGTTGGTCAGACCACGGGGTTCAATATCGACAACAGTACAGCGCTCGAAAATGTTTATAGGCTGAATGTGGGCGGAAATGACATTTCACCCTCTGGTGATACCGGTATGTTTAGGTCATGGCGTGATGATTCGAGTTACATATTCAGTGCGGCAAATGGGGTTACTGAGGTTCCTGATCCAAATGTGACGGTCGCGTTTCCTCCGGGGTCGCAGAGCTACATTGCCCCTATTGATGTGTACCGTACTCTGAGATCAATGGGTCCAAATGCATCTGTTAACCAGAATTTCAACCTAAGTTGGGTCTTTAACATTGATTCTGGCTTCTCTTACCTTGTTAGGCTCCACTTTTGTGAGATAACAGATGTTATATTTAAGGTGAACCAAAGGGTGTTTGCAATCTTCTTGAATAATCAAACTGCAGAGCCGGGAGCCGATGTGATTGCCTGGGCAGGATCTAATGGGGTTCCTGTTCACCAGGACTATGTTGTGGTTGTTCCAACAGGGCCTCCCCAGCAGCTACTATGGCTTGACTTGCATCCTTCCACTGCAGGGAAGCCCCAGTTCTATGATGCTATCTTGAATGGAGTCGAAATCTTTAAGGTAAATGATACTACTGGAAGTCTTGCTGGTCCAAATCCGGTACCACTCCCACAGCCAAAAGATGATGACTCGAGTAGCCAGTCTTCTCGATCTAGTAAAAATCACAAAGCTATAATCGGAGGAGCAGTTGGAGGTGCAGTTGCTGCAGTTCTTCTTGTTGGTTTGTTCATCTGTTTAATTTGTAGAAGCAAAAGGCAGAGAAAAGATTCTAGCACTAGTGATGGCTGGCTTCCTTTGTCCTTATATGGAAATTCACATTCGTCGGGTTCTGCCAAGACGAACACCACGGGGAGTTACGCCTCGTCCCTCCCATCAAACCTTTGCCGCCACTTTTCAATTGCGGAGATCAAGGCTGCTACTAATGACTTTGATGAGGCTCTTCTCCTCGGTGTTGGAGGGTTCGGAAAAGTCTATCGTGGGGAGATTGATAGTGGCACCAAAGTGGCGATTAAGCGTGGGAACCCACTGTCCGAACAGGGTATACATGAATTCCAAACTGAGATCGAAATGCTCTCAAAGCTTCGCCACCGTCACCTTGTTTCTCTCATCGGATATTGTGAAGAGAACTGCGAAATGATTCTTGTGTATGATTACATGGCTCATGGAACCCTCCGTGAGCATCTATACAAGACTCAGAAGCCACCATTGCCATGGAAGCAGCGGCTCGAGATTTGCATAGGGGCTGCTCGTGGTCTGCATTATCTCCACACAGGGGCAAAACACACCATTATCCATCGTGACGTGAAGACAACTAACATCCTCTTGGACGAGAAGTGGGTGGCCAAGGTCTCCGATTTTGGTTTGTCGAAAACTGGTCCATCACTGGATCATACCCACGTCAGCACTGTCGTTAAGGGAAGTTTCGGTTATCTTGACCCCGAGTACTTCAGACGCCAGCAGCTGACCGAGAAATCCGATGTTTACTCATATGGAGTCGTACTCTTCGAGATCATATGTGCCCGGCCAGCTTTAAACCCTACACTACCAAAGGAGCAAGTGAGCTTGGCTGAGTGGGCCCAGCACTGCTATAAGAAGGGCATCCTTGACCAGATAATTGATCCTTATCTAAAGGGAAAAATTGCCCCAGAGTGCTTCAAGAAATTTGCTGAGACATCGGTGAAGTGTGTATGCGACATCGGAACTGATCGGCCTTCAATGGGCGATGTTCTGTGGAATCTTGAATTTGCACTTCAGCTCCAAGAGAGTGCAGAGGAAAGTGGCAAGGGTCTAGGAGAAATGGACATTGACTCGTTCGATGTTACTTGTAAGGGAAAGAAGGATCCGGATTCATCATATGGGTTTGATGGTAATATAACTGACTCGAAAAGCAGTGGAATGTCGATGAGCATTGGTGGTCGTAGCCTCGCCAGTGAAGACTCGGACGGGTTGACACCAAGTGCTGTGTTTTCTCAGATAATGAATCCGAAAGGGAGGTAAATATCAACAAGCATTTGATGGGATTTCGGAGATGATAAGTTATTATGGTGTTAGTCTTGTTAACCACAACTTGAGGTTTTCTTCTTTTTTTTTTTTGTACCTCATTCTTTGTACTTGAGTTTTTCTTTTGTATCTGTTTTCGCTCAAACATCTTATAAGCGTATTTATACTGAAAATGTGTGACAATAATTATTCTTTCCTTTTAAAACCAAATGATGATATATAGTCATGAAGATTAATCTTATGTTTGAAGAGCTTTTTCATATGATTGTGCGTTTTTCTGTTGATGATTCGTTATGATAGAATTTATGGTGAACGGAAACGTTATTTCCAAATGGTGTCTATTAGAATAAGAATTTTAAGTATTTGCCAGTGGTGTGAAGCAAAAGATGTTATCGTTCATAAATGACCTCATAAGAGTTATTAGGTCACACTATTCTATAAATAGACTCCTTGTACCACAATAAAACATCAGAATTTTCTTCTTTCTTATCCTCACGTAAAAAAGGATCAAAATACAATTTCGACTCACTATTTTCATGTGATTTGCAATGCAACTATCACAAGAACGTGAAGACATCGACATAAATCTTAAACGTCAAAGCAGAGTAATTTTGTGTTAACATAAAAGAGTTTTAACTAGGTTAATTACTACAAAAATCACCAACTTTCCAAAATTGTAAATTTTAACTAATATTTTGGCTATTAGCAAATATAATCTTATTTTTAATGTCTCATACATCCGCAACCAATTAATAGATTTCAAACATACATTCTTTGTAAAAAAAAAAGAATTTTAAGTTTCTTCTAGATGATAATCAAGTGTTGTTTGGAAATATAGTAAAACCTTTATAAATTAATAATCTTGGGATCATAAAATTTTATTAATTTAGAGAGATATTAATATATCGATAAATTAATATTTTATTATTTAAAAGAGAGACTTTTTAAATTCAATAAATTTAGTATATATGTATTGAAAATAAATGAATTCATATACATGTTTCATTAATTATATTCATGCATCAACCAATTCTTTGTAACTAATTAAATATATTCATGTATAATATCAATTAATTGTATACAATTAATTATTATATTTATGGACGCATGTATCAGTTCATTTGAATGACTTAAATATACATGTTTACATTAATTCGTTGCACTTAAATAACTATTATAGTCAATTAAATATATTTATAATTGTAATATTTATGAATTATTAATTTAGAGTTTTAATGGGACCTAATATTTATAAAGGGATTTTTCGAAAAATTATTATCTTATTATCTTATTGAATTTGATGATTTTTTACAAAGACCCAAGTCAGGACTGGAAGATTTTATTATTTTAGAGAGTTTATTAATTTATAAAGTATTAATTTATAGAGGTTTTACTGAATGTATGTTTGGGTTGGTGCAGTGAGGAAATGATTTTCACAATGAATATATGTCCAAAATTTGTTTGGGTTGGTGCAGTGAGGAAATGATTTTCACAATGAATATATGTCCAAAATTTGTTCACTGGACATTAAAAATCATGTTATATTTATATCCATGTTATATTTGTTAACAGTAAAAAGATTTAATTAAACTACAATATTTAAAAAGTTTGTGACTTTTATACTATTATATTGCACATACCAAACTCACAACATACAATCAATTATATAATTAATAAACGTAAACGTGCATGGCTTGATGTTTGAGATTAGAGGCTAACCCTGTTTGACAAACAAGTTAATGATAATTAGAAGGATTGAAGGTGCAGCAAAGTGAAGCAGAGAGTCAATGACAACTCAGCAGCAGCACTGCACATGTTAAGATGGTAGTTCACATCTACCCAAAAACGCATCGCATCGTTTCCAGCCTGTGCCTCATTATTCTCTCTCTAATAATTCTTCACCTTTTTACAAGTCTTACTCATAATTGTCCACAACCTAATATCTAATTATTCATCTTTGTTCTAATTCTGCGTAACACCACTTCATTATGTCTTTTATTTTTTTCAAGCAATCGTGTTCAACTGTGGGTTGGACACAACTCAAACAAGACGCCATGTTCCGGCTGATGTCGTAATAATACACGACACCGTGATGAAACATCAGCATGGTACCACACAATACAAAATGGCAGTGTAGTATAAATGCTTTATTATATTGTTTTTGGATGCGAGATTTGTTATCAGGCAATCTCAGAAAAAACTGGAGAAAAATACAAAATAATCTTATGCAGCAAAACAGGCTGGTAATGATAACCAAATCTTTTATTTTCTTAAAAACATAAATCATTAAAGCAATTTAAGAGCCTTAGTCAAGATATTTGAAACAAGAAATCCACAAAAGAACATCACTCTTGAATTTACAGTTACATGAATATAAACAGGTCAATAGATAACCTACTAATTCCGTCAGGTAATGACACGATCAACATCATAGCAATTATGTTTTTGATGGGACCTGGGAATCGAGAATGGCAGTCAACTTCTTCTCTAGTTCTGGCTTGTTCGCACCGACAAGCTTGTCAAGTTGTTGTCCATCTTTGAGGAAAAAGAAGGTTGGTGTTGCTTTGATATCCCACGATGTACTAAATTCCTGAAGTTTAAGAATGAAATTATATATCTTCATCTGATATCAAGCTTAGTCTATGTATAGTTTTTTGCAAATTCAGCAGAAATATAACTATCATTCGACAAGTTTGATTCTGTCATTCAGGTCGAAGAGAAGCGGAACTTACAGTAAGTTCGTCGACATCAACTGTTAGAAACATTATTGAAGGGTGCTTCTCAGATAGCTCAATATAGAAAGGTGCAATTATTCTACAAGGCCCACACCATGAAGCGCTAAAATTGGCAAGTACCTGTTATAGAATCAAGCCATGTTAGGATGTAAAACAAGAATGACATGCTTCAAGCTCCAACAGTAAATGTTTCCATGGAGTCAAAATTTCCCAGAGGACTGTAGTTTTTCCAGAAAGTCACATCTAACCGCTAATTATACTCTTCTGCTCATGAAACTACTATTCACTAACTGATAGGGTGAATAAAAAAACTTGCAATTTGGTGCAAGAAAGGTATAATACACAATCAAGAACAAGGGTTTGACCTCTGCAATAATTGAAAGTCCTAATAAATCTGGTATCGGGGATATTTGTCCCACAAAAATCAAGGGTTGATTATTATTTCCATCAAATTAATCCTTGGGACTTGGGAGAACCCACTTGAGGCATGTCTTTTGGTAGAAGGGATTGGAGGGAATCTGGGAATGTGTAGATTTCCTTACAATAGAAAGCAAAGTTGGAGAGAAGGATATTAACCGGTCGAATAATCCTCCCCAGCCCTTGCCTATCATTCTTAGTCCTTAATTCCCTATCAATATGGAGGAGTTGCAGAAGGAAATAATAGGTAAAATTTTGTCCTTACCCCTTGCCTTTTTGTAGTATAACAAAGAAAAAGTGGTATCATTCATAAATCACTCCCCTCTACAATACTGCATACAAGGATTAAGAGGTGTACTGGAAGAAGTGCCTTTTACCCTCCTTTTTGTCAAACCAAAACATACACATACTGGACAAAAAGGAGATGAGAGGTGTACAATACTGCATACAAGGATTAAGAACATTATTCTAGTTTATTTTAAAAAACCTCCGACCACAACCCCAAAAAAGCTATGGTCCAATATTTTCGCCACCATGTTATAATCGTCCTAGCTTGAGACCAAGATGTAAATGAAGGTTAAAGAACAGACAGGTGTGTTTTCAAACTCATGGACTATAAATTTTTGGTTGAAGATTCAATCTTAGATGATTAAGGAACAGTATACTTAGGGAATTAAAATTTCATTTTTTCAAGCAAAGCCTTAGATTAAGACTCCAGTGAAGGAAATAGCAAGTAGAAATTTGACAGAAAAGAATACTATTTATTCACAGCATTGTCATTGTCTCTTTCAAGGTCTCAAGTTATCTGGTAAGGTTTGAACTGTATACCATAATCATAAGTTCATAGCTATTGATATCAGCCCAGAGAATTGAAGGACTAAATCATAAAAATCCTCATCAGATAACAATGGTAAGCATGCAATGAATACTCACAATCTTTCCATCTCTCTTTGATTCTGCTAACTTCTGCTCCCAGCTTTCTTTTGTTGTAATAAGATGCACATTTCCTCCAACAAATTCAACATTATGATCAGAATCATCAGCATCTTCCTTAGGCTGTACAGTATGAGGAAAAGATAATCAATTGCAGGTACAGAATAAAAGTAAACTTTCAACAAAGAATCGGCTTTGAAATACAAGGTCATAAGAGAAAAATTTAAGACAAAGGATGTGATGATAAGTAATCTAAAGATAAATAAAATGGAAATACAATAACTAGACATAAAAACAACCAACTAATCTGAGAGCATATGCATACCTTAGCTAAGCAATGGCCCATAACTGACAGCACTCAATGTACACCCAATATCAACAAAGAGCAATAATAAACCTTTTATCTGAAAGAGGGAAAAATATATATATATATATATAAGATTAAATCAATCAAAATCCACTAAATATCTCTAGAAACCCCAAAAATGAGCATGATTAAGTGCCATTAACAGCTTTCAGATCCCTTAAAACTATAATTTTTTTCACAAAACCAACTATTTATATTGTTATTACCCAACAGATATCTGTGAATTGAAAGCGATGACAATCCGAAAGTGAAATCAATACAAGCAAAAAATGTGAGAAAACCAGTACGATAGTAAAGAATTAAGCAAAATTGAAGAATCGGAGAGGTTTTAGGGTTAATAATTAAAGGATGAAAATGGCGGAAAGTTGAAATATATAATATAAAAGGAAACCTTGACCCCGACGACGGCTCCGGAGTAAGACGATTCAACTCGGTGTGAGAAATTCTAGAAAGGAAGATCTTACGAAAAATCCGAATAATTAAATTTCCAAACAATTGATTATACAGAGATTACAAGTACAGATACAGTAGATGAGACAGAGAACCCTACCAGATGGGGCTACCCCTAATCCTAACCCTCAACCATCATGTTATAATTCCGACATCTTATGCTTCTTATTAATCAACTTTACACGTAGACCACTCATACCATGCATCCATTTTGGATTAATTACTCTCCAACCCCCATAATTATTAATCACTAGTTAATTTCTCCATTTACTCAAAATGTATATTTATATGTCACACTCATTCATTAATCGTCTTTTATTGACTATAGGTTCAGTTTTACAGTAACTATATAAAAAATATTGTAACAAAATCAACTTTAAGCTCATTATAAAATATATAGTACATAAGAGTAGGCTTCCTAACCCTAAAAAGAACTTTTAAATTGTCGAATTAATTATAATACGACTAGATGGGTATAATTTTGATCAATATGTAAGAATTTTGAAAATTAACTTATACTTGTGTGTGTGAACATATGTATGACTCGTAATCTGATTTTAAAATTTTCAATAACATATTATCTTATTTATTTTAAAATATTACACGTATTTATATACTATGATGCAATATCTATCACATGAATATTATACTAAATGTATAGGGCGTTATCAAGATTTTTAGATCTTTAAAATGTCTTATAACCATAAAGTCAAATCTATGTATTTTCCAGTCAACTAATTTCCACTATACTATCAATTGATCAAAATTACATCTAATTAATCATAATAGAACTAAATTGGTACTTTTTATTACTTTTTTTTATTAACCCTTAAACCATTCTTAAAATACAAATGATTTAAATAACATAAACGACTCAGCGAATACTTCTTGTTTAAGTAGGTTTGAAATTTCAGCATTCCAACGAATGAGTAATGATATTTTTACCAAAAATGGCACTGTGTGAGTTGTGACCAATATGACTTTTATCGATGTATTAAATACTAATGAATTATAGAGAACATGGGATATTAATTTTCTTTATGTTACTGATATATTTTCGGCTATATAATATATAAAACAGTGTCCGCCGCCTAAACCTAATTAGGTAGATCAATTCCACACTAATAAATGGTGGACGATTTCACATGTGATAAAACCCTACCCCTTTCAATTGAAGAATACCAACACAACATACTATTCTAAATTTCTAAGGCAAAAACAGAATGATAAACAGGAATCAAACATCAACAGGTTAACGACTTAACAGCCACCACTTACAGTGGTGATAGGATTCCAATTCCACAAACACAAGCAAAAAACGAAGTCACACAACATAAGATCCTATGACAAACAGAATAGAACCTTCACTAGATAACAATTCCTCTGCTATATTGCCCTAACCAGTACCAAGCCCAAAAAACCAGGATCACACACATCCATCTGCTATTCTTACAAGAACTCATGATATGCTGGGTTATACTAGAATGATGCCTATATATAGTAAAAACCATAGCGAGTGAGGGTGGCAACATCATCCCATGGCATACTTCTGTGACCAGCTACGGGCAGTGGACTCATACTTAGCCCTGTCGGTCTTGTACATGTGGGCTATCTCGGGTACAAGTGGATCATCAGGATTTGGATCAGTCAGCAAAGAACAAATTGAAAGCAACACCTGGATAACACAAACAATATTCAATGGCATAAATATTGCTGCTGTTTTTTACTTTTAGGAGAAATGAAATATACTAATGTTGAAAGTAATGTAAAAACTGAACTTCAGCATCAGCACCGTGGTATTGTTTATGTAGTAAAGAACATTCACTTTCCCCAGTATGTGCAATATGTTCATAAAAAGTATTTCCATTCACCAAGTATGTGCAATATGTCAATATTTAAGGAAATACGAAAACCTTGCAAAGCACCTTAGCAGCTGGCCTAAGAACACAGTATGACTGATTCAAAATTGAAAGGAATAAAACAACTATACCTTTGAGATGGTAAGTGCTGGGCTCCATTGTTCTTTAAGGATGTCAAGACAGATGCTCCCATTGCTATTGATATTTGGGTGAAAAACCTTAGTCTTAAAAGCAACCTAATAAGCGCACACTATTAGAACTCATGAAAAGAACAATAGACATCTTTAAACACCTGAAAATTTAACAAACAACAAATCTTCAGATCTAACAAGGGGTCAAGTCAACATTTTCTTAAAAGTTCAACCAAGTAGTGTTGTAAGAATGTAGTGGTATGCCCCTCAAACGGCCAACACATAAATCAACAATCCAATATGTGTATAAGAAAAGGGTGACAAATTGAACACCTTAGGGGGCTTAAATGGATAATCTGGAGGGAAGTGGATTGTAACAAGGAAAACGCCTCCAGCATAGGGGCTATCCGTGGGCCCCATAATGGTTGCCTGCCAGTGAAACATATCTTCAGCAACAGGTCCTGCAACAATAAATGAAGAGCTAATATTTGGATGCACAGAGAAGATTATCGAATCGTTCACCACTAGCCTACAGTGTGAATGCTAAATTATCCTGTCTATCAGTTCTCATGGAGCAAAAAAAATGATCATATCCTACTAGAAATGTAGTCAAGCATAAAAGTGTAGCAGCACTATATATGCTCCGAAATTCGCACAAGTTCGGATAAAAGGGAGTAAAAAGCTCTCAATTCATTGCCGCCAACAACACATACTAAACATTACCCACACGTAACTGTAAAGCAAATAATGAAGCTGAAGAAAACAAACATAGTACCAGCACTGCAAGAAGTAGGAGGATCTTTCTGCAGATCCTTGAGTTCCTTCAGAATACGCTTCGAAGCCATCACTCCAATGAGTCAATTGAACTTCAATACACCAAACCTGTAAATATAATAGGAAAATTTTACAACAATAAAAGGAAATTAGCAGTACTAAGTGCATGAATGAGTAGCAAAATCCCTAAATTTGAAAAAAAAAATAGATGGACTACCTGAGAATTAAAATCAAATTAGGGCAGATCGCAATGGAATCCGCTTGCGAAAAACAGCAGATCGAGAAGGGAAAACGAGGAATGAGGGACGAGCAAAGCCGGAATTCAACGACCCTAATCGCTCGATTTGGGTTTTGATCACTTCCTCTTCTTCCCTTGTCGCCTGGAAATGAAGGATTGGGCTTCTCTAATAGGGGAGACGACCAAATGTATTTTGTCGATTTTGCCCTTTGAGATCCTTTTATAATCCCTTCTTGCCCTATTGATAAATCTGTAAAACTACCATTATTTTTTATCATAAAAATAAAGTTTAGTCTTGGACTCATGTTGAAATGTTTGAATAAAAATAAGATGTTATTCAGAATTAAACTATATTATAATTTCGTACTTCATAAAAAGGCATGTTTGGATATATATCTATACGAACAACAACAAATTTTTTTATATATCTTACCTATTTTAAATGTATTAATATGTTCATCGTTAACATATTAAAATTATATTTTTTTAAATTTTATAATTTGAAATTAATAATTATTAATTTTGTGACTTATCAGCGATTAATACATTAATATTGAAAATTTATAATAATGTAAATATTGGTGATATATTTGGACATTTACCCTATTGGTTTTGGAGAACAAAAAAACCAAAAAAAATATCAAGGAAAAAAAAAAAATTTAAACTCTAGCTTTTCATTATTATATTTTGTACATTTATCTATTTTTTATAATTTTTTTAGTTTCAACCGTTATTTTGATCATCTTGTTTAACAAGTTAAAATGATTAATAAATGCTTACTTGATGTCTAAATTTATGTATTGGCGATTTTTATATATATGTACTTACATCTAATTAGGATTTTAATAAGACAGATTATGGCATTATTATAAGACATGCCATGATTTATTTTGAATAATATAATTAATAATAATCTTTTTTATTTTTTTCTTTTAAAAGTCAAATGTCATTTTAAAATAATATGTAAACCTTTTCTTTTTCGGTTTTGCTATTCATGAATCAAGAAGACAAAGTTATCAAAGAATTTTCCCTATTTCTTTTTTTAAATAATTTATTTATAATTGTTATAAGAAAACGTTCCTTCCATTTTTTTTTTTTACTTGATAAAAGTTTTCATTTCAATATTTAATAATTGTAAACTAATTATATAAACATTTTTTACAAAAAAAAATCTTAATTATGTTATTAAATCTTAAATAGAAGTTGTGTAAATAAAAATATGTCAACACTTTATTTTGAATGAATTAAGAATGACACATTATAACAAATAATCGATTAAAGAATTTTACTCTATTAAAAGAAAACACAAAAATTTATATAAAACGATTTTATGGATAGTTATTGTAAAATGTAATTTTATTATTTTCAAACAAAATTAATTTTCATAAATTCATATAATGTATTATGAAATGTGGATCGTATATTTTTTATTACTCATAGATAAAATTAATTTTTATAAATTTACAAGTGAATTGTAAAATCTAAGCATCCGCTAGTGAAGAAGAAAATAAATACATTGAATAAAATTCGAGAAGTCAAATTTCGGGGGAAAAGGAAAAAGGAAGGTTTTTATTACCCTAAAAAGAATAATTTCTCTCTCTCTCTCTCTCTTTTATTTTTATGTTTTTCTTTTTATGTCGGGAAACAGAAATCTCAAGTGCAATTCGAATTCGAAGTTAATTCAAATTCTCAATTCGTCATAAATATAATTTAGAGAGGTTTTCGTTTTAACCAAAAAACGCAGAATCATCTCTCGCTTATACGCTTCTTCATTGGTCTCTGTAAGTTTACACTACCATTATTAATTTAATTTTTGTTCGTAAAGATTTGTTTTCTAAATACTGATGAGTTGTTGTATGTGTAATTTCCATCTTTGTTTTGTTTTGAATCATAATTCATAATAATAGCCAATTGTGTGCTTGCTTTGACTGTTATTGCTCGAATTTACATGTATGATGTTTATATTCAACGTCGATTATGATGCACATTTGATGCCCCAAACTGATGTTGCTCTGAAAACCTGGTTTTTGATCTGATATACATGCCCATTCATATACATGTGAAAAATAATATCGCATTCATGAGAATGGGACTCATGAATGGTGTTAATTTTATCTGATTTGTGGGATCTGATGTCGGCTTAATTAGGTTTAACAAAGTTTATTTATTATTATTTTGTATTTGATTTTGGAGTTTATGCATCAAACAGCACACTCAATAAATCTTGTTATCTTTATGTTTACTTCTTTTGTTCACATTTTGAGAAGATGAATAGCCCAATGTTTCTGATGCTGAGATTTATTTATTTATTTAGTTTAAGAAGAGCCGATTGATACTGGAGGTTGGCTCAAGTTTGGCAGTTGTTTGCCCCAGTTTCTAGCATTTGACCTTATCAACTAATGGAGGATGACAAAAAGAAGAAGAAGAACAAGAAGAAGAAGAATAAGCAAGCTGCTAAACTGACTGAAAGTGTCCCCCTTAATTCAACAGAGTCAACTTCTAATGGTCAAAGCCATGTTCAGGAGATAGGACAGAATAATAATGAAGAAGAGTTGGGGACTGAAGATGCATCAAATGATGTCAGTGTGCACGTAAATGCAGATAGGGACGGAGATCTTGCTAATGGCACTGAAGCAGTAAGTTTCTTTTGTTTTACGCGTGTGTTTGTCATGAGTGCACGTGTTTTGGGCTGCGTTTACTTTTACTGAAAGCACTGACTGTATAAAATTGTTTCTCCTATTTCTTTTCTCACGTCATTTTTGTTTACAGAAAAGCTTGGCTGAAGCACAAAAATACTGGTTGGTCAGAGAGGTACCAACACTGTTGAATTATCTATTTCTGTAATTCAACTTTTAACATAAAGGTTTATGTAGGCCGCCTTCGAGTTCAAGATTAAAGAACTTCAAGCTGAAAAAGATGCACAGATACAGAAAGAGGTGGTCTATACTTTTATGTTCTATACTTTTATGTTTTCAACGTCATATTGCTTTCCCTCCCCTCTGTATTCATTGATCTTTTAATTATTGCACATATATGTATCAGCATGTGTAAATCTATGTGTGTTCTTGTGAATATGTTACACAAGCAGGTTGTCATTTGTTTTTACAGGCATTGCTTGAAGAGAGAATCAAGCAATTGATGAAGGAAAATGACAAAAATTCAGTAAAAGAGGTAGCGCATCGTTAAATTTCCAGTAAATGGATTTGTTAAAATTGTGAATGGCTCTTCAAGTAGTTTATGTTTGTTTTTTTTGTTTTTCCGGATTACATCACGACTGTTTTACTATCCCAGGCTAGTCTAAAAGAAAAAATCAAACAGTTACATGGTGAAAAGAATGGATCCATGCAGAATGAAGTAGTGACATTTTGACTCTTCTTTGAAATTGGCATACTTAGTTGAAAAACTTATAGATGCATGGATTTCTAATTCTTATATTTACACAAGCAACTCAGAAGGGAAGCAGTATGTGACAATATTGGCTTGTACAGGCTAGCCTTATGGAGAAACTTGTACAGCTGGGAAAGGAAAAGGATGCAATAATCCAGAAAGAGGTAATTTTATTCTATAAATATAAGAGCAATTTCAATCAATATTTTGCATCGCATGTATGTGTCATTTTTATGCTTTCTTTAATGCAGTAGACATTTTCTATATGCTTTTACAGGGTAGTCTAGGACAGAAAATTCAACAATTGCAAAGGGAAATAGAAGCTCATGTGCAGAAAAAGGTACTATTACATCATCAGATTATTCTGAAGAGTGAAGGTTATGTAGTTACTAGTTACCAAACCCTTAACTACATGTTTTGTTCTTGTGATTGATTTTTTCTGGCCTTGTGGTCTGCGCTACATTTCATACGTTTTCTTCTTGAGTTTTGCTAGGATCTTGGTATCCCTAATGTTTCTGCATGACTATTAGGCTAGTTTAGAGACACAAATTATACAACTGGAGGATGGAAAGGATTCTTGGGTCAAGAAAGAGGTACTTTCATCAAATTCTCAACTGTGCTGAATCCAACTTTAAAACTCCACTCAATTACTTTTAAATTGATTAAAACCTGTTTATGTTGCTAGCAAAGATGCAGATAATTATGTCTGCACTTTTTTCAGAATATTACTCCACATCTTCTCAAGAGGTCATTTCACTTCATAATACATTGTACCTTGAGATTCAAAACTTCTTTCTTGCAGGCTGGTTTTGGGGCAAAAATTGATCAGTTGGCGGATGAAGCTGCATTATTAAATCTAAAAGTGGTAATTGAGTCTGAGGTTTACCTAGATATAAGAAAGAGTTTTCCTCACTAAATTTTAGGTCTTTGACATGGTAAATAAGAAATTATCTTTTTTCCATGAATTAATTTACAACATGAACACAGGTGAGCCTAGAAGCAAAGATAAAACAGATGGAAAGAGAACGAGATTCCTGGATCCTGAAAGAGGTAAACAATGGTTTTTTCATGAATGATATGTTGTTTTCCATTTTTTGCTGCTGTATTCTGAAACTTACTGGCAACCACGTGCAAGGAAAAACTAATCAGTCCTTCGGAAGGTATAGGAATAAACAAGGATGGAAATACATGGTCATCATTATTTTTGGTAACCCAAGCCAGCAGATCATCAATGTATATTTTGTCATTCCAATTTTGATTTAGTTGGAATCTAATCCAATGGATCTATTTTACTTTGCTAGTTGAAGCTGAAAGCTTTTAAACTGTGGCTGGCTGTTCTAGGGCTACATAAATCTAGCTGAAGTCAACCTTAGGTAGGAGGCAAACCACCAGCTGTATTAGTGTCACTAAAGTAGGATATATCAATATCTCTATGATAATTATTTGAGTATGTAAGTTTATTACTCTACTGCTGACCTCTATCGCTCCCATAGAACACCACATCCATACTCGTTACTACACTCACTGCTACCACCAAATTGGCCATTTTTATCGATCAATTTCGACATGTTCGGTATGAATACCAGGCCTGTCTGAAAGCACCATCACATGAGATGAAAAATATTCAATGACCACACACACTCATGCACGATCTCATTTTCTTTTTGGATTTTGTTTTGTTATGAAAAATGAAATTCTGTTTCAGTCCATTATAAAAATGACTCAATGAATGCTGGATTGGAAAGGATTGTTGCTTTGGATACTTAATTGGCTTGTTCATTTTGTTAATTTCAACTAACATTGCTCTTTATCTCAACTACTTGCATCTTCGTGATGATATTCTGTGTAATATGACAGAACTCTGCCAACGACTCTATAGCCAGCCTGACTAATGATAACACCAAACTACTAGCTCAGGTACTACTAGTCTGTAATAGATAGTGATTTCTCATTTTTAGTGATTTCTCCCCATCTGTTTTTATCTTAATCGCATTTATTTGTTATAATTGCATAGATAAGTTAGCTTTGCTGGACAGTGAATATTTTTATCTTTAAATTTGCGTGGGGATTGTGTTACTGCTTAACACCAGTTAGAGACTATTTTCACATATTTATTCCATGTTTCTAGTGTTTTTCTGAATAGTTTGCAGAAGTAATAAGCCCTTGACATTTCATTCAGATATGGCTTGCCAAAGGTTGCCACAAAGTTTAGAAAGAAAGAAAAAGAAAAAGAAAATTCCCCTTGTAGGTTCAATGGTTCATACAGAATTCATGCAATGCTCAATTTCAGTACCTCTATTGCACATGAAAGGGGTCAAGGGATTGCATGAGTTACTTTATGGAATTTCTCAGGTCAATTTGTTCTGCATGTTGTGAGTTAGTCTTTAATGTTTTTAGGCCTCTTCATAAATTCATTTTGTTGGATTTCCTGGCATGAGTGGGGATGCTGCTGCATAACAAACACGCTGCCTTTTGGCCCTATTTATTTCAAATGGCCCTCTATATTCTGATAGTATAAAATTAAAATTAGAGCCTGGCAGGTGATAGAGCTGGAGCAATCAAGGGAAAATGTCTTAAATGAATCACAGCATCTGAAAGAAACTGTTTCCATTCTACAGTTGCGGATCAACAATCTTGAGATGGATAACAAAGTGGTAAGATGACCTCCATATTCCGGCTAATCTCTGCATCTGTTTTTCACTTTGAGATTTGATTTTTTCTCAAAAAAATAAAAAATAAATAAATAATAACAACAACAACGATATGCTTTGCATTTTTTTTTCTTTCTATTTTAACCAATTTTTTTAAAATTTTCAATTTTAACCATGAATTGACCAGATGATTTCAATTTTAGCCAATTAATGATTTTAGTCAAACTTAAATTATGTTGTGGGTGCCACATAATAATATATAAATGATGCATCATTTAAAATTAATTTTGTCTAATTAATTATGGATTAACCCACGTTAATCTAAATAAATGAGAAAAAATATAGAAAGAACACATGAATATAGCAAAAATTCAAAGCAAGAAATGAACTGTAGCTTTATTCACTTGTCCAAACAAATCCAATAGAAAAGTAATACAAATTTTAACACAATTACATTAAAAAATATAGATGCAAAAAGAAAGGTTAATCAATATTTCAAATATAAATAACTGAAAAAGAACTCTTTTACAAAATTCAAACCCTAAATTAATAAAAAAGATAAAAACAATGCTGAAGGTTCGTGGTTGTGGATGGTGGAGGAGTTCACAATGTTTGTTTTGGTCTTGTGAATAATTGTTATCTAAATTTTGATGTAGGAAGATGTCATTGACAATATTGTTTTTGTTTTTTAAGAATATCATTAATTTGTTGTATTTGTGGTTTTATTAAATTTTATTTCATAATTATTTTAATTTGTTTAGGTTAAAGTAGGTTAATTAGATTTGGTTAATTTTAAGTGTTGTATCATTTACATATTATTTATGGGACATCACAACACACATGATCTAATCTTGACCAAAATCATGAATTGGCTAAAATTGAAATCAATTGATCAATTCATGCTTAAAACTGATAATATTAATGCAATTGGCTGAAATAATAAAAAACTGTAGAGATTTGGATTTTTTTTTTACATTAAGCCTAATAATAATAATAATAATAAATTTTCCTTAATTGAGATTGTTATTATTATTTTGTATGTTCTGTAGTTGGCATCATTTTGATGATATTTTTCCTCAGACTTCAGAAGATGGGGATGTGAAACACCAGGTAGAAGCTGCACGCGTGCTAGTTGACAACTTGATTGCAGAAAATTCAGAGCTTGTCGAAAAGGTATAGTTAGTTCACCCATACTTTCTATTTGTAAAAGGATTCAAACTTTTAACCAGGGGAAAAAGTTAAATGATAAATGATCACTTGCTGCTATGGTAGGTGGGGTATGCTTTATTTTGGTGTTAGAATAATGCACCGAGTCCCAGCTACCTGGAACAACCTTATATGTTTGTTTATATTGAACATGTTAATTGTGTTGTTCAGGTGAATATGTTGTATGCTATGCTTGATCAGAGAGGCGTAAGAACAGAAAAATTTGACGCAGTTCAAGGGGTTGTAACTGCTCAATCTACTCATATTGCAAATGGCCCAGAAATCACACCCGATTTAGCAGTAGGAGCTAATGATAAGCACATTACTACTCATGCTTCTGATTCAATTTCAGAAGCTAGCAAGACGATCCCTATCTCCAGCAGCACCCAGTCTTTGGAAGATGTCATGGTTAAAGATCAGATGAACGGTGAGTTTTTGAATGCTGATGATAGCCTGAGAGTTTCAAATTCTTCAGAAATAATAGAAGTTGATGATGAAATTGTGCAAATACCCTTAGACGAGAATGAAGTTGAGGAAACTAATTCGGAGGTGACTCAGGACGGTGGGGAGATTGACGTCTCGCTCACTGATGCTCCATTGATTGGTGCTCCATTTCGTTTCCTATCCTTTGTTGCTAGTTATGTCAGTGGAGCTGATTTAGTCAGTAAGAATACTGGAAAATCTGGCCCGTCCATTCCATCTGGTGCCAATGATCCTTGATTTTTTTACAACTGCGAAGAGAGAGCAATTTACACCGAAACTTGCCTGGATCTAATCAGTTTCTTTTTTTTGCATTGTTTTTTTAAAAGGTAGATACAAGTATACAACCACAACAGTATTCAGGAAAATCAGGTTAAGCCTATTTACGGATAGATAGAATTGAATTGACAGCCTTCTATTTTTCCCTGTAATGTAGATTTTAACATTTATAAACAATGTAGCTTGATTGATTAACTATGTTAACTTTGAACATCCAATAATAACATTTTGATTGGGATAATGATCACTGTGTTTCTGCATTGTATTACAACATAACTGAACAAGCAACTCCTACTGATAGAACAAACTATGATTACACTTCAAAAGATGGAAATTGGCTGTTAAGCCATATGTTGAGATGCAATGAGCAACAACTCCTACAGTGTAGGACTAGTGCTCGATTTCTCTGAGGATGCTCGATTATCGGAATCTGATAGCCTCCGGATTTCCTCAATCATCCGAACAACTTCATCCATTGCAGGTCTCATCTCTGGCACCTTTCCCGCACAGGCCATTGCAATCTGAAGCATCTGCACCATTTCTTCTTCAATGTTTTGATACTTCATCAGATCAGCGTCAAAAACCTCAGCCGTCCATTCCTCCCGGACGACAGATTGGACCCATCGCGGTAAATCAATGACCTCATCTTGCCCCATTGATTGGGTTGGTGCTTTACCTGTGAGCAACTCAAGGAGGAGAACACCAAAGCTGTAAACATCTGACTGCTGTGTAGATTTCCTTGTTTCAACGACCTCAGGTGCTCGATAACCCACGCCTTTAGAAGGCGTCATAGGGATTCCCAGTAGAGGAGTTAGTCCAAAATCTGTGACACACCCATTGAAGTCTTGTGTGAGAAGAACATTGGAGGATTTGATGTTTCCATGAACCAGTCTCTCAGAGTGAATATATGCTACTCCCTTAGCTGCTCCTAGGCTAATTCTAACTCTAGATTCCCAATCAAGTGTTCTTCCAGAGTCTCTATTCCCTGTAAACATCATATCATAAAGTGTAAATAGTCTCAATACTTTAGCATACTACCATGTGAAAGTATAAGATGATTTGATAAGTTAAGTACCATGGAGACAGGTGGAGAGGCTACCACCGGGTACATAATCATAAACGAGGAGCTTCTCATCTTTAGAATGGTAATAAGCGCGAAGAGGAAGAATAAACGGGTGGTGGTTGATCCTTCCAATGGCCTTCATCTGTTGTTCAAACTCTCGTTTCCCAGCGATCACTGCTCTGAGACGCTTCACCACCACGGTTGTTCCTTCTTCTAAGATGGCTGTGTAGGCTGTACCATAGGTTCCTTTACCAAGTACCTCAGCTGAGGCTCTCAACAGATCCTCAAGATTGAAGCTGTAAGAACAGCCATGGAAGAACACCAGTTTGTTCTTCTCAGCTTCTTGAACTCCACTTGAGAAGTCTTCTTTAGGTGTACTACTGCCTCTACCCCCTTGGAAAGGCTTTCCACTAACACCTTTTCTCTGCTTTACAAAGCATATGAACATCGTTGAAGCTGCAACGAGTATCACTGCAGTCCCCCCTACTCCAATTGCAGCTATAGTCCCCGTGCTTAGATTCTTCTTCGACTTCTGCACTTGAGGAGCTGTAGGGGACAATGGGGCCCGGCTTGGAGGAGGAGACAGTGGGTCCCGACTTGGAGGAGGAGAAGAAGGAGAGGGAGACAAAGGTGAAGGCGAAGGCAAAGGTGAAGGCGAAGGCGAAGGTGAAGGTGATATAGAAGGGCAGGTGGTTTCTAGTGGCCTCCCACATAACTCAGAGTTTCCAGAGAATGAAGAAGCAGGAAACGCTTGGAGACGAGACGGAATAGAACCGTTGAGATGATTATTACTAAAATTCAACTGCCTAATCTTTGGAAGGTTGAAATCAGGTAAAATCCCAGAAAGAGAGTTGTTTTGTAGGAACAAGGTGGTGAGCTGCGTAAGATTCTGGATTGTCTGAGGAACATTCCCTGTCAAGGAGTTAAAGGAGAAATCTATGACATTGAGCTGTGGAGACAGAAAGGAGGGAATAGCACCGGAAAAGGTGTTGTCTTGGAGGTTAACATAGCGAAGTGAAGCTAAAGAGAGAACATCAGATGGAAGAGTTCCATTGAGGCGATTGGAACGGAGGCTGAGGGTGACGAGCGCGTCTAATCTACCCAACGTGTTCTCTGGAATAGGACCGACTAGTCCATAGCCAGGGAGACGAAGGGCCATGACACGACTACCATCTGAAGTGCAAGTAATTCCAGACCATGTCCTGCAAATTGAAGAGGCGTTTCTCCAGTTGAGCCTTCGAGCATGAGGGAGAGTTGAAGCAAAATCGCCAAGTGCTTCTCTGTCTGAATTCAGGTCAGATATGATGATTGGCAGTAGGTATAAGAAGAGACATAATGCAGAGAATGAACTTGTGATGAGCTTCTTCATCTTTACAACTGATTCCCTGCATCATCACTTCTTAATCAACAACATAGTACTAAACAAACTCTTGCCAAGACAATATACATAAAGAAAGAAGAATGTACATAGTGAGGTTACTACTGCCACCAAAACGATGTCGTTTTTCATTGCACACCATGCACGACACATAAAGCACACACACACAAGAGAGAGAGAGAGAGAGTACCTTGAGATACAAGAAGAATTCTGAAGATGGGATGGAGAATGAGTCACGTCAGCTTAAAAACACTAGTGAGAGAGAGAGAGTTATAAGATGGTACAAGTTAGCCTACAATTCTTGTCTAACTCAACGTCCATCTGCTGATCCAACGGCATTATTATCTACTTTTACAAATTCCCTTCTTCTTTCTACAATCTTTCTTCACATAAAGAAGAAATGAGTTGAGAGAATTCTTGAGATTAGTTGGAGACTTTTTTGCTCTTTTTGAGCTTCTTCTTCAAGTTAATCGAACTCCCTCTGCACAAATCACCATGACTTCACAATACCCTTTTATCTTTAATCATAATCACCATTAATTATTCTGGGATTTACCTTTCATTAACATACAACTACCTTTTCAGCTAATTGAATTGGTCAAACTATATGGCTTATGAATATGGTGTTGGAGTAATATTGGAGTTGTTCAAGATTATTAAAAATGTCTACTGCATAATAATTTATTTTGTACATATAAGTTAAAGAATGTTATGTAAGGCAACTAACCATTAATTAAACTGAAAATTCAAGTAGAATGAGCAAGAAGAAGAGGTAAAAAATTCAAATTTTGTATACTGATTCATTAAAACCGAGCTGCAACACGTAATTAAGCAAATAATTAGATCTAAAAAATGACGAATTATATATGTTACAATACGCAAGAAGTTAAAAAAAAAAAAAAAAAAGTGCTGACAATTTTATGATTTAGGAAATAGTTTATGGAGTTGACTAAAGCATGGCAGTTGGGGTTTGGTATGTATTCAAAATTCTGGTTGCTTGTATAATGTATAATCTCTTTTCCTTGAGAACACAAAGAAAACCAAAAAAAAAAAAAATATATATATATATATATATAATAATAATAAATTAATGGCCTATCAAAATAAACTGTATTAAGCACACAACCAAATCCCATTTTGAGGAGTAGACTTAGGTTAGGGGTGCAATTGAATTGATCCGGTTCGAAACTACTTGGATCTTGATTCGGAGATTAATATTCTTGTAGTGTGAAATTCAATTATAACATTTACACGTCTTTTTATGGACTTTCACTAATTAAGAGATTAATTACAACATGTTTAATTAAATAAAATTATAATCTTATCTATCATATGATAAATATTACACTAACTACTTATGAAAATAATTTAATTTTTAACTATAAATATTACACAACATTTTGATTTTCTTTAGGCCCAAATAAGTTTGTTTTGACTTGTAAATCAATTTAGAATCAATCAACTCTCAATCGGGTTGACACGCTTGAGGTACTTTCGGATTGTCTGTTTCATTCTTATGGGTTAAATTTAATTTAATGGGTCAGAGATGACAACTAACCACACATGGTAATAATTCAGCATTATAAGTGTTTATATATTTTTGCAATAATCGGTGATAATTTTCCAAAAGCAGTGATGAATGATCATTAAATGATAATAGTATTCGTGAAATGATAATTGATTGGGAGTGGGAGATGCACGTGCCTGGTGGGCGGTGGTGTTGAATATTAAATGGGCAACTGAGTTTGCTTCATTTTATTATGATGACTTCATACTACATGCGCTCAAATCGAGTGCTGTAAAGATACCAGTTATGTATTTAATTTTACATTTTTTCTATAAGAAAATTAGAGATAAAACTTAATGAGATATAAAAGGATATATTAGACTGGATCAATGGTCGGCCGCCAATGAAATAGTCTCACTGACATTGTTTTAACTGATTTGAAATTCATTAATATAAATTGGAATTTTTTTTTGATGACTTATTTGAATTTATAATCACATTTTAAATCTCTCAATCCAAACAAAATCAATGTAATTTAATTCCTTTCCTCTTGTCCTACCCCATTTTCTCCGGTTTCTCTGAATGAGTGAGCATCACTTGGCTATTATGGCATAGCGCCATAGCAAGCAATTACCGTTCAAGTCCATTTGACTACAATTTGACAAAATAATATCAAACATATTTTACATTTGATTAATCTCAAACTCACTAAAAAAAAGACAACAGTAATTATATCAACGTAACGGAATTAAATTGTAAGATCTGTCTTAAGATAGCAGCTATCCAAGTAGACCACGTTCATTACCACCCCTTTACTCAACCTCAACTGGGGGCCTATTTTCAATTAGTTCTCCCATTTCCAAAAATTCACAGAATCCAAAATTTGGAGCATCTCAACTCCAAAATCATGTTTCTAGCAAGTTGAGAGATATCTTTCAAGTAAAAACATAAACATGGACATAGCATTTTGGTTCACCATCACTTCTCCTCTATGAAACAATATTAGATTATATAAATATGGCATTTTGCTCGTAATAACCAAATACTCAGCTGATATATCACATTCTTTAGTCTCCCAACCTTTGATGAAAAAATTTAAGAAATGGAATGGAAAACATGGAAGAATAGAGATCGAAATAAAGTCCAAGGTCTTGGGTGAGGTTATAAAGGGTCGAAAGGTTCTGGAAGAAGTTCAAAACCATTATCAAAGAGGGAACCTTGATCAGACTTATCATCAAGACCGTGAAGCCAATTTGTGTGCTTCAGATCCTCTTTGAGAAGAATCATATCATATCGGGAACTTTCATATATATCGATGTTGCTCAACTTTGCACAAGACTGAGACCTGTCTTCCTCACTACCACTTTCAGAAAACCGGTGTCCATTTTCTGTAATGGCTCCATTGCTACCGATAGAATGGTGTCCGTTGGCTGGTTGGATTCTCTGGTTAGTGGATCTTATGCTTTGAGGGAATAGATTTGAGCCTGTGATAGGACGAAGCCCATTGTTTCCGTTTCTTATGTCCTGCAATAAATACAATGGGAAGATCTTATGAAACGTGGAAGTCTCTAGATTCATATTTCCCTAATAATTTTCACGTGGAAATTAAACCATCTATTTCCTGCAATAATTTCCTTGATCATTTCATGTTCATTAAATTCAACCTAGACATCACAATATGGCCCGTAAATGACATCACTACAAATTTTACCAGGGATATAATTAGAAGTGTTTAGTTGTTAATTGTGACTTGGAGAAAATGGTGAGGTACATGACATCATTGCATTGAGTTATGCTGGTTACTCACATTTGTAACTAGTTACTATAACTAAGCATGGAGGGGTAAAATTCAGTATGTTAGCATTCCATGCGGCACCCTGGTAGTTCTAGGAAGTATTGGCACTTGAAAAGAGATGTGATATTACAATATTGGTGTGTTATTAAGTTCTTTACAAGTTACAAAGTTGAAGATTATAGATAAGATAAGAAAATCATATGGTTAGAAAGTATAAAGAAACTCTCATGGTTCTCTAGATAGAACAATAGGAAGAAATTCTAATTTGACGATAATCACATTTTGTGAAATGAGTATAAAAAGAAGTGTATGATAGAGATGAGTACCATATGCCGTATGGCCATGTCAAGAGACTTCTTTGAGATTGTACGGCCAAACCCTGTGTTATCTGCGGATGTCTTTGCAGGTTTCCGTGTGGACAACTCTTTCCGTGAGTCCACAGCATCAGTCAGCAGTCCATTAGAAAGTGTTCGGGCCCTTCCATTGTGTTCAGTTAGTCTTCCCCTGGTGACCACAGGTGATGACTGTCTCCTAGGATTACTAGCAGTGCTCATTGTAGGTTCTGCATTCCCTTTTCCAGTGAGGGCCACACCTGGTCTAGACCTACCGGCAGAAATTGGTCTATCAGGCAAAGTTGTTCGAAGGTTTGGAGGTGTGTCATGTGGAAAATCAGGGAGTACGATTGGCTGTGGTGGGGCCCGAACTCTTGGACCAGGGGAGCTTGGCCGAGAAACTGAAGCAACAGTCCGCCCATTAGTGAGACTACGCCCGCCAGGGGTTGAAGATCCAGCTACTGGAGATAAAGATGGTGTGGGATTTCTACGAGTAGGTGTTGATGGTCGTGATGTGGTCCGAGCAGCAGGAGAATTTAAGTTTGCAGAGATTTGTGGCCTAGAAGTAGGAGTAGATGGTCTTGAGTTTTGGGATGGTCTTGGTTTATTATCTATTGAAGACGTACTGTTTGCAGGACGGTGTTTAGAAGGAGTTGAAGATCTTGAAACAGTTGGCCGGGAAGAAGGGGTTGAAGGCCTTGTAATTGATGAAGAGCGATTGGTAGGAGTGGATGGTCTGATATAAGATGAAACAGAAGTAGAGCTTGTGTTGAGAATGTTAGTGGATTTATTGGAATATGTGCTATACCCAGAGACAGAAGATCTAGTCACCGAACTGCTTCGAGTTGATTTAGTAGGATGATGGTTCTCTGACTGAGATACTGACAGCTGAAATTGAGAACTTGTTAATTGTAAATATTTGGGCGAAGTGTTCGAATAAATAAATAAAAAGGAAGTACAGAATGAAAGTTTATTATGAGTATATGGCCACCAATAGGCAATAGCATTTAATTTTGTCCAGAGAAATTAGTGTCAGCTTGAGCAAAAATATCATGCATACAACTGAAATAGCAGGACAGGTTGACATACCCGTGACGCTTTGGTTGTTGAGATTGATCTGACCAATGGACCACTCCTTGGAGCCATAAGGCCTGTTTGAGATTCCTTCCCATCGGAAGAGGGTACCAATGGAGTTCCAGGAGGAGTAAGAAGCCTATTAGTTAGGTACAGGAAGTTAGAATTAATTTATAGAACTTATCACAGAGAATCTAGGCTGAACTCTAATAGTTATATATTCTTTAAACATCAAAAATTTCATCTTATATGTTATGAAGAAAGTTATCTTTAGATTCTGCCTTCAATTGTCTACTGTTGTCCACTGATGCACATTGTAGTGATCAATGAGAATTCGTGACAAAAAGTTTTGGTGGTACTAGTATTTTCAAATCCTGAATGAACTATGAAAATCAAGTATTCAAGTGCTCCCACAAAAAACCATTCCCAACTTTGTCATGTTTAAAGTTTCATTGATGAAAGCAGTGTAGATTTTTCTAATTTCTTAAATACATCCAGTCAGGGTCTTAGAGAATACACAACTACAAATTTTAATACAGTGAAACAAAATGGCCGACACTTTCAAATTCGAACTTGTGAGTCACCCCATCAGGATCAATTTCCACTTCAGACGTTAAAGATTCTCTCTATTCAGGTTCCTAAAATGCAACAGGGAATTTCAGTTCTGAATGATCCAACAGCCATGAACTGTGATATAAGCACCCCATGCCACCACCATCCCCTGAACCAGTTTACATCATTACTCTTGAATAATGTTTACAAACTAATTTATACTTATTCTCATACAATGTTCTTGCTTCTGCATAGATACACAGCTTCAACACGTATCTACAGCATTGACAAGATCTTAGCCCACAAAATCAAACGTTGCCTCAGCTGTACAATCTACGAAAGTGGGGGTATCACTCAAAACTACCTTAGAAACTTGAGCTAATAAACTAGTTTTTAGTAAACTAATAACCAACTAAAAGTTAACAAATGCATCAGAAAGTTATTTCTTCTCGCACAGTTGTTTAGAGTAGGTCAATAACTGGAGGAAAGGAACAAGTCAACTTAGGGAGACGGCGTTCCAGCAAAAGCTAGATCTGATCATTAATATGAAAACAAATAAAAAATACAAGAAGGAAAGATCGAAGAATACCAATCGTAGTCGTGCTTTCCTCCATCAGCTGACGACAATAGATCATCCAATCCACTCTTCCCCTGTTTAGCTGATCCAAGCGACAGTCTCCCCAATTTCACCGACACTAAACACGCAAATCACTCCAAATAAGAGGAAATAATAAAACAACTAAAACCAAAAGATGAAATAGATAATAGAGACAACACAGAATATCCAGTACTCGTCAAACAAATGCAGTGTACTGTAAGAACTGCTCACTTCTGCACTATTAAAAATGGAAACCGCAGGCACGACGTCGTTTCAAGCACTAACGAGAAAATGACAAAAAACAGATGCAACAAAAAAATTAAAATCGCGCGAGTTTCCAAATCAATTACAATATAATCCATCAATCACCACCTCCGTACATCCAACGAGATTCGACAGAAGAAAAAGAGATAATGCAGCGTTTGAGAATCACGACAAATACCTTCAGACTCGTCGGAGGAGGCGACGGAGAGACTGCGGCGACTTTTGGAGAAGAGATCTAAATTATCATCGTTAGCATCCTTGGAATTAGGAACTCCGTTGAGGCTGAGACCTCGGCGGTGGTTGAGCGGACTATTCCGAGCGGCGCCGATGACAGATTCTCTCAATGTCCGACTCATGGAGACTGAGAGCGATGTGAAATCAGAAAAGGAGGAGAATCACATATGGATATGGAGCGAAGTAGCAGAGATGGTGCAGAGAAGAAAACAGGCAATGCGTGAGTGAGGGAAAAATGGAGAAGAAAACGGAGTCACGGAAGAAGGGAGACTTTTTTCGTTTATATCAGACTTGTTATTATAGTCATAGGACGACGTCGTCAAATGCGATGTATACGCATAATAGATCTGTATGTATAGTTTTGATAGTGGTGGTGAGTCTGAGTAAACTGAGTTGTGAGTTAAGCAGTGGGATGGAGAAGAGGAGGCAACCGCATGTTCTGCGCCACTAAAATATAACTCAACGAATATTTACATACCAGCTGTTCTCTCTCTCTCTCTCTCTCTCTCTCTCTCTCTCTCTCTCTCTCTCATATATATATATATATATATTGGATGAGATATAGTTTTTATTTTTTTTAATAACATATAGTTTCTTCATATAGGGATCAAAAAGAATCATTTCCATTTCATTTCCGTAAGGGGGAAGGAGAGAACAGAGATGGGTGGTTGAAAATAGAAAATTTGTAACGACCATTATTCATCTTTGATATATTTTTATTTTTTAATTTACAAGAAATTCAAGTAAAGAAAATGAGAGATTGAACTTTAGAGAAGTCTTGTTTACCATGATCAATGTCTCCACAAGTATCTCTTAATTTTCAACTCTCAATATTTTATTTCTTTCAATTTTTTATCTGTCATACTAAATTAATTAGAAATTCTATACTGCAAGGAGCAGTTTTTCAATTTGATATATTTTAAATGTCGAATTTTATTAGACTATTTGTAAGAGAATAATTTATTGTGTAGCTAATTCTAGAGAGACATCCGAAGGAGGAATATAAATGCAACCACAATTTGTTTTCTCAAATCTTTTTAAGTACACAAATAAATGATTTTCAAAAATAGTTACAATTCACTTAAAGATAGGAAAAGTCCATGATTCATCGTCTATGTAAAATGAAGAATTAAAAAATGGAATAATAAAAAAAAAAAAAAAAGAATAAGATGATCATAATTTATCCACTCGAAACGTCTCCATTTAATTATGACATAATAATCTTATCATAATCTATTATCTTGGTTTAAACCTCCACCTGCAATAATTCTATCCACATCTTACAAACACAATTGCTTGAATATTCATTTGTGTTTAGGCAATAGGTGAAGGACCATTGAGGCCAATATGCAACCTCTATTTTTATCACTACACATGAAATTCTTGAATAGGTTGAATCAACTAGGGTCACATTTACACATAAATGAATAGTAATTTTTTAGGATAGGATGGAGGGGGCTACTCTACCAAAATGTGGCCCTTTATATATAGACTTATAGCAATATTACTGTTTATAGATCATGGATCTTACACAATTATTTTAGCAAGTATCTGTCATAATAATATAATCTAAGTGGGTTACTAAATCATTATCAATATCTGCCAATCATTTTTCCTCAATTTCTATGTTGCATCTTTATAAACGCAATTATGATTCGATAACATGGTTGTCATCAGATCGTATTATGAATTTATTTAATTTTATAAAATGTATCAACATTTCTGAAAATGAAAATTTAGCTTTTTCACATTATTATATTTGTGTGGCTTGGTGTTATCTTAATTACTTTCTTTATATTCATAAATGAGTGAATTAATAGCACTACACTAAACTATACATTATAGTAACAATAAATGGGATTTCCAAATTGATGCTATTATTTTATTTATTTGACCAAATCTGGTGGGTGAAATTTGAAATGGAGTATATTAATGAGTAAATTTAGATAAACCACATTAAATAATGGAGAAGTTATTTGGTACTTTGGCGTGCGTGGCCCTCAATTTCAGTTTTATATTAATTGCTGCTTGTGGTGGGTAATAAATTATACAACTAAACAATTTATATAATATCATCTTATAATATTATATTTATGATTAGAAATCTTATTAACTATAATTTAAATTGATTTTCCAAGTTAATATCTATTTTATAGATTTAAAATATTGGATCGACCTATATTAAATATTGAATTCGTGAAACTATTTTTTGAAAGTCATACTCTGAATTTAGAATACATTACTTAAATAAAATAAAATAAAATAAAAAGAATAAATAGGTGGGGAGAAAGTACTGGAAGGTCCACAACAGTAATTGAATGCTCTAGTTTAATGTACGCTGCAAGAAATAATTGAACCAACGTGGAACATTTCGAATTTTTCCTACTCCCTAGTACAATATTAAAGTATTATAATAACTATTTATTTAATAATATAAATATCTGAACTTCATATGGTTGATCTTGAATTATTTTCCGGATCAAAAACACTTTCTTTCACATGCAAGAAAAAACTTAAGGTTGTGTTTGAATGGAAGAAAAATTTACTCATGATGTTTGGATGAATTGAATTCAAATTTCATTGTTAATGTTACACTTGTCTTTTAAGTAATTTGTGTGAATTTTAAGTTATTATAATTTGTGCGGATTTTGAGTATACTAATTTGACTAGATTTGCAAATACATTCATTTCAATTTTATATTTTAAATAGTTGAATCCAACCACAGATAGAGAAGATCATTTATGATTGCATGCGAATTCTTATTACACTTTGTGTAACATTTTTTATTTTAAAATAATCATCATATGTCACATATTAAATGACATCACTAATTAACACATAACGTGTATTAAATAATGAAGTATATGATGTAACACCAAATATATAGACCATTCGAATCGGATTATGATAAATATGTGTTTATCGTATAACTGAAGAATTTTTTATTCTGAAATTCATTTATCTTTCAAGATAAATTATATATTTTTAGTTACTCCACAATCCATCATAAAGTTTGCCTTGTATTCTATCAATTATAAATCGATAATAATATAAGTACCTTATCAAACAAACATGTGCAGTAAATGAAGTCCTTCAAATGTTGTATAATTTGCATAAATTGATCATTATATCATGATCATAACATATATACAAATGAAAAATCTTAGAAGGAAGAATTCAAAGTGTAGTATGATTCCATTGATTAAATTAATTGGGGGTCAATACCCAATAAATGTTGTTCACATTATGAATACACCATTTGATAAACACGGCACACGGACAAGAGGGTGGTGGTTGTAAAAGAAGCATGATACATTGTTCCCAAAAACAAAGAAAAAAATGTGTTATGCTTCTTAGTAGAATACCATATATCTCAAATATGAAAAGGGCCTCTCTCTCTCTCTCTCAAATTGAATGAATGTGTGTGTTACCAATCAATCAAGTAATTGAAGCTTGGTATGATGATGATGATGGAGTACACATGAGATAAAGATGCATGAAGAAATACATGGCCCATCATGTTATGTGGAAAAACCATGTCCATTTATTTTTGTGAGAAAAAAACATTCATGGGCCATTTAATTGACATATCATATCATCTATGATTCATGCTCCATGCTCACTTCCATAACTTTGATGTGTCTTAAATTCGAACTACTTAAATTGGCTCATGAAATAATATCAGTTCAGATTAATTATCTGTTGTATTTGTATTTTAATTCACACCATTAATTAATTAATACAAAACTTAAATATAATGCATGACAATTTTTATTTACTCATATAATGTTTGGAGTATAATTGTTCTCCCAAAAAACCAAAATCCTTGTTAGAGAAGGAAATATCAAGAGATTGTGACATGGCACTGCAAGTCCAGGACATGGGAGGAAACAATAACAACAATACTACAAACAACAAATTGTATAAATATCCCAACCCTACCCACATTAATTGGATCACATGGTCCAAATCTTCTATCCCACGACCCCTTATTCAATTTGACAATTAGTTTTAATAAAAATAATTATTGCTAAGACTACGATTGTATTACCAGCAAAACATGAGTTTGTGAGATAGATGATGTCAAGACATAAAAAAGCAAATAAAAAAAAAATGAAAACACACGTAAAAGTACACAACATTAAACCTCTTAATACACATTAATTGATTCAAATGGGTAGAGTTAGATACTGCATATGTTACAGAATAAATAATGGTGTATTTACTATGCAATAATGAAACCATATATATATATATATATACACACACGCATTGATTTCTTAGTAAAACTCAAACTCAAAAGCAGACAAAGTTAGAGACCCACCCTTGAAGCAGCATGTGCGAGTCTCAAAACATTATCAAACACACAATCATGTTCAGTTTTCTTCTTTATCAATTTCCAAATGGGTCCACTAGAAGAGGATTTAGAACATGAATCTTCAAAAGCTACTGTCTTGCTTTCAAGTAAAGATAACTTGAACCCCACCCTTTTTTATATACATGGACGACATATTACTCCCATATTGGTGCATGCATTATCACAAAAAGAAAAAAAAAAGGTTGAAAAAAAATGACAATTTGAGCTCAATCTCAAAATAAGATCAACTTGGTCCTTCTAATATACTGGATAAGAAGGTTAATTCCACTCTATCCGTACGAGAATTACCATAACACGTTATATTTTGGAAAAAAAAAACACGTATTGTTATTTTATTTTTTAAGTGGGTCACATATCACATATTATGTAAGTTACAACTTGTTTACCAATTTCAACATAAGAATCCATCTTGACCTAATAATAGCCTATGAATCAGTAATCGTCTAGATTTAAGAATTCAATTGAATGGATGAATAAAAATTTGCTCAAATAGGTATTTGAAGGTTCATTACTTTCATTTTTTATCTTGGTTTTGTTGTGTATTTTAGACTCTTCTCGACTCAATTATAGTAAAACTAGATAGTCCTACTACGAAGTATATGAATTGAGGGATAGAACCTCCCCAATTTTTTTTTTTATTTTTGGAAATTCGGTAAGATTAATAGAAGAATTCACATTCTTTACATTCTAAGAGCGAAACAAATTTCATTCCCTGTTGAGTAATTCAATAGGGAATAAAATTCAGGAATTTGATTTTCAAAATGAAATGAGTCTATTTTTGAATCAGGATTATTTAGATTATTCTAAGATGTTATGTTTTATTACTTAGTTTATAGAATTTCATGTTCATATTGATGGCATGCAGGAGACGAAATGGTTGGGGAATTTTATTTCATCTTTTGGATTTGGGCCTTAGCTTTGGTCATATTTTTAACTTCTAAAGCGGCCATTTTGGAATTGATAAGCCCAATAGAAAAAGGAGGCCCATTATACAATTTTAACAAACAAGTCCGTTGTAGTAACAATTGAGGTTTTCTTTCTCCTAAATATGAATTTAACCAAAAAAAAAAAAGTATTTTGTTCTCGAGAAAAGGGAAAAGAAAAACGATTCTTCTACTAGTACTTGATTAGTTTATGACTAATCTAACATAATAAAATGCTACATATTGACTTTTTTTCCAATAAATAAAAATATTATCTTAATGGTAATCAATTTGACGAATTGGGATAATAATAGTGGGGAGGAATATAACCTTTCGACGTGCTGAATCCTCCTACTAATATTACCATTAATTGTGCACATTGACAATAAAAGTGAGTGGAAATTGATCCTTCATTCTTTGAATTTTATTCATAGGTCGAAATTAATGTCTTTAGTTGTAACTTATGCGTCATAGATTTTAGTATCCACAATGAAAAGACCTCCATTCCAAATATTCAATCCTATGGCAACATTTTAAGCCACGTAATGTGAGATTTGTAGCTGGTAATATATCTTGAAAAAATCCGTTTGTTTTTCTCCATAATATATCACATGTCATATATCTAATGAAATTAAAGTATTACATATATCGATGGAATATAATTTACATATATTTAAATATGTATTCACAACTTAGACTTATTTTTATAACTTATTTATTTAATTTTGTAAATTTAATTGATCGTATATTGAGTTCATTGACTAAGGCTGCAAATGAACACGCTGTTCGTGAACTGCTCGTGAATGAGCTTGACAAGGGCTCATTTGTGTTTGGTTCATTTATTAAACACAAATTGTATAGTATTTGTTAACAAGTTCATTTGAATTTTTAAGATGTTTACGAACAAAGTTTGTTTAGTATTCGAAAATAAGTTCATTTAAAGTTTTGAGCTTATTGTGAACAAAGTTTGTTTAATATACATGAACAAGCTCATTTAAGTCATATTCAAGTTTATTCATAAATAAAATATGTGTAATGTTCGCGAACAAGATCGTTTAAATTATTCAAGCTTGTTCACGAACGTTAAACAAACGGACATGAACATTAAAAAACAAATTTTGAACAAGTTTGAACTCAAAAATATAAACTAAACAAGTCTGAGTCAAGCTTGAACAATCTAATAGTTAAATGAACGAACAACGAACAAATCAATCTCGGCTCGACTCAACTTATTTACAACCTACTATTGACCTATTACATATATGAAATTAAATTCATAAAATGATCTCAAAAATAGTACACTTATTACAATAATATATTCCTTTGTAGGAAGTAGTCGATTAATAAGTTTGCATAATGGAATCCATATTCCTTATAACTTTCGTAAATCCAATTAACCAATGGAATTGCTGAGAGCTGTTATGCAAATTATTCCAAATTCGAATCATACTTGATGACGATTACCATCATTTTCATGTCACAAAGTCAAAGAATCTATGGGATTATATGAGTTAATAAATAAATTAAATATAAATGAAATTCAATTGCCTCCGTTAGTATGTCATCCATTTTATTTGCTTGAATTAAAAATTTATTTTAATTTAAAATCTCAAAATGAGAAATATGATTAAATTGGACCATGAATTGAATAATCTCAACTTTTGAATCTAAGATTGAAAACCAACAAATAAAATAAATCTTATTATGAAATACTTCCAAAAATCATGGATGTGACAAAATTAGAGTGTATAAAAATATGTAAATCAACATATAATATGAGCCTTCCCAGAACTATACATTCTAGTTTTAATGGGCCAATAAAATAAAATTCATTTAACAAACATAAGTGGAAAAAATAGTATAGTAGAAGAAGAGGATGATATTTGGATAACAAATTTTGATTGGTTGAGCTGCTGTATGTGCGTCCATACCTAATTAATACTCTTACCAACTAAAACATATTTGTGGCTAAAAAATTTAATATTTTTTTTATAATAATTCAAGTATAAACTTACGTCTTACTACTTTGAAGTAAATAATAACCCAACATCTCTAAATTACTACGATATAAATTATAAATATATCAGAATGATGTAATTTGTCTAGATCAAACATAATTTACATTTATTTCATTTATCATCCAACTATATTTTGTACGATAATTAATTCATAAGATAATGAAGAGTGAAGTCATCATCAGCATCTATGTTCTAAATAAATATAATTTGTTTCCTCTCATTTGCATAATCAAGTTTGGTTGGACCAAAAGTTCATTCCCTTTTCTTCACTTGTCCTTTTGCCCCCAACATCAAGTCAAATATTAGTCATTTCATCTTTGATTTAAGAAATTAGATTTAAAAACGGGGTGATAAGACATCTTTAATATGGTGGCAATGGCAAATTTGGTGGTAAATACATCTCCAATGCAATGGCTAAATACAACTCTAATTGTCACCATGAATTGACACTTACTATTCCAAAACTCAAATTCATTTTTTCTTTTTTTATTTAATTTTAAGTTGTTTAATTCTTTTTTTTTCTTTTTTGATTTATTTTCATTTTATTGTAACAAGTACATTTTATTGTATCAAATAGTTTTTATATAATTATTAATTTATTTTAAACATTATGTCTAATATTATTTAATTTTAGATATTTGAAAATAAAAAAAAATTGAAAAAGCATATAAATTAGTTGTTTTGAAATATTTTATTAAAATAAGCATGCTAAATTTACTACAATACATAAATATAAATGAAATACAATTAAGACAATAATAATAATAATAATAATAATAATAATAATAATAATAATAATAATAATAATAATAATAATAATATGAATTTTAGTAATTCGGTAGACCACTTCCATACCCTCCAATATTATGGAAATATTTTACTAAATATGAATTTAGTAATCCGGTAATTTTTATTTTTGTCTAATAAAATATTGCATTGTGTTGTGTTACTATATAATTTTCTTTAGTTTTAATATGTATTTGTGATGAATTTTATAATATAATTTTGGTATTTTACATCAATTTTCATTTATTACATGAATTTTTTATACCATTAAAATCAATATGTTTAATTTTTCTATTAACTTAGAAAACAAACATTTGATAAAATAGAAAATTTAAAAGATAAAAGTTAAGAATATTCTATAAAAGTTATAAAATATTCTCATTGAGTTAAAATTTGAGTTCAATGATTGGTGATAATTTTACTGTTTGGCGGCAAATTTGCCACAGAGGTTGCAAATTGAATCATCTATTTCAAGTTAGTATTTCATCTTGTATTCCATTACTTTTAATTCATGTCATATATAAATTGGTGATGTCATCTTTTACACTTAGTATGTGAAGATTATTTTGGAATACTAATGAAACACCAATGCGGAATAGAGAATCTTGTTTGTAAAGATTGGAGATGGTCTAAGTAAATATAGTTTGGAGATCAATTAAGGAAACTAGGATTTTCTTCCGTGCGTTGCACGGATTATAATATTTATAATTGATTTTAAAAATTATGATATTAATGGATTCAAAATTTTATATTCGCTAAGTTAGAAAAAAAAAACCAATATAATATAAAACAAATAATGTCTACAATAATAATTAAAATATAATAATTATAAAACTCACAAAACTTCTTTATATACAACATTAATTGATACATAAATAAAGTTATGAATATAGTTAATATTAATACATAAATATAAAACTAAGAAACAACAATAATAAATAATTGGATCATAATTTTTTAATTTCATTATGTCCCAAGGATTTGTGTTTTTATAAAACTTTTTTAAAATTTCACTTGTTTATGTGTAGATATTTAAAATAACTTTTCTGATTATTTATTATGAAAATTTTTATGTCATTATTTTAATTCCTTTATAATTTTGATATTTAAATCTTACAATTTAATTATATGGAATGGTTATATTTAAAAAAGAGTTATTCAAATTACTATGGTCTTTTTCACTAAAATTATATTTAATTAAGAGGATATGGGGTTTTATCAGTTACTATTAAAGCTCAATTATTCAAGGCAAACTCAATTAACTCTTTTATTAAATATATATATAAATAAGTCCAATTATTCAAGACAAGTCTAATTTTCATGAATACATAAATATATAATTTTTTAATATTTTATTATGATAGTGATAGATTGAAAGGGAAAATGACATTTTTGTAATTTTCTCCAACTATCCTTCTTTTATATTAGTATAGATGAAAAGAAATGGGGTAATGATATTGTTTTCCTTGTACTAAATATCACTTGTCATAGATTCTTTTTTGTTTTTGTTTTTAATCTCTAAATTGCACAAACTCACTTCATATGTCCACAAACACTTGTTATATCATAGGGATTTGCCGACAGCACTCAAGTGAGTTTGAATAATAATAATTAGTTATACACCTTAAATAGATAGAAAATTGTGTATTTATAGATTTTGTGATCAATATATGACAAAATGATTTAAATTTAGAAGTTAAACTCGTGAACGCATGATTATGTGTGTGTGATTAAAGTTGGGAACATAAATGACACTCAATTGCAAATAAGACCCTGGAGAAATATATGTTATGCAAAAAGGCAACAAAAGAATCAAAATAATGTGAGTCGAATCCAGGCAGTTGAGTAGACATGACTTAGAGTTGTTGGTATGGCTTTTGACGCCAATGCCACTTTCGGATTTTGCCCAATTTTTTTTCATTTATTCTTTCATGCCCCTATTTTTCTTTATTCCTTGTCGCCCTTTCTGCCTTTCACCACTGTAAACCACTCAGCTTTTTAAAACTTCTTATTTATTACTATTCCAGTTCAACTTTAATCAAATTATTTTACAGCTAATTTTGTGAGATGTGTCAATCTATATATATATATATATATGGGATTTGAAATTACCACGCAAAATGCTCTGAAATACCACTGAATTAAATAAAGAAGATTTTTTTATCATACAATATAGTTTTTCTAATTACTTTTCTACCATATTTTTATGAATTGTCAAAAAGTAGCCCCTACACTCTTATGTGAAATAGTGCAAAAAAGATTGATGTGATGTTGTCACCATAAATATGAGGGTAAAATCATCATTTTATTAGTTGTGATAAAAATATATATTATTTATCTTGTGTGATGGAAATGTAAACTATTATATTAAATGTAGTGGAAATGATACTATCCCAAATTAGTATTAAGCGTGTGTCGTGGAAAATGAATATTCTAATCTAGTTTCCTTAAGAACCACTATAATTGTCGTACACCATTCCTTGTCATTATATTGGTTGTTTGAATTTGAAATTTTTAGTCTAAGAAGTAGCCAAAGAAAAAGTCGACAACTTAGAATTTCGTGGATTTTAAGTTGCAAGCATGATAAAAGTTTAGGTACGATATAAAATTAAGTTTTGATTTTATTGCAAAATAAAATTAACCAATTATTTTAGGATGAATTGCATCTATTTTCCTAAAGGTTTGATAAAATTATTAAATAGGTTATAAAAACTAGTGTAAATTATAATCAGATCCCCAAGCTTTGAATAAACAAAAATTCATGCAGTATTTCGACAGAATTTTATAAGTAATTTAGATCAAACTTCATGTATTTTTATTTGTTATCATATTGTTGTTTTTCTAACTCGAATTGAATAAAATTGGACATATGAAGAATCAACAATGATCGATCAGGAATCGAATCGAACAGAATTTCGAGTAAGAGGCTACCCAAACCAAATTAGCCAGAACAACTTTTTGGAGGACCTACTTCAAGTTCGAAAACGAGATAACCAGTGTTCAAATTGACGTTTCTCCCCTTAATATAATCCGATTGTTCAAAGAAATCCACTTCAAATAAAAGTTTTCAAGTCCAAAACATCCAAAACAGAAAACAAATTAAAGATGAAATTAAATCAAGCCTAAATAGGTTCAAGTCAGTATTTTTCTTATTTAAATCCCTACAATCAAGGGTGAATCCCACTTTCCCTGAATCTTATCCCACTTTCCCAAAGTTATGCATACTAGGCCAAATCTATAAAGAGAGTATCAACTATCATTTTTAGGGATCAAAAAATAATTGTTTCTAAAAGCAATATAGATGGATTTCCTCTCAAAATTATCAACATAATTCGTCCCCACCAAATAGATTCGATGAATCAGTTCATTTTATTTGAATCCTTGATTTATTTTCGATTTATTCTGCCTTATTTGATTTGATTTAATTGATGTTTGACCCGAATTTGTCCCGATAAATTTTGGCGATAACATATACTATTATGTCTTCTTGTAAATTTCTCACAACAGTAAAGTTTGGTCTATGAAGGAATCTGGAGGTATTAATCTATAATTTGATCAAATCATAAGGCAACATTATCTAAAGAAGATTGAAAAACTGATATATACAGATCAAAATTGATACATCCGATGAAAAACTGAAAAATAATGTATTGAACCGAATAATGTCTTGTTGTATGTTTGAAAATAGAGCGCAAAATGTCTTGGTACATTGGACCGAATTAATGGGTAATAGATGTTGATGATCTCATCCTTGACCCCTTTTTTTTATTTAATTATTGAAAAAAATAAATAGTGTGTCTAGGGGTGGAGATTGAAACGGAAATTTTCAATATCCGCCGAATCCGATCCGAAATTTTCTGATTTTGGAACGAATATTTTTAATCCGAAATTCGAAAATCCGAATTCCGATTTTTCCGAAAATTTTCGGATGGAAATCTGAATTAGTTTTGAAATTTTTGGAAATTCCGAAATCCGATCCGAAATATTTCCAAAATTCAATTTTCGGAAATTCCGATTTCCGATCCGATCCGAAATTCCGATCCGATTTCCGAAATTCATCCGAAATTTTCGAAATTAGATTTCCGAAATTCATCCGAAATTTCCGAAAATTTATAAAATGTAGTTAGTAGAGACATTTGAAAATCGAACACAAGACCTCTCACACTAAAAAATATAGTTAGTAGAGACATTTGAGAATCGAACACAAGACCAATAGTAATTGTTGAAAATAATTCAAACATTTTATACTATATACTATTTTCTATAGAAGAATACTATATACAATAATATACTATATATAATATAATATATTTTATATACATTTACTAAATGTAAATATAAATATACATATTATAGTATACTTTATAATACTATATTCTATATAATATATTTTATATACTTTATACTATGTGTAACTATAAATATACATATTATAATATACTTTATAATACTATATACTATATAATATATTTTATATACTTTATGCTATATATAATATATACTATATGTATATAATACAGTTTATACTATAATTTTATTTTATACTATATACTATAGTTTATACTGTAGTTTTAGAATTATACTATATTATATACTGCATACTATATACTACATACTATATACTTTATACTATATACTATAAAAGAATACTTTATACTATATACCATATATTATATACTATATATTATAGATTATATAAAATAAAAAGTGAATATCTAATTTCAAAGGTAAATATATTATAAATTTCATTAAAAATGATAACATGTTATATAATAGGAATAATGACAAAGAAAATTATACAAATTATAAAACAAGTATTTTAAATATCGAAGAATTTCGAACAAAGCATTATCATAAATCATAATATAGATTCAAATATTCATTTGATTTGAAATAACTTAATAAATATGAATTAATAAGTATAATTACTTACAAAATGATAATATAGTTTATAATATAGTTTTATGGTTTTATTTTATACTATTAATATATACTATTCATATAAATTTTATAGTTTTATTTTATACTATAGTATACTATAGTATATATTAAATATAAAATATGACTCAAAAACTATAAAAATTTATATGAATATGTATTTATCTACTGTCAATGATTTTTAGTATGATTTGTTAACTTTTACTACTAACAGGGCTGCATTTTTGTGTATTGCTATCGTGTGTTTTATATGAATATTGTACATGAACATAATAATTAAGAGAAATTGGCCTAAGTTGCCCTATTTCTTTATATTATAGGCCCAAATGCCCTGAACGAAAAAAAAAAAACCCAAAGTACCCTATTTCCTATAACATATACCCCAAATGCCCCATTTCTTATCCTAAGTCAAAGAAGCGATGTGATTGCCTGGCCGCCCCCACCGGATTCGTACTGAAATTGACAGGCATTTTCGTTTAATATAATTTGTATTTATTTTTGCCAATAATTTATTTAAAAAGGAATGAAATAAAACCTAAGAAATTACCTACACGAAATTCCTTGAAAGATATTAAATAAAATTATTTTTTTTTCTTTTTTTCCCACACAAATTCGACATTAAATTATTTTCGTGTAATGTAAATTTTTTTTATTTTTTCGTCCAATAATTTATTTAAAAACGAAAAAATATCCTACACGAATTCTAGGGAAAAATTAAAAAAAAAATTTCTTGGAAATAAATGACCTACACGAATTTCACTACAAAGATATTAAGTAAATTTTTTTTTTATTTTTTCCCACACAAATTCGAAATTAATTTTTTTTTCGTGTAATATAATTTTTTTTATTTTGTCGTCCAATAATTTATTTAAAAATGAATGAATTTTCAATACCCTACACGAATTGTAGGGAAAAATAAAAAAAACATATTTGTTGGAAATAAATGACCTACACGAATTTCACTACAAAGATATTAAATAAATTTTTTTTTTATTTTTTCCCACACAAATTCGAAATTAAATAATTTTTCGTGTAAGGTAATTTTCTTTTTTTTCGTCCAATAATTTATGTAAAAATAATGAATTTTGTTTACCCTACACGAATTCTAGGGAAAAACAAAAAAAAAATTGGAAATAAATGACCTACACGAATTTCACTACAAAGATATTAAATAAAATTTTATTTTTTATTTTTTCCCACACAAATTTGAAATTAAATAATTTTTCGTGTAAGGTAATTTTCTTTTTTTTTCGTCCAATAATTTATGTAAAAGTGAATGAATTTTTTTTACCCTACACGAATTCTAGGGAAAAAAAAAATTTGATTGAAAATAAATGACCTACACGAATTTGAGTACAAAGATATTAAATAAATTTTTTTTTTATTTTTTCCCACACAAATTCGAAATTAAATAATTTTTCGTGTGAGGTAATTTTCATTTTTTTTCATCCAATAATTTATGTAAAAATAATGAATTTTGTTTACCCTACACGAATTCTAGGGAAAAACAAAAAAAAATGATTGGAAATAAATGACCAACACGAATTTCACTACAAAGATATTAAATAAAAAAAAAATTATTTTTTCCCACACAAATTCGAAATTAAATAATTTTTCGTGTAAGGTAATTTTCTTTTTTTTTTTTCGTCCAATAATTTATGTAAAAATAATGAATTTTGTTTACCCTACACGAATTCTAGGGAAAAAAAAAAAAATTTGATTGGAAATAAATGACCTACACGAATTTCACTACAAATATATTAAATAATTTTTTTTTTATTTTTTCCCACACAAATTCGAAATTAAAATTTTTTTTCGTGTAAGGTAATTTTTTTTTATTTTGTAATTATTCATTATTAATTATTAATTTAACCCTACACGAAAATTGGATAATTAGTAATTATTAATTGAAAAGAATTAAATAATATTTATTAATTATTCTTTTTCGTGTAAGTCTGTGGCTTCTTACACGAAATTACATGTTCCATTTAAGAATAAATATTATTAATAATTAATAAATATTATTAATTATTAATTATTCTTTTTCATGTTAATCGGTGGCTTTCTTACACGAAATTACATGTTCCATTTAAGAATAAATATTATTAATTATTCTTTTTTGTGTTAATATGTGGCTTTCTTACACGAAATTACATGTTCCATTTAAGAATAAATATTATTAATTATTCTTTTTTGTGTTAATCTGTGGCTTTCTTACACGAAATTACATGTTCCATTTAAGAATAAATATTATTAATAATTAATAAGCTTACACGAAAAAGAATAATTATGTGTTATTAATGTGTAAGCCTAATTAGTAATTAATCCAATTATTAGCTTACACGAAAAAAAATAATTATTAGCTTACACGAAATTACATGTTCCATTTAAGAATAATTAATAAGCTTACACGAAAAAGTGGGTTATTAATAATTAATAAGCTCACACTTCTTACACGAAAAATTCACATTATTGGTGAATAATTATTAATTTTATTAATAATTATTAATAAGCCTACTTCTCACCAATAATGTCTTTGTAGTGGGTTATTAATAATTAATAAGCTCACACTTCTTACACGAAAAATTCACATTATTGGTGAATAATTATTAATAAGCCTACTTCTCACAAATAATGTGAATTATTAATTATTCTTTTTCGCGTAAGCTTATTAATTATTCTTAAATGGAACATGTAATTTCGTGTAAGCTAATAATTATTCTTTTTCGTGTAAGCTAATAATTGGATTAATTACTAATTAGGCTTACACATTAATAACCCATAATTATTCTTTTTCGTGTAAACTTATTAATTATTAATAATATTTATTCTTAAATGGAACATGTAATTTCGTGTAAGAAAGCCACAGATTAACATGAAAAAGAATAATTAATAATTAATAATATTTATTAATTATTAATAATATTTATTCTTAAATGGAACATGTAATTTCGTGTAAGAAGCCACAGACTTACACGAAAAAGAATAATTAATAAATATTATTTAATTCTTTTCAATTAATAATTACTAATTATCCAATTTTCGTGTAGGGTTAAATTAATAATTAATAATGAATAATTACAAAATAAAAAAAATTACCTTACACGAAAAAAAAAATTAATTTCGAATTTGTGTGGGAAAAAATAAAAAAAAAATTATTTAATATCTTTGTAGTGAAATTCGTGTAGGTCATTTATTTCCAATCAATTTTTTTTTTGTTTTTCCCTAGAATTCGTGTAGGGTAAACAAAATTCATTATTTTTACATAAATTATTGGACGAAAAAAAAAGAATATTACCTTACACGAAAAATTATTTAATTTCGAATTTGTGTGGGAAAAAATAAAAATAAAAAATTTATTTAATATCTTTGTAGTGAAATTCGTGTAGGTCATTTATTTCCAATCATTTTTTTTTCCCTAGAATTAGTGTAGGGTAAAAAAAATTCATTATTTTTACATAAATTATTGGACAAAAAAAAAAAATTACCTTACACGAAAAATTATTTAATTTCGAATTTGCGTGGGAAAAAAAAATTTTATTTTATATCATTGTACTCAAATTCATGTAGGTCATTTATTTCCAATCAAATTTTTTTTTTTGTTTTTCCCTAGAATTCGTGTAGGGTAAACAAAATTCATTCACTTTTACATAAATTATTGGACGAAAAAAAAAGAAAATTACCTTACACGAAAAATTATTTAATTTCGAATTTGTGTGGGAAAAAATAAAAAAAAAAAATTTATTTAATATCTTTGTACTCAAATTCGTGTAGGTCATTTATTTCCAATCAAAATTTTTTTTTTTTTTTGTTTTTCCCTAGAATTCGTGTAGGGTAAACAAAATTCATTATTTTTACATAAATTATTGGACGAAAAAAAAAAGAAAATTACCTTACACGAAAAATTATTTAATTTCGAATTTGTGTGGGAAAAAAAAAAATTTATTTAATATCTTTGTAGTGAAATTCGTGTAGGTCATTTATTTCCAATCATTTTTTTTTTTGTTTTTCCCTAGAATTCGTGTAGGGTAAACAAAATTCATTATTTTTACATAAATTATTGGACGAAAAAAAAGAAAATTACCTTACACGAAAAATTATTTAATTTCGAATTTGTGTGGGAAAAAATAAAAAAAAAATTTATTTAATATCTTTGTAGTGAAATTCGTTTAGGTCATTTATTTCCAACAAATATGTTTTTTTTATTTTTCCCTACAATTCGTGCAGGGTATTGAAAATTCATTCATTTTTAAATAAATTATTGGACGACAAAATAAAAAAAATTATATTACACGAAAAAAAATTTAATTTCGAATTTGTGTGGGAAAAAATAAAAAAAAAATTTACTTAATATCTTTGTAGTGAAATTCGTGTAGGTCATTTATTTCCAAGAAATTTTTTTTTTATTTTTCCCTAGAATTCGTGTAGGATATTTTTTCGTTTTTAAATAAATTATTGGACGAAAAAATAAAAAAAATTTACATTACACGAAAATAATTTAATGTCGAATTTGTGTGGGAAAAAAAGAAAAAAAAATAATTTTATTTAATATCTTTCAAGGAATTTCGTGTAGGTAATTTCTTAGGTTTTTTTTAGGTTTTATTTCATTCCTTTTAAATAAATTATTGGCAAAAATAAATACAAATTATATTAAACGAAAATGCCTGTCAATTTCAGTACGAATCCGGTGGGGGCGGCCAGGCAATCACATCGCTTCTTTGACTTAGGATAAGAAATGGGGCATTTGGGGTATATATTATAGGAAATGGGGTACTTTGGGTTTTTTTTTTTCGTTCAGGGCATTTGGGCCTATAATATAAAGAAATAGGGCAACTTAGGCCAATTTCTCTAATAATTAATCTCTCATATCTTTGGTAGATATTATATTGATGTTAAATGCTTGGAATATCAGATTCGAGGTCGTATTATTTCTTAGGATATTAGAAAATGCTATATAGCTAATAGTCCAACTAATTAATTTCGAAAATTTCTAAATTTTTTAATTTTTGAAAATTCCGAAAAAAATTTCGAAAATTTCCGAAAATTTCCGAAAAATTTCCGAAAATTTTAGAAAAATTTTCCGAAAATTTCCGAAAAAAATTCCGAAAATTCCGAAATCGGATTGGATTTCACATTTCCTAAATTTTTTGGATGGAAATTGGAATTAATTTTTCATTTCCAAAATTTTTTGGAATTTTTCTGAAACACCCTATTTCCGATTCGATCCGTCCGATCTCCACCCCTAAGTGTGCCATATAACTTTGATAAACTTTCATATTGTAAGTTAAGTTTCGAGTTTGAAGCTACATCAATATTAAATGATATTTTCTATGTCATTTTTAAGGGCAAATTTAATGAGGTGTCACGCTATATAATTTTGCAAAACTATACGTTAATATACCTGTTATATTATATATGCAACTCTCCCACCACTTTTTAGTTTGATTTTAATAAACATAGAATGACTCTTAAATTTTATTTTCAATTATATGATTAAAATTTGAGAATCAAAATTTCTCATATGAATTCCATAGTTTATTTTAATTCACATATTCTAAATAAATATCCAATTTCATAAATGAATTGATATGAACAAATCTTTTTCTATCATCCCACTTTTATTTTATTTTATTTTTCTTTCCAAAATTCTTAAATTAAACAAATTTCATATATATAATGTAACACCTAGGAAATTTTTTTTTTTTAATTATATGATATACATTATATAGTATTAATAGCTATAAAACATAAGATAAACTATGTAATATAATTATAAAATGTAAATTATGCCATCTTAATGTAATACTAGCTTAAGTATGATTAAGGAAAAGTCCACTCTTCTAGAAGGTCTCAAATGATTCAAAAGTGAGGAAAAGTATAGGATAAGTTTCATTTTTATTGTTTCTTCCTCACAAACTCAAACCCTCACTCTCTCTCCCCAAGATTGAAACCTTCAACAGCCACTGATTTCCAGCCTCTCTACCGGCGGCCGACGACTTTCCGGCGAAGGTAAACGGGCCGGAAGTTGTACCTATTTGAGCTAATTGTAGAATGGTTAGGAAGATTTAAAAAGAAATTGAATCTCACTTTCCTCTCTCCATCTCCCTCACTGCAACTGCCTTGTTCTTGCCGTCGGGTTGCTGCCGTTTGGTCGTGGCCGGCGCTGGAAGGCGCCGGCGAGTCGGGGTCGGAAGCCGCCGCTTGCAGCGGCGGCGCAGTCTCTGTTTTGTGCGTGTGTGAGTCGGCTGGGTTGCGTTTGGTGTTGTTGGGCTGTGATGTGTGTGCGTCTGTGTCGGGTCTGGTGTGTGTGGTGTTTGCCGGCGCCGGAGTCGCGCCGGTAGGGAGTGGGAGGCGCCGCCGTGAGCAGCGGCGCCGCTGGTCAGTGGTCCGGGTGTGTGTAGTGGTCGGTCTGGCTTGCTGTTTGAGGTCGATCGGGGCTGCTGTGCGCCGGCTGTGGGACGGCTGCGTGCTGGCTGGGCATCGGTCGGGGTCGTGTGAGTCGCCGGCGACTGGAAGTCACCGGCATGGTCAGGCGATGGCGGCGGGCGCAAGGCAGTCACAGGGGAGGAGACGGGGCTGCTGGAATTTGGGGGGGAAATATGAATGGCATGCTTTTGTAAATTTGAGGAAGATTAGGGGTAATTTTGTCAAGATATATGTATTGCTATAATTGGAAAGCTTAAACCTTATAATTGCTGAAAATTCATAATGAAATTTTAGATAATTAAAGCATGTTTAAGATCTAATTTAGGTATAATTATCAATAGACATTGGAAAATATTTAATTTACATAGTTTTATTTAATGAGTGATGATAATATGCATGTTTTGTCTAATAAATCATGGAATTATGATAACATATTTGAAATTTAAACTATAATGGACTTATGTATATTATCTTATAATTCATAAAGTATGATATATGAAATTTGAGTTTTAATTAATCGATAAAGCTAAAGTAAATTAATTAAGCTATGCTTTCAATATTATAAAAAGGTAAATAAATATCGGCCTAAAAACATTATGCTAATTAATTTATTTTATTTTACGATTTAGTTATTAATTCTAAATCTAAGGTTTATTAACCTTAGAACCACATTTGATTAAAGCCGAAATAGTAAGTTCGTTTTGGACTTTCTATTTTAAGAAATTAGGCATAATTCACTATGAAATAGAGTTATAATTTTTAAGAAATTAGTTTCTAAATAAATGATAGTTCGATTAGTTTCTAAGTCAAATCTTTATGACTTTAGGCGATACGCAGGAGTTCGTTCCGTAGATATCCTTGGCCCTACAGAGTTTGATCGTCTACCTTAAGGTGGGGAAAATTGCTAAAGCGGTATTTATAATTCTTTCGAAATATTTTAAATTACGGATTTTATTATGATTATATGAAATGTGTTGGGTTTACGTGCTGAATGCATGCAATGTGATTATATGATGAAGATGACTCTGATTTTATAAGAAATGTGACATGTTTCATTATATACATGATGAATGCGTACTGAAAGATGATGAATGGCAAAATAAATGTTTATGTGATGCAATGAGCATGAATATATGTGAATTACTTGAATTATCTATGGCAGCTAAGAACTGCATCTATGGTGGCTAAGAACCACATCTATGGTGGCTAAGAACCACATCTATGGCAGCTAAGAACTGCATCTATGGTGGCTAAGAACCACATCTATGGTGGCTAAGAACCACATCTATGACAGCTAAGAACTGCATCTATGGTGGCTAAGAACCACATCTATGGCAGCTAAGAACTGCATCTATGGTGGCTAAGAACCACATCTATGGCGGCTAAGAACCGTAAATTTTTGAACATGCAATTGATATGAATCATTATGAAATTTATATGTTTGCATATGAAATAATTGAATATTGATTATCTTATGTGATTTATGAGCTGATTCCCCTATTTTACAACGTGATCCCACTGAGTGTATTTATACGCTCACCCCCTTTTTCCATGTTTTTCTATGTTTAGATCCGGATGAGGATGGGCGAAGCTGAAGAAAGAATGCTTATAATTATTTTGCTATATATATAAATATGTTATGCTACGTTCATAAATGGGGCTTGAAGATCTTTTTATTTTTGAAGAAATGTAAAGTTAAGCCGATGGCTTGTATATATATATTTCGCGGCTAATTTCTGATAACTTATAGTTTTATGTAAATTAATTTGGTGTATTTTAAAACCTTAGTGAAATTGGATTTTTGTGTTTTATTTGAAGTGTTCGCTTGTTGTGTTTTTGCTGGACGCCCAATTTTAGAAAATCGTATATTTTATATTTATTTATTTAGAAAAATTGGGGCGTGACAGTTTTGGTATCAGAGCCTGGCTCTATTTATAGGGCTTCGCTCAATTTTAACAATATGATATATGAATTAAATAAGCATCTTTCTTCGCTTCCTCTTCAACAGGTATGAATTGATTGATTATATGTATGCTGATTTATTTTATGTATAAATGAGAATTGTTTTGAAATGATTTGTTGAATTATCATTGAGATGTGAATGTGTGATTGGAGTTTGATTAAGGGGGTAGTTAGAAGGAATTTCTTAAGTGAAGCTTATATAGAATTATTTATACAGATGGCCCGAAAGAAGTATACCGCTAGGAAGTCGATACCCAGAGAGAGGCTTAGAGATGTCTTCTTTGATAGTCGAGTATATGCCGATTTTTCGGTAGGAGAGCACATCGCACGGATGCTGCATATTTGGAGACGAGCTGGTGGGGCAGGAGGGTTGATAAGAAATGTGGAGGGATGTCGTCAGTTAATCAGGACCTTGCCTCCCCGATGGGCAGCTCATGCCCATAGTATTTATCGCAGAGAGGTAGTTTATTCAGGGGCAGAGCGTTTCCCTGTTATAGATTTTGGGAGGTTTGCAGGTCAGCTACTGGAGGCCTGGGGTAGGAACGAGTATCCGTCCACCCTTGAGCCAGGACCTTATGATCCCCCTAGTGATGACTCCGAGGAGGACCCGGAGGAAGATCCGGAGGAGGACCCGGAGGAGGATCCGGAAGAGGATCCTGACGATTACCTCGATGAGGGTGATCCAGGTGCTTCGACTTCCGGGGCAGTTAGGCCCCCATCGCCCCCAGCTGCTGTAGCCTAGAGGATAGTATTAGGAGTTGATGTATTTTGGGAACATGATATTAGATAACACTTTGTGTGTATATATGTTTTGGATAATGGTATGGGTAGTAAGGGTAAATAGTAAATATAATGCTTATGTTGCCAGATTTTTGCTTGATGTATATAAAATATGGCCTATAAAATGTTGTCTTAAAATTTTATGTTAGTATTTTCTGTTAAAGATGGTATTTTTCTCGTAGCTCACATTTTTTTTTATTTTACGAATAATAACGTCGAAATATTAAATTATCGGATTTTTGCGTGTATCATAGCAGAATTATGCCTCCACGAGGTAGACCCCGAAAGGAACCGACAACCACCGAAGGACCATCCCAGCAACCAGCTGAAGAAGGGCTGTTGGGAAATTTAATAACCGTATTACAAGGTTTGGCGGAACAATTTGATGCTAACCGAGTGGCACCAAATCAGACCTCAAGGAGTGAATCGAATAACATCATCGAACAATTTCGACGCTTTAATCCACCCACGTTTAATGGAAAAGGCGAACCTGCGGACGCTGAAGAATGGCTGAGAAATCTAGATCGGCTCTTTGCTCATTTAACGTGTTCGGAAGAACAAAAGATCTCATGTGCGGTATTTCAACTAGTAGAAGAAGCGAGTTTCTGGTGGGAATCTTATGAGAGAACGCTATCCACGGAGCTGAGAAAAACGATGACGTGGACGGACTTCAAAGAAGCGGTTATGCATAATTATCTACCCCAAAGCTATAGGGACAAGAAGGAGACGGAATTTTTACAATTAAAACAAGGATCGATGACAGTCGGCGAATATGAAAGAAAATTCAACCAACTATGCCGATACGCAGTACATCTAGTAGATACCGACATGAAGAAAGCTAGAAGATACAACAGGGGCTTACGTCAAGAGATCGGTACCATCTTGGCGGGACAGGGAGCAATGACCTATGCAGAAACGGTGGAAAGAGCTCAAGAGATTGCATCACGCATGGGTTTGGATAATATTCCACTTAGAAAACCTCCGGATGTGCTCGGAAAGAGAAAGTGGAATGACATGACTCCCAATCGGAACCAGACTTTCAACCGGAACCAACGCCCAGGAATGGGTAGTAGACCAAATATCTCTACACCAAGGCAGAAGCCAGCCTGTGCTAACTGTGGAAAGGCTCATTTTGGGCAGTGCTTATGGGGAACTGGACGTTGTTTCAGATGTCAAGAAGTGGGACATAGCTCGGATGTGTGTCCTAAAAATAAGATGGTTAGACCGGGATTCAGGCCTAGACCTGAAGCAGGAAAAGCTCGAGCTTTTGCTCTCACCAGGAACGAGGCTGCAGAAGAGCCTGAGACCATGGCAGGTATGCTATCAGTATGTGATGTGCCTGCACTTGTATTATTTGATACCGGGGCAACCCATTCGTTTATATCTGTTATATTTTATGAACTTTTGGGATATAAGAACGATAGGGTAGATGCTGAAATCCTAGAGGTTAGTATACCTTCTGGGGAAACGATAAAAACTCGAGATACATGTCGAGATATGAAGATTTCTTTTGGAAAAGAAATTATTCCAGCTACTTTACATGTTTTGGACATGAAAGATTTTGACGTTATTTTGGGCATGGATTGGCTTAAGGCTAATCATGCGGTAATCCGATGTCGAGAAAGAGAGATTTTCATCCGATCTCCAGGAACGGAAGAGTTCATATTTTTTGGAACTCGAGTCGGTATAAATCCACGAGTTATATCGGCTCTACAAGCAACCAAGATGATTACCAAGGGAGATTGTGAGGCGTTTTTGGTAAACGTTGTGAATCCAGATCAGAAGACAAATCCGATTGACAAGGTGCCGATCGTAAATGAATATGTGGACGTCTTTCCAGAAGAATTACCTGGTCTACCGCCCGATAGACAAGTCGAATTCAGCATCGACTTGATACCTGGATCAGCACCAGTATCGAAGGCTCCTTATCGAATGGCACCGAAAGAATTGGAAGAGCTAAAGGTGCAATTACAAGAACTTTTGGAAAAAGGTTTCATACGTCCTAGTGTGTCACCCTGGGGAGCTCCAGTGCTGTTTGTGAAGAAAAAGGATGGAACATTCCGGATGTGCATAGACTATCGAGAGCTCAATAAAAGAACAATCAAGAATAAGTATCCGTTACCTCGAATTGAGGATCTGTTCGATCAACTAAGAGGTGCGAGCGTATTTTCGAAGATTGATTTACGATCCGGATATCATCAAGTGAAGATTAAGAAGGATGATATATCTAAAACGGCTTTCAGGACAAGGTATGGCCATTACGAATTTGTGGTAATGCTTTTTGGACTTAGTAATGCACCAGCCGTTTTTATGGATATGATGAATCGTGTTTTTCATCCATACCTGGATCGTTTTGTGATAGTTTTTATCGACGATATTTTAATATATTCACCTGATAAGATCCAGCATGAAGAACACCTGAAGATTTCTCTGGAAATTTTGAGAAAAGAAAAGTTGTATGCCAAGTTTAAAAAGTGTGAGTTCTGGTTGAATAAGATTTCTTTTCTTGGGCATATTGTGTCTTCAAAAGGAATAGAGGTGGATCCAGCTAAGGTGGAAGCGGTCAGTAATTGGAAGGCACCGACCAATGTAAACGAAGTACGAAGTTTCTTGGGTTTAGCTGGATATTACAGAAGATTTATCGAAGGATTTTCAAAGATTTCCATTCCTTTAACTCGGTTGACTCGTAAAGAGGTGAAGTTCCAGTGGACGAGTCAATGCGAGGAAAGTTTCCAGGAGTTGAAGAGAAGATTAACGTCTGCACCAATTTTAACAGTCCCAGATGGAACAAAAGAATTTGTGGTTTATAGTGATGCATCCAAACAAGGTTTGGGATGTGTACTAATGCAGCGAGGAAAGGTGGTAGCTTACGCTTCCAGGCAATTAAAGACGCATGAACAAAAATATCCAACTCATGATCTGGAGTTAGCTGCTGTAGTGTACGCTCTCAAAATATGGCGGCACTACTTGTATGGAGGAAAGTGCGAAATCTACACTGATCATAAGAGCTTGAAGTACTTTTTCGAACAAAAAGAGCTCAACATGAGGCAAAGAAGGTGGCTCGAGTTAGTAAAGGATTATGATTGCTCAATCTTGTACCATCCTGGTAAGGCAAATGTGGTGGCGGATGCACTGAGTAGGAAGGATAAGGCTCAAGTGGCGTGCATGATAACTACTCAGAAGGAGCTGATTGAAGAATTTGGAAGGTTGAGTATGGAAGTGGTGATGCCTCCAAGCAGCATAAGAGCAAGAATAAGTGCTTTGATAATCAAACCCGCGCTTCACGATAGAATAAGGCAAGCTCAACATGAAGATAGATTCACTCAAATCATGAAAGAACAGGTGGAAAAGGGTTTAGCAAAGAATTTTGAGGTCAACAAGGATGGAGTACTTAAGTTCAAGGGTAGATTATGTGTGCCACATAAAGAAGATCTTCTGACGGAAATCATGGAAGAAGCACACGTTACTCCATATACAGCTCATCCAGGAAGTACCAAGATGTATCAGGACTTAAAAAGGAGCTTCTGGTGGAGAAATATGAAGAACAGCATTGGACTTTTTGTAAAAAGGTGCATGGTTTGCCAGCAAGTGAAGGCGGAACATCAAAGGCCAGCAGGAATGCTCACACCTTTGGAGATACCTGAATGGAAATGGGAACATATCACTATGGACTTTGTGGTGGGACTACCTCGAACCAATCGTGGAAATCATGCAGTATGGGTCATAGTGGATAGACTAACCAAGTCTGCTCACTTTTTGCCGATCAAAATGACGTTTAATTTGGAAAAGCTAGCTCAAATCTATATAAAGGAAATCGTCAGATTACATGGTGTACCCATATCGATTGTATCGGATAGGGATTCTCGTTTTACATCTAGATTCTGGCAGAGCTTACAAAAGGAATTAGGTACCAAGTTAGCCTTCAGTACTGCGTTTCATCCTCAAACTGATGGACAATCTGAACGAACAATACAAATTCTGGAGGACATGCTGCGAGCAAATGCTTTGGATCTGCACGGGAGCTGGGAAGACCATCTTTATTTGGTGGAGTTTGCCTACAATAATAGCTACCAGGCAACTATCGGGATGGCGCCGTACGAAGCGCTATATGGAAGAAAATGTCGTTCACCTATTTATTGGGATGAAGTAGGTGAAAAACAACTTTTGGGACCAGAGTTGGTGGAGCAAGCAGTGGAAAAAATACGGAAAGTTCGAGAAAGGATCAAAACTGCTCAAGATAGACAAAAATCTTATGCTGATAAAAGGCGCCGAGAGTTAAAATTTACAGTGGGAGACAAAGTATTTCTCAAAGTATCGCCTACAAAAGGAGTTTATCGCTTTGGAAAACGAGGAAAATTGAAGCCCAGATATATAGGTCCGTTTGAGATCTTGGATCGAGTCGGAGAAGTAGCGTATCGATTAGCTTTACCGCCTGATTGCGCCGGCATACACAATGTGTTTCATGTTTCCATGCTAAGAAAATACGTCTTCGATCCAAGTCACATCATCAACCCACAACAAATAGGGCTAGAGAAGGACGTAACATACGAAGAAGTTCCGGTGGCTATTTTAGATAGGAAAATTCATAAATTAAGAAATCGAGATGTCGTACTAATCAAAGTTCAATGGAGTCATCATGACATCAACGAAGCCACTTGGGAAGAAGAGGAGGAAATCTTAGCAAAATATCCGAATCTGCCGATTTTAGGTACGTATTTAAATTTCGAGGACGAAATTATTTGAAGGAGGGGAGGATGTAACACCTAGGAAATTTTTTTTTTTTAATTATATGATATACATTATATAGTATTAATAGCTATAAAACATAAGATAAACTATGTAATATAATTATAAAATGTAAATTATGCCATCTTAATGTAATACTAGCTTAAGTATGATTAAGGAAAAGTCCACTCTTCTAGAAGGTCTCAAATGATTCAAAAGTGAGGAAAAGTATAGGATAAGTTTCATTTTTATTGTTTCTTCCTCACAAACTCAAACCCTCACTCTCTCTCCCCAAGATTGAAACCTTCAACAGCCACTGATTTCCAGCCTCTTTACCGGCGGCCGACGACTTTCCGGCGAAGGTAAACGGGCCGGAAGTTGTACCTATTTGAGCTAATTGTAGAATGGTTAGGAAGATTTAAAAAGAAATTGAATCTCACTTTCCTCTCTCCATCTCCCTCACTGCAACTGCCTTGTTCTTGCCGTCGGGTTGCTGCCGTTTGGTCGTGGCCGGCGCTGGAAGGCGCCGGCGAGTCGGGGTCGGAAGCCGCCGCTTGCAGCGGCGGCGCAGTCTCTGTTTTGTGCGTGTGTGAGTCGGCTGGGTTGCGTTTGGTGTTGTTGGGCTGTGATGTGTGTGCGTCTGTGTCGGGTCTGGTGTGTGTGGTGTTTGCCGGCGCCGGAGTCGCGCCGGTAGGGAGTGGGAGGCGCCGCCGTGAGCAGCGGCGCCGCTGGTCAGTGGTCCGGGTGTGTGTAGTGGTCGGTCTGGTTTGCTGTTTGAGGTCGATCGGGGCTGCTGTGCGCCGGCTGTGGGACGGCTGCGTGCTGGCTGGGCATCGGTCGGGGTCGTGTGAGTCGCCGGCGACTGGAAGTCACCGGCATGGTCAGGCGATGGCGGCGGGCGCAAGGCAGTCACAGGGGAGGAGACGGGGCTGCTGGAATTTGGGGGGGAAATATGAATGGCATGCTTTTGTAAATTTGAGGAAGATTAGGGGTAATTTTGTCAAGATATATGTATTGCTATAATTGGAAAGCTTAAACCTTATAATTGCTGAAAATTCATAATGAAATTTTAGATAATTAAAGCATGTTTAAGATCTAATTTAGGTATAATTATCAATAGACATTGGAAAATATTTAATTTACATAGTTTTATTTAATGAGTGATGATAATATGCATGTTTTGTCTAATAAATCATGGAATTATGATAACATATTTGAAATTTAAACTATAATGGACTTATGTATATTATCTTATAATTCATAAAGTATGATATATGAAATTTGAGTTTTAATTAATCGATAAAGCTAAAGTAAATTAATTAAGCTATGCTTTCAATATTATAAAAAGGTAAATAAATATCGGCCTAAAAACATTATGCTAATTAATTTATTTTATTTTACGATTTAGTTATTAATTCTAAATCTAAGGTTTATTAACCTTAGAACCACATTTGATTAAAGCCGAAATAGTAAGTTCGTTTTGGACTTTCTATTTTAAGAAATTAGGCATAATTCACTATGAAATAGAGTTATAATTTTTAAGAAATTAGTTTCTAAATAAATGATAGTTCGATTAGTTTCTAAGTCAAATCTTTATGACTTTAGGCGATACGCAGGAGTTCGTTCCGTAGATATCCTTGGCCCTACAGAGTTTGATCGTCTACCTTAAGGTGGGGAAAATTGCTAAAGCGGTATTTATAATTCTTTCGAAATATTTTAAATTACGGATTTTATTATGATTATATGAAATGTGTTGGGTTTACGTGCTGAATGCATGCAATGTGATTATATGATGAAGATGACTCTGATTTTATAAGAAATGTGACATGTTTCATTATATACATGATGAATGCGTACTGAAAGATGATGAATGGCAAAATAAATGTTTATGTGATGCAATGAGCATGAATATATGTGAATTACTTGAATTATCTATGGCAGCTAAGAACTGCATCTATGGTGGCTAAGAACCACATCTATGGTGGCTAAGAACCACATCTATGGCAGCTAAGAACTGCATCTATGGTGGCTAAGAACCACATCTATGGTGGCTAAGAACCACATCTATGGCAGCTAAGAACTGCATCTATGGTGGCTAAGAACCACATCTATGGCAGCTAAGAACTGCATCTATGGTGGCTAAGAACCACATCTATGGTGGCTAAGAACCGTAAATTTTTGAACATGCAATTGATATGAATCATTATGAAATTTATATGTTTGCATATGAAATAATTGAATATTGATTATCTTATGTGATTTATGAGCTGATTCCCCTATTTTACAACGTGATCCCACTGAGTGTATTTATACGCTCACCCCCTTTTTCCATGTTTTTCTATGTTTAGATCCGGATGAGGATGGGCGAAGCTGAAGAAAGAATGCTTATAATTATTTTGCTATATATATAAATATGTTATGCTACGTTCATAAATGGGGCTTGAAGATCTTTTTATTTTTGAAGAAATGTAAAGTTAAGCCGATGGCTTGTATATATATATTTCGCGGCTAATTTCTGATAACTTATAGTTTTATGTAAATTAATTTGGTGTATTTTAAAACCTTAGTGAAATTGGATTTTTGTGTTTTATTTGAAGTGTTCGCTTGTTGTGTTTTTGCTGGACGCCCGATTTTAGAAAATCGTATATTTTATATTTATTTATTTAGAAAAATTGGGGCGTGACATATAATTTCTATATATCAAAAGTCTAGCATATGCTATTTTGACAAATTTATTCAAAATTCATATATTATTTTGTAATATTTATTATCAACCTTTTATTTAAAGTCATTGATTAGTTATATAATAGCTATTCTAAAAGAACTTTATTAAAATTAATAATAACTATTTTTATAATAATTATAATTAGAGGTGGTCAAACGGTTTATAAAATGGAAATCGGACCAATTCAAACCGACGGTCAATGGTTCAGATAATTATTGATTCAGTTTCAAACCGAAACCGTAAATCGTGGTCCCCGATTCAATTTCGGTTAAGTAATTTTCAAATCATAAATTAGCGGTTCGAATCGCCAATTTTTTAATTCTTTTTTTTTTAGGGTGTGACACTTGGACGATTTAGATGAATCGACCGTTGATCATCAACGGTTTCAATGATTTAACGACTATAAATCACCGATTCAAACCAACAATTTGAACCGATTGGTTAATTTTAATTTTAAAAAACAACGCATGTAAGGCCATGATGACTTAAAAAAAACCGAACAAGAACTGTTGGTTCTGGTTCAACCGCCTGTTTCTAACCAAACCCCCACGGTTCGGTTCTGATTTATCTGGTTCATCGAATCATTCATTTGGAACCAAAACCGACAATACGAATCATTTGATCATCACTAGTTATAATAGTTATTTTTTTAGTTATAATATTATTATAATAGTTTTAAAAGAATTTCATCAATTATAATAGCTATTTTTTGTATCTGTTATAACAACTATTTTATTGTCAACCTTATATTTCATTTATAAAAAGAATTTATTATGAGAAATATTGTAAGCTTATCATGTGGCACAAAAACTCTAACTTAATCTCATTTAATTCCTTTTTACTTTTTGAAATTCAAAATCCACCCTATATACAAATCTAAACAACCATTTTTTATCAAATTTAAAAAACATTAGGATGTCAATATTAAGAATCTCTACCTTGTTAACTAGATTTCATTTTTTCAATGTCTCAAGGTCTATCATATTTGTAAGTTTCAGTGGTCAATTTTTTATTTATTTAGATTAGTGTAGGGTCGTGTGTAATACATAAGATTTAAAATAAATAAAAAACTAAATTAAATTTAGAAAAATTAGAAAATTTTAAATATTATTTATATAAAAAAATACATAATTATGATTTTTGCAATACGCATTGCTTCATTTAGCATTAAATATGACACAATCTGATTAATATATTATTTAAATATATGTTGCATTTGTAAAGGAAGATGAATGAGTTTTTATTTATTATTTTGATAAAATACATTACTATATCTACTATATTATATAACCCTATTATCATTATTTTATTTAGATTTTATTGTTGAAATTTAGAACAACCCTCAACTTTATTTTCAATTAAATCATAGAAAAAATGAAAGTCAAAATTTCCTTAAAAAAAAACATAATTTATTTTGAAACACATATTCGCAAAAAACTCAATTACATTAAGTAATCAATAAGTTTCAAGAGATTGAAAAGTTTTAATAATCAATTATCCAACTTTATTTTATTTTATTTTCTTTTTATTTATATTTTTCCCTAAATTTTGTAAACTAACAAATTTCAAATATATAAATGACTTATGTATTTAAAGTCAAGCATGTGTTAGTTTAAAAATTTTAGTTAAAATTTCTATATTATTTAGTATTGTTTATTATCAATATTAAATTTGATATAATTAATTATCATATTAATTAGCTTTAAAATTTTATTTATTATAGGTTTAATTTGTAGAAAAAAGTTTGAATAAAAAATATGTGTGCCATGTGGCACATATGGTATTCTTTTATATATATAAAAATCAAAAGAAGGGCTGACGTGCTCCTAGGTTACAATATGGTCCCGACCCCAACTCTAATACCTATAAATAAAATGATTAATATTTTTACTTGTAACAAGTAATATCTTAAATACTATAACATATATTTCAATTATACAAGTAATATCTTATGAATATATAATTAATAATTTTCACTCAACAAGTATGTAAATATATATTTCAATTATATAAGTAATATTTTATGAATATACAACTAATACTTTATAAGTATACAATTAATATCTTCAAAGATACACCACTAAGGCTATATTTATCAATGATACACGTCCAACCCAACCCAACAATAAAATATTAATTTCTCTCTCTTCCAACTACACAATCCAAACCCAACCCAATTCCAATATTTTCATAATTTATTAGTGGCACCAACCCAACTCAATATTTTTTTCTCAATATTTAATAAGTGTATATTATTTTGTGAACATATTTTTTATTATATTCCGCAATAAACTAAATCGAAATTACAATAATTGAAATACGAAATAGAAATTACAATAATTGAAATACGAAATAAAAATTACAATAATTGAAATATATCAATATTGGACTCTATTTATAGAGAAATTTTATTTATGAATTTTGATATTTTTTAAAAAAAATTAAATACAAAATATTTTCATATCAACACTTTAAATTATATCCCAAAAAAATTAATCGAAACCAATAGGAAAATGACACGTGTATAATTCGCACCCAAAGTGAGTGTCATGACATTGATCACCCATATCCTCTCTTCTATTATAATAATATTATTTATGGTGATATTTGGTGGTGATATCCACCAAATGTAACCAATAAATATAGCTTAATAACCTATAAATATACAATTAATACCAAACTAGTATATAAGCTTTTGGCATAAGATTAGAGGCCAAGTTATGTATTTAAAATTAATTTAGATCTTATTTGTTAATTTTCAGACATATTAAATAGTTTTGTAATTCATTTTAAGAAATTATTTATTGAAATAATTTCGACTTTTGGTCCAACTTTGATCAGTTTAGTTCAAACAATTGAAACTCTTGGTTTTTAGTCCTATATATCTAACAGTCATGTTGAATCTTTCGTCAACTTTGAAAGTAAATTAAATTATTAATTTTCACGGGTTTAAGACTAAATTGGTATATTATTCATCGTAATTGGTGTACTTCATCTTCTACAAGAATAGACCTCTCGAAGTTTGGGGACATTGTTGTTTCTTGTAGAAATCTACTTCTACTTAATTCTTAATTTATATTGTATCAATTTTATCAACGTAATGCCAATATTGAGACACATTATATTACTAGAATTACTTGATCTTTTAATAGCTCTTATTATTAGGTCTTAACCTTCGAATTTGTGGATGACGTTCTGAATATTTATTACTTGTATTCTTCTTAATTAATGTTTTTCATTTTCCATAAAAAAAAAAAAAAAAGAAGAAGACTAAATTGGTACAAGTGGGATAAAGAAAGATCTTGAAACTGAAGACAACTTATCTCTGGGAATAAAAGTAAAATCTCTCTGTATATAATATGTATATATATTAAAAATATTATTGTCATATAATTAGTTGATTTTGAATCATATTGATCGATTAAAGTAGATTGATATTGATTGGACGTTGATCAATCATTGATCGAGTAAAACCAACCCAAGTTATGGATCCATTATAGATCCGTATTGATTGGGTGTTGATCAATTATTGATTGAGTTAAACTAACTCGATTTATGAAATAAATTTGTGAGATGATCTTATATATAATCTACTCAATTTGAAAATGTTGATATCAATCAAATTAGATTATTAATTAAATTTGAAAATATTAGTAAGTTTTAATAATCAAATTAAAATAGTAATTTTAAATTTGATTGTTTTGAGATTGAAACATGATAAGAGGATTTGTGTGGTTAGATTATTAAACTGGAGTCCTACTTAAATTTGAAAACATTAATATCAATAAAATTAGAATTCTATTTAAATTTGAAAACATTAATAAGTCGAGTAATATTTTTGGTTTTTTGACTTCAAATAAATCTCGAAAATCTATAATTTAAGAAGTAATATTCTCATTCTCATAATATAATGTTTTTATGTGCACGATAATTATAAGAATATTTATTATATGATAGGATGAAAATATCGATAGTGTATGTCATATTGCAATTTTGATTTTACGAATATATGGATGGATCTAACGATATTGCAAAAAATATGAAAAAACAACGGAAATCTTATTAAAATTTTGAAAATTTAATATGAAAGTTTAGGAATTATTTTTACACATCATTACACATATATTCCACTCAAAATCACATTAAAATAATATATTTAAAACTAACATATAGATAATAAGCATTATAAATACTGTATTTCGAATGAAAACTGACAATATATTACATAATACAAGACAAAATTACTAAAATTACATCACACAATATACTAGTACTAAAAGGATGACCTATGACATTCAAACATAGTAGATAAAATGTCATCTTGATCTAAACAGTACTGATACCAACTCATCACATTAGAGTATTTATTAATATAGTTATGCACATGTCATTCATAAGTTGCTCTATCTCGTCCAACTACTTCATAGGGTATACTAATCTAATCATATTGTTAATATTCATTTTAGCCTCCATGGGATATTTGAGGATGTGTGTGATCAACCAAATTGTAAACTTTCATAGGTATCAGGAATATATGAATTTTGAGACATATCACTATGATCATTGCTACTCATATCATTGAATCAATGGGACAAAAATACATACTTCAAATTAGGCAAATAATTACAAAATCAACTTTTTTTTCATCAAAAATCGTGATTTTTAGTGTTGTTGCAATAATTCACAATATATCCATGATATTTTTCGATTTACATCCAATTTTGTTCTACACTGAACCGATATCGATAGCTGACATCGATATTTTGAGATACATTCGCGATATCTGGGAAAAAAAAAACATGACCCCAAATATCCATATCCCAATATTCGTATAGCAACATCGATATCACGGGCGATATTTTCATCCTTCTATACACATAAGAATACTAGTCATATTAGTTGACTATGGGTCCACATTCACCGACCATCAATTAGATGGACCCGTTCAACTCATGTAATGAGATCCATGAAACGATCTCAATTTAAAAAGATTAATATCAATTAAATTAATCTTAATTAAATTTGAAACTTTTATAAGTTTTAATTAAATTTGAACTATATGCCATTTAATACGTTTGAGATTGAAACACGATAAGATCAATTTGAATGGTTGGATTATTAAATTAGAGTTGTCATCAAATTAGAAAAGTTAATATCAATTAGAATAATAAGACATTGAGGACTAATAATTGATCACTGAAGTTACATATGTAGCTACTTAGTCATCTGAAATTCCACCTATGCAACTCACTGCACTCTTTATCTCTTTATTCCAAGCTCTTTCCTTTTATCTTCCTTCAAATATCGCACCTAACATTTCCAAAGGCTGCTTCAATAGTTTTTAGGAAAATTCATCCTTGTCACGAATTAGAATAATTATTTCTCACTACTTTTGTCTAAACATATGGAATCACATGTGGATTTGGATAAGGTATTTCATACAAACTAGAATATATGAGAGTGTAAGTAAATTCAATGACCTTTTATTTCCTTGAGTAGGGTTTTTTAGGAAATAAGTCAAATTATATAATTCATACAAACGAGATCCTTCGTATATTATTATAATTATATTTTATTTTTAAAAAATAATCAACACACATTATGTATATAAATAAAATTAATACTTTATATATATTGTATACACAAGATGAAATACCAAAATATAAATTCAAATCCCTAGAGTACAGAGGAATTTAAAATGAGAATTATATAATGGCACACTTTATAAACTTTATAGGACAGTGGATTTCATAATTCGTTCAATTCTCCACCTTTCCATGCTCAATACTGCACTAATTTCTCCCCAACTTGAACCTAAATTGTTTTAAAATTCCCTATGCTTCTTACACTATGTTTTATAAAATCCCAATTTAGAGTTGACCAACAAAAGCGTCATAATTTTAGTCTGCCACGTGGACCTGCACCCAAAAGTTATTATCCCTTTTTCTTCCTATAAATTCATCTATGTCCATTTATTTAATAATATTTAATTTCTCAGAAAATTCACAAGAATAAACACTCTTGACACCTACTCTCCCCAGCTTCCTTTTTGGTCCATATTCTCATGGTATTACTATTATCCACTCCTATATAATGCTGCAATTCTCTCCAGTTTCTTCCGTGCATGAATTTATTAGCTAATTCGATTCTATATATGTTTAATTGCAGGATCGGTGATCGGATTTGGTAGCAATGATTGCATCGAGCATGCAACGAATGAGGGAGGCGATACTGTTTGTTATTTTAGCGATATGCTCAAAGGCGGTGAGCTCGACGGCGATGTGGTGGCGGAGCGACCCGGCGGAGTCCGCCGGCTACTGTCTGAGCTGGCGGCTGGCGGTGGAGGCCAACAACATCAAAGCGTGGCGGACGGTTCCCACCGAGTGCTCTGCCCACGTGGAGGCCTACATGATCGGCGGCCAGTATCGCAGAGATCTAACGCTCATTGTCGACAACATTAATTCCTACATTGACACCATTACTCTCTCGCACGACGGCTTCGATGCGTGGATTCTCGACGTCGACGATACCTGCATTTCCAACCTCTTCTACTACAGAGGAAGGCGATATGGGTACGCAGAGTCTAAATCGATTTGTGTTTGTGTTAATCTGAATCGATCGTGATTGGAATTGAATGATGATTTTCAGATGTGAACCGTTCGATCCCTTGGGATTCAAGGCATGGGCATTATTTGGAAGCTGCCCTGCAATTCCAGATGTTGTTAGATTGTTCAACAAGTTAGTCCTGACCGGGTTTAAGGTTTTCCTGGTCACGGGCAGAGATGAGGAGACACTCGGGCAGGTTACCCTCCAGAATTTGCAGAATCAAGGCTATTTTGGATTCCAACGTCTCATTTTAAGGTACACGATTTAAAAAAAAATCTTATTTGACTATTCCTACTCATTATCACTATTTATCATATACATATGTTTATAGGAGTAGCGAGTATAAAGGTCAAGGCGCGACGATGTACAAATCTGCGATACGAAAGCAATTGGTAGAAGAAGGGTACAGAATATGGGGGAATGTTGGTGATCAATGGAGTGATCTTCAAGGAGAGTGTATAGGCAATCGCACCTTTAAGCTTCCTAATCCTATGTACTATGTCCCTTGATTAATTACATATAAGATTATAAATCAAAGTATAAGAATATATGTTGTGTTTGACTTTATTAAAGTCAAAGCAAATGGCTATATTTGTAATATTTATTATTTATCATCATCATCATCCATATTGTAGCATCAATAGTTCCCTTTTTAAAATAAAAACATTATTATAACCCTTGTATTTCAATACTTTGAACATACATGATATGATAAACAACACTAAGAGATAGAATGCCTCTTACTCCTTCTACCAGCTTTGCCTTCAGTTGGTTTGAGCTTCTTCACACACTTGTGTTGTTTCCCTCCATCCTGGCCCTTGAATATGCCAATCCTTCCAATCCCTTTGGATATGGAAGTCAACAAGGTTGTACCCTGTCTGGATTTATCAATCATCCCCTGCTTCATCACCACCTGTTCTTTCTCAAGATCACTCAGCCTTACTCGCATTCTCGATATCTCCAGTTTCAGCTCCCGATTCTCCCTCCGCAATGAGGCATACGTGTCTCGTGGCGACATGGCAGCGCTCGGGACTCCACTACTCATTTTCTGTGATAATAAACCGTCCCCACAACTTCCCGACAGGGCGTTCTTCAATCGGAGCTGCTCACAGTAGAGAACCCGAACAACCAAATGGATTGGGAGTCTGTCGTTTTGGGCAGCATGATTGCAGGCTTCTTGCGACAGTTTCTGGCAGTCGATGAACTTGCACAACTTCTTGCACTCGTGCTCGTTCAGCATTGGATGTGCCTAACCGATAGGGAAAACACAGACGTTAAATGAAACCTAATTGTCGCTTAAAATGAACTTTTTCAATGTTTACCTTTAAGTAGATGTCGATGGCCCTGTACAGCCCGTCATCAATAACACGAGCATAATCGGGTAGCACCTCGATCATAGCTATGAACTTGGGAAGGCTCAAATAGGGATCAGGGGCAATTTCAGCTAAATATGCATCAACAAGCCTTCCAACTTTCAACAAGCATCCATGGCTCGGAGACCCCACCTCCTCCGATTCATAGCCACATTCTTCGGTCTCTTCTTCTTCAATGCGTTGCAAGAACTGGACCAGAATCCTATGGATCGTGTCAATGTCAAACAAGGAGTCGCCTGTCTGAACCGATGGTATTAGCAGATCGTCCAATAACACCATTTCTAATCTATAAGCAATCCTTTTTTCCAACTCAAGCCTACAAGCCAAGCTAGCATCCACCATAATGGCTACCCTAGTCATCCCAAACAAAAAATTCAACGGAATCGAAGAGTTTTTCTCCATAGGTAATAGAGTTACCAGAGATTCTACGATCATCTTCTGACCAGTTTCGATTAAGCTAGGAGTTGTTCTAGCTGGATTCCATATCTGAGGCTTCCCAATACCTTTTAAAGACATTTGTGCATAATGCATCAAAGAGGCAACTATACTATCTGTCCTAACACCACTTTGTCCCATGGCAGTGATAACTCTACTATAAAACACGATTCCCAAGATCGAGAGATCTTCAACCCACCACTCGAGAGACCTATCTTTAAGTTCTAATGATCCACTATGACAATCCAAGCGAGATAAACCTGATACCAGCTGTTCCTTACAAGCATTCATGGCAATGGCAGTAATACATCTCTCAGTAATTCCTATTTCATCTGCAAGAGGTAGTAAGTTCTCACAGGAAGACATAACCTCAACTGATTTTTCAAGACTTTGACATACAACTTCAGCTAGATAGGTTTCTGTACGTTCAACGAGATTCTCGTCTTGATAATGTTCAGTCATTTCCAAATACTCTGCAGCACAACGAAGTGGGGCAACGTTTGTTGTTGTGATCACAAAGTTCATGCCATAGCAGAACTTTGCTGCAAGTTCAAACGTCTCCGGCCCTCCAGGAAAGTTAGTCAGTTCCAGCTTCGATAGACTTGTGTTTTTGGAATCTGCAACGAGCTTACGGATCTTACCACTCCGAGCTACGAGAGGGAACTTTTCAACCAAAATAATGAAAGAAATTTTATTAATCCTATATCAAGTAGATGTTCAAAAGGTCATTTTTCTTGACTTAAACAAGAAAACTAGATGTTATTACCTTGTGCAGTAGAAAGGATTCTCCATCGACTACAATTGTGATGTCCCCAGCAACATCTGAGAAAATGCTTCATATATACAAGTAGAACCGTAAATGGAAATTCAAAAGGGTACTGTTGTTTCAGCTGAGAACAGAAATTGTAACAAGACGACACGAGCAAGATTTTCGAACCATTTTCTTTGGGAAAGAAAAGGGTCCTTGAAACATTAGACCAAATTTGCTGAAAGTACGTATGAGAGATTTATCTAATATACATACCAGTAACCACATTAAAGAACAAGAAGGACTAGAAAATGGGTTCTCAACATTGCTCTACATGATATATATTACTAACATGGAATTTTCAATTCCAACACAATGGCGGAACATGATCCGTATAGCCAAACTTTCTCAAGTCAAGAAAGTGATCAAACAGGGATTTCATTTACTAGAACACACTAAAATATCAAGCAATGTTGTTAAAAAGTAAGCTTAATCTAACAAATTTGACATATATATTTTCAATCACCTATATTTGTTGAAATCTACTGCTACAGAACCAAACAAAGAAAACCAGAAATCTTCATTAAAAACAACATAACAAACGCTGTGATCTGCCCCATTTTCTACTTTTCTCCATTTATTGTGTAAGTTGTTTCAATGCATATAGAAAATAATAAGAACAAGCAAACAAGATGAGAGAGAGAGAGAGAGAGAGAGAGAGAGAGAGAGAGAGAGAGAGAGAGTACCGGTTGGCAAATGAAGTAGAGAACTTGGGAGTGGGAGAAGGGTGGTGAGACTGCTCCCACACCATTCTATGTTTTCTCAGATTGCTACTTTGCTCTTTGCCCTTCAATAACTGTAATAACAACAACTCAGCTACACCCTCAATCTCATATCCAAACTACAGTGAAATGCAATGAACAATCAATCATTCAAGGGACAACCAAGGTCCAAAACACAAAAAAAAGGTTACTTCAACAAGGAGCCCACTTGCCATAAAGAGGAAATTTCAAGATTTGGCTATCTCACTCAATAAGAAATGGAAAACAATATCATTTTTTGTATATATTATATCAAATGAATAGTTATATCAAATGAATAGTACAATGTAAAGAAATTGAAGCATAGACAAAGTGAGTATTTATCTGAAAAGGAGGGGAAGATTACTTACAACAGAATTTAGCTTTCCTTCTTTACGCAGAAGAGCCTTTTGCTTTTCATTCCTTTGTCTTGTTCTTCTCAAATGGATTGTCTCTTTAGTTTTCACTTTTCTCATTCTTTAATTTTCTGCTTTTTCCAGAGTTTATTATTAAAATTAATATTCAGATTTTGGTGGTGAGGGAGCCTATTCCACCCTTCATCATCATCATTATAACTCTTATAATAATGTCTTTTAAATTTCGTATTTAAAAACATACACGTTACAGATTTTGGGACAGTGCAGCGTGGCGTGGGTTTGATGAAGTGCCTTGTCTCAACATCCTGTTGGGATGTGTAATTAAAATATACTTCGTAGAGAAAATAATTATGGAATTTTTTTTTTTTTTTTTGTGCTGGTATTGGTAACCAAAGCATAATATATTTTGAGTAGAAATTTTATAAAATGGTTTCATGAATTTAATTATGTCAATCCATGATGCACCCTTCATATATGAATTTAATTCTGACAATGTATTATTTGATTGATATGGAAAATAAGAAATGATATTATCTTCCGAAATGTAACGATAAATTTGGAAAAACTTTTGAAGGAGTTGAAAAGTCGAGTCTGGAGCTGGATTTGGACGAATACGACAAGGAGTAGAAGGTTTGATTTTAATACTTGGTATGCAAATCCAAGAATTATGCTAGGCTATTGAGATTTGTTAATATATTATTTTACTTTACTTGTAAAACACTGAGCATATTCTCTTGTATTGTTGGAATTTTTTAGACCCACTAGATACATGGAATAAAAAGGTACATTTTGACTGAAAAAAAAAACTTTTAATACTATAGAGCAATAAAAATTAGTGGAGTTGACAGACTAAAATATCACAATTCATTTGGGAATTTTTTTTTTTACACCACAAATAATAGTTTTATTATTTTTCTATCAAAATTCAAAAAATTGAACAAAATTATCTTACTGAAAAAAGTAAAAAAAAAAAAAAAAAAGTCAGTGTGGTGTCAAAATTAAAACAATATGATCATATATATGGTTGAATCTTATTGTTTTTTTATAACATTACACAATATGATCATAACGTATAACCACACTAAAATTAAATAATATATAATTTTTTTAAGACTACATGATATGATCATATAATTTAATTTTATTGAAAATACATATCGTATAATATCTGGCTAAAAATAGATATTTTTACTTTTATCAAAAGTGCAATTTTCTCTATTTTCTTGATTTGTGATTGAAAAGCAACAAATTTATCTTTTATGATAAAAAGGTAATCTTTCATATGAAATATGATATTTTAGGGTATTATACCAAATTATTATTTTGAATAAATATGATTAGTCTCACACTAAATAAATCTTTAATTTTAAATGTTGAATTCTTTAGAAAGTCCTTTTGACAATGAAATAAATCTTTGTGAATTTGAATGCAATTGTTTAGGCAATAGTTTCTATAAATTTGACTGAAAGAGTGGAGATGCCTAGAGTAGAAGGGCATATGAGAAAAGTTAATTAATAATTGTTTGAAAAGGAAAGGGTAACTGTAGGCAAAGCACGAATAAGGATGGTCAATACATTATACCGTATATAGTATCGAAAATTTTGATAATGTAAAAATCAATTATCGTATTGAAAATTTTGACATCATAAGTAGTCAAATCGAGCCATACTGAAATTTTAGATTTACCATTAAACTAAAATGAAAATTACATACCGAATATCGAAATAAAAAATATATATATTGTAATTTATTAATGTGGAATTAATATATGTTTTAATTAATATTTTCGATATTTCGATAAATACTATATCGACATCGTATCGAAATTTTCGATATACCATAATTTTGGTATTTTCAATATTTTTTGGGTATAGTAAACCCGATATTTTTGTATTTCGACATTTTCCTATCCTAGGCAGGAAGCATGTAAAGAAGTGAAAAAATAAAAAACAAGAAAAAGAAAAAAAAAAAAAAAAAAAGAAGAACATGACATTGAATAAACTCACACAGAGACACACAAAGAGAGTGATAAAAAAAGAGCCAAATTATTAGATGAAGAATCTATGCAGCTTTTGTCTAAACTCCATCTACACCCTTATTTTAAACATAAAAAATGAAAAAGAAAAAAAATATAAAAGGAGAGTGATGGATTGTGTAAAGAGTCTTCATTGGTCAAGAAAAAGGACCAAAAGAATGTGGTACCAAAAGAGTACATGTAATGTGCATCATCTATGCTTTTTATGTAATATCATACTTTTTTTTTAGTAATACTTTTATCTAAGAATTTCATTAATTACAATAAATTTGTAAAAATTCAATCAATAATCAATTAATGTTATCAATATTTGCTGCTCAACAAATCGAAAGACAAATTAACCATCGATCCATTTTCATGTTGTCCACTTTTTCGAAAAATACAACACAACTAAAACTTATGTTTGCAACTCAAACAAGTAAAAGTACAGACATAAATTAGTGTCAGCGTATAGGTTGCAAAATATTCAATAATTTGTCTATTTTCTGGTATAGTTGTCCTAAACATAAAAATTATCCAAAATTGGTAAATTACTATTAAATATGGCCTCCCCTTTTTTTCTTCATTAATAATAATTCTTTTGGCCAGACTATTCTATAACAAAGAGGCTCCGTACCACATAATCGTGCAATAAATATTAAGCCCCCAATGAAATTGAAATCATTTTAACGGACCAATATATTTGAAGATGACTAGGTATCCATCAGCCTAGTCTCACGTTTGATGAAATCGTGTACGATCGTGTTTTGAAATATGATTAGTCGTGTGCAACAATAAAATAAAAAAAAATTATAACTTTAAAAAACATACGTATAGCTAAAAAACATATACTTATTTATTGTGTTGTAGTGTACGGTAGACCATACTTCGGGACATGACTATGCATCACATACATGTTGTTGTGTTGTCACGCACGATTAGACCGTGTCCTAGGATATGATCGTACACGAGAAAAAAAATCTACATATTTATAATTTAAAAACGCATACTTATAACAGAAAAATACATGCTTATATAGTGTCGCGAACGATCGACCGTATCATAGAGTACAATCATGCACGACACCATCACACATAAAACGTTTTCACACTAGTGTTTGTGTTTGAAGATTATTTCTATGAATTTCCTCACATTTTTGTTACGTTGTTAATGGTAGGTATTTCATAAATGCATATCACCATGATAATTGTTATGTAATTAAGAAAATATGTATCTTGTTTAAATGTATTTATTTAATTGTAAAAAAAAAACAGTTTTATAATTTTCGATGGAAATGCAAAGTGACAATGTGACATACACATGTAAAAAAAAAAAAAAAAGAATTAACAAAAACAAAATAAAAATGGAATTATTTATAGCATTGTATGATAAATCTAAAATATCGGGTTTAAACTTTATTAAATCGACATCGTGGTCTATTGTGAAATTGTATTACTAGTACTACACAGTTAAATGAATCCAATTATCACGAATAATATTAATTAAAATCCACAGATATAATATAGAGAGATTGAAATATAAATTTATGACATAAGTGAAAATTTTGTGGAAAACCCCCCACCATACCAAACATCAACAGGATTCAATAATATTAAAAAAAAAAAAATTGAAACTATCCACACTCCATTCATTTCTAACCATACCCCAATTTCTATTCACACCCCCACATCATCAATTTAAAATTTTAATTCTCTCTAATCACACCCCACACAATTCCAATTATACCCTTTGAATAAATAAAAAAAATACACCTCATCCCACTACAACATATACCCCAAACCACACATTACCAAACTCACCCCAACACTAGGGTTTAGAGAGAAGGAGAAGAGAGAGCATCTTCTAAGAATCGAACAACCTGGTCAACCTTCATCGTAGAGAAATCAAACAATTACAATGGACTCTCCGAATCAATATTAGTGTTTACCCTTTCACATTGTTGTTTTAGTTAGTAAAAATTCATGTTCTTTGATTAATAGATATTAATTGGTAATTTTCTGTACAAAATCAAACACTAAGACATTTAGATATGTTTATATGTATATTCGTAGTAGTATATGGAAAAAAATGGAAGTGAGAATCAAAATTTTCGGGCAAACTTCGTCAATTCTGCACAATATTTGTTCGGCTTTGGTTGTTCGGCCACGGTGCAGTCCGTTTAACCTATAGGGTTGAACATTAGCTAGTTCGTTCAACCAATACGATTGAACATTTAGGGTATCGTTCGACAGTTTAAGGTCGAACGGAATTGTTCCAGTGGGATATTTTTTTTCGAAACCTTAAAAGTTGATTTTTCAAACTACACTACTGAAAATTCTAAAAAATGTATGAGAAATCTTACATTATTCATTTCGCACGTCTCTTCCGTTCTATTGACATTTTTCACCCGAAATTTGTTTGGAAGGTTGTAATTTTAGATTTGAGGATTTAAAGTGGGTTTGGGAAATGGAGAAGTAGAAGTTGAATAGGGAAGATAAGTGGTAATGGGATGTGCTTAGTAGTGTCTATCTTCATATTTGGTACTTAAGGGTTTTTTAGATATTTAATATATAATTATTTTTAATTTATTTAATTATGGGATATGGTTAGAAATAAGTGGGATGCGGATAATCTCGCCCAAAAAAATTCTAAATTTCAAGAAGTAATACCAAAGGTACTTTTTTTTGGGTGGAAGATATCAAGATACGAAATAATTATTATTTCTATATTAAATATTTAAAGCAAATAAGATAAAAATTTGGGTTGAACTAAAAGCACCCCATGATGTTCTAAGAGCATCTCCAGCAGTCTGCACTATTGTAGTGCAGAATCTGCACTATTTTAGTGCAGAAACAGTATTTTATCTCCAGCAGTTTGCACTAAATTTTACACTAAAAAAGCATATTCCTTAATATTTTTAATTATTAATTTATTTAATTATATTTTTATTTTATTTTTATAATTAGATAATATATTTACACACGTAAACATTATTTAATATAATTTTTACTTTTTATGATAAAAAAAATCATTTAATTAATTGAATAAAATTCAATGTAAAATTAAAAAAACAAAGACTTATCTTATTGAAAGTGAAATAAATGCTACATAGTGATAATTTCTAATTTTCTGAATTAGAATACTCTTCCAAAAAATGATCAATTAAAGCATTTCGGAGTGTAAAATGAGCATCTGCATCTCTAATTTGTTTATGTCGACCAAGAAAATCTTGAAAGCGAGTAGGTTCATTATCTGCAAATTCGACCTCCGAGGGTGGCACTTCCATGTTTTCTTCAATCGGAGCATCAAGATCTCGTTCATCCTCTATTATCATATTATGCATTATTATGCATGCAGTCATGATATCTTGCAAATCACTTTTCAACCAAAAACGTGCTGGATTCGCCACAATTGCAAATCTACTTTGAAGAACTCCAAATGCACGTTCCACATCCTTTCTACATGCTTCTTGTTTTGTTGCAAAATATTGTTTTTTTGGACCACTTGGTGAATGGATAGTTTGCACAAGAGTCGCCCATTTGGGATAAATATTATCAGCTAAATAATATCCCATATTATATTCTTTTCCTTGAATGACATAATGTGACAGAGGAGCAACACCTGTAGTAAGATTAGAGAAAAGATGAGATGTCTCCAACACATTAATATCATTGTTTGATCCCAACATCCCAAAATATGCATGTCAAATCCACAGATCATAATCAGCTACAACTTCAAGAATAATTGTTGGAGATCCACTTCGTCCGGCATATTGTCCTGCCCAAGCTGTTGGACAATTTTTCCACTTTCAGTACATACAATCTAAACTACCTAACATTCCTGGAAAGCCACGTTGATTACCAATATAAAGTAGTCTAGCAACATCATTAGAAGTGGGTGATCTCAGATAATGCTCTTCATATATCCCGACAATAGCACGACAGAACCTCTTAATGCAGTCAAGTGATGTAAACTCTCCAATTTTGATGTACTCATCAATTGCATCTGCTGGAAGTGCATATGCTAGTTGTCGAAATGCAGCTGTAATTTTTTGAAGTGTAGACAAACCAAGTTTTCCAGCTGCATTCCTTCGTTGTACAAAATAATGATCATGATTAGAAACATCACCAACAATACGAAGAAATAAATTTCGGGACATTCGAAATCGTCGACGAAATTGTTCTTTATTGAATGTTGAATTTTCAGAGAAATAGTCATTGAAGAGGTTTTGTGCTGCTCCTTCTTGATCACGATGGATGGTTCTACGGCCTGGAACTGAGCCTCCACTCATAGAATTGATATTTTGAAGCCTAATAAATTCTTCCATCTTTTGATTGTTGTTGTATATTTGTTGCAAGAGTATTTCTTGCTCTGCATCGTAACTTGTCATCCGTTGTTGAAACTCTTCATCGGATGAGCTTGAAGAATAAGATGGGTTGAAAGGGTTGAAATCCATTTTCGATTGTGAGGCTAGTAGAATAGAAGAAGAATGTAAGAAAATGAGGTAGAAGACAATGAAAAAAATCATTAGTAGAATAGAAGAAGAATGTAAGAAAATGAGGTAGAAGACAATGAAAAAAATCATTCTAGCATATGATCATTATATAACCAACAATAATTGAAAGTTGGGTAGAAAGTTAGGTAGAACCAATTGGGTAGGTAGAACCAATTTGGTAGATAGAAAGTTAGGTAGAACCAATTGGGTAGGTAGAACCAATTTGGGTAGATAGAAAGTTAGGTAGAACCAATTGGATAGGTAGAATCAATTTGGGTAGATAGAAAGTTAGGTAGAACCAATTGGGTAGGTAGAACCAATTGGGTAGATAGAAAGTTAGGTAGAATAAATAAATTTGATAGTTCTAGCATTCTATAAATAGTGAAGATATATCATACATCTAAAACACACCTCTCCAAAATCTCTTCGAGTCTTCATTTACATTATATCTTCTTCTCTCTAAAATGTCGAAGCCACGCAGTACTAATTATACAAATGCTGAAGATCAATATCTTTGCAGTGTCTTTCTTCAAATTTCGCAAGATCCAATTGTTGGTATAAACCAGTCCAGAGATCTGTTTTGAAAACGCATTATAGATACGTTCAATTCTGAAATGCCAAGCTCTAATCTAAAAGAGCGTAACCAAAGATCACTACAATGCCGTATGCAAACAATTCTCAAAGATACGAGAAAGTTCAATGGTTGTTTGCGCCAAATTGAATATAAGAATCCAAGCGGTGCAAATGAGCTCAATATCGTAAGTAATTATCATTATGTTTTACTATTATATATGCCATAAATATTTTCTCTAATAAATTTCAACATTCTTTGTAGATTCGACAAGCAAATGAGTTGTTTGCGCAATAAAAAGGCAATAAGGAAATGTTCAAATTCGACCATGTGTGGTCTATTTTGAAAGAATTTGTGCAAGCTGAAAATACAAGTGGATTCTCAACACCTTTATCTGAAGAAGTTGTTAGTGAGTCTCCAATTTCTCCCGACCCTTCTGCACTTTCATTTTCAATCAATTTAAGCGATGAAAATATAAGTGGTGGTTCTTCATCACAACGGCCACAAGGGGTAAAAAAGTCCAAATTGAAAAGGAAACAGGGTGAAGATATGTCTTCTTTTTTAAACATTATAAAAGAGGAAAATGAAAAATTACGAGAATTATTGTCAACTTCGGCTGCAAATAGAGAGCGTGAAATTGAGGTGCAAAGACAAAAAATCAAAGCACAAAAACAAAGAACTGCAGCAACCAATTACCAATATGAAATGACTAGAGAAGATAACATACTACTCATTGATTTGGACACGATTGCTGATCCAGTAAAACGTGAATACTTCCAAGAACAACAACAAATAATTATGCAGAAGAGGAGACAATCTCAAGTACCAAAACCTACTAATATGTTTGATATGTTTGGACAATTTCCAGATCTTGGAGGGTCCGAGTCTGGAGCTGGTCTCTCTGATTATTAGATTTATTGTTATTATCAGTAATTTTATGTTTTATTTCCATGTATTTTATTTAATTTTCAGTTATTTTATGTTGTATTTTCATGTATTTTAATTTATTTTTAGTAATTTAATATAATTGTTTCTCGATTATCTAATTTTTACTATCTATGTTACGAAATGACCACCCATATTAATTTTAAAATTTTTTATTATCATCTACGTCGTTAAAATTACCACTCGTATTATTTTCAATATTTTTATAATACAATTTATGTTGACAATTTCACAAATAACAAATATAAAATATCACCACATATCACAAAAAAAGAAAAGAACAAAATTTACAAAATATAAAAAAAAAAAATGTTTAGCATTGAAACAGTGTGGTGCTATATGTAGCACCACACTGTGCATTTCTTTAGAATACAGCAATAGGTGGCGCATTGCTGGAGGATGGAAAATGGCGGCTGGCGCTTTTCCAGCGCCTTGCTGCAGGTGCTCTAAGGGCACCCCATTTTAGTATAAAAATATTTACACATTTACACTAAAATGAAGTGCCCTTAAAACATTATGGGATGCCTTTAGACCCACCCTAAAAATTTATCCATTCATCATTACACATTCAAGCAAATGAAAATTAGAAAAACCAAAGAAGTGGACAGAAAACGAAAGAGGACAAAAAAAAAAAAAAAAAAACCTTTGACTGAAATCCGTGGACGAGTGAATTTTCCTTCGATTTCAATCACAATATAAACAAATTTTTTTTCTTTTTTTGAGGAGAATCACACTATAAAATTTTAAATAACAAGTATTTATAAACTTATAAATTTCAATTGCATTACTAGGTAAACTTTGGTACAAAACCGCTGACATATAATAATAATAATAATAATAATAATAATAATAATAATTAATAATATTATTAATTATTATTATTATTATTATTATTATTATCATCATCATCATCATCATCATCATCACATACTACTATTATTACCACTACTAATATATATTTTTTTTACATTTTTTAAATATTTTAGAAGTTTGAGTTATTTTCTAACTCACTATTTATACATATTCAAGTAATTCTTTTCCATTTTATTTATTAATTTTAAATTTCCAGTTTCACCTTGTGAATAATAGTATTAATAAAAAAATTCTAGATTTTAATTACAAACTTTCTTCATATATATTTCTTATACGTATAATTTTTTAGAACTTAATGTAGAATTTTAAAATTATATTCCTAATTTATTTTCTTAGATTTTTAATTTTTTTTTAACATTTTCATTGTTGATATTTAGGGCTTTATAATAATTTTCAGATTTTAAAATAATATTTATATCTTATATAACAAATTTACAAAACTTTCAAATTAAAAGAAAAATCAGATATTTAAACAATTTTCTGATTAATTTTAATGTTTATATTTTGAGAGAGAGAGAGAGAGAGAGGGAATGGTGCTTTCGTGGAACCCTTTAATCCGGATTAGCCTTGCACTTCCATACTGGAGTCATCTCCGCCATACACACAGAACCTCAAAACCAGAAGAATGCTTGCCCACCAACTGCTACTGTGAGTATTACTCTTCATCCCCCATCTCCATCTCCACCTAAGTAATGTAATCTTCCAATTTCTGTTTGATTATTACTTGAAGCGATGATTTACTTTGGTGTATGCAGTTGTCCTCCGATTACTTCTTTTGATTGTCGCTCTGAATCATTTTGCCCCATTAATATCCCTCTTCATCTCAATTTTGGTCTCAGCAGAGGTTAGTCAATTTTTCTCAACCATCACTCGCTTAATCCCTGTTGTACCATTCCCTAATTTCTATTAATTTTCAATTGTTTATCCTTTTTTTTAGGCAATTGTTTACCCTTTGTGTGTTTATCATATAGAATACTTTAACATGGTATTATAGATAGATTAGTGTCAATTGTTTGTTCTAGTGTTGGTTAATATCTCTGAGAGCAGGAGTTGGACATTCATTGGTTTTGAAAGTTCTATGTTGTATATTTTTTGTATAATTAGATGCTTGAGGCCTTTGGGCCGTGTGTATGATATTGCATTTGGTAAATATCCTAATTGTATGATATTCCGTTTGATACATTGTTGTGCTTTTCTGGTGCTTTACTTTGCAGGCAGCAGGAACCAAAAGATTTCTAAACTGAGGGCAGGCTTTTGGGAATCCATCAGATCAGGGTAACGGAAATTATCCGATAACTGTGATTAACAATGGTAGCTCTTAATATGTTTAAACTATGGTTGGCTTAGTAGATGGTTGCTTGCTCACACAATTCATTGGTTGACTTTGCTGTGCACAATATCATTGGTTGTTAAAACATGTTTATGCTTCATTTTATAACGACATCAATCTGTTGGAGTTTACCATAACTGAGGATTAATGACTTGAGAATTTGCTGCACTTAACGTTGCAGTATTTTGAAGAACAATACAGCACAAGTTATAGAACCACCTGCCTCTGCTGAAGAAGAAGAAGAAGAGGAAGAACATTTGCCTGAGGAATTTGTTCTTGTTGAGAGGACCAGACCTGATGGAACAGTTGAACAGATCATATTTTCATCTGGTGGGAATGTTGACATCTATGATCTTGAAGCTTTATGTGACAAGGTGATTAGAAGGTTATTTGTTTTTGTTTCCTTGTCTTGCTCTCATAGAAGATTGTTTATTGTAGTATGACATTTGTTTCAATCATGGATAACATTTTATCTTATAGTATCTGTTGGATTGAATTTTAAGTCTCTCTACATAGATGTCAATACTTTCTCTTGTGATATGGTCGTAAAAAAATTGAACTTATTTTTTTCTGGTCAATGCCTTATGGTTTAGCAGCCAAATTCATTTCAAAATCAAATTAGCATCAAAGCATTTTGTATCTAAAACAATAAAAGAATAGAGAAGGGTTTTAGTTCTAATGTTGTAACAATTTGATGTGCACTTCCAGCTTCCTGTTTTGCTCAACGTAGAATTCACTAGTTACCAGCTATGCTTTTTCTCTTTGATTTCCTTCTCTGCATTATGTTGTTCTTTCCATGGCCCTGTTGTTTTAAATGCCCATGTTGCATTCAAAAGGTCGGTTGGCCGCGGAGACCACAATCAAAGCTCGCAGCAGCTCTGAAAAATAGCTACATGGTTGTTACTTTGCATTCCATAACCAAATCAGCTGGAGAAGGTATTTAGCAACAGGCCTTTCCTGATTAAATGATATGATTTTTACCTGAGACTAAATGTGTAGCATTCTTTTTCTGGAAAGTGTAGTTCTGATCAATCTAACGATTCGTAACATTTGTTATTAAATGAACTAAAGTGACGGACATCTTAGTGTACTTTGCCAAGTTACTTGACAGAGGGAAATGAGCAAAGAAAATTAGTAGGAATGGCTCGGGCTACATCAGATCACGCTTTCAATGCAACTATTTGGGATGTTCTTGTCGATCCTTCTTATCAGGTACTCTTTTCATACTTTATAAATGTGAACATCACCAGTCAAGCTACATTTTGTTGCCATCTAACTGAAATCTGAATACTGGTTTTCTGTTGTTAGTCCTGAATAGCAGTACAGAGCCTGATTTTTTATATTTCTTTTGGTAAAAATGCATGTTTATGGCCCATTGGGTTAGAAAAAAACTTTTCTACAAACAATGGCATCCACTTGCCCTTTAATAAGATACTTGGTCTTCATACCCAACTGAAAAGTTGTAATATTCATCTTTTGTTGAGAAATTTAATGCTTTTGCTTGGATGCATTATTTACATCTTCATTTACTGTGCATGAGTAATAAAGACTCGGCTTTATGCATTTGTGTCTTGATGGATGTGCTGATGGTTTAGGGCCAAGGACTTGGAAAAGCCCTTATAGAGAAGCTTGTGAGGGCCCTTTTGCAGCGGGACATTGGAAACATCTCGCTTTTTGCTGATAGTCGAGGTATAACAACAATCATACACTTATCAAACAAGAAAATACACGTTAAGATAACAACTTCAAGTTAATTTTGTTCCTTACAATTGGTTGCAGTTATAGAGTTCTACCGGAATCTAGGTTTTGAACCTGATCCGGAGGGAATAAAAGGTATGTTTTGGTACCCAAAGCAGTAGTTGATCTCAAGTCTGTGCGACCACCTTGACCGTGCAATTTTGGGGTTCACTGGTGCAATATTTAGATGAAGATGCTTGTTTGAAGACCCTGAATTTGTATACTAAAATACCCACCCATCTCTCTCTGTCTCTTTCTATTTGAATACAAAAATATACTATTCCACAGGATCATGGGTGAGAGGCTTTAACTGCCCTGGTTGACTTGTGCACTTGCTGAGCTTCGTTTCTTCAAATTGTAAAATGAATAATTTGTTGGAAATTATATTACCAGGTCCACCAATTGAAAACTTGTAATCCACATCAACCAACCAACCAACCAACCAATTCTCCATAAAAATATTTACGTATATATTGCAATTACTTTATGGTTTACTCTCTCTGTCGCTGGAATTTCACTAGTTATAAAGGCCACTTGACTGGGTTAATGTTCCCACTTTATAACAATTATTTTCTTGTCGATGCTTCACTTGGTTAACTATATCATGTTTGGTAAATTCGCTTGTATACATGTAGTTATGTGTATGTTCGAAATAAAAACCTGCATCAGATGGATATGGACAAATTTTGGGATGGCTACCAATTAAATATTACCTAAGATAATAACAAATTGCTCTATGTTTGTTTGCTCAATTCACCGATTTCTACAACTTTAGGGTTGGTGATTTGACATTTTAGCTCATGATTGAAAATTGCAACCAATTAATTATACACAACATGCGTGTGTGTATTCTTCTTACCACCTTATAAATATAATACTCAAAATGCTCGTTTTCATTCTCTCGTAACTCTCAGATAGTTTAACCCATTCAACACCCAAACATCTGCATTTATCCGATTCAATATTCTTTTTTTATTTAGTATCAGTTGGCTGTCGCTTTTGCTACCTCAATCCTCCCAGCTTAAATGTGAAATCATCTTTTCCTGGGCCTCAAAATTCAGGCTTTAAAGAATATCTAATTTTATTCTGTTTCAATTTGAAATATATTATACAATGACGCCGCAAACAAAGTCTTTCTTTAATGTTTACAACTAATTAAATTTTTGTGGGAATTTTTGGGAAGCAATAACGCAGGTTCAACGTGGAACCAATTTTCACGACTCAAAATACAAGAGTCTCTGTTTGTATATTCATTATGTATTATTGCTAGCGAATATTATCCCAATTAATAAATACTCTTTTAATATTTTATAACATAATTCAAACCTGCGTTTGGCGCCATTAACGACTTGCGAGTTGTTGATACAAATTTTCTTACGTTGTACTGTTTTGAACATGTCGCTTCCTCTCGTCACCATGATCGCGCAACGCTCCCCAATTTCCCCAATTTCTGCTATTTTTTATCTGCAAATTTCAAGGTTTTTATCTCTACCCTTCTCGTTGACATATTGCTTGACAACGCCATTTACCAAATGCGCACTGATTTCTTCAATTTTTCTGACTCTTTCCCATCTCCCAGATTCCAGATGATTTTTATAGGCTATAAACAATATCAATTTGTAATAATCACTATAAAATTGCTGCTACTTGCACCTAATTTATTAACCTATGTTCATTCCACTGTTTCATCTTCTTCGTCTTCTCGTGGAGTATATATGATGAGGGGTTCTCTTACTATTTGTTGTCATGGAGTATTGAATTGTATATTTGTATGATCATCAGTGTTGTCTGAAAAAAAAAAAAAAAAAAGTAGTTTGTGTTCTATTACACTTTGAGATGGCTGAGAAGAAACTGATTATGCTCGTGATATTTGTTGTGCTTTCTTTGTGTTGGTCTACTCAGTTTGCATATGGACAAGTTACTGATGCAAAAGAAGGTTATGCATTTACTCTTTATCTTTTTCATTATTCTACTTACATATGTAGAAACTAGTATTGAAACTGCCTTTGTTTCAACATATTTTGTGTTGTGAATTCGATAATGTAATCCTAAAAAAAGGGACTCTACTGCAGTCTCTGCGTTGCTGGCAGTCCGTAATAAACTGAAGGATCCTCACAAGTATCTTAATTGGACAAGGAAGTATGATCCGTGTGCATCACATTGGAGAGGGGTGATATGCTCTTTAAATTCCTCTGATGGTTATTATCATGTTGTCGAGCTGTATGTACTTCTCTTTTGAATGTCTTTTATGACAGATTACTCTGTTTGTTTATTCCTGAGAAATTTTGTGATGATCTAGTTTAAGGGCTATATTGTAAGCTTTGATATTGTTCATTTAGCTTAATTTTTAGACATTACACAACTAAATCAACATATTAAGTGAACACATGATTTCTTACATTTGTTTGTCTGGTGTGCTTACCTTTGATTTGTTCACTGTCTCACGGACATCCAGGCGCTTACTTCGATATAATCTTACTGGAACATTAGCTCCAGAGCTTGGCCAGCTAACTTATATGAGCACATTGTGAGTTGCAATAATATGCATCCGCATCCCCCCTAGTTTTTTTTTTTTTCCAATTCAAGGAAGTAGTTTGGAGTTTGTAGCTGATGATGGCTTTATCTAATTACCAACTATCATTATATCTTACAGGAACTTTTTGTGGAACAACATAAGTGGAAGCATACCAAAGGAGATTGGCAATATCACTGCACTTGTGTTTCTGTATGCTGAAAAATCTTATAATCTTGACTCTGAAACATGATTATGTCACAGCTCAAGTGACAGATAATTTTCTCCTAGTAATAGCTGTGTAATTTTAGTTAATCATTTCTGTAGAGACGTGTTAATTTACTACGTTTTGAATTACAGACTTTTGAGCGGAAACAAAATATCAGGTCCTCTACCAGATGAACTTGGGTATCTTCCCAACTTGAATAAATTTCAATTGGATCTGAACATGATATCAGGACCAATACCCAAAACATTTGCAAACTTGCCCAAAGTTCAGCATTTGTGAGTGTAGTTTCAATACCTATTACTAACTGTCAAAGTAATAGCTTGTTTTTTCTTTATAATGTTATTATTGATTGATGCTTTGATGCAGCCACATGAACAATAACAGATTTAGCGGTCAGATTCCGCCTGAACTTTCTACCCTTCCTTTACTTAAACACTTGTAAGTCCATTATCAAAGTTATCAACTGAAATATATGCGTCATACGTTTCATGTCTTAATCATGGTTCAACTTTGATATTGACAGCCTTCTTGATAACAACAACCTGTCCGGCTATCTTCCACCAGAATTAGCACGGTTGCCAAACTTAACAGTTTTGTATGTGGTTTTCTCTGCTTTCCATTTTGACTATTCTGCTTCTTGTTCTGGTTCTGTGAATGAACTATAGGAGCTATACTTCTTACTTATGTCTCTCTCCTCGTCCCAACTATTATTCATTGCAGCCAAGTAGACAACAACAACTTTGCTGGGACTACGATTCCAGATTCTTATGGAAACATGTCCAAGCTCGTGAAGCTGTACGTTGCTCTGTCTTTTGTCGTCATGCATTTTTCCAACATAAATCTGCAAAAGAACTGTTGAATATTTGGATCAAAGAACTATTATAAATAAAAGAGAACTATTTCGAACATTGATGTTTTTATAAGCTTTCACATCTAATATCAGTTTATCAATTAACAAACAAATTTAACCTCACAAAAGAATGTTTTTTTTTTCTTTATTGATCTTTGTCTCTCCACTGATCATCACTTATTCGTTTGATTCGAGCAGGAGTCTAAGGAACTGCAGCCTGCAAGGAACAATACCTGATCTCAGTGGTCTAAGACGCCTTCTTTACTTGTATGTTCATAAGCTCCAATACCACAAACATTTGCTTGAATTGATTTTTTATATAATTAGCACATATGACCCTTTTAGTTTGGTGGTATTCTCGATATTCTCAGTCACCTTTGAAGTGTAAAACCATTAACGTGCTGTTTGTCTCACAGGGATCTAAGCATGAATGAGCTCACTGGAAGAATACCATCAAATAGACCAGCTGTAAATATCACATCCATGTAAGTAATTTCTGGATATATACTATACTCCATGGCCTTCTGTCAATCCCTGTCTTTCTTTATCTTCCTCTTGTTTTTCGTTTAATCTATTATAGCACATTATCATTCCATCATTGAATGCCGTATCTTCTCTCTGTTATTGTGTAACTAACATACATTTTCACTTGCAGTATTCTATCAAGAAATAATCTTAATGGAACTATTCCATCCAACTTCTCTGGACTCCCTCGTCTGCAGAAATTGTCAGGATCTGGCTTCTACAAATTAACATTTTAATTTTTCAAATGATTTCCTCATTTCCAATTTCTTATACTCTAAACCATGCATGTTGTTTTTTGTTAAAGGTATCTGGATAACAATTTGCTGAGTGGATCTGTACCATCTGACATTTGGCAGAATATAACCTTCACTTCAGATGTAAAACTTGACATGTAAGAAAAGTGCCAACTCCTTTACCTTCAATAAACTTAATGGGAAATGATATTAACTCTTTATCCTTTCTTCCTTGCAGAAATCTTGAAGAGAACTTACTCTCTGATATTTCTGGGGTCCTAAATATTCCTCAAAATGTAACATTTATGTAAGTTCTGATTACAGTCAATATGCACATGAAATAGAAGTTTTGTTTACTTTAATGTTTATGATTAAACTTGTAGGCTTAAAGGAAATCCTGTTTGTGGAAATGCAAATGAACGGAACATCAGCTCACTGTGTGGACCTGGTGATGGACTTGAAGGAAAACCATACATCTTTGACAAGCCTGTGTCAAGTTGTCCATCCCAGATATGTCCAGTCCAAGGTTTCTTTGAATATGTCCCAACAATCCCAGATGCATGCTTCTGTGCAGCGCCTTTTGGTGTTGGAATGCGACTTAGAAGTCCTAGCATTTCTGAGTTCCCTCCATATCTTGAACAGTTTGGAATATTCATAACATCAAATGTGTTCACGAAGCCAGATCTTCCCATGAAGCAATACCAGCTTTATGTTGAATCCATTGAATGGGAACCTGGTCCAAGGCTAAGGATGTTTCTGCTCTTCTTTCCTGAGAATAATAATAAGTCTACTATCTTTGATGCAAGTGAGATTATAGCAATTGCAAATACATTTGCTCATTTCACGATTCCTGGGAGTGATGTTTTCGGCCCTTATGATCTTCTCAATTTCACTAATCGAGGACCTTATGCAGACTGTATGCTTTCAAAACTAGATTCTTCATATTGTTTACCCTTTTCTTTCCATGGACAAAGCTCTTGAATTTATCACTCTTTGTATTGCAGTGACACTTCCATCCTTAAGCAGTGGTGAAGGTCTAAGCAAAGGTGGTGTGGCTGGAATTGTACTTGCATGCATCTTTGGTGTCGGTCTCTTACTTGCCTGCTTCGTGCTTTGCTATCAAAAACGAAAAAAACAGTCACATTCTGAAGATGTCAAAGATAAATCATGTGAGCTTTACCCCATCAAATGAATCTTTTGTTAGTTAAGATAAGTCAAAGGACCTTTATATGTGTGCTTAAAAATGGCAAGATTAACATTTCATGATCTTATTCAGTTCCAAAAGTTGGGATGAAAGTGGATGGAGTGAAGGCATTCAGTTTCGAGGATTTGGAAATGGCAACAAACAGTTTCAGAGCTCAAATAGGGCAAGGGGGATATGGCAAAGTTTACAAAGGAACTTTAGGAGACGGTGTAGTCGTTGCTATAAAGCGTGCACAACAAGGTTCATTACAGGGCGACAAAGAGTTCTACACAGAGATTGAAATGCTTTCGCGCTTACATCATCGTAATCTGGTTTCCTTGGTTGGCTATTGTGATGAAAAAGATGAACAGGTACTCCACATTTCTTCTTATATATAAACATTTGTGCTTGTTTCAGTTGTTATATTGTCATTCTGAGTCTCTTAATGTTTTGCAGATGTTAGTTTATGAATTCATGTCTAATGGCTCATTACATGATCTCCTCTCTGGTAACTGCTCGTATTCCTTTTATATAACTACTTGCATTCATGAATCTTGGTCTTTTATAGCGGCCCGTTAACTTTGTTCATATTACAACAGCTCAATACAGCGCACCTCTGAATTTCCAGACAAGATTGTACATTGCTTTAGGTGCAGCTAGAGGCATTCTTTACCTCCATACTGAAGCTGATCCACCAATTATTCACCGTGATATTAAAGCAAACAACATATTGTTGGACCCCAAATGGACCGCAAAAGTGTCTGATTTCGGAATCTCAAGACTTGCACCAGTATCTGATGCTAAAGGAGTTACAGCTGCTCATGTATCCACCAATGTTAAAGGAACGCCAGTAAGACGAACTCTATTACAACTTGTGAACTGAATCATTTTATAAGACGAAAAATTTTACATGATTTATGATCCATGCTTTACTTGCAGGGCTATGTTGATCCAGATTACTTCTTGACCCACAAATTAACAGAGAAAAGTGATGTTTATAGCATTGGTATTGTGTTTCTAGAGCTCTTAACAGGGATGCAGCCTATAGCTCATGGAAGGAACATTGTTAGAGAGGTAGCATAAGCTTTCTTTATGCTATTACAATAACATAGTTTCTCTTTATCATTTAGATGTAAAATGGTGACATGTATAATACACAGGTGAACACTGCATGTCAATCTGGGATGATGTTTTCAATCATAGATAAGAGCATGGGGCCATACCCTCCAGAATGTGTGAAGAAATTCATGGCTTTAGCTCTCAAGTGCTCCATGGATGAGACCAAGAATAGGCCATCTATGCTGGAAGTGGTTAGGGAGCTTGAAAACATATCAGCAATGCTTGCAGGATCAGACAGTGACATAGGCACAGCTCCTGAATCCAACATAAATATGTCGAGCTCTGGAAACTCGATGGCCTCTCCTCCATCATCATCTCTGTATGGTGGGAGAACTTATTTGTCGATGGATATCATGCCCGGAAGTGACCTTGTTAGTGGCGTCATCCCCACGATCACGCCTCGTTGATCATCACTGCAAAAACTCTGAGAGACTCATGAACTGTCCATGATTGAATTAGGTTCATAATTTTCATGTGCATATTCCTATAATATAGACAAAGTGCTTCAGATAAATAAACTTGAAGAATTTAGAGAGCAACAGAAAAATAGATTGACTTGAATCGAGTTTGAGTTAGATAAAAGACCCCCCCCCCCCCTCTCTCTCTCTGATTTGAAGCAAATACATTTTTCTCTACATTGATGCTTTAATAATCAACACTATTTATGTTTAAAATTACGAACATCCATTAGAATGTGACAAACATACCTTTAATTGTATTGCCTGACAAATACCGCCACAAAGGCACAAACAAATTTGAAGGAGAATACTCGAGTATTTATAAATTAATTTGTGTTTGTTTCAATATCCAAACCTCAATGATTAAACAAAAAAAAAAATCTTAAACTTGGTAACTAGTAGGTTTTTTAAAATAAATACTGGTAATGAATTAACATTCAGACGTTGCTCCAGACATGGTAAATCAACAATTTACCTAGTAACCGTAACATGTGATAGATACAGTTGAATCAAGTACTTAAAAGAAGCTTGATAAAATCATAAAAAGACTAGTGATGCTGGCATATAGATGATCATATACAGGCCCTTACTCTTAAAACGAAACCTTCAAAAGTCGAAACTACATATTATGCAAGAACATGAGCAGAACCAACCAGCAAAAGGATGGTGAAATTAGTAGATCCTACCTCAAAATAATCAGCACTGCAGTTCTCCACACAATATAATTAACATTTACATTTCCCAATATCGAATATATACAAGGATTCAGGTTCATATTTTTCATGAGGTGGAGGCCAAAAATTGCTCGTTGCTGGCAACAAAAAAAGAGTAGCAGTTAACTTTAGAAATGCAGCAAACAAAAATCATTCTTCAACGATCTGAGCCTCCAAACAAAAATCTGAGGTCTTCCATTGTCAGGCGAGTGGTGTGGCCAGCACCTTCTTCACCAAAAGCTGATGCAACCATTTTTCTCTTGTCCTCCTGAAAGCACAGTAAACTGTTACATTACTAGATTCAGAGACATGAAGCTACAGTTCTTATATGCAAAAGAAAGGAAGAGAGGGTTTAAAAGGAAGACGATTTGAGAATTTGGAACTCGGGAAATTAGTGTTTATCATTCCGAACGTCATGCCTAAGATCCGCATAATGTCAGTCAGACATAAGATTTAAACACTATCACAGATTACTGATAACTAAACCATCAAATAGTATGGAAGCAATTGATGTTACATACCTGAAGAGCCAAGATTCGATCTTCAACTGTGTCCTTGATGGTCAACCTCGATACAGTAACTGTACGTGTCTGTCCTATTCTGTGAGCTCGATCAACAGCCTGATCTTCTGTGGTGGGATTCCACCAAAGATCCAAAAGAATTACACGGCAAGCAGCAACCATGTTAAGCCCAAGATTTCCAGCTTTTAGGGACATTAACATGACATCCACCTGCAGAACACAATTGCGTTAAAAGAAGGAAAAGGGTCAAACAGGGTCGATTAAGACATTTCTCACAGTTCTCCCAGCACAGCATTAGAAACAGAATTTAACCATTACAGAAACTAAGACACCAATCATAAAAGTTAGAAACTAGATCCAAATAAATGCCATCTAAAAGAGGAAGTTCAAGGAAACCAAAAGAAAAATCTTGAGCAGAAGCCATAATAAATGTATTTATAAATGTTTACTGACCAAGAACTCCCGTAAAAATCAATTTAGATTGAGCCTAAATGATTGCCTGAGAACTATATTAACAGCAGGAATATCGTAAGAGCACTCAAAACAACCAACGCCATTAAGTATAGAAAAAGAAGTTGCCTTGAAAAGTGAATAAAATGATTGATGCCATAACTTAACACTGCCCCTTTCTTTTTTAAAACTGTTAAAATTCCTGGTTGCAACCTATTGCTCCAATCATCAAAGTATTCACATGGTAATGCAACAAGGATAACAGGCTGAGAGTTATAGTATTCAGTGTTCTCTTTCCAGAATTAACCTTATCAAAAGTAATCTAATCTGCTAGCTGGTATAAACATTTTTCATATACAGAAGCACCACAGATTTATCATTTATGCCTAGTTAACATGAATATGTGCGGAAAAGGTTTATATACTTTCACTGTCACATATCTGTAGGTTTAGAAGGAGAACAAAGATAGTAAGATAAGAGTCAACAAGTACTCCTCCAAACATGTTCAATGGAGAATCTGCAAACAGCTAATATAAACAAGACATTGAGACTGTAAGATGTCAAATAAATAGTCTTAACAAGACCATTTATATAAAACAGATCCTGACCTCAGGATCGTTGTTGAAATCTTTGACACCCTTATCTCGAGCAGCTATCGACATAGTACCATCAAGCCTCCGATAATTGATACAGGACTTCTTCAGTGACGCCTCTAATAAGTCCAACATGCTAGTCCATTGTGAAAAAACAATAGCCTTTTCACGTCCCTTTGAATTATAGTGAACACCAGCTGAAGTTGAAGCACCCTTTTGATATAGAACCAAATTATCAAGCTCTGAGCCCTGACTTTCTGATACACAATGTGACTTGAGAATTTCAAGAGCAGACTTGATTTTCGACGATATGTATTTTCTCTGTAGAACTATACTCTCATCCAGTTCATATGAAACAGGGTTATCACCATCCCCATCAACAGATAGGCATCTTCTTAAGGTAGATCTTGAATATACAACATCAGCACCAAGTGTAGATTTGCATTCAGGGGCAGGACATGTATTGTCTTCCCCAGTTAAATGATCAGAGATACACTGATAACAGAAGACGTGTCCACACATTGTGACCACTGCATTTTCTGGAGGATCCTATAGTGTATAAAATCGTTTAAAATGCACATCAGATCTTGCGCAAAACAACTGGCTTCCCAATGAAAAGAAAAAATTATTGAAAAACTACAAGCAGAAATTCCAGTGAAATTTAACTTTTTGTATATTATAAACTATAATAAAGGGACAATGACAATCAGCAATATTAGCAGTCCCTTCCTTACAAGGGCACAATTGACTTCACACAGAAGCTAATAACTTTGACAAAATCTTGTTTCATATCACAGAAAGGATCTTATGAAGAGTATCCTTATTATTTCATGCTAACCTCTGTTCAAGATGAACCAAGAAATCAGTATCTTAGAGCAGTAAATAGAGTCCAATCTTGGTAAGTTTTAATCTCAACCAGCTACTACAATGAGAAATTCTTATGCCTGATCAATTATTGATTGTGTTTGAAAACATAAAGTACTTCAGTTGAAGATCTGAGAGCTAGGTTCTCAATGTAATGTACCCACTCCACTTTTTCTTTTTTTTTTTCATTTTAAATAATAAGAAACAATGGATTTTATTAATGGGTGAAGAGAGGGTATAAGGGATGAGAAATCCATCATACTCGTTTACAAACAGCAATTACAAGGTATGAAAGTTCAGTATATGACTTATTTGTATGATTTAGAGTTGCAGTAGATTCTAAACACAACAGAAACCATTTAAAGTTATTTTATAGTATTTATAATGCTTATCAGATTGAAGCACTTCCACTCTTCCACAACATATTTTACTGGTTCCCTGTGGGAAATAATGAGCCAAAACCAATAGGGCTTCAAAATTAATCTCTCATACACTTCCAATTAATTATTCAAGGAAGGAAAAAGTCTTACAGATCTTCCTTTGATAACTGCCTGCAACAGACCATGTGTGACCTCCCTAAATAAAAGAGCATAAAAAATATAGTATAGTATATTCTCATACTTCTTGACACAAATGTTGCAAACTTTACATAATCCCGATTATGTTTAGAACTATCATACTTCACAACACAAAATTGCCAAACTTGCATACTCTTAACAACATTCTAGGACTATTATTTCCTGCTATCGTGGATTTCTATTTGAAATTACTGATTATCTTAGTATGTCTACTCGGCCAGGGACAATTCTGAGGACTAGTAATCAGATATCACTTTTTTTCTTTTTTTCTTTTTCTTATTCTTTTCTTTATGGGGGAGGGGAGGGGTGACTCTAGCTTGAGTCTTATTTGTTTGAGCGTCTTTCCCAACTACTTGCTATCCAATGGCTGACAATAAACCAGTTTAAAGTAGTAATTCCTCAAAGTTCCAGAAACAAACTAAACCACAAATTGATGACAGTTCAAGAAGTTTATTGAAGAACCAAGATATCAAATTAAGCTATGGAAAGTTGTATAACAAGGGAAAACATACTCTGCATACGAGACATATCGCCAGTGAAGTTTCCAATTGTTTCAATAAATTTTCTAGCAGGTCCCTGGGGAGAATCTTGGCCATGTCAGAGGAAAGTTTTCCAACAGGATCAGAGTTGAGCCCTTTGACAAGTAATGGGTGGTCACAAGCTTGGCGAAGGCGCAGAAGCATCAATAAAATATTTGCATAATTTTGATTAACCGTACCAGCAGCAGCATAAGCCTGAAAATGTAGTTTGTAATACACGGTTTCCATAAGAAAATGCAATCCTCCATCCCAAGAGGAAATACATAGAGTGCATGGTAAAGTTCAAGAAAACATTGATTTGCATGCTACTGGAAATGATTAGTATAAATGTTCCCAAGATCTAAGTAATCATGGAAAGGAATGGATATTTTTGTCTTCTTGCAAAAACAGTAGCTAGATTCAAAATCAGTGAAACAGAAGATTGTCTTCTACAAGCAAATTCAATCCTTTAATTGATTAAAGGTTACTTCCAACAGGCTTGCAGAAGGTTACACGAATTTTACCCCACGGTTCTTTTATTTATTATTTTGTGTAGGCAAGCATCTTATTTTCCTACTTAGGCTTAGAATTCTCCTAGCACAAAGCTTGAAGTTATTAATAAGATTAGACTAGAAAAGCTAATAGTAAGTAAAGAGTATCAATACATATTCAGTTCATATTTGGCAAACTCATTAGTCCTAAACTACCATTACAAACAATATATTTTGTAACTATCAAAGACAGAGTTCCCAATTTTACACATATGAATGTGTGGTTGGAATATGTTAATTAGACATATATAATTCCTGCTTTATATGGTGATTGCCCTGCTATTCAAAATATTAACATCATTTACGCATTTGTACAATAACATCATAATTTTAAGAAGATGGCCAAGGAATCTGTTGATCCAGCAGAAATGGCACTACACCTGCAAATGTTGACAGGTGATATAACCTGGCCAACCTAGATCACTCTAATATTTTAATGCAAGTCCCAATCAATTGCTCAAGAAAATGACAATCCTAGATGGTAGTCCCAGAATACTTTTGGATACAGTTTTCAGATTCATTATTCCAGTAATACCATTTCTTTGTTAACTTCAAAGTGAACTTAACCCATTCAAAATGACCCAAGGTACTAAGTTTTCTATTGAAAAGAAGCAAAGTTTACAACATCATATCCTTTTTGCAAATAGTATCCAAATATAACATCAAGGAAGAAGCCTTTCAACCAGAGTAGGAAAAAATGTACTCTCTACAAACAGGTTAAATAATATGTTGGTACAGTAGGTGCAATCATATCACTTCTTTCACATGAAATGAAATCAGTATGGACCATAAAAAATGTCTCACCAACTGTTGTGTAATTAGAAAGTGGTGGTAACATATTTGACAAGAAAATTAAGACATGAAACACATACTAATTACTATGACTCCTAAAGAAAGAATAACTGAAGCAGCTCAACATCATCTTCAGCAATGGGATTGTAACAATCATACATACATTTGCAAACAATAGATGGTAAGGTGATATATAGGTTAGGAACACATACGGCAGACACAATAAGCCAGACAGACCTTAAATTGTTTGCGTGAATCGACTTCAAGTTTTTCATAGAAAGCCCTTTCTTCAGAAGAGAACTCCACCCGCATCAAATGTACCTTTTTTGGAGGTAAATCGATTATAGCCTGACCATCAATGATTGTACCTACACCAGAAAGACAAATAAAATTAATATACTGATTATACAGATACTGTGAATCCAAATCAATTATAACCACTTACATAGCGAAATCAGAAAAAGACCAAACTACAAGATGGAAACACTGTATATCAGAAATCTGAGCACAGTTAATATATAAGCACCCTGGAATTAAAACTTTGAAGATTGTAAGCACAACCCAAAACAGGAGAAGAAGAAAAAGGAATTGATAATGGTGGCTATGAGTTATGATGCTTCTTCAGAACAGTAACAAAATATTAACTTCTAGGACACTTCTAGAGTTTCATAACACCCAAAAAAAAAAAAAAAAAGAACAAATGATCGAATAACACATGGAATCACCTTTTGTTCGACGCAACATGATATTTCTCAAGACAATTTGAAGCTTCTGGTAACCTTTAGCTGAGTCTCTTGAGATAAGGCCCTTGATAGAGGATGTAAAGGTTTTATACTTATCATATGGATCGTATCTCAAAAATCTGAAGTAGCTGAATAATTCATCAATAGAATTTTGTATTGGTGTTCCAGATAAGCACCATCTTCGCTTTGCTCTAAGGCTACAGCAGGCTCTAGCCACTTGAGTTCTGTGATTTTTTATTGTCTGAGATTCATCCAAAACAACCCTAGACCATTTCACCTTTGCTAGTGTACCACAATTACTATCAAAGGCAGACATATCAATTTCTTTTTTACCCTTCTTGGACTTCTTATTAGCTGATGACTTTTTTAGTTTCTTCTCCAAGGAAAATGCAGAAGATAATCCACTTCGCTCTCCATCCTTGTTTTCATCACCATCCTCTTCAACCAAAGGTTGCTTTGGAACTTCATTTGCCACAATAGCATATGTTGTTAATACTGCATCATATTTTGCCAATGCAGTAGGACTCTTAGTCCTATTGCCCCCATGATAAAGTAAAACAGAAAGTTTTGCATCAGCTGTAACTTTCTCATCCATCTCCCTAGCCCACTGTCGAAGAACACTAGCAGGGCAAACAATCAATGTACCTGCTGTCGGTCTCCTGCTGTGGAATCCCTTAACTGTATTACTTGCTTCTGGAAGTATTGTGAAATCTTCAGATTCTTTAATCTGGTTTGCATCATCAAGTGTAACACAGCCACTAACTCCACCATCATCGTCCAAGTTCAAGGCTTCAGTTTTGGTATTAGACGAGACTTTGGCTGCAGAATTCTTCTCCAAAGCCTTCTGCATCAGTAAGAGGGCAATCATTGAAACAGTCTTACCCAGGCCCTGCAGTATGCAAAATTACAAGGTACACTCAGTGATATGCCAAAGGTCCAAAAAAAAGTGGAAGTTGTGAAGGAAACTTAAAACAGCAAATAAGATCAACCGAGTCACTGTCATGCTGACCTGGTCATCAGCTAAAATTCCACCCGCACATAAACCAGATGATTCCTTATTAAGCATCCATGCCAAAGCAATTTTCTGAAAAGTGACAAAGTCAAAGCTTAAAACCACAAATACCAAATGCAATAAAAGGATGGCTTACATAAGCAGACAGCAACCTGGTGCCTGAGAAGAGAAACCGATAAGAGACCATCAGGCAAAGTGGCTTCGACTTTAGGTTGATGAAGATCCTGCAAGAAAAACACAAACTCAAATTAGCAAGGCAATCATAAATGATAAACAAAACGTGTTGGGAGAAAATCTTGTATAAAGAATCCTATATGACAAGCACACGCCTGTAATACTTCAACAATCATCATTGTCATCCCAAACAATCCACTTTAGTAATGGCTCCGGAAAGACATCATTCAGGTCAAATTCACAACAGTCATTGCCCAATGATGATTTTGAGGCTTGAAAACAAACAATAGCATGCACAAGGTTGTTCATCCGGAAACTCAATAGTGCAGACATCCTAATGGATAATAATAAGTAGAGGGTCGGCTGTAATCTTGGAGCACACATAAATCACCATAAACCATTACCAAATAAAAAGGCAATCACATTATTCTTTAAGTGTCCGCATCTTCAAACAATATTGCTGTAACAGAATAAATAAACTTTGAATTACAATCAAGCAGTTATTTGTTCAATCTACTGATTAAACTTTCATTTGATTTTATAGGAAGCTTCATATATACTGATCTATAAGACTGCAAAGTAAAAGCTCGGCCATCTTCAGCAGCATCATTGATGCTTGGACCTTGATATTCACAATTGATCTCAGGTTTTTGTTCCAAGAGGTGGCCTCCCGCAATTCTTTATTGTCTCCTTTAACTTAGAAATCATGTTCTCCTATGTTTCTTGCCACAGGGATTCATTTCACTCTGCTATCCAAGTTAGGCAAGTGGATTTTCTATAATGGAAAAACATGCTTCTGACTGTCAAAGATCAAACTTAGGACCAACAGACATTACAGATAGTTTTATTAACTAAATATACTAGCACAACATACTTGTTCTGTGTCCAAGAGTATAGCCAAGAATAGGTGCATGACTCCATACTAATAAATAGAATGGCAAATCATCAGTTCAGAGAGAAACATTAAATGATTGTTCTTTGAAGATAGAATAGGCAATACTCCACATTAGTTTCTCTGACTTCTGAAAGCTTAACCAAAACTATGGAGGTAAAGAAGGCCAAATTCCTCCAGAAAACAAGAAGAAACATCAGAAAAAGGAAAGTGAAAAAATAAACAGCCTGAAGACCATGGAATGAGTAACATTGTTTCCCTGGCCCAAAGAAATGTAAAACACAAACTTAAATGCCCACACAACCACTATCTACAAACACGTGCAAAAATTAATTTCATAATCAAAAACACTAACCAATGAAGACAATACGAATAAAACACACTAACAGATACCTGCACAGCTGCTTGAAAAACAAATCTCTCATCAGCTCCTGCAGGCCTTTCTTCACCTATCCCATGTTGATGGAACGAATCATTTGAACCAACAAATGGAGTGGGTAAAAAATGTTTTACAGGCATCAAAGTTGAAGGTAATAGTCTATTTCCTTTTTTCTCAATCAATGATGAATCATTCGCACTGCTGTAAATAACAATTTCGTTCGTGAAATTCTTTCCATTAGGAGGATTTGACCATGCTGCAGATTGGTGAGATTTTCCATATGCTTCACGTATATCGCTTGCACCAACATTTTCTACTACTTTGCGTGATCGCATGTTAGAGGTAGAAGGCTGAACGCTTGCAGGAAGGCTCTTTATGGGTTGATGAGAAGAATGTGCTTCATGGCTTGCAGCCAGTCTACCATAATTATTTTCTATTAGGTCTTGCGATCGCAAGTAAGAGTTATAAGGCGGAAGGGTTACAGGATTGACACTCTTCATAGGTTGATGAAAAGTATATGTTTCACGAACATTTTCATCTCTCGAACTTGAAGCTCCAACAGTCTCTGCCATATTCAACCGCTTATTCGGTCTTGATGAAATTTCATCATGAACAATTTGTCTCTTAAAAGAAGGGTCTTTAAGAGAAAGACCATTGTAGCCTGCAAAGAGCATTGAGGATACCCAAAAATCAGTTATATCACAATGAAGGCAATTATTTACCATAATTCAGATACTACCTGTCAAACTAGGAGTTGAAGATCCCCAGGATGGGAGCTTCCTGAAATTAGAAGCAGTATCCCTCACTGGAGACTCATCTCTGTAATTGTCTATTTCACGTAAATCTGAATCAGAATCACTGTCTGTCGAACTGATATCTATAGGATCCACTGAAGCCATTGCAACAAAAGAACGCTTTCCAGGCAGACTTACCAACTGAGAAGCGTAGGCAGCAGCTGAACTGATCTGCAATCTAAATAATCAACATCTCAAAATGTAATGAACAAGGTTATTGATGTGCACATGGCACCCATCTGGAAGAAGCAACTTCACTTACCACGCAAGAAAAATGCCTCAAACAATCAATAAATCCACCAAATATTGCACTTCTCCGGTTGAATTTTAATAGATTATCCACAGGATCCTCATGTTCGGTCATCTAAAGAGGTTATGCACATTAAAAGCCTAATACAATAAAAGCACATATATGAGAGAATCTCAAATCAGTAAAACTCTAAGCAAATTAGCAGCCCCAACTTAACAATGGGTGAGATCCAAAACAAAAACAAACTTGAGCAGCCCAGCATCAATTAACAATTCAATTTAATGAAGAAAACAACCTCATATTTGACAACAACTACATACAAATTGAGATTAAACGAACACTTTTCTACATAAGTAGTTAAAACCTGCGTATGAATGTTATTCAACAACATGCATGAATGAGAAGCAGTAAAAAAGGGAAAGGCAAAACCCAACACTTAAAGTAGAGAAAATTTTCAGTTTCAACAATCCTCCCCATAACTTGTTATTTGTTTGTCGAATACAGAAGTAATATGCTTCAATTGAAACCATCATAAACAAAGAGGGAACAGGAGGAGGGCACACACACACACACAAAACTTCTCTAACAATTTTCTTTTCCAATTCCGTACAGAAGTAAACAAATACATCTATATACACACACAATACTGCAGGGAATTATTGCATGCTTGTGTATGAAAAGTAGCAAGAAAGAGATGAAGTTTCACAAACCTAGAGCGCGATTCCGGCCCAGAATCTTGAAATTCAAAGAGCGTATTGAAATCAAAGGAGTAGTTGAAACATCGAGAACTTGTTGGAGTAATTGGCATCTCATAGAAACCCTAATTGGAAAAAAAGGAGTGAAGAAACGGAATTGTTAGGGATACATTCTTGGATTTGGAGACACAGTGTAGTTTGGGTGTACTGACATTGGGTTCATAGCTTATACTTACTTTGTGTCAGACTCCTGAATTCTCTAAATCTTATTTGAATCTGAAAAAACAAAAAACAAAATAAAACAAAACATTGTAAAATTTCATGCGACTCTCATATATACTAATAAAACAAAATTATGTATTTATTTATATTTAATACCCGCTACCATGTCTCGTTCCTTTGATAAACCACAATATCACTTCTCATTTTCTAGCAAAAAAAAAAATTTCTTAACCCCAATAGATTAAGCAAAAAATAAACATATAGATATGATCTATTTCCTTAACAATAACATGCATTAAATTTTATTTAAGCTTAATTGTAAAAAAAAAAGAAACCTGAGTTTAATCAAACTGAATTTTAACACAAATTTTTAAAAGTAGTAAAAAAAATCATGAACATAGCTCTAATTTTGCAAATCGAACCGTCAAATTATTTTCGAGAACTTCAATAATGGACTTAATTTGTTAGTGATTCTTACTTGTTAATACATAAAAGACAGTGTTCATATAATATGAAACGTTCATATGTTGATATAGATGTGATATATGTATTTTTTTTTTTTAAATCAAAGATCTCACATTTTATGTCATATTATTATATAATTTTGTTTTAAAATTAGTTTTAATATATCTTATAGTCAAAGTACTTGTGTACTCCAAACTTGATTAAAGAGGAGTATTTGTTTGCTTTCATATACCCTAATGTAATAGAAGTGTAAGGTGTACTGAAAAAATTTATAGGATAAATTTCATAATAAAACTTAATTTATAAATTAATTTTTAATTTTAAACTCAAATTTTAAAAATTTTCAATAAGAAGATCAATGTTACATTTTTTTCTCAATTTAAAACTTAAAATTTAAATCGAGTTCTCAGTTCAAGATAAAAATCAATTTTATTTTTTTTTTTATTTATATTTATGGATTTATTTATATTTTAATATGTATTTATAATTAGGTAAATTAAGATAAGTTCGTGCAATTTTGAAATGATCTCCATCCGACTTGTATTAATTTATACATATATATATATATAATAAATGCAATTCAAAAAATTAAGATTCCTTTATTTTCTTAATTTTATGAATAAAAGTATATAAAATTGATTTTAATATTAATTAGTTTAATATAATTTATATATTATGAATTGAATTAACTATATTTTTCTTTCTTTCTTTTTTTCACATAAATTAAGATTAGTCGAATGAAGATTGTTCTTAAAACGCACTAACTTGTTTTGATTTATCCAAAATATTGATACATATTGAAATATAAATAAATCTATAAATATAAATTAAAAAAGAAAAAAGAATATGTAATTTTGTCTTAAATTGAGAACTCAATCTAAATTTCAAGCCTTAAATTGAGAAAATTGTAAAATTAAACCCCTTATTAAGGAACTTTAAAATTTGGGTTTAGAATTGAACACTAATATATGAATTGGATCTTACAGTAAAACCTCTATAAATTAATACTCTATAAATTAATAAACTCTCTAAAATAATAAAATCTTCCAGTCCCGACTTGGGCCTTTATAAAAAATCATCAAATTCGATAAGATAATAAGATAATAATTTTTCGAAAAATCCCTTTATAAATATTAGGTCCCATTAAAACTCTAAATTAATAATTCATAAATATTACAATTATAAATATATTTAATTGACTATAATAGTTATTTAAGTGCAACGAATTAATGTAAACATGTATATTTAAGTAATTCAAATGAACTGATACATGCGTCCATGAATATAATAATTAATTGTATACAATGAATTGATATTATACATGAATATATTTAATTAGTTACAAAGAATTGATTGATGCATGAATATAATCAATGAAACATGTATATGAATTCATTTATTTTCAATACATATATACTAAATTTGTTGAATTTAAAAAGTCTCTCTTTTAAATAATAAAATATTAATTTATCGATATATTAATATCTCTCTAAATTAATAAAATTTTATGATCCCAAAATTATTAATTTATAGAGGTTTTACTGTATTATGAAATTTATCAATATTTATAATCAATAAATTTTCAATCGGCAATAAAATTATCCTTAATATACTGAATAAACTGTCATTATTGATACCAAACCAATCACAATTTATATAAGCTAATTCTTCTAGTCGGTAGTTAGGTTGGTTCAATTATAACTAATTGTGGAATAAAAAAATAATTTTAGCTAAAATTTAAAATCTTTTTTTAAGTCATAATTGACATTTATAGCATTTGTTTCAATCAAGGACGAAAAAATCGGTATCGGTAAAAATATCGGTACCCTAATTTTACGGATATATCGGTATCGATATCGATATCGGTGGAAATATCGGACATTTTTTAAAAAAATATTAAAACTTTCTAAAAAAATTGAAAAATATATCTACTAATTATAATATCATTATAACTAACATTAATATATATATTGAACTTATAATTTCAAATAAAATGATATATTTTCAACAAATATATAGATAAAATACTATATAAACGTTGTCTACTATGATAATATGACAAATTTTGTATAAAAAGATACTAATAAATAGAATAATTTAATAATTTTTACACATGCTTAATACCTAAGTAATATCAAGACATTTTAACTTATTTTTCGAGAAGTGTCTTTATATAACTAACATTAATACGTATATTGAATTTGAAATTTCAAATCAAATGATATATTTACAATAAATATATAGATAAACTATTATTATATAGTATATAACATATACATCATAATTCTCTTCTTAAAATAAAAAAAAATTAACTAAACTTAATTAAATATAGATAAAAATATATTTAAGCATGTGCAAATATATTTATAGATACTAAACTTAATCAAATATATAGATTCATTTCATTTAATATATAAAAAAGAAAAAAAAAACAGAAAAGACAAGAGGGCAAAAAAAAAAAAAATTTCAAAAAAAACCTAGAATACCGATATTTAGACACAACCGATATATCGCCGATATAACACGAGAAATACACTAAACACTACCGATATCGATATTACCGATATATCGCCGATATATCGACGATATTTTGACGAAAAAAAATTGCGATGGATATTTATATCGATTCCCCATTTTTGGCGATATTTCGGCGATATATCGCCGAAATATCGCGATATTTTGTTCCATGGTTTCAATACCACCTACAATAATTTGTACCATCAAAATTTAAGTTATATTATTATATCTTGTATCATCAAAATTTAGCTTGTACTATTATATCTTGTACCAATAAAATTTTGATATTCATTTTACATCGGCATATATCAAGAGAATTTAAATCGTATCAACTCATCATATATCAACATAATTAGGTCGTTACATTTTCAAATGTCAGTTGTACAATCCTATATATTCTACATCAAGAATATATCCAAAATGACTAAAAAATAACAAAAGTAAATGAAAAACAAAATCTTGAGAATTGGTTAAGAATAGGTTTTACCATTAGAAAAGATTTTATAAACCTTCAATAAAATGTTAACCTATTATTCCCTGAAAACCCCTTTTTAACTCCATAAAAACATAAAATGAAAAGTATTCTTCAAAAAAAAAATCCGTAATCAATTTGATATTATTTTTTAATATGACTTATTTTAATAAACAGGGACGTTGACCATTCTACCATATTCAATATAGTAGATTTCTTTTCTACCACTCAATATAAATTACATACGTTTATCACAAATCCATTAAAATTGACATTTTTACCCACAACTTTGTTATTATTCCATCATTTTCAGTTACTATCTCATATGCAAGTAATAGGGGTATTTTTGACAACTCACCACTTTTATAATAAAAAAGTAACAAAGTTATGGTATTTGGAAGAAAATTTATTTCACTTATTCGGGGCCATTTCCTCTTAATAATAAGCATCGTGTTATACCAGTGGAGTATGATAAAAGGTGGAGGAAGTAGATTTGAATTTCCAATGGGAACCATTCAAATTATATGAAGTTCAAAAACAATTATTTCTATACACCAAGTGCACGGATCCTAAATTCGTATAACTGGGTCAACCCGACTCGAAAGTGTCTTTCACGCGCCCCACGCGCAGTTTAGTGAACTTAACCTTTTAATTAGTGAACTTAACATTTTAATTATATCCTTATAACCTTTTAATTATATGCATATAACCTTCTTATAATCTTTTAGTTATATGCACTTAACCTTTTAATTAGTGAACTTAACATTTTAATTCTATCCTTATAACCTTTTAATTATATGCATATAACCTTCTTATAATCTTTTAGTTATATGCACATAACCTTTTGCAGTGTTGAGTAGTGAAAAAAATATAAGTTATTCACTGAAAATGTTATGAAATTTGTACATAAAGGTTATAGTATTACAACATAAAAGTTATAGTATTACAACATAAATGTTTCGGCTATATTGAATTTTTATAGTGAAAAAACTATAAATTATTTATTGAAAATGTTATGAAATCTGTACATAAAGGTTATACTATTACAATATAAATGTTATATGACTACAACATAAAGGTTTTGACTATATTACATGAATTTTTATAGTGAAAAAAATATAAATCATGCACTGAAAAGATTATGAAATCTATATATAAAGATTACACATTTACAACATAAAGGTTATGACATAAATTATTAAAAAAAAAAAAAGGTGTGAATCCGGATTAAACCGGACCCGACCTGACCCGCGTGCCCAATTACATAGATCATAACCCATGCACTTGGTGCATACAAACACTACTCAAAGTTCAAAAACCACAAAATCAATAAAATATAGTGATTTTAAAAGTGATGAAAAGTTTTTTCATAGACAAGTGCAGCCTAAACTTTATAGTCTGACCCTCAATGATAAGCCATTGACTTTCACACAAAGACACACATTCCAACAACAAAACAAGAGAAATTGTTGATTGGAAATGGAGTCAAATCAACAAAAGGTGAAGACTTGATTCATACTTTCTTTATAAACAAAACCATCACATTCATTGTACACCTCCAATCTAGCTAGCACTCGACTTACCACATAGAGGTTAGCCAAAGAAAAACAAATGTACAAGATTACACTCTCTAACTCCAACCAAGCAGTCTTTCTTATTCATATAACAAGTTATGAAACACTATTCACTTGGAAGTAGATTCACTTGCTCGAAAGTCATCAACTTTGCTCACCAGTTTCTCCTGCAATTCAGCTGGTCCTTCCTCAATGCTACTCGTTTTCCCTCCCTCGACACTCTGGGACCCGGTCAACCTCGCCAAAACCACAAACGACATTCCTCCAAGAACATTATTCAAGCATCTCAAGACTACAACCGAAGTCTTGAATAAGAAAGGGGGAAGCCCCTTACCGAGCAAATACTCAATCCCGTTCAAAGTTTGGTATCTGAAATTACTACTAACCCCCATATGAGTCGCCCAAGTGACAGCATTCAAAAGCGTAGGTGGAGGCTTGTTTGGCGTCTCAAAATTAGGATCCATCTTTTTCCTCATCTTAATCAACCCGTTTGAAATTGCAGTCCCAAAGAGGCCAGCAGCGAATCCAACGGCAGCAAACAGAGTGCCTTTGTACACAAAGGTACCAAGCCTGCTAACCAAGCTGTAAGGCCCGGGTTCGAACATATGGCTGGTAGGAGAACTAGCAAAGATTGATGGAAGTCTTAGAGCAGCGGATGACATGCTTGGGGCCAAGAGATACATAAGCACAAAATTTAGAATTGAACCAACAACAAGCGTGGAGAACACAAAATCAAGCTCGTTTAGGCCAAAGTTCGGGCGAGATGCCATATCTCCAAGAACACAAGCACTAACACCTACCAACTCTTCCATTAGAACCTTAAATGGAAACTGTGGATCAGCAGCAACCCTCGATCTCCACCCGTTTATGAACGCCCCAAAGGGTCCAAAGCCATCCCAGGAAGAACTTTTTTCATCTGAGTCTCCACCACCACCACTCGAGCCTCCACTTCCACTTCCACCACCTCCAATACCAATATCACCACCACCACCACCACCAGCACAGGGAACATAATCTCTATCCATCAAATTGGGTTTTATTCGTTTGGAATCTCCGCAATGCAACGAGGGATAATGAAGGCTATTCCGAAAAGTGTTATCGACGAATTTAGGGGTTAAACTGACAGAGTGACGAGTGGGCGTGAGGTGGCGATGGTGGCCGTAGAGTGAAGAATAACGGAGCTGGTACATCGTTGCCATCTACAGTCCAAATTTAACAAAACTAAACAACAAATCAAAAGATAAATTCAACATACCCATATATAATTCTGAAAATATAGAAAAAAAAGTAGGCACTTAACAATGATTACAAGATATGAACAAACACAGAACCTAAAAAAAAATGCAAAGCAGCATAAACCCGTAAACGAGACAACAAAAAACTGCACGATTTGGACAAACAAAAAGCAGGGATCACACAGGAATCTTCAACTACATGAGTTCGAAAATGAAGTAAGCAGAATAAAAAATTAGAAACAATAATGTAAATGCCACGAAGGGTACCTTGTGTGAGATGAGATCCAACTGCAGAAGAGGAGAAGGATTGATGATCAAAATGGGATAGTAAAATTATAGAACAGTGTCGAGGGGAGTGTTTGCTAGCTGTTATGATGTTAAAGCGGAACCCAAAACCCTAATCTCGGCCGCCACATTCGCTGATGCCGTACACTAATTGATTTGCCCACCCCCACCGTCTAGGTGCTACCTTCCTCTCATTACTTCATTCCACTAATTTCTTTTATTTAATTTTCTCCAACTCTATTTTTTATTTCCATTTATGTATATTTTTTCTCAATCGAATTACTTTTATATTTTATCTTTTTCCTTCTTTAGCAGCGTCATAAATTGATTAAATTCGACATAATCTAAAAACAATTGTACTTTTATTTTGCTGAAAATGAACACCATAATTGCTTAATCGAAAATGATAAAATGTTCACGGTAATTCTTAATGTAAAATCATCTCATCCTCTAGATTTATAAAAAAGTTAAGCTATTTGATATATTAAATATTTGACACATTCAATAATCTTATCCCCTAAATTTATAGATCCCCTAAATTTATAGAAAATAAAATTAATTGATATTATCTCACACATCAACTTTGGATAGGGTGACAGAACATCTATTATCTTAAATGTTTGGGTCAAAAATATATACATATATATATATTGCACTTCCGTAACCTTACTCTAGAATTTTGATTGTTATACTACATAACAAATCAAAGAGAAATATTTAATATTGGAAAAAGTCACTAATATTTTTTTGGAATTGCTTCAACAAGTACAACAAGAAGATAAGCTCATACTACCGAATAGAACTTCCTATTTATTTTAAGAGCCAAACTGCACCATCGTATCACATTGTGGGTATTTTTATTTACACATAAACATCAATAGACTGCTGCTTAAACAAATTTAATAGTAAAACAGAGAACTGTCATAACTTATAAATATCCAACTTGAAAATGCTACTCTGTACCAATAAATAGCATATATCACACACTATAATAACTAACACAAGAATCAATCCAATGATTAAGTTTGCAATAACCTTACATCACCAAACACTATCTAAAAACCAACTATATAAGAACCACTATGATTAAGTTAATCCAATGATTAACCTTTTTTTTTGTCCTTTTTTTGGGCTTGACCACCCCACCTCCAACCCACCCGGCCCCTGTTGTTTCTGTAATTCTGTTTCAATCAATTAGGAAAACAAAGAAAACCCAACCGAAAGCCTTGCCCGCACACACAGACCATTTTACCTATTGATTATAGTATCAACAAGCGTCATGAAATGTGGATACGGATGACACTGTCAATGACAGTAAGAGTAGAAAATTCTTCAGGCATCTTGTGGATTTGATATCTCAACGTCCTGTTTTTGCACGTTTCATTCCACTGGTATTGAAAGGCGAGATGCTGCCACTTGGTCCTGGGCTTTCTTCTCTAATATTTGAATTTAGCAATGCTAGCTCACGTAACTGCTGCCGTTTTATGATGTCCTGCGACTCATCCTGTAGAAAAGCAAGAAATAAAAATACAAGAAATGCAAGAGAATAACTCTGAGTATGTATGAGATGTGTTCGACTATTTAATCAGCTGTGGTTAAGAATGGCAGTCAATGGAGACTCAGAAAGTACTAATCCAGATAAAAAGAGGCTACTGTTTGGACTCAACAGAGCGTTCTAACATTCACCAATTTACAGAGAAGTTAGATCTAATGAAAATGTGGCTGGTCTGAGGCATAACCTTATCTATGTATTTAATTTTCAAATTTTGAAATTATCGAACAAAAAAGTCTTATAGATTTTAAGGTGAGCCAATAGTTTAATTCACAAATAATCAATCTGACACATACCACAGGCTTCAGCAATTCTTCAATGATCTCTTGAGCATGCCTCAGTTTGATATCAACAATATTGGCAGGCAAATCTGCCTCAATTAGAATATGGAGTTGCTCATTAAGGTGCTCATAGCCTGGTCGTCCCCTTAGCTTCTCTTCCTGAAAATTGACAAGTTACAAAAATCAAGTTGGGCTTAAACATGAATACTGCCAATCAGCAACAATCATAAAACTTGCTTGCTAGTATTCACAACCGAATACCAATTATGTAGTTGATTTATGATGAGTCATTATAATTGACCACAATAAAAGATGCACGTTGTATTACATTATCTGGGTCCTTTATTGAACCTTTTCCTCTGATATAGACACGGCATCCAGTGGTGGCTTCCACTCGTTTCAACGAATTTCCTCTAGGGCCCAAAAGTCGCCCAACAAAATTGAACTATGAAGCAACACAATACTTGTTAAGAAGACAGTTCAGAGGAAAAGGAAAGCCTGTATCTCTAAAAATGAGAATAAGCTGAATTAAAAGCAGCAGAAAGCTAGTTTACACAATGATCTTACATTAGGGTAGTTGTCCACAGGAATATCGAGGCGCAAAATCCTCTTCACAGTGTAAGAGCTGGGACTTGCAGGTGCTCCTTGCCAGTCCATTGTCATTCCATGAGGCCCATTCAATCTCTGCCATATAACAAAAAAGTCAAGTGAGTTTCTTAGTTTTAAACGAGCTCTATATAGGCCCCAAACGCTGGGTAGATCACTTTTATTTCAGCCTTGAACGGTTGAACCTTTGTGATGTAACGGACTCTTTACATAATCCAAAACTCATACAATTGTTTTGATCTAGTATAAACATAGGGACAGAAAGTATTCAGTTCTATAACTTTGCCTTCTTAGAGAGAGGGGGGGGGGGGGGTGAGGATTTTTTAGAGCATCTCTTAATCAAAGATTATGTCCACAGTTAATCACCAGGCTGGATTTGAGCATGACCTAACCATGGCACGTCCATTGCAGAACCAGATTGCTAATCTTCCTTAAATAGGAAAAGATTAGACAACACAATGATCAAAACCTAACTGAACATGCACACTCTAAGCACCCTATAGAAACATAAAATTCAAAGGCATGCAATTGCAAATTATGAAGAGTGTACTACCCACTAATATATACTCAGATGGATAATTAAAGGACAAAAAAGGTCAGAAACTAATTACCTCCTGAGGAAGTCCATTCCATCTGGCTAAACCTGTCCCAGCAACATTTGATAAGAGGTTGGACGATGCCATTGGGCTGGGACTTCTATGCCTTAGCCTCTCCAGCTCACCAAAGTTTTGATTTGGCATCATCCCAGTAACACGTAAAATCTCTGAAATTAAGAAAGAATAATAGTTGGGTAAAAAGGATATTATTGTCACAGAAAATATGTATTACAAGGTCAGATAATTTAGCAGCCTTGCCACCTCAACAACACCATATGGAAATTTTACAAGCTCAGATGCATCTATAGATGCGGAAAAAAGAGGAGAAGCTCAATAAGTCAGCTCTCACAACTTGTGATATGCAAGAGCAACATCCCCTGGTTCCAATTTCTCTAATTCACAGGAATTAGTACTTTGTCTGTGTAAATAAATAAGCATAACTTCTTTTGCTAATCCAGAAGTGCCAAAAAAAAAAAAAAATCCGTAGCTTGAGTAATAAAAAGTTAACAGCATCAATTGAATAGAATATCCACTAGTTCAATTTCTCTCAATCACAAGAATAAGGTCTCTATCAGTGCAAATATACAAATACTGCCAAAAGTTCACTCTTAATGATGCAAAAAGTTAAGATTGGATCATTCTGGGACACAAATTTGCAGAACATTAAGGAAGTTTGAAAACACAGTATGAACTCAGTGACAAATGATCATTGCAACCAACAAAAACCATAAACAGTACACAAACATGAAACATGTGCTCCATCAACAATTACAACCTTACTAGTTGATACATGGTCGTAAAGTGGGACAAGACAAGAAGGCACTTCTTATCAATGATTTGATATGTAAATTCAAATGACATAACCCCTGATCACAATTAATCAGTTGCAATCTGGGAATAATTGCGGTGTGTTTAGATAAACAATCAATCACAGCAGAGAAAGCTTGCAGCAAGTAGCAAATGACATTAACTAAGATAACATGCAGCAGGACTCTTTACAGATCTCAACAGTACATCTAAAAGCAAAAATCACCTTCTTGTTCCCTCAAAATGCAGTTAAGAAGTCACAAATTCCCGAAAACCTAGATCCAATTCATAGAGTAAGTATGAAAAAAAATCAGTGGGCAACAATTAGAGTCAAAAAGGAAAAAACCTTGATTCAATAATCTGCAACAGATGGGAAGAACTTGCATGAAAGGCCCCAACTTCTGATGCTCCGCCAACAGCTCTGATAAGTACTGATTACTGAAATTCGATTGAAAACAGAGTAAAACAAACGAGAAATCAAAACTCTTCGAAGCAGATTAAAGTAAACAATAAATGATTGGAAATGAATCGAACCTGTCCAAATCAGAGGTGGTTCTAATCTGTGGAGAGGCGGCCCTCGCCGGCGAGAAGTTGGGATTGTAAATCCCCGACATGACAGAATATTTCCAGGGTTCGAAGACTTTTAGAGTTTAGTGATACAGAGGGGAGGGTGACGCACAAACCGCTAGAAAGGGTTTTGGGCGGATACAAGGAAATGAGTGTAGAAATGTCTGAAATTTAGCACAAGGGGAAAAATGCAAATTTATTATTATTTATTAATATATAATAAATAAATACGTCAATTTTGTTAAACTAAAAATATCTATTATTATTAATATATAATAAATAAATAAATACGTCAATATTGTTAACTAAAAATATCTTTAGCCCATCAGACTGCTTTGGATGCTCATGTATCACATAATCCCAGTTAATAAGACCCATTAATTGTGCGATTCACATACACATATCAAATCTTCTTCAAATCTCTATTATAACATTTCCAAATACATTTTAATATTTATAGAATATGAGTAGGTGTTATGTGATATTGTCTCACTAATATAACTATATAAGAAGGAATCCACATTTCACAATTCATGTATGAATTTATAAAAATAAATTTTATTTTTTGTGAATAATAAGAATTCTTCTCACGATAAATATCAATGAAACTTTGTTTTCTTTAGATTTTATGATTTTCCACTCCAACTGCAAACTAGACAATATATCATCTCAATGTCTCTCCCTGTGTTACATCTAAAATATTTATTTTTATTTCATTTTTTTCATTTTCTTTTCTTTTTTGTTTTTGTTTTCTTTAAATTTTGATTGTTATTAAATGTTATAAATTTATTTCAAAAATTAATATTTAAGGCACTTTAATTATATGTAATTAAAATAATAAATAATATTGTATGTTATTTGATTAACAATATAAAGTATGATTATTTAAAAGTATTATAAATTTAAAATACTACCTGAATCATAAATATTACAAAAAAATACATGCAATACTTATACATTACATTATGTTAATGATAAAAATGACATAAATTCAGATGAAGTAATAATAATTATGAATATTAGTAAATCTATGACAAATAAAAAATCAAAATAATAACAATAAGGAATAGTATGGAATATTCCTTATTTGTTAGTCCGTTATCCACGGCTCAATATTTACGTTGTAAATCAAAGAAATATATTCATTTTTATTTTCATAAGCAATTAACCATGAGTATGATTTTATTTTGTAAAGATATTACTTATTAGAACTGGTAATATTTTAAGTGTTATTTATTGAAAATAAGTATTTATTATAATAAATTTAATAACGCAATCATATTATGTGCGCACTGTTAGCACGTATGTCAACTTAAGATTCAACATTTTCACATCTAAATATAAATCAATCTAAATCATATATGATGATTCCTCTATAAATATCTAAAATAATCAATTGTCTATAAATTTAAATGAAAATGTGAATATGCAGTGGTAAAAAATTAAATAGTAGGATGGTATATGAAAACCACCTAAACAAAACAATAAACTCGAGAAACAAATTCGACACACAACAATTTAAGAGAATTTCAAAAAAACTTGTATGTCACAACTTAAAAAATTTCACCCTACTTATAGTATATATATATATATATATATATATATATATATATATATATATATATATATATAAAATATAGATTAGTCTCTAATGAGCTTATACAATGGCAATGCATTTAGTAGATAATCTGTTTTCAACAATTTTGAAAATTAATATTCAAATCCTTATGGGATGTTAGACATCACGACTATTTTGAAAGACGAGTAATTCTTTCAATTTGCTATATTTGTTATCACTTGACATATGTTCAACGAATATGTATCTAAGCACATAAATATTTTGAGACTATCGATTATGACAAAAGGGAATATTTCAATTATAGCATGCAAATATGAATATAATTGGCATGTGATTTGAAGAAGAACCACAAAATGATCCTTGAAAATGAGTCATTGAAACTTTAGATGGATTAGGATGGAAAGAAAGAAAATATGAAGTAGGCACTTTTGTATGGACATTGGAGTCCCAACTATTTTTGGGCTGTTTTCATTTTTTTAATAAAAATTATTTAATACATGTAAGGTGTGGCAGCTGTTTGCTGAAATGTCACACAAAACAGCTACAACTTTGGTGGTGTCCTAATGCATCCATTTTATTCACATGGAAATTATTTATTAATTCCATTTGTTTAAGACTCACTTCATTAGTCCTAAGGTCTTCTTTAATGGAATAATAAAGGGATTTTTACATTGAAGAAAATAAAACACAGATTGAAACAAAATATATTTGGGTGTTTTTTTTTTTTTTTGGTTGCAAATGTGATGTTCATGTGATTTGAATTATATTTATTTTAATTGAGTCTTGTACTTTCTTGGAACAACATCCATATGTAGTAAATAATTTCTTATGTAAGATACAGTGACTACCAAGTATAGGAACTCAAAGCAATAATTCAATACAATTTTATTGTATAGAGAAATTTAAATGATCTTTTTTTCTTTTTGTAATAAAAGGACCTAAATATGTATGTTTATATGTGTATACATAGTTCTCTCCCTCTCTCTCTCTCTCTCTCTCTCTCTCTCTCATAATATTATGAATCTATCATTCAAGTTTGTATGGAATAATTAGAAACAAACAATCATAAAAATGAATGTTGCCCAGCAAAGCTGCAAAGTGGCAACAACGTGTGGGGTGTGCGATGTATTATTATATGTGTTCCCACTTATTTCAATTTTGATTTTGATTTTTTTTAGCTAAAAATGACTCACTCTGTATAGAAAAAGAAAAGAAAAGGGGTTAATTTCAATGTGTACAACTTGTTTTTTTATTTATTTATTTATTTACATATATTCACATTGATCTCTATAACCATGCGACCTATGATAATCGAAAAAAAAAAAAAAAAACTAAATTGTTCTCAAGTCACTATAACACCTATGGATCTTTTGCCACGACAAATCGCTGAGGGTCAAAAGCAAAAACTTTTTGCAACATATATGTTATTTTTAATAAGCAAATTATGCCGACATTAAATAATTGAAAATTTCTGGGAAATGGCAATAATGTTTTCATGGTTTCTAAACAAAGAATCCGAGGTACATTATTAGAAATTATGAGTAATAGAAACAGTTGATAAAACGTCTCCTAAGGCATTATTTTGAGTAGAATATTGGCAAGATGGTCTCACGAATGTGAAATTAATCAATTTATTTCCATAATCTAGATTGTGCTATCTAAATGTAATAGCACGTTTGTAAATTAATTTTTGATAATAATTTGTATATTGTAATAATTTTCTATGGTCTCAAGTTTGCGCACAAGAATAAACTACTGCTGTAAGATCTCCTTACAATAATAATTTGGGAGTCGAGCAAATTAAATCTATTAATTAATAGAAGTTTTGATTGACCAATTATTGAATTATAATGCATAACCTTGTATCAAGTAACTAAATTCAAGCTTAATATTTTATGGAAAAATATTTTAATTTAGTAATATTTTGACATATTGGATATCTTATAATCTCACATATGATGAAGTTGACAATGATAAGTACTTAAAGATCTTATTACATGAAAAAGTGCACTCAAAACATCAACAACACTTCATAATTTATTGTTTATAATTTGAGAAATCAACTCCAAGTTTTTTAAATGTGATAAAAGTATAATTAGTGAGATTCATTTAGATTTAAATCTTAGGAGAAATAAACAAGTTCCAATAATATCATAATAATCTATGTTACTAATAGGACCATAAAGCTACATAATTTTTGTTTTTGAGATTTTTTTTTGCATGTTATTATTTTATTAAAATTATTAATTCATCCTCTCAACCCCAAGTTTGGACCGGGGAAAAAAGTATTAGACAAGAGAGATATTATTGATTACCATGTACTAAATCTTCAAAAAGATTTTATGGTACTGCATGAATTAATGCACAATTTTATTATAATGAGATAATTGCACTTTACCATTCCAACTATGCATTATCTCGTACTTTACAAAACAAACTTTGAGAATTAGCATTTGATCTCGCAGTTTTTTTCACTATACACTATGTGCATCATATAATACAAGGGTACTAATTACCAAAGTTTAATTGGTGAAAAGGTAAAAAAGAAGAATAATTTGAATTATGTATTGTACTAGTCATTTCATTATTATTATTATTATTAAGTAGCTGCACTGTTTGCTTTAATTGCACACCACCATTTTTTTTAGGCTTTAGTTTGTGGAATGCACGTAATGTTTGGCTAGTTTATTAAATGATTATAAAGAGAAATTAACTTATTGTCCCATCCCTATCACCAAGGCTTACATTATAATTTATTCATTAACTTACTCACCCTTCTATTAATAAGAACATGACTCTTGTGAGATTTGTAGAATGAATCAATTCATAATCTGGTGCTTAATTTGGACTTATATAAACATTTGTGTTTAAATTAAATGACTTTCCTTTAAATGAGAGTTGAGCCCTTCAATCGAAATGGAATATTTTATTATATTTTATGTTACATTTCATATACCAATTAATTAACACGATCACATATATCTAATGATATCATTAATTGATACATGATGCATATTAAATGTTATGAAAAATAAGGTATAACATCAAATATAATTATATGTTAAATATTATGAAATATGAGATATAACATTAAATATAATTGAAGATGTAGACTCGTTTTCCACACTTATAAAGGTCACTCTCATAAATGTGATAGAAGCAAGGATTGAAATATCGCGATATTTCGGCGATATATCGCCGAAATATCGCGAAAATCGAAGAGCCGATATAATAATACCCAACAATTTTAAATCTGTAAAAATATCGCGAAATATCGCGATATTTCGCCGATATATCGCCGATATATCGTTTTCGACGATATATCGCGATATATCGGTAAAATATCGCGATATTTTGACCGTGAACAGTGACTTTGACCTCGCTACAGTACTATTTCCAGATTTTTTTTTATTTTTTTTGCCCTTTTTTCCTTCTTGTCTTTTCTGTTTTTTTTCTTCCTTTTTTATATATGAAATGAAATGAATCTATATATTTGATTAAGTTTAGTATCTATAAATATATTTGCACATGCTTAAATATATTTTTATTTATATTTAATTAAGTTTAGTTATTTTTTTTTATTTTAAGAAGAGAATTATGATGTATATGTTATATACTATATAATAATAGTTTATCTATATATTTATTGTAAATATATCATTTGATTTGAAATTTTAAATTCAATATACGTATTAATGTTAGTTATATAAAGACACTTCTCGAAAAATAAGTTAAAATGTCTTGATATTACTTAGGTATTAAGCATGTGTAAAAATTATTAAATTATTCTATTTATTAGTATCTTTTTATACAAAATTTGTCATATTATCATAGTAGACAACGTTTATATAGTATTTTATCTATATATTTGTTGAAAATATATCATTTTATTTGAAATTATAAGTTCAATATATATATTAATGTCAGTTATAATGATATTATAATTAGTAGATATATTTTTCAATTTTTTTAGAAAGTTTTAATATTTTTTTTAAAAATGTCCGATATTTCCACCGATACCGATATCGATACCGATATATCCGTAAAATCAGGGTACCGATATTTTTACCGATACCGATTTTTTCGTCCTTGGATAGAAGTAAAAATTATACTAATATACAACGTAACATCTTAAAAAGCAAATACAATACAAGTTTTAACCTTCACTGACAACATTTATAAACGGCGTCGTTCCCGAGTTTAAGTACCATTGACCATATTATGCCTTGTCTCACAATCACTGACTACTTTAACCAAAAACACCCTCATTCGTACCACTGACTCTTTTCCAAATCAAAGAGAAAATGAGACCAAACTCCATGTGTTCCAATTGCAAGTCAGACCCAGATTACATGCACTAATATATATCACAGAGAACAGCATTTCAGAAAAAAATAAATATATAATTTATTTATTAAAAGGACAGCAAAGTTCACAAATAAAATCAATCTGGTCACTGCCTAAATGCACACCAAGACAATAATGGTTTTGTGAGAGTTGAAAGATTATTATGTACACTAATAACCCTATAATCCCCACATTACAACCACCAACGATTAACGAACAAAACAATGGACTTTGACACCAAGAAAAATAGGTGCAATCGGAGAACAAAGCCAAGAGATGACAAACCAGGACTCAATAAATTAGGGCATGTACTCTGTTTCTAGGGTGGGTTGGGTCCGTGTCCCTGTAGCTGCTGGTGCTTTTGTGCTTCCAATAGTCGTCATATTCAACGACTCTCCAACTTCTGCAGCCCTCTCCATTCTATGCATTTCTTTCTCGCGCTTGTACTTGCGCGCCCAAACTACCAGAAGTCCCAACAAAACCAACAATGCAAATGCTCCTAAGATAGAACCAACGATTTTCCAAACCCTCTTTGAACTACTCTTTCCACCTTGGCCACTCATTGTAGGACCTCCCGATTGTGGAGGAGTCAATGGAACAGGGGACAGTGGTGTTGGAGAAGGGGCAATCGATTCAACCATAATAGAGAAGTGCCCCTGCTTATACGTTGTGCAAATGTTATCCGACAACATGTTGCTGAAATTTACAGTCCCATTCAAATCAAATAAAACACACTTTGGAATGAAGCCCTCAGGCACTCTTCTCATCTCTGGAAACTTGATGGATATGGGCTCACCATGAGGTTGGATATCAAGCTCGGGCAGGTTCTTAGCCATCAAATTCGAAGCATCATAAGCAAGAAGACCTAATACAGGAGCTAAATACATGTATCCCTGCAATGGATAATACGTCATAGACCAATTGCCCAAGTTCTGGTACACCAAAACCAGCCTCTTAACATAAGGATACTCCTTTACACCCACAGGAATCTCAAACTCTTTGTACATACTAACTCCTTTCTTCCTCAAACTGCCACTCCTGAGCCTCAGTGCTGAAACCTCAATCCCAGAGAGATTAGAGGGCACAGCCCCATCGTAAACAACGCCAGTCCTCGGACGAACAAGTGCCTGGTAAGCATAGTCTTGAAGAAGAGCATCTAATGCTCGTGCATCGCTCACAGAAGAGGCAGGCAATTCAAGACTCACAACAGTAGATGCAAAGAACCACCACATTGATAGGAGAAGCATCGTGAGACTTCCAACAAGTCCCATGATGCTTCGAAACATAAACGTTCAAGTTCAAATGCAAGGCCGAATTCAACCAACCGGGGAAGTGATCGTTGCGATTAGGCTTAGGATCCAAAATAAGCAAGTGAGCATGTGTATGAACTTCCCCAATTCAACCACTTTTAATGGTGGAATGAGAAAGAGGGAGACTTCACAATCACACCTCACAAATTTCCAGAATTACGCCACAGAATCTAATTTTGCATCGTTACCAACGGTACAGCAAACCAAAAGGGAATAATATGAATAAATCTCACAAATTTTTAAAGCAACAATCAGTAGAAGAGAGAAGATTGACTTTAAAGTTTAAACCGTTGCAAAGGAGGAGGAGCAGCAAGGGCTCACAACCACTTTAACTCTTTAGAATCTTCTCACTCCAAAAGAAACCCTTCCTATGAAAAAGCGTCATTTTTTTCGAAACATCCCTAAATGAAAAAGACAACAATCACAAAATGACGAAGTAGATTTGTGGTGTGTGGTGGAAAATGAAAGAGCAACTAAACAACAAAATCAGCAAACAATTTCTCTCTTACTTGTTTGCAGTATCCGCGGCGGCGCGCCGACAAAATCAGGCCTTATGGAGGGTCTGCTCCACCGGAAAAGAAGAGAGAGGGGGCAAAGGCGTGGAATTGTATTGTTGCCACATAGAATAGCATAAATACTGAATAACCAAAAAATCGCCGTCAGATTCGTGCAGTTAGCAATCAGCTCCGGAGATCCAGCCTTTCCATTTTCCTAATAATCATCAAAGATTCTCGTAACGTCTTTTCAAATTGAAACAAAAAGAATAATTATCCAACTTAAAATCCCCCACAAAAATTACATAATGCGGACCCTAACGAAGAAGGTGCGAGCACTCTGAGTCAAAACTCACAGACAACCATAAATATGTTTGTCTTGTTGTGTATTTGCGTTCATAATTAGGTATTAATTGAAGTAGATAAGGTGGAATGAAGATGAAGGGGTGGAGGCAGGGGAGAAAGCATGTGAAAAAGACACCAGCAAAAGGAGAAAGAGAGAAAGTCGGGGTGACTGGTGCTGCTGCTGCTGCCTGCTTGTAGTGTGAATTAAGTGAAGGAAAAAGAGGAAGATGGTGGAGGTGGGGCCCAAACAAGATATTGTAAATATTCTTGTGTGTATACATATATGCATATTTAATATACCCCTTTATTTCTGTAATTCCTCGGGATAAATGTAAGTTTGGTCAAGACTAATTTTTAAAGTGAAAAGACTTTGTAGTATTAATTTGTTATTATAAATACAATAACAATTTTTATTTTTTTTACTTAAGTGGCAGGAAGTAAAATATGAAGTTGACCATGCTGTAAAAAGTGGACCCAAAATAAATACCGACACTAGAAGTACTTGAATACGAAATGGGAAAATTGATAAGAGGTTAGGAGACATGAAGTGTATATGTATAGCAAGAACAAATATGGACAACATAATTTGATTTTTGTTTTTACTTCTGATTTTCTGGTGATCATGACCATATTGAGATGGAAGAATGTATTTTTGGAGTGAGATACAAAATATGGATATATAAAAAATAAATGTTTTCATGAGATGGTCTCATATAAAATTTTATGAAATCTTATATGAAACAAATTTCATATGAATTAATAAAAAGGGATACTCATTAAACATGATTAATATCGATTTTATATAAGATTTTATAAAATTTTGTTCCACGTAAAATTTATGAGTTGATCTTATTATGTTCTTGCGAAATAAAAACTATGCATGATTTCTTGTGTAAATATAATATATTGTAAAATATATTATCCAATCCTAGTTAGTCATGTTCATTCGGAGAAAATGAAGATAGCATTATAATAATGTTTTTTCCTTGAAAGAAACTAACCAAATGGCTTTTTTTAGGAAAGTAAAGCATATGTTTGGTTTTTTTTTTTGGTTTATATATGTTATAAATATTAGGTTCTTATAATTTTGTTTTTATTAAAATTAGGTCTTTGTACACTTATTTCTAAACACTTAGGGTGCGTTTGGTTGGGGTGTGATTGGGTTAGGTTATTTAATTTGGATAAATCTGTGTTCGATTTGTTAGTTTAGGGTCCATGTTAAATATAGGTTTGGATTAATTTGGATAAAAGTGAGTGTAGTGTGGGTTTGTTGGGTTTATTTAACTCAATATAAACCAATTTTAAAGAAGATGACAAAATAACTTTTACTATTCAATTATTAAGAACAACTCAATGTCATTATATAAACTAGTAATTCGTCCGCGTGATGCGCGATTTATTATTTGTTGTGGTAGTATATAATTTGTAATTATATAATGAAATTGTTATATTATAAATTTATTCATACATCTTTTATTATTCAAATTTTGTATAATATACAAATATATTTTTATATCTCTATTGATTTTTAAAGTTATATTTTATAATTTTAAAAAATTATTGGGTAAAGTAGAGTTTTAACTTAAGAAGGTAAAATTTGGTTGAACCCCCCATACAATAGGGCTTCCTTATGCATTTGTTTTTGAGTTGCGTGTTATTCTAAATTCAAATAACACAAATTGTATATGTTCTTCTAAATTATATTTGATAATATTAAAAAGTTGAAATACAAAATTTATAAATAATTTAAACGATGAACTTGAAAGCTTACATTCTATTTGTTCGTCTTTTGTTGAATTTTTTTTTATGGCTCAATAGATAATTTGATAAGCCAATGATTTTAAGAGTTAGTTATAAGAGATCAATTAACAATATAAGTTTTGAAATATTTGTTTTTATACAACATTTCTCATAATTACAAAAAGTATATTACAATTTTTTTAACTTTCAAATTGATAATATAAATAATTCTAGACATTAAGTAATTAAAGTTAAAAAAAAAAGGAATTAAAAACTTGAAGCTTGCCTTCTATTTATTTTTATCTTTTTCTGAATTTTTTTCATGGTTCGATAGATAATTTGATAAGCCAATGATTTTTGGAGTTGGTTAAAAGTGATTGATTAGCAATAGAAATTTTGAAATATTATTTATATACAATATTTCTTATAATTACAAAAAATATCTTAAATTTTATTTAACTTTAAAATTGATAATGAGAATAATTATAGACATTAAATAATTAAAGTTAACAAAATTTAAAAAAAGAAATAAATTATTGTTCAACAATGAATAATAGTCATCTTCAACAACAACAAATAATAATAATAATAATAATAATAATAATTAACAATATATTATATGGGAAAAGTGTTCTAAATAACATGAACAATTTTCTTGGCAAAACTAATAATTTTTGGAATTTTTTTATTAATCAATATAATGATGTGACATTTTTGGGAGGGAAAATGACAAAATTGTAAATTTTATCAACTATCCTCCTTTTATATATAGATATATAGTTTGGACAATAACTTTTGTAAGCTATTTTCCTCCACCAAATGTGTTTTTTTTTTTTCGATGAAACCTGTGAATTTCCGTTTCAAAGAGCATCGTTGAAGATTGGTTATTGAAGTTGTCTGAATTAATCATTGACATTGATTTTTTTATACATATTTGTTTGTAATTAAAGTTTATGTAGCAGAATTTCACCTAGTATTAACCTACCAAAAAATTTGTACTACTTTAATTTTAGATTTTAGAATTAATTTTATTGGAAAAATATTAGGGGTATTTTGGTCAAATTAATATTAAACCTACAAAAATACTTGATTCAAACAAAGATTTGTTTGATAAATTCATTTTAAAATAAAACCCAACACTAAACCAAACACAATATTTATTCAAACCCAACACACAAATATTAAACTAAATCTAAATCAAATAGTGTAAATTTACCACAATCCAACTAATCCAATACACAAATCAAACATACCTTTTAATACCTGTATTGTTTTTTTTAACATTAGAAGCTATATTTTACTTTAAACATTGGCTAACTCAAATAAAAAATCTCAATGCAAATAAAAGGAGATAAATTTAACATCTGGTAATATAAGTATCAGATCCATTTTTTCAAGTGAGAAGGCATAGGGACCTAAATATGAATTCTCCTGTTTCTTATAATATTCTGAACCTTTTTTTTTTTTTTTAGGTTTCTAAGTTCAAGTTATTTATACAATATTATGTTGTAATAGTAATGCTAAAAAATACACACACATACATTGAATCAAATATATAAACTCTCTATTGGGACTCTTCAATTCTTTGTATTCCATCTGGGGTATAAAGAAATGAACAATGATTACCCATTTTGGAAGAATCGCTATTTAAAACTTTAAGGGGAGAATGTGTTTAGAGAATATCATATTTATGAACATGTCTTTTTCCAATATTGTAAATTGGTCTTCTTGCTTTGTTTTATTTTATGTCTTTTTTCTGTTCTTTGATCCCTTTATTTCATTTCATATATATATATATATATATATATATATATATATATATATATATATATCTTTTCTTTGTTTGTCCCTTGTTGTAAATTGGATTCCCTAACTGTTAGGGATATATTGAAAAATATATTTTTTTGTGCAACTTTATATATAAACTAATTCTGAAAATAAATCTTTTATTACGTGTTTGCATTAAATATTATAAATGCTATTTATTTAAATACATAAATATTTTAATATACTTTATATTGTAGAAAATGTGGTGTGTAGAAGATCATAGAAGATCACATTGTCAATTCGTTGTAATAAGTATAGTAAAATTCACAATTTAAATGAAATTAAACAATTCATTGGTAGAAGTTGAAGTGTAAGACTTGAATTGGTTTGTCTTGACCAAGAGCAAATAGAACTTACAGTGAGATAATCCTTCTAAACTAACTTCGAGAGAAGAATTAGATCTCAATGGTTATTGTAAAGGAGAATTAGATCTCAGTGGTTATTGATTTCTTAATTTCTGTCACTTAATTGAGATTGTATATAATTAATTGATATTGTTTTGATTTATTATGGATAAAGAATCAATAAGATTCAATACTTTATATTTTGGACAATATTATTAATTATATGGTAGATTGCTAAATTAATATAGAAAATCATGACTTGATACGTCAAGTTGATAATGTCCCTTTGGTGGCCTCAAAACGTTTATCATATCAAATTTGGTCAGTGTATTAATTTCCGATATGATAATAATATTGAGCTATCATTTCTCAAGAAATAAAGATATTAATTAATTAAAACAATCAATAGCTTAAATTAATTAATGGACATTAGATCTTAAAGACGGAAAATAATAATCAAAAATCATATTTCATAATATGAGTTATGATGGATAGTGCAATATTAATTCTATAGTGGAGTGAATTAATATTAATGGGCTAAAATAATATTGTGATTCAATAATTGTTTCTAGGCACATTACGAGGTCTAATCCTAATTCTTCTAAAGGCTCATTGAGTAGCCAATAAAAGCCCTTCTAACTAAAGTGGTGAAAAGATAAAAATTTCATATATTGATTGAAGATATATTTGAGATCAAATCTGAGAAATATTCTTCTCCTCCAAGTTTGTATTTTTGGACAACTTATTGAAGATATATTTGAGATTAAATCTTGAGACATATATTTGAGATCAAATAGAGAATATATTTCTTCTCCTTCAGCCTTCGATTTTTGGGCAACTTTGTTATAAATAGGGACTGATTTCAACCTATGAGATATGCGTGAGTGCTGTTTTTTTGTACAAGAGCAAGTGAGAAATTAATTCTAAATTAATTCTTCCTAAAATAATTAAAGAGTTCGTTTGATTATTATTCGTAAAAAAGTCAAGTTAAAGAGTTCGTTTAATTAATTCTTCTTAAAAGAGTTAAATTAACGATGTTGACGTTGGAATTTGTAATTGGTTAATTCCCAGTCTAACACTCAAATTAAGTAAATTTGGATTAAAATAAAGTAAATCGGCTCGAAAATGGAGAGAAAATCTATGTAAATGTGTAGAAAATACTGTGCTCAAAGTCTACTCGGGCGAATTTGATCGGCTGATCCTGGACGGTTTATTGTGGCCGGTCAGAATCTTATGTAATTTATGTGAGAGAAAGTAGCTCTCTCGTGCTTTTATACAAAAGTGTTCCAACCCCTTACAAGTTGAAATATACATCTATTTATAGTTGAAAAATAACCTAAGTATTGGAGATCGTGGAGATCGTGGAGGTTGTGGAAGTTGAGCCCACTTTCTCCTTGATTTTCGTCTATTTACGTGGCATTTGGCGGTTTTGTCACCCACGATCTCTTGAAGGTTAGCTATAATCTGGGCAGCAAGATCAGCTCGGGCCGGCCATCCTGGACGGTCTATCGGGTTGGACGTCCAATGTGTCATCCAGGTCAGTTAAGTGAACTGATAGCTTTTATTAGGCTATCCAGATGTAATATAGCAGGTAGTTCGGATCGGATGTCCAACATCATCCATTTTTGGACGGTCCGTCCATTTCTGGCCGGCCTTCTTACCTAACTAAGAATCCGAGTTGAGCATTTTTGGTCGGCCCGTCCATTTCTGGCCGGCCTCCTTACCTAGCTAAGAGTCCGAGTCGAGCTCTTTTGGTCGGCTCGTCCATTTCTGGACGGCCCGTCCATTTCTGACCGGCTTCCTTACCTAACTAAGAGTCCGAGTCGAGCTCTTTTGGTTGACTCGTCCATTTCTGGACGGCCTCCTTACCTAGCTAAGAGTTCGAGTCGAGCTCTTCTGGTCGGCTCGTCCATTTCTGGCCGGCCCGTCCATTTCTGACCGGCCTCCTTACCACTTCTGGCCTTCTGGTCGGCTCGGCCATTTCTGGCCTTCCGAGTCGGCTCGACCATTTCTGGCCTTTTTATATTTGATTTTGTTCGATTCGGGTTAGGGGTACAACAAACGAGTTCGTTTAAGTTAAAGAGTTCGTTTGATTTTCCAATTAATTCTACTTAAAAGAGTTAAAATAGTTCGTTTGATTTTTCAATTAATTCTTCCTAAAGAGTTAAAGAGTTCGTTTGATTTCCTATCAGATCTATGAACTTGGACTTGAGGAATACACGAATTTGGATTTGGAAATATTTAAAAAGGTGTTTGACTTAGGAAATATTCAAAAAAGTATTCTCAACTGGACAAATATTCTCAATTGGACTTGAGGAATATTCAAGAAGCTATTCTCAACTGGACTTGGGGAATATTCAAAAAGTGTTTCGGTTGAAGCTATTATTAATCTTCTCAACTGGAACTTGAGAATATTCAAAAAGGTGTTCTCAACTTGGGAATATTTAAGAAGTCTTTCAGTTGAAGTTATTAATCTTTTCAATTGAAACTTGAGAATATTCAACTTAACTTTTCAACTGGACTTGGGGAATATTCAAAAAGGTTCTCAATTAAACTTGGGGAATATTCAAAAACTCAACTAGACTTGGGGAATATTCAAGAAGTGTTTCGGTTGAAGTTATTATTAATCTTCTCAATTGGAACATGGAAATATTCAAGAAGTGTTTCGGTTGAAGCTATTATTAATCTTCTCAACTGGAACTTGAGAATATTCAAGAAGGTATTCTCAACTGGACTTGGGAAGTATTTAAGACGGTATTCTCAACTGGACGTGGGGAATATTGAAGAAGTCTTTCAGTTGAAACTATTAATCTTCTCAACTGGAACTTGAGAATATTCAACTCAACTTTTCAACTGGACTTGGGGAATATTCAAAAAGATGTTTGGATTGAAGTTATTAATCTTTTCAACTGGAACTTGGGGAATATTCAAAAAGCTGGAACTTGTGAATATTCAACTCAACTTCTTAATTGGACTTGGGGAATATTCAAAAAGGTGTTTGAGTTGAAACTATTAATCTTCTCAACTGAAAGTTGGGGAATATTAAAAAAGGTGTTTGGGTTGAAATTATTAATTTTCTCAACTGGAACTTGGGAATATTCAACTCGAATGGAACTTTGGAATATTTAAGAATTGGAACTTGAAAATATTCAACTCAATTGGAACTTGAGAATATTCAAGAAGATGTTTGGGTTGAAGCTATTAATATTAATCTTCTTAGGAAAATATTCAAGAAGGTGTTTTGGGTTGAAACTATTAATTTTCTTAATTGGACATGGAATTTGGGAATATTCAACTCAACTAGAACTTGAGAATATTATTTGGGTTGAAGCTATTAATCTTCAATTTTTTCAACTGAACTTGGAATTTGGGAATATTCAACTCAACTAAACCTGGGAATATTTAAGAAGATGTCTGGGTTAAAGATTAATCTTTTCAACTAGACCTGGAACTTGGGAATATTCAACTCAACTGGAACTTGAGAATATTTAAGAAGATGTTTGGGTTAAAGTTATTAATCTTCTCAACTGAACTTGAAACTTGGGATCAACTCAACTGGAAATATTCTGGACCTGGAACTTGAGAATATTCAACTTTGGAACTTGGGAATACTGGACCGGAAACTTGGAATATTCAACCGAACTGGAACTTGAGAATATTCAACTCAACTGGAACTTGGGAATGGACCTGAAACTTGGGAATGTTCAACTCTGAAACTTGGGAATACTGGACCTGGAATTTGGAATATTCAACCCAACTGAAACTTGGGAACTTGAGAATATTCAACTCAACTGGAATTTGAGAATATCCAAGAAGGTGTTTGGGTTGAAATTATTAATCTTCTCAACGGTATTTCTTCGATGAAGAACTTAGGAATATTCAATTCAACTGGAACTTGAGAATATTCTAGAAGGTGTTTGGGTTGAAACTAATAATCTTCTCAACGGTATCACCTTTCTAGTTCCCTAATATTGACTTGTTGATATATTTATTGTGATTATAGAATTAGATCTTTTATTTTAAGTTGGTGTATTATTTTGTATTTAATTGTTTTTAATTCATATCATTAATGATGTCATTTTTTACACTTGATTTATGATGATTATTTTAGAATATGGAATGAAACACCATTGTGCAATAAATAATTTTATTTGCCATTTAGAAAGAAACCAAAAGAAATCACCAGATGCACCAAAGAAATATTTTTCATATGCCACATTATTTAAATGTTAATTTCGAACATCAAGAATAAGATGGAGAATTTGAAAATATTTAGAGAATATTATCGGAGATTGCATGGGGAATTGTATATTTATATTGGCAGTGGGAAAATAATAGATTTTCGAACCATTACATGATTGAAATAACAAGTCTATCTCGATTTGTCAATCAGAATGAAAATCACATAGAAAATATATGCTTACTTGCTTAGTCGCAACCCTAATGCTAATTTAGGTGCATATAGAATATTGTATTTTTCTAATTTATTTTTTGGGTTATTATGCTCCCAATTTCCAATTATGCATTCTTCAATAATGGTTGGAGAGAGTGAAGGTAAGTTAATTTATTAGTAGAGAGTTATCAATAACTTTCATCATACTTTTAATTAATTAATTTCTAATTTCTACACTTTTTCTAGTTGAACATATATGATGAGCTTAAATGTGTGATCCATTAACCAAATCCATTAACGTACCCATCGGATCCTATTAATCGTTCCAACATCCCCAATTCATCCCTGAAGATAAATTTCTATACATTGTTATCTTTATAGAAAGATCAAGTCAACATTCAATATTCCCAAATTATTAAAAATGTCCTAATTGTTATCTCTCACACCCCCCCCCCCCCCCCCATATATATTTTGATAGTTAAAATATCACATTTTATATCAGTGATTATTTTTCTACCAATAAATTTTCATTTTGAAAAAAAGTAAAAAAAATCAATTTTACGTGTTATGATTATACCGTATAACTCTATTAAAAAACGCTTATCATGCAAACCTATAAAAATCATAGGGTTATTTCGTATCGTGTAACCATATGATTTAGAAAGATTACACTATAAATGTGTTTTTCAGGGTAACACGAAATCATATCGTGTTGCCTTATGTCATTGAGTGTGTGGTGATTAGAGCTGTCGAATTGGGCCGGCCCACAACCCACCTTAACCCACCTTTTGGCGGGGCGGTGCGAGGCGGGCTTTTTATTGAGCGGGCTTTTAAATCCCAACCCAGCCCAACCCACTTTTTTTTTTCTTCTAACCATTAATTCACTATACATAAATACATTCTAATAGCTAATAAAAAATGTAAAGTGTTCACAAATTAAAATGCAACATTCATCACATAACTATATATTGGACACTACAAGATATTCTCCTTATTTTTCCATCAATATTCTCCATGATATTGGACACTACAAGATCTTCACTAGGGTTTTCTACTATTTTTAGTATTTTTAATTAATTAAAAAAATAAAAAAAATTAAAAAAATGGCGGGCTAGCCCGGCCCAACCCACCCCAAACCCACTTCAACCCACGGCCTAAATGGGCCAACCCGTTTAGGCCCGCTTTTTTACGGGTTTCGAAATATCCGGCCCAACCCACCTTTTATATATGGCGGGGCGGGCTGGCCCAACGGGCTAGCCCAACGGGCCTAGCCCGTTTTGACACCTCTAGTGGTGACTTTCTTTTCTTTTAATAGAAAGACAATTTTGTCCATATTTCTGATTTATGGTAGAAAAGTGACAACACTATCTCTTTGTAATAAAAAAATAATTTACTATTGATTTTATGGTATTTAGGGGTATTTTTCATATATATATAATATCATTATGTGCATAATCGATAATTATAAATATTACAACATCAAATTAGTATATTAATATAAGAATAATATAAATAACAATATATTGATTGCAAATTGATACTTCTCCTAAAATTAAATTTTCAAAAACATTATACTCAATTTCACAAGTTAATTTCTAAAATTTGATGATGTTCGCATTCATGTGTGAAGTGGTGTAATATAATACCCTTCATCCCAAAAATGAAATTGTTTTAGCAAAAAAAAAAAAAAAAACTACCAAAGCGGTTTTCATCATATAGGATTTTTGAAATATTTACTCATATTCTATCCAAATTATCCTTATTAACTATTAAAATGAAATGATAATAAAAAGCGATTTTTAAAACTTACCTACAATGAATGAGTTGAAATATGGATAAATCAATCATTTTATGAAGAATTTTTTATTGGTATATAAATTTTTTAAATGATATTTATTCGGAGAGAAGTGAGTATAAAACCATGGTGGAGGATCCGAATGTAATCCAATCCAACCACAAATTTAAAAGCTCTCAGCTGTCCAAAATTTATGTAGCTATTTGTTTATAAATATTATTATAATATATATGTGACAAATAGTCAAAGCCACTACAATTGGTCAGAAGCAGTAGTGTATTTCGTAGACTAGTAAATTTTCTTAATATGTTAATATGCTGATGGCAATTGGCAGCATCATTATTTAAAATTTATTTTGTAGTCCTAGAATATAATGCTTTATTTTATTTATTTATTTTTCCTTGCTATTATTCAATAAACAGTAGGTTTGATTGTCCATTACCTATATCTCTCTCTCTCTTCTCGCGCTCTTCCAAAGAGGAAACCAAAGACAAAACAACGAGAGGGAAGGAGAGGAGAGAGAGAGAGAAACGCCCAAAGGGAAAACGCGTATTCAACTACTCCCAGCCGTGATTCTCACCGCCGCCCGTCTGCGCTTCGCCGCGGCGGAGCCACGATAACTACCGGTGTCTGTTTCCTCACCTCTGATTTTATCTAACTATTTGAATATGTCGACGCACCCCCTTTTTGCTTTTATTAGGGTTCTTTTTTCAACTTCGAATCCGCCTTCGTCTTTTTGATCCCTAACGATCATCCACGGATTTTCGATCTCGAAGGTAATTCTCTTGCTTCTCCGTGCTTTCATTTTTTCACCATATGTTTGTTGTTTATTTTTTCGTTTATCTTTTACATCTATCTATGGCTGTAATTCGCCCAAAATGTAGCTTTATTTTCCGACTGAGGATTGTTGTGATTCTTGATTAGGATTAGGTTTAGGTCTAGGTCGTTTTCGCAAATGGAAGCGTCCGGCGGAAATTCGGACGCGTACAGGAGTCCTTCTTCTTCAACCACCCCTAATCATTCCCGTAGAAATGGAGTGCAGATTTCTGCTTCCACCATTCTGCGATCGCCATTATCCACCTTATTAGAGTACACTGGAATTCTTAGAACCAGGTCCAGTTACTCAGAATCTGACACTTTATTGAATGATGGGGGCCATGTCAGCTACCGTGATCACCACCATCAGACACACTCAAACGACTCTGCATCGCCTTCAGCTGTAAGTAGCAGTGGCGGTGAAGGAGAGGTTTCCATTAGGATCATCGGTGCTGGTGAACATGAGCATGATAGGGTTGCCTCCTCTATGCATTCAGTGCCGAATGTTGGGCAGGTTAATGCACAGACTGAGTCCTTCTCAAGGCCAATTCCAAGGTCAGGGTCTGCCGTTTCTGTGCTGTCCTCATTGGAGAGTCAGGTTGATTTGAGGAATGATAGAGAGGCTGGAGATGGAGCAACAAATTCAACAAACACTGGTGGTGATACAGATGCTACAGAGGGAGTTGGCAACAATAACAGGGATTCTTCCTCTTCTTACCAGAGATATGATATACAGCAGGCTGCTCGGTGGATTGAGCAAATTCTTCCTTTTTCATTGCTTCTGTTGGTTGTATTCATACGCCAGCACTTACAAGGTTTATTTACTGCTGCATTTTCTTTTCAATTGTTGTAGATTTTTGTTCCTACCAATGTAGTCTATGTCCAAATGTAAGTCTATTGATTGTTAGTTTTCCATTTACTGCTATGTTTGCAGGATTCTGTGTTACAATATGGATTGCTGCTTTCATGTTTAAGTCTAATGATATTGTACGGAAGCAGACAGCCCTTAAGGTATATACAGATCATTTTGCAAATTCTTTGATCCATATTTTTTTGAAAGACAGAAACCCTCTCTGCTTCCTTTTATTTGAAGTCACTGTTAGCAAGGAACTGACTTTTCCTCTTCAGGGTGAGAGAAGAATGCTGACCTTGATTGGCATTTCCATTCTGTTCTCTCTTCATGTTGTTGGGATTTATTGGTGGTATCGGAATGATGATTTGATATATCCTTTGCTGATGCTGCCACCCAAAACCATTCCACCCTTCTGGAATGCGATATTCATTATCATGGTGAATGGTGAGTCCTTTTCTTATGTTTTTGGCAGAAATTCAATTTCCATATCCAAGCACTGATTCTTTTTCCTCAGTAAAACTAACTTCTGACTCTTGTCCAGACAATGTATTTTTTACTGGATAGTGATCTCAGTTTTATTTTTTATTGATTTTTTTAATATTGATCTTTTTCTCAGATACACTGGTCCGTCAGGCAGCAATGGTCTTCAAGTGTGTGCTATTGATGTATTACAAAAATAGCAGAGGTCGAAACTATCGTAGGCAGGTAAACATACTGGGCCATCTATATATTAGGCACACACATTTGTTAGTTATGCAATTATAGAGTTGTTTCAGACAGCACATTACCTTCTATTGAAGAGATTCTTGATTCACAGGGTCAAATGCTAACTTTAGTTGAGTACCTTCTGTTGCTTTACCGTGCACTGCTGCCTGCCCCTGTTTGGTATCGTTTCTTCTTGAACAAAGAATATGGGAGCCTCTTTTCATCGCTAATGACTGGATTGTACTTAACTTTCAAGCTTACATCTGTCGTTGAGAAGGTAGAAACATTGATTTCAGCTGAGTGCTATTCTCGTCAGTGTTTAACATTTTAGATTTCTATTAGTCTTTCATAAATTTGCATAAAGTTTTCTAATTAATTTTGTTTGCCATTCGATTGTTCTTGCATGAATGTAGTTTTTACTAATTGTATTGGTGTTTTCAGGTCCAATCATTCATTACTGCTCTGAAAGCTTTGTCAAGGAAAGACATCCATTATGGAGCCTATGCTACATCTGAACAGGTATCCAATTTTATTTTTTATGGGTTTCCTTGGTTTTACTATGTTTCAGATTGTTTTAGCTATTGTTGAAATATACTGCCTAAGTTCCTTGTTCAACTTGTCCAGTTAAAGGCGCATGTATGTATTCCTTGTTAAAGGAAGTTGTTCTTGATATATACATCTGTTGTGAAACATTGTCTGTGAATGGTTGTCTTTCCATGTTACAAATGCACTTAAAAGAACATGCTTAATGCTAATAGTTTTGCACTCAATCACATTGCCTGCTTCCTTGGACGGCACTATTAGAGTACTTGATCTATCTTGCAACCGGGTTGGCAATTACCTGATAAGATAATGATCTAAAAAGGCAGGTGGTGAGATGAAGTTTTTTTTTTTTTTTTTTGTTTTGTTTGTTTTTTTTGTTTTTGTTTTTTTTGTTTTTATACAAAGGAAGTGTTTGTTTTGATGTGCTGAATGATCCAACACCCCAACAAAGGGAATAAATTTGTTGTGCAAAACAATTTTTTCAATTCCTCTCTTATACCTCTATACACTCTTGCTCTGCACTTCTTGTCTACTGGTTTGCTCTGATTGTTAATCTTCACGCTATATTTGTGCTTCAAGTGAATTAGATCATACCACTATACTCGTCGATTTACTTACTTTGTTGGTGGGCTCTTCATTTCCTGTCAGCTTCTTCTTCTAGTTACTGCTTGCTAATCATTTATATTTTTCCAATAAAACACATAAATCTCATATTTTCCTGAGGGCTGCATTATTGAAATCACATTTGACTTAATGCAGGTTGCTGCAGCAGGAGATTTGTGTGCTATTTGCCAGGAAAAGATGCACGCCCCTGTCCTTCTACGTTGCAAACACATATTCTGCGAGGACTGTGTTTCTGAGTGGTAGGTTCTGTCTTCCTAAACTTTCGTGCCTTCAGTTTTAACTAAAGCACATGTTGATGATCATAGTTATTTTGTGTTGTCAGGTTTGAGAGAGAACGAACTTGCCCTTTATGCCGTGCACTGGTGAAACCTGCAGATCTTCGATCGTTCGGTGATGGATCAACTAGTCTATTTTTTCAGTTATTCTGAGCATAGAAAAATTTACTGTAACAGTTCTGTTGCCACCAACACCTACTCGGCAGTGGCTGATAGAAATATATGTTGATATATTGTAATCAGAAAATGTAAGCGGGATGTGAGGTTGAGTTACATTGGTGGTTGATGATGATGGTATATAAAAAAAAAGGTATTTTTTGTGCACTTTCTTCCTTGTTAAACCTGTGTTTCCTTCTGTTTTCAATTGCATGATTCATCAAAGGCATTGCATGTTTCTCTTACAATGCCCAAATGTTCGATTTATACACCTCAGTTTTGTAATCCAATTAGAGAAAACAAACTATATAAAGGACAAGCTTGCTAGTTGGTATTGCTTTATTCTTTGAGATCACCTATGTATGTTAGATGTATAACGTTGTTGTCATCAGCTTAGCTTTTCCATGGCTACCTGAAACCCTTTTTTCTTACCATCAAATTAAACATTACAAAATCAATGATGAAATATATTTTGACCTAAAATAGGCAGAATTATTCTGTAGACTTTAGTGACAACCTATTTTCAGTTATACAATAACTCTTGGCATATCGAGTATTCATTATCCATATGCACATATACACGTGTGTGTATATATATATATATATATCAACGAGTCCTTTACTAGTATGTAATGATGCCTCTTGATCAACAATGTAACTTCCCACTTATCTCCACCACGTTCATCTGACTCAATCGTTCTTTCAAGAATGAAAGATCAAATGTGAATCTCGACACAATTGGCAAAGGCTGAGCTTCACCACAGGCTGGCTGAGTCTTGGTCGATGGCTTCAAAACCATGCTGTTTCTCTTAATCCTCGACTTGAACTCACCAATATTGGAATGTGAGTTCTCTAATGCCAATATAACTGGCCTTGCTTTGCCATTGGTTTTGCTGGTTGAACAATTCATATCTCTACCAACAACCACTTGATTCCTAGTGTTGAATAGGTCCTTTTTAGGCATGTTAACAGTCTTGTCTTTTCTTGATCTTTGATCATTCTCACCTTCACTTTTCTCCTTTTTCTCATCTTTCGTCAAGTCAATTACCACGTTTCTTGCATTCAGAAAAGGATTGCTCCCTGTAAAGTCGCGGAACGTCTTGAATTCTTTGGTGATCAAACCACCAGAGTTTGAACATTTCTCTGTTCCAATCTGACATTTCTGGGATTCATGCTCTCCTAATAGCTTCCTCTTGGCCACCATTTGTGCTGTTGGTCCTAAATCTTTTACATATGACAATAAACTATCCCTGTAGCTGATATCTCCTTGATTCATCTGTCATAAACACACACAATCTATTAACATGTTGATCTAACTACATTTCTAGTTACAATAGAAGAATGGAATGATGTGTTCTTACAAGAACTAAAGGTCTGCTGCTATTATAAAACAATGAATCTAGAGAAGCCTTCTCATTGTATAAGTATGTTAATCGCCTTTCTTCTACTTCACAGGTCGATAATCTGCTATCTCTGCTGCCTGTATGAGAAGAAACATGAAGTTTATGAGAAGAAACATGAAGTATCATTTCAAAGTATTTTGGGCTTGAAAGTGTTTCAGCAATATAACCTTTCAAGAAATGATCCTTCTTTTTGCTCATTTTACGCAGTGTTGAAGTTGAGGGACACTGCAGTGTACTACTATGTGAGTAGACATGATCACTAGTTTTGGCAATACAAAATCTTGAGTCCTTGCTTTCACTCAAGGCTGTTCTCATAGATCTTCTTCTTGTCCCCGAAAATTCTGAGACGAAGTTGTGAGGATCCCTTTTGAGTGCATCAAAAACCTTCTTAGCTAACTCGTGCATAGCACGAGCCTGTCTGAAATAAACCGTGGCAGAGGAGTTGAAGTGCATTGCGTTTTCAGGTATCAAGAACACGTCATGCTGCAAATTTGTCCAAAAACAATATTTTATTACTTCTTGGCTTCTTGCAAATGATTTTGTTGAGTGATTAACAGAGCAAACCTCGAATTCTTGAAGATTCTTGTACATTCCTTCATGGAGTTTAGCCCTCATAGTGCCGAAATCCATTGGCTCTTTAATGATCTCATAGTATTCTTCAACCTTTATTCATACATTGCTAGAAATATTTAAATTGAACAGATGATGAATATCAAACAAGAAAAGAAAAAAACCTCATCAGGATCAACTGGCTCAGCAAATATTTCGTACGTATCTCTCCTGAAATACGAAGAACAATTCGTATAGAGAATTAGGATCTTGAAACTAGCTAATATAACTGTTTGATTAGAATATCAGATGAGACTAATCAATCACCTTTGTAATGTATCAAGAACGAGCTCAAGTATATGCTTAGCTGGCATTGCTGATGATTTGCCTTGTAATAAACAATAAACATCTTTTAATGTCATAAAATGTAAGCATCATATGCAAGAATTCTTGATTCCATTAAACCAACCATTTGTAACTGCATCATCATCATCATCATGCTTTTGATTTTCTCTAATTTTCTCCGATTCATGATCAGTTCTCCACTCCACTGCCACCATTAAAAAAATCCAATTACTCTATCTATATTATATGTGTGTGTGTGTATATATATTCATCATAAGCTGAATTCATACTCACAAGAATCAGTAGAGTTATAAGCATTTTTTGGGCTGTCTCTTCCCTGCATGCATGCAGATGAACCAATCATTACTTAGACCATATTATTACAGGAATGTGCAAATCTAAGACATGTGAATCGTTCATGTAATAATACCTTCCAAACTTGTTTGGTTAATTTTGAAAGAGGAGTAGAAACTGTGTCATCAAATTTCCTCTTGATCCTCCCAGGAAGCTGTCGGTTTTGATGATTCTCCTTGCAATCAAGGGCTGAGATTCGAGGGCTTCTTCTCCTTTGCCCATCTCTCCCCATTGATCTGAGTATTTTTCTACAAGTTCATCATATTAAATAAGCTTTTATCGAACAATAATCTTTGAAAAAAACAAACAAAGAGAGTTGAGATCTCAAATATCGAATACTTAGACATTGAAGCAGAGGGAGCTGTAGGCATTGGATTTGAAAGAGTATAGACATTGGATTATCAAGAAAATTGATGTTGGTTTTAAACAAGATGGAAATTTAGGCAAGAAAATGAAGTGAGTGTAGTTTTGTTGCAAGAGATCACTCAGCTATAGATGTTTTTGTGTATATGGACAAAAATGATTCACAATTTCACTGCACTTGCAACTAATTAATGATATGTTTCTCTTTCTGAACTTGACATACTGTTTTGAGAATGATTTGTTCCATGTTACATCATTATGTCAAAACGTCAGCATTAAATCGGGGATGGAATATTCCGTCCCCACACTGTGTTGATATGTATACGTGCAAATGAACGATGGAGCAATGAGATTTACATCTTTGAAAATAATTCCGTTTCAATGATTTATGCATCTCAAATCTCTAAAAATTTGGTGGATGGGAAAAATTATCATTTTAAATAAAAAAAACATATTTTCTTTTAAGATGTGTAGATACAGTTTTTTTCGTAATGTGTAATAAATGGTATTTACATATTAACACATGAGAGATTTATACAATAATGTTGGTCAAATCACATGAAGTAGCATCTGCATATAAATCCAGTTCTCCACAATTAATCACATTTGAATCTTGCAATTTCTTAATTTGTCTGTACACTTTCATGAAGAAGAATTCAAAAATTAAAATTCTTTTTTTTTTCCACTAATTAAAATGCAAGAAGTCCTATTTACATATCATGTATTAAATAAAATCGATATACACAATATATAATGATTATTTTAAAATAACAAATGATACAATGATTATTTTAAAATAGCAAATGATACAGATGATGATGATGGAATAAAATAAAATTTTTATGGGCAATGCAAAAGTCTCCAGAAGGTGAAAGCATGGAACAAAATATCGCGATATTTCGGCGATATATCGCCGAAATATCGCCAAAAATGGGGAACCGATATAAATATCCACCGCAATTTTTTTTCGTCAAAATATCGCCGATATATCGGCGATATATCGGTAATATCGATATTAATATCGATATCGGTAGTGTTTAGTGTATTTCTCGTGTTATATCGGCGATATATCGGCGATATATCGGTTGTGTCTAAATATCGGTATTCTAGGTTTTTTTTGAATTTTTTTTTTTTTTTTTGCCTTTTCTGTTTTTTTTTCTTTTTTATATATTAAATGAAATGAATCTATATATTTGATTAAGTTTAGTATCTATAAATATATTTGCACATGCTTAAATATATTTTTATCTATATTTAATTAAGTTTAGTTAATTTTTTTTTATTTTAAGAAGAGAATTATGATGTATATGTTATATACTATATAATAATAGTTTATCTATATATTTATTGTAAATATATCATTTGATTTGAAATTTCAAATTCAATATACGTATTAATGTTAGTTATATAAAGACACTTCTCGAAAAATAAGTTAAAATGTCTTGATATTACTTAGGTATTAAGCATGTGTAAAAATTATTAAATTATTCTATTTATTAGTATCTTTTTATACAAAATTTGTCATATTATCATAGTAGACAACGTTTATATAGTATTTTATCTATATATTTGTTGAAAATATATCATTTTATTTGAAATTATAAGTTCAATATATATATTAATGTTAGTTATAATGATATTATAATTAGTAGATATATTTTTTAATTTTTTTAGAAAGTTTTAATATTTTTTTTAAAAATGTCCGATATTTCCACCGATATCGATATCGATACCGATATATCCGTAAAATTAGGGTACCGATATTTTTACCGATACCGATTTTTTCGTCCTTGAAAGTGAAACTAATGGATCACCATTGTTAAATTTAGTTACGGGAATTAATACTGGAAGAATAAAAGTTATTGGATCATTTCAATCCAAATAAATGTGTCACATCACCATCATTCATAAATAATAATATTAGTATAATATCATTTTATTTTGAGGTGTTCGACACCACGTTTTAAAAATAGAAACAGTATCACCACTTAATGTATTTACTAAAAGCGAAATATAGAGATTGTGTTATCATAAATGTCAATTTTTAATTTTTTTTTATTCCATATAAAGAGATGTATGATTAATTTTAAATATACACAATTTATTGTAACTTTATTGCTCCGTATTTGAACAAAAAATGGATAGTATTTCCTAATATTTCATGTCAACTTCTATTGTTTAATGGTGATCGATATTGGTAAATCAACTTGTATTGTTAAATATTAAAATATCAATATTTTTATGATACCTATTTTCATTATTTTACAAATTAATTGATATTCATATTTACCTAAAATTTGAAAATAAGTATATTTACCCTTTCTTTCGAATTCCAAAACTAGGAATTTTGAAAATGTCAAAAATGTTTTAAGAACTTGTCACTATTTGCAATGAACCTCTAGTTGTCGTAATTACACATTTCAATAATGATGACTCAGAGCGCTTCTCCCACTCAGTGAGTCACTGAGTCCCACCTCTTGACTTCCCCTTTTTTTTTCTCTTATCTTTACCCAACCATCATTTATTCTTCTTCTACCTCCATTTTTCTTTTTTCTCTTCTTTCATCTTTTCCGATTTACGGTGGTTTTGCATCTGGAGCTTCTTTGTTGTGCTTTTCACACATCAGGTAAATTGTTCGCTCTCTCTTTCTCTCTTTTGTGTTTTCTTTTTGCAGATCTTGCCGCCCTCCTCTTCCGGATTTTCCGCATTCTTCATCGCTTAATTACATTTTTTTCGGTTGTCAATGATGTATCTGATGAAGGCTTATGCGAATTACGGATTCTCCATTTCAATTTAATCCCCTTAAAACTAATTTACCTGAATTTTTCGGACTTTGGTTTCTTAGAATTTTTCGGACTTGTGTTTCTCTATCATTATATTTTGCCTCTCGTTAATTTGTATGGATGTTCGAAGGAATAGATTTTATGAATTCTCAATTTTTCTTCTTTTCAATGATGTAATAATAAGTTTTTATAGGCTACATTTTTCATTAAAATCTGATCATAGTAGTATCTTTCCTGAGTTTTTTTCTTTTTTTCTTTTTCTGGTGCAGATGGACATGGATATGGAATCTGAAAGTAATTTGGGGGAATCTTCTTCGACATTTGTCTATAGACGTGGAAGTTTGACTGTTGTTAACCCTGCCCTCCTATCTCCCTCTTGTGCTTTCTGTCATAGAACTCTTTCATCCGATAATGAGATTGGTGATCTTGAAGCTATCAGTGTATGCGGTGATTGCAAGTTTTTGTTGCTCGAAGATTTCGAGACCACCTCTCCAGATGTGTACACTAGGAGAACACGTATTTCAAGAAGAAGGTACGATAGCTCTGAGTCCATCGACAGTATGTTCTCTCAACAATTTTCACAAATGATCAACCTGGCAAGGCAAAATCAGTCAATTTTTGAGCGTGATTCTATAGATGGAGATGGTGGTGCAAGGTTGGAGCGGAATACGAGTTCCAGAACTACTCCAAGTGGGTCTAGACAATGGAGGAGGGGGTTTTCGGATACTGAAAGTGATGGCTTTGATTCTGTGTATGGGGAGAGTGAATCAAATGCTAGTTTAAGGAGATATTGGGCTGTCCAAGGCGAGGCTGATATTGCATACGGAGGAGACTCTGATGCTTCTGTTGATAGCCGGAGTTTCTTGGAAAACGAGAATTTTGGCCATCTAAATGGAGAAAGTGACCTAGATATTGATACCGACATTGACCCCATGAATGCCGGCCTCTACCAATGGAATTCTGAAGATGACAGTGAATGGGAGGAAGCTGATAGTGAGGGAAATACCCTCGAGTCTTTGAGGACTGGTGCTCAGCCTGGGCCATCATTATCGAATGGGAGCAATGTCTACATTAATTGGCGCAGACAATCTTTGTCCCCTGAAGTTGAGGGTATGTTTCCACTCAGAAGACGTGAGAGGATGCAAGCAAACGGTGGTGACTTGTTACCCAATTTCGAAGAGGCACAGGATTATCTTGGAGATTTTGGAGATTACCTTGATGCCAGAGGCTTTGGAGATCTTCTCGAGCATCTTGCTGAAACTGAAAATTCTCGGAGAGGGGCACCTCCGGCTTCTGTATCTTTTGTAAATAATATGCCTCGTTTAACCATTGATGAGGACAGGCTGGATGGTATGGCATGTGCCATCTGCAAGGACTCCTTTACTATTGGAATTGTTGTAAATAAGCTACCTTGTTCTCACCTCTATCACCCTGCTTGCATCTTGCCGTGGCTAAGTGCAAGGAATACATGCCCACTTTGCCGTTATGAACTCCCAACTGACGACAAGGATTATGAAGCAAGGAAAAGGAATGTGGGCGATGAAAATGTGGCATTTCATATCCATCAGCCTGATTTGAATGATGATAGTTTCTTGGATGCCACATACGATGCTGCAGTGGATGAACCTTCCCGACTTGATCATGGTGGAGAGCAAAGAGAAGTGGTTGATGCAGATTCTGTGGGGGAGAATCATACGAGGGACATTCCAAGAAATAGATGGTTCTTCCTGGCAGCAGCGGCTGCTCCAATTGTGAGTATGGTTGGCATTTCTCTCCTTTTGTGGTTCAGCAATCCTTCAGCTCGTAGATTATACCAAAGTGGCCGCATTCCCTACCGAAGGGAGAATAGCCAGAGGAGATGGTGGTCGTTTTTCTAACTTGTTCTCTAATTGACTGATTTCTTGATGGATTTTATGAGCACTATAGTGGGTTTTATAGGGATTTCATGAGTTGGTATTACAAGCTTTGGCAAATGCACGTTATCCCTGATCAACTGGGATAATTTTGCTTCTGCTGGTGTTGACATAGATTACAACTGAAAGTTGCTTTTAGTTCTGTACGTATGTTTTATGTATTTGATTGCATATCACGTATTTTGTATTTTTGTGGGGTTTTTGTGCTGATTCATTGATTGTCTACAAGGGAGTTTGATCACATTGAAAAAGATTGGGATCTAAAACAAATTGATAACGTTGAGATTCGAAGTTTCATTGTGACATAGATTGGAAACTTTTAAGTATTCATGGAGATTTAATAGACAAGGTAACTGGAGATTTAATTGTATTAATAATCAATAATGAAGGACTTTTACATACGTTATATTTATATCGCTTTTACTGCTCTGTCTCAATCTGTCCTCACAATTGCCAGTGCCAAGGCGAAAAAATAGCTTGGCTTGCTCGATTTGCCTTGTTGCTTTCTTCATAGAGGAAGACCATCACATAGCAGAAACGTGTGTAAACACCTCTAAAATAGTATGTTGATATAAAGAATAATCCACCCAGCCATGGAGAAAACAGCAAAAATGTGAACCCAGAACAAGACCGACGCTGCCTCCCTTCCGCATCCTCGTAGACTTGCAACTGCACCTGCACGAATATGATAACAGAGTGTCAATTACAGGGCTTGCATTTCATACTATACGAAGCATTCTCCTAAGTAATCATAGTTGCATTAGTGTAGTTGTTTTCACATCATAGTACAAATCACAGAGAATCGAAGATAGCCATCATAGTGGTTGCTGTTGTACTGTTTAGTTGATATATAGCAATGTTCTTCTAAATGGTTCTTGGGGGCAGTTTGGGGCTGATTTGGAAAGAAATGGGGGCGGAAAATTGGGTTTAACATCTAGGCAGTTATGTTTGAACACTGATAAAAAATACTTGCAATAATGAATACTCCATATTATGCTTGTGGTGTGAGTCATACAATGCTTACCTGAAAGCACAGAAGTAGGCATTGTATGCTGGAGAAGGAGTACGAATCTAAACATTTTATCATTCGGCGGTAAAAACCCCAGCTTATCAGCCAATGTGACGATGCCTAGTCCAGTTGGAGGAACCAAGACCAATCGCCCAAATATAATAGCTGCAGTTGTTTTTACACCAAGTTTTGCACTCCCAGGCCCTGGCCCTATATGTTCACATTTAATTACTTCTCCAACCAAGTAGTAGCAACGATGTGGTAACAATAAAGATCAAAGGAAATCTTCCATAACTAACATACCATCAATGAGGTTGCCTCCTAAAGCCAACAATATGCATGGGATCATTGCTTCCCTGATCATGAAAAGTAGTCAGAAAATAATTGCAATTACTTATTAAACTAGAGATAAATCTACTGCCACTAAATTTAAACTGGTTGATGTTTTATGACCGCCAGTTGGGTAAAACTTTGTAAATTCCGATTTCACTGCATGTTATGTTTATGCCTTGAGCTCAAACATACCTCACTAAAACTTCCTAGTCTCCACCTCTTTTTTATAAATAATTTATTACACTATCACCAACAGTAAACAAATGGACCCAAGAAATGAAAAATAATCTTAATTCTGGGGAGGAAGAGCATACCCTAGAATCAGGCAGCTGTCAGTAAAAAAGTAGAAAGGAGCATCTGGAGTTAATATTGATTTCTTCAAGAAAGGAACACATCCTATGATTATTGCAAGGATCTGTAGAAAAAATACAATTTTAAGTTAGGTGTCAATGGAAACTGTGCCAAATAAGTCATCAGTATCCTAGAAAAATATCACAAGATAATAGACAGCAATTTTTGCTATCAAATGCATATTGTGCAAGGGATAGCAATTACTTCTCGAGTTAGAAAGCTGGTTCCATCACCTTCCAGTTTATTAACTTGAATAGCTAGATGGCCAGAAGGTCTAAATAAATTTGAAATGACATGAGGAGTATATACTGGTAATATTTTGTAAAAGATAGAGAAAGCAATTTTCTGTGAGAAATTCCATGGGCTACATCCTAGAAACTTCTTTATAAAATAGACTTCTTCTAATCAGATGGTCCAGAACAAGACATATTTATACTATGCTGCAACAGAGGTTTTCTAACGTTTATAGATTCAACTACTTGATCTGGCCTGCAATATTGCACCAAAAGAAGATAAATCTACAAGGTGTCTCAATTCAACTTTATGATTTATTATATCATATACGAGATTAAAATGTGCCAAAATATATAAACAAATTGTCAATCATTCACAACTAAAGGCTTTGTAAGATGTAGATGCATTCATGAAAAGAAAATTGAAAGAATCCAAACTTACAGAAGCAATAATTGGAGGTTGAAGGATTTGCTTCAGCTTCAATTTTTCAAAAATATATTTCAGAAAATCTTTCACCTGCATGAGAAGGTAGCAGGAAGTGAAAAAGATTTAATATCAAACTAGTCAAGAAAATGCAACTGCATGGCCAGGTTGCTCGATCAGAAATGTATAGAAGGTCCAATGCAGCAAAAACCGAGGGCAATGATTCCTTAGGCATAAAGTACTTCCTCAGGAAATTAAATGATTGTTTAGCAACACACATCCAGAAAATATATTTAGAAGTCAAATCTAAATACAACAATTTCAATATATGAATAGAAGGAAATTAAAGTTATGATGTAATTGTTTTAAATGAATTATTTTAAGATGTCACTGAATAAACAATCTCTATGCAAAAGATTTCTAGCTAAGAAGTAATTCGAGCTATGGCATTTAAAAGATGTTAATAATTGATGAATATTATTTTATCTGTATTATTGTTAGTTAGACCCCATGAAACAAATTCTTTATTTCGTCACTGCAACAAGTTGACCACGTATGTCAAATCTGTGGTTGTTGTCTGCTGTTGCTAGTAACTCCTTTTGCAGAAACCCACCCCAAAATAGATATGAACAGAAAAAATGCTACTATCTACAGAAAGTTACTTCATTCTGAAGGTTGGAGACGCTACGAACCATCAATAGCAGGATCAATAGTGACCAATCTTTCTACATGACTTACATAGCTCCCAAATAATTGATTAGATAGGTTTACACAGAGAACATAAATGTTCAGTTCCAAACAATGAACTCCCAACATGAAATTATTGTTTTATATATGAAATGAAATTAATTGCACAATGTCACCAACCTAAGATTCTATGCATAATATAAATCCGGTCTATGTTCTCACCGTATCTTTTTTAGTAGCACTCAAGTCAGCTGGTGTAGCCTCCTTTGCAAGCAGGGGAAGTCGCTCGGGAGCATCGTCTTTAGCCAGGGCACTGGGGTTACTGGCAGGGTTCTTAAGGGGCACGATTTCATCTTCAGCATCATATCCACCAGGAGGAGGGGTGAGCATTTGAAAAACATAGGTATACAGGACGATTGCACCAACCTATTAGAGAAATAAAATTTTAAGAACATATGCCGAAAAATTATGCAAAGATTCAGTTGATAATCTTACATCCACTATTGTTTATCTTTTATAAAGTAATATACAATTTTTACTTTTTCAAACAATGCAACAGGAATGATTTCCAAAAAGTTTCTCAAAAGAAACTGTAATACATGATATAAACACAAAGAGAAACCATAAAAGGCTAGCTCCAAAAGTTGCCAAAATTATGACTGCCTACACATTTATGTACACTCACTGTTAACTAGATATGTGCTGCAGCAATCCAGAGATCATTAACTGTGGGCAACAACTTACCCATTGGCCGAATGATATGTAGGCATTTCCATCTTGAGCACATTTATCAGGTTCGCCAAATGGATTTGATTTATCTCGACATAATGCAGCAATCAAAACAAGTGGGACATTTCCAATATTACCTAAAAGCGTGAAAAAGTTAAAAGACCTATAAGTTTGTCTAAAATCCATTATCAAGCACATACCAAAAGCATGAATTATCAGAAAGACATGCATGCAAACACAATACATAAAGTGTTGCTAATGTCCGTACAGGTATGAGATCAAAACTATGCACTCAGACCATATCCAGTATAAAACACAAAAGGAATACAATAGCAGGGCATCAGAGGGTATCTACTCAAGTTCATGACCTGTCTCTATCTCCTACTACTATAATAAGAAGACAAATGCAGAATATAGTGGCTGCATGAACTAGCATGTTCTATGTCGGGAAAGGAGGAATTCTAGATATTCGTCAAAAATTGACTTATTATGTGAACAAAGCCGCAAGTCATCAAATTCACCCTGTGTGGTTTTTCCTGCTCTATCTAAGTAATAGAAACACAGTAAAGTATGGTATCCTAATCTCATCAATTGTGCAATCTTTTTTTTTTTTTTTCCTTTGTATTTTGTTGAGTTTTTTTTAGTTAGTTCTGATGAAGACAGAAACAAATTTAGTTTTCAAAAGACTGCAAATGTGTGTATAAACTATGACATCTGGTCTAGCAATAGTGTTGTATTATTTCTAGGCTTTAATTGAACTCTGCGACTGATTATAATTGGAACCTACATGCATTGATGAATCAACCCTTTTTACACAAGTTGCAAAAGGTTTACGAATACTTAGTATGCAGAAATAATAACATTTTAACATTATTTCACAAGAAAGAAGTACATGCAAGCATGCATCTTATAGTACCACATTCATCATGTCATCTTGTACAGTTTTAATTCCCAATTAATTATGTAATTGCATAAAAAGCAGCACTGATATCAGAAATAGAAAGTAAAGTACAACAGTTATTGAAAAGCACTCAAAATTATAGCCTGGCAATCAATAAATAAAAAATCAGTCCTATGGGGAGTACTTACCTATTCCAATTTGTACTATCGTAAACTTGAAATATGGATGAGGAGGACGGACAATAGACGCAACAACAAGACCTATAATTGAGCCTGATATGGTGGCAAGCACAACATTGAAGGGAATGAACCACCTGCAAAATGAGAATGTCAAACTAAGGACTTGAATTAGCATTTGCTATTTGATGAAGTCGATTCTTTACCATTCAATTGCCTTTTCGAAATCTATTGCTTGTCCCAGTTGAGAAAATATCAGGCACGGCAGCAGAAGTGAGAAGACCAGCTGGAAGTGACACAAACAAATAAATGAATAACTGCATCAACCACAAAACTCATGGATATAAAAGCACAATATAAAATATGGATTGCAAATAATTTCAACTGCCAATGACTAAACAAAAATACATCTTATAGTGGCTCCAACTATCACAAAATGCAACGGCTCAGCTCAAAATCAAACTGCTTTCATCTCCTTTATTCAACACCGAGGAAGCTTAGAGCCTTAAACGGTCATTAATAATAATAGAAAACAAAAGCTATGCATCAAACACAAGATCACAACATAAACGAAGAAAGCTTACCCCATTCAAGAGCTTTCTTCCGTTGGCGGGCAAAATATTTACGTACTTAGACGCCATGAGAAAGCCAAGGAAGCACATGGTAAAAACCTTAGCTATGGGCAAAACAGCAATCTTAATTGTCCCAAGAAGCGACTCCCCGCCCTTTTGCGGCTCCGTTAGCACCTGAATCAGTACCCTCCGCATTGTATCCGCCATCTCGCTCTGAATTTCTAAACCTCACGCGCCGCGAGAGAAGAAACCGCGGGAGGAAATACTTGTCTCTGACAATCACCTGAATCAAGAGATTGTAAATTAGTACATTCTGAAATTGAAGATCTAAGATAGAAACATCAATTATTATGAACAAAAACCATAATTGAATACAGAAAGGAATCAAACAACTTGCCGACGAAGAAATTAATGGCGGCCGTTGAAATTCCAACAGTATTGGTATTGGAGCAGGGATTAACCGGTGCTGCTGGAGGTAGATAATAATAAATCAATCAGCATATAATAAAGGTAGAATACAATACTATTATAATTGTAATGTAACTCCTCCTCTATACGGGTTTCTAGAGAGAGAAAGATGTCTCCACAGATGGCCACCTGTCCTGTGAATCCACCACCGCTGGGGTGGAGTATTGGAAGTTTCCTATTCGAATAAGGGTTTGGGAGTGGGACCTACTCCTTTTCCACACGTATGCTGCCAAGTGTACATCGTAACTTCTTCTCCTTCCTTCTCGGCATATCCCTTTTTATTCCTTTTTTTTTATAAATCAAATATATATATATATATTTTTTTTTTTGAAGTTTGATATTATTTTTTCTCCTGAGAGAAAACTGATCCTTTCATTTCTAATTATATTTTCTTGTTAATAGGTTAAGTCCGGGTTTTAACTTTTAATAATTAACACAAAAGTATTATGATGGAATAATATTTTTATGTGTATCATCCTATTCTTTTAGTCATAATTTGTAATATTATGTAACTTTTATTATTTTGACAAGTAATATTATGTATTATATATACAAAATTCAAAAGTATTAGTTGATATATATATATATATATATATATATTATCTAATACATATAAAAAAAATTATATATTACAAATCAATCTTGGATTATCGTACTTTCTTTTAATTTGACCTAATCTGACCTATCTCATAGAATGAGATACATGAGACAGTTTTAATCAAGACTCACTCTTAATTTTTTTATAGGAAAAACTAGTTTTTAAATCCTTTAATTTTGTCATTTTATTTTATTTTTAATCCTAAATCTATTTATTTGTCTTATTATATTCCTTTTTTCTTTAATTTGGAATCTTTAGTCAAGTTAACCTATTATAACAAGTCACATTGATCATTAATATTTACTTAACATTCAAACTTATGTTTTGATTAAAATAAAAAACTTATATGATGCGTAATTTAAACTTTAAATATTTAATAACATCTGTAATAGTGATAATAATATAATTATTTTTAACAAAACAAATAAATTAAAATAAAATGTAACTTTTTATCTTGCTATTGGTGAATAATATAACTTTTATTTATCAATAAATTTCTATAATAATTTAAATTATAGAACTAAAGTTTAAAACAAAGATAAAATTAGAAAAAAAAAAACTTTAGAAATAGCAAATTTCAATTATGTTTTGTTAAAATAAAATAAAATATAATTGTTAGACCTGAGACTCATGTGCATCACGAGTTCCGTGTGAAACGGGAAGTTTCATTTTTGCAGTAGGTAGAAAATCATAATCTCTCTTTGTTTTAACGTTTATGAAGAAATTCAAATTAGGGTAAGCAGTACCATGTGGCCCACGATCCAAGCTCAACATGAGTTGACAAATGGCAATGACATAGTAAGGATAAAAATATCGATTTTGATAAAAATATCGATATCTCAATTTTAAAGAAATATTATGAAAATATATATCGGTGTTGATATTTTTTCGATATTTACCGATATTTTTTCGATATTTACCGATATTTTTTCGATATTTATCGATATTTTTTAATATTTCACAAATTTTCCTATAATTTGTATCATAAAACAATCGATATTGTAATCTTTACCGATATTTATCAATATTTTCCTGATATTTCTTGATATTTCTCCGATATTTCACGTATTTTTCTGTTATTTATACCATGGAGTCAAATTGATACTGATATTTATCGATATTTTACCGATATTTTGATAAAATTTCTTATATTTTTTATCAATTACGTGAAAAAATAAAATATGGAAGATATATCGTTGCAAGCCGTTATTATATCGGTTACTTGAAAAAATGAAAATATTGGAGATATTTTTGGATATTTTCATCCTTGTGACATACACCTTACTAGTATAAGTTCAAACATTTTAATTTTAATTTTTTTTTATAAGAAATACTAGTATATCTTAACAAACATATATACAAGCAAAATATATACTTAGGTATTTTAAAACCTATCATAAAGCATAGTTTTGTTAGAAGCATTTGAATTTGATATTTTTCTATTTTAATAATATTATAAAAGATTGTACTAATCATTTTCGACTGTAATCTCTACATGGGATAAAACATTGTGTGTTATTCTCTTTTTAATAATAATTAGGAAATCCATTTTCTTTGTTTTCTTTTATTTTCATTTTTTTTAATAATTAGGAATACTATTAAATATTTCATTTAGTATAAAACTAGTTCAGATTGATGTAGACTGATGTAGATGATGACAATTTTTACATTAAAATAATTAAAAATTTTAATATAATACCCATACGACGAATCATTAGACCTAATATGTTTGTCTTTGTATTTTTAGTTTTCCAATCACCTCCTTGGTCCCTACACTTTTACTTGTAAAAAAATATTAAAACTAACATGATTGATATATAGAAAATGGATTGTAAATGAAATTATAATTTCTATATTCATTCCAATTTTCATGGTTGGTATTAATTTATGTTGCGGTCCTCATTTCCAAATGAATTGCTAGCCATTCCCTCCACCCCTCATCGTAATAGTTATTCCCCAACCCTTTTGGATTAATAATAGTAACTAATTAAATTTAATGATAATATAAAACTAATAATAAAACTAACAACAATTACACATACTAAATAAAATATTAATAAAATTTTATTATTAAATACAGTTATATTATTCATTTCTCATCATCGCTTCATTCTCCAAATGATTTTATTAATAGTTAATTTCAATTTTTCATATCAATCGTGTCCTAACTTTATATACTCTCATGCATTATTATTGGGCCTATATGCTTTTATTTAGAAAAGATTAATAATAGTACTGATCTAATTTAATTAAAATTCGATATAATGCAAAACATATTGGATAAGACATATGAGCTTAATGCAAATAAAAGCACAAGAATTAATTTTTTATGAATTGAATTACAGTGTCAGAATTTAAATGTTGAATTATAATATGATGTAGGCTGAAGTGTAATAAAAGATAATTACCATCCCTTAATTTTGAGAATACCCGGAAAGTAATAATAATTTCAAAGAAAACTCTTTTTTCTTATTTTATAAATCAATTAACCTCTAAAATAATAAACGTAACTTCTATTTATACTAATATAAACCTAAAATTCTTAAAAGATCAAATAAAATTAAATATAAAGATATTAATAATAATAAAATCTATCCAAATCTTCATAGAATATATTTAATCTCTATCTCCATCATTCTTTTTGTCTTCGAAACATTCACTCTCAAATCGAAATCAGCTTCAGAAATAGATAAGAAATCCGTGATGGGGCACATGAAATCTCAAATAGGAATAAAAGTTGAGTACCACCATCCCAATTTTTGTAAACTGTCAAATACCCTTTTTCTATGATCTTAATGGATTTGCTCATCCATCGCGAATGTTGGTTTGCCCAGTTTCATATACATGTGACACTTGTTTTTGTTTCTCTTCAAAGTTGTCATTTTCGATAATTTTTCCTTATTTGTTTTTGACCATGTCAACCTCGATTTTATGCTTCTCAAACTGTAGTGAGACTCCTCTTCCACCTTCCTAAAAATCAAAGGACTATCAAGCCAACCTCTAAAAATGAACCATCTATCTCCTCGTCAAAATTTGGTGGACCATCATAGTCACCATCTTCAATTGAGAAATCACCACTTTCCATAAAAAATTGGTGGACTATCATAATCTCCATCATCAATCGAAGAAAAGTCATCAGCACTCTCCTTATCAAATATTGGTGGTCCAGTATAATCACCATTTACTTCAACACCTTTATATGAAGTGGTGAAAATTTGAACCATGAAGACCGTTGCATCCACATCAAACAAAGTCATCACTCGTAGATCAGATCATAATTGGTCTCTGAATACCAACTGATGCAGGCAGATGAGTGATAAAAATAATTATGATCCGTTAATTCTACAATCCGTTAATTCTAAGAATACCCGAAAAATCCGTTAATTCTAAGAATACCCGAAAAGCAACATCTGCAAAAAAAAATTAAATTAATATATTACTTCAAACCTATTTTTTTTTCTATTTTCCGAATTGAATTTTATATTATCTAGTAACGTATTTTTTTATTTTTTTACATCTATATTATATTATAATAAGATGACAATAAATAAAATAATTGTTTCTTAGTTTAAATTTTAGATTATATTATACTAAGATGATAATAAATAAAATAACTAGTTATTATAAAATTAATAAAATAGTTTTCTTACATATAAATTTTAGATTATTTGAGAAAAATATTAGAAATAAACTTTTGATACAATTATTAAAATCCAACCATGAATACGACAACCTGTGTAATGCATAAATAAATATTAATATGTATATAATTTTGATATAATTTTAATCAGTGTTTTCATAATCAGGATCGAATCGGTCGGTTCAATCGGAACCGGCACGAAAATCGTCCAAATACACCAAATTAACCGTTTTTTCGGTTAAATCGAAAAGAATCGGTTAAAAACCGTTTGAATCGGTTATAATCGGGAACCGAAAAATCAAAAAATCAGTTTTTTTTAATTACATCCACTTCTTGTTTTGAGCTATTAAATAATGATCTTTCATCTTTGGATTTCAAAAATTAAAAAAAGAACTAAAAGAAGTAAAGAAAATGACGATCCTTTATGTGTTGGATCAAATGAATAATATAGAAAGATAAAACAAACAACGGAATAAAAACAGAGAGGAGGAGTATTTAATCTATCTTAAAAATTATTTTAAGATCATCAAGATTCAAAATATTTTATTTTGTCATTTTATCTATCTTAAATTTTAGTATTTAATATTTTAATTTTTAGTTTGAGACTTCATTATGGATTATGGGATATGTAATTTAACATTTTATGACTTTATTGTATTTATTTTAATATGAATCATATAAGTGCATAATTTTTTTAATGTAACATAAATAATATTGAAAAAAAATAGACAAAAATCATTTTATCGGTTGAATCGGTGGTTCAACCGATCCGACAGATTGAACCGTCAACCAATGACCAAGCCGGTTTGGCCACCGGTTCGATTATGAAAACATTGATTTTAATCAAATACATATCCTTTACAATAAGTGCGCAAAATTAGGGATGGTAGTGGGGGATTCCTCATTCCCCATGGGAATCTACCTCGAACAGGGTGGGGTCGGGGATCATATTCCCCGCCCCGTTCCCCACAGACCTCGAATTATATATATATTTTTAAATAATATAATATAAATTATAATAAAAAAATAAATATATTTTAATATATAAATCAAAATCCTATTTGTCAAAGTGAATTGAAGTATTGAAAAATGATGAAAATTCAATATTTTAATTATATTTTAATATATATAATTATATAAATTATTTTTATATATTATAAAAAATTTATTAAAAAAAAATTTGATGAGACGAGAAATCCTCACGGAACGGGGATGAAAAATTTTTGCCCGCAAAGCTAGCGGGAATGGGGATTGCTCCCTCAGCCCCGCCTCATTGCAATCGCTACACATAACTGTATACGAATCAACACTATATATATTGAAATCAATAATGATTACATACTTTATAATGTCATGAGATCGTTATCAATGTCATTAAATAAGGCGAAAAGGACAATAAAGAGGGGAGTGGGAGCTTACCGTATATGTGCTGCTGCGCAATCATATCTTGTCATTTTCGTATCGCCATTTGTTTTTGGTTTTTTTAATTTATCTCTAAGCATTTTGTCAACTTTGATTTAATTCATTTATAATATACTTATATTTAATATGTAAGTTAAAGGATATAATGCTCATTAATTAATTCATGTAGTATTTATTAAGGATATCTTTTTGTTTATCACTTCAAGTGGGCAGAATAAATATTATTAGGATTCATTGTGTTACTTAATTTGTGATTTTAATTAAACTTTTGAATTAACAATTATAACATAATCTTAAGATATCTTGTGCAAATTGAACAAATAGTCATAATTTTATTTTGAAGACGTTATTAGTTCAGACAGCTCACACGTCAATTGTCAAACGTGTAATAAAAACAATAAAAAATCCATATATATAAAACAACGTTATTTTATATTTATTGGTTAAATCACGATTTTTACTTTAAAAATTTCATGTTCTAAAAAATTAAAAAAGTTGTACTTTGACAAATAAATATGATTTTTTTTTTTGGATGAAGAGAATAATATTTAGTGAAAGGGTCTAGTTATGTTGTAAGGCCAACTTAATTATATTGTCATTAGTATCTATCTCCAAAGAAAACAAGATTTCTAAACGCAGAAATTCTAAATTCTCCGAAGTGGATTCAAATTTTATATACATCAAAAGCAAATTTTATATACATCAAAAGCAATAATTAAATTTGAGGTCAACTAGGCTAAATAGCTTTTTAACCAAAAAAAAAAAAACTCCATAGTCAACTATCTATAAATTGTAGTTGGGCTTTACAAAAAAAAAATATTGGAGTTGGATCTTGTTCTATTCATGGTATATGAAATCGGAAATTATGTTATTTGCCATTCTTTTCTTGATAAGAACCTCTAATTAAGCCCAATAAGAAATGGGCTTTCGTATTGCCTAAACCGATCTTGTCATTAGTAGCCTATCTATAACAGTACCCGACCACCCCAATGGTTTCAGTTCTAGTATTTCATCTTTCTGGCTTAATTGGAAAGAAAAATCATCAACTACATGTTTTTTTTTAAATATTACTTGAGAAAGAAAAAAATTTAAAACAAAATAGATCTCTTTAGTCCGAAGATGATGTGTTAATATTTCCAGAAACTTAGATATATGATATATGAGAAACTTAGATATATGATATATGAGCAAGTTTGGCGTGCATGCACATATAATTCGAGTCGATGCGAGTTAACCCGAATTTGCAAGTTTTTTTTCTTTTTTCGTTTTAGGAAAAGTCTTTATGTTGTATTGGTGTGACCTTTATGTTGTATTGATATGATTTTATGTACAAATGTCCTAAACTTTATGTACGGTAACTTAGGGGAAAAAAAGAGAATTTCAGCAAAATTTATACATATATTTTTTTATTTATATTCATGTCATATTTATGTACGAATATCCTTACCTTTATATATTATATAAAGGTAAAGATATTTGTATATAAATATAAAGATAAGGATATTAGTAAATAAATGTTACACTAATATAATATAAAAGTGTCATGAATACAAATTGTGTTGAAATTCTTTATTTTTTTTTCTAAGTTACAATACATAAATGTCACAATATTTGTACATAAAAATTACACTAATATAATATAAATATCACTCATTTATAACATAAATATTGTCAACACATAAAATAAAATAAAAACAAAACTTGGAGATTTGAGTCGGATTAACTCACATTGCATGTATTAGTTGTAATCATATATATATATATATATATATATATATATAGTTGTAATCATATATATAGAGAGAGAGAGGTTTGATCTTTTATAGGTATTTTAATTTTCAATCTTTGGATTAATATAACTGAATTCATGCCCGTTATGGGAGGAGAATCTTGTACGTATCAAGACGAAACAAACAAATGGAATCGATTGGTTTCTCCCATCGGTAATCATACCAAGCTAATGATAATTGATTAGGAATTATATATGGTTGGACATGTTGCAATACTCTTATCAAAAATAAAAATAAATCTTTTAATTCTTTTTAACCTATTCTTCAATTGCAAGAAAATACAAAATTTATGTTTTTTATGTTACAATTAAGAATTCCTATTAAATTTACATAAATATACAAAATTCATGATTGTTTCTATATTTTTTTTATTCACATTTTATCCATTACAAAATTTGTGTTACATGCCATTACAACCATCGCACGCCTATTTATACTTTTATTTCTCAATTGGGTACTCATATTTATAAATTTATTATTTGAATTGGAGTATAAAAAATATTTTTCCTACTCTGATTTGCATTAAACGTACGACAAACTAATAAAATAAATAAATGAAGAGCGTATATATAAAGTATTTTATTATGATGATGACGTGTAATGAAAAATATAGCAAGTAAGAAGATGGTAGGATATATAAAAAGTAGAAAAATCAAAAAGAAAAATCATGGTTTTGAGCGAACGATTTGTTGCAGTGAACAATGGCAGCATGAAGTAAATTAGACGCATCTCCTGATTGATGAATTGGGGACGAGTTAACGGAAGTTGGACAGCTCTTGCTAATTCTGTTACTTTTGCCGGCGCCGTTAGTTCCGAGACGCTTGCACAAAGTGAACCATCGCTCAAACGGCTTTATCAAAGTAAGCCTCAGCCTCCTCTGCGCTTCACTGCTATCCATTGATGCTCGCATTGATCCTAACCCATTCACAACTATGGATCTCAGCTTCACTACCAGCTTTCTCATCCCACTCTTCACTTTCCTGCATTCAATTTCTTCTCACCTTTCAGATCCAATACTATTTATGTGTATAAGATGGAGAGATAGAGAGAGAGAGAGAGAGAGAGAGAGAGAGAAGAGAGAGAATGATTTAATTCGATGAATCGGATGAGAAAATGGTGAAATTGCTGTACTTACGTCGTCCGTACGATCTCCCAGCCGTTGACGATGTCATTCAGCGGGAGGCGGCACTCATCGGAGGAATCATGGTGAAGAGGCGGGGGCAATCTCGTCCACGCCAGCGGGAAAATACTGATAGGTCTCTGATGGATGCAGGACACCGTTGATTCCTGTGGATTTGAATCGACGGCTGCTGAATTATGACAAGTATTAGAAGAGGGGAAAAATCCTGGAAAAGGTACTAGTGCCGAGAATGAAATCCGCAGCTCCAGTTCCTTATCGTGGTCGTCAGCAGCGGCGGATGGCAGCTCTAATTCGATGTAAGCATCATGATCCACATCATCTTTGCTTCGTTCATTCTCGTCATCAGAAGAGTAGAATGAAAAGGAGGATTTGAAATCCAAGGTAAAGCTATCTTCCCCTGGATCCATATCACTTTCTTAATTAACTGCAAATTTAACTCGATCAACAACACTATACTTGGAAATATCTTCACACCAAACATGCGTTTATATTCCCAACCTAATAATGGAAAAACCGACATAAAATTTGAGCAGTTGGTGATCATTAAAGACAAATCAGCGGGAATCAAGCAGCCAAAACATTGTTTAATGCATCTTGCCTTTCCTCATCACCTTATAATTATTGTTGCATGCATATATATTTAGCGGATGAGTCATGCATATGCACTTGCTTAAGATTAAGATTAATTAATTATATCTTTCTTCCTCAGTAGGTTAATTAGATATTAGTTAATTACCATATTTATTGCTTCATTTTTTGTATTCCATTATCTTTTAATACATTTATAACATAACTTAATTATCTTGATTTCTAATATTTATTTAGGACACTACCACAATCATTATACACATTTTGCTGAGTTCGTTCCATATCTACCACGCGGTCGAATCTTTTATTACATTTGGTACTATATCAATATACCTCATATTTCATGGTATTTACTATTTGATACACGTCAAATGTTAAATATTAATGATGTCATATAATACACGTGGTGTGCGGTAGTTAGTTTGGAATGTGAGATGTAACATCAAGTGTAATCGAAGATCTTAACAACCAAATGTACTCCTATAATTTTAATTACTCACTGAATATATACGAATACAAACATATTTAATTTGACTGAAAAAAATAATGGATCTGCGTGAGTAACTTTCCTACTGTGATTTCAACATCCAACTTATATATTACTTTGTTGTTGCAAGTTGATTTGTATTTCCTATTGAGTGAAAGAAAAAAAAAATGTGGTTATGAGAATTTTGACAAAAGTTAATGGTGATACGAATTTTTCTATCATTTGAAAGCAAGAATTAATTTTTTTTTTTTTTAAAGAGCTGATGGCTTTAAATTTCCTTTGGAAGCGTTTTATTCCTCTCTTAGATGTGGTAGATAGGAACACCACTACATTTCGTGTTTTCAATAGTCAAAACATTTGAGCCCCCTTAATTAGACCCCAACTTTTATAAATTATATATATATGCTAATTTAGTTCCCATATATTACATGGAATAAATAAATATAATAAATGAATAATATTAACTATGTATTTAACTATAACTTTGTTATGTCTTGTCATCTTATTTAGTATATATAGTATAATTTGATTAATGTATTTTTTGAAACTAATGTGACTTTTATTTTTCAACATTTAATTTGTGACTGTTAATTGAGTATGAACAGATATGAATTGGTAAATAATGATATGTACATAACTTCTGATGGTTGATCTATTTAGGTTATAATTAATATTATCTTTGATTGAGTACGTACCTACTGTGTTTTATACACATGTAATAAAATTGGATGGACAAAATATCTTCTGAGATAGATGAGATCATATAGAAATACATGTAGTCTGCTCATAATTTTGATCATTAAATAAGCACACTTTAATGGTAAAAATAAGATAAAGATGTGAATATTTGTCCGATTGCAAATATAAATAGTATATATGGAGATCATAACAGTTCAAAATATCTCAGGAATCAGGCATTATTCCCTCAAAAATATGTTGTTTTGCTTTTGTGTCAGCATTGGCAGATATAATTAAGTATTAATATACATCTCTCTCCAACATAACGATATCAATCATAACCTGCATGTTAGTTTTTATTATGCTTACCCAATATATATATATATATATATATTATATTTTTTTTGTGAATAATTTTTTTTAAATTAGAAAACACAAGGGTTCTCCCAACACTTTTGTAAGGGTTTGAGCACTAAAAAAATGAATCCAATACAACATATGTCCGTTCAAATTTACTTGAAATGTTATTGAGTTTTTAACATTAATTGTGCCAAATTGAGTTCATTAATATCTAATTTTGAGATGATTTTTTTTTTCTCGAAACATAGTTAAGAAGCTATAAACTCTTTTAAAAGTTATAAACTCAGTCAAATGTCCACTAATCCTGTTAAAAACGACATCATTTCACATACATAAAATATTGAGTAGTGTAATGTTCTTTAAATGTAATAATATTTTAATTATTTTAAATTTAATAATGTGTTGTTTTTTAACATATTGAGTTCAGGCTTAAACTAAATTTAGATTTTATTAAATGTAACAACATGTGTGCGAACTTATTTATTATGTTATCAAACTACTTCTCAAACAAGTTTTGGAAGAAAATTCTAATTAAACTGTTATTTGTTTACTAAAAGAAGAGACCTAGTAAAACCATCATTGCATACTTTTCTAGAGATAAAAAATCTGCATAAATCGTTGCACCACTTTGGAAAAATCCATACTGCGTAGAAGGTTTCTTAAGATTGTGCTGAAAGTTTTTTTTTGTTTTTTTAGAAGCTTTATGCATACGATTTGTTTGGCTAAGCTTCAGTTGAAGCAATTTTCTGAAAAAAAGAAAAGAAAAAGGAAAATAAGGTTGTTGTCAGTGCAGGTGATGGCTGAACCTCCACATTGAGATTCTTGTTTGATTATCATAAAAAATTATGTACGATCATCTAAGGAATTTAATTTCACAATATAATCTCTATTTTTTGAATTATTGATTGTAAATTTATCAATTTTATAGAATTAATTTCATAAAGTGGTCAGTCTTACTCTTTGTTTATACCTATTCCATTTATAACCAATCGCTAAGCTGTTACTTCATTAAAAATTCATGTCCATTGTTTATGACAATTGTTATGAACACATGAAGACTAGTTTGGAACTTTTGCGTATTCAAATGAGTTCGATAAAATTTTCAATAAGCGCTAATATCCACATGACATCTTTAATTAAATATTTTTGCTTGATATGTTATAGTTGTATTGTAATTTGTATCACAAAGTACGGTTCATATATTATAATTATATAGCTCTTTATTAAGTGGATACAAATCCATTACATGACTTAAAAAGTATTAGAAAGTAGAAATTTGTCATTTTCAAATTAAAGCCATTCAAATCTTTCAATTCGAAATGAAATAGAAAGACTCAGATAGAAACAATGTAGAATTTTCCATATGCAAATTAATCAACATAAGATAGGCAAATGTGGTCGGATGTAATCGAGGATTTTATTTTAGGAGGCAAAAATTTTCAAATCAAAACATAAAAAGACTGAAGGATAAAACTTATATAATAGACAACTTTTTTATAATGTAGGAGGCCGAACACCCTTATAGATTAATGATAAAAATAAAAACATATAAAAAAAATTACATATAAAAATAACAATTTTGAAAATTGAAGGGGACGACCTCCCCAAGCCCGATCTGTTCCTGGATGTACCTTTTATAATAGAATTTCTAAAAGAGTTTAAACATGTATGGTCTTTTATTATATAATATTTCATCTTCTGTTTCAATACTTTCAATATAAATAACAATTAGCAACTAGTACAAATTGCATGAGCACAAACAAATTTTTTTTTTTTTTTTTGAGCAAATGAGTACAAACAAATTAACCATCTCAAATAAGCATATGCATATAAACAAGAGAAGTTCTATTCCCGCTCTGTAGTACACAATAGTAATAGCAAACAATTAGTACAAAATGGTACGAGTACAAACAAAAGTACATATACAAGGTGGAACCATCAAACTTGCATTTGTGAAACAAAAAAATCTTTTTTTTTTTTTACCACAACTTAATTTCATTCATTGTTACTAATTTTTGCCAAGTATATATTTTTATTTTTATTTTTGCGGGGTAAATACAATCAATGGAGCAGTCTGAGTTTTGATCGTATGAGTTAATATAACTGAAAATTATGGTTTTATTCAAGTGGATTAGGATAAAGCATCCTAAATTTTAATAATACAATTTGAACTAGAAAAAAAAGAACACTAATAAGTATAGAATGGAATTTCAGTTGTGGCTAAAAAAAGAATTTAGATTTTCTTTCACAATTAACAATTTAACGAAAAAGTGGAAGAAGCCTGGTTACCTAGAAAAGGAAAATGGAGAAGAAATGAAAGAGCGGGAAGATGATGAAGATCAGGAGGAAGGAACAGTGACGCTGCGCATCATATCCTTGAATTCGAAGAAATCGACGCGTCCATCCTTATTCCGATCGACGGAAGAAATCATCATCTGAACTCTATCCATCTCCTTTCCTTCCTGCAATCCCAGCTTCCCCAAAACCGCCTGCAATTCCCTCGCCGATATGTACCCATCGCCGTCCTCATCGAACACCTTGAACGCCTCGCTCAGATCTGCCTCCTCCTGGCTAATCTCATCGGCTTCCCCAGACTCTTCGCTGCATCTGAAGAACACTTCGTCGAGCGATCTGTGCAGAGCCTCGAAATCTTCGTATCTGAGCCCCTCATTCCCCGGTTGAATGTATGATTGGACCATCGATTGCAGTTGCGAGGCGTCGGCTTGGAGGCCGAGCCGCGCCAGCGCCTGCCCGAGCTCGTCGACGGTGATTATGGAGTCGTTGTTTTTGTCGAAGATGTCGAAGATGCGGCGGAGGCGGACGGAGTTGAGGCTGGGGCTCCGCAGCCGGAATGAGGTGCCGCCGCTGAGGCTCGGCTTGCACGGAGGAGGTACGGCGCCGTTTCTTTCCATGGATCTGTGCTAATTAATTAATTTTTCTTCGATCGATGGATCAAAGTGCAGATAAAATTGAATAATTGAAGATGAAAATGTTGAAATTAGTTGATGAGATGATGAGATTGAGCGATGGAGATTAAAGAGAAGAGAAGACTTTGAAAAGACGACGCGGATTCAACGCTGCCATCACCGACTCTTTCTCCTAGTTGCATTTTCTTGTTACCATCCTAACAACAATATTGTTGAGAATTTCAACGACTATGCTTTAACTATTTTCAGATTAATTTACAAAATTAAACCTATTTTCATAATTAATACTAATCTGTTGAAAGTATTAACACGCTCCAACTAACATTGCAACTTGTGTTTCATAATTAATAAGCTTCTAATCAAAAGTCTCAACACCAATCAGGATCTAATAATTATCTTATCAACAGATTAAATAATAAGCAAAACTCATTACAGATCCCTCCACTAGTATTATATTATGAAAAATTACACGTTATAATTGAATTTAATCATTTTTTTTTGCTGTATATTATATCATACATTCTCATTATAAACATATATCAATATACTTTTATTCACTTCTGATGTGTCGTATATCACGTGATCACGGTGGAAGAAAAACAATTTCTTATATTATATATAAAGTGTATATATTTGTACTCACAACAATACAAATATATATATAATCATGAAGATGAATATTAAGCACAAGAAAGAATAAAAGTTGGAGATGGGTCACAATCACGGCACTTGTTAAATAGTTAGTTGAATATTGGAATAGGAGGAAGTTTGAATTCATAGTATGTTTTTGAATGAAATGTGCATTAAAGCGTGTTAGCGCCGTCCTTGGTCACAGGCCCAATTGCACAAATAATTAATGGCTTTTAGCATACAAACTAGGACTTTGATGCACTATTACCAACCCCACATATTAGTTCAAGCAATAAATACTTTATTTTCTATCTTTCTTTTTTTAATATAGATATTTAATTTGGGAAAATTACATGCATTAAATAGTAACTGCGTTATTCTTTTATTTAATATTTAGTTATACGGTAATTCCACGTGGGCAGATTCTGCCTAATCAAAAAAGTGTAGAGTATTAATTAAAAATTAAAATAATGTGTTAAATAATAATTATATCCTTAATGAAAATATATACAATTAAATTTTCAAATTTGAATCTAAAACAATATTTATGTCTCCACTAATTAATGAAAGAATATTTTCTCCAAATAAATACGTTTGTACTTTCAAGAATAGTTTCTATAATTCATTTTCATAAATTACATCAAAAAAATCAAGACTTATGTTCGAAAAGAAATAAAATGACTTCATAAATATTTTAAAATTATTGATTATTGTACAAATATTTATTTGATGATGAGAAAGATCGACTTAAAAAATATTTTAAAATTATTAATTATCTTACAAATATTTGTTTAATGGGTGAAGATTCAACTTGATAAATATTTTAAAATTATTGATTAACTTATAAGTATTTTTGAATTATGAAGAAGAAGTTTTGACTTGAATTACTTAATTTTTTTAGAACTTGTCAATATTAACGACTCAATATTTAATTTTTTTTATAACCTGTCGATATTAATGACATTAATCATATCAATATTAAATTTTTTTAAAACATATTAACGATATCAATCAAATCAATATTTAACTTTTTTATAACTTCTCGATATTAACGAAATCAATCTATATAATAATATTTAATTTTTTTTTTTAAACTTAGTCCATATTTTCATTTCACCATATATTTCCTTTTTAAAACTTATTTTTATATTTATGTTTAATATTTCTATTCAATTTGATTTTTTTACGTTATAAATAAACTTTTCATTTCAACTATATTAACTCTTTTTTTTCCTCCACCCTAAAAGTTTTCTATAATATTTATGTTAACCCTAAAAAAATTTCTATAATCTTTTTTTTTTTTAAATAAATCGAGATTTTTATTAAGATAAAAGATAAAAGTGATACAAGCAGCGACGATCTTTAACCGTATCTATGTTTTTCTATAATATTTCTATTAATACGTATGTATTCTTATTTTAAAAGTTTTCCATAATTTTTTTGTTAACCCATATCTGAATTTCAAAATTGTTCTAAAAAGTTTTTTATAATTTTTCTTACACATTTTTTTTCATAATTTTTCTTATCAAAATTTCATAATTATTCTAGAAGAGATAAATTTCATAACAAGACCTAATGTATAGATTAATTCTCAATTTTGGACCCGAATTTTAAAATTTCTCAATAAAAGGCTCAATTTAACATTTTTTTTCTCAATTCCAGGCTTGAAATTTAGATTGAGTTCTCAATTCAAGACAATATTTCATTTTTTTATATATTTATAATTCATTTATATTTTAATAAATATTTATAGTTTAGATAAATTAAAACAAGTTCGTGCAATTTTGGAACTATCTTCATCGGACTTGTATTAATTTATATATATATATATTAATTTATATATTAAAAAAAATTAAGATTCTTTTATTTTCTTAATTTTATGATATAAAGGGATAGAAAATTGATTTTAATATTTAATATAAATTATATTTTATGAATTAAATTAATTATATTTCTTTCTTTCTTTCTTTGTTTTCATATAAATTAAGATAAGTCGGATGAAAATTATTCTTAAAGCACACTAACTTGACTTAATTTATCCAAAAATATGAATACATATTGAAATATAAATAAATCTATAAATATAAATTAACAAAAATGAATTTTGTCTTGAGAACTTAATCTAAATTTCAGACCTTGAATTGAGAAAAAATGTTAAATTTAATCCCTTATTGAGAAACTTTAAAATTCGAGTTTAGAATTGAGAACTAATCTATAAATTGTGTTTTGTTATGAAATTTATCCATTTTAGAAGTTATTGGAGGAGTAATACTTTGAAAGGTATGCAAATAATAATTAAATAAAGACCAACTAAATTGAAGATGTAAATAATAATTAAATAAATATCAACTTAATTAAAGTATATAAATAATAACTAAAATAAAGACCAACTTAATAAAATTTAGCTGTTGTTTGGGAAATGTTGATTAGCAGTTGTATTAGAATCAACGAAGTGTTGTTTTCGAAATGTTGATTAACAGTTATATTGAAATTAGCAGAGAATGAGCGTCATCTGCATTATCTTGGAGCCAAATAATATTAGAGTTAAAATAATCATTTAATAATATTAATAATATTTATAATTAATTTTTTAACTTTCTAACCTGACAGAATTTGCTCACATAGCACGTGGCTTAGTTAAAACATCATGTGTAAAACATTCATGTTCTTTTGTGCCACAATTCATATCGTCTGACATCTTATACATTATGACATATAACCCTTTATAAACCATATTAAGTAAGTGGTCAGTCCACATTTCTCGTATTCCTTTTTTATTACTATTTTATATTTATAAAAGTATGGATATTAGAAACAATGGTGCAATCATATTGTTACCAAAATTATTAAAACTTATTTTAATTGTTAGGTATAAACAAAATCAACTATAATATATTGAAGTTTTACTCGTCTCCCTAATTATAGCCCACGTCAAATACCATTTTCCTTATGAAAGAATTAGTGTGGTGGTTTATCAAATTTAAATTGATATTTTTCTTGGGCTTTGTATTCGAGATCAGTGGTTAATCCAAGACCAGATTTATTGATAATTTGGTATGCTATATAGCCCACGCAATTACAATAAAATAAACCCAGGAAACCGATATTAATAAATGATCCATCTCAAGTGAAACCGCCATTTTGATTCTACGAAAACAAAGGCAGTTAATAGAACGTGACATTGCAACCATATAAAATAAAGCAGAGTGATTAGTTTTTTGTTTTAACCATGTTGCTCTTTAAATTTTATTCAATGTATAAGACAAATGCGATGAGTTGCAATCACATGTTCATAGAATCCCAATCTTAAACCTTAAATTCCACAAAACACACAGGTGGAGGTTGGAAGTTTCATTGTTTCGCTTCATCTATACACACTAAAACTTAAAATAGACAACTAGTTGTGTTTGGACTTTTTTAGAAGCAGATTTAGGTTCATAAAACACAGAATGCTAGATTATCCAAAACAAGAAGAAACATTGATAGCACAGAAAACAGCCAGTGTGCTGTTATCAATATATTCTATATATAGTAATCATGACAGGACAAGTAACTTTGGACATTATCATATGAAAGACAGAAATAATATCAGACATCATAATGTTAAATTATCTTATAAATTATTCAAATTCAACACGAATTACTGAAATCTCATTGTGGCAGCATTCAGTATGAACCATAATACTCAACTTGCTGCATTTAGTCTCAGATTCAACCATTGGAGAAACCTCTTTATACATTTCTGGGAAAAGTTGAGCATAAATAATCAATTGGGAAAAACAAATGAATTAAGAAAAGAAAGAAAGAAGATGCAAAGCATAATATTATATATTTATACAAAGATGTATCCCTAAAAGAGCAAGATGAACTCCAAATAACATCAATGGAGTTCCAGAAAAAAAAAAAAAAAAAATCTCTATAAACATAATACGATTACACCAATCTCCATCTCTTTCGTCGAGCTGCCTAATCTAATATCATACAGAAAAACAAATCCGAGGCAAAACATTGCTCATTTTTTTCTCAACGAAATTGTTAATCGATTATAATTTGGTCTTATACTGGCACTGCATATTAGAAAGCGTCTGATTGCCAATATTGATATCAAAATTGCAAGTAGTCTGGGCAACAACGTGAATTTTGAAGATCAAACGCACATTTCCAGAAATCCTGATGTAGGTTTGAAAGGGCAACGTACCGGAAAGGACGTCGGAGTACAAGGAGGAGTCGGAGAGGAGGCGATTCCCCATCACCGTGAGTGTGAGGTTCATCGATTTGGTATCGTCGGCGCCGATTCTCCCGGCGGGGACGGGCACCCATCCAACATCCCTGCCTCGGTGGCGGAGAATCGCGACGGTGTCGTGGTACCTGAAGCCGACTCTGTTAGGGTTTGTGACGGAGACGTTAACGCCGAGGGAGACGTTGAGGAGGACGGTGAGAGAGGCAATGTCGAGGGAGACGTTGAGGTCCTCGAGAGAGATGGAATTGATGGTGGTGACTGGATGCTTGGCCTTGAAGACGGTGAGCCCTAGGATGAGGAGCAGCAATCCGAGGCCGAGCACGGCGGCGGTGACGGAGAGGCATACGCACTTCTTGCTGGTGGATCTAGGGCCGCGTTTGGGAGACTGAGACTCCATTAGCTTGCTGGATGAGGACTCTGTTTGGATATCCATTGTTTGGTTGTTGGGAGGGATGAAGCAATGTGGACAGCTTAAAAAGGGGATTTCAATTAAGCTGCCCACTGCCTAGGATTTAATGTTTGCCAAATCTCCTCCACGCTAGACTTGGAACAAGAAGAATTAATTGCTACTGCTACTGATTATGGAGTTAAAGAAATGGCTACGTGGAAAGAGGGATTGAAGAAGATGAGAATCACATCAACATAGTTAAAAATGGAGATTGAGAGGTGTTCAATCACACTTGTACGTGTGAAAGAGGGTTAGATTGTCAATGCCCCATAAACATGGGTAGATAGGTGGTTGATAGTTATTAGCTGCGTCTTAACTCCTTTTACTACCTCTCCCTCTACATATATTCTTGATAACTACAAATATCTACTCATATTTTTGGTGCATCTCTTTTCTGATTAAGGTCTCGAATTTGGGTCTCATCGCTTCCATGTATCTAAAACTTGTTCAAACTAACCAAATCGAGGACATATAATGTTATTTAGTTATGTGGGTAAGTAAAACTTGTTTAAACTAACCAAATTGTGCATACCTGTTTTAAGTGGAAATACTTAACATATGTTATCGTGTTTATGTAATTTTATCATTACCATAATTTAAAAGTAATTTTTCAATCAATATATAATACATCACATATTAACACATGTTTATGATGGGTAAATTAATGAGTTGGATTAAGAAAAACTTGCATCTTTAGAGGCAATTGAAGGCGTTACATGGCATTTCTTTCTCTTCATGAAATTCTAGAAGACAACATTTAATTAATGACCTCTAAATTTTCTTAAGTATTTCTTATGTACAAAGCAGGAAGATATTATTCCAAAATCAAAAGTTAGGCAACAATGAACACTTTCTTCCTACTCGGTCCCTATTCAATATTAATAAGGTCGATATCATTACATATTTCATGCAATAACTAAGATTTGACGTAATGAATTGATTTTAAAATAAAAATATGACTAAGTTGGTTTAGGTTTGGCTGGATAGAACATAAAGTAGCCCTAATATGGTAGGTTTTGATACACTAACGCGTGAGTATAACTTATATTTGATTACTCAAATCTCTAAAGCTAATCTAAAATATCACTTCAACTCTAACAAACCAAAACTAATCTTTAGGTTCGGTTTGAAGTAAACCAATATTATATAGAGTCAATTAATAATACAACAATCCATATATATATATATATATATAGAGAGAGAGAGAGAGAGAGAGAGAGAGAGAGGGAGAGAGAGTGTAGGGTTTATTTGCATGCAAGGAGAAGAGAAAACAAAGGGTGCGAAATAGAAAGAGAGAGCCCAATGCATCGATATGAAGCTGGAAGATTGAAGAGAGGTGGGTGCTATTTAATCAACAAAATGATTTTAAATTATTGATTTTGTGTTTTTTGAGCACTTAAAAACACCACCTTACGAACAAGGCATTTAATTTTATTTTCTATTTGCTACTAAATAAAATTACTCTATGTAGAATATAAAATAATTGCATTTTATATATGTTTGTTTCGGAGGATGATGAAATCTGATCAACAGGATAGCGAATTTCATAAATAAGGAGGTGTTAATTTTAAAATTTTCTTTTTCAATAAAATTCGATCCTCAACAAGCCAAAATGCAGCGACCTAATTTTAAAGTAAATAATCCAATGACTCAATATCTGTAAAAAAAAAAAAACAAATATAGCAAGTGGATTAAAAGGGGGGAAAAAGCAAACAAAAAATAAGCTTAAACAAGTAGAAGATAGAGATATAATAATGTAGAATTACCAAAAGCGTGAGAGATTGGAGCAGGCGACGAAGAAATGGTATTGGCCCTTTATATCTTCTTCTTCTTCTTCTCTCTGCAATTTCACAGAGAGAGAAATTGGGAGCGAAAGAGAATGTCAAATGAAAAGATGCCAAACTCCTTTTTCTATGGTATTCCGACACCTTCGCACGTCTTGTTGCTACCAAAATTTATTCTTAATTACCAAAAGAATGTAAGACATAATGTCTTAAATATATACACAATGTGTATTTCTTTGTTGAGATATATATATATATATATATATATATATATATATATATATTATTTTTTATCATAATTGAATTAAGCTTAGTAAGACATCGAAATGCCACGTCAGAAGGTGTCCATGAGGTGTATACAGAAGCAAAGAAGATTAGGAAATGTGAATAGAATTATTAACAGATTAGAAGAGATTGATTAAAAAAAGGGGGGAAATAACAATGTGACGTGGTTCAGAAAAGACTGAGGCGAAAGTAAGAAATAAAAGCTCTAACAATGGAACAATTAGTTTTTATGACCAGTGTTTTTTCGACAAAATAATCTGAAAAATTATCACTTCTCTCTCTCTTCACTCGGCAGAGATCAACTAACTCTGACTTGTACTCCAATTCCATGCACACTCTAATAGATAGGCATGTGTATGTTGCTCGACCCTTCTTCAACCAAAGCAACCAGGAGAGATATATATATAAGTGTTGCTTACTTTTATGACAAAATACGCGTCAAGTTGATCGTGGCCAGAGCATGCCCCCGTTGCTTCGTTTCAGCACCCTTACAGGACCAAATAATCTCTATGCTCTATGTTCATCACCTCAACTTTTCTCTGAAGCTAACACTGATTTCTTCTACTGATTCACGTTGCAATCGTTCAATAACTGGTTTTGTGGGTTCAGGAATTTCTTCCACAGACTTTTGTACTTGGGAATGCCAAGATCCAGCCATGGTTTCATGCTCCCATCAAAATGTAGTACTGCAGCTGTCTCCAGGGCTTCCTTATCGATTCCGTAGTTATACCCCAAACCCGACAACATCCAACTATCCTCGAGAGTATAAACTAGACCGTGAAAGGTGAGTAAGCTAGAGGTTAATGTAGTTGTTTCGAATAATTCTTCTTCTTTTACCTGCCAAACATCAAAGCAGAGGGCAGTTTCAAAGTGACTGATGCGTGACATGATGAAACAACAAATATATACAAGGGCAAGGGTAGACTTAAAACATATTGGAGAGTTCATAATAAAAAATTCAAGATAGGTAGCAAGTTGGCCTTTTCAATCTACTATCTTAATTGACCATAAAGACATGATATTTCCTCAAATATGGAATTAGGATACACGGGTTGTATACTGAACAGGTTGTAAGACAAAGTAAGACAGATTCTGGAGCAGAGTTCAGTTTTAAGACCAGATTGGTAGATTAGAGGATTAAATGTAACCTCTTTGGCAAGTTCAATTGAAACAAACTCAATTCTCCATCAAGTACCTAAAGAAAATTATCAAAATCAGACTCATTCCATCATTTTAACTCATTTCATATGAGAATTCAGCATGCAAAATTAATTATCTTAAACTGGTTGAAAGTGAAATTTAAATCTTAAACCATCACTGCAGCATGAAGTATTGAATGTTCAGAAGCACATTTTCCTTGTTGTGATAAGGAGCAATATACCATGCCTCTTCTCTTATGCACAATAACTCCTTTTCATAATCCTATATCTCGATCCTTTCCTGCTTGCCTATTTTCTTCTAGCCTCCCCTCCTTAACAGTAATTTTACAGTCAACCCTCTATTCAGAAATTCTGCTACCTATATTCTGTCATCAGCTAGGTATATACTTAGGTAAAGCATTTTGAAGATTCCAATCGGTGTTGTCACTTATCAGCTTTTCATTTCTATCTAGAGCATGCATTTCATTTACATAACCAAACATTCAAAGAGTTAAGTACAAAATTAAAATAAAATCAAACACATCAAAATTCCAAAAAGTTTGTCAACTCACCTCCTGCACCAACCTCTGATATTTTCCAGTGAGATCATGTGCCCTCCACCTAGATAAATCGAGAATATTTACTCCAGATGTCCAAGCACAAGAATTATCATCAAAACTGCTACTTGGCATATAAGTTTTCAGTTCAGAAAACTTCACTGCACAGGACTGCATAGCCCCATTCACTTTCCCCGCCATGTCAAGGTTCCAAAGGGGTGACAAGTCTCTCTGAACAACAATATCATCATCCAACACCACAACTTTCTCCAAATACTGAAATATCTCAGGAAGGAGATAGAAGGAATGTGAAATCATAGATAAATATTGTGTTCTAAATTGAATAGCAGAAAGATTATCAACCCTACGAAACGAAACACGAAATTCTTCAGGCAATGACAGATGTAATGGTGCCACTTTTTGATGATTATACAACTCAGGGTCTTCAATATTCAACACCTGAACTGCAGCATTCCCATACTTGTTTCTGGAAAACCAAAATTTCATAGCAAAGTAATTTTCCCTGTCCGTCAGCAGATGAAAAACCAGTTTCCCACTTTCCTGAAAATCGAATAATGCTTCATTAATGGCATAACAATCCAAAATATGAAAGAAGATCTGACAAGGGGGAAGGAGGGATGGGCACATAGAGGTTGAAATAACCATACTTGTGCATGTGACACAGTTGAGTTGATTGCTACAGATGATGCAAGTATATTCGTGGAGAAGATGACATAGTGGTACAAGTCTGGATCTACAAATTTCTTAACCACTGCATCATCAATGTCAAATGGAGATCTAAAATACTCAACAGTTAATCTCATGGACAAACAATGGAGACTTTTTGGCATAGTTTGAACAGCAAGTTTGTAGAGGAAGGCACTTTGCTTCATGTGAAAATTGGCTTCATCTTCCGTCAAGTCGACAAGCTGTCTAAATTTCTTATCAACATTATTACAGTCCACAGGACATGCCTTTGCTTTTGCTATTACAGCCTCCATCATTTTTAACCTCTTCTTGTTCCTGGTGAAATTTGCAAAACCATTATTTAGTATTCCAGATTCACTTTACAATTTTGTACAGCTATAACAAGCAATTTTATGCATGATGTATGCTGAGCACATTAATTTATATTGTGATCTTATGTTATGTGTCAACAGAGTACCAAGTATAACGATTCAGGACATCTCCAAGATATTCCATCTCATAAAATTGACTATAGCAAATTAATAGTATGTGAATTGTTAGTAGTTTCAAGCATTTATTTTATTGCAAATTAACAACAATGATTTTCGAGCATTCATTATCAATAATGATATCTATGACATTGTGGCAAACTGACAATGAGACAAAACATAATCACAATTAATACATAATAACAATTGTAACAGCCACTTCCATCATTACTCTTCTGCTAATAGTAATATTACTTTCCATATATACAGGTTTAATTCTTCATTTTCATGTTACTTAGATACAAACAATACGTTTCAGTAATTCACTCTAACATTTCTATAAATGTCCTGTCATTGTATAAAAGGAAAACCAATCACCAGTGCAATACCTTGATTCTTGACTGGATACTAAAAGGACATCACGATGTTTTGAACAGATTAGTGATTCTTTAGTTTCCATGGTAATATATCATTTAAACCAAAATTCCTATCCAAACATTTCAACTAGAACTTTGCAACAACTCAGCACAGACTAAAGCAAACAAGATCAGTACACCATCCTCCTACCTCATCTCTCATTACATGGCGTATAAGCACCTTTTAATGTCATTACAAATTAATAACATCGGTAGAAATCTTTTAATGAGAGAGAATGCAGCAATATACACATATAAAAGAAAAACAGATGTAATATGACCAACCAGGACAAGAAAATAAGTAAATTAAAGAGCTGGTTCATTGAACACATCTCCTGAAGCAGCTTAACCGACTTAGTAGCTCCATATTGGGTACGTCAGTGTACAGACAAGCACCAACATCCTAGCCACATTCATATGCAATAGAAAGTCTTTTGAGACTACTGAAAGGGGTCTTCAATTTGGCAGGTTGGTCAAATGTATTTTTCTTGAAATGCAGGAGATATAAATTTTGCAAATGGGGAAAAGGCCTGATTTCTTAGCTATGCTGCAGTCCAGGAGGAGGCATCTATGAAAGCAAATAGATATATAAATCGACGAGCTTTTTTGGAAAACTCTAAAGATCAGCAAGCAAATTTCTGCGAGAGAGAGAGAGAGAGAGAGAGAGAGAGAGAGCAGAGAGGGGGGGGGGGACATTCTAGGAAATAGTGGCTTTAATTAATACAGCAAGTTAACATATGACATCAACATAATATAGGGTGTAAGAAACATTAAATACGAACATGGAAGGAGATGGTGATTTTAAAAAGATCCAACCTTCTTAAAGTTTCCACATATGTAAGGAATCTGATAACATTTTCCATATAAGTACTAAGTACTGGCTCTGACAGGTCAAAATCGAATTAAGTGCGTTCAGTAACAAATTAAACTAATAAATATTCCAAATTAAAGTTATTGGCATATAACTGAGCACACTGGTTAACTAGTCCTGGTAAGAAAGGTCCAGGTCTATGCTTCTCAAGCTCAAATGAAAAGCAAACCAAACCAAACATAAGCATTTTATGATCGAAGGCAAAACCAAATTACAAAAAATGCACCACATAATGGTGTTCTCATTGGTATCTGTTTCACATAGTTAAAAAAAAAAAAAAAATGCATAAAGATAGTCACACCGTGCATAATGATTCTAATTAGCTATGACTAACAAACAGTTTTTCCCCACATACTTTCAAAAGTTTTCATCCCACCATCGTCTAATATTAAAATAATTTTTATTTTTTATTGATTTCTGCAAACATCCTTGCATCCAAAGATTGTTGATCAAGCATATGTTATATCAATAAGATAGAGCATCTAAGCATGTTTTATATACAGCTTCGCTTCTACATTTGCTACACAGGAAAAGGTAAAGTAATCTTTGGGTAGTAAAAACAGCAAAAGGAGGAACTATTAGAAACATAAAACTTGATTTTATCCTTTGGTCCAAGAGAAACTGGAAGTGAATGGGTCTTTTTTCCAACCACAGGAAAGAATGAAGCCAAATAATCTCTGGAAACAATTAAAATAAGGTTCAGGTCCACATCAGTCCACTATCCAGTTTATGCACACACACCCCACTCAGAAAAGGCAGAAAAGAAAAGAGATAAGTTGAAACCATAGAACAGAATGCACTAACAAAGAGAAGACCAGATAAAAGTGTGAACATACTTAAGGGGAAGATCTTTATCTGTGGTGGCTTCGCTAAGAACACGTTCAAAATCCTGAATATTCTGCTTCATTTCATGAGACAGTTTATCCATTTTAGGAAGTTTTGCAATACTAGGATAATAAGCACGAGCAACAAAAAGTAGGTCCTTCATCTTCTTCACAACACTGTCTTCCATTTTTTCCCTATGTTCTCGGCGCCATAAGCAGTAACTCCCAAATTTCAATTCACAGGTCATTTCACTCTCATCAGCATCTGTCATCTTCCCACTATTATTGTCTCTATCAAGGGACCCATTCTGTAATACAACTTAAACCAAATGATGTTAATCAATTCAGTAATGACAATGCAAATTTACTTACTTCCAGTGGCAAGTGATTCACTAGTCTCTTACCTCGTGGACTTGTTTTGGCATATCTGCTGGCATGGGCAAACCTGTAGAAAAGCAAAAGGATGAAGTGAAAATTGAACCATACACTTTCTCTGAGGACACTGATGCAAGTTATTAGGATACATCCTTTTACATTTATTTGCATACAGGTACCCTACCTTTTGTATCATTTCCAGATTCCTTGACAGAATCATTCCCAATGCCCTGCCACAAAAGTAAGCAAAGAAACTAAAATTATTGAATTTCCATAAAAAAATATCATTTCACTAGACAACAATGTCAAATCCTTTTACAAAAGTAAAATGCAGTTATTTGTCCAAAACAAGTAGCTGGGGAAAAGCATTTTGTATACTCAATACAATGCAAACTTGTATAGAGACTTCTCAAGTGAATTATAGATTATTCTCTGTATCAACAAGCTTCCACAAGTCACCTGGCTACAATTTATTATCTGTTCATGACAATAGGTCACGTTCATAAAGATGCTGCCACTTCATTTACCAATGCCATCAGGTAATAATGATCTTTCCACAATGAACTTTAGGATTAACATAATATAACTATCAAGGAGAGCATAGACAGCGAACCTCTGGAAAACTAGGGGCAAATCTTCTTATAATCTCATCCATGTGTGTTGATTCATGTACCTATCCATTAAAAAAAAAGAAAAAAGGATAAGAATTAAGGGGAAAATGTAACCACTAACCAGACAGTCTAATTGTCTAGAAAAAATAATTAGCAGACATTTTTTATTTTGTGCACAATTAAAATAAGATGGCCAGGTCTCCATGACTTTTAGTTTGTATAATATAAGAATGGTTCCTAGAACAATCAGTTACGATGTCTTTATCAGTTATGGGATGGGGCTACCATGTTCTATACCTTGGAGTGATTTCTTGTATGAGCATCACTTTGCTGATCATGAACTGTTAGATGAGTCTAATGACATCAAGATGCATCCAAGTCCAAGGAACAAAAAAAAAATCAATCTCCAAGTGTTTCCTTATTGAAGGTAAAACAGAAGTAAATAAAATAATAACCCTCTCAACATCCACTTAGAACAACAAAAAGTTCTTACCGAGGCTGGGTTCCGTTGTTCAGTGCCATAACCTGAAACTGTTGCGAAAAGTTAGAACAGGAAATGTAGAATCACATTTCTGAAATTGAGAACAACCGTAAGAGCATATGTGCAGTTTAAGAACACAAAACACAGACACAACTGACGATCACTGTCATTAAGGAGATGATGGCGGATAAACAATTTAGATTCAAATTCAATCCGAGACCATTAAACATCTCGACAGGCAATGACAGATCGTAACCTGATTCGGAACTAGAATCTCAACTAGATCTAATCAGAGAAAATTAAGAAAAAATAAATAGTAGTGAGTAGCAGGGCAATTAAAAAAAGAATTACCGGAGGTAGAGTGGAAACTGTTATGGAGGCCGAGCAAGAAGACGAGTGGTACGAGCATTGACAGAAAAACAAGGCCGAGCACCGCTATAACGAAACCTTTCCATCTTCTCTTCGCCGGAAGGGAGTACGACGATGAAACACCGCCACCCTTCATACCTCGCTCCTTGGACACTTGCCTTCTCCACTTCCTTTCAGATTTTGATTCCTTTGAATTAGGCTTTTCCGTGAAGAGATCTCAATAAAGCACCAACCACATTCTCCAGTACCGTACACCCGCCGGCAATCCAACGACAAATGCAATCTAATCAGATTCAGAAATTGTGGAATTCGCAGGTCCTACTCTCGCCGGCCGTTGGTCGGAGTATGAATCTCAGAGTTGAAGTACACCATTCATCCCTTGTCAATATCAATTAACGGAGGCTGATTGAAGCAAGAGACGAATTAGAGATGGAGATAGAAAGAAACAAGTAAAAAAGTAGCGGATGATTACACTTTGCACTTTGCCCCTTCTTAGGTTATTTTCTCTCACATTTACTCCCCTTTTAACTATCAATCGTCGCTTCTTCCCCCTTGTCATATTTAGGTTTTACTCCCTCGTATCATCCATTCCTAAACTCAAAAAATATAAATTAAATTAATGCATTTACGACATGTCATTTTAAATAACAATCTGAACAAGAAAATAAAATATTTAATTTAAAAACAAAAAATCCAACCCCTTTTAGTAATTGAAGACGAAGGATTGAACTCGCAACCTCCTCAAAAGAAAATAATCAAATATCAACTTTCTATATTAATGGTTAGTTTTTAATTTTTATGTTTTCTTATCATTGAAACAGGTATTTAGATATATATAATTATGGTATTTTCGAAATAGGTCTTGCATTCGTGTATGTATGTGTGTGTATAGAATAATCTATTTAATACATTTTATTTTGTCATAACAAACATAATTTAAGTATAATTTCATATCACATGTTTTCACGCATTATTTACTTTCTTAATTGTGTAATAAATTGCAAATCACGTCAACAATAATTATCTTCCCTATTCAAACAAGATAAAATAAATTAGAAATAGAGACTCCTATGGTTACGGTTATGACTAAAATGGTATGCTAATTAACATTAGGAATGGGTGAAAGTCAAAGATAATAAATCATTGACATATGATTATTTTTAATAACGATGGGGTGAGATCCTAAAAGAAGTTTGTAACTAGGGAGTAAATGTGTCTTCTAGGCACTATATATAATCACCATCTTCAGTTAACAATTTAATGGGGTGGGTTAGTGAAAGGTGCTTTTCACTTGAATCTTACTGTCACTGCATTTAATATATTTCATTATTAGAAACCCACGATATAAGACTATTTCAATGATATAATTTCATGAGACGAAAACTCAGAAGAAACAGAATCCATTATATTTATCTTTGCCGTACATTTCTAGCTACAAAATTGGCAAGAATATGACATGATTTGTCAAGTAAAGTTGAAGGCGCGCTTGGCGGATTCAAGAGTGTTACAAAGCAGCATAGCGACAGTCATGGGTCCAACACCTCCTGGCACCGGGGTAATTGCAGAAGCTATTCTTCTTGCTTCGTCGAAACAAACGTCTCCAGTGAGGTGGTAACCGAGCTCGCTTCTCGGATCCTGCAAATTTAGCTGCTTAAATGACGTTTCCTTTGCAAATTCATCAAACAGAACATATGAAGAATCGAATAATAGCAACCAGCAATTAATGGGACATGTAACAAGTTTGATAAGGCGCCTGAGAGGCTATACAAGTACTGATGCAATCAAAAACACATAACGTCGAATCTATGGCTAGTAAAACTTCAGTTCCTAAATCCCATCTTAGATATCAATGGAGTGTCATTATTGTTGCATGTAATGGCCTTGATCATTTCTTTATCTGGGGGGCATCCAGAAAGGAAATATGAGCAATTCATTATTTGGCCTCTAAAATAAATCTCTCATTCTCCATAGCATGTATGTTATCTCTATCAAGTTCTTTTTTTCAACATGTTTTCACTGATTGACACTTCTTTTTTTAAAAGCAAACTACCACATGTAAAAGAGAAGCAATAATCTCAAACCATATCAAATAACAGCAGTGTATAAATCAAGTAGAAATAAATATAAAAAAATCACCTCAATGGGGTTAGTTCCAACATCAACGACAACTGCACCAGGCTTTAACCAACTACCACGGACCAAATTTGGCACTCCAGCAGCTGTGACTAAAATATCAGCTTCTCGGGCAATTTTTTCCTGGTTCTTTGAAAATGCATGAAGAACAGTCACAGTGGCATGGTGTCTCTGCCCAAGAATCATATAATTGGCTAAATTTCAGCAGAAGACATTTAATAAAAGAAGAAACTGTGTTGGCTAAGAGGAATGGTAAAGAGCAGAAGAAATATGATATAACCTGCAGCAGCAAGGATGTGGGCAATCCAGCAATGTTGCTCCTACCGATCACCACAGCCTTCTTCCCAATGATTTTGACACCAGATTGTAGAAGCAATTCAATACAACCTTTAGGGGTACAAGGAATGAACAATGGTTCCATTCCTTGCATGGCCAAATTTCCAATGTTAAGAGGATGGAACCCATCAACATCTTTTTCTAGACTTATGAGACTGAGTATTTTGGCCTCGTCCAAGTGCTGTTCAAGTTAATTTGTCAGCACTTTAAAAAAGTCCAACAGAACCTATCAACCCTATGTACCATCCAAACTGTTTGGGAATGAGCAGAAACAATGCAATACATATCAGCAGGACATTTTATAGCACATCACTTTAGTTATGCAAACTAATTCATCACCTTAGATTAAAACGGAACATAGTGTGATAGCTTAAAACTTAAAAAACAATAACAGACGATTGGCTAAAATCATATCATATGGATCCGAGAGGCATTTCAGGAAAAAAGAAAGCCAAGCAAGTAAAAACAGTATAAAATCACAAATTGATAGAAGTTCAAAAAAAACAAAGTACTTTGAGATTATCACATGCTTTTGTGTAAACAGAATAATCTAAAACATGGTAGAATATTTACCTGTGGCAAGGGAAGCTGCACAAGAATGCCATGAATTGATGGATCCTCATTAAATCTACACAAAGCATCAGAAACTTCACATTCAGTACAATTTTCTCGAAGGGAAGTCATCTTAAACTTGATGCCAACCTCTTCACTTGCAATTATTTTGTTGCGGACATATATTTCGGAATCTCTTCGATGGCCCACTAAAATGACAGCCAAACTGGGAACCTGCCCAATTAATTCTTTCATTCGGCTTACTTCAGAAGCTATTCTAGACCTTATCCCCTCTGCAATTGCTTTCCCATCAATTATTTTAGCAGTACCGTTCTTTGCTGTCATAAATTAATCACAATGAAATTTTCACTTCAGCAGATGCAGGTGAATAAGATCCAATCTAAAACTCAATAAAGTATTTGGTCTATCCCACATCTAAGCTTGAAAATAAAAGTCCAGATTTAATGGAGATGCCCACACTGGAAAATTACTGATTACATAGTAAAAACTATAAAACCAGGTGGAATCAAATAACATGGACCAGGAAAGCAACTTGAATCGATGCATTATACAAACTGAATTTGATTGTCGACAGAATAGAAATACTCAAGCTATAACTCTGGAATCAGTTGCTTTGAAATGGAAAACAGGTGAAAACTATCAAAGACTGATGAAAGAAAAGAGCTATCATCTTTACAGACATGGTGGTCAAGACTTCTATCAAATGATAACAGTAATTTATGAAGCAGCAGGTGTAACCAAATATGGATCTTTATATAGTTCAGGGCTACAAAATGTAGTAAACAGATCGGTTAGTTTATCCCTTGTCATCTGTACCTTCTGATTGTAATGACTAGCATGAATGAACATATCCGTCATATATAACCCACATATATTATTTGTTTTATCAAGGCAACGCTGAAAAAGGTGATTATTTTTCTTCATAAATCCTTCTAATCATACTTCATAGACTTTTGATCTTTTTGTCAATGAAAGGAGTAATTTCCACAAATACCAGGCTAGTTGAAGATATTAACCTACATTTTTCTCTTTATCATTTGTATTCGCTATGATTCAACGTTATATAATACTTGAAAGATGAATAGCTCTCTTAATCTGTGATTGTGCATGACAGATTCACAAGCAGAATCTGACTGGTCTTGAACAACTTACACCTAGAAACTATGCTACTCCATACATAATTTATTACAAACACAAGTTTATGTGAGGAAAATATGCCTACATCATTCATCACTTGGGAGATTCATGTTCATCCTTTAACTGGACTGATTTTAATTTTTGTACATTTCAACCAAAAATCAGTGAACACTCATGAAACTAAATCTCACTACAAGTTGAACACTATACCTTATTAAATGTACCAAAATAAAGCTAATCCTCCGGTAATGTAATAGAAATTCTATCTAACTATTAATTACTCATTACCCTGTATCAAGTACTTCTATTATGTGGTAGCATCAACTAGGTTGCATGACTGTAAATGACATCAGAGGTTTGATCATGAACTTGTGGAGCACATACAGACACATATACTTTGAGCTTGAAAAAAAATACAAAAAAAAGGGGAGAGAGGAACATGTCCATCTTTATGCGCACTCACACATGAAGAGAAGTACTTACACCATTCTTGGATACAAGGCTGGTCAGATTGCTTGGAACCAGAAGACCATGAATCTTCAATGTCAAGGGACAAAAGAGAGGGGGACTTTATAATTTCATTACTGAAAGCCCGTGATGTTGATATGTTTAGAAATCTTTTCCCCAGACAAATAGACCGCATAGATGCTACAATTGACACAAATTTTACTCTCATTTTAATGCATGATCTCTTCCAAACTTGTAAATTCTCAATCCAAATAGCTTTTCCAGCATCTATAAGACGTTTTGGCTCAGCAAGTGGAAGCTATAATTCAACTAAGAGAAAGAAAAGAAGAGTCATGTATCCAAAGGCTTAATTTAGTGAACTACCATAAGTATGCCACAATTTGAAATTCCGCATTGAGGTTTCATAGTTGGAGAAAGAAGGTCAAATGCTCCAATATATATCCTTTTTTTTTTTTAACCATCAATTAAATAGTCTAAAAAGTGAAAACAACCAGAAAATGTCTGATGACAACAAACTTTAAATACAACCATATTCTTGTCATAAATTACATTACAAGTGATGCTATTTAAATACTAGTTATAACAGATTTTGAACTATTTATTACCAGAATAATACAAGACATGCTAAATAAGGCAGATGCAACTAATAGGGCATCAAAGAAGACAAACAATTTGTAAGGTTGTGTTTGGATTGAACGATTTGAAATGCAAGATTTAAAGTGAATGTATTTCAAACCAATCCCATTTTCCCCCAAATAAAAAAAAAAAAAAAAAAGTTTCACAATGGATTTCAAATCCATATCAATCCAAACCCCCACCAATGAATTTTCTAATATAGATTTCAAATCCATCATCCAGACACAATCTAACAGAATTCTAACTACAATGTTGAAAACAATACCAAGGAATCCCTTGAAATCCATAGTTCAGTTCTATGGTAAACAAAACTGAAAAAGAGGTGACCAAGGAAGTCTGTGAGCACTCATCCGTATATTGAGTTGTATTACTTTTCCTCTACACTATCAAAAACAACACGTTATTCCACAATAATATATTCAAGCTTTACACATTTCCCATCATCCATTCCAATTTCAATTATCCATTATCAGAATGCTTTCTTATTTTTCATCTATCAAATTTGTATAATATATATATATATATATATATATATATATATAATCCACAATGAATAATTATCCCATTTCATCCTCCACGAGGTTCTCAGCATCTGGCATCGGCCAATAAAAACGCGAAATTGTAAATTATGTACGGCATCTGAGACCTATAAACCTCTCATTCTTCTAAGCCCTAATCAAAGGCATATCTGCAAGTATGGGATTAAAACAAAAATAAAAAATAAACAAATCAAACCACATAGACTACATAAAACTGAGACGCGACGACTTCAAATAAATCCAGCAAAAATTCAATGGCAATGGAAGCGCATAGAATCCATGGATATATACCTTAGCGGCAGAATCTCCACTACCGATAGAATCAGCGTTCGGCGAATAGCGATCTTTACGTGGGCGAGAGAGAGTAATCGATGAGTGTTTGTGTGTGTACCTTTCTAAATTTGTAATGTTAATATTTAATTATAAATTATATATTTGATATAGTAAATACTCCGTCCCGCGTCACTTTGCACACTAAATTGGGCACACTTTTTAAGAAAAAGTAGATATTTGCTTTTTGGTTGAGGGTATAGTGGTCAAATTAGGCACAACTTTTAAGAAAAAGTTTGAATATTAAATGGTATTGTGTGAGAAAAAGTAATGACATTCTTTGTAAATAAATGTGTATTGTGAGGGAGTTGATTATGTTAAAATTTGCCATTTTTTGGTGTGCAAAGTGTTTGGGGACAAACTAAAAAGAAAAGTGTGCAAAGTGTTAAGGGACGGAGTGAGTAATTTCTTTATTCATATATCTATCACTTAAGATATATACAATTTAATTTTGATTAAAATTAAAATTTAACAAAAATTATAATTAATTGACTATAATATGATTAAATTGATAATTTTTAAAAAATTAACTACAATAACAAAAACTCAAAAATATTAAATTTTTTTTTTTACTATTTTGCCTATTGAATATATTAAACATTGGATCTTATTTGATAAATATGTGCTCATAATTTAGGTAAATTACAATTTAATTATCTGTATACTTTCCAAATTTCAAATCATCAATTCCCCCAATATCCATAATATTGAAAATGATTTAATTATTTCAAAATTTGATAATCATAATTTCCACAAACAATTGATGAGTGGTTTTAATATATATCTAACCAAAAAAAAAAAAATTATATCAATCTCACATGTATTATGAAATTAGAAGATCTCAAATTTCGGATCTATCTTAAAAACTTTTGAAAATTATCAGGATTGTCATTCCAATTTCAAAATTTTGTAAAGACTTCGATTTCATCCTCAGTAAACATTATGTGGACCTAATGTTGAGAGCTACACCAATTCATCATCCACTTTCTATGTAATTTAATTTATTTCCATTACATGCATGATGCACCATAACTCTTATGAATTCTGAAGTTCATTTGGTTAGAGCATTCTATGTTTCTATAAATACGAAAAATAAAAATATCTATATTTTTGAATTTACATGACAATGAAATTAGTCTATAAATTATAAGGTAAACCTAAAATACCATAATTCATACAAATAATTATTTTATTACTTTTCTACCGCAATTTAGGAAATTTGATAAAATTGTCCTTGTGATTGAAGTAAATAAAAGAAAGTCGGTTTTGTTCTGAGCTGTTATTAGACTGTACAAATTCCCAGGCAACAACACTTGTGCATGATCTTAATTACGTCGTACAATTAAGCACTAGAGCATGATTTTCTTGCAGAAACATAGGTTTCTTCCACACCATCAGAAACAGAATGCCTTGGAAAACACTTGTGTCCATCTTTCTCCTTCTCATCAATCCTAAGCTTATTACTTCTCTCACTACCTTCCATCCATCTTCTCATCTTTGCAATCAGCTTTCTCCTTCTAGAACAAACATGATTTCCTGCTCTATTTATTTCATTATCCGATCCAAACTCTTCAGAATGTTCTTGTTCTTTGTTCCTCCTCATCACCTCGTTGCTCCATCTCAGATATACATGTTCTTCATCTTCTGTTTCCTCATGTTTTTGTAGTCGGTCTATCTACACTGACATTCATGATGTTAATAGTGACGATGATGGAGCGATCTATAAAAACAGTTTGTTAATAACATTAGAGCCCACTCAATATGTTAAGACTTATTAACATGTTCAAGGACAACAAATGAACCCCATATATTACCTTTTGATTTTTTTTTTATGATATTTTTTTTAAATATATTTGTTTGATATAAGATATAAATAAAAGATGGATTGGTGGATAATGCGACCTACTAAATAATGAATATCAGCATTAAAATAAATGTGGGTGTATTTATAGATAATAAATATTAATTAACAAGATAGTGATGTGACATGTGAGATCCACATTAATTAATTAATGTTATTAACATCCATTAATATAGATGTCTTAGGAAACTATAAATTATCCAATCAAGATAGTTGTAAAGGATGAACCCTTGATGAAGTAGCTGATTCTTTAACATGTCTAAGCTCCTTGATTTCATCCTCCATCAATTCTAGCTTCTTTTGGTTTCTAGAAATCTCAGCTTCTTTAGATTGAATTTGCATACTTTGTTTCCTCATAATCTTGGAATGTTCTTTACGCTTCATCAAAAGCTTCTTGATTCTCTTCTTCAGTTTCCCATTCTCTAATCTGAAAAACTCAAGTAGCTTCACAAGTTTCAAATATTCCACTTCAATCCTCTCAAATCTCTTCTTATTCAACCCGACTCGATTCATCTCCAACATCATCTTGTTGAGAAGCCCAATTAGCACAGTTTCTTGATCCTTGAGATCTTGGTAGTAAAGAAACTGTCTTTCTAGTTGGCATTCTCTATCTTGTATATCTTCAATTCTGCATCTTAGACTCAAGACCTCTTGTTCCAAATCCTCAACACGAGGCAAACATTCCGAATCGAGGCTGTGAAAACTCTCATCTTCGCAAGAATCTAGTTCTTGATTATGTTCGTGGATTTGAGGTGGTTGGGTTGGAGGACAAGATATGGAGGTAGCGATCTTGCCGAGGATAAAACCTGCCAAAGTGAAAGACAGGGGAATTCCAGCTTTGAAAATAAGTGGTTTCATTGCTTCCACCTTAGAGTTTGAGCTTCCCATTGTTGTCGATTGTTTGTTGGTGTTGAGCATGGTCTCATGCATTATTCTTACCTATTTCGTAACAGCTTTGCTTACATTCTTTTCCTTTTCTCTTTGCTTTCAGATTTCTTTACTTTGTTCAACAATTTTGGTTTCTTGCTTTTTGACCACTCCATTCCTTTCTCCTTCCTTTAGGAATCTTCCTCTTCTTTTGCTTGCTGTTACACTTTGCCTCTAAAATTTATAATTAATTATTAATTCACACTTTCGGTGTTTTCATTATATATATATATATATATATATATATATATATATATATATATATATATATATATATATATATACCTGCAACACATCATTTTGTCATCAAAACATGTAGTTTTATGACATTATTGATTTTTATGTTCTCATTAATTTGTATATTTCATGAAAATTAAAAAAAATCATTTAAAAAAAAGGTCACCATTTTCTACTAAAACATGTTAGAAAACTAAACAAATATAAAAGCATGTAAACACACTTTAAACGTACTTAAACAATGCAACGAAAAAGATCGAAATAAATATTTTCAGTCATTGCTATACATTCAAAAATGATTATGATATTGACTTACGGTTGAATTGGTATTTTCAAGTTGTTCTTTTCTCTATTAAATTCTGTATTAGACTTTATAAGAATTCTTTCTTATATGACTGTTGTCCAACACATAAATTAGATATATTTATTAGAGAGTAAAATATAAATAAGGAATAGATTAGTCTATTTGTATCATATATTATGTTCCTTGATTTTCTCTCAATCTGTTGTAATTATTTTGTGTATATAATACACGTCTCCAAACCACATTATTGTGTGGTGAATATTGGTTCCTTACATGGTATCAGAGTAAAACATTGCAAACCCTATCAAACCCCGGCTGCACACCTTCATAGACGAACAGATCCCCTTCATCCCTTGCTTCCATGGCCGATTCCCTCCCTATTGCTACAATGATTCATATAGTCCCTATCAAGCTGTCCTCATCCAATTACCTAATCTGGAAGCGTCAAATAATGTCCATGTTTACGTGCTTTGGGCTTCTCGGCTATGTTGATGGAACCCTTTCTCCTCCGCCCTCCACCATCAATTCTCATGATGATGAATTAAAATCTTTAATTGATATAATTGAGGAATTGTGGATCTTAATTTATTTTTCAAAGATGGAAAATATGTGGAACATATTAATAATTATTTTTATATTGATTTGTTACCATGTATGAACCAAATGAATGACTTTTTAATTGATTTAATTCAATTATGGAGATAATTCCAACAAAAAGGTCATATTAAACAGAGATGGTAATTGGAACTAGATAAACTAGACCCGATTGAATCACGGTGGTAGTGAATTAGACCGACCCGGTTGAATTCGCGACCCGACTGAATCACGGTGGTAGTGAATTAGACCGACCCGGTTGAATTCGCGCGGTTTATTAGACCCGACCTGATTAAGAGTTGCCATTAGACCACTTTTATTGGTGACATTTGGTGGATGTCTCCACCAAATGTCACCACTTATATTAATTGTTTAATATGAGAGAGAAAGAAAATGTCATGACATTGGTCACATGGTGACCAATGTCATGACACTCATTTTGTGTACAATTTATACATGTGTCATTTTTCTATTGGTCTCGATTAATTTTTTTCGAATATAATTAAAAATATTAATATTGAAAATAATTTTTATTTAAAAAAAAATTAAAAATATTAAAATTCATAAAAAAAAAATCTCTATAAATAGAGTTCAATATTGACATATTTATTTACCAATTCAAAATTTATTCTCATTTGTCTCACAATCTCAAATTCTTTTTTTTGGGAAATTATGGATTCTAATAATCCAAATTATTTTTCAGATAATTATGGAACAAATTTGGTATTGATAATTAAATATATAATTTGTAGTTTGATTATTGTAATTTCGATTTCGTATTTCAATTATTGTAATTTCTATTTCGTATTTCAATTATTGTAATTTCGATTTAGTTTATTGTGAAATATAATAAAAAATATGCTCACAAAATAATATATAATTATTAAATATTGAAAAAAAATATTGAGTTGGGTTGGGTTGGTGTCACTAATAAATTATGAAAATGTTGGAATTAGGTTGGGTTGTGGATTATGTAGGTGGAAGAGAGAGAAATTAATATTTTAATGTTGGGTTGGGTTGGATGGGTGTTATAAAATAATCTTAGATCAAATTACTAAACCTAAAAGTGGACACGTGGCGGGCAAGACAGCAGCTATTGAGATTTGAGGTTTTGCCTGCCACCGCCGTCGCCACTCACCACCCATTAATTTCTCTTCCTTGGTAAAAGTCGAGTTCCTAATTTTCTTTGGAGCATGAACTCTGCGCATTTTCTCCATCTTTTTTGTGTGTGTGAATAATCTGGAGCAGAGTTGCATGTGTCGAAGGTGACCATCGGCGCTGAGAGGTAAATTGTTTTTGTCTGTCAATTTCCCTAAGAAAGACGGTGCAATATAAAAAGGCGTTTCAATCCAAATTTTGGTGATTTTTCTGAAGATGTTAATTTTTTGTCCGTTATTGTGGTTTTTTTTTTTTTAAATAAATGCTAACGATGTGCTATTGTTTGTTGATGTGATACTTCCTTTTATAGAGTAGTTGCAGTTCTTGAAAAATTAGATGGGAATTGTGAATAATCAGTGAACTTGAGTGGTGTTTCTGCACTCTCCTCCTTTTTTGTCTGAATATGAATTTCTCTATCATGTAAGCATCTTTGTTCCTCCTTAGATCATTTTCAGAGCTGCATTTCTTTACTGTTTGGAGGGTGCAATTCTCAACCAATTGTGTTGTTGGAAAGGAGATTGAGAGTGAAATCAAAAGAAGGTCAGCAAACGTCGTTTTAGGAGCTGGAATGATTTATTATTTATTTTGGGAGGGGGTAAATAAGCAAGGGATCCACTCCCTTTTTTCATTAAGGCTTTGGTGATGGTGTTTGTTTACCTGCTCGATTGTGTTTTGGATTGTCAAAAAGATAATGTTCAGATTATCAATTACATGTATGGTTTTTTCCATGCTGATAAATCATGCTCGGATTATTAAATATTGAAGAAGGTTTTGATGACTAGGGGATGTTGATTTTCATTGCAGCTATTTGTGCGAGTAGGGATTTTAATTGAAAGATTAGTTAATACTTATAGATATCATGAAGTACTTTCTTGATTATGCTTGGTAACTGCAATTCGGGATCTCTATAATTTTCATGTATTAGTTGTGTATTTTATTTTACTAGTGCATGTCATTTGTTTGTACTGAATATGCCTCTTTAGAGTGCACACATGATTATTAAGTGTTTGAGATATTTGAAAATTGAAACATTAACAAACTAGGTTTCATATAGATTAAGTGTTTCACGATTTATTTATTTGTATCTGTGGATCAAAATTATAATCCATAAAGTAAAGGCTCAATGGAGTACACTGAATAACTTTAATGTGCTTTGCACCAAAACTACTGCAGGACCTTTGCGCCTTGAATACACATTACGCTTTTGACTGCCTCGGTACATGAACGAGACTAGACGATGGCTTTAAGGCGTATGCTTGGATTCTCTGATGGAGAATTAATGAGGTCAGATTCAAAACCTTGTTCCCGATTGATGAGGCATACTGCTGGCCTGTTTTCAGTGGGAGGAGCACTAGGTTTTTGGACTCTATGCCGCCTACATTATGGTTTGTCTTTAAATTGCTTCCATATTTTCGACTTTTTTTTTATGAAGCCTTTGTTTATTTGATTTTGTTTGCATTTTAGTGTAATGCTCGTCTCTTCAGTTTCATCTGCAACAAGGGGAAAGTTAAAGAGTTCAATTCTTTTGTCTTTTCAATTTTATTCATTCTTTTCGGTCGTTTTTTAAATGATTTCATGTATTTTTCTTCATGAATTCTACACATATTGAGAGCAGTCGTTTTGTATTCTTGAAAGTTGAGTCTAGTAGTAGGTGCAAGAAGAGATACCTTTGTTTATTAATTTCGGTTAATATGAACATCTTGGCAAGTTCAAGGGATGTTTTTGAACAATCGATTCACTTATTAGTCATGACTCAGCCTTATGTTATGATGAAACGAGAGGATCATTTTCTTACTATTGTTCTTTACGAGAAACCAATGCATTTCATAACTTTTAAAGAGATTCAGGATTTTACTGGGCGAGTAAAACCTCCCCCCCCCCACCCAAAAATTAATTTACTTGATTTACATTGTTGAATGTAATGTTCTCATCAACAGAAACCTGTTGTTCGATGCTGCCATTAGATCTTGTTCCTTTTGTTTAAGATTGCACATATCAAAAGGCTCCATCATTGTCTTCATTGCATCATTTTCAATGAGTTGATATATAATAAACTGGTTTTGTTGTCGATGCAGGTCCCAGAGTTACAATTCCTCGAGCTCTTAGATGGGCTGCTTGTGGGACGGTCTCTATGAGCGCAACCACAGCTTTGCTAGTACGTCTACTCAGCCCTGAATGTGAACCGCAAAATATAGCAGCCTATGACCGAAAAAAGTAATGTTGCTTCTTGCTACTTCTTTGGTGTGTGTCATGTGACCTCAAGGCTTCTTTGAAGATCTAATTCTGTGCCAATTGCACCAGAGAATGCGTGAAATATAATATGTAAATCTGGTTGGAGAAAGACACAAATTCATCTTTGAAATCGATCAACATATGAAACTCTGCTGAAGCTGGTAATTGTGTTCTTATGAAACCTTAGTTTTACTAGTTCTCTGAAAAATTTCTGCTATTTTTTCGTAAGTTTAGAGAGTGATCTTGAAGTTCATGAGTTTCAAGATTGATCTGTTCTCAAAGTTTGAAGGTCATGATCTTTGAGATTAGATCAAACTATTGAGCTTGAGCTTAATTAAATCATCATTGAATTGGATGTTTTTCTTGGGTTGATGCTGAAAACTTAGTAGCTCTTGAATTGATTCATATCACTTGTGCCCTAAATGATTGAATTGGGCTTCAGTTAAACAACTAGTCAAAATTGGTTATCCTTATTGGGCTTAAGTCCAATAGACCATGTATTCTTGTTAACCTACCAACTCTGAACATATTAATTTGTATCTACTATCTAATGTATCTATTAATTTTAAATTTCATAAATTAAGGAAAATAAATCATTACACTAAGGAAAATAAATCATTACACATCATTAGTAGATGTATTTCAACATGTTCAATAAACCAAGTCGTATTGGCATCAATTTTGCGTTCATGTAAATCGTAAATACGTTGACACCGGGTCCTTGTCATTCAAATTATAATTATATTTCATTGAAATATAGTTCTTTTTTTTTTTTTTTTTTTAATGTACAACCTTTTATACAATTCTCACTTATAGCCATTAGTTTATGTATGGAGTTGTCATTCAAAGTTTGTTACAAAAAATCACTAGATTTTCAAATTTACTTCAACTTTTGATTATTTTTTCCAGAACAAAAAGGTTGTTAATTTTTCTTTCACACGATTCCTTCATATATTTCACATGTGAAGGGGGGTAATACTATAATAATTTCAATTGAAGACTAATATAGACTTGTAAAGGACCCTGGTCTTAATTTAGTGCTAGCAAGTCTGTTCATATTATAAAAGGTAAATGTAAAGTTGCTACCACTATATCTAATTTTATTATATGTCCATTTCCAAAGTCCAATGCAGACAGTTTACTTTATATGCACAGGCTTATCATGTGTTGTTTGTTTCTAATGTGATGGGATTTGGTTGGTATGTATGACCAATTAATTCCACATTTATTTGCTTGAAAACTTCACAAATTCTCATGTCGACAAGATGCATGTATCAGTTCGAGTCGATTCCAATTTGTGAATTTTGATTTTTTTATGTGCCGATTTTTATATTATAAATGTGTGATTTTTATGTAAATATTGTGATTTTCATGTACTATAACTTAAAAAAAAAAATCAACACAATTTGTACATATATACATTTATGTGATATTTATGTCACCTTCATGTTATATTAGTGTGATTTTTATGTATAAATATTCATATATTTATATAATTAGAGTTTTAGATCACGTGCGTTGCATGTGAAGATCAATTCAAATTAAGAAAATAAATAATATAAATATCTTATATATAACACTTTTATATTAATTAGAGTTCTAATTATAATGAGATTTTATAAGATTTTAAATTAGGATTCTAATATAAAATTATTTAAGTATGAAATTTTTAAATTACTATTATGACATTAAATAATAATCTTTGATAGAGATATATTCGGCAATCCATATTTTGTAAGAAATATCCACATTTTTATATAGGTAATAGATAGATATAAATGTATGAATATTTGTACATGAAAGTCACACTAATATAACATAAATGTATATATATACAAATTGTGTTGACTTATTTTTTTCTAAGACACATTTCATAAATGTCGTCACGACATTTATACATAAAGGTCATAACAATATAACATAAAGGTTTTGTTTGAATAAAAAAAAAATAAAGATAAAAATTCGTAGATTTGAATCAACCCAAATCGATTTAGATTTCATGTGCACCAATTGCGGACCTAATCTTTTTAATTTAAATTAAAGTAGGGTTAGTGCTTCTATATAAAATGAACTAAGGGTTAGTGCCCTAATTGGTGTTTAATGCACACATAGTTACATACATATAGTATATGTAATATAATGACAAAAATATTTTATTTTAAAATTATATTACAACCTTTTAATATGTTATTGTGGGGAAGAAGTGTTTTAGTCCTCTAACTTTTTCTTTTTGAATTTTTCGTTATTTAATTTATCTATCAATCTATCTTTTGGTTTAGTGTTATGATTTTACAACTTTCAATTTTTAGTCCATTACATAACATGTTTATTTAGTTTCTCCAAATTGTATATTATAAATGAATTAATTTATCAAACAATTACTAAAAAATTATTGTAAATAGATATTGCATCGATTTTCACCTTTAGCAATATAAAAAGTCAATGCCTTATTTTAAAATCAACTTTTTATTTTAAAGAAATAAGAATAGATATAATAAGTAACAACTACAATCACACATTACACTACTAGAAGAAGACAATTCCCTAACCTGTACATTAGTTTTAATTGTTGTAATTGTTATTAACGATAATGTTTATATTTTTTTTTTCTGCGTTAGTTATTAAAATATACTACTAACTAGGAGTACCTAATTGAATCATGAAATCAATATCTTGAAAATCTTTTTATATCAAACAATATTATTTATTGTTACATTTACGTAGTGGAGATGTAATATATTAATTTCATATTCCTCAGATCTTTTTTATATATAACATTTCACTAGAGACACTAACAAGCCCATAAGTTTTCTCACATTTAATTTAATTCTTTGTTTTTTCCTAAAAATATTCAGAATTTTTTTAATTGTTGCAGCAACTTGGAAATACATCTGATATGTCTTGCAGAGCCTGCAGGTCAAGGAACCGGGCTTAGGTAGCAGAGAATCGGGCTGGAAGTGGGTGAACCGGGCTGTGCAAGGTTTCTGCAAAAACGGTCCGAGGCAGGTTTGGCAGTTGAAACTGAAATCTGGAGAATTAGGGCACACGCGCAGGAACCGTTTCTCTAAGCCAAAATTCGCTCAATTCTGAAACCGTTTCTTGAAATTCCTTGAGGGCTATTGCTATATATATTGTAAAGAGTGTTTAGTTGCTGAGAATTCATTCAATTAGTCGAGAGATCAAAAGAATCGTGAGGATTAGTGAGCTAAGTCATTTAGTGGAACCCTAATCTGCGCTGTTAGTTTTGTAGCTCGATTTCTCATTCGTTTTTTTAATGAAATCCTTTGATTCTTTTTCCTAGTGGACGTAGGCTTCAATCCGAAGCCGACCACTTAATTCTCCGTGTAAATTGTTCCATTTCGCATCTCAATTTTTCGATTCTTGTCTGCATAAAATCATAGCATTCTTGAAGTGTTCTTGGAGGTTTTGGATTGTGTTTCTTGAGCTGAATCACTACAAGTGGCGCCGTCTGTGGGAACGGGGACACCTTCAAGATTAACGCTATGAAGTTAGATGTGCAGAAATTCTCAGGTATAGAGGAGTACAATCTGTGGAGAGTGCACATGGAGGCCCTCCTGATACAGCATGGGTTAGAGGATGCATTAAGGGAGGATTTTCCAAGCACTTCATCTGATAATGTTGAGAAAAGGAAAGAGATGGACAAAAAGGCTAGGAGTGCGATTCTTCTGTGCTTGAATGACAAAGCACTGAGGGAAGTTTGCAAGGAGGCCACTGCAAGTGAGGTATGGAAGAAACTCAACTCACTCTATATGACCAAGACACTTGCAAACAGACTCTTCTTGAAGCAGAAACTGATTAGTTTCAAGATTCTTGATGATAAGAAAATTCTTGAAAAGATGGATGAATTCAACAAAATAGTAGATGACCTGGAGAATATTGAAGAGAAGCAGAAGGACGAAGACAAGGCTTTGCTGTTACTGAATGCTCTTCCCAAATCATATCAGTCCTTTAAAGATGCTATGGTGTATGGAAGAATGACTCCTCTAACCTTGGAGGAGGTTCAGATCTCAATCAGGACTAGGGCTCTATCAGTAGCATCGGAGACAAGAACTCCAAGTCTTGGAGAGGGACTGAACATAAAATTCAAGAACAACAAGAAACAAAGTAAGAACTTCAACCAAGACAACCAAAAGTCAGAAAATGCTGGTAACAAAAGCAACACTGATGGAGTGGAAACCAGGAAATGCTTCTCATGTCACAAACCAGACCACCTAAAGAAGAATTGTCCTGAAAAGAAGAAAAAAGCTGAAGGAAATCATCAAGCATCATTGGCTCAGGAACAATATGACAGTGCTGATATGCTTTGTATCAGCAACTCAGAAATTAAGGAGGAATGGGTATTGAACTCGAGCTGCTCCTTTCATATGTGTCCTATCAAATCATGGTTCAAGGATCTGAAATTGGAAGAAGGAGGGCTAGTATTACTTGGTGACAATCATTCCTGCAGAGTAATGGGGACAAGAAACATCACTCTAAGACTGCATGATGGCAAAATCAAAACACTCACCAAAACAAGGTATATTCCAAAACTTAAGAGAAATTTGATATCACTTGGTCTTCTTAATGCTGCAGGTTATGAATTCAAGACTGAAAAGGAAGAAATTCAAGTCACAAAAGGTGATCAAGTGATTCTAAAAGGCAAGAAATCAAATGGTCTCTACATTCTCATTGGTTCCACAGTGACTGGAGATGTTGCTGCTATAATGAGCAAAGAACACACTGATTTGTGGCATAAAAGGCTGGGACACATAGGTGAAAAAAGACTGAAGGAGTTATCAAAACAGAAACTGATTGGAATAGACCAAGTTGCCAAGCTGGACAGGTGTGAGCAGTGTATATTAGGCAAAACTACAAGAACTCCTTTCCCAGCAGGCTCACATATAACAAAAGGCATTCTTGAGTATGTTTATTCGGATATATGGGGGCCTTCCAGAACTGAAACTCATGGTGGAGGTAGATTCTATATCACTTTCATTGATGATTATTCAAGGAAAATATGGCTTTATATTCTAAAACACAAAAGTAATGCCTTTGAAAAATTTAAAGAATGGCTTACTCTCTTAGAAAACCAAACTGGTAAAAGCCTAAAACACCTGAGGACTGACAATGGCCTGGAGTATTTGTCCAAGGAATTTCAAGATTTTTGCAGGTTAAAGGGCATAACGAGGCATAGGACCGTTCCTTCAACACCTCAACAAAACGGCCTTGCTGAGCGCATGAATAGAACCATCCTTGAGAATGTGAGATGCTTACTCCTTGATGCTGGCTTACCAAAGTCGTTTTGGGGGGAAGCTGCAGCCACTGCAGCCTTCTTGATCAATAGAAGTCCATCTTCAACAATTGACTTCAAGTCTCCAAATGAGGTATGGTATGGTAAGGCTGCTAATTATTCCTACTTAAAGGTCTTTGGTTGTTTAGCATATGCACATCTTAGACAAGATAAACTGGAACCTAGAGCTCTCAAATGTATCTTTATTGGATATCCCAATGGTGTAAAGAGATACAAAATGTGGAGTTTGGAACCAGGAGGTAAAAAATGTTTTATAAGTAGGGATGTGGTGTTCAAGGAGTCAATCATGGGGTATAAAACTGAGCATAACTCTCAATACTCTCATGATATAGCTGAACCATCTCAGGTAGATTCAGATCTGCAAAATGATACTCAGATTCAGGTGGAGAATGTGAGAGATGAGCAAGAACACTCATCAAGTATCAGTGAAAAAGAACAGGTAGATGATGAGACAAGTGCAACCTTGCCAGATTTGAGAAATTATAATCTTGCAAGGGATAGAGAAAGAAGGAATATTCAGCCCCCTAGAAGATATGCTCATGCTGATATAGTTCATTATGCACTAAGTGTGGCAGAAGATATAGCATATCAGGAACCAAACAGTTATAAAGCAGCACTTCTATCACCTGATAAGGATCAATGGATCAAGGCTATGAATGAAAAATTGGCTTCCTTATATAAGAATAACACTTGGATATTAGTTGATAGGCCCAAGCAGCAAAAGATAATAGGAAGCAAGTGGATATTCAAAAGAAAAATTGAAGTTGCTGAAACTGAGAAGGTTAGATTTAAAGCTAGACTAGTTGCAAAGGGATTTACTCAAAGAGAGGGAATAGACTACAATGAAATATTTTCCCCAGTTGTGAAGCATGTAACCATAAGGATTCTACTGGCAATTGTGATACAAGAAGACATGGAACTGGAGCAACTTGATGTCAAAACAACATTCTTGCATGGAAGTCTAGATGAGACCCTTTATATGCAACAGCCTGAAGGCTATATTCAACCTGGAAACGAAGGCAAAGTATGTCTACTTAAAAGGTCCCTTTATGGACTAAAACAAAGCCCACGGCAGTGGTATAGGAGATTTGATGGATTCATGCTAAGTATAGGGTTTTCTAAAAGTCACTATGACAGCTGTGTGTATCTGGAACAAGAAGGAAATGAGATACATACGTTTCTACTTCTTTATGTAGATGACATGCTCATAGCAAGTAAAAGTGTAACAAGGATACAAAGACTTAAGGAGAAGCTTAAAACTCAGTTTGAAATGAAGGAGTTGGGAGAAGCTAGAAGAATCTTAGGCATGGATATTAGAAGAGAAAGAGATAAGAACAAGTTATTTCTTCATCAAACTGATTATGTCCTAAGAGTTCTAAGGAGGTTCAATATGCACACTGCAAAGTCAGTCACCACTCCCATAGGAGCTCAGTTCAAGCTGACTACAGATCAGAAACCGAAGACAGAAGAAGAAAAGAAGTACATGCTATCAGTACCTTATGCAAGTGCCATTGGTAGCATAATGTATGCTATGATATGTAGTAGGCCAGACATTGCCTATGCCATGAGTATGGTGAGTAGGTTCATGTCTAAACCAGGCAAAATACATTGGGAAGCTGTTAAGTGGTTACTTAGATATTTGAGTGGTACATCTACATTTGGATTATTGTTTCAAAAAAACACTAACACTTCTAACTCTCTTCAAGGTTTTGTAGATGCAGATTTTGCAAGTAATCTCGATACAAGGAAATCAATTACTGGATACATTTACATGCTGAATGGGACTGCAATAAGCTGGAAAGCTACACAACAGTCAGTTGTTGCCTTGTCCACCACAGAATCAGAGTTTATTGCAATGGCCGAGGCAGTGAAGGAGTCAGTTTGGCTAAGAGGAATCCTAAGAGAGTTGGGTCTGAACCAAGGTAGAGTGACTATAAATTTTGATAACCAGAGTGCGTTACACCTATCAAAGCACCAAACTTTTCATGAAAGGTGCAAGCATATAGATATTAAGCTACACTTCCTTAGAGACATGATTGATAAGGGAGAGGTAGAGGCAAAGAAGGTCAGTACAGAAGATAATCCGGCCGATATGTTAACCAAGGTTCTCCCTGGATCTAAGTTCAGCTATTGCAGGACTCTTATTAACCTACAGAGCTGGGAAACTAAGGTTTAGTACAGCTAAGGTGATAGGGGAACTGGAATCAGAGTTTTTCAAAGTTGAGATGGAGATTATTGTTGCAGCAACTTGGAAATACATCTGATATGTCTTGCAGAGCCTGCAGGTCAAGGAACCGGGCTTAGGTAGCAGAGAATCGGGCTGGAAGTGGGCGAACCGGGCTGTGCAAGGTTTCTGCAAAAACGGTCCGAGGCAGGTTTGGCAGTTGAAACTGAAATCTGGAGAATTAGGGCACACGCGCAGGAACCGTTTCTCTAAGCCAAAATTCGCTCAATTCTGAAATCGTTTCTTGAAATTCCTTGAGGGCTATTGCTATATATATTGTAAAGAGTGTTTAGTTGCTGAGAATTCATTCAATTAGTCGAGAGATCAAAAGAATCGTGAGGATTAGTGAGCTAAGTCATTTAGTGGAACCCTAATCTGCGCTGTTAGTTTTGTAGCTCGATTTCTCATTTGTTTCTTAATGAAATCCTTTGATTCTTTTTCCCAGTGGACGTAGGCTTAATCTGAAGCCGAACCACTTAATTCTCCGTGTAAATTGTTCCATTTCGCATCTCAATTTTTCGATTCTTGTCTGCATAAAATCATAGCATTCTTGAAGTGTTCTTGGAGGTTTTGGATTGTGTTTCTTGAGCTGAATCACTACATTTTTTTTAGTGTGAAGATGATTTGACAAATCCAAGAAAATATTTTCAATATAATTTTTAAAAAATACATATAAAAATATAAATTAAAATCAGATGGAATTGTTATAGAAAATTATAACGTACAATTATCTTTTTTTTTTCTTCCTTTTGAGTTACAATTAAAGGTGAGAAATTCACCTGAAAACTTATTTAAGATGAGAAATATAACTGACGAAATATATCTTAAATGAACTTTTTATATACTACAAACCAACAATAATCTATAATAATGATAGAACTATCAACACCCCGGCCAATACGACAATACCACACACCTGTTTTCTAAAAGGCAAAAACTTATATGCACCAGGGGCACGGATCCTAGATCCGTGCCCCCAACCCGAACCGGCGCGTGGGCCGCTTTTACGCGCATCCACGCGCCCCCACGCACGGCCACACCATAGCTAGTGTGCGCCGCGCACCACCTGAATTTTATATTTTAAGGTATCACTCATTTACTGTTAAGGTATCACACATTTATTCTTAAGGTATCACACTGTTACCCTTCAGGTTTTAATGTAAAAACAGCGCTGCTTTCTTCTTTTTCCTCTTTTTATTTTCTTCTCCTTCCTTCTTCTTCTTAATCTCTTTTCTTAACAATTTGTTATTTTTCTTATTTGTTTTGTACATTATTATTCTTCTCTATATTCTTATTCTTCATCAAATCTTCATAAAGTCATTTATGGAGTTTTTTCTTCTTCCTCTTCTCTTTTACTCATTTTCATAAATTTAGATAATTGATTTCAAATCACAATTTATTACAATAATTTTAAAACATTGAAAATCAATTATTTCAAACAATATGAAATCATGATTTGTTGATTTTGAGAATTTTTTTTGAAATTTTAAGATTTTTCAATGAAGATATTAGTTGTATACTCTTAAGGTATTACACATATTCATTTCAGGTATTACATAAATATCTTACATGTATTACACATATTCTTTCAAGTATTAAAAAATACCTTACAGGTATTACACATGTTCCTTTCAAGTATTACACTTACCTTATAAGTATTACACATGTAATTTTATAATACCTGAAGAGTATATATCTAGTACTTATAAATCATATCAGTAATACCTTAAAAGTATTACTGGTCATGAGCAATCATATATCAATGCTTTAGGGTAATTATGATTTATAAAATCATGAACAGTCAGAATTTTTGTAATACCTGTAGAACATATATATAATACCTATAGAATAAACTAATAATACCCCATACTTTTTTTCATAATATCTTGAAGGTTTTACTTACATATAATTCAACCATGTAATTTTATAATACTTGAAGAGTATATATGTAGTACTTATAGATCATATTAGTAATACTTGAAAGGTATCACTGATCATATATCAATGTTTTGGGATAATTCTAATTTATAACATCATGAACAATCAAAATTTTTATAATACCTATAGAATAAATCATAATTTTAAATACAAGATTTTCATCATCTTCTTCCACAAAATTTATTCAAAATCATATTACTCAATTAATAACCAACTATGGTGTTTGTTGCATCAATTATCTTGTATGTTGCTATGAATCGGATTAAGATAGAAAGAGTTTCAAGTTATAAGAAAATAAAAACCCTAGATTTTTATACACATTAAGAAGAAAAAAACTTGTTGAAGTATTAGAAAAATAAGAACCCTAAATTTGTAGCAATCATGTGAAGAAATTAAGAAGGAATAAAGAAAAAAAAAAGAATAGCACCACAGGAAGAGATAAGAAAAAAAAAATGAGTATTTGCATAGGAGAGAGAAAAAAAAAGAAAAAAATTAAAAAAAAACAAAAAAGGAGTGCAGCAAATAGGAGAGAGATAAAAAAAAATTAAAAAATTAAAAAAAAAACAAAAAAAGGAGTGGAGCGGGTCGGGGGCACGGATCTAGGATCCGTGCCCCAAGGGCACACAAGTGTCTCTCTTTCTAAAAATGGAAAAAAATCAAAGTACGTAATTTTGGGTGAGTTTAATATTGAGTTGTGGTATGATAGTCTCACCTAATAATAATAGGAATAACATCAAATTTGTTATACAACAATAGTGTATATATAAAAAAATTAATAAGTAATTAGTTACATATTTTCAAACAAGTATAATTTTTATTTATATCCTCATAAATTTTAATTCCTGATATGAATCGATTCACAAACCATAACCACAAACTAACTTAAAAAGGAAATTGTAAGTCATATGAATTAGTTCTACAAAAGTATCATGGGTGTAAAATTCAACAAATATTATTTAAATAAAATACTCTATGCTTCTAGAAACCACACATTTATTATGGATGCAAAATATTTGGATCTCTTAATTTATAATACTACATTACTTTTAAGCGTTTGCCACAAAATTTCGTCGTATTACGTACAAACATATATATTGGTACACATAATAGATACAATAAGACATTAAATGCATTACAAAACTTGACCAAATTATTCAACCAAGTTCATATATCTTGTCAACTATATAGTTTACATTAATTTCAAAATTTTCAAATTCAATACAAATTATTACTGCGATGGCTTTATGTGCGAATATTTGATAAAATTTTGACTACTATATATACAAACTATGTATATCCCGACTTTCACACTAAAAAATACATACTTTCACCTATCGTAATGTAGTTTAATGTAATATCAACAAATCATAAATAATTTATATAATATATATATATATATATATATTTGTGTAATTTGAAATTCACAATCCTACAAGAAAATAATTTCATTACAATATTCGTTGAATCCAACATATGCCTATCCTTGTGGTGTTGTAGTGCAAATTAATATTAGTTGTTTCATTCCCCCCACCACATATATATTTTAAATTTTCTTCAAAAAGTAACAAAATTATTGGAAAAGTTAATTAAATAGATCAATTCATATTATATCTATATTTAATGAGAATTATGCTCTTTAATACTTCCTTTTTACGTAAAAATAAACACACTTCACATTTTATACAAATTAAGAAAACACATTTAACATATTTGGGAAAACAATTTTAAACCACACACTTTATATTATACCCTTATTTATTCATTCATGACTAAATAAAAAGTCGTCAATATTTAGAAAATGATTAATTCCAACAAACATTAATTAAGGATATATCAGACAAATTATACCCTGCTAAGGAAAATGATTATAATTTGAAATAGATCAAAAATGAATTGTTGATTATTTTATTTAATGAAATGAATATATTACTCAATGTATTTTTTGTTTATATATTTTCAAGACTAAAAAATATTCTCTATATTTCATAATGTATGTGAAATGAAGTGTGTCTATTTTCGTGGTCTTTAACTGGCCACTGTTTGTCGTTGGAAATATTTGTCTAAGACTATTCTTAATGGTGACACTCACCCAACCCAACCTAACAATAAAATATTAATTTCTCTCTCTTCCATCTACACAATCCACAACCCAACCTAATTCCAATATTTTCATAGTTTATTAGTGACACCAACCCAACCCAACTCAATATTTTTTTCTCAATATTTAATAATTATATATTATTTTGTGAGCATATTTTTTATTATATTTCATAATAAATTAAATCGAAATTACAATAATTGAAATACGGAATCGAAATTACAATAATTACAATAATACGGAATAGAGATATTTTGTGGTGTTTGGCTAGGAACTTGATTGAGATTTGGAAAAAATTGAGAGTTTTCAAAATATTGAGAGTTTGGAAAATCTTCAGAATTCAAAAGAGATTGAAAGTTTGAGTAATTTTGGGAATTTGAAAAATAATTAGGATTCATAATAAGAAAAAAGAGAACTTGAGATTGTGAGACAAATGAGAATGAATTTTGGATTGGTGAGTAAATATGTCAATATTAGACTTTATTTATAGAGAATTTTTTTTTATGAATTTTGATATTTTTTAATTTTTTTTAAATAAAAATTATTTTCAATATTAATACTTTAAATTATATTCGAAAAAAAATAATCGAGACCAATAGAAAAATGACACGTGTATAAATTATACACAAAATGAGTGTCATGGTCACCATATGACCAATATCATGACATTTTCATTCTCTTTCATATTAAAATATTAATATAAGTGGTGACATCCACCAAATGTGACCAATAAGAATAGCCTAACAATCCCATACGGAATTTCGTAGGTATAATTAAATAGGTTTGGAATAATAATTACTGAGATCGATATAGATTCCTAATTCCTATGTACATTGTAAACCTACCAATTGTAGTTAGTGTTTGATTTGAGTTTCATTAATGAAATCTACGAACATGATATTCTTCCCCCCCTACCCAAACCCCTTTCCATAATTATTGCATTTAAGCGCAGCCAGGCGGCATTGATCGAATTTCATCTCCCTCGCACTCTCTCTCTCTCTACACATCACTCAATGGAGGTTCTCCGATGTGCCCCGGCGAAATCGCCTCTCCGTCACACAGCATTCACCGGAAATGACTTCATCAAATCTTCCTCGGCCGCAGTTCGGAGCTCCCGTCTCAAGCCCTTAATTTACGCCACACTGTCAAGGCCGGCGGCGGCGTCGGCGGCGGTGGTTTTACCGCCGGTCGAAGAGCTTCGCACGGCTACTCCGTTAACTCCTCCATCGTCGGAAGATCCTCTGTTGATGGTTTCGCCGGGTTCTCTGCAGTGCGAGAGCGGGTATTTACTACGGCATCAGCGTCCGGGGAGTGGTGCCGTTGGGAACGGTGCGTTGAATGCGATGGAATATCTGACGAATATTCTGTCCTCAAAGGTGTATGACGTGGCGTACGAGTCGCCATTGCAGATGGCGCCCAAGCTATCGGAGAGGTGGGGAGTTAATGTCTGGCTCAAGAGAGAAGATTTTCAGCCTGTATGTATTATTTTGATGCATATATACCTGTTCTTTACTAGCAAGGATTAGTTGATAGTTAATGAAGGCATTGATTTTTTATTTTCTTTATTTAAGTTTCATTTCCAGTATATATATTTTTCTTTTGTTTCTGATATTCATGATTAGCACCGTTTAAGTAAGCAACTATTTTTGCTCCTGTAATGTAAATTGTTTTAGGATACAAAATTGAATTTTCTTGTTGATTTTGGAAAATTTTGAGGTTCCTACGAAAACTAAACGCAATTTAGACATACTGGGCAGGGATTTCTGAAAGTTGAGTTCATTGAAGTCTTTTTACGATGGAGGCTTTGATTGAAGTATACATGCTAAGAGTCTGCTCTGCAGGTTTTTTCTTTCAAGCTTCGTGGGGCCTATAATATGATGGCAAAGCTTCCACGGGAACAACTTGAAAGAGGAGTGATTTGTTCTTCAGCTGGAAATCACGCACAAGGTGTGGCGTTATCTGCTCAGAGATTGGGCTGCAATGCTGTCATTGTTATGCCTGTTACTACACCGGACATAAAGGTGATTGCTCATGTTCATGTTTCGGAGTTATGCCATGATTTATATAATTGCCTTTACTAAATTCATTTATTGACAATGTTAGTGGAGATCGGTTGAAAAACTGGGGGCAACTGTTGTACTTGTGGGGGACTCATATGATGAGGCTCAGTCTTATGCCAAAAGGCGAGCCAAAGAGGAGGGCCGCACATTTGTTCCTCCTTTTGATCATCCAGATGTAATCATAGGGCAGGGAACAGTTGGAATGGAGATTGTTCGACAAATGAAAAGCCCAATAGAAGCAATATTTGTGCCTATTGGTGGTGGTGGGCTTATAGCTGGCATTGCTGCCTATGTGAAAAGGGTCTCTCCAGAGGTCAAAATTATTGGTGTGGAACCTTTTGATGCTAATGCAATGGCGCTGTCATTGCACCACGGTCAGAGAGTAATGTTGGATCAAGTGGGGGGTTTTGCTGATGGTGTAGCTGTCAAAGTGGTGGGAGAAGAGACTTTCCGTCTTTGCAGGGAACTGATAGACGGAGTAGTTCTTGTCAGTCGTGATGCAATTTGTGCATCAATAAAGGTTAGCTGCCTCTTTCTTCTCTCTCTCTCTCTCTCTCTCTCAGACAATTTGCATCATCTGTTACCGGAGATCTTGCTTTCTAGTAACTACTCTGGTGTTTGGTCTGCTATGGCCTAATGATATGCTATCAAGACAGAATTTAAGGAGTTAACGTTGTGAAAATTTATCTCTTAAGTGCATTGATAGATATGATCTTTTGTTTAATTGTCTTGCTCTCGAATTAGATCCTATTGCTTTTTTATTCACATTCTTGTATAGATGTTGCTTTCCTTGTCTATATATCTTCTATTTGAAATCTCATCTTCTGTAACAAATGAGAAGAATGCTATTTTGTCTTTCAATTCCTCGGTAGTATTCCCTCCTTCTTTTTTCTAATATTTTTTCTTGTCATCCAACATGAATTTACTTTGTGAAGTCATTCCATGTTGTGAAAGATTGTTGTTGGAGAAAATATGTTGTACTATTCTATCCTGAGTAGTACACCGGATAAGTAGGTTAAGACAAACATTTTTGACTCATGAAATTTATAGCTGAACATCTCATTATATGTGTGAGTTTTGTCTCACTATTTTTTCCAAGTCAAAATTTGGAGCTGGTCCATATTGTTGACACGACATTAACACAGCATGGTTGATGCTTTGAGTTACTGATAACCATTAATTTGCCTTATTATTACAGGACATGTTTGAGGAGAAAAGGAGCATTTTAGAACCTGCAGGCGCTCTTTCCCTGGCTGGAGCTAAAGCTTATTGCAAATACTACGGACTAAATGGCGCAAACGTAGTAGCTGTGACAAGTGGAGCTAATATGAATTTTGATAGACTGAGATTGGTCACTGAGCTTGCAGATGTTGGTAGACGGAGGGAAGCTGTACTGGCAACTTACATGTCAGAGGAACCAGGAAGCTTTAAGCAATTCTGTGAACTCGTCTGTTTTTCAATATCATTTTGGTTTTTTTTACTACTCTTTTCCCATGTCATCCTTCATTTTTGATACTTGGCTATATATGATTGCAGGTCGGACCTATGAATATTACTGAATTCAAATACAGATTTAATCAAGAGAAAGAAAAGGCTCTAGTTTTATACAGGCAAGAGAAGAGATACATTGCATGAGTCGTGGTTGTTGGCCTTTCTTTTCTTAGTGCTAGAATCTGTGAACAATTTATTTTTGTTGACCTTTTACTTTTGCTCTCTCTTTTGTACAGTGTTGGTCTTCACACAGAAGCAGAACTTTTTGCGATGGTGGAAAGAATGGAGTCATCTCAACTACATACAATTAATCTCACAGAAAATGACTTGGTCAAAGATCATTTGCGACACTTGGTAAGGAATTTATGACTTGATTGAACTTGTGAAGAATTTTGATTCACATTTCTGATATATTTCAATGAATTTATTAAGAGACAATAAAATTTACTGGACGTCGGTTCAATCCTGCACACTGAAATGAATATGAGTTGAAAACTTGAGTTTGATCTCTGTTTCGAGCTAAGAGTGGCAATGAATTTCAGTTTTTATTCATCATTTGAACCATTACCTTCATGTTTTGAATTGTATTTGTTAAAATCTGCTGAATTGATCTTACAACCACATATTAAATTAAAGGCATCACGTGTAAGAGCTTCATTTCTATATCATGAATTATGGAAGGAGACCTGTTGGAAGAAATGGACAAAGTCATAGTTGCAGCCATTAGAGCGAATGATGGATACAGACCAACTTCTTCCATAGTTGACGTAGCATGTCGGCCTGTGTGATTGTGAATTAACTTTATCCTTTACTATTAGTGTGCTTGGATTTAAATCTATTAGAAAAGATCCCCTTGCTTTATCCTAAAAAATAAGACACAATCACATAACTGAATCTCATGCAATGCCTGTTTGGTTCTTGATTGAAAAGATTGCTTATATTTTCAAATTATGTCAGATGGGTGGCCGATCAAATGTTACAAACGAGCTTCTTTGCCGTTTTGTTTTCCCTGAGAGGCCAGGAGCTTTAATGAAGTTTTTAGATGCTCTGAGTCCACGATGGAATATTAGCTTGTTCCATTACCGGGGACAGGTTATGATCTCTAAAACTTTGTCCAATTCACACTTTTCTTGAATCTCAACATAAAATGAACCTTTTCATCTCATCTCCAGGGAGAAACAGGTGCCAATGTATTGGTCGGTATCCAAGTATCTGATTCTGAGATGGATGAGTTCAGGGATCGTGTAAATAGTCTTGGGTATGAGTACGAAGTGGAATCCAGAAACGAAGCTTTTCAGCTTCTAATGCGATGAGAGCCCCAACTTTTCAAAAAATAAATCCACGACGTATCTGTTCGTCGTTCTTGCAGATTAACGTACGTGTGACATTTGTTCCTCGGCTCATCATCTATTCAATCAGGAGGTGAGGGTTCTAACTTATTAATGACCCTTCATTTAGTCCTTTTCTGTGATCATGCTAAAACTGAGTGATTTTCATCAGAGCTAGTTCTTGTAGGTTAACATAGCTTTGTTAGTGATAAGGATAAAATGCCTCCAAATATATAGTTATTTATCATGAAGTAATTTGAAGAGTCTTATATGACTTGTTCTATATAAAATACCTAAAATGGTCATCCAGTGATGCTATAATGCTTCAAAGTACACTGGCCTGTAACACAATAATTTAGTGTTGATGATTCCATTGTGAATTACAATGGCCTGTTTGTAATTCTATCAGCCCACTAGATATTTTTTTTCGTCGCAGTTTAGAAGAAAAAATGTTGATATGTTTATTATTGATGTGTTATATACTTAGTAGAATTATCAATCGTAGATATTGTTTGTTAAAATGTATTTATTCTAGTGATGCGTGATACATTTATGTGTAAACGAAGATCTTGAAGTAATTTATTTACTATTTTCTAATTTAATTTAAATATGAAATTGACTGATAGAAAAGAACAGAAAACATCATTTTATTGTCCTTCAATTCATTGCCTCCTCGCTCAATAAAATAAGATAAAAAGAAAAAGAAAAAAGAATAACACATTTTACGAAGCCTGAATTAGTATTTAAGACACGCTGCTGCCATTGCCACTCTGAATTTATTTAGTTACAAACACGTAGCAATTTTTTTTTTAAATTTAATAATTTAAAGACGTAGCGATTTGTTCAAGAATTCAAGTGATATTGCTATTGACATTAAACTTAATAGCCACGAGTTTTTAACATAAATTTTCAGTTCTGGGATACAACACAAATAGCTTATGAACACTATTTTGTCCTCTCTTTCACTGTTGTAAAATAAATTACATTCTATGCAGATTTTGGTCGATTTCTACGTTTTGCGCTACCAAAGCACATAAAAACAAGCAAATTTTTTTATTATAAAATAATAATAGTAAAATTCAAGTGATTTTGGCCTTTTTTTTTTTTTTTTTTAAGTTTCATTGATTACATAGACTAGACATGCGCATATCGAAAGCAAATTACATGATTGAATATCCGTTCTTGATTTCACGCGCACTCATATTCTTTTAATATAACTAATGAGGATCATTCATATATATCATGTGTTTCATGATATTATAAATTAAATAAAATGGAATATAAAATAGTGTTGAAATAGGGAATCAAAATGAGAATCCCCTATACAAAATCAATATTTCATCTTAATTTTTCATATTTGGATTCTAAACACATACATTTTAAATATCTTACATTCTTTAATTGACAAGAATATAATAATTGAAATAAACGATGAAACACTACCAAAAAAATCCGAATAAAAGGCTCGTCACAATTTTGTCTCTTTTCTACATCAATCCGTTTTACTACCAAAACGTGCAGCGATCAAAGTATTACACAAGGTTAGCGTCTGCCATAGTTTTTCCAGTGCTAAGAAACAAAATCAAATGCAAGAAACACATTTTGTTCCACGCAAAATTTGCTTCAATTCCCTCAAAAAGGATACTTATCCATCAACCCAGAAACAAACTCTCTAAAATAAGTAAAAAGACACCATCTCTGAGATGCCGTTTACAGCTTCTATGTCATAATCCGATAACGACAAATTGAACCCACTTTATTGCTTCATTAAAGACAATGAAAACACAAACATTTTCACTACAGTTGTTCTTTAACTTATACTCAAGATTTTCCTCCATAAATCCTCCCAAAAACCCACCCCAAAAACCCATCATTAGAAATGGGATTTTCATCACCACCATCACCATCATCATCATCAAGATGCAGCTTATTAGCTGCATTTGTGGCCATTTTAACGGCGTTAAGGGCCGTCCATGGTGACCCTCTTGTCCCGGCACTCATCATATTCGGAGACTCCGTGGTTGATGTTGGAAACAACAACAATTTGCAAACGTTAGTGAAAGCAAATTTTCTTCCTTATGGAAGAGACTTTGTCACTCATAGAGCTACTGGAAGGTTCTGCAATGGAAAGCTAGCCACTGACTTCACTGGTATATAACAATCTCTCATATTTCTGTCAAGCATTTATATTATCATCTTGGTCTGAAATTAATATTGAATGCATGCATATGATTTGGTTATATATACGTATATACATACAGCTGAGTATCTGGGATTCAGTTCGTATCCACCTGCGTATCTTAGCCAAGAAGCTCGAGGCAGAAACATCCTCAATGGAGTCAACTTTGCATCTGCTGCTTCTGGTTATTATGACAGAACAGCACAAATGTTTGTAAGTGATAAATTAAGTTTTTCACCTTAATTTTTTTTTTTTGTAAAATGTCTTTTTTAAATGCTCATTTTAATTATTTCATCCATTATCTCTCTTTTGTAGAAAACAGTTTTCTCTGTCACCTTTCTTCCCATATATGAACTTTCTTTCTCATCTATCTTCTCTTATATCTTCATATTCTCTTTGTAGATTTTCTATTTAATTTCATAGGTTGTGGTTTTGTGCATATGTTTTGAAAAAAATTTCCATGTAAAATTTATGATTTGTTAGATCTCTATGGTGTACCACAAGCTAATTACCATGCTGGGTATCTCCGAAATCTAAAATTTCCCCCCCAAAAAAAAAAAAAAAGAATATAAACGGAATTGGTATTTGCAGAGGGCAATTTCATTGCCACAGCAGATATCAAACTACAAAGAGTGGCAAAACAAAGTGGAGAACATTGTAGGACGAACAAAGGGCAATGAAATATTCTCAGGAGGGATTCATCTCATAAGTGCAGGCAGCAGTGATTTCATTCAGAATTACTACATCAACCCTTTTCTCAACAGACTCTACACACCAGAACAGTTCTCTGACATCCTCATCAGATCCTACTCTTCCATAATCCAGGTCCGTACCCACAAATCAAACTCATTTTTAACTCTCTGATGAGACGACCATCATTTTATCCCTCTCTTCCACAGAACCTATACAGTCTGGGAGCACGTAGAATCGGAGTCACAAGTCTACCCCCGACCGGATGCTTGCCAGCCGCCATAACCCTATTTGGCTCGGGACAAAACCAGTGCGTAGAAAGGCTCAACAAAGACGCGATTTCGTTCAACAATAAACTGAATGCAACTTCCCAGAATCTGAAGGCCACTTATCCTGGACTCAAGATTGTGGTCTTTGATATATACCAACCACTACTTGATATGATCATCAAGCCTACCGATAGTGGTAGACTAAACAAGCTTTGGCTCCATTTTTAGGACGTTTTCTATGTGTACTTATATTGTTGTAATAATGTTGATGCAGGGTTCTTTGAAGCAAGAAGAGCATGCTGTGGAACAGGCATTATAGAAACGTCGTTTCTCTGCAATCAGGGATCAGTCGGGACGTGCTTGAATGCGACCAAGTACGTGTTCTGGGATGGATTTCATCCATCTGAAGCTGCTAATGAGCAGTTAGCTCAGAGTCTATTGGAACAGGGATTTGATCTCATCTCTTAGCTGCTATTTACTTGCATAATTCCACTACTATTATATGTGTGGTGTAATGTTTGTTTGGATGAGTTTGTTTAGAGACTGATTATACTCCTATTTCATCATCCTCTTCAATCACAAGATTAATATTATGTTTGTGACTACAATCATTATTAAGCAAACCTGTTTCTTTTTTTTCTTGTTTAATTTTGTATTTCCGTTCATCATATGTCGATTTGATTGCATTTAATGTGTAAAAAAAGGAACAAAATTTACAGCACAATTAAACTTTCATCACTTACAACAGTGAATTATCGATAAATTCATAATTTATATAATTGATAAGCTAAGGATTTATTCAATATTATTAATTGATGTGATGTAATTATAATCTATTTAAGAGTTCATTGAATTTTTATCAATTCGATAAATTTAATATTTTTAGAGTTGTTACAAACTTTAAATGGACAAGAAGGAAAGAAAAAAAAAAAAAAGAAGAAGAAAGAAAATCTAGGGCAATTCATGTCAAGAGGATCATTTTTAAGAGAGTACTTTGAGAGTCTGTGAATAAAACTAAAATATTTTGTGAAGGTTTCTCCTATTAATATTATTTTCTCGAAATATAAATAGTCTGAATAGAGATGTATGTCGAAAAATTTAAATTTTCAATCATGCCTTTTTAAAAAAAAATTTAATTTCTGGAGCATAATATATCGCATATTTCTTCTCAAAATATAAAAAAGATTTTTCAAAAAAAAAAAAACGTAATATCGCGTATTATTTTTCAGTCTCCTCCCAGTCCCGAAATATGCTTGGCGCCTCACTTTAATGGCGGCCCTTATCCACCACGGCCAGTGTCACCATCCTTCCGCCGTCTCTCCTTCCTCTCACCGCCTTACGTTTCACACTCACCTCCTTTTCAAACCCTTTGCTCCTTCACAAGTCACTTGTTTTCTTTCTCCCTCTAAAACCCCTCTTTCTCTCTCCTCTCCCAAACCACTCTTCTCGACCCCATCATTTTTGCTCTCCAGGACTCCCCCTTTCGAACGCCTCTTGACTCCAAAGCATCTTCAAAACTCGCAACCCTTATCTAATCATGAGATTTCTCGATTACTCAAATTATCCAGCGAGTACACCGATATTCAGCTCGGTAAAGCAGTCCATGCTTCAATTCTCAAGATTCAGCAAGACATTCGCCTTTTTAATTCTCTCATTACATCTTATATCGAATTGGGTCGCTTGAATTATGCCGAGAGAGTTTTTAATTCAATTTTGAGACCTGATGTTGTGTCTTTCACTGCGATGATTTCGGGTTTGGCAAAATCAGGTCGCGAGGAAGAAGCTGTGGAGATTTTCTTTGAGATGAGAGTGTTGGATATTGAACCCAATTCGTATACTTTTGTTGCGCTGTTAACTGCTTGTATGCGTTTACTTGATTCAGAGTTAGGTTCCCAGATTCACGCCTTGTCGATTAAAACAGGTCATGTCAACTGCACTTATGTCGCCAATGCTCTGATGGGATTGTATGGTAAATGTGGTTGTTTTGATTCTGTTGTCAAACTGTTCGATGAAATGCCTGAAAGAGATACTGCTTCTTGGAATACTGTGATTTCGGGTGTAGGTAAGAATGGTATGCATGATAGAGCATTTAAACTGTTTAATGATATGCTGATACAGATAGATGAGGGTTTTAGCGTCGATTATTTTACACTTTCAAGTGTATTGATTGCATGTGCCAAGTGTTCTGCAACTATGTATGGCAAGGGAGTTCATGCTTTTGCACATAAAATAGGATATGGAAGCAATCTGAGTGTGAAGAATGCATTGATTGAGTTTTATGCGAAGTGTGGATGTGTGGAAGATGTCGAGGGCTTGTTTGATAGGATGCCTGTGAGAGATAGTTTTACTTGGAATGGAATGATGAATGCTTATTTGGGATTTGGGCTTGTGGATAAGGCTGTGGAGGTTTTTAATAGGATGCCTGAGAAGAATTCTACAGCTTACAATGCTCTCTTATCTGGATTTTGCAGAAATGGTGAGGAATTCCAGGCATTGAGACTGTATTGTAGAATTGTGGAGAAGGGTATGGAGTTAACTGACTTCACATTGTCTAGTTTTCTACATGCTTGTGGTTTGACAGGGGATTCAAGATTTAGTAAACAACTTCATGCCTTTGCTCACAAGATAGATTCTGGCACTAACGATCATATCCAGGCAGCGTTACTTGATATGTGCACTAGGTGTGGTAGAATGGATGATGCTGAAAAGATATTCCATCTATTACCCCTGGAACAGAGGAGTTCGATCATGCTGACAACGATGGTTTGTGGGTATGCTCGAAACTCAGAGCCAGAACAAGCTCTGTCTTTGATCTGCCAGTCCCAATATGACGAACACAATATCATGGACGACATTGCATTAGCCTCAATACTAGGAGTGTGTGGAGACTTGGGGTTTCAGATTCTTGGCGAACAATTTCATTGCCTCACTCTAAAATATGGTTCCTTATTTGATATTGGAGTTGGAAACGCATTAGTTGGCATGTATGTCAAGTGTGGGAGCATGGAACCTGCACTTAAGGTGTTCGATGCTATGTCTTCACACGACATAGTCTCATGGAACAGTCTCTTAGCTGGTCGTATCCTTCACAGGCAGGGAGACGAGGCCTTAAACGTATGGAGAACGATGGTGAAACGAGGTGTAGAACCAGATAGAGTCACCTGTATCTTGATCATTTCAGCTTATAGGCACACCAACTCAAATTTAGTCGAACAATGCCATGACTTCTTTCTCTCAATGAAGTCTAGCTATCACATTGAACCCAATTCAGATCATTACGCTACTTTAGTTGGTGTGTTCGGTTACTGGGGACTTCTAGAAGAAGCAGAGAAAATAATCGAGAAGATGCCATTCGAACCCAATGCTTCAGTTTGGAAAGCCTTGCTTGATAGTTGCAGGCTACAAAAGAACGCCACAATTGGGAGACGGGCTGCTAAGGAAATACTGAGCATGGACCCACAAGATCCATCTATGTTCATCCTAAAATCGAATCTTTTATCTGCATCTGGGAGGTGGCTGTGCTCGGATCTCGTAAGGGAAGAGATGAAAGAAAGAGGGCTCAGAAAACACCCCGGAAGAAGCTGGATCATTCATCAAAACAAGGTTCATTCATTCTTCGGGAGGGATAAATTGCATCCACAATCGAAAGATATACACAGTGCAATAGAAATACTATTAATGGAATGCTTAAAAGTTGGGTACGAACCCGATACAAGTTTGGTGCTTCATGAAGTAGAGGAGTATCAGAAGAGTAATTTCTTGTTGTACCACAGTGGGAAGCTAGCTGTGACCTACGCACTTCTAGTGGCCCAGCCCGGAAAACCGATTAGGGTTACGAAGAATATCCATTTGTGTGGGGATTGCCATAAGTTCTTGAAGTATGTTTCAGTGGTTACAAAAAGGGAGATACATGTAAGAGATGCTTCAGGTTTTCACAGCTTTGTTAATGGTGAATGCTCATGCAAGGATTATTGGTGATGGTGCAATTTTGGTTAGTTACTTATTATAGGATTATATGTAGATTCTTTTTAGTTTAACTTATTGCCTAAATCTGATATAACATGTAAGTAACATATGTAGAGTGATGAAGATACTGTTTAATGATTCATTGTGACCTGTGTTGAAGGTAAGAAAATCATAAACTTTCTCTATCAGAGAGAAGTTTGGTGTGGTGATATTTACTTTTAAGTTTGAACTTTGGAATTTCAAAAAAAAAAAAAAAAGAACATCATACTCAGCAAATATATAGCTATGACAAATAACATAAGAGACTTCAATCATGATTGCATATTTGTTAATCCCGTAGAAGATCATTCATTTTTACTTCTACAAATAACTCAAAACTCATCCTCAATCTTGATTCATTTGGTGAATACTTTTGGTGAATCATGTTTAGCAGAAACATTGCCTAATTGACTTTTTTTGATGTGTGATGGTTTGAAATTTGGAGATATTTGAGATTTTGGATGAAAAATAAATCAATATTTTCGAGAAAATATGACCAAATGTTAAACCACAAAACAATATATTTTAAAAATTCAAAATTTTATTTATGCAATAAACTACAGATGCAAGAAATTGAGTTTATCTTGTAAATGTAATTAGTATTCATAATTGATATTCTGTCTTTGTTATAAATTAATATTTAGAATAGACATTATTCCTATAAATATTTAAAAAAATTGGAAATATCTTCACATTTTAAATCACTAAAAGATACTCCCTCCGTCCCTTAACACTTTGCACACTTTTCTTTTTAATTTGTCCCCAAACACTTTGCACACCCCAAAATGACAAAATTTATCATAATTCTCACCCTCACAATACACACTTATTTACACACAATGTCATTACTTTTTCTCACACAATGCCATTTAATATTCAAACTGTTTCTTAAAAATTGTGTCCAATTTAACCATTATACCCTCAATCATAAAACAAATGTTCACTTTTTCTTAAAAATTGTGCTTAATTTGATGTGCAAAGTAATATGGGACGGAGAGAGTGTATTTTAGAAATCAAATTTTATTTATTGAAGAAACTAAATAAAGTTATCTTGTAAATGTGATAAACATTTAGAATTGGGGTGTGTCTAATGTACACTAGTTACACATGCAATTCGGATCGACTTGAATTCGCGAGTTTTTTATTTTTTAGTTTTAGGCCAAAACTTTTATGTATAAATTTGGTGACCTTTATATACAAATTATGTGATCTTTATATATAAATTTTGTGACTTTATGTTCAATAACTTAGAAATTAAAGAAAAAATTTCAGCAAAATTTGTACATAAATACCTTTATATATGATATTTATATGATCTTTATGTATATTCATGTGATATTTATGTACAAATATCCATACTTTTATATATCTTTTGCTGAAATTCATTTTTTTTTTAAATTACAATGCATAAATATCATAACATTTGTACATAAAGGTTAAGATATAAAATAAAAAATAAAAAAAGTAAACTCGAAGATCTGGATCGGATCAACCGGATTGCATGGATTTTAGATTTAGACACCTGATGCAGAGGAGAATTTGTGTTAGAATTCAAGTGTGATCTCGTTTAGAAATGTAATTAAATAATGTCCATACAATATTAAATCAAACATTTAGAGTTATCATTATCTTATTTGGGTACATTAATTTATAAACAGAAACTATGTTTTTATATATAAAGATAAATATAAAATTGAGTGTGGCCAAATAAGTTTTTTTTTTTTTTAAATATTTTTTTAAAGTTATTCCTTTAATCCAATCTTCAGAGATAATTTAATTTTTAGTCAAGATTTATATTTGACAAAACTTTCAATATGAGCCCAAATGTCAGCGTACATAAAGCATGAGGCCATGTTGGAAGCCACATATGTATTTTGTCACAAATTAGATATAAAGTATCAGGTTTTAATATATTTTTAGATAATGAACACTACAACGTATCTGATTATAATTGCTAAATTTTCGAATTATTTATGTTACAAGTACTATCTTGATTTATCATGTTCACCATTGTAAAAATCAAATTTAGTTTCCATTTTTTCAAAATCCATTTCATTTTCAACTTATTCCTTTGAAGAAAATCATGTATCACATTCAATAGATTTGATTTATTTATTAATACATTGCATTTTGCTCTACAAATATAAAAACAAACTTACCCAAAACACTTCTCATGAAATACCCGTAATAAATTCTAACACACTGAGAATAATATTCCTTCTCTAATTCCACTAAACTAATTACTAATTACTTATAATTACGTCCCAGTTCTTTCATAGCTAGCTAGTGTCTTTCTCAACACAGTAAATTGTGGAGTCTAATTAAAAACTTAAGCGGTAATTACATATACTAATATTAGCATATTTGTTAATGCATTATCGGTGCTTTTAATAAAAAACTTCTCAATTATAGTATAATATTATTAAAAAAAAAAAGAATCAAACTCATAATTTAACTTCATTTTCCATTTTCAAGTTTAAGGCTTTAAATACTTGTAAACGAACTTGAGAAGGAGACATGGAGTGATGAAGATTAAAGAATGAGAAACGATGGGTTCGAAGTAGGTAATAGTATTTTGGATTTGTGAAAAAGACTTCACAAATGTGTTATTTTGAGATCGACTCTCTTCTTATATAAATATATATGTTCGAAGTTAAGTATCCTGATTGAAAAAAAAGGTCAATAATTACCACAAAATCGAGCTCATAAGTTAGCATAATCATTTAATTGGACACTTCCCATACTGAGTCGTTTAGTCACTTTTTATTAATCGATAATAACATCACATTTTCTATCAATTAATGAGTTTTTTTTTTTTTTGTAAAACAAAAAAACAAAAAAGAAGAACTTGATTTAGTAATGATTTTTACAATTGTAGAAGACATACGTGTTCTATATATATATATATATATATATTTTTGCAATAATAAAAATACAATAAAAGATAAAAAGTCTAATTTTCATTGTGCATTCCTGTTTATCGGAGTTCTTGTTGGATTTAAGACTAGATTGATAAGTCAGCTATTAATTGGGAATCTGAAAGTTAAAGATTTATTCATCTAATGTCTAAAAAGGAAAGTTATCAATTCAAGCCCAACAAAATAAGATGATGTTTTATTAGATTATAGTTCTAACTTCTAACTAGTGAATTAATTAAATATAACAAGGTTATCAAATTAATGTCTTAATCTTGTTACACATAGTTACATACGTCCACGGTACGTAGACTACTTTCATGATTTCCATGCACGGCGAATTAAGTACCCTTTTCACGTGACAATCCCATTTAATTTAATTTCCTGCAATTAATCAATTATAATTAGCTTCCCAAGAATTATATAGTATTATTTTATTCCGGAAAATCAACAATTACCTTAATAGTTAATTAAATTATATGCACATGTACACACCCTCCAGCCATAAGCTAATTTCTCAATAAGGAACATATTAATTTTATTTGCTTTGGAAAATTACTAATATATAATTTGATGCAACATGAACATGTATATTTGATTCATTCAAACAATTAAAATTTCTTTAAAGTAATGCCCAAGTCAACATTAATATTGCAGTCCCTAATTTGCATCAAATGGAGCAATTTTAACAATCGAGATAAAATATATATCAAAATAATTTTAATATATTTCTTATATTGAAACAGCTATTCCACTCATAAATTTAACAAGCAGCATCATATAAATTACTTACTAACATTACGCGCAATTCCCCTAAAAGAAAAAACTCAACAAATCAATTTTAAAGTGGTTTCTGGAATTCCACCATATATATATATATATATAGATATTGATTCAATACTAGATAATATAAAATGAAAAATATGTGGCAAGATCATATAATGACGAGAATAATGGAAAATAATATATATATTTTTGACTCAATGATAGAAAATTCAAAATATGAATAATGATACTGCCTAACCAGAAATGGAAAAACTTCAAAAATCTAAAAATGGTATGTAAGATACGATGATGAGCCTGAAATTTGACTAAAGAGGAGAGAGAAACCATACCCAGAAAGTAGCAAAGAAAAAGACACATTCAACACATCATACTCTCTGTCTTCAATCTCCATCCCTATATATCCATTCTCTTTTCTATTAAAAGTACAACACGTTGATGCACAATCACCAAGGTACTTTCCCCTAATACATGCACAATATAATACATTTTCCATATATAGAGAGCTTGAAATTGAAAGATAACAAGATTTGCTGATTACACGGAGAGAACAATTGATTTCTATTATTTAAGCTATTTAGTATGCTTGAATTTGCTTTTGTATATTATGAAATTATAAACGAATCCTCTGTTCCACTCGTGTACGTAAATATACTTTTGAATCATTATTTATACGTGAAAATATAATTTGAAATATTATTGTTTTTCTAAAAGTCTAATCACTTAAAACTGTCAAATTATATGTCAAAAATCTTTCTGAAGTTGGAAAAGATTTTTTTTTCTTCTAATAATCTTTAAAGATATAAATTGAAACAACAAAAAATCAGATTACTCAAAGAAAAAAAACTTGACATTCGATATTATTTTTACATTGGATATTAATTTTGCATTATACTAAATCGCATTCCCCAGTTTCCATATTGTTTTAATTTTAGAATTTGCTTTTTTTTTTAAACAATTTTGTATATTTTACTACACTTTATTTGAATTTCAAATAATTTTTTATACCTTAAAAAATGTATTTCATAAGGAGTTTCCTTTTATATTTTTGTAATGTAATTTTCTACGTTTTAGAAATTATTTTGTATATTTTAACTCATTATTAGGACTTATTTTTTCATGTTTAATATGTTTCACACATATAATATTTCATCTAATGTGATAATATGTGGTGAAATAGAATTTGAAATGGTGAACAATAATGTAAAATAGTTAAACTCAAAAATGATGTGGCTATGGTTGTCAGTGAGATTTGGACTCAAATTGAACATTCAATATTTGGAATCAGTAAAATTAGTTTTAGACATGCTGTGGATACTGTCTTTTACTCCCAATCTCACACTTCCTTCCATCAACTTTTTAGCAAGGAAGAAAACATCATGAATATTATCGAAATATAGTAAAAATTGAGGCATCGATATAATATCGAGTTGTTATTTTATTTCAATCAAAATATCGTGATACGCAAGCAAGAAAACATCGTGAATATTATCGAAATATAGTAAAAATTGAGGCATCGATATAATATCGAGATGTTATTTTATTTCAATCAAAATATCGTGATACGTCGACGATATATTGTGAATATATTGCTTTCGATGATAATATATATAAAAATATGATATTTTGGAGACTTATCGCTGATATATCATCAAAATATAGAATTTTCAAAATTGACGTTGGATTGTGGTTTTTTAATTAATTAATTTATTTATTTATGAATTTTTATATATATTTAAATGATTTCTACCAAAATTGAGCTCTTTCTCTCACTATATTTATATTTTCAATGAGTGGAGCAAATAATTACTTTATATAAATTTACTTAAATTGTTTGAAATAAATTAACACATTTAGCATTTAGGTTCCTCTTATAATTTAATTTAGTTAACTTTTTTGAAATTTAATAAAAGAGTTATGTTGTATATAATAGTAGCTTATCTCTATATTTATTGTAAATTTATCATTTTATTTGAAATTTTAAGTTCAATATATGTATTAATATTAGTTATAACATTTTATATAGTGCTAGATATATTTTCTAGATTTTTTATAAATTTTTTATATTTTCTCAAAAAATAGCTCATATTTCCATTGAAACCAGTATATCCACCAATATTTCTATAAAATCAAGATATCGATATATCCGTCGAAATTGATATCTTCATTCTTCCTTTTTAGATATTACATATAGGTTCTATTTGTCTGTCCTATTACATATTTCTTTATATATCCCTCTTAATTAATTTTAGAAAGATCCTTACTTTTTTTTAACTTATCATATCTGATTTAATCCGCGTCCTCTATGGGTGGACATAGATTTCTTTATGTACGTAATTTCCATTCAACTTTAATTTTTCTTAATTTATAACTAAAACTTTAAAGAAAAAATCATTTATATAGACTCAGTAAAATTTATAAAATAAAAATATCTATAAAAGTCTAGTGCGTGTCTCTTTTAATTTAAAAGTAATATCCGAGACATCTTCGACATTATACGGTATTTTAATATAAATTTTATATTATTTTATTGTAAAATTTGTCATTTATCTTTAACATTCTGTGCTACCTTTTGCATTAAAAGGTCTTTTAATATAAATTTTGTATTATTTTATTATAAAATTTGTCATTTATCTTTAACATTCTGTAAAATAATAGAAAAAGAAAAGAAAAATGAATGAAAAATATGAGAAAGAAAAGAAAAGGAGAATATGGTAAATTTTAATTTTACATTGACCTGATGTAGAAATAACAATTAGGAATTATTAACACACGTTATTAATAATTGAAGCAACATATAATTTAATAAGTGCTTCTATATTTAAGCCAAAGTCAAATATTAAGAAACATACGTGTAACTACCCATAGGCAATATAATTTGGAAGCCGAAAATTGAATTAATTACCTAATAGGTTCGAAATTATGCAAAGCGGTCCCACTACCAAATATCAATAGTGGCACAGAATAAATAGAATTAATTAACCATTAATCTCAATTCCAAACGCTATTAACTAGCCTCGATAATTACAGCGATTTTCTTCCATAAAAGATATACGAAACTCAAAACCCCATTGTACCCCCACGCGCTACCCACAGGAGGAGACACGTTGGAAGGGTCGAATAGGAAATACATAGGCTTCTGCATGAGACTCGAATATAAAGGTTGAAAGAAGCAGACGCTTGGCGAAATGGCGTGTTGTTTTGCAGCCACCGCACACACTCACCTATACATGCATTCAATTAATTCTTTTGGATTTATTTGGAAAACCCTTTAAAGTAGAGAGAGAATCCGGTCTGGAGAGAGAAAGAGCAGCCTGGTTTTCAGGGGGGCACTAGCTGGAAAACGTGATATTGAAAATCAAGAAATGGTGTGATCTTTGCAAGTTCTGTGATGGAGGGGTGTAGGAAGAGGCTGTGTTTATGGTGGAAAACGTCGTCGTCTTCGACGAGGCTGCTAGGGTTTATGGTGCCGTTAATGGTGGTTTCGGGGATGTTGGTTTTATTGGGTGGTGCAAAGTCATCTGATTGGCTGTTTTCTTCCAATTACTACCCTTGGGCTTGGGGCTCTGTGTATCCTGGTAAAACCCCGTTTTCCGGTCATGGAAGTTACGAGAATTCTTCTATGTTTGTTCCGCCGACGGCGGAAGACGGCGGCGCGGATCTGGAATTGCGGCGGAGTGTGGCAGGCGGCGGAGAAAGAGAGGAGGCTATCTCCGTTGACTACACCGTCCAGCGAGCGGCTGCACCACCTCTTGGGATTCAAGTCAGAGAGGCGGAGCCACCTGTAAGTGTAACTATATAACCTTTTTAATTTTTAATTTTTAGGAAGATGGTTTAATATTTGATTTACTGCTATTTATTTATTTACTTTATTTTATTTTGTGAGTTTGGGAATTGGGTTTATTTCATCGGTGAGGGACCAGGAATAGTTGACTTGAATTATCTCCTAAAAAGATTCTGAAATTGAAGATAAGGATCGTACATATTCAAATCCAAAATTATAATTTATATGCACATTAAATTAATTATAAGAGATTGTATTGATTTCAATCTCATAAGTACCAATTAATTCTTAAATATAATTATAAATAGCCCAAAAAAGAATATATTAATAAACTATTCTGTCTTCACAAAAAAAAAAAAAAAAAAATCTAGTTTAGTTTCGAATACATTAACATTCAAGATTAATATCCAGGAGCAAATTAAGGTCCATGAGACTGTAATTAGATCTAGAAATAAAGACAACAAAAGTAATGCTCATTAATTAGTTTCTTAGAAATAAGTTTGAAGATAAGTATATAAATAAAACATAGTTCAAAAGAAATGTAATTAGTTGGTTATTTTCTTTAGATGAACTTGAATATAACTATTAATATTATAATATAATCTTAAAAGTTCAGCATCACTTAAAAAATTAAATCTGAAAAGAGTTACGTACTTGAATAAATTTGATCTAATTTTATGTTTTTTTTTTTGTTTGAAAAGGATGTAACTTTAGGGATGTACTTGTAAATCTCCACAGATATGAAGGGATTCTGAACTTGTAATTTTCATCATAATATAATGATGTTGATGTAATAACTAACTAGTACTATTTATATGTAAGGTGACGACAAAATTAAGTTTGTATGTACTTTTAGAAGTCTATAGAGTGACAAATTAAATGTATACCCACAATTGTTTTGGAAAGATTTCTGCAAGCTTCCACCAAATGTAGCATAAAACACACCCTAATATCGATTGATTTAATACCGGACTCACATTTATTCAATAAAACTATTGATAGTTGAGTTTATATATTAAATGATAATATCATGAGAGAAGTAATATTCCATCACTACTTGATTTGTATTTTTTATTTCTAAATGCGACGACTAGTATAGAGAGCTCAAAAGGTGCTATTATAGCTGATTCATTATTTGCTTAAAACTTCGAAAGAAACATGACTCCCGACACAATGTGACTAGTAATGGAGCATATAAAATTCCATTTATTAAAAGTTCCACTTTTTAAAGTGCTTGCATGTGTCAATTGTCTTTATTAAATCCTTTTTCATGCTTAATATTAGATTAAGTAACCATGCATGTCATTGTGGATCAACGATTATTCTAAACGAAGCTGGAGGTTCGCCCCATTGAAATTATTTCAAGATCGGGATATTATATAATGGTTGCTCGACAGATTTTAAACTTATTTTACTTGTGTGGTTTGTTTGTTTCAGTATGTTTTGACTTTATTATATACATGAAAATGTAATTAATTTTGCTTATCTGAGATTGGTCTTATATAGTTTTAATTCTAATCATTAATTTGTAACCAGAGGGAGGATGACAGAGTAGAATTCACAGTCACAAGAGGATCCAATGTTTCCACTCTATTCAATGACACTCACGTTTTACCATCAAGTCCGATAATAAATAGAAGATTTACCAACTTGCAAATTATCGAGGCCAAACTGCAGCAAGCTCGAGCAGCAATTAAAGATGCACAAAATGGAAGTCAATCGTTCGATGCTGAATACTTCCCCACAGGTCCCATCTATTCGAACCCCTCTGCTTTTCACAGGTATCAAATTCACAATTTAGTTGAAGTTTTAATTATTGAATCATCGATGATTATTAGTTCTTGACTTGGATATATATTCGACGATAATATTTGTACATTTTATAGGAGCTATCTGGAGATGGAAAAGCACTTCAGGGTATTCGTATACGAAGAAGGAGAACAGCCGATATTTCATAATGGTCCTTGCGGAAGCATTTATTCAATTGAGGGAAATTTCATTTACAAGTTGGAAACTTCAAACTTTAGGACAAGAGATCCCGAGAAAGCAAGTGTTTATTTTCTTCCGTTTAGTGTGACGTCCATAGTCCACTTCATATATGATAAAACTCTTTCAGATCATTGGCTACCTATGAAACAAACAGTGAAGGATTACATTGACCTTGTGGCTGGAAAATATCCATATTGGAATCGAAGCCTTGGCACAGATCATTTCATGCTTTCTTGCCATGATTGGGTATGTTATATGTTATAATTATAGAATCTTTAGATCATGCATTCTTTAATTGTTAGTACATAAATATATTTAATAGTGAGTTATTGTTTGATGTAGGGGCCTGAATTGTCGAAATCCCTTCCAGAGCTATTCAAGAACTCGATTCGTGCCTTGTGCAATGCCAATACATCAGAAGGGTTTCGACCCTCAAAAGACGTGTCTATCCCTGAGATCAATCTACCTGGTGGTAGGACGAATGGATTGATTGGCGGTCCGTCGGCGTCGAGACGGCCGATTCTCGTTTTCTTTGCTGGAGGACTTCACGGGCCCATCAGGCCGATTCTTTTGGAGCATTGGGAGAACAAAGATCCCGATGTTCAAGTTCATAGATATCTCCCCAAAGATGTTTCCTACTCGGCTATGATGAGGAAGAGCCGGTATTGCATTTGCCCTAGTGGCTATGAGGTTGCAAGCCCTAGGATGGTCGAGGCCTTATACACCGGTTGTGTCCCCGTGCTCATTAAAGACCATTATGTCCCTCCTTTCAGCGATGTTCTTAATTGGAAGTCGTTTGCTGTTGAGATTCCTGTTAAGGATATTCCAAACCTTAAGAATATCTTAACGGGGATTTCAACGAGACAGTATATAAGAATGCAGAGGAGGGGTGTGACGGTTAGGCGGCATTTTGAGGTCAATTTGCCTCCGAAGAGGTATGATGTTTTCCACATGACACTTCACTCGATTTGGCTGAGGAGGTTAAACATCAGGTTGCATGGTGTTGAGGATTCATGAAATCTGGTATTGAATATTTTGCAAGAATTAATATTTTTTCAAGGTTTATATGGGATTGAAGTATATATATACTATGCTTGCTTTGTCTTGGCTGCAGATTAGTCCTTTGCTGCTTTTTGAGAAGGGTGTGGTAAATATTATTCTTTTCATTGTCTTAACTGTAGTTAGTTGTATTTTCATTTAGTGTTATTTTCTGTATGTATGAATTTAGAAAACAACATTTAAATTCTCATCCTATGATTTCTCAATATTCAGAAATTATATTAGTTTTGCTTGATCCAAAATTGTGTATAGTGTATGACATCATTTACAGAGGGCACATTTTAGAAAGTTTTTGTGTTATTATCTTCAGATGAAATAGATGTTGAGGTCCAAAAACATATGTATATGGAATGAAATTGTATTAATGAAAGTGTAAAAACCTATATATATGGAATAACAAAATGTATGAATATGGAGAAATTTCGCTGGATTTTGACTGCGACATCGTTCCACTAAAAAAGCCCAATTTTATTTATCAGAAATGGTATCGCAAATTTTACTTTAAAGGAAATATTAGACTAATATTTCTAAAATAAATTCTACCATTGTGTAAATATATAATATTAGTGTGGGAAAATAATAATGTTATTATACTGATCGTATACAATTTTAAAGTTAAAATGTAATGAATTTTCACCAGTAAATTAATATTTTTTTCATGTTAAAAGTAATACTTTTAAGGTAATTTTGATTTAATAGATCAAACAATCACTCTAGATACCACGTATGTATTTCAATGATTATTGAACTCATTGACTTAAAAAGATCGCGAAATTCTAATTTTAAATTCACCCACTCTTTAAATATGCTTTACAAATCATTCATCATTACTTATTTATATTTAAATTTTAAAAACAAAATTAACACAAATTAATTAAATATTGAATAAATTATAAATCTCAAATACTCCTATATAATAATAATCCTTTTCGTTGTTCGCAACTTGAAGCCAACACAATAACTTAATATGACAATACTTGAATTCAAAAATATGACCCAACTATAACTCGTTTTTTCTTAAAATTTAAATCTATTAAATCTCATTTCCATTGTTTAATAAGATTTAAGATATTTGATACACACACACTCTACGAATTAACAAATCACTAATTATCGATTATTTAAAACCTCCTTTGATAAAAAAGCAGAGCATAAAATGCTATAAACTATACAATTATCAAGAGAAATCACAAGATTAAAAAAAAAAAAAAAATCTGAGCAATAAAGATTGACTATGGACCTAGACTGCAGAGTGGACAATGCATCACTCTACAAAGTCAAAGACAATACATTGGCTTCAATAACTCTTCCATACCTTTAGCCTTTATGTGCATCAATATCATGCAGCTGAATATTCATTCTTCTAAGCCATATAGAATGAAGTATCATATGAAAAACATCATACCTTTTAGGAGGGAAATTCACTTCAAAATGCCGTCTCACTTGAATCCCCGTTTTCTGCAGCTCCAAGTACCTTCCGGCCGGTATATCCATCAAGATTTTTTTCAAGTTGGAAATCTCATTCACTGCAACATCAACTGAGAAAGTACTCCAATCCAACACATCATCGAATGGTTTAGCGTAATGGTCTTTAAGTAGAACCGGGACGCACCCCATGTATATAGCTTCCACCATTCTTGGGCTAGCAACTTCCCATCCACTAGGACAAATGCAGTACTTGCTCTTTCTGAACATCCCATAATATGACATCCCTTTTGGAAGGTACTCATGGATTTGGACATCTGGATCCTTGTCCTTCCATTGTTCCATCAGAACTTGTCTGATGTAGCCGTGGACGCCCCCTGCATAGAAGATGAGAATGGAACGGTCCGATGGAGGGGGCCCGCCAATCAAGCCGTCCATTGTTCCCTCTGGCAGATGTATCTCCGGCATGGAAACGTCTATTGAGGGCTTGAATCCTTCTGATGTGTTGGCATTGCAGAGTACTCTGATTGAGTTCTTGTATAGGTCAGCGACACCATGGGAAATCGTTGGAGTCTGTCATATTATTATATGTTTTGATCAGATAAGCAGGAAATAGGTTCATTCAGACAAGATATCAAACATGAGGAGGGCAAGAAATGTTACCCAATCATGGCAGCCGAGTATGAAGTGATCGTGTCCCAGCGTTCGATTCCAGTAAGGGTACTTGGTGGAAATAAGCTTGACATAATCTCTGGCTATGTCTTGCAATGGAGTCCATGCTCGATTGTGGATCACATACGCATACGTGGCAATTGATTGGACACTCAATGGAATGAAGTAAACATGTGCCTTTCCAGGATCTCTGGTCCGAAACTTGCTGATCTCAATCTGGTGAATGAGAATACCTTCAATACCAAGAATTCCCAGACTTTTGCTGTAATGAAACAGTGGGGGATCCCCATCCTCGTACACGTATATCTTCATCAATTTCTCCATCTCCAAGTAGCTCCTATGTAATAAATAAGGTTAGTCTTGCAATAGAATTCAGATACTTTAAGACGGAATCAATCAGTACCTGTGGAAAGCAATGGCGTTTCTGTAAATCGGACCTTCGGGGACAAAATAGGGATCGTACGATGTTTCGTTGTTTTTCTGAGCCTCCTGTATGATTGCTCGAGCTTGAGACAAACTGGCCTCAACCATCTCCAAGTTGTCTGAATTGCTAATCTTTTTCTTATTTTTTGCAGATTCCATGGCGTCTTCATTCTCTACAACAGCCTGTTTAATCTCGAAACAGAATTCAATTGCAACTCAAAGGAAAACACTAAATCACAGCAATTTTCCAGAATTTCAAAAGTAAAAAGGTGACAGGATCATGAAAAGACAAATTGAGTGGCTGACCGGCGCAAGAGGCGGCGGGGAGGCGGAAAGTGACGTGGCGGGATGACGAAAAGACGGCCATGAATAAGTGGTGGAAGGCTTCTGGTTGAGCAAGATCACGAGTGCAGACATCAAAATGAGTGGAATCACTAGGAAGTAGACAAGCTTGGATGATGAATCCGCCATGATTAACCTTTCTTCTTCTTCTACTTCTTCTTCTTCTTCTTCAGTGCTTGTTTGGTTAACGTTAAGGCATGATGGGTATTATTAATGAGCACGCGTGAATTTTGGTTTTGTTCCTCGATTGATGAGATTCCTTAGTTAGTATCCAATCTCTCACACTAAGCTGTTCAAACGCCACAATGGAAACAAAGAATTTCTTACATGTGCCAACTTGCAATTTCTAATTTCATCACTTTCCAATTTCCCATCACCTATAATCGTCAATCGTATTGAATTAATTCTTGTGATGTGTTTATTTCTCTGAGAAAAATCTTGTTTTCAAAACTGTTTTTCTTTCCCCGTTCATGTTTTAAAGGTTAAAATTACCTATTTCTTCACATTTTTATGTTCCTTGTTACAAAGATGGTGGGAGTATTTGTCATAAGTATTTTCTAAATAAATTGAGGAACACAATATTTGATAAGGTAATATACATTAAAATTAATAATTGCATTTGTGAGAAACAAAACTAGAGATGGAGAAAGTCAAAGTTAATAAAACATATCCTGTAATTTGATAGAAAAAAGAGAAAAATAACCCAACGCCATATGTTGATAGTATTGGAACAAAACACAAAAAAAGGGTGATTATTTAAACGACACAAAATCTTAAATTATGCCCTAATTTCTAAATATATTTAAAAATATTAATTTTATTAATTATATGTTTTACTAAACGCGATTCAATACATTTCAAAATGTCAACAAAAAATGTCATCTTGCTCTTCTTGTTCAATGAATTGGACCACATGTTGAAATGAACAATCCTTTTTTTTTTCCTTCATCCTGTGGGAAGCATTTGTGTGTTTTATTATTTTTAAGAAAAAAAATCAAGGATGGAAATATCTCCAATAATTTCCTGATATTTTCATTTTTTAAAGTGATCAATACAAAAAGAGGGCTGCAATAAGGAAATAGGGTATATATCGGTGGAATATTAAAAAAATATTGATAAATATATACCTATATTTCCACCAATATAATAATACGATTTTCATCGAAATCGAAATATTTCATTTTTTAAAAAACTAACCACTTAAAATATATCGGTGTGATCAGAATAATAAGTTATAAAAATAAAAAGAATAAATTGAGCATGGATTTCATTCATACGCTATCATTGTTAATAAATAAATATAGAAAAAAATAGTGTATATATATAATAGCAGTTACGTAGAAGGCCCGGTGCAGTAATAGCTCGGCTGGAGATCCGCAATGCAACTACTACTGTGTTGACGTAATTGCAAACCTTTTTGGTTAACCTCTTTGACTTTCAGTGCTTCAAGTTTTCGTGTGAATTAAATATTTGTTAGGGCTAAATGCAGTCCTAAGCCCACCCAATAAAAAATATATATAAAATTAAATAGATATTAAAAAGATTAAAATTTTCTTTAAGAAAATAACTTATGTCTTGTTCGGTTGAGACAACCGAACACATTCTTATCCGTTCGGTCGATATGATCGAATACCTGCTTATCCATTCGATCGAGACAGTCGAATAATCTTAAACGGTATCGGTCAACTAGGGCATCCGGTACTATTCGTTTTTCTCGAATTTTTTCCCAACAATTTATGATTTTTCATAAAATTTCATCAAAATCAACTACTATTTCACTAACTCATTAACTTACTCGTAAAACAATTTTTGTATGCATCTTCCTTCATTTTGCTTCTTCCTTCACTTAAACTCTAACTTCATAAATTTACACGTTAGGCCAAGCTGACTAAACGCCTCCTATCCGTTCGGCCGAGACAGCTAAACGCTCTCCTATCTGTTCGGCCGAGGCAACCGAACAACCTCAAATGATGTCAGCCAATCAAAGTTGCCCGTTCTATTCGTTTTTCTTGAATTTTCTCCCAACAACTTACGATGTTTCTTAAAATTTCATTAAAATCAACTATTATTTCACTAACCCATTACTAACCCTAAATGTAACTAAAGAAATTTGTACAAAAATAGAGTAATACATTGCAAATCGAAACAAAAAACATTGAAATGTTATGGAAGGAGAAAGGAAGAAGAAGAAAGATTGTTTTAATTTGGTAAAAAGGTAGAGTTAGAATGTTATGGGGTGTGCTTAGAAAATATTCATAGTATGTTTTTTTTTTAGGTATCCTAAGTAAATGGGATGCGCTTAAAATTAGGTGGTGTGTCTTTAGCTCTACCCTATTTGTTACATGTTTAAATTGATTTACAAATTACAACCATATATGGCCAAAAGAAAAAGATAAATTGAAATCCTTCATAAATAAAAATGATCATCATTAACTATTTTTAAACAGATAAAAATATTCATCTTTTCAATTTTTTTCACATACATTAAACCAAGTCGGTTAAAATTATCAATATTAATATCGATATATGCACTAATATTTTCATAAAAATCATGTTGATATTTGTTTGAACTCTGCCCTCTGGACTTGAGGAAGAAACACCAACAATGATATGCACCAACTTTTTCATGTGTCAAGAAATTTTTTTTCTAGTACATCAAATGAAAAGTGTTTGCTCTTAAATAAGTTTGTGCTGAATCAAGGAAAAAGTAAATGAATAGTTGAAAACTGATGTTTGGTAGTGTAGTGTTTAATTTAGTAAAGTAATGAATTATAGAAAACGGTATTTAATTAATAAAATGTGAAAAGTCTTGCCTTTCTGTGAAATTTCATCTGCATTACTCGTGGATTTTGGACAGTACATATGTTGGTTAAAATTCATCAAATAATTTTAAATTAGATTAAAATTAACGATATTATCGATAAACGATGAAGATAATATCTATGCACAATAAGTAATATTTTCAGAGATTTCAGTAATTTAACAACAGATCTTTAAATAAATATATAATTTAACTACACTTCAACATATTTATATAATATTCATATATAATTACAAATTTATAAACTGAGCTATGTGAAATATGCAGAAACTATAAAAAGACTATGTGGTTAAACGGCCTAATACTACATAAAGCCCATTAATTTACCTATGACCAGCCCACTTTATATAGTCATCACGAAGGAATAGTTAATGTAATGGGCCCGAGCCCAAAATAATGTTTCGAAAAAATTGCTGTTTCTTTTTACAAGAGTTTTTAAAACATATATAAGTTTGAATGGTTTTCTTGTAACCTGAATCAAACTTGGGAAAAGTTCAAATCAACGAAACAAGTTTTTAAGTTTTCATTTAATGTCAATTGTAAGAGAAAAATGGTTCCATTTTTTTTTTATAAAATTTAGAACTTCGTTCTTAATATGTCAATTCTTTTTTTAAAATACTTTCATGATTGCCTTCAAATATACTAACCCTAATTATTGCATCTCAAGTCATGTCATTGTAATTTATTTCAATAAAATTATGTAATTTTATCAACAACAACTTATACCATCAAAAATTGAATCATTCCAACTAAACTCAACCACATCCAAAACCTAAAAGGACATCAACGTCTCTCTCTCATTAAAATCCATCTACGTACAATTAATTCTCACTGCAAATTAATACACTAATTATGGATTTAAATTACGAACCACGACCTTTGTAGTACATTTGTTGGTGGGTTATTTTTATTTTTTTAAAATACGTGAAAGTGACTTTTGCAGATATCTCTCTCTTTCATTCCCTTTAATCAATTAATCACATTTTATTTTTGTTAAAAAAAAATCGAGTGGTGAATTTTTTTTTTAATTGAAAACGTTATTCATATTTACATGCTTTTTTTGAGGTTACATAATTTGAGAAAGAGATCATGGACCGAGGAATTTAAAAGCATTATAATAGTTAAAGTAATTATTTTAACATAATATTCAATTATTAGGCATGAATTCAAATTAATAAGCACTTTGAGTAAGAACATGGAATCTTCATGCAAATCATAGAGGTGGGTGAAGCAGCCCATGGAGTGTCCTTCTAAAATGGTTACAAACAAACCCTCAAGTCAAAATCAAATCATCACCTCCTATCACATTATCAATAATTTAGGTTTTACTATTATATGAAGAATCTAGGTATAACATGGATGAATCTTATAGCTCAAGTAATATCCATATTTATAAAGTTGCAAATTGTATGATGATCAAGATTCGAATCTGAATCACATAGATTTTATAATCTTTATTATCTTCCTTCCACTCCTCACTAAAAAAGAATACTGTGCACCACACTCCAACTTAGATGATGCTTGATTATCTAGTTATTCGAACTAACTTAAGAGTTAAGATTTCATTTGAATAGAGTGATTTAGAATTTAGAATTTGAAATTTAGGATTTTACTCAAAAATTAGTTGAAAATGAAAGTGATTGAATTTTAAATCTACATTTATTCAAATAATATTAATTAATTTACGATTAGAACTGTCAAACCTCTCCATCCAAATGGAGGTTAAAAGTTGGTGAAAATGCATCATACTAGATGATTACTCTATGGAGAGAACACATTCCACAAATCAACAAACTAAACCTATTTTAATAGGATTATAAAGTGTTTTAATCCATTTTGTTTTTCCAATATGTAGAATATAAATTTCATATTCATACTACTCTTCAAAAACATTATTTTTCTACATAAAAAATTGCACATTCCGTAGGAAAAAGCAAATATAGGCTAACTTGAAGATGTAAATAAAAAATTAACCAACTAATTATCATTTGCAATAAATCGAACATGAGTAAAATGAGAACCAATATTATAAAATAAATCTCCTACAAAGTGGATGGACGATGATTGTGTTTATTGAATCAGGAGAAATGGGCAGCCCAAACCAGTAACCAAACAGACAAAATGCTGAATGACATATCTCCACACCTTTTTTTGGTTTTTGTACAATATTCCACGTGACATTTCGGTCAATTTTGTCCCGCTGTTTGGAATGTCTCAAATCTTAATCTTCATCCTTTATTTCAATTCCTCTTTATTTGAATTCCTCTTATTCAAGTAAATTATTATATTATTTCATTATAATATTGAAAGAAAAGTGAAAAGACGCATTAATTGTAGAAAGGAGAGTTATGTTTTACAACGTAAGTAGCAAAGGCAAAGCCTTCTTTTGCTACAATATTTTGTTCATCTCAATACCATTGGCGTGTGGAGCTAAAAATCTAACATCTATAAAATCAATATTTTAATACAAAAAATTGAATTGGGAAATTAACAATTTTAATTTTTTTTGCTAAATACTATTGTCAAATTGCGTTATTAGTTTATATTATATAAAAGTGCAAATATTAATATATAACAATGATAATAATAAATTGGTAAAAATAAAATTTGAGGTTAATAAAATCCATGTCAACAATCTTTGCTAAAAAAATAGCTTTAATAATAATAATGATGATAACAACCACCCTTATATATAGCCACACTCAACTTAATAAAAAAAGAGGTGTGCCTCCAAGCACAATCAAATAGGTAAGGTCTATCATGACGTGAGAAGAAATTTCTCGATAACGTACATTCAAATTTCGTGTGGGGCAGTTTTGTTTTTCATTAAAATATTGTAAAATTCATCTAAAAGTTTTATCATGTTAGCCTTTTTTCACATGTGTATTTGTCACTATAACATATCCCTCGATTTACATCGCATCCAATTGAGAGATCTACGGAATTGAGAGATTTATAATCGGTAGAGAGTGATCTTAATCTCTTCCTCTCTCCCTGTTCAAAGAAAAAGAGGGTTGTTTAAAAAGCAACAAGTTGATGCCACATCAACCTCAAAGTGAAAACATTCTTTTTATAATGATATTTTTATTGAAGTCAATTTTAATTCAATCAGCAGAAGACGTATCATTAATCGTAATTGAGCAAGTCTCAGTCGTGTATCCCCAATCATTGATAGCAGGAAAAAGAAGACCAAGTTAAAAGTTTTCTTGCATCATTTGTTTATCTATTTGGTAATAAATCAGTCCACACAACTGTCATTCACATTATTATTATTTATTAATGATAATCTATCTTGATTTAGGATTTGGGTTTCGTTTTTTATCTTATCCAAAAGTTAATTGAACAAGAAGGCATTGAAGCTTAAAAGGAGTTCAAGAAATGTAAATCATCACCAAATTAAACATTGCAATGGTATGTATCATTTTCTTCTTTGATTTTTATTCATATAAAAATATGATTTATATATATATATATATATATGTGATTATGGATTTGGGATTTGCATTATTGCTATATCTTACTGAAAATGAAATCATACTACTGGACTACACATGTGGAAAAAATTTAAAAAAATAAGTATTAGAAAATATAATTTTCTAAATGTAAAAACTTCAGAAAGATAAAAGATAAGAAAATATTATTTCAAAAAAGAGAAAAGATAAAAAAATATTAGATCAATGTAATACAATTTTTCCTGTTATCCTACTAATGCCACAAGCAACAACTACTAATGAGAATTTATCATTTTTGTTGTTCAATTCATATTTTAATTTTTATAATTAATTTTAAAGATTTCTCAATTATTGATTAGGATTTAGGATTTATAATTTCTTGAAAATTGATTAATTGAATATTTTTCATTATTTCATTTAATTGATTAATTCAATATTTTTCATGATGTGTTTCATGGTGTAGATCTATGTGGATGAAAATTGGGAAGAGGGTGTATGTTTGATGTGTGAGATGTTAATTGTTAAAAAGTTGTATGTTGATGAGGGGTTAATTCTATATTTGAGATGAAAATTGATAAGAGTCGGATAATGTTGATGAATGGTAGGTATTTGAGATGGAAATTAATAAGAAAATTCGTATGTGAAATGATAGAGTAAACAAAAAATTATGTGTATAATATAAAATATTAAATATTAAAAAAAGAAGTGTGCATAGTGAGCATTTTTCAGTGCTTGTCTGATCAAAATTATATATATATATATATATATATAAATGCTCAAATGTCCACTGTGGGCCACTCTTAATATATCTATCGATAACATGTAATGATCTCATTCCTCGTTATATGGAAAAAAAATTAATAGATATTTTAGATTTTTAATACATCAATCGTGGATTATAATTATAGTGGATAAGTGACCAAAACTCTCTCTCTATATATATATATATATATATATATATATTTTTTTTTTTTTTTTTTTTTTAAATAAAGAATAGAGCAGTTTCGTGGAAGTTTCACACAATGAAACGTCCTCATTTCAGCCATAGATTCTACACATCAATCCTGCTGAGTTACAACTTGTTTAAGCCTAAACTCAAAAAATATTGGGTTGACATTGGCCCAGCCAATTAGGTGGGACCGTGGGACAAAATGACAAAACAAAGTTATTTGAGAGTTAGATAATTAATTACCATATAATAAATTACAAAAACTTATTATAATCTTCGTATAGATATAACCATGTGAATGAAACTATCACAATTCAAACTTAGTTTTAGAAGTTAAACTTCACTTTATGAGTTGAGAGTTATGAGTATGGAATGATGAGAGTATTTTAATATTCGTTCATTAATTAGTCATCACATAAATTAATATTGTGGATTATGCAACAACATAATTGGAGTTTATTTTACCCAAAAACAATTGAAATTTATTTTACATTATCTATATTCCATATAGAATGAAGCAAGTTATAATATCGTTGATGGTTTTAGTTTACAAACATATTAACAAACCCAATTTGAACTCTACAACTGAGAAACTTTTAAAAACAATAATTGTTGACTTTTCAAACTATGTCACAAATCTTGTAATGGTGTGCGTAATATCCAATGAGTGACAGATATAATTAGTGCTCTTCCAGGCATGCCCTGGTCCTACATTACGCAGTTCATTTAAGAACAAAAGAAATAAAAAAATATTATTTCTAAATTTCTGAATTTTAAGTTAATTTTACGTCAATTTTTCATTTCTATAGTTTAAGAATTATTGGTTTTGAGAAATTACTGTTGTGTGATTTTAAGTTTCCGATTCACCAAAATTGCCCAAAGTAATTTAAAAGCAGGGATTCTGAAATAAAATTCATTTTAAAGTTAAATTCATTTAGGTAAGGATAATAAATTTTCTATTTTTGAATTTCAATATTTTGATTTTGAATAACTTCATATTTGCTACAACGTGATTTGAGATTTAATTTTTTTGGATATATTTTGAAAAGTTTTACTTTGTATTTTAACATATAAAATAAATCATAATTGTTGATTTCAAACACATATGATTAGATTTAATCTGATACAAGTAAGACACATCAAATTTAAAATTCATACAAAAACGTGGCTACTCAAGTATAATTTTGATGAGAAAATATTTTTAATCCATAATAATTTAAAAATAATATTAATAGGAAGTTCAATATTATTTGAAACTCATTACAACATGGATTTATAAATAGATATTTATTAGTTCATCAAATAAATTTGTTTTTATAAATTAATGTTCCGTAGTTTTTCTATTATATACTTTTAAAATAGTTTATCCTCTTAGAGTAATCGTTAAAAAAAATTAGAATTATAAAACTTAAATAGTTTGAGTTGTCTTCAAAAAAAAAAAATCTTGAAGTTGTATTTGAGTTGGAGTTTTTGGGAATATGCTTGAAATCCTTATTCCATTGAACTCATAGGGTTCGATGGATTTATTAACACAATTCATATAGAAAAAATATTTTTCTAAAATTAATATAGTTTTATTAATTTTTTTATCACAGTTCAGAAATTTGACAAATTTACTTTATGCATACAAATTTAAAAACTTCTGATTTTTGCGGAGGTTACACCATAGATTTTTCTTAGGAAAATCTGAATCTTTTTCTTTTATTAAAAGAACAAATTTGTCAGATATCCTTGTGATAAAAAAAAAATAGCAAAATCATATTATTTGTAGAAAAATAATATTTTATATGAACGATGATATTTAAAGGTATTTTCTCTGAAAAGTTATCTGTAATAAATTATTATATAAATAGTTGACGAATTCTGAAATTAATTTAAAAAAAGAAATTATATACTATCCTACAGGCCACTAGTAGTATTTGCTATTTACTGGCCACTGGATCTGGGGCGTTTAATATTCTAACAACATTATGAAGAAATTAATTATTGAATTATTTCAATGTACGACACGTCAAAAGGTGCATTGGATTTACCTTTCTTACTCGGATCAAGGGACTATTTCCTCTTTGAGTTAAGTTTAGATATTCTATTTCAATAAAACCAATTTTGGCAAGATATATGACTAAAAAAAATAAAAACTCTCTTCAATTTGTCCAAAATTTTATCAAACGTAAATCTTAATTTCCATAATTTTTTTTTTTCACAATCAAATTTTGGGTATTTTAAATTTTGTCCTTTAACTAGCCATATAACATTGATGACAATCCTATGAAAATCTTTTTTTTTTTTTTATTTAAGGTGAATTTTATAAGTTTAAATTTGAGATGTAGAAATATTTTGTAAGATTACACATGAAATTCTTTTTTTTTTTTTTTAGATTTGTAAGATATGATTATAGTTATAATGTCATTGTATGAAGAATTGTACAAAAAATCGATGTTTATTTATTGTAATTATATAAAAAATAAAGAAAAATAAACATTATTATTTAGAATTATAGAATTTTTTTTTTGGATAACATTATAGAATCTTGTAAATTTTAATACAAACATCATTTAAACTGGACTGAACTCATACAAAATCGAGATGGGCCAAGTCCACAAGAACAACCCTATGTATTCATCCTAGTTGATTGGCAATTATTACATTCCAAAAGATTCTATTAAAGCGTCACCCTCCTTCCGGGTATATACTGTTCCATCAATTCATCAAAAAAAAAAAAGGACGCCATAGTCCAATCAATAAGGGTGGGAAAACAAGGCCTCTGGCGTTTGAAACCTGAAAAAAAGGTGTGTTTTTAATACTTGAATTCGTTACGGTAATGGCTGCGAAAGGGCTAGTGTTATACCTCCTCACAGGCTTCTCCCTCGCTGTTATTTCTGTTTATTTCGTCAATAATTTCGCCAATGGCGGTTACGCAAAACCATGGCTGCTTTCGACCCCAAATCCCAATGCCTTGCTTCACAATTATGGATCTGAAGCCCTTGTTTGGCCCGTAAGTTTCAGACTTATACAAATTTTTTTTTCTTTTTTCATGCATCGATGTGTATGGAATGATAAGCATTGAATTTTTAGTAAACTTTTGGGTGTTTTATTTTAATTTTTAATGGGGTGACGCAGGAATTGAAGTTTAGCTGGAAAATTGTGTTGGCAACTGTGATAGGATTCTTGGGTTCATCTTTTGGCACAGTGGGTGGTGTTGGTGGGGGTGGCATATTTGTCCCCATGCTTACTCTGGTTGTGGGCTTTGATACCAAATCTGCTGCTGCTATTTCCAAGTGTAAGAAGTGCTCTGTTTCAATCTTGATTTCAGTTTTGTAAATAAGATTTTTGGGGGTGATGTGATGTAATGTTTGAGTTTGATGAACAGGCATGATAATGGGAGCAGCAGCATCATCAGTTTATTACAACTTGAGGGTGCCTCATCCATGTAGAGAAGTCCCAATCATTGACTATGATTTAGCTCTTCTATTCCAGCCTATGCTTATGCTTGGCATCACCATTGGTGTTTCTTTGAGTGTTGTCTTCCCCTATTGGCTAATCACTGTCTTGATCATCATTCTCTTCATGGGTATGCAAAACTTTATCCTTATTGCTTCTATTTTACTTTCTAATTACATCGCGATAAATGGTCGACTGCTATGGAGATGATTAGCAATATGTGTTTCTGTGTGTTTATAAAGTACAGATCAGATATAAACTAATATGTAAAAACTTCGGTAGATTGTTTAAGTAGTTGGCTCACATTCTGGTTGTTACCAACAGGGACTTCTTCAAGGTCCTTCTTCAAGGCGATTGAGATGTGGAAGGAGGAAACTATGCTAAAGGTTAGTTAGTTGTTTAATTGATGGGCCCTAGAAGATGTTTGTCACAAATCAAGCTATCATTTTGTACCTCCGTTTTGACATTTGGGTTGGATGATTACTGCAGAAAGCCTTGGAAGATAAACGAACTTTTGTTAATTCTCGTGGAGAATGTAAGTAAACTAGATCAGATGCTTCAAGTTTTGAGCTCTAGACTTATAAAAATAAAATAATATTTTCCATTGTCTTTTTTCCTGATCAGTGCTGATTGATACCGAGTATGAGCTTTTGACTCCTGCAGAGGAGAGAACAGCATGGGTGAGCATAATCGATAAATATTGTTCTCTCCAAGTATCCTTTGTTGATCATTTGACTTGAACTAACAACACTAAATCATTTCAGCAAATTATGAAGGCCAATCTTAACGTCAAGAGAATGTTGGTATTGATGCTCGTATGGATTTGCTTTTTGCTTCTTCAAGTGATTAAGGCAAGTGAACCACGACATTTTCCTCTCTATTTCCAGCAACAACCAAGAGATAACCTTTTTAATATTGTTTGTATACAGAATGACACATCGGCTTGTAGCACATGGTATTGGGTGCTTAACTTGTTACAGGTACATAATTCCCTTAAAAGCAAATCTTTTTCAGAAATCAACTTTGCCGTAATTCTCGTTTTTTTCTTCTCAGTTCCCTGCTGCTCTTGCTGTATTCGTGTATGAATGCGTAAAACTGTACAAGGAAAGCAAGAAACGAAGGCTGGCTGGAAACCCAGAACTGATATGCGAGGCAGCCATTGAATGGACCACAAGAAATCTCGCGTTTTGCGCTCTTTGTGGCATCTTAGGTGGCACTGTTGGTGGCCTGTTAGGTTCTGGTGGTGGTTTCATCCTTGGTCCCCTCTTACTTGAAATTGGAGTTATCCCTCAGGTTCAATCATTTTCCCTCTTTAAATATTTTATAGTGTGATTTAAGTTATATAAGTTTCATACTTGATGTTACTTTTAGTATGTGGGGGCAAATGCATTGGTTGCAAAGTTTGATTTCGTTTCTACATTCTTGTTTGTACCAAGAAGTTCCACATGTTGATATAACGAAACGTACTTTTCAAAATGTCACTATTTCGACTCACAAAATTGAAATTACGCATAAATCAGGTAGCAAGTGCAACAGCAACCTTTGTGATGATGTTCTCCTCATCTTTATCTGTGGTTGAATTTTATCTCCTCAAGAGATTTCCAATGCCATACGGTATGATTTCATTAGTTAGTTTATTTGCTAATATTTCATTACAAGCATATCCATGATAGTGATACTGAACTTGTTTTGCAGCTCTATACTTGATGTCTGTATCGATCGTAGCTGGCTTTTGGGGACAGTTTTTTATTAGAAAGTTGGTTGCGATCCTTAAAAGGGCTTCAATTATCGTGTTTATTCTATCTGGTGTCATTTTCGCCAGTGCTCTCACAATGGGTACGTACTTGTCAAAGATAGTCGTCATATGATTATGCTATGATACAATGTCATAGTCGCGTTTAATACGTTTGTTGAAGAGTTGACACCAATCTCTCTTTCTCTACAACAGGTGTCATAGGGATAGAGAAAAGCATCAAGATGATAAACAATCATGAGTTCATGGGTTTCTTAGATTTTTGCAGCAGCCAGTGATTGTAAAGTGAAGAAGAAGATGAAGGATCAGATTTAGTTTAGAGAAATAAGAGAGAAGTTTTGGTCAATGCCTCATTGACTAACCCTCTCAAAGTCACTGTCATATTATAGTCTGCATAATGCATGTCTAGATTATCTCATATGTTTGTTTCTATACATTTATATAGATGCATTTCTGTCCTAATTTTAAGGTTTGGCTATGTCTCAGTTTTAGCTAGCGTTATCACCACACCATTTCCCATCTATTATTTATGGATTTTTTTCTAAATAATATAGTCCTTTACCCACACATGTTATAAAACACAAGTGACGTGAATGTTTTAAGGACCAGAAATTTTCCTTTACTTTATGCATCCATTACAAAATGAAACATTAACCATCATAACTCAAGAACATTATGATTGTGCTCCACTATTTAAATGATAATAATATGCATTGAAACCAATTAACTGGCCACTACCCCACTTCATGATGGGTTTGGTAAGACTGTCAGCAAGTTAATGTGTTCCATCATTCTACATCAATGTGCTTGATTCTTCCAGATTCTTCTTTGAGAGTTTGATTGTTGAGTTGTTGTCACAAAAGATTTTTGTAGCCAAACATCAAAGTGTATCATCACTGTTAGTGAATCCCACTAGGTTAGACTTCCACCTTTCTTATCAAATATACCAAAATCTCTACTTGTTTGAAGGTAGCAAAAGATTCTCTTCGGCAACAACCAAATATATCGATTGATCAAACTCACATAATACATTATATCCAATCTCGTTGCACTCAAGTATATCAAACAACCCACATTTTGTTTATAAAATGTGCCATCAATAATTTTTCTTTTAGGAACTTTGTGTTGCTTCAAGCTAATTCAATTGGAGTGCTTACACGACTACAATCCATCATTTGAAACCTGTTGAAACTAATGCAGTAAACCAAGATCGAATATTTCAAACTCATCCATCGTAGACTTCTTGAATTTGTCAAATGTGACATCCTAATTTCCAGTGAACATGATCATTAACATAAGACTTTCACAAAAGTAATGGATATCAAATGTTAAATTAAATCACATCCATTCCTAAGTCGAATTAATAGGGTTTGAGACCCTTTTATGCTTCTATTTTATGTAGCTCTTACTCTTTCCACTTTTCGAAAATTGAAATGGATCAATTTGTTTAACCAGTTGGACAGATTAATTAAACCTGTTATACTGATATTTTTTTATTAAATTCAATTTTGACCAGCCAACTTGATGTAAACAAAAGCATAATAGAACATAATCACTATCGCATGAACCTAAAATCCTAAAACAATAAGACTTCTAGAGAAATTCCCTAATAAATAAACTAAAAAAGCAAGACTTACTTCTAAAGAAACTAAAAGTACTCCTAATAATGGCACTTAATTAACATAGATATATTAATAAAATTTCCATCTACCTAATATTCACCGAACATATATATCTAATCACCATTACAACTTTTGTTTTATTTCTTCTTTCGACATTTTTGAAGATTCTTTAAGAGGTTTAATGACCCATCTTCCCAACAAGGAAGGAGTGAAGGTTGGGCTTTTCGATATCATGGTCCATAGAACTGGCCCAACTATGCCTATACGTTATTATATATCTAAACGAAACCCATTCTATTTTCAAGATTGTAAAATTAACATATTATAATGCTCGCCCCATTTATGAAAGAGTATTCATTTGTTACATGCAATTCATTTGTATCCATTCTATGTAAAAAAATTCGATTGTTTTGTTTACAGGCCAAAACTTTTATATACAAATTTTATAATCTTTATATACAAATTCTGTGATCTTTATGTATTATATACAAATTTTATAATCTTTATATACAAATTCTGTGATCTTTATGTATAAGTTCTGTGACCTTTATATTCAATAATTTAGAAAAAAATGAAGAATTTTAACAAAATTTGTATATAAATACCTTTATATTATATTCATTTGACCCTTATGTATATTCATGTGACCTTTATGTACAAATATCTATACATTTATATAAATGTGACATTTATGTATAAATATCCATACATTTATATAAATGTGACATTTATGTACAAATATTCATACATTTATATACCTTTATATAAAGGTATAGATATTTGTTCATAAATGTCACATGAATATATATAAGGATAACATGAATATCAGATAAAGATATTTATATACAAATTTTGCTGAAATTCTTTATTTTCTTTTCTAAGTTATAATGTATAAAGGGTTACAACATTTATACATAAATGTCAAAACATTTGTACTTAAAGGTCACCGAATTTGTATATAAAAATTAAGACATAAAATTCAACAAAAAAAAAAGAAATTTGCAGATCCGAGTCGGATCAACCCAGATTACACGGGTTTAAGATCCGTACACCAGGTGCACCGAAGAATTTGTCTTATGAAAAATTGCTCTCTCTCTCTCTCTGATAAGAAAACTGTTTCATCTTTGATCCTCATTCATTGTTTTTATTTTTCCTTAAAAGAAAATAAAAATAAAAATACTATATTTAAGAAGATATTATTTGATTTTTGACTTAAATTTTGGGTGGTATCAGCCTTGCAGGTATGCTTGATCATAATATAAAAAAAAAAAAAATCAAAATGGGCGAAACCATGCTGTACCAAATTGTTCATAGTCAAGTCATGGTTTGAAAATTCATGTCAAATTACACCACTCTACATGGTTATTGATCAGTTGCATCTGAATTCTTCTATTTCAAAGTACAAATTAACAAAATCACCTTCTATCCAACCAACGTTGATCACCGATACCGTAGAGATAGGCAGAAGAAAAAAAATCCTTATTTTGAATTCATAATCTTCCAAGTCCCAAATATTAACACACTCCCAAATTTGGATTTAACATGAAAAAGCCCATAACACAAGGGTCCAACGAAAATGCTAACAATATGATAAATAGAAATAAATCACTTCAATTCTTGGCTTTGTTAATCACGACGGGTCTTGCTTCTTGAGGCTCAATAGCGTGGCTTCGTATCTCCATCTTTAAAATTTAAACTCAAAATAGATACCATATAACACACATATTGAATTATATAATCAAAAACAATGAAATATCAACGGTCAGAATAAATCTGAAGCTAATTGTTTAATTTGGTTATTCACAATAATAAAACTTTCTTCGTAATTTATGTTCAAATTCAGTTTGATAATCAATTAGATTCCTTTATTTTTGTCATTTAGTTTCGAAGAACAAATTGGTTTCACAGATTCGCATCTTTAGTTCATCATAAACACAAAAATTGTTCACATCACCAAGTGCTGTTTCAACCATGTCTAATCTCCTCAACTTAGCATCAAATCCACTATTACCACTCCTAATTGCTCTACCTCTACTCTACCTAGCATTCAACTTCCCCAAGAAGACCAAGCTGAGTTTCTACGTACACGACTACTTAAGCGGCGGCGACACCACCGCCATTACAGTGGCCGGAAAAGACGGCCCCGCCACCAGCGTGATGCGCTTCGGAACCCTGGTGGTGCTGGATGATCCGGTGACGGTGGGGCCCGACCCGAAGTCGAAGGAGATTGGAAGGGCACAAGGCATGTACATGAACTCTCAGCTGGATGGGAAATCATTGTACTTATTGTTCTCTGTGATGTTCAACGATGGAGATTACAAAGGAAGCACAATCCAAATCCAGGGCGTTGACCCTTTCTCTGTGAAGGAGAGAGAGTTTTCTGTAGTTTCTGGAACTGGGTTTTTCAGGTTTGTCAAGGGCTATGGGATTATGACCACACATATGCTTGATATCCCTAATTTGAGAGGTATTCTTAAGCTTGATCTTACTATTAAGCACTATTGAAAGCTCGAATGTTGCATCCGCTGAAATATAATACGAGGTGTTAGAATTTGTATTTTTTATGTGTTTTTTTTAGAATGAATGAATGCTATTATTGTCATTACTTGGGTTGTTTTTTCATTAAGTGTGGTATTTATTTTATGTATGTATAAGTATAATAATGACACTTGTGTATAAAAAATTTAAAAACCATCCACTTCTTTAATTGACTATGAAAAATGGGTATCAGATCGATGACAACTTTTAGAGTTGGCTAGCGTTGCTTATAGCAAGTTTAATTATTGAACCACAGCTCACATAAATTAATTAAGCTACTCCATGATTGAACCAATAATGACTTTGATGAGGTATTATGGTTCTTTAATCTACAACTGATTTTTTAGCTTGAACTATTTGTCATCTATTGTGGTCGGCATGCATTGACCTAATAGGGTGATTGTTGAGGCTACCTATTGGAGATAAATTTGGTATAATGACCCTATAATCTACAAGGAAAAACAAATACCAATCTTTTCCAGAAATAAATAAATAGTTTGGAATTACTTCATTAAAAAAAATAAAAAAACATTGTGTAACTTCTCTCCATAAAATTGCCATTTCAAAAATTAAATGTAAAGAAAGAGGCTTCATTGATTATAGTGTTCTGTCTTTTAAAGGCAGCATGCCATTTATACTGCATGATTGTGAGCATATTCGAAAAGGTTTATCTTTAAAATGGACGTTTTATATATGGACTTTTAAAAAAAATGATTCCAAAAAAAAAAAAATAGATGTTTGATGAAAATACATGACCTATATCATATGCACATTCAGTACTTGAAGTGCAATAAATAAATTCCAAAAGCAATAAGCATTGCACAAATGGTTTACCTGATGATATTTTCCACAAACACTATATGCAATGGAATTATGATTTAGATAATAAAAGAATAAATTATAAAATTAAAATCTTTTTTATATGAGTTACAAATAATTACTGGAATATAATTCGTATAAATTTCACAAAAGAATTCAAATGTTTGTAGATCAAGAAACTATCTATAAAGTAAAAAAATTTAATTTGATCAACTTAATGTAGGTAATAATAATCTTTTGTAGGCTATCATGTTTTAAGAAATTATAATTCATTAAAAACCAAATTTTCTTTTTTGGAGGATGTATAATTCTGATATCATACTAAAATCCATCATCATCATTCACCACAAAATTCATCATATCCAAGAAAAGATCATGAGCACAACAATGGGAATTATTAGAAATTCTTTAAATTGCTAATTAATTAAGCAACTAATATATAATTAGTAACTAAAAAGTGTTGATGAAACAGTGAGTTGAACCACTACTCTGAGCTAGCTAGAAATCTAATGAAACTTTTCCAATACTCTCTTACAACAACCTTAACTTTGTTAGGACCCTAGAAAATTAGGATTAATACCATCATCATATCTCAACTTTGAAAAAGAAGTTAAAGATATAAACACCAAACTAAGCAGCCTCTTAACTCAAGGGCAAGAAGGAAGAGCACCCCAGTTATATGGGGTCATCATCACTGGACTATAGTCCTCCACATTCAACACATAGTTGCATTCTCCGATTTGATGGACGACGTTGTTCGTTTCACAAGCCTTGTCTGAACTTGGAATCGACGTGCTTTCGACAGTTTCTTCACCAGAAACATCTGTATAGCCTGTTGAGACTTGCTTCTTGGCCACTTGATCCTTCAGTATTGCCCTCAATGCCAAAACCTGGAATTTACTTTTTTTAAATTAAAAATTAAAAATAAATAAATAGGTATATTATAATTTAATTGTACAATTTCTGTCCATTACATTGTGTGTATGGCAACAGACAAATCCCCAAAAGAAGTGCTGCAATGTTTAATTAGTAGTTTTGGGTGAAAATGACATTTGAATAAGCCCTCAAATTTCTCTTACAAACATTTTTTATTTTTATTTTTAAAAAATTTAACCTTTTTACGTATGGAAAAAAACACAACTTTCTCTTTTGACAGAAAAGGCTAACTGTTTAGGGCAGAAGGGTAAATTAATTTAATTTGTCATAAAGAAAAACTGACATATTTCATCTCTCTATTCATTCAACGGGAGACCCTAAATTACTCCATAGTTTAAATGTCAATTTCCAACCTTAAAATAAATAAAAGTAGGGCCAAAACACAAGCATATATATATTGAAGAACCCTCCATATGATAAATATGGCCTCCACTTTCATAAATGTCTTTGTACCTTCATATCAACAATTTCTCACATCCACCATTATTAATTATTTGTGCATTTCTGCCCCACCATATATTATATCATGGATTGCCAAGAACCACTTATTTCCGACAAGCTACAATGTTAATCAATTAATGGCATCATGCACATTGTAATAATAATTTTGCATGGATTTTTTTGAATTTTCAACAATATCAATTTTTTTTTTTTAAATAAATAAAAGGACGTACCTCCTGTTGGAGCTTGTGCTTCTCCCTGGAAACGGAATCGTACTCCTGCTTAAGCGCGTCGTACAAGCGCTCGAGCTGCTTACCCTTCCAGCGGGCCCTCCGGTTCTGGAACCAGACGGCTATCTGGCGGGGTTGCAGCCCGAGCTCCTTGGCGAGCTTCATTTTCCTATCAGGGTCCAGCTTGATCTCCTCCTGGAAGCTGTTTTCGAGCGACTCCAGCTGCTCCGTGCTCAGCCGTTTCTTCTTAGGATCTTGCCCGTACATACTCTTCTCCATTGTCGTTGGCACCATTGCTTGCTGCCCTGAGCTCTGCATTGATGCCTGCTTCATTTCCAACCCTATGATGCAAATAATAAAATATTGTCAAGAGATGTAAATGCATGCAAGACAAAGTAAGCAGTAGTAGAGATGATCATAAAGATGATGACGAGGACGATGATGCTGCTCACGGGAGGTGGATGCCGTACTGGTTTGTCTGACAATTTCATGATTAAAAAAAAAAAAAAGCAGCTTTCTTTGTAAACTTCAGATTGCAGGCAATTAATAGTGAAAGAAGTGTAGCTGTAGAGCTCTCTTCTATGCCAGTGAATTAAACACAAAAGAACCAAACAGACATTCAAATTGTAAATAATTTGAATAGATTCTACAGATTTGTTTGCAATCTCAAATCAAGAAAGAAATGGAAAAAAGCATTTCCAGGGTTTTCCCAAATGAGATCTGTGAATTTTTGTTCCACATCATCATTATACACGTCACCAACGTGTATTGATAATATTGGAATACAATACAACTAAGCAAATAAAAACCCTTGTTTTCGGTTGCATGAAAACTCAAGATTTTTGTGGAAGGAAAAACCCAGAGAATTGAAGGATAGATATATAAATACCTTGGAACTGATCATAGTTGTAGTTGTAGAGAAAGCCGAAAGAATTGTGATGATCAGGGCGAGAAACGAAAGGAACCCTAAGATTAGCATTCCAATCCATGGTAAGAAGTGTAGCTAGCTTTCCTTAAAAAAAAACCTTAAATCTTGAAAAAAATCCAGAGATGGAGGAATATTAAGAAGTGAAAGTAGTAGTGTTGTGTATATATACGAAGGATGTTGGAGGATAGTGAATCCCCTGGTGGTAGAGAGACAGGTTTTATTTAGTTCCCTTTTGGTGAAACAAAGTGAAAATGAGAAGGCAAGTGTGAATCTCTTTTGGAAGCTTTAAGGGTGCAACTTCTTACAACATCTTTGTCTTTTCTAACCCTCCATGCCTCTCCAACTTTTCTTGCAACTAATAAATACTACCACCCCTTTGCCTTTGCCTTTGCGTGTAGAGAGAGAGAGAGAAAGAGAGAGACTCTCATACTATTCAATTTGGTAATTAATTGTGTTTGTACTGTTGAGAATAATATAAGTATAATATTTTTTCTTTGAGAAAATGTATAATCATTTATTTCGTATAGGTCATGTATTGATGAACGTAACAAAATATAATAATCTCTTTTTTTTTTTTTCAAATATATTTATATATAGAAAATAGGATTAATGTGGGTTGGGTGAGAAGTGAGAAAGAGCAATGAAAGTGAGGTCTGGTCCCCTTAGAAACAGTACTGACAATATATGCCTTCTTCTTCCTCACGCCACCTCTTCACTCATCACTCTATTTTCTTCCATTCTCCGTACTAATTCCATTCCTTTCCTTTTAATTAATTAATACTCTTTTAATTTCTCATTAATTTTATATTTATTAATTTCCATTTTATATGAATCCATGCTCCATTTATTAATTTGTTTCTTCTCTATAATCTACGTACCCAATTATTACTACAACAAAAATAAGTATTTGTGATGAGTTTTTTTGCGACAACAAAAATTGTCACAAAAAATCTATTATTTGCAATAATTATCAGTATTTTTGCAATAACAAATGTTGTTGCTAATAATTTTTTTTTATTATGGTATATTGTGGATGGATATATGGGTTTCTATCCTTTATTTTATTCTATCCCATTAAAGTGTACGTGTTTTTCATTTTTCCCAAAATATTGACTAAGTTTTCCTATTAAGACCATTAATTAATTTATTTATTTTGAAATGCCTCTATTTTATAATCTTTGGCTTTCAATTTAACGATGAAATGAAATGCAAATACTCAAGTAATTTAATTTTAATCTCATTATTGCATGAGTAAAATAGAAAGAACATAGAAAAAAATTGTCAGTTCTAATTACATTAATTAATATGTTTTCTTCATTTGTGCTTGTCTATTATAGTGGGTCATCCAATTATATATAATTAAGTACAGTTTAATTCTCAAATTTGACAAGGTTTAGATTGTGTTGTATAAAGAAAATATTTGCACGATTACCCTTTCTTGAGAAGAAGATCCTAAAAGAAAACAGCTAGTAGCTATCGCAGAGCAATGATGAAGAAAATGGAACAATCTTTTTTGCCCTAAAGTGGCCTTTCAGAGATTTTGTCATACATATCCAACTGTAGTTTTTCTCATAATTTAAAATGCATATATATCATCCAATGTTATGATTACATGTCCACACTTCAATGTCAATTGGATGTACAACAAAAATAAATTTTCATCCATGCACTTAAATTAGTGATGCAATACTAAGGTCACACCACAACATACATGGTCCAATCCATTGAAAATTCAAAGGAATATAATGATCCATCAAAAAATGCTTAAAAAGGTTGGAAAATATATGGGACATGTATTTAATGACACTCCATATACAAAATGATTCATATGAATTATTTATTTATTTGTTTATTTATTTTTACCGTTGCTAGTGCAACCTGCATGCAAGTAGTGTCATTTGACATGAGCTGAGCATGGTGATACACGTAGAATTTTCACTTTTTACAATTATTTTTCTCATAATTTTTTATTTATTTTTTAGTTTCTTCATTTAGAGCCCATATGTATACCCAAATTAATATTTTATTAACATTGCATTGTATTTTCAATATTAATGAAACACGTAAAGGGGGTATCTGAAGACTGAAAGTTTGGAAAATATATATAAAATAAACTCCAAGTGATGATGATGATGATGATAAAATAATAACAACCATGACTATAATTATAAAAGAAAATGAACCAACAGATTACAAGGCAATGGATAAAATATTAGAGAAACAGTAAAACGTCCTTCATTCTTCATAAATATTTACCTATTTCCTGCTCAGTATTTACATTCACTTCATTAATATTTTAAGTGATTTTTTTTTTCTTATTCATCTTTTTATTAGATACTGGAAATTTAATATGTTTATCTGAGAATAAAATTAATCATTCCATTTTTTAACAGCCAATGATTTTGATTTTTTTTTTCATACTTGGGTAAATAAACATATCGCTGTTCCAAGTTTTTCTTCTTCATTTTTTTTTTTTTTCAGTATGACAATCTCACCTTAAACTTTATAATGTTCTTGCTAATAAACCCACGTACTTTCTTTTAGTGCAAATTCATCATTAATTAACTAGCTAGATCCTTCTTTCGAGTACTTCCCCAGGTACAATGCAATTTCTTTTATTTTCTTCCTCTTTAAAATCAGCATTTATCTTTTAAAAGACCATTCTACTTCATTTCACTCTTGTGAGTATAATATAGGCATGAATTAATAGGAACTAATTCAAAAAAAAAAAAGACCTAGCTGATAAGTAGGTCATGTGTAGAAGTTATCCCCAAAGAGAGGTTCCAAACCACATTAAAAAAAAAATTAGTACTAGCTAGGCTAATTATACATTCTAAATATAAAAAGATTATGCATTCTAATTGTTATTTGAAAAGAAAAAAAAAAAAGTAGTAGGTGGGGTTAAATGGTAATAGTAGTGAATGAAGGGAGACAAGAAAAGTGGAATAATTAAGGAAGAGACAAAAAAAGAATAGGTGGTGGTAGTATGGATAATAGGTAAAAATAGGGGATGTTTAATTAATTAATTAATTAATTAAATCAGAATTAATTAGGCGCCGATCCCTAGTAAGTAATTAGAGGGAGGGGACGTCTCATCGTACAACCAACCCTGCATCACCATCTGCTTCAAAGGAATCCAATATTCCACTTCCTTCTCTTTTATCAAATACTCCACTTTTTTTCTTTTCGATTTCTTTTTTTTTTTTAAATTCTATTTCTTATATGTAATAATACCTTCAAATACCACAATTTATATAAATTTTTACTAATTTATTACTAATTCAATAATTTTGATAAATTTCTCATTCTCTTAAAAGTAAGAAAAGTTAATTTTATGTCTGTTATTACACTACGTCTGTTTTTCCGACAATTTTTTTTTCTTTTATCGAAAGGATAATTTTGTTGTTTTCCTGATTTGTGGTAAAAAAATAATTTTTTACATAAAATGTTAATATATACCATCAAGATCCTACTTTTATGCCCATCTCCACAATAATTAAATTATTAATTTATTTAATTCCTGAAAATTAATTGAAAATTTTGGATAATTATCAATTTGGTATATATCTCCTGTTTGGAAAACTAATTATCTGATAAGTGTTTCTTTCATTCATTATCGTCCATTGGTCGCATATCATTGTGCATGTAGACTATATATGCTCGTGATCATAAGTGTTGTTTTGGATTCAAATTAATGTTGGAGAGCCTTTTTCTGCTCAAATGTTATATTTTTGTGAATTTTCCAAATTTTAGTAACCACGTTTCTATAATACAACTTACTCTTTAATTTAATGAAAACCTAATTATACAATTTCAATTTTTTATTTTCTCATTTTTCGTCATAGGATTTTTTCGAAATCTTATTATTATAAACATAGTGTCAACAAATCTTTTGGGGGGAAAGAAAATGTTTTTTTTTTAAAATATATTTTGATATTTTCTTTTAAGACTGGATTATACTATAAATTATATATGTATCGATATTATTGCTATCATCATTATTATTAGTAGTAGTATATATAACTATATAAATGATTTGTACTGAATTATACGATACTAAATTGAATAAGGGTGGAATAATTACTAAACTCGTGAACTTTTTATGGTTAAATTGATGATCGATCTCTCCAACATTGGATTCTTGAAATGATGTATTGAAATTTCCATGTCCAGAAAGTTTTTTTGACGATAGTCATTTTTTTTTTTAATTTTTTATAAAAGTGAATAATGATTGGAAATAATTATTTGAAAACTGTGGATGGGATCCCGTTGGATAATAAAAAGAGGAAGGACAGAAATAGTTACTACAAAGGAAAGTCCTCTTGTACCAAATATAGATAAATCAATTAATAACAGCCCCAATAATTCTATACACTAATAGAGAGAAAAGTAAATAGCCTTAATTTTATGGTGCGCCTCTATTCTTTGCTCATCTAATTTCAAATTCTAATTTTTTTTCCTTCCTGTTAAAGGATAATTGATGCTTTGTTTTTATCAGAAGCCATTTGTGAAGGAAAAAAGAAATAAAAAAAATCTCTGTCAACCATAATTTAAATTTCATTCAAAAGAAATAAACTTTTGTCAATTATGCATGCACTTGGGGATTTTGCTTGTCTGGTATGAGTGGAAAAGTCTGAATTTTTTTTGTTTATAGTGTTAGTTGTTGTGTAGATGGAAGCGATCTATCTTATGTGTATTGTGGTATGAACTAGAATGGAACAATATGGACTTTGATGGGAAGAATTCATTTTTAATATAGGTGTTGATATTAGTCTTAAATAATTAACTAAATCAATTGTAGTCATTTTTCCACTAAAATTTCGAACTTTGTTGGTTTTTTCAAATTTTGGTGTGTCTTAAATTGGAATGAATTAACCATCGGTTTTAAAAAATCAATGGAAAAAAATTGAAATTGAATCTTATTTTTTCAATTGCAAAACTATAATTGATTTTGAATTATACATGATTAGAATGAAACATGGGTCATGTAGCAGAACCAAAAAATATTTTTTCTCGTGTTTTGATAGTACAAGTTGATTTATAGATGATATGAAAAGAAGTATAAGAACATCTTTACAAAATTGTTTGTTTAAAATAAATGAACTTTTTACAAGAAGTATAATTAAGTGGTAAAACTGATTTCTTTTCCTTGAATTTCATAAGAGATTAAGAATGGATTTTTGTCTCTTTTGTTTTTTGTTAAAGTGATCCAGCATCTCTATAGTTTTTTAAAAATCAGGTAATATGTATTCATAATAAACATCAATATTATTGTACATATAAATTCATGAACTAACAAATTATACGAATTTAAATACTCAGAAGGGTTCTGGGTCACTCAACATAAATTGAGGAATTTAAAATATATGTGTCCTATTGTACATGTCCTCTATAGCTTACCATTAATTTATTTTTTATTCATTTTAAAATGTATATGTTTATACATTTATAACTATCAGTGCTTTTTTAGCGCTTGTAGATAGTAAAGTGTGAGGAAAGATGTAAATATCAAATAATAATAAAAACAAAAAAATGGAATGAAAAATTGAAAAGAAGAATATAGATGAATAGTAGAAACTAAACGTACACCATAATATTTAATTTATTTCCAGAAAAAATAATTACTTCTCAACTCCCAACCTCAAAACATTAATGAAAAGGAAAATAAAGACAAGTGAAGATACGTTGCTCCCTTCCAACATTCATAATATAGCTAGCTACGTTAATGCATGGCCATACACAGCAGTAGTGATACACATGAAAGTTGAAACAACCTCTTTTCTAATTTTAAGAAAATTAAAGCATGCAATTCAGACACTTTTTTTTTCTTCAGACACAAGAAATCAATAAATTTGTTTTGCTATTTTGAGGGATTGATTGATTGATTGGGTGCATGCCCAGAATAGAATATATATGCATCTCCCATTTTATTTAATTTCTTTACTTACCTTATTTTGAAGAGGCCCAATTTCAAGCATGTTTCTTGTACCTATCAAATTTAACTTCACAACAGCACACCATTTATTCAACTTATTTGGATTGTTTTGTGTTATATATCGTTAGTTACCTTAGCCATTATGAACACATTAATATATGTTATCAAATATTCAGTATATATAAATTTCAATTTTCATATAATTAAAAGATGAGATTATTACATTACATATCATTGTTGGATGTATTAGAATTGCCCATGATAGATAGGGTAGCGTCCTACTATATGTTATAAACTTTTATTATCCGAAAATACATGTTGTTTTACAATTTTAAATGTAAATTAAAGAAATTGATAAAAAGATATGTATCTGGCCTTATATATGCCTAAATTATCGGCAAGTTCCCAATAATTACTTTGTATATCATGTAATTTGAGAGAAGTAAATAATGACGGTTTTGGTAGAATATGAACAAATTTTTCTAAAATTTTATAATGACATTTGTTTTGGGACAAAATCTTTTAGCTAAAACCACATTTATTTTAGGTCGAGAAGTTTGTATTATAAATTCATTGCACTACTATAATTTGAACCAGTAAAAATTTGTTTATGAATCACATTTCAAATTCAAAAACATTCTCATCCAAACTTATTATATATCGTATAACATCATTTTTATACACTTAATAAATGATATAATAAAATGAAGAGGCATAACTAAATATAATATAAGAAGATATAAAAAAAGTGGAAAGTGTATTTGGGCGGCAAGAAATGGGATGTGAAGGAGAAGAGGCGGCGCCGCCTACAACGGAAAACTCCTAAATGGTTAATTAAATAACCTTTATGTACATCATACTTACTTCCAAACCCATTTATATGCCATCCACACCAACTCTATCATCAATTACGCACACATTACTAAATGTTAGAGAGAGAAACAGAGAGAGAGAGAGAGAGAGGCCTTCACACCCCGAACTACCTAGCCTCATAAAAATTAGCATTCTCTGAATCAATGTTTCACCACCACCTGTTTATAGATTTTTTTTTTCCAACCATTTTTTACCTTGAACTTCAGCTAGGAGTTAAGAGTAATATTAAAAAGAAAGAAAAGAAAGAAAGAAAGTAAGATACCTGTTTTCAGGTATGTGTCTGAAGATCAAACGTCACTCTGGCCATCTTAGTAACTACCTCTCCGGTGTAATAAATTCACAAAGATATATATACCTATTTATCTACTTAATTTGGATATTTTAATCATAATTTACAATTTTAATCCTATTTTATTTTAATATGTATTTTTTCATGTGCCACACAAATTAACTTTGATTAAAACCAAATCAAGTATTCTTTATCTATCGAAATTTTGCAAGGAAAGTCCATTGCTTAATTCTAGTGATAATAAGTAAACATAATAACCAGAAATCCTTGAAACGAGGATAGTTAAAAAAAAAAAAAACATTGAAGTATGACCAATTAAATAAATGTGCTTATTGTCAGGTCCAAGGCCCAAAGGATGAAAATTTAACAAACGTATAAATTTTTGGGCTCAATAATATGAGGCCCAAAAACCAATAGAGGGCTTGGGTTTCCATGTGCTACTTCAATATCCGAACTGTCAGCCCAATTCTTGTCCGAATTCCCATTGCTACTTGTGGGACCCGAAATGCGCACGTGTAGAAGAAACTCTTATATTCCATAGTGTGTTTCAAATTCATTTATTTCATTTGAATAAAATTAATTTAAAATATAGTGATGAATTTCAAATTTATATTTATCCAAATATCATCGATGGATTTGTTATTATAAATTTTAAATATTTTTTCAAATTCATATATCCAAATGATTTGAATAGACGGGTTTGAGAATGAATTTAAAATTTCAAGTCGTTAATTTATTAGCAGTATTTGGATGGATATGAATTGAATTTGAAATCCATTATTTTAACATTTAGAAATGATTTTTTAACAATATAAGTCAGGTTTTGAATCCACTTCAATATAAATAAGTTTGAAATACTTTTATTTTAAATCTTATGTTTTAAATCTCTCAATCTAAGAATAAACTCTTGTCATGATTTCATTTTGTGAGAAGATTAATTTACAATTCATACATAAAATGCAGTTTAATCTATACAAATTAGTCGAGTTGCTGGTTGTAAAAAAAAAAAAACAATATCTTATGCTGAAATGGCTTAACGTAGGCTTTTTTAATTATATAAAGGGTCGGTTTGGATTTTTTAGGGAGTACTAGGGTTGATTGGATATAGTGGTTTAAGTTGTTTATGAGTTATGTCATTGGATCTAATTTTATTTTTTAATTGATTGGTATACATTTAATGTTCATATTTTTTTTTTCTACATATTAAAGGATAATTCATTTAGGATACGTGTCCTAAATGAAATGATATCAGCCTACCTAAATAATTGCTTTTAATATAAAATAAGAGTAGAAAAGTGAACATAATAGGAATTAGCAAAATATATGATCATATCGAGGTAAATAACAATACCAATCTATAACCCGCAAAAATTAAACTGAATTTGTGAAAATAGTTTTGATTTTTGAGAAGTGAGTTCCGTTCTCATTAAATTTATATTCATTAGACAATCTCATATAAATTTGTGTTTTTGTAATCTACTCTATTTTGTCTAACCAAACGAGTCATAGGTCTATTATTCATGACACACAATTACACTATCTAGCATATTTATATTTATTTATAATATAAATGTATAAACAAATAATATATATTTTGATTTACAATAATACATTAATTGGTATTCATGTTATTTAAATACTGTTACAAGAAATTAAATATTTTTGTATATAAAAAAAAGGGATATAAAATTTGATTGGAAAATTGAAGAATCTTATCTGGGTTTGCAGATCAAAATTGTAGTTAACTAAAAATCTTTGCATGGGAAGTTTAAGCAGATCACACAAACTTGTGTGAATTACACGGATTTTAGAGCTGTTCAATTGATCCGATTCGATCCACACACATCCACGCGCTTGAGTTGGTGTACTCAAACTCACCTAAATTCGCTTCAGGTGCAATACATTTATATTATATTAAGCATACATTTATATCATGTTAAACATACATTTATGTTATGTTAGTTATACATTTTAATTATATTAGTTGTATCTTTATATATTATATAAATGTATCATTAATATTACTTAAAAGTATATTTAATACCACATAAAGGTATATATGTATCAATTAGGGTTTTTTGTGCTAAAATTAGGATTTTTATTTTTCGATATTAGAGTCATTTTTAAGTTAAAATATTACATAAAGGTATGTTTAATATAACATAAAAGTATTACTAAAACAATATAAAAGTTAAGATAAAAAATTCAGTAATACGTTGTGCAATTTTGAAATTAACGTAATGTTCAATTCAATTTAGAAAAAATCAACAAATATTTTCAATTTGAAACTTTTTCAGTTTGGATTTTGATTCGAATTTGGTTTCGATAACCTTTAAGACCCGTGCACGACCCTAACAAATAGTCACCAGATACAATAGTTAAGTTTCATTCCTTTCAACATTTCTATTAAAATGGATATGACAAATTAATATTGTAGTAATTAGAGTTTTAATCAAATTCAATTACACTGTTATAACAAAAGAATTAGAAGTGAAAATGTAAACAACAATGATATCAGGATTCTTTTTCATTACAATTTTCCAATAACAATTCGTCATCAATTAAAAAATAATAAAAATAAATGACGAGAACCAAATCCGTAAATATACAATGACATTTGAAAGTGAAGAGAAAACTTAAATCATGTATTTGATGTGGAAATTATTCTTCCTGTCTTATGATTAAATGGATTTCGGGCTCCATCATTATGTAAAAAATTCCTAATCCTGACTTTAAACCAGTAGAATGAATTAATATTTTCACAAAAATTATGAGAGAGTATTTTTACAATAAATTCCTTAAACTTTACAGTAAGCTGTAACATATTGATAACATATATCAATACTATGTTAAAATTAAAATATACAATTTATACAATGACATTTTATTAGAATATGACTACATGCTAAAAAAATAATGAAATTTAAACTGATTATCTTCATAAGTTTACTTATTGCATCTAGAAGTTCTGGAACTGTTTTCACAAATTGTAATAAAAAACTATGAAATGCTTTGGTGATTCCTCTCAATATTTGACAAGAAACCCTAGAGACTATATATCATGTTTAGCTTCGTCATCAGCAGAATCTTATATTTATCCACTAGTTCTTAATCAAAGTTCCTTTCCATGAATATATATATATATATATATATTTTTTTTTTTTTTAATCTCGATCATAATATAAATACCTATGATAAAAATAATTATTTTGATTAATATAATATTATTATAATTTTTGTTTAAATTTTATCAAGACAACGTGTCAAAACCCACCCAAACCCGTTCATTCACTTTCCCAAAAGCCTAGGAAATGACTTAACTACCCTCCGACGCCATTTACTCTCATTCACTGAATCTAAAACGGACGGCCCAGATTAGTTGATGAGGAACCAAAATTTAAAAAGTAGGTCGGAAGGGCATTAAAACAGAGATGATTGTTTTGCGTAAACCTGTGGACTCCCTCTCTCTCTCTCTCTCCACTTTCTCTCTCTTCCTCTCACAACACGCCCAAAGCTAAATTTCTCAGAGAAAAAACCAAAACCATGGGCATTGGGCTGTTTTCTCCCTCGCTATCCAGAAACAGGAAAACAGCTTCTCTTTCTCTTCCAGAGCTCGAAAACCAGCTGCTGCTTTCTTTACAATCGCCCACATTATGCTTCTCCCCCTCTATAATTTCACATTTTCCTCCTTTGGACCCAATCCATATTCTGACTTTCCTTTCCTCCTCCAATCGTAATGCTGTAGTGATTGGTCAGCGTTTTCAGTTTCTTGTCAATCAAGAATCTTCCTTTTCAGTCAGTCAAGAATCTGGTGATTGTTACTACCATCGTTTATATATGATATTTTTGTCCTCTTTTACTGCTTTTTGAATTTGGATTAAAGATTGTGTCTATATGAGAAGTTAATCTTCTGGGGGTTTAAAATTTTTCTGCTTGTAGCTGGTGGTGTTTCTTGTTTTGGGTTTTTATGGAATCAAATGCTGTGCCTGGTGGAGTTTATTCTAATGTTCAACAAACTATGTTAGGCCTAGAAATGTCGCTTCACCACCCTTTACAATCTCAGAATCCCAAAAACCCTCATCACATGTCTCAGCCACATCATCTCATGGTGGCTGGTGATTACCACCTGCAACCTCAGCAATCTGCCAAACAAGGCTACCCTTCTGCTGCGAAATCCAAGAATCAAAGCTTGACACTGAGTGATGATGATGATCCTGGTTTCACAGCTGAGAACAGTGCTGATGATGGGAAGAGGAAAATGTCTCCATGGCAGAGGATGAAATGGACTGATAACATGGTGAGGTTGTTGATCATGGTGGTGTTCTACATCGGTGATGAGGTGGGCTCGGAGGCTAATGATCCGAGTGGAAAGAAGAAGGGTGGTGGTGGGGTTTTGCAGAAGAAGGGTAAATGGAAATCGGTTTCGAGGGCTATGATGGAGAGGGGTTTTTATGTGTCTCCACAGCAGTGTGAGGATAAGTTTAATGATCTGAACAAGAGGTATAAGAGGGTGAATGATATTCTTGGTAAAGGGACGTCGTGTAAAGTGGTGGAGAATCAGAGCTTGCTTGATACTATGGATCATTTGTCACCTAAGATGAAGGAAGAAGTGAAGAAATTGTTGAATTCTAAGCACTTGTTCTTTAGAGAGATGTGTGCTTATCACAGTAGCTGTGGCCATGGCAATGGTGGTGCTAGTGGGAGTGGCAATGGTGGGCTTCACCATTCGCCCAACGAGAGTTCTTTAGAACCGGCAACAAAGCAAAGGTGTTTGCACTCGACGGAGAAGGCCCCAGTTATGCCCAATTTGAATAGAGCGGAAAACGAGGGGTCTAAATTTGGGAAAGGGATGAGTGGCGAAGAAGAAGAAGAGGATGATGAGGAGGACGAGGAGGATGACGAGGATGATGAGGAGGATGACGAGGAGGTGGTTGTAGGGCGTGGGCACGAGGATGATGCTCATGATATGGATGAGAGATTTGTAAGAAAGAGGATGAGGAAAGGGGCACACCATTCAGCATTGATCCAACAACTGGATGCTGAGATGGCGAGCATGTTACAAGATGGGACGAAGAGTCCGTTCGAGAAGAGGCAGTGGATGAAGGTGAAGTTGATGAGGTTGGAAGAGCAGCATGTGGAGATTCAATCAAAGTCATACGAGCTCGAAAAGCAGAGATTGAAGTGGCTCAAGTATAGCAGCAAGAAGGAGAGGGAAATGAAGAGAGAGAAGCTAACGAATGAGAGATCCAGGTTGGAGAATGAGAGAATGGTTCTTCTTATAAGGCAGAAGGAGCTGGGTTTGCTCGAACATCATCAGCACCTGCAGCATTCCTCCAACAAGAGGAGTGACCCGTCTTCGATTACCGGATGAAGTTTGTACAGTGACCGTCTTCTTATAACTTGTGTCTTTGTTTCACAAACTAGTGTTGTATTAGAGAATTCATTTAGATGTTTAGTTGTTTGTCAATTTATGTTGTTCACTTGAGTGGGAACAAGAACCACACTCCATATATACCAACAAAACATTTACATAGTTACTTAGCAATTGTTGGCAGCACTAAACAATTTTACTACCAACCTTTTTCTGGTTTTAAGAATATGACAAAACAACAAAAACAAAAAATCTAAAAACGTAACCACGCCCAGTGGGACTCGAACCCACAATCGCCTGATTAGAAGTCAGACGCCTTATCCATTAGGCCATGGGCGCTTGTTTAATCATTTAATAATTCTTATATTATTTATTCTATTTTTGTTCTTCGAGAATCACCATATAGATATTTTTTCTATTTCCCATATATTTTTATTTTGATACTATGTCCTTTGTAAATCTAAAGACTGAATATAAAGGTTGAAAATGTATTTGTAATAAATTCCATAAGAACGAGAAAAAGTGAACAACTTTCATTTATTTCAACCAAATTGTATTCTTCTCTTAAAAAGCTTGTAGACCATGAATTCTCAACTTCTTGACAGATTCGTCTTCCCATTCAATTACCCCAAAAAAAAAAAAAAAACAATAAAAAACGTTGTCTCAGTTATCCTGCACCTTAAGAAAACCAAACATCAATAAATATAATTTCATATTCCTAGAAATCCACTACCAACACATATATCCCCAAAACAAACAACAATTACAATACAAAAACAGCCTTTGGTCTCTCACTCCATGGTATGAACCTGGTGGAAAAGTATTATTGCTCTAATAAGAAAATTCATATATTATTTGCATCGAACTATTAGATAGTAAAAATCTCTGCCGCAAATTAAATTTAAATCATTAAACTATAGCAGAATGTTTTGGGGTTATAGTTCACCTTAATCTGCTTGCAGCATTATTGCATTCACTGAGAACAAAGCAAAGACTACAAATTCATGTTTTCTAGAGAAGCATTTCATGACTCCACTTCTCATAATTACAATATAAAATTTATCTCAACTTCTGCCAAATGCATCTTTGGCAACAAGGAAATCACAATTGGTCAGAGCCAATAACATTTAATCTTCAAGCTCAATAATCTTTACTACGGATGCGTCTCCGACTTTCTGGCAGACCACAACTCGATCGTGTGATTTTATGACTCCTGAGGCTTTTCCATGATCAAGTGCTACCTTGAGAATCGATTCGTTAGTTGCACTTGTAGACTCGGCCTAATGGATAAGCAGATTGTGAGTTTATTATCAAGAACAGAAAATTGTAGAAAACATTCTTGCATAATCATGATAAACAAGAAGATTAGAGAAGAAAAACAATACGAAAGCAACCAACTAAAGATAAATGACAAATCTATAAATGTGAAATTTAGAAAATGGTACAGAATCTAGGTGAATTATGTTTGAAGTACTTACAGGATGTCGAGGGTCAGCAAGCAAGGGGAAAAGACCTCGTACTATAAGTGATTGCCTTGCCTAAACATGCAGAAAAGACCCATTAGGTTGGAATCCAGATTACATAGTAAGAGATTTATCACCATGGAGCAAGGATGTCATGATACTGGATGTCTAAGATAGGTTTTCTATGATAAAAGAAAACCGATCTTGTGAAAACTATACCTCAAATGCACCACTAAAAATCCATTTCAACTGATTTGTCTTGAGCCTAGGGATGACAACAGATAAAACGGGCATTGTTGGCCTATACTTAGCTATCAATCTGCATTTAACAGGAGAATGATGAATCTGAGGCTACAATAAAAGAGTAAAAGATATCTGCAGATATCAAAGCAAACAACATCCGAACAATTAACATTACCTAGCAGCCCTTCCAGATGAGGTGAAACATATGATAACAGATGCCTTAACTTTAAGGGCTGCCCTAACCTATATGAGATTCATGAAGTCTAATAAATACAATGTATATACTTGAATACAGAAATTCAGTATAAGAAATTCTCATCAAGTGAAGTTTCTTCTTCTCTTCCTTCTCATTTTCATTTTCCTTTTCTTTTTCTGATATATTTTCCACTTTTTCATGCAACATACCGCAGAAGACGCAATAGATTCCAAGTGAGACATGGGCTCGCCAACAAATTTTACGGTCCTCTTGAAGTACTGGTCTTGATTGAAAACCTTCTCAGCCTGTGTATCAATGTGAAATACTGAGGTTATGTTCTGAATCTTGTGATTGCCTACTAAAAAGAATACCTTGGATTAAATAATTGCTAAAAGTATACCTTGTATTGATGCACGTGTATTTTAGATTATAATACCCATGTGTTCTTACCTCAGCACAAATTTTTCCCACAGTAGATATTGTTTCAACTGGGTATAGCCCACGTAAGGTCTCAGCTCCAAGAAGAATCGCATCACACCCTGATATAATTGAGTGTCAATCTTGTTAGCTGCCAGATAGCCTCCATCAATTCAAACATAACAGTGACTGAAGAATAACTTATAAATAGAACTATAAGTGAAATGAGATAATAATATCCAATGAAACCATACCCAGCAATGAAAACAATGAAAATACAACAACTGCTTTAAAAGCTATGAGTATATAAGTAAACTGCTTCGAAGAATTTAGGATAGTGACGCACCATCCAAGACAGCATTGGCAACATCAGTTGCCTCCGCACGAGTAGGCCTGAGATTGTCTGTCATACTATCAACAACACGAGTCACCACTGCTGGCTTTCCAGCCATGTTACATTTGTAAACAGCAGATTTCTGAAACAAGAACACCTGCAAGTACAGAAGGAATCTCGATATGAAAGTATAAAACAGAGAGGTAATAGCAATCAGCATAAGATAATAACAAGAATGACGCCATCAACAAATGAAACAGTCATTAAAGTGTCTTTTTCACATTATATATTGAAATGCTGGACAGTTAATTTTCCATTATTATCACAATGATTTCACAAATACTCATCATTCAATAAGGCTCAAGTGCAATCCGCACCTTTATAAAGGTGCGGATTGGGATGATCAGGAGGGTTCAAACCTGGATCACCAAAGTATTCTAATCTTTATTGTTTTCTTCACACACACCCCCCAACCCCCCTCCCCCTCCCCCAACTCATTAAAAAAAGAAAAAAGAAAAGCAGAGTGGATTGATAATCAGTCAGAATCACTCATATATCTAAAGAAGAATCATGAAACACAATAACGCTGGAGATTCCACCAAAAGTGTTCCCCTCTCCCAGACAAAAAAAAAAAAAAAAATTATAATGACTGACTAACCTTCTCAGGCGGAAGATCTATGCCAAGGTTTCCACGTGAAAGAATGATGCCATCTGCCTCCGCAAGGATCTCATCAAAATGGGTCAAACCCTGCAAAATGAGGGAGTCATTGACGTATAGTGTTTAACTTTGTGGTTTTCCCCATCTTAAATTCTTAATCATACCTAATTTTCTGCATGAAAGCAATCAATAAAAATAGCCTTTCAAATTCACCTCTACGTTTTCAATTTTAGCAAAAATCTGTGTCTGGCTTAGATCACCAAGCTTGGATAGAAATTCACGTGCCTGTATTTTTTGAGAGACGACATTAGCAAGTTGATCGAATGTCATACAAAGGCATGGTAACCAATAAATGAAATAGAATAATTTATTTTCTTTTTCCATATTACCTCAAGAACATCCTCTGCATGGCGTGTATAAGACAAAGACAGGAAATCAATTTTGTTCTGAACACCCCATGTGCTGATAACCTGAAGTAAGATAAATACTAGATGCAATACATTCAATAATGGAATATATGAATGCCTGTATAAACATAAAAGAGGACAGAAGATGTTTGCGATGTAAGCTTTCGGGTAAACATGAAACCTCCAGTTAATGAATTAATCTCTATCTAGAAATATGCTGAATGAAAAATGCATGAGGTTGAGGGTCCAGAGTAGCTAGGGTGTGAAATTCAGACATATTTTTTGTCTAATTCAAATGAAGAACCATAATGAATTACGTTGTTTAATATCAGGTGTCACTTTCTCAGTTTTCTGTTGATGCCCAGTTTCATAAGCTTCTACATATCCTATAGTAATTCCTTCAATAATTGATAATCACCCACCTAGGCATCAAACAAAGAGAGCACAATACACGTACATCAAGTGTGTTTGCCAACACCTACCTGTTTATCCTTTTCAGACAGAGTAGGCAGGTCTATACGAATCTGTGAAGCATGCAATGTAAATAATGATCCAGCCAATGTTGCAGAATTCTTGATCACGCAAACCACATCATTTTCTTTTAATTCAATCACCTGCCCAGCCAGATCACCAATATCAAGTGATGCAGACCTCAAACAAATAATTGATATAGCTTATTCACAGGCTAAAAAAATCCATACACTTTAAATTCATGCTCAGGTTTTTCTTCTATCATTTTGAGGAAATGCTCCAAATATGGAAGTAAGTGCCAGGACAGGAGGGACTATATGGAGAGGAAGTTATTGAATAAATTACATGCGGAACAAAAACATGCGTTAAGGAATTGTATAATTCATCAAGATTTTACAAGGAAAAGAAAAAGGAACAGGAAGTATAGTAGTAAACAAAAGGAAATCGTTCACTAGCACCATAAACAGAATGCGAAGAACTAAAGAAGGAAAAAAGAGCTTCATATTGACAAAAACTTCCAATCATACCTCAAGCCACACAGAAGTAGTCTCACTTCCTGTAAATAGGTATTGGCCAATAAAAATGGTGTCTCCCTTCTTCACAGCCTGCAAGTATCATAGCATTCAACTTAGGATAGACAACAGACACTATGATGCAACCACAAAACTAATGCTAAAAGAAGTTACACATCCTGAAAGGAAAATAATAGTTAAGATTCTGCAGCTTCATATTTTAGCACATAAGTAAGAAGTTTAGAAAAGTTCATTTAAGTCTTCAATAAAGACACTGGTTGGGATAAACGATAAAGCAATAGGCAAACAACATACTTTTGAAACTTCCAGACCACAGAAAGCTAATAGGTAATGATAAAGAGGATCAGAGCATTTGAACCTTGGCCAGTGCAGGAAAGTTGATTGGCAAAATTTCAGATGATGCTTCTTGACCTTCATCAGGTGTCAGAATAACATTTTCATCGGCCTTAAGTGTTATAGCCTTCTCACTTTTATTAACAACTTGTAATTCAGCTCCCACAGTATCGAGCATAACCTGTAAAAATGCACAAATAAACATACATTCAGTTCCTATAGTCCATTGAACTAAAATAAATTCAGTAACAATTCTCGAGGATTAGTCATAAAATCACAAGAAACGACCAATTATTGAACTGAACATGGCAAAGGCTTGTAGCATAAAAAGAAATCATAGAAAATCAAATCAACTACTACATAATCTCCTACTTCATCACCCGGTTAAGACATTGTTTTACAAATCAGACAGCATCAAAATTGTCAAAATTGCATGAATTATTGAAATAACCAGATAAAGTGATATACATACAGCACAGAGTTTCTTAGAGCTCTTAATGGCGTTCTTCAAATTCTCTAGAGTTCCCTGATGATACTCCGCATCACCCAATGAGAAATCAAATCGTGCCACTGCTCACATCAGAGAGAGAGAGAGAGTCAGAATCCATGAAACTCAGAACAGTGATCTAAAAAAACTAAAGGAAAAATAAGAGTAATTCGATTCAATTACCAGTCATTCCAGCTTTGAGGCAATCAGAAATAACCTCGAAGGATCGAGAGCGCGGGCCCAACGTCCCCACAATTTTTGCCATTGTAGGGAAGAAATTCTGCAGCCAAATCATCCATGCAAATTCGCAGATCATGCATACACAGATCTATATAAAATCAAAAATCTCCACAAATACAGACACGCAAATTAGATACTGACCGCTTTGGATGGCTCGAGAATGGAGCCCATCCGGATTGGCTCCTCGAGTAGCAGGTGAGTTGAATGCATTTTTTCCGATTATAATTTTCGCAGTGAATAATAATTGAATAAAAGAGGAGAACGATGAAGAACAGAAATACCACTACCAGTATGGTATCAACGGTTTTTTCTTTTTTAATAATTAAAAAAAATGGTTTTCAATTTTGTTTGGGCTTATAGAAAATAAAAGGTGGGTTTTATGGATTGCGATTTTCAAAAATAACTTTCATGTTTAGCAATATATGATGTAATAAATTATGATGACATCACACATATATGTTAATGAGTTCAGTTAGGTAGTAAGAGGAGACTTAATTATCTTATTTAAAATTTATGGACGTGATGTTGACACAATTAACGGTGAAAAATATTGACATGCAAAAATAATGGGTGGATGTTTATTTCCAGCAAATCATAATTTAGACTTCCACTGCATTGCATCGATTTTAGTCTATTTATTATTATTTAGTTATCATAAGGGTAGAAAAATATAAGGGGCATCAAAAAGACTAAAATCAATGCAATTTAAGTGATATTTAATTGTCGTCAAAATCGATTTTTTAAACACTAATGATTACATAATGTTTTTGTAGCTAGATTCTTCCCTCATTCAATACATATTGATGGTGAAATTCCAATTTTCATCTAAAACACATCTACAGAGAGACCTCTTATTGATCTTTAGGCGGATATGAAGATAATGAACATTAATCATGACTAAGTTGGTGAAGGTTGTTGGACATTGGCTTAATTCAATGAAAATGTTACTAATCAATTGGGTCTATTGCTTTGGAGACAACTATAAGTGGTTCTCAATTCACATTATTGAAGGACAAATTACCTAAAATGACGAATCAAATTGGTATTAATTCTATGTTGAAGTGAGACGTGGTTTAGTGATTTTGAATTCTGTGTCCTAGTTGTTAATCATATTAAACATTGAATGGTATTGCAAAAATCGAGATCAAATTCAACAAGAACTTTGAACTGAAATCTGAACAAGAAAGCAAGACTTACATTAGATCATCATCTCAATAGTGCAATGATACATAAGAATACTAAACGATTCAACAACATAGACAGACTAATAGAATACAAACATTACATCTCGTTCAAACATAGAACTTGCAGAATTGCAACAAGAAACTGCAAAAATGTAAATCATCCCCTAATATAGATCACGAAAAACAACATCAGAATGCATCTTGATCGGTAGTAGCAAGTGATGGCGATAGCGAATTGCGCGATTCATCATAATCTTCTCCTAATGGAGATTGTTCGACTCTTATTTCCTCGATCATCTTAACCACTTGAGCCATCGTAGGCCTCTTCTCAGGCTGCAGAACAACACAAGCCATTGCCACATGAAGTGTCGAAACCAACTCCTCCTCGATGTTTTTGTACCTCAACAATTCTTGATCAAACACTTCTGCTGTCCACTCATCCCTCACCACCGATTGGACCCATTTCGGCAAATCCACCGCCACCTCATCCTCCTCGGTCCGAGCACGGGCCGGGGAAGGATGTCCTGACGGGGCCCTACCGGTTAGAACCTCGAGCAACAAGACTCCAAAGCTGTACACGTCAGCTTTTTGCGAGAGTCTCTTGATTTCACCCTGTTCAGGTGCTTTGTACCCTCCCAATCTAGCTGTTGCATGAACCGGGTTCAATAGCAAGGATAACCCGAAATCTGATATGCAAGCATTCCCATTCTTGTCTAGAAGTACATTTGATGATTTCACATTGCCATGAGGAATTCTTGAAGATGCATATTCTTCATGAATCCTTTCTAGCCCTCGAGCGGCCCCGAGGATCAACCCTATCCGCGTCGTCCAATCCAGTGGAACTCTTCCTGGTCCTCTGTTCCCTGTTACAATCAATAATACCAACAACATCAAACTCGGACCCAAATTGCCGATTCTAATCAAATTTGAGAATACCATAATTTTTCATCCCGCAACTTATGTCATGTCCATTTTTTACCAGTAATTTCACTTTTCTTCAAATGTTATCCGATTTTGCCTACATGGACATGGAATTGATGATGTGGATTTTTTAATTACGACGTTCACGCAGGCAGAAATCAATGAAAATAAGATTTCCCAATCAAATTAACTACATAAAAGCAAAATAGTTTCATACCATGAAGAAGTGAATGCAGGCAGCCATTAGGCATGTAATCATAAACAAGCAACTTCTCTTCCCTTGCATAATAATAAGCTCTGAATCTAACCACATTAGGATGTTTAAGCTTCCCAATCACATCCATATACTGCTCAAACTCTTTCCTAGCACATGGATTTGCATCTTTCAGCCTTTTAACAGCCACAGTGCTTCCATCATCAAGAACTGCTTTGTAAACAGTCCCCAAGCTCCCTTTTCCGAGCATCTCCGCCGATGCTCGGAGCAAATCCTCGAGCTCAAACTGCTTTTTCCGATCAAAAAACACCAGCTTACTCTTATCAGTGGCATTAGTGCCATCACTATCAGCATTTCCATTATTTGCATACACTCTCTTCTCGCTCGAGTAGCTGCTCCTCTTGCCAACCTCACTCCCCGTCATCGAATTCGAGTCCCTCGAGTATTTGCCACACCAGTAGGCCATCGCGAAGGAGGCGATCACTAACAGTAAGACTGAATTCGCCACCACTATGGCTACAATTGCTCCGTTGCTCAGCTTTTTGTGATGCTTGCTTGATGGCTCTTCAATGGTGGCGGTTGACGATGAAGGCAGGGAGCTAGGATTTGATGGCACGGTTTGAGATGCCGAAGATGGCGATACACCTGTGTAGGAGCATTTGGGGAAAGGTGTGGTCCCACAGAGGCCTTCGTTGCCGGAAAAGCTGTTTTGGCCGTAGCGAGAGAGTAAGCTCTTCGGCACCATGCCGTACAGCTCATTGTTCGATAGGTTCAGTTCTTTCAGATGTGGAAATGATTCTAGAAACTTCGGAATGGTTCCGGAAATCTCGTTGTTCTGGAGGTGAAGAGTGAGGAGGCGCGTGAGATTGGAGAATTGAGGGGGGATTTGGCCGCGGAGGTTGTTGCTGGAGAGGTCGAGGCGGAGGAGGCGGTGGAGGGAGGATAATTCAGGCGGGATTTCGCCGGAGAAGTCGTTTCCGGAGAGGTAAATGAGCTTCAGGTTGACGCATTGGGTAATGGCGGTGAGGGTGCCGTTGAGGCGGTTGCCGCGGAGGTCGAGGATGCGGAGCTGGTCGAGAGAAGAGAGAGCGTCGATGGGGCCGCGGAGATTGAGAGAAGGGAGGTCGACGGCGGTTACTCGGTTGTTGGTGCAGGTTATGCCGAACCAGTTGGCAGAGCAAGCGGTGGAGGTGGTGGTCCAGTTGGAGAGGAGTGTGCCGTGGAGGTCGGTTTGGGAGCGGAAAAGGGAGAGGACTGCGGTGTCATTGCCGGCGGCGGCGGTGGTGGAAGGAAAGAGGATGAAGAGTGAAGTAGAGATGAGGAAGAAGGAAAAGAAGTAGTGGAGCTCCATTTTTTGTGAGCATGGAGCGGGAAGTGCATGGGATAATGAAAGCCTGAGTTTTTATTGCGCAGTTTTTTTTTTTTTATTTTATTTTATTAGTGAGTGGTCCAATGACTCCAATCCCTGTGTATTAGTAATACAATTATTTAACACAACATAGCAAAAAATACTAGAAATGATTTCTGAAATAGAATCAAATCAAAATTAATTAGCTATATTCGGTGTCGGTTTTAGCCATCATTGTTTTGGAAGAGACTAATCGTATTGATAATTTGATTAAGCTACAGTCTCATAAAAACGTGTCGAAATATATTTTATTGAAAAATATAATTTAATTATATTGAAAGATGTTTACAGTTGTAAATATTTTTTTTATAAAAAAAGTTACTGTGGATAAGGTATTTTTGATTGTCAATAATTTATCAGTGTTGATTTCTTGTTATAGTTAATGAGGATATGCAGATTATTATTTATTTTAAATAATAAGTTGGTTGACACACTGTTGGAATTAAAAGAAAAACATTAAAAAAAAAATATTAAGAACGAAGCAGGCCCCTCCCCATCTCTCTCCATACACGTTGGAATTGACAATGATGAGAGAGGGCTTTTGTGCTTGATAAATTTATATAAATATATTATTTTGAAAATGGGAAAAAAGAGTGAAATGATTAAAGGAAGAGAAGAGTGGAGGTGAGCATGAAGAGGTTTCTGGTTGTGTAAATGATTGCTGTTTTCCACTCCCACTCATGGAATAGAATCAGATTTTGAAAAAGTGTTTTGTTAAAAGGAAAAGAAAATTAGAATGATGATACCAGAGGTGGGTACTGGGCAGTAAACCTTTTTCCTGCTTTTTACTAAGCCTGATTGATAAACTTCATATAAAAAGATAAACTTCACAAAAAAGAGGGCACATTCTTCAAGTAAATTCCCACATAAAAAAAAAATTAAAACAAAAAAAAGAAAAGATTCATATATCATACATTCATACTCCATGTCTCACCTTCTTTAAAATCAAACCTAATCTTTTGTAACTATAAATAAATCGGTAATTTATGATTATTAGTTGATTATATTCATTTTTAAAGTTTATAAGCATTAAAAGATCGAGTCAAAATATAATAAATGCCAACAATTTATGGGACTTTGACCATTTTCCCTGAATAAATAAGCGTCACTTCATTCAATAGTAGTACTAGCAAATTACTATTTTATCTCATAACTCCAATACATGGAATTTTCTTTTCTTCTTTAGTCTTCTTTTACTTTTTCCCTGTAATGTAGCAGAAAGAAAGGCTCTTACTTTAAGTGATAAAGAAGCAAAGGTACGTTGCCAAATCCCATAAAAATTTCACCAACAAATTACATGCAATCCTATCCATGACCATCTTCTTCATTTCTCAACATTGACTTGTAATTTGTTTAAAAGAAATATTTTAATTTTAACTTTATAGATGAACACATAAAATGTTACTAAGACAGATTTAGTATTTGAATTTAGAGTCCCGTAGCTAAAATACCCCAATTCATATAAGAGATTACTTTTCTACAACAATTCAAGAGATTTGTCAAATCTCTTTCTAATAAGAGTCAATTTTCTGAGAAAAAGCATATCATGTAACCCTATAAAAAAAAACACATCATGTAAACTCAGATAGAAAAATAATTTTTTTTTTTTTTTTACTTTTATCAAAAAGGGCAACTTTGTCAAATATACGTGGTAGAAAAGTAACTTGGTAACTAGGATAAGCTTACCTTGAATTCATACATAGATGATATGGTTAATAAAAAAATTAGGTGGTGTGGACAAAAAAACATAGGGAAGTGAAGCAATTAATCGATGAAGAAGGACAGTGAAGGCATTGTCACATTTGTCGGCAAAAGTGAAGAATGAGTCAGTCACGCTAATTGGTGGTCCGAGATTGACGTTCAATATGTCTCTCCTAAATTCCTAATCCATACCATGCAATCAATCCACTTTTTTCCAAAATAATTTTTGGGTTTTATGCAATTATGGTATGTGTGTCAGTAATTCTCATATATTTAATGAGTTTGAAAAATCATATTATATATTTCTTTAATGTTACTAATATACCTTTATTAATTTGCACTAGTATCAGGTCTTCAAAACCAAAATTAGCAAGCTCATATAGTATTATTAACACTCCTAGAAATGCAAAAAGAGGTCTAATAGGAGCAAATGTGGCTGTGTGTGTGTTGGGGGGGGGGGGGGGGGATGTAGGAATCTCATTTAACTCCAAAAAAAAAAACCGTTTCTAGCAAGTATAAAATTGACCATAAATTTAATACTTTATTAAGTTATCATAAATTAACTAAGAAGACGAAGAAAATATTCAATACCTGTCTTTGCAAGGTTAACTTTGGTGAGTTGCCAATGCACCATTCAACTGCTTGGAAGTCAGAAAAATCTTGAATACTTGATGTTGAATGAGATATCCTTTCCACTTTCTGTTTTGCTCCTTTTCTGTGGTGCCAAGTCACCTTCATGTGTTAAAATAATATATCTCACAAACAACTAATAATCCCCCATGACAATAAGACTGGGTTGAGCACTTGTCAAAATTACCTTGATATCACATAAATGTATGAGGTTATATTGCTTAGGAAAACACTGTAGACGTGTGCACTAGCAAGGCATAAACTTAACAAGTGGCAGCACTTTATCTTAGGCTTCTCCTTGATCAATAGCATCTGCCCATAATCAATTTTCTCTCTGGAAGAGATTCATCTGAAAAATAATATTATTCAAGTAAAATATAAAAGAGTAATAAGAGCTTCTGATAGAATTCTAAACTTCCAAAGTTCTTCCTATCAGGCAAGATCATTGCATGAATCTATCATATATAACATGCATCATTCATACTCTTTCAGAACAAAATTTATCTACAGGCTCTGTTCACTAAACAAGCACTGAAGAGCATCTTTTAGTTATCCTCCCTATGGAAAACCTAAATGTACTACATGATCTTAGTGGTCCTCCATTGGAATATTGAAATACTCATCACAAGCTCATGCAATTATTCACCTTATAAGAGCAATAAACATGAAGTAATTCAAAATTTATCCTTTGCATTTAGCTTCTCGCACTATGAAAGTTATCCCTGCTTACTGATTTCATGAATACATGGAAGTTCAACCTTTCCCATATATTTTCAATAACTCCACTAGACAAGGAATGATATGCTTGTCTGGCAGCCACACGACGTGCTTCAAGAATCTTGGCATTACCAAAGAGCTCATTAACAGCTTCAACAAGCTTTTCACTAGAAACCTGAAACAATAAAATATTATTTTAAAGAGCCAATTCACAAACAAAGACAAAAATTGGTTTTTGTTGAGTTATTTACACTCGGAAGAGAAAATAATTAAATCTAACATAACCACAACTATACTACTTTTAATTGACATGCCAATCTGACATGTTTAACATAGAGAGGTATTAATGTCTATGGCAAGTCTCTGTCATATTTGGATTTAAGATTTTATTTCAGCATGCCCATCAAGAAACGAGTGAGAATAGCATATCTGTGTTCCTTAAAAAAGCAAGAGGAGTTCCGTTCAAAAGTTCCACTTGTACGGTACCTAACATGTGAACTTAGTACAGAGATAAAGATGCTTAGAATCCTGTTTTGGCTAAGTGCCTTAGAGAATGGTAATTTCTCAGATTCAGGGCTCTTATGATGTTCAATTGTGTCTTCTCATTCTATTTGCTATTCTTCACGATTAGAACTATCTGTATTCTAATGCTTCTCAACTAAAGTACACTCCCAGAAACACTCCTTGCTCATTTAAGTCTATTTCTAAAAGCTAGAAAAGCCATGTCTGAAGAACCAGCTTCGTCAAACCGAGAAAAGAGACTAATCAAAAGCACATGAGACCTAAATTAACTGTTTTAGAAAGAGGTCTAGTTCCACAATGGGACATGGCAATCTTAGAGCAATAGTTAAACCCCTGGACATTGATTTCCTTTTCATATGAAGATGTACTTAGATTATTTTCCTAAATTATGATAGTTACTAGTATTTTAAATTCATATATGGGCCGATATGTCTTTCTACATCATCTTTGTGCTTGTTCTCCATGACTTAGCACTTCTTTAAATTCTAACAACCAGAGTTCTACTGAAGGACATATACCAATAATATCTCAAAAAAATAAAAACCAAGAGAACGTTATTATGATGAAATTTACATACCTGCAGAACTGAAAGGGGATTAACCCGTTGCATTTCTGCTACCATATGTGCAAAGTGACCAACATGATGTCCTGGCAATAAAAACAGTCACGTATCAGGAAATGGAATGCTATTTAAACAAGTAAAATGGAGCTATCCAAGAAAATGACCTGTTAAAACAACACAGCCAGCTGCAGCAGCTTCTAATATATTGTGGCCTTTTGATCCCACTAAAAATGAACCTCCTACCACTGCTATTGGTGTTAATCTGTAGAAATCCCGCAGTTCACCTATGAAGCAGAAAAATATGGTTATCACTAATTGAGTAATTTTCCTTTAAACATTTGGAGGAAAGCACACTATGATGCCATGCATTTCTGATTTTCAATACATTGAAAAACTTTATTATACTTGTCCAAAGAATCTATCGTTCTGCTAGAGAACACTTATTTGGCGAAGCACAAAAACTTTAAAAGGTAAAAAGAACTCAAGGGGTATTTTAATAAGCTTGCCAGATTCATTTTTCTGCCAAAAAATCTGAAGATGATTTCCAGTATAAATAATTCTGCATATACCCATGGATACAAAAAAGTTTAGATATTGTTGACTGTTCTGGAGGACAATAATTTAATATCTGAAACAAATCCATAAAGAGAGAAATTAAATTTCTGTTTTAGATTTATTAACGTTGTAAATAATCCTCCATTTAAGGACAACATATACAAATATAAGGTGGAAAACAGAGATTCTGTAAAAGATGTAAACCTAAGGAGTCGACCACATATATACTTGATTCAGGGGTGAGATTATCACCACGAGACCGCAATGCCACAGAAGTTCCTTCCTCCTGTAATATCTGTATTGTTAGAGCAAAAGCACATGATAAGTTCATTATCGAAAAGATAGATTAAAATCCAACACAGAAATCTAAAATCTCATTACAAAAATTAAAAACCACGAAACAGTGTAGTGCCCCCATAAACCTCAACTCAAGTATATTCTGAGAATGCTAGCCCAACAAGTGAACAAAATTATAATGCCATAAAGCGGCAAGTCAACATATTCCTTGTTCCTTTACCAATAGCTAGAAATGACTCAAATTCCATGAAGCAACCGAAAAACTATGAATCAGATCTTCGGATTTATTATGAGGGTATATCAATACAATAAATCTGCCAGCTAGCAGGGATGAGAAAACTAATAAAAAAGGGGAAGTTTCCAAAGGATCAACTGAAACAAGCCCTTTCACAATAAGTTTGTTAGATAATATTAATATTAAAGAATATGAAAAGTCTCATGGATGGAAAATGAACTTGTTTGAGATGGTTGGCTGAATCTAATATTCATTGATGCAGAAATTTCTAATAATAAATTCATGAATGGTCATTAAGCAAAAGCTTAAACTACATTATTGGTACATTCCGAAAGAGCAAAAATATGCTTTCTTCAATTGGACTAACAGATGTATATAAAAATGTCAACTTAAGAAAAAACATCTAGCTTAAGCAATATAGTCATACCAGAGCAATGTCTTGGCCATGTTGTGGCTTACGGGGCACAATGATAGTTAATATATCAGCATGCATTTGTTTTAGCATGTCGTGAGCTCTGATGAATACTGCAGAAAATTCATAAGGGTTTAGTTGACAGGAATATCTCAGAACGGTCAAAAATAAGTATGGCATGAAGCTCATGTAATGCCTCCAAATGAAATCCTGGGTAGCCATGTTTACACTATGCTACCATTATTTTCCTTTAAACAAATCTTCTACTGGAAGGAACGCACACAGATATCGTTCTGGTATACAACTCCAATAGAACAGATGTAGAAACTAATTGGGCAACTGAGAATATCAGTGTAATTACTCTATTTTAACAAGATGGGAATCAGTTTAATTAGACAGAAGACATCATATTACAGGACATCGGAAAGCAAATAAATATGTTACTGCTTACCTTCTTCCTCACCCCTATGAATTGAAGAAGCCATCCATACTTTTCTATTGGAGAGCTGTACCTGAAACTCTTCATGACTTCTGTTAACTCCTCCCGAATTGTCAAAATCAGCTATCGCTGAAAAAAGGGGAAAAAACAATAAGAAAGACTACATATTTCTAGCCAATTTGTTTTCATATATAAAATGTATGATGATATTATCAAAACCAAAAAATAGTGAAGTCTTAAATCCTAAACTCAAGCAATTAAGAAGACATTATCTGGAAAAAAAATTACAGTATATTACTAATGACAAACCAAGTTGCCACTGGGTCATGAGTATTGATCATTTAGTGAGACAGAAACTAACTGCTCAAACTACATATTAAAAGATGGTTTTTTCCCTTTCCCAAATAGAAATCACATATGGGCAATGATTATACCACATTTAAGGTCTCCAGAATAGTTTATGATATATGGAGGAGCTTGCAATAGCTGAAACTGAATTCCCTGGATTGTGCTCTGGCATAATTGAGAGAAGAGAAGCAATCACAGATAGCAACAAAAATTCAGAAGTTTGAAAGACAAAAATATGAGCACATACCAGTGGGAGAATCAATGAAAATTTTGATAGCATCAACTTGATTAATGGAAGAATTACTGGATGAGACCAATTTTGGAATGACTTTGAAGACATTCTGCCATTTAGCAATGCCAAAGAAATCTAAACAGCAAAGAAATTGGAGTAAATACAAGCCAAATGACATACTTTAAGAAAAAAGCTAAAAAATTAAAAATAATAACAATTTGCAGTGGACGATTGTACTTTTTTCCAGTGGGTGACTAAACTCAAAAAAATATCCAATCAATGGTCATTCTCTTTGAAGTTTTCCTATTGCTACCCCAAAACACAATTTTTGACATATTTTCCAGACAAAATTCACTGGAAAATGCACTTCACCCCCAAATATCAGTTTAAAATTAATGATGCATATGCCAAAATGACCCTTATTTGAAGCCAAATTATAATACCAAGTTGATTTCATGATTTCCATTCGATCCGATTACAAATCGATCAAAAAACATTCTAGGGTTTTGAACAATTTTTGTTCGATGCAAGTTTAAATCAAACAAGAATTGTTAAATTAACTTAGGGTTATAATTTGACTTCGAAAGAGGATCATTTTGATGTATGAATCGTGCAATTTTTACTAATATTTGAAAGTGAATTGTATTTTAGCGTTTTCCAGCGAATTTTTGCTCGAAAATGTGTACGGGGTAACAACCGGAATATTTTAAAGAGAATGGCTCGTGATCGGAAAACTTTTTGAGTTTGAACACCTAATTAAAAAAAGTAAAATAATTCAAGTATCAAATTGAAATTAACCCTATATATTATATATCAACTTAACAGAAAATGTTAGAATTGAAAATGAAATCCCCTCAACACTAGTAAAGAGAACAGATCAAAGAAAAGAATAGCTCACAAGATTTGTAATAGCAAAATAACATACTTCAGTAGAACATTACTTGGATGTAGAGATTTGCCAACAGTATATACCCTCATAAGATTAATCGGTGACGAACCCAAATGAATGTAATGAGAACGAATAGCTTACACCATTTCTTGCAGCACCCATAATGAGATTTGGCCACAATTCACTTTCCATTAGCATGACTGCATTTGGCCTCCAATATAGAAGGAAGGCATCCATAATAGATGGTATATCAAGTGGAGCAAACTGGTCCAAACCAATACTAAGTCAGGGGAAACATTCTCCATTAGCATAACAGAGGATCAAAAAGTTCAAGAAACTAACAGGCATTTTAAAATTGAAATCTAAGTGTAAATTAATATCATTTCAATTTTAAACTTACAGCTACAGTTATGTAAATAATCTCAAGCAATCAAGTTCTAGAGTAAATAAATTCCACAGAGACAGGGACTTATGACTTTTAATACCTGGTATATGACATTGCTTGGAAGTCTATTCTTTATTACTTCACTGCAAAATTCATACCAAAGAAAACAAAAATGAGGAACACCGATTATAAAAGCATGCTTTAAAATGTCAATTTCCACAATAATTCATTAAGAAAAAGAAACTAAGCAAACAAATGTCAATAATCACCGACCAAACAATTCGCAAAGCAGCAAATCAAATCTCTACACTATCCAATGAAGATTCGCACTTACAATGCTGAGGTGGTGGTAGTAGTCATCAAGACGGTTACATCCGGTCTCCTATCCAAACAGCACTTGATCACAGGAATAGCTGCCAATCCTTCACCTGTTGAGTGATCGGAGAAGTAAATTCTTACTGTTTATTTATCAATTTTGCAGCCGAGTAAACGTGAAGAAATTAATTACCCAGGGAGACGGCGTGAAACCAAATGAGGCGACCAGTTGGGCGAGGCGCAGACGGACGGCCGAGGCGTTCCTCCCAGCGAAGGGGGTGTTCACGGCCACGGAATTTGCGCCACCGTAGATGGAGGCGTATCAACGGCGAAATACCGTAGGTAATCGCTCTGTAAATTGTGTACACTATTTTACCCTTCTCCATTAAATTACCTTTTCATCTGTGAGCTGTAAAATTTGAACGTTGAAGCACGTGATAAAACGGTAACAAAAACTGGGCCGACTGTAAATGGGCCGGGTTGGGCCCAATGGGCCTCTATATTTGCTTTGAAGGATATATCCGACTCCGAGTCATTAAAAATTCTCTTTATTGGGGGATGATTTTTGGAAACTATTTCATTCAAGTTTTTTTTTTTTTACTTTTTTATGTTATATTAATTAATATTTTTATGTTTAGTATAGATGTATTTTTTAGTATGAAAATATTTGTTAAAATTATAAACGATGACCTAAAATAATAGGGTACATTTGGGAACATTCATACATATATCGTTTAGGTTCGAAGTAATTAGAGACAATGATCTTTATTTCGATTTTTTGTACCAAATCTTGCTGTTAACATTAATTAGTGATATAACTTTGTACAAAGAGTTGCAGAATGGTTAAAGATGCTCTGTTGGAATTAATTAGGGTTTTGCTCCTAGCCTATTTTTGTTAATGGTGGCAACAAAATTTATTAAATGATCGCAACTCATTTGTATGTTTTTTTTTTTCATGGTTTAAATTTGATATTGATTCAATTATCTATACAAACTTTATAAAATATAAATAATTTTCTTACTTCCTTATGCACTTGAACGTATATTTTAGATAAACCAGACAATTTTATATTTATCATTATTATATTTTACACAAGAAATATAATTATTTTCATTAAATTGATTGAACCGATATAATTATCTAATTAACACAAAACTTATATAAGATAGTTATAAAGATATTACTCATCAACCATGTCATTTTTCACAAATTCATAAATTGTAAATAGTATGGGATGACTATTTTACATATCATACTATTAACTTATTTAATCAATTAGATTAAGGAAACACGAATCTCTATTATTATCTTGCAATCTTACAGAAACCTAGGACCTAATCTTAGGTTCTCCCAAAACGATTGCTATTCTATTTATTAATAAAAAGTTTTGAGTGTTACTTCAACATGTAACAACGCATCAACATCGTTAACAAGTCAAAGCAATCTTCACAAAACTCAAAACTCAACTTTTGCAGAATGAAAGCAAAAATTAATGGCATGTATCTAATTGTTCAACTATGAAAATAAAGCTTTAGAATATCATATTAAAAAACTGCAAATTTCTAAAATTAAATAGAAAAGTTTGAGAAAAAAAAAAAGGACTTCTGGGCCTAAACACATTGATAAATCTAATTGTCTTGATTGAAACAATTTGTTTTTTAGTTTTCATCCTTATAAATTGATTATCGCAATCCAATAATGATCCACATCTTGTTTCCATATTCGATTTACATCTTATTAAATACAAACTATATATTAATATAAAAGATTGAAGTTTAAACTTTATTTAAATTGAATATATTTTATGGGAGACAGTCTAAAGTGAAATTTTATATAAAACAAAAATAAAACGGATCAATTCATTTAATAATCAATATTAGTCTCACTAAAGATCATGAAATAAGGTGTGAGCTTTTGCAATTTAAATTTATTCTAATCCAATCTCTAACTTCTTTAATATATACATATATATATATATATATATATATATATATATATATTAGCAGGCAAAGTAAACTAGACCAGTAAGGAAAAATGGAGTGGCATTTTCTTCTATATTCCACTATCATATTCTTACTACCGTTGATCTTCATCTTCCGTCAATCTACACCGTCCAACCATGACAGGTTACCCCCGGGCCCCAGGGGATGGCCCGTGTTCGGCCACATGTTTAATCTAGGCACCGCGCCGCACCAGAGCATAGCCCACCTCCAACCAAAGTACGGCTCCGTCGTATGGCTCAAGCTCGGCTCCGTCAACACAATGGCGATCCTCACAGCAAAAGCCGCCGCCGAGTTTTTCAAAAACCACGACGTCGCCTTCGCAGATCGCAGCATCGTCGAGACCATGACGGCTCACGGCTACCACCACGGCTCGCTAGCATTAGCCCCTCACGGCTCACGGTGGCGCATGCTGCGGCGGCTCTGCACCGTTGAGATGTTCTCCAACAAACGAATCAACGAGACGGCGGCGATCAGGAGGAGGTGCGTTGACAGTATGCTGTCGTGGATTGGGAAGGAAGGAAGTGTGGATGGGAAAGGGGTATTATTGGGGAAGTACGTGTTTCTGGCGACGTTTAACATGCTCGGGAATCTGATGATGTCGAGGGATCTGGTGGATGCGGAATCGGAGAAGGGGATGGAATTCTACGGTGCGATGAAGAGAGTGATGGAGTGGTCAGGGAGCCCTAATGTTTCCGATCTGTTTCCATGGCTTCGATGGATGGATTTGCAGGGATTGAAGAGGAGAGCTAATCGGGACATGGGAATTGCATTCCGGATTGCTTCGGAATTTGTGGGGGAACGGATTCGGAATCGGGAAGAAGATGATAAAGGAAACCAACTAGATTTTCTGGATGTGTTGCTCCACTGCAGGGAGGACTCTGGAAGATTATCGCACACTCAGATCATCATTTTTATACTGGTATTTTTCCTTATCCGATAAATTAATTTCAAAATGAATCTTCTACTTTAACATTTTTTTACAACTGATTTTTTTTTTTTTTTTTGGTACTTATAGTTTTGAATTTTTCAAATTGCTATAAAATACAATCAAAAATGTATGAATCACATGATTTTTTTTTTTAAGTTATGTAAAATCTTAAGTTAATCTCATGGTTCTTATTCGAGTTGAGCTCGAATCGAACAAAATGGTTATAAGATTTGCACGATTTTTTTATTCAATTCGAACTCAAATTGTATGAGAATTGTGAAATTTCATACAATTTCAAAAAAAATGTCATTTTAACATATGACCATGTATTTTTATTAATAATTGGAAATTGATTGCATATTCGAGTTATCCGGTATTTTTTTTTTTCAATAATTTATATCGAAAATTGAGTTGGAACAACAATCTAAAAAACTTGTAAAAAATTTGAATGGCAATCATTTTTTTCTTTTGTCTAAACACGAAATGAAAAAAATAAAAAGTTAGAGTACAAATTGCATTTTTGTATTAATCCTTAAATAGATATTGTGAGTAGAAAGTTAAATAATTATTAAACTTAAGAGTGGCATTGAAAAATTGAAGGAAATGTTCTTGGCGGGAACAGAGACAACGAGCAGCACAATAGAGTGGGCAATGGCGGAGGTCCTTCGGAATCCAGCAACAATGTCGAAGGCCCACGCAGAGATATCGGGCCTGATCGGGCCAAGGGTAAAACTGCAAGAGAATGACATCGACAATCTGCCATACTTGCAGGCTGTGATCAAAGAAACTCTCCGCCTACATCCTCCGATTCCTTTTCTCATCCCCCGGCGTGCGATTCGCGACACCGAATTCATGGGCTACCTCGTACCCAAGAACACCCAGGTTTTTGTCAACGTGTGGGCCATAGGTCGTGATGAAGAGTGCTGGGAGGATGCTGCTTCCTTCAGGCCCGAAAGGTTTTTAGGCACAAACGTTGATTATAGGGGGCAGCATTTTGAGCTGATTCCGTTTGGTGCGGGCCGGAGGATGTGTGCGGGCCTTACATTGGGCCATAGGATGCTGCACTTAGTGCTGGGATCGCTGCTTCATGAATTTGAGTGGGAGCCCGAAAGTTCACCATCCGGGCCTGATGCAATTGACATGAAGGAGAGGATGGGAATTACAGTGGGAAAACTTCAACCCTTGAAAGTTGTGCCTAGAAAACGTGTTGCATGAATTGTGTTGACTTGTTATTCATACTGAAAGTGTTGTTACTCCTATACTTACATTGATTAACATCTCTTTTACAAATTTCCACATTAAAACCATCAATATGTCTTTTATATAGTTAGAATTTCCAAATTTATAGTCCTCGTGGAAGTCATATTTAAACTTTTTGGGAATAAAATTCTCAATCATTCCTAGGAAAGTGAAATAAACAAGAAAAAAAAAATTAAGAAATAGTTGGGCCACTTAGGCTCCTTAAATGGCCTTAAGAAGTTTCTTTATCTATTTTTCAAAAATTGATGTGGGACAAGTATTTTTTTATTTATTTTAACACATATCTAACAAAACCTAGCATGAATTTTACAAATTGCAGCTGAAAAAATAATTAAATTAATGATTTTTGGAATTATATTATTGAAATTGATTTTCTTTTTAAACTTAATATGATTATTTGTGAACAACATTTAGTTAGCACTTTGCAAGATTAAACAAATGAGAAAATGACCTTATATACCACCAAACATATAATACATGACATTTTTACCATCAAAGATAATTTTTAATCTTTATCTACACAATACTTTAACCTTCACAAGTGATTAGTAACACAAATGGGATGTGTTAGACCCAATAAATATCTAATCAAGGGCAAACAGTGCAAAAAGGGGGTTATAATAATATTTTTATAGAATTTGTGGTGTTTTCGATATAATACTATATTCAATTGGTGGTGGAAAGGGAAATTTTTATACCAATTTGTGTAGTTTGGTCAAGAAGGCCTTAACAAATTGATTTTTTTTTATCTATTACATATGATAGTTCAGTTTTAAGTTTAGGTCTGATTAATTAATATGGTGATGGTAATCCGATTTGTTTTAGGTTAGAAGTTCTATTGCCCTTTTTCTTTTCTTTAATAAAAATAAGAGATTTCATTTTTTTGGAAATAAAACATATAACTTAAAGAAATCTGCTAACAGATATATATTTAAAATCATGTTGGAAATTCGATGTTTCGAACTAAGAATATTATTTATTTTTTAAAGGAATTTAAGTGAATTCAATATTGTAATTTTGTTCTAGATAAAATTAATTGTATGTCACATGAATTGTATAGTTTGAATATTCTAATTATTTTTTTATATAATAAAAATTATATAGAGTAAATTTAGATGTTAAAATTTCATTTAGAGTTAAATTGAAGATTGTACCAAATCTAATTTTGAGACACAAATGTCGATATCCCTTTAATAAAATCTTAGCAAAAGTGCAATCATTTTTGTATGCTGAAACGTTTTGATATTTATTCACTAGAGTTGTCATTGTGTATTTGGTATTAATATGTTGGCCATCTGTGTTGTCCATTGTGCCAAAAAGAAGGAAAGCTGAAATATATATATATATTATAAATCAGATAGTTACGTTGCTCAATATGAGGCCATAAGAATTATTATCAAGTAGATATGCAAAATTTCTCTCTTATTTTATAGTTGTAAATAACTTTATATTTAAATAAGATGATATAATCCCTTATAATCACATGATAATTTGAGAGAAAGTCTTATTTTTCTGTTTTCATCACTTAACCACATGAAGCAATAATATGTAATTAAATATAATATATAATTTTTTTTTCTTTATAAAAAAATTATCTGACTAATCTTCATTAATCCCTAATGAGGTGTGTATATATAATTTTGATTAGATATACACCTTTAAAATACGTATCATACGTGCAAAATGAAAAACTGATTAATATCAACATTATTGAAAAACTGATGAATATCAATGAAGTATCCGATCAAAACTATATATAATAATAGCACATGGTGCGTAGTGAGCTAAAATGGGCCTCAATACATCTTAGACCCTGTCCATGAATGACCAAGAATCTACAAGATTTTAGTTCCATTCTTCGTAAAAACCATCATCAGTAGAATACCATAAAACAATCTCTTATATTGAATGATCAATCATGCTGTACATGTTCTCCCTCGAAATCAAATACTCATCATATACCTTAGTGCATGAAGATTGCTGAAAACTTGTATCTCTAATTTGTCTGCCAAACCTAAAAAGGTAATTTAGGCCCATTAGGAGTTCCACAATGGCAGCCTCGGTCTCTGTCTGATCAGCAAAGTAAAGGGTCTGAACAAGAAGTACATTAGTCCCAAAAACCAATCTCTGTCTCTCGAAATTTCGCTCGGATTGCCATCGTACCATGTTGTGAGCAAGTGGAGACAGCCATTCCAATGTTCTTGCAAGAGCCAAGCTCCACTCTGCTGCAAAGGCAGCATCATACTCGAACAAAGCCAATGTTGTTGTAATTGTTTTAAGCTTCGCCCTCATACTGTTCCGGATAGTTGAAGGCAACATGTTGTAAAGATCCTCCCTTGCATCGAGGCTGATCAAGTGTGGATACGAAGCCAACTTCTCTATCAATATGATGATGTTAGCATAATGAAGAGCTAAAGCAGCATGACCAAGAGTAGATGGATGAGCATTCAATAACTGACGCTTTGAATTGAAAAACGACACATGTTTGGTGGTTAAACTATGACATAAAACGGGGACTGTGTATAGGTCATCTGTTTGATTATTTGTCCTGAATGAGCTTCCATAGGATGAAGCATATGTCCCAGCCACAGGAGATTCAATCCCACCTGTTATGCACCCTGTCAAGCCAATAGGAGCAAATTGTCTCAACATCATCGCTTGTTTCCCACAAAGGATGGATGATGGAGACTGATCCTGAGATTTCTCCTTCTTCAAATTTGGCAATGATCTCCATGCACAACCCTGAGCATTATTTTCTGATGTGTGCACGAGACTAGGCATGGAATTACAACGATCGAGGCAATCAATATCAATGTGATTAAGATCAAGAATCCCATTCTGGTGAACACCATAAACATACTTGATCCTTTCAACAATCGTGAACAGAGATCTAAGAAGCAGACGGACAGTGTAGTCATATGTTCTTGTCCAAGGAGACATTTCTTGAAGATTCTTGACCTCTTGTCGTTGCCAAAAGACCTTCTGTTGATACTCAAGCAACCTCACTTTGCTTATGTTTGCACCACTTGGCATTAGTCTTGGACTCTGCTCGAGCTTTTCCAGCTCTTCTATTTCTGAATACAGCTGTTCAGTAGCTGCCACAAACCTCTTCATTTTCTCTACTCTTTTGTCCATCTTCTTCAGCCTATACTGCCATCCATACCATTTGGGATCAATCTCACTGGGATCATCGAAAATTCCTTCGAGATTATGGTACGTGGGGTCCACACACTTCTTCCCAAGCATGGCTACCGATTTCCCCAGGCTTCCCAAATTGTCGATTAACTCAGCAAGAGCAAGATCCATGAGGTATTCTTCGTCTTCTGAAACGAGTTTTTGGATCCCAACTGAGTTTGCAATCTCCTCTCTTAATTTAAGGCTCTGTCTGTCAGTGAGACACTGCCATAAGTTAACCACCTTTGACATCAACGTCGAGACATCAAATGCTAAAATTCCAAGAACTTGTCTCTCAGGCTCCCTCGTGATGCTCTTATGTGAACTCTTCCATATATTACCAAACCATGATTCTGTTAGAATTTCCCCAATCATCCCTTCTGGAGTATAAAAACCTAGTTACCTTAGAAAGAACCTGAATCGACTTCACAATTCCTGAATCAGAATTCATCCGTGTTAAAATTTAACAAAAAAAAATTGTTTGAAACCACAGTTATTAGCCTAGCAAAGTTATAAAAATTATGAAACTTAACAATTCCGAACTGTTTCCACTCAAATATTGAAGAACCAATTTTCATGTTATATCCTTCAGATCAGCAAGATGTAATCTCGCTTTTTCTCGAAAAGAAAATTGTGCTGAAGATAACAAGATACTTAATAGAATGTCTCCTGTTATGTTTCAAAAAAATCCAAAAAAGACTTCAACTAGTATATTTCGCCTAAACTAAGAGCAAATCAATGAATTCACCAAAAATAGGCAATAAAACATAGTTCGTCTCAAATTCATAAAGGAATGTTCATATTTATGCTTGAGTATGACTATCATAATTGCAAATAACAAAACAATAAAAAAAAACATCTCATCCAATCAACGTTATGATCTGAATATAATCGTTTCTGAACTAACAACCATAATCAGCAACCAAATTGAGGAAAATTTCAGGGGAAAAAAAAAAGCGCAAATTACAGCCAAAATTATAGAAGATTCCGAATGTTTTTCAGAAAATCCATCGTGCATACATGAAGTTATTCATTCGCTGTTTCGTAATTCTGCAGTAGGTGAGATATTCTCATTGGCTACATTGTTGTTGCAGTTTTTTCTTCTTCAACAAGTATGTAACTAATGAGAATTCTGCAACGAGAACAAGAATGTAGCCGATGAGAATACGCATCCCATAAAACAGAAATTAACAATCTAACAAACTACGAAACCCCTCCAAGCCTCCATGTATGCATTAGATCTTCTGAAAAACATGCAGAATTTTCTACAGAAACAGAGCAATGCAGCGAGTGGAAAAAAGTGAAACCTTAAATATCTCACCTTTCCAGAAATACCGTTGATTCCAATTGACTTCCGCAGCAGCATTTTCACTTTAATTAAGAGAGAGAGGGAGAGAGAGAGATTGGAAACTGCTACAACAATATATTGAGAACAAGGTTGCAAAGTGAGCGAACAAGAAAATATATAGGCCTAATTCGGAAACGTGGAGGGAGCGTAGGTTAGTTAAAGAGCGCACCACCGGCGTCTAATAGGAGCAGCTGGTTCGACGATCCTTAAATTGTTTTCTTGGTATAGGTTGGAATTAGGAAGCATACGTGACATTTTATTGGGGCATATGCTTGTTTTAGCATAGTTAAGTTCACTATTTTGTTAAAATAAATGTTATTTTTATTGCTTTTTGCGGGCTCAACGAGCATTGTTATTGGAAGGACAAAGTTTTACGACAATTAACAAAGATATTTCCAATGTTAGTAAAAACTCGGTTTTGTTAATGGAATTTCTAGTTCTTGTAACGGATATTCAACCATAAGTCAAGAGTTTATTATGTTCGGTTTTTATTTTATTATGTTTATGTCACATTGTAGTGCAGACAATACATTTTATATATAGTGATAAAATTGTTGGTTTATTGGATCAAGAGACCATCTCCAAAAATCAGATCAGATGAGCTCAAGATCAGCCAACCTTCGTTTGTAGAATTAAAAACGAAAACAATTGAGAAAATGAACAATAAGATTTAACGTGGTTCACTCTATTGCTAGACTTACATCTACGAGAGAAGAAGCATAACCAATTCACTCAGTAATTGAAGCAGAATTTACAGATTTCAATGAATCGATGTAATTCTTAAACTGAATACTCTCAAGACTATATATAATGAAAGTCCTAAGCTAATTTGGTGATATCGGTTGTTGAAACTAAACTAACTTCAATTTCAATTCTTGAAACCTTACAGAAACCCTAATTACTATTCTAACCCTAACTAACTTGATTTCGAATCCAGTCCAGGGTAGTTAGCTCTGATTCACTCTTCTTTAACCTGGTTCTGTTCGATCTGTTTCATATTCCTAATTCCTCATTGAATTTTTTAATCAACTAACTATACAAAAATTATATACAAACTTGATATAATATTAAAAAAAACAATTGAAGATGTACAAGGTGGTTTTTCCGTAGGAAATAAATTTTAGATATACCATTTTCTTCAATCAAAATACGGTTTGAAAGTGGTCAATGTAATCGGATCATATAAAACTTTTGAATCAAGATAGGAGCTACTTTTTTACAACATAAATTCATTATGTCATATTTTATCTACTTTCTATTGTAGATATAACTTAACAATTTGAATTATAATCACCGTATACCGTTAACTAATTAGAAATCAAATATGATCTTCTATAATATTTAATACACGTCATGTATTAAATAATGTTATTATTAAATATATGTGACGTGTGGTGACTATTTTGAAAATATGAAATCTAACATGAGCTATAATAAAAAAATCTCATAAGAAAATTTTAGCACCAAATTTTAGATTTATTTTTTACTAGTAAAATTATTTATATAAAACTTCATTACATCAAAAATAATATGTTATAATGATGATATACATGATGTGAATTGATAAATAAAATATTACTCTACAGAAGAGATACAGATTATAAATTTATTATTTTTCAAAAATTACTTAATAGAAATAAACCTAATTTAATGGATCGCTGTCAGTCTTTCACTATTAGTTTGAATACCAAAAATATGATAAGAGGACATGTCCAATTAGTTCGAACAAGGCTGTGGGCACTAGTTATAGGTTTGAGAATCCTAGATATAACAAAGCCAAAAACAGGAACCTTCAAGGCAAATGAAACAAAATTAGGTTTGGACATTACCTAAAATTTTACTTTTTCGAATTGACTTCAAGTCTACTAAACATCAAAGGGAATAATTATTTTGTCAATTTGCCTCTAATCAACTTTATCATTTCCTTTTTAAGAACATTTTGCTTTATGATTGTGATGGAATATTAGAACATTTTATTTTGATGAAGTGAAGTGAATCATGTGATGCTATGTTTCTCCCCCTTCACTAAAAAATATCCTCATCTGTTAAAATTAAATAATGCTGCTGTAATTAATTGTGTATTTTTTTAAAATTTGATCTGTTTCCTGATTAGTTACTGATATTAAAAAAAAAAAAAAAAAACTGTGGAGGGTTGATCGGTCAGATCTTTAATGTACATCAATTATACAGAAATATTATTATTTGGGTTATGCTTGTAATTTAAAAATTGTCACAAGTAGTTAAAATAATGGTTAGTGCCTCAGAAATATGTTGAAGGTGTAATTCTTTAGAGCATCTTCAATAGTAGTTTGGATTCTTAATATTTTAAAAAGAATTTAGTACTTCAATTAAGCGATAAATGATCAGGCTAGACAAGCTTGCAAGCCTATCAAATTGAGTATCACTTCAATTTATCAATTGCAATCGGATCCATCAAAGCAGCTTCATCTCCATCACTTAAGCTACAAGAATCGTACAAATTCTACTTCGACTGATGCTTCGGATTGGAATGATTCGGGGCGGCCGATTTTCCACACGCAGACATCTCCATCATCGACGAGCAGCTGAAGTATAACAACCGTCATCACTCAACCTTTCCAGTTTAATTTTAAAGAGGCTGACTTAGTCATGACTCATAAAGATACTCATCACAGCGACTGTGAAAGCTTCCTTTATTCATTATTCATTTTATTGAGACAGATTTCTATTTCTATTTTCTGAATTCTGCTTTTTTTTTTCTCAAATTATGATTTATGTGTATGGTAATTGGCAAGATATATTACATATGAAATATGTTGGGTTAATATAGAACAAGAATATATGAAGATTTTCCGTCTAAACAATTCCTCCTATTTTTTATTGTTACCAGCGTAATACTGGTGCCAAGAAATTAGTTTTCATGTATTGTAATGTTTTGATGTAAAAATTGTTTAACAAAAATCATTTTTTAACAAAAAACAGCACCAACAACTATAGATCTTTTTTACTATTTAATGATTTTTTAATTTAAAATTTTAAAAAAATTACAATTTACGAGTCGTGCATAAAAAATTATTGCAGTTATTACACTATTTTCATATAATAATTATATCTCATTTCCAACCGTCTGCAATAATAATTTAATGTAATTATTTACGATACTGTGAAGTAACATTTGTTTTAACTACCAGAAATCCAATGCTAAGCTGAAGATGCTCTAACAAACACTTTTTAATCTTTGGGGATTCATATACGAAGTTAAAATTAGTTATGAATTAGTTTTATCTATAAAATTTTGATGATTTTTCCTTGACTTAGATTGTTAGAAATAGAAAGGTGAGGTTGGATTCCGTGTAAGTGGTAAAAGGAACGGAAAAGAGGCGGTGGAAGTTTCTGGTATATATAAGTAAAGTCTTATAGTCAGCAGATTATCCACACATTTCCAGCAACTTCTATCTTCTTCTACACTTCAATTTCAAAACTATATTAATATATATATATATACACCACCCTTCTTCCTCACTCGTAAGCTTTGCAATCAGAGATGAAGGCTGTGATGGACAAGAACAACGACAAAGTGAGGATCCGAGCAGAGTGCGGAGCCGATGAAGGAAGAAAGCATGTTGAGAAGGTGGAGCTGAAGACTGATGACGTGGACACCGTGAAACACGTGGAGAAAAAGCTCTTGGACAAAGGTATCGCCAGGCTGGAACGCCACCCCGTCGATGGGCTGCCGCTGAAGCATGAGCCGAAGAAGGGACACGGCGGCAAGTACACGTGGGAGGGGCCGCAGACGGAGTTTGAGGCGGCGCTGGAGGCTGAGCCGGCGCTGGATGTCAAGGATCCTAACTATGTGGAGGAGGAGGAGGAAGGGAATGAGTTGGTGGTGGGGGAGGTGGAGGTGGCCAAGGCGGCGGAGGATGGCGTGGCTAGGATTCTAGTTGATCCCGAGTTGAACCTTAATTGACTGATTCATATGTATGGATTTTATGTGATATTATTAATGTTTGTATATTGTGTGCAAAAAACATCATGTGATCTTTTAACCATTCATTCTCTCCTTGTTTCAATCTTTTTTAACTTTAACACAAGTTTGTAAAAAATTAGTTTTGATGTTTCAAAATAATCATCTAATAATAATTTGTGTAATAAATGTTGTGAAACATTAAATTAAATGTACCATGAAATCTAATATATGGTTTAAACTATCATTATTAATTCAACATATTCTTACGTTTCCATATCTATCCACAAACTAAATCAAATGTATGGTTTCAATCAATTATTTTATCTTGATCTTGGGTTTTAAATTTTAATGACTTTGAAGTATTAGAACTTTGAAGTGGATGGCAACAGCGCGATATTTTCTAAAATATATGTGGTGATCATGTTGAAAAAAAATATATATTTTTTTGGTGAATTGGCAAAGGATAAATTTCATAATAGAATATGTTGTGATTATGTCGAAAAAAAAAATATATTTTTTGGTGATTTGGCAAAGGATAAATTTCATAATAGAATTCAATATGTGGAGTAATTTTAATTTTTAAAATTTTTTAATAAGAAGTTTAATTTAATTTTTTTTATTTAAGTTTTGAAAATTAGGTTGAATTTTCAATTTAAGATAAAATTTAATTTTTTTTTTGGTTTTTTTATTTATATTCATAAATTTATTTATATTTCAATATATATTTATATTTTAGATAAATTAATTCAATTTTAGAATGATTTTCATCCGACTTGTATTAATATAATATATATATATATATATATAATTAATACAATTCATAATATTAATATTTCTTTATTCTTAATCTTATGAATTAAAGTATAAAAAATCGATTTTAATATTAATCTATTTAATATTAATTATATTTTTATTAATTGAATTGATTTTTTTATTTAAATTAAAATAAGATAGATAAAGATTGTTTTTAAAGTGCATTAATTTATTTGAATTAATTTAAAATATAAATACATATTGATATATAAATAAAAAGAAAAAAGAAAGAGAAAATGAAAATTTGTTTTAAATTAAGAATTCAATTTAATTTACAAATCTTAAATTGAAAAAAAAAAACTAAATTAAACCCTCCTTATCAAAAAAACTTTAAAATCTATATTTAAAATTGAAAACTATAAATTAGTTTTTGTTATGAAATTTATCTTTCACAAAAGGTAAATTGTCCAAATATCCCAAATACTTAATTCAAGCTATTGGGCTCACAAGATTGATGATTTTTATTAGTTTCAGTTCTTTCGTAGTTAGGCTGGGAAAGTAGTTCGCAATTTCAAATCCTGCACTTTTTGTTCTGCGTAGGCCCAATTCGCATATGAAATTGATGGTTATCAATTAGATAAATATTTTTTAAAATTATCAACTTGGCTACTGGGCTACTGAGAAACAGACATAAAATTAAATATAACGTGTTCTCTCTAAACATGTCTATACCATGATCAGACAAGAATTTGTACTACTAAGAACATTCACATTCACATTCACATTAGATACTGATGGTAAACATATGCAATAATTGATGTACTGTATATTTGATATATCTATTAATTTTATTTTTTATATAATCAGGTGATAATTGATTGACATATTAATTATTGTCCACGATGGACATTTTATCATTTCGTCACATTAGATTATAAAGACACTAGCATCTATATTATTTGCTTGGTCAATAAAATGATTGGAGAATGGAGATTTGATATATTTGATGAAAATTTAGATAGATTTTATTGTTATTAATATTTTTATGTTTTGATTTTATTTTTATCTTTTAGAATTTTAGATTTATACTAATATAAATATGAATTATCTTTATTATTTTAGATAATTGAATAATTTATGAAATAAATAAAAAAAGGTGTCTCCAAAATTATTATTGCTTTTCAATATTCTTAGAATTAATGAATTGTAGTTATTTTACCACGTTTGAGCCTACATCATGAAATCTACAATGTAGAGCTAAATATATATCAATTCGGCGTTGATCCGATTTTTAATATCATGCCATATCTCTTACTTTTAAGGTTCTAGGTATGTATTGATTATTTTATATATACATTCATTTCTAAATCATATGTTTTTCTCTTTTATCTAGAAACAATATTTCTTGATTAATATGAGAGGTAAATATAGCACCAATTGAGTTTTATTAAAAGTATCTATCCTCTCATGAAAACATTAACTCTTAAGACAAAGTTCAAAAGATGTTAATGCTAACTAGACAAATGTCTATGATATGTCGTATATGTATAATATAATTTTAAAGGTTTAAACTTCAATATTCATCACCATTTAAATCACATACTACTTTAAATCTAGGTTTATATTTGAAATCAAGATTCTAAAGGAATAAAGATTAACATAATCCCACTTAAAATTGAACTTTACATTATTTATATGCCTTCATTTAAATCACAAACTACTTTAAGTCTAGGTTTAGATTTGAAATCAAGATTCTAGAGGAATAAAGATTAACATAATCCCACTTAAAATTGAACTTTACATTATTTATTTGCCTTCTTTTAATTTGCATACGTAATATATTTGTTTTATAATTGAGCCCTCTTAAGTCTTGTCTTATATTCGACTAAATAGCAACCAGGAATATGCCAATCTAAAAAATTAAAAATACAAATAAAAAATTAAAAGAAAGGTGTGGAGCAATTTCCAAAAGACAACCTACCGATGCAGCAATGCGTAGTAAACCTAAGAATAATTTGTAGATTTCCTTAAAACTCAATGCTTACTTGGACTTTGTTATTACAAATCAATGACCAATTAATTGCTTATGTATTAAAAATACTTATTTACTTTACTAAAAAGATTGAATTAGATTATATATTTGTATCAAAATCTCAAAATATTATAAAACAAAAATCAAATTATACAGAGATAGAGAACTCAGCTAATAATCTCCAAAAAAAACAAAAAAAACAAAAAACTTTAATATAGAGAGATTAAGTAGTGTGATAGAGTTATAAACAAAAGCACAAAAAAAAAAAAAAAAAAACATGGGAGAGAGAAGAGTAATTTATTTTCATCCAAATTTTCGCAAACATTATTAAACAACAGACATATGAAATCATTCCTTTTCTTCACCCTTTAAGTAATTGGGGCCTAGATATATATTATAATTCTGTGTTTTTTTCCTTGTATCAAACAAAGATTCTTCATATATGTAAACATCAACATCTTTCGAATAGCCAAGACTAAAATGTGGGTAATAACAGTACATAGAAAATTATTTGTGTCCATCCATTCTAAAATGATCTACCTTTTCTTGTAGGTCTAGCTATTTCTTTCATTATCAAACCCACATGCTTCAACATTGGATACTACATTGTTTTTCTGAGCCTATCAATGGTTTCTACTTAATCTAGTACTAAATCATAATAACTTAATAAACCTTATGCGAGATCTCATGGATTAATTACGTGAGATGAGATAACCTACCATCTACACTTTGCGGTTCACATATAAATTTGTAAAAATGGGTTTCTTTTGTAGATAATAAGGATCTATTTCATGATAACTATCTGTGAAATCGACTCATAATATAAGTTTTTATATTAAAATATCATGCCCCTCATTTGTAGATTTTTTTTTTTATGGGTTCTACATGCATTTACAAAATTATGTGTTAAATCTTTTCAACATAATCTAAAAGGTATAGCATGAAGCAAAGCCATCAGCTCATACTCATGCATGAAGAGAAGTTGTGAAAATAATGAAAAATTCGATTTTTTGGCAAAGTATAGGAAAAACGTGTTTTTACTAATAAAAACGTAATAGCCAAACACGATTTCAAGTTAGTTAACGTAGTTATAGGTCATTTCTTGTTTTCTTGCATTTCTTGTTTTGCAAATTGATAGGCCGTTTTGCGGGGCAGTTTTCTCACCCGTTTCTCAACCAAATGGAGCGATTCAAGTTGCTGGAGTTTCTATATATATCGTAGTTTAATTCTTTAGTTATAAGTTTTTTGTAATTCGCATTGTACAGTGAGTGAGTTAGCAAGAAAGTGAGTTCAGTAGAAGGTGTTTCGAGTGTTCTTCATTTTTCTTGTATTTTGCGCTGTAACTTTCGCCTTTTGTTCTGATTCATCTGGTTAATGAGATATATAGTGGATGTAGGCATAGTTAAGCCGAACCACTTTAAAATCGTGGTGTATTGATCTCTCATTTCTTCTTCATTCTCAAATTTCCAATTCTTGAAAGTTTGGTTGTGTTCTTGAGTATATTAGTTGTTTCTTGTGATCGAGACTCGTCAAGTGGCACCGTCTGTGGGAACCTATCGATCACAAGATGGGATCAACTCGATTTGATGTTGAAAAGTTCGATGGATCAGACGATTTTGGGCTTTGGAGAGTTAAGATGAAGGCTATGTTAGTGCATCATGGAGTTGTTGCAGCCTTGTTGGGAGTTGAAGCTTTTCCAAAAGCCATGAAGGCTGATCAGAGAACAACTCTAACGGAAAGGCACATAGCATGATTATTCTTAATTTGGAGAATAAGGTCTTGAGAGAAGTGGCCCAGATTGAGACTGCCAAAGGTGTTTGGGAGAAGCTTAAGCAATTGTATATGGTAAAATCATTGGCCAACCGATTGTTCCTTAAGAAAAGGTTATATGCATTCAAGGTGTTGGATGATCAACCTATCTTACAACAGCTTGAGAAGTTCAATAAAATTCTAGATGATCTAGAGAATGTGGATGTCAAGCTTGAAGAGGAAGACAAGACATTGATTCTTCTAAGTTCACTTCCTAAGACCTTTGAACATTTCTGTGACTCTATACTGTATGGAAGACAACACTCCATTACATTGGAGGAAGTTATCACAGCCTTGAAGACTAAAGAGCTCTCCAAGAACTCAGATTCTAAGGCTCAAGGTGGAGGAGAAATCCTAATGGCTAAGAACAAGCAACAAAGGAAGAATTTCAATAAGAAATGTCTCAAACCCCAAGCCAAGAAATGACCTCCATTGAGCCAAGAAGCTAAAGATGATATAGAAGGTCAGAGGTGTTTTCATTGCCATAAACAAGGTCATTTTAAGAAGGATTACTTCAAGTTTAAAAGGCTGCAACAAGATAAGAATGGTGGAAATGGAAGACAAGCTAACAACACCACTAATGCTTCAAGTTCTCACTCAGACTATGAATCTGCTGAGGTGTTAATTGTCACTTCCAAAGGAGTTAAGAAAGAATGGATATTGGATTCTGGCTGCTCCTTTCATATGAGTCCACATAAAGAGTGGTTTCTTGACTTAATACTGAATGAGGAAGGTGAAATAATGCTAGGTAACAATAAAACTTGCAAAGTAATGGGGAGAGGCTCGGTACCCTTACAGCTGAAAGATGGTTCTATCAAGATACTATCTAATGTGAGATTTGTGTCTGAGTTAAGAAGAAACTTGATAATATGTTTGACTTTCAAGGTCTAAATGTATCAATTGAAGGTGGAGTGATGAAGGTGTTCAAGGGCTGCAGATTGGTGTTACAAGGCTCTAAGAAGTATGATCTTTACTATCTAGATGGCTGTACCAGTATAGGAGGTTCTTATTCAGCAAAGGAAATGGACAAAACACTTGGCTGGCACAGGAGACTAGCTCACATCAGTTTGAAAGGCCTGCAAGAACTCTAGAAGCAAAAGGCTTTTGACAAAGATAAAATCACTGAGCTAGAATTTTGTGATCACTATGTGCTTGGAAAGACAAAGAGGTTAAAATTCCCTTCTAGCTCTCATTCAACTCAGGAGATACTTGGGTATGTGCATTCTGATTTATGGGGACCATCTCAAACCCAGACCAAAAATAGAGGAAGGTATTTCCTGTCTATCATAGATGATCATTCAAGAAAGGTTTGGATTAGAATCCTCAAAAGCAAAGATGAGGTTTTTCTAAAACTCAAGGAATGGCTGTTAGAAGTAGAGAATCAAACAGGAAAGAGGCTCAAACTTGAGAACAGATAGTGGGCTAGAGTTTGTATCTCAAGAATTTAATGAGTTTTGCAAGTCTAGAGGGATTTCTAGGCATGGAACAACTCCTCACACACCTCAGCAAAATGGTTTGGTAGAGAGGATGAATCAAACTTTGCTTGAAATAGTGAGATGCATGCTACTAAGTTTAGGCTTGAGTAGGTGTTTTTGGGGTGAAACTGTTACTACAACTGCCTATCTGATAAATAGATCACCATCCTCAGCATTAAACTTCAAAACACCTGAGGAAATATGGAGTGGGAAGATGGCTGATTATGAGAAACTTAAAGTGTTTGGCTGCTTGGCTTTTACTTATATCAAGCAAGGAAAGTTGGAACCAAGAGCATTGAAGTGTGTTTTTATTGGATATCCAGTAGGAATCAAGGGTTATAAGCTATGGTGCATAGAAGAAGGAAATCAAATGTGCATCATATCTTGAGATGTGACCTTTGATGAGTCTTATATGCCATTTAACAACAAGGAGAAGCAAAGAGATCAGTCAAGCTCCATTTATGAGAAGTTTAAACTTGAGGTGGAGCCTAGATACTCTAGCTCAGATGATGATGCTCAACAAGATGAAACAAGCACAAAAAAACAAGAAGATTCAGAGTCAATAGATCCATCCATTGCAAATTATCAACTTGTTAGAGATAGACCCAAAAGGCAAATTAAGGCTCCTATAAGGTTTGATCAAACTAACTGTATTTCTTTTGCTTTTCTTGCAGCTGAGGAGGTAGAATTTCAAGAACCAAATAACTATGCAGAAGCTACATCTTGCAGAGAAAAGAAAAGCTGGAAGTTAGCTATTCAAGATGAACTCAAGTTTTTGGATAAAAATGAAACATGGCAGATTGTGGATAAGCCAAAGCATCAGAAGCTAGTGGGCTGCAAATGAATCTTTAAGAAAAAGATTGAAGCTTTCAAGAACAACAAAATCAGGTTTAAAGCAAGGCTTGTGGCCAAGGGCTTCACACAACAAAAAGGTGTAGATTACACAGAGATTTTTTCTCCAGTAGTTAAGCACTGCTCAATCAGGATTCTTCTGGCTATTGTGGCTCAATTTGGCTTAGAGTTGCATCAAATGGATATAACTACAACTTTTTTACATAGGGAATTAAAGGAGAAAATTTACATGAAAGTTTCAGAGGGTGTGCAGGTTGTAGGTGCTGATCAGAAGACATGTTTGCTCAAGAAGTCCTTATATGACTTAAAGCAATCACCTAGGCAATGGTATCTCAGGTTTGATGACCATATGAAAAGGATTAACTTCATTAGAAGCATGCATGATAATTGTGTTTATTTCAAATATAAAACTGATGCATCATGTACTTACCTTTTGCTATATGTTGATGACATGTTAATTGTCACTGATTCTATGACTAACATGCATAAGATTAATAGTTTACTTAAGTCTAAATTTGAAATGAAAGATTTAGGTGAAACAAAGAGGATATTGGGTATGAACATTACTAGAGACAGAAGCAAGCATGAGGTGTTTCTGGATCTGAGTTGCTATCTGAAGAAGGTACTTATCAAGTACCAAATGAATAAAAGTAAAGTCATTTCAGTACCCCTAAGTCAGTACATCAAACTCTCCAAGGACGAGTGTCCTAAAGCTAATGAAGAAGAGGATAAGATGAGGTCAATCCCGTATACAAATGTTGTTTGAAGTATTATGTATGTCATGGTATGTTGCAGGCCAGATTTAGCACATGTCATGAGTGTGGTGAGTAGATACATGGCTAATCCAGGAATAGCTCATTGGGAAGCTATAAAACATGTGTTAAGATATATAAATGGCACAGTTGATATTGGGCTGAGGTTCAAGAAAGTCGCAGATTCAAGTACTCCAATTGTTGGTTTTGTGGATGCTGATTATGTAGGGAATATAGATAGTAGGAAGTCACTTACTGGTTATATTTTCACCTTGTTTGGTTCAGTTATAAGTTGGAAGTCTACTCAACAACATGTGGTTGCACTTTCAACAACTGAAGCTGAATTTATGGCTATGGTTTAAAGGTATTCTAGCTGAATTTGCACTACAAGAAATTCGTCATATGACAACGGTTTTTCCGCGTCGTTAAATCCATTTTTTAAGCGTTGTTGTATCGAGGGTTGTTAAAAGTTTTCGGCATACGACAACGCACCAAAAAGCGTTGTCTTATATAGATACGACAATGTTTTTTTGGTGCGTTGCAAGAAAGGGTTGTCTTTGTTTGGGATTCAAACTTGTGACCTTTGTTGAACCTTGAACCACTAGGCTACTAGTGTGTTATGTGTTTATATTATATATGTATTTCTTTTATTAACTAATTTTATATATATACATATATAATTAATGACTAATTAATATATAATTATTGGAAGATTAATGACTAATTAATATGTTTAATAATATTTAATCTAATTTCATATTAAGACAATTATAAAGTATACTAGTGCATATTTTTAATATATGTTATAAACATACTAATTTTTTAAAATTATGAGTTTGTTCACATATATAAGATAATATTAATGCAAATAATATAAAATAACATCATAAAATAATTAAACTTTTCAACTTTAATTTAATTAAAATAATATATAATTTTTGTATTATTATATAAAAAAAATTGTATTGACCAATTAATTTATGTATGTTTTTTTATTTTGAAAAATAGTTTATGGTTCAATTAACATATTTAAGTTTTTTTTTCATATTATTCTTTTAATTAATCATTTTTATATCTTTTTTTTATTTTATAAAATAATTTTTTCAAATAATTTATGTTTTTGGTATTAATTTTAAAACCAAACTAATTTATATTTATTTTCTAAAATAATAATATATAATTTTTATATTATTATGTAATACAAATTTTTATATTTTTCAAATTAATATATGTATTGTTTTTTTTGTTGTAAAATAATTTTTGGTTCAAATTAAAACCAAACTCATTTTATCTTTATTTTCTAAAATAATAATATATAATTTTTATATTATTATGTAATACAAATTTTTATATTTTTCAAATTAATATATGTATTGTTTTTTTTGTTGCAAAATAATTTTTGGTTCAAATTAAAACCAAACTCATTTTATCTTTACTTTCTAAAATAATAATATATAATTTTTATATTATTATGTAATACAAATTTTTATATTTTTCAAATAAATAAATGTATATTTTTTTATTGTTGTATAATTAATTTTTTTATATATTCTTAATTAATTGATATGATATATATATATATATATCTTTTTTTTATGTTTTTTGTATTAATTTTAAAACACAATAATTTTATCTTTATCTTTTTTTAAGAAAAACAATCGTAATTTATGAATTATGAATTATAAAACACAATTTTCGAATTATGTTTTAAAATAATATACCAATTTTGTATTATTATTTCAAAGGGTGAGAGTAATACTTAATTAGGTATAGTTAATTTCTTAATTAATTCAAAATAGTATTTTATAAAATACTATTTTTTAAAATTATGAGTTTGTTCATATAAGATAATATTAATGCAAATAATGTAATACGAGATAACATTATAAATTAATGAAATTTAAGTTAATTAAAAAACAATTATTTTATAATTAATGGGTTGTAAAATTGTAAAAAAAAAAAGTACTAAGAAACGACAACGCCAAAAAGCGTTGCATAAAGGGTTGTAAAATTGTAAAAAAAGTACTAAGAAACGACAATGCCAAAAAGCGTTGCATAAAGGGTTGTCGTTTTGAGAAAAAAATTTGCTATACGACAACGCATCAAAAAGCGTTGCACAAAAGCGTTGTCTTTTAAAAAAAGGTCATTTAACAACCCTACTAAAAAAGTGTTGTCGTTTCCATTTTTTGCGTTGTCGTATGGCAATTTTTTTTAAAAAAGACAACGTTTTTCGGAAAAAAGCGTTGTAAATTCCAAAAGACAACACAAATTCATGAAAAGCGTTGTTAAATGAGCGTTGTTGTATGCAAAATTTCTTGTAGTGTTGGGATTGAGCAAGGGTGTGTTGCAATTCATTGTGACAATTCTAGTGTCATACATCTGTCAAAACACCAGGGATATCATGAACGAACCAAACATATAGATGTAAGGCTTTATTATGTTAGAGATATAGTTGAAAAGGGGGAAGTTCAAGTCTGCAAAATTGCATCTGAAATGAATCCATCTGATGCATTAACTAAGTCACTGCCTAATGCTAAGTTTCAGCTATGCAAAGATCTTGTAGGGTTAAGAGGGAAGTCTGCAACTGATATAACTTGAAGGAGAAGGTGTTGGTGCAGAATAAGCTTCATGCTATAAGGTGGAGATTTGAAAGGTATAGCATGAAGCAAAGCCATCAACTCACACTCATGTATGAAGAGAAGTTGTGAGAAGAATGAAAAATTTGATTTTTTAGCTGAGTGTAGGAAAAACGTGTTTTTACCAATAAAAACGTAATAGCCAAACACGATTTCAAGTTAGTTAAAGTAATTATAGGTCATTTCTTGTTTTCTTGCATTTATTGTTTTGCAGATTGATAGGCCGTTTTGCGGGGCAGTTTTCTCACTCGTTTCTCAATCAAATGGAGCGATTCAAGTTGCTGGAGTTTCTATATATATCGTAGTTTAATTCTTTGGTTATAAGTTTTTCGTAATTCGCAGTGTACAATGAGTGAGTTAGCAAGGAAGTGAGTTTAGTAGAAGGTGTTTCGAGTATTCTTCATTTTTCTTGTATTTTGCGCTGTAACTTGCGTTTTTCGTTTTGGTTCATCTGGTTAATGAGATATACAGTGGATGTAGGCATAGTTAAGTCGAACCACTTTAAAATTATGGTGTGTTGATCTTTCATTTCTTCTTCATTCTCAAATTTCCAATTCTTGAAAGTTTGATTGTGTTCTTGAGCATATTAGTTGTTTCTTGTGATCGAGACTCGTCATAATCATTATAAATAGGCTGATTCTAGTAATATTTAAGTATATTCTATAAGATCTTATATAGACTTTGGATAAATTTTAGGTGTTAATTTTGTGACACATATATCATTATGATTTGTCTGATACTATAAAATATATTAAATTTAAAGTTTTTACGATAAAATGAAATGATTTAAAATTTATAAAAAATTTCAAATCAGACAGAAAAAAATGTTATCACATATATATATACATACACGAAGGAAAAAAATGTTGTTTTACTCTAATAAATAAAACATGCTACCGACAAATATTGACATAAGTCCAAGAAAAATTAGCCTAAAAATATTTCAGATTTTATAACTAAAGTTGCACGTGCTAATTATATTATATTAAACATAAGAAAGACTCGAATATATATAAACAAGTCAATATCTCAACGGGTAGGTGTAAAGTAATGGTACACTTTAGAGCAAACATACAACTAGGAGAAAGTCATTATCAGGTTGTGATTGGATATTTTATATTTGACTAGAACACATTTAGAATACTACATGAGTTTTATAAAAAATAATTAAAATGAAATTTCGTAAATGAACTAATTGATAAAATAAACGATAATATAAGACATATTTTATCATCAGCTTCCTGAACTATTAAGTTTTTCCCGAAAGGTTCCTGAATTATAATTTTGATTATATCAATTCCCATATTATTCAAGCTTTATATTGTTCCAGCGTCACTGTGATAATTATCAAATTGATTATATTTAATTTGATAGTATATGCAAAATTTTGACTACTTCTAATTGATCATAAAATATTGATATTGGAATATCAATTTATTTTATAATTCAATTTGGTAATGATATTTATTTTTATATGCGGTATACAATGCAATTGGGCATCAAATTAAATTTACGCGTGGATGATGATGTATGTATAAAATAAAAAGTATTAAGAAATATGACAGTATGAAATTAGAAGATACAATGAATATTAGCAGAGTTGGTGTAAATGTAGTTGGTGAATACATCGCAATCATCAAAGGATTTTGGGCCTATAATAATTATGACCTCTTGAAATGAAATGAAGATAGTGGGATTGAATGGATGGATGGATGGAAAGTTGTACATTTTCACATGCTGCAGATGTCGTTGATCTTTCTCCCCACCCATGTCATATTATTATTATTATTAGGAAAAAAAAAACCTTTTTTACTCATCTAAGTTTTTCTTATTGGTTTTTCATTCTTTACACATTTTGTTTTTTTAGTTATCTATGTTTAAAAATAACAAGTTTTCAGTAAATTCAGGTAAAAGAATTTTTGTTTTTTGATGAATTAGGTAAGAGACAAAATTTGAGGTTTCTTATTTGTTCACTCCGTTCCACAATTATATATTATTTTCTTCCATTTCATAAAGATAGATTTATTATTATATTAATATATTTTTTAATTTGTAATTTCATATATACCCTTAATTAAATGTATATTGAATTATCACACTTCAACTAGAGGTGATCTATCTGTTTCGGTTCCGGTTTGCCGGTTCGGAACCGGTGGTTTTTGGAACCGAGGACATGAAACCGAAACCGAACTATGGGGGTTCCGGTTCCGGTTTGGAAATCGGCTGTTCAAACCGCAGGTTTCCCGGTTTTTTTCTTTTTTTATTTTGAATTTTTTTGGAAACCCGGGCACGATCGTGCCCAGCCTTAATTTTCCATCTGGTACAGTCTGGCCGTGCTATGCAGCACGGTCGTGCTCTTCTGATCATCAATTTCTAATCGTACACGTGGCACTGAATAAAAAATAAAAATTATTGCGCCGGTTCAAACCGGCGGTTTCAACGGTAAACTCACCGACGCCATCGATCATCAACGGGCAAATGATCTCAGCCCTCCACGTGTCACGTTTGAAAATGCAAAAAAAAAAAAAAACACAAACCGGCGGTTCGAACTGCCGGTTACCGATTTTTTGAGCTGCCGAACCGAAACCGAACCTTATTATACACAATTACGATTACGGTTTGGAACCGGAACCGGGTCAACGGTTCTCAAAACCGTTGACCGCAGGTTCGAACCGACCCGGTTCCAGTTTTTCGAACCGTTTGGGCACGTCTGACTTCAACTTCCTATTTACTTTTTTAAAAGAAAAGATTTCATTTTATACTAATTTTTATTGAACAATTAATGAAATATATGGATAGAATTGTAATTTTAAATATTTTTTTAATCTGTATGGAAATATAAGTATGTTTAATTTTGTGGGATTGAGAGTATTATAAACTGATTACATCCAATTAATAATTTAATATTCTATCGAAATTTCATTACATACGTAGATATCATAGGAGGTGTCAAAGTTGTTTTCGTTATTTAGTGTCATTTGCCTATTCAATATTTATGTTTCTATACTTTATGATTTCCCACGAAATTGTAGAAAACATTAAAAAAAAATGTGGTAATTAAATGTTGAGAATAATAGTTTTTCTTCATCCCTAATTCAACGAGTTCTTCATCATAACCCCATCAATGTGATATTTCTCGAAACATAGCTACTACGTTTCTTTGAGTATGATGTGTGCTTGCCTTGAAATCTTTGTTTGTAAAGTTTAATAAAATTGTGCAGAAAATTAACATTACTAATATTTACATTTAACCTTTGATTCTCTATTCTCTAATAAATTTAACTATATATTACTTATTACAATATTTGTGCTGTAAAAAACATCTGAGTTCTGCAAATAATAATTATGAAAACTCCGGTCCCACCATATAATACATATATTATTATGTTTATTTATAGAAAAAATAACATACGGATGAAAAAATAATAGTTTGACCATTGATAAGCATTACTTATAACTTAATTAATCATACATCTAATTTGGACTTTCAAATACCTAGAACATAATTGAAAAATTAGCTAATGTCCAATTTGATTTTGGTTGAATGCATATTTAATTGATCGATCAGATTCATATATAGTCGTAAGATTGTATAAATAGAAAGATTTGATCTTTGATCTATAAGTGTAATCTGTGAAACAACTGTTAGTCTTGTTAGAATGATCAAAAATCCAAACTTTTAGTTTCATATATTGGAAATTGTATTTTCGCAGTAAATACCCTCCATTCTTATAAATCAAAGAAATTCTATAGAGAAAAAAAAAACGTGATTAAAAATAATAATTTGTGAATAACATGAATTAAATTCCCAAGACAAAAGAGATGTATCATTTGATGAATTGACGCTTGATCCAAAATCTAATATTTGGCATGTTAAATTCTGTTGAAAAGGGTGACCTTTTTACATCATTCTAGAGCAGAAGTGGAGGGTTATCTTGTTAACATATCAGTTCTGTTTCTAAATAGATGTTTTAGTATTTCCTAATTATGGTTGGCAAATAAACATAATTAATAAATGGTTGACTAAAATAGAAAATTATATTAAATCGTAACAGAAGTATGCAAAACTGAATTAGGTTGGGGTAATATCTTTTTCAGAAAGATAAAGGAGTGTCAAACTGTTGAATTGAAGCTATATTTGATAAGCACCTCTCCACCAATAACGTTTATAACTTCTTTTTTATGAAGTAATTAGATTATTATTTAATTAATGCATTAGGCCTATTGATCAAGAAAGGTACTCGTTTCTATAACAAAATAAATATAAATATAAAACAGGAGATAAAATAATGTGATCTTAATAAACATTAGACAAGGATGGAAATTTCAATTATTCTATATAATTTTGTTTTCTGTTGTTCATATTTATATATATATACTCATACACGTAATACTATCAAATATTACTTTATGCATTTCAACATAATTTCCGCTTTTACCAAATATTATTTATATATTTCAATGTGTCTATTTGTTTTTTATATTACCCAAATTTCCAATCTATTTTATGTACTAAATTTTTATTAAATGAAATACATTAATTATATCTATTAAATATTAGGTTATATAGTCAGTTTATACATATAAGTGTACACATTGAATGTTTTCTTAACCTTCGTGAAACAACATTAAATCATGAAATATGGTTATTTTGAAATGAAACGAGAGAATATATATATATATATATATATATATATATATATATATATTCAATGGTTTATTAATATTGATGTTACTAATTAAATAAGTAAAAGACTTAAATATTAAAAGAGATATTTTATCATTTGATATTTTTTTTAAATATAGATTAAAAAGGTTTAAAATAATGAATAGATGTTTTATTGACATTTTATTTAATAAGCTTAATTGATAATTTTCACAATAAAAAACCATAAAAAATTTATATTATAATAATACTAATAAAAATAATTATTAATATTACTTATAAGAATGACCACATGTGTGAGATGGCAAGTCCACATTTTTTCATATTCATTTTTTTTACAAATTAAATCTATAATATATATGTGTGAATAGCCACATTTGCCACATGGCAAACCTATATTTTTTCATACTAAAATAATTTTTTTTTTACAACTTAAAATCTTTAATATAAGTATAACTTTAAAGCTAACTAAGCTAGCTAATTAATTTAATTTAATTTAATGCTGCTAATAAAAATTACTAAATAATATAAGAATTTTATCTGAAATTGTTAAAATAACACAGAGTTCATATATAGAAAACATTTTATATAAATTTAGAGAAAATATAAATAAATTTTAAAAAAAAACTAAAATAAAAGTAGGCAAATTAAAAAGGATGATTCTAACTTCCAATCCTTCTAAACATATTAACTAATGTAATTTAATAATTTTTACAAATATATATTGTAAAATAAATTATGAAATTTCTAGGGAACTTTTAAATTATTTTTTTATCATTTAATTAAAAACAAAATTTAGAGATTCTAAATCTTGGCTATAAAATCAAACTAAAATAATTGTGAGATGGTTGAATAATATAAGACACCAATACATATTTAATAAGTAAAAAAGTTTGTGTTTAAATACAAATGTAACATATGTTTAAGAAATTAAATAATATATAATCACATTTTGCTATATTTAATGACTAATTCATGTGATTATTATTTCAAAAGTTTCTTCATTTTTTAAAATCTAAAAACCAAAAAAACTTAAATAAATGACTAAAAATTAAAAAAGGTAAAGTTAGAGAAAAAAAATCCAAATTATTATTTTGCTAAATCTAGCACAAGTTTTTTAACTTGTGTGAAATTTAATTTATAAGTGTCATTTTTAAGTTTGTTGTTATATCTTTATGATTTTTATGGAGTGTTACAAAATCATGCACGATATTTTTTTATCAATTCACGCGAAAAGGTTTCTTTAATTATTAGGGAAAAAAAATAAAAAGATGGTGAGGGACTCAAATATTGATATATATGTTAAGAAATTTGAGAAAAGAGCAAGATATATTAAATGAAGTAATTACATGTTGAGAAGAATTTATTTAGGGAACACATTAGCTAGAATGTCATTTCGATGTGTCCACAACGACCCATTTTAGTCTACCATTTATATCTGTCTTGGTTATTGTGCTAGGACAAATTCTATTTAATTTGTCATCCCAACCACCAAAGTATATAGAAAAATTACTGGTCTATGAATTTTCTATTTCTTATCGTATTATCAATTATGTTCTCTTATGGAAAGGTAATGTTACATACATATATATTTAAAATGAAACATAAAACTAAAATATGAACACTTTGAAACTTCTTTAATTTTAAAAGTGGTTTTTTTCTTTGAAAAATGTTGTTTTTAGTATAAAAAGGTATTGTTTTACTGACCGTAAAATACTATATTTAGCTTTAAAATGTAAATGTTTATTATAATGGTATTGTTAACTACTCATAAAAGTAATAGAAAATACCAGTTGTTTCTTACAAAAATAATACTTATAATTCGAGCAAATAATATATTATAACGTTATATAAAGTTATATGTATTTGCTAAATTAATATTAATTTTTAATTGACTATATTGGAAATTCATTGACTTCGTGGTGATTATCATATGAAGTCCCCTTCACAAACTAAAAATTCTAGAATAGTGACATTTCTCATAAGATTTTCCTATATATTTTATTCTTAATGATTTTATATCAATCCTTGTAACGAACTCGGACCATAATTCTTTCCCTAGGCATTAAACTAGATTGTCCACATTAAATAATCCATGATTCTAAATTAGTTGTTGAACCTTAAATTAATACTAATATCTGAGTCGTGGTTGGAATTCTACTTTATGAGGAAAGGGCAGTTTTGTCAATTACACCGTCTATTCATTATCTTGTGTGGAAGAATTTATTTCATTTATTGCTTCTACCTCCAAATAATTTCAAGTTGGAAAAATCAGCAAAAATGCACATTCTTCTTTCAAATAAATTTGAAAAATTAATTAAAGTTAATTGACCGTTGTAATTTCACTGTTAACGGTTAAATTACCTTTTGGAAAAAAAATTAAAAATTCTGGCAATGAGCAATTAATGAAACACTCTGTATAAATTGTATTTGTGACGAGAAAAAACAGGTGTTGCCGGAATCTCGCCGCCGGCGGCGAATGTGACACCGCCGGAAGTTTTGCAGTTGGAGGGTTGTTCTCATGGTGTTTTTGTAAACCGCTCAAGTTTCTTTTTTTGTTGTTGGAGACTTATGTGGTTTTGGAAAATATGTTATCTGAATTAACAAAAAAAAGGGAATAAAAATATAACCAACCTAAAACATGAAGCCAAAATTAAGCTTCTATAAAGAGGTTCTCTCTCTCTACCCCTCACCACTACTCTATCTTTCTCTCTCTTCATTTCCTCTGTTTAGTTTTCTTCCTTTCTCCATTACCTTTGCCACCATTTTCATTAGAACCTGCATTTCTCTGCTTCTTATAGAAAAGCCAGAAAGCCTGTTTTCTGGCTGTTTTTGCAAGTAAAAAACGAATTTAACAGAGAAAAAAGATTGATCAACGTGTGTTGTTCAGACATTTGAGCTGCATTGAGAGGTCTGAAGCTAAATGTATATAAAGGGTTGCAATTTGGGCCATCTTTTTTAGAGTGGTGAATTTGAGCAAGTGTTTTCTGACAATTCCAGCTTGTTTTCCCATTGTTTTTTGCGTCTCTCAGAAGCAAAATTAACACAAATATTCTTCCACTTTTCCTAAAGGAGAAAAAGAAAATCCCATATACATATTGATTTCCTTGCAAAGCGAAGCTCTTCCCCTGTTTTTCCTCTGTTTTTCTCCTCGTGTTCCCTCTTAGGAAAACAGAGGAATTGAATCAACGGCACTAAATGGATGGGATTTCGACAACGACCCTTCTCCCAAACACATTCTCGGGTGCTAGAGATGATTTCACTCTGCAGTTTATGATAATATGGGATCAGATCAAAGCCCCATTGATCGTCCCTATGCTTAAAATCGCAGTTTATCTCTGCTTGACAATGTCGGTGATGCTGTTGGTCGAAAAGGTTTACATGGCGGTTGTTATCACTCTGGTCAAATTCTCTGGTAGAAAGCCTGAGAAAAGATACAAATGGGAGCCATTGAAGGATGACTTGGAGCTTGCAAACTCTGGTTACCCCATGGTTCTTGTCCAAATCCCAATGTTCAATGAAAGAGAGGTCTATTTTTTCTTTTCTTCTTTGCATGCTATTCAAGAATATTATTATCCACTTTCTTATGTTGTTTTTTAACTTGATTTTTTTTTTTTCTGGCTGCATTTTACACAGGTTTATCAGCTCTCAATCGGAGCTGCATGTGGGCTATCTTGGCCCTCTGATCGAATCATAGTTCAAGTTCTTGATGATTCGACAGACCCTTTTGTCAAAGTAAACTAAAACACAAAATTCAAAATTAACCAGTATAATCTGGTAAATCATCACTATCTTAATCTCATGTTTGTTCTGTGTGATAAAATGACAGAATATGGTGGAAATGGAGTGCCACAGATGGGCAAGCAAAGGGATAAACATAAAGTACGAAATTCGTGACAATCGGAATGGATACAAAGCAGGGGCTTTAAAAGCGGGGCTGAAGCATTCCTATGTGAAACAATGTGATTACGTGGCAATCTTTGATGCCGATTTTCAGCCCGAGCCCAATTTCCTGTGGCGAACTATTCCGTATCTTGTTCACAACCCCGAAATCGGGCTCGTCCAGGCCCGGTGGAAATTCGGTATTAATTTTTTTCATTCTTTCATGTCCTTTTGCTGTCTCTTTTACATAGAAAGCATGCAATTATGTGGAGCTATTATAAACATGTTTCATAATGACGTTAATTAAGTTTAAGAATTGGTATTACGAACTGTCGGTGACAGCAATATAGTACAGGTGACAAGGACTGATTATCCACCAGTCTCATCACTTCCACAACCTAAAACTCTGGTTGGCTGTTGAGAAAGTCATTTTATATTTATTTTGTGGGAATTGAATTTCAATGAATTACAAAAAGACCATTGGATTTGACTAGTAACTATCTAACATCATAAAGTGATCATTTTCAGTTTTTATTTTATTGTGTTTGGATCTTTTCCCGGCAGTTTGTGTCTTAATTGGTTTGAGTAATACTCACATGAAACTGTCTTATAGAAGCTTTGCGTAGTGTTATATGAAACTGTTATTGACCTATTTTTATTAATGAATTTGAATTCCATCTCATCAAAATCCTGTTTTATTGTGGAAAATTATATTAAAATATGAGATGAAACACAATTTCACAAAAGAGAATGAAATGGTAAAAGATGATTCAAAGAGTAGTGAGTGGTTTTACTTCATGGACACTTCAAGACTGGTAGGATTGACTTTATTCTCCTTTTGTTGCCTTTTTTCTGGGAAAAAAAAAAGGCTGCAAAATGTTCTTGGCATAATGCAAATAGGAAATGTGTTTATAGATATGGGCCATGCAAGGCAGAAAATCTTTCCTTCTCCAAAAGAAGTAGTGCTTCTTTATGGTTTGTTATTGGGACAAGGGTACTTTTGTCCTTTAGCCCCACCTTTCCAGAGCCAGCAACTCCATGTGCTGAAGCTTGTGTGGATGGTGGACCTCAGGCCTCCAGTTACCGACAATGTTCATTTATTGCTGTGGCATTTATTTTGTTATTTCTTATATTTATGTTAATTAGGATTAGGTAATAATGTAAAAATAATGACTCTTTTTTCTTTGCTTTTATTTTTCCAGTAAATGCTGATGAATGCTTGATGACACGAATGCAAGAAATGTCACTTAATTATCATTTCATTGTTGAGCAAGAAGTAGGCTCATCCACTTATGCTTTCTTTGGCTTCAATGGTAATAATTTTTCCCCAAATAACTTTCTTGCATCAATTATTAATGCAATCATTAATTCCTTGCCATCAGTTCTCCCTGTTTACACATATATGCCATAAGCTAGCAAACTATGCAGTAATTAATCACAATCTGTTTATGAAATTGATTGGTCATTGCAACTGAGTAAAATTGCACGTTATGTGTTTGTGAAAATGCCAAAAGGAACTGCTGGTGTGTGGAGAATTGCAGCCATTGATGAGGCCGGAGGATGGAAGGATCGTACGACTGTTGAGGATATGGACTTGGCTGTTCGAGCTAGCCTTAAGGGATGGAAATTCTTGTATCTCGGTTCACTAAAGGTAGCATCTTTAGTCGAAAAAATTGGAACATAACATGGTGTTTCGAGCATTGTGAGTTCAATGTTTGGTTCTCAGGTAAAAAACGAGTTACCGAGCACGTTTAAGGCGTACAGATACCAACAACACCGTTGGTCGTGTGGCCCAGCTAATCTGTTCAGGAAAATGTTTGTAGAGATTATAAGAAACAAGGTTGGCTAGTGCTCATTCTAAGCTCTCTGATCCTCCATGATTGAACTCAGAATGATGATCTGTTTTTACTTGCAGAAAGTGTCGTGGTTGAAGAAAATTCATGTGATATACAGTTTCTTCTTAGTGAGGAAGATCATAGCCCATATAGTCACCTTCGTGTTTTATTGCGTTGTACTTCCTGCTACCGTGTTAGTAGCTGAAGTTCAGATTCCGAAGTGGGGTTATATTTACATACCTTCACTCATCACTCTCCTAAATGCAATTGGATCTCCAAGGTTAGTTTTGTTTGGTTTCTCAAGTTTATGAACAATTTGTTTGTGGAAACGAGAGGTTAGTTTGATGATGTTCGTTTCTTAATGTAGATCGCTCCATTTGATTGTTTTTTGGATCCTTTTCGAGAATGTAATGTCGCTACACCGGACAAAAGCTACCTTCATTGGCTTGCTGGAGGCTGGCGGAGTGAACGAGTGGATTGTCACTGAGAAACTCGGAGATGCTCTTAAGTTGAAATCGGCTCCCAAGGCTCTCAAGAAACCTAGATTTAGAATTGGACAAAGGTATTAGAAATTCTCAATCTTTTATTTTTCAATGCATTTCTTAATAATTTGAATCATTTGTTTAATGAATCAGTTTCATGCTCATGTCTGACTAATCTGATTTCATTTTGTTTCTCAAATAGATTTCATATGTTAGAGCTGGCAATTGGGGCGTACCTATTCTTCTGTGGTTGCTATGACATTGCATTCGGTAAAAACCATTTTTTCATCTACCTCTTCGCTCAGGCTTTGGCCTTCTTTATCATTGGGTTCGGATATGTTGGCACCTTCGTCCCGTCTTTAGCATGAGTATGAAGAATCGCTCGTTTCTTTGTTTCGTGTTTTTTAAAGTGTGGAAGCAGCGTGGAGACGATCGCGTTGAATTTCTAGCTTCCCTTTTTTTTCCTTCTTGTATACTGTTTTCTTAAGTTTACTCTTGTAGAAATTAAAGAATGTATTCTTTTAGGTTTGAGCATAAGGGTTCGAGCTATGACTTGAATGAAATTTGTTTTTTGTTGTGTATATTTGAAAGTTGTCATAGAGAAATGAGTTACTTGGATTGAAAATAAGTTTGAAAGCACGTGGTTTTTGTTGCAATTTCCAAGTCAAGTAATACAAAAAAAGTCTCGATATTTCATAAGATTTAATACACGTTACATAATAATTACTGATAGCGTACAATCATTGCATATGTAAATTATGGGAAAATACAAAATGCAAATAAGTATCTCCTAGATATAAAATATTGAGACAACATTAACTAACTTATAGACTATATGGGGGCAAGATTTCATTTTCTAGTGGTTTTTTTAACCATAACTGTGTCATGAATTGGCACACCATTTGATGGTTTATTGGGTTGTCTGACAGAGACAGACAGCGGGAAATCAAAGTATGAAACAGCAGAACACACTTGACTACTGACAGATGGGGAGCAATATGCAAGACATTACTTCACTGAAATTATACACCAAATCAGAGACCCATCTTCTTAATATTTTTTCCTAAAAAATTTACAAGTTTAATCATAGATATGCGTATTTTTATTGCTTTCACCAACTGAGATTAATGGGTGTAGCCTTTTATAATAGAGGATTGACCCACCAGTATTGAATAGAGAATTTAATGCAAATGTATGAAAACAATGACCGATTAGCCTGGCAACTGGTTTGTGAGTTTCATTACAAAAATATTAGTCTTTACATAAAAATAGTCTACTATTCAAATTTTACCCGTCACAAATTATACTAACATGAGTTTATTTTGAAAAATTAAACAAATTTAGAACGTAATTAGAGTCTAAAAGGCTATTTTCATTCTAATTTTCTGGAAACTCAAACATGTGCGTGTTTGAATTGATTCATTAATTAATTTGACATCAATATTTGGCTGTAAAAAGCTGTAATTTACCCTCTTTAACTAAAGGGATAATGTACTAGTTAATTCTATCATTATCCTCAATTGGTGAGACAGGATGGCATTACCAATTATCACTGTCATTAACTTAACCTAAGGTCCTAAACATAATTAGGTGTTTAGTTGTAATCACATGATAATAATGTTGCTTACCATTTTTTAGGAGGGCTTGACAATTAGTCATTCCATCACTTAATGCTTCAAGGATTTAAGACATTATACCATGTGTGATAGTTATTAATTTCGAGTTAAACTGCTATTTATGTATTTTATTTTATTTGACCAATAGCATGATAGGTGGATAAAATTGACCAAATGGACTAGAGTGGTTTGAAATTAATTTCAAACTCATTCAAGTTGAGTAAATTGAAAGCAACATATATTGTTAAAATATTAATTAAAAATAAAAATAATGAATTCAAATTTATATCTATTTAGATAATATTGTTGAATTCATGGCTAAGAACTTCATATCTCTTCTGAAAAATGTCTAATCTAAATGGAGCTGCAAGATTTCATAGAGAAATCTATAGCTAATCAAATTACAGAATAATGTTGAGTTTGTGATTTATTTTGTTAAATCTGAAGATTTGTATTGAAATTATGATTTTACCACTTTTTTTTTCCAATAAAGCCTAAAATATAATTTTGTTTTGCTTGTCTGGAATTTGAAATATGAATTATGTCTTGAAATTACATGGACCATATTAAAAAGCTTATATTGATAGATGACCACTTAGGAGGCATAAAAGCCCATAATACGTATGTCGAAAAGTTTTGGGCCAGGCCCAGTTTGTCTTACCATTATAAAACGATATTTCCATTGTAAGAAAAAGACAAAAATTGGAAATGCAGGTGAGAAAAGTAGCATTGCGTGAGAGTTTGGTGGCGGAAATCGCCATATACACGTGATGATATTTGATTTTTCAGCTTTCAAAATCTTTTTTTTTTTAATCTTTTCTTTATAGAGGGTGAAATTATTTTATGAATTTATATAAATGAGATTTTTGTGAGATTACTTTAATTGTTTGAAAAATATATATGTCGTATATAAATGTTTATGCTTTTTATATTATGTTCCTTTAAAAAATTTACCAATTCTTCATTAAGGTCATTACATTATTCGTTTTCAATGTTTACCTTACTATTCTTTTTATTATTGTGTATTTGTGTGACACAAATAAATTGATTTATATATCAATATGCTACAACTAAATTATTATGAAATTGATTTAAAGTACCTTTTTCCTTACAAAGTCTAAATGCAGTGGATGACTTCTGATTTCTGTGTCGCTAAATACCACTGTCTAATAATTGGAATTATTAATTACATTTTTTGTTTTTTTAACCATTTGAAGTCATACAGTTTATCGTATCATAAATTTATAATTTTAAGGACACTTACCTATAAGACGCACTCTTCTAAATAATAAATAGCATACAAAAAATATATTTGGTTTTTCGAAAATAAATTAGTAACATGCTGCACAAGTTATTGATTATTTTTACTTTTTAGTAGTGTTAGCTTGTTATCTTTAATTTTTTTCCTTTTATTTCTTTGTTTCTTAGCTATTAAGGTAGTTGGTCTGAAAGCATCTATATCATAAACTCAATTGGAATATGCTTTCCGTTTCTTTTCACTCTTATTTTTATTATTTAAGCTTGGAGAAATGTAGGAATATTCTTGAGAATCTTTCGTGTTAGAATTTTCGATGATCCAATATTTTCAAAACTATAATCAAATTTGAACTTTTTTTAGGAAGAGTTTGGTTTCCAACCCATTTGGAATTTACATACATTGGCCTTAAGAATGTGTGATCCACATTAATATGTAAATTTATAATTTAATATAATGTATATGAAAAAAAAAAGTATTAATCACATTAAAATCTATAAGATGTATGATCGAAAAAACATAATATTTACTTTGATTGCAATTTTAATCAAATATCAGTATGATGATAAAAAATAAAAAAACTCAAATCTTGAATTTCATTGTGTTATATGTTTGGACAATTTAACTTGTTGTGGAATATGTTAATAATTTTATTTATTATCGTTATGGATGCATTTGCATATGATTATATATTGATGGGAAAACATCAAAAAATAAATTCTCATGCCATTTTTGAATATATTGTAAATTTATATATTATTGATATCAATTATAGACAATGACAATCAAAGTTTATTAATCATCATTAGCGAAGAATTTTCACTTCCAATTTATTACAACTAATTTCATGTGAATGAGATTTGCTTTCTTTTATTTTCTAGTAAGTATTTTTCAGATTTCGACACAATCGAGGGTCTGTACTCTGTAGCCGCACACAGATTGAATCATGAGTCGTGGATTCGTTTTTCTTGTTGGCCAATCAACCTTAATCTCAACAAAATCAACGGCTCTAATGATACTAACCCTTGACAAATACACGGCCTATTATTCTTCTTTTCTTTTCGTTAAAAACACCTAACCCTTTTCCTCACCATTGTTCTTTCTCACTCAAATCCCTCTTCACTCCTCTCTCTCTCTCTCTCTCTCTCTCTCTCTCTCTCTCGATCTAATTTATCTCTAAAATGGCCACCATCAAGAGCGTTAAGGCCCGTCAGATCTTCGACAGCCGTGGCAATCCCACGGTGGAGGTACGTTATCGACCAATTTTGTTTGCATCTTTGTGAATATATTGCCTATGTCGATCTGTTTTAGTTTCTTGTTGAAGTAACCGTAGTTCAAATTGAACCGCTGTAAGGCTTGTTTAAGTTTGAGAACGTTGGCGATAACGTTAAAGTGGTCATGTTCGGGTTAATCCACTGTAAACGTTATTGTTTCATGCATTGATTGCTTCTATTTCGTTCTTATAATTATTTGATTATGAGGAAACTATAGGTTGATGTGTATCTTTCGAACGGAGTATGCGCTAGAGCTGCTGTTCCTAGTGGTGCATCCACTGGTAAGATCGATAGTCATGCTTTGTTTTTTTTTTTTTAATTAATTCTATTTTTGTTTTTATCTGGATTCTAGAATAAATACTTGATATGGTTGATTTAATTTCATCTCTCGATGACATCCACTACTATTGAAAGTTTGAACTATTGAAAATGTTGTGCTTCTACGAATAAAGACTACATATTTTTTGGACCTGTCTTATTGTATTGTTTAATAAAGATGCTCAGTTTTGTGATATATAATCAATATGTTGTTAAAAATATGGCCTTGATGCATATTAGTGAGTTGTTCTTATATTAGGGATCTATGAAGCTCTCGAATTAAGAGATGGAGGATCGGACTACCTTGGAAAGGGTGTCTCAAAGGTCAGTGTTTACCATGGATTATCGCTAACTTTTCCATCAGAAATACATTGATTAATTTATGTTATGATGCTTCTGTGTGTTTCGGTAGGCCGTTGGCAACGTCAACAATACCATTGGACCTGCCCTCATTGGAAAGGTTTGTTTTTGTAAATAATTTACATGGTTATATTGTTGATATAATAAGTTTGATTTGTTCAACACTTACTACTTAGATAGTGACAGTGATGAGGAACAAAATGAAACTGATGTATCAGCCCATGTGATCCAATTGCGATGTCTTTCACAGGACCCAACAGATCAGACTGGTATTGATAATTTCATGGTTCAACAACTTGATGGAACTCAGAATGAGTGGGGTTGGTGCAAGCAAAAGGTATCTTTATATACCAATTTATTTGTTTATGTTTATTGTTACCTCTTTCCTTGGGGTAGTATACTAACCAGAAGTTAAATTGTATCATCAAAGCTTGGTGCCAATGCCATTCTTGCCGTATCCCTTGCTGTGTGCAAAGCTGGGGCTTCTGTCCTCAATATCCCGTTGTACAAGGTATAATGACAGTCGTTTACCTTCATGAATCATTTTTACCATTTTTCTTTGTAATGATTAGTTTATTGATTGGTATGCTTTTTTAAGTTAGATGCTTCTATTGGGTGGAAAGCTAGTGTATTTTCACCTTTTGAATCATCTGATGTTCCAACATTAAATTCAATGGATTGTGTTCTTAATGCTTAAATATTTCTAATACTAGTAAGTTTGTCGTGCCATGAGATACCTAACATAATAGCTCTTTCTGTATTTAGCACATTGCCAACCTTGCTGGTAACAAGAAGCTGGTGCTCCCTGTCCCTGCTTTCAATGTCATCAATGGTGGATCACATGCTGGAAACAAACTTGCCATGCAGGCATATCTTTTGGCATAAGTTCATTGGTGATTGTCTTGTAGTCTTGGTTTAACAAAAACTTTTTTGCCTCAGGAATTCATGATTCTTCCTGTTGGAGCTTCTTCTTTCAAGGAGGCCATGAAGATGGGTGTGGAAGTATACCACCATTTGAAGGCACGTCACATTTTTTTAGTTTTATTTACGGTGCTAATTTCTAATTTTAAGTTTAATCAGTCCTGCCTGCATTTGTTTGCTCACTTCATGTTATTGTGAGGGCTCCTACCGTCCCCAATGAAGTCACGAATGGTTACAACTTGATATGCCTGTTGATTTTTGAATGGATGTTCCCAAAATCGCAATGTTGTCAACTTCCTATCAGCTAAGAGTTGAGAATATTTTGCTTCTGGAAGTGTCTGATTCACGATGATTTCAGGCTGTTATTAAGAAGAAGTATGGCCAAGATGCCACCAACGTTGGAGATGAGGGTGGCTTTGCTCCCAACATTCAGGTAAAGTGTACTTCTTTCTGGTGCTGTTAATTCTCTGCCCTATTACATCATGTAAATTCATGTATCTACTGGCCTGCTTTTTCAGGAGAACAAAGAAGGCCTTGAATTGCTGAAGACTGCTATTTTGAAGGCAGGTTATACTGGAAAAGTAAGTTCTCATTCCCTTGCAACCCACTCCTGTATTACTTCTTCTAGTGGCTTTTATCACCAATAAAATGTTATTGAGACTTGGATATTGCTTCTGCGCATAGGTTGTTATTGGAATGGATGTTGCTGCATCTGAATTCTACGGAACTGATAAAACTTACGATTTGAACTTCAAGGAAGAGGTAAATTGCTACACGATTTAGTTCTAAAAATATAGCCATGTTTAATGTGTTCACTTATCAGCATGTAACAATTGGTACCCCTTGCACATTACACATCAAATAACTGCTTATATCATGTGTTTGTTGCTTTGGTCTTGGCAGAACAATGACGGGAAACAAAAGATCTCTGGTGACCAACTCAAGGATCTGTACAAATCTTTCGTGTCTGAGTACCCCATTGTATCAATTGAAGATCCATTTGACCAGGATGATTGGGAGCACTATGCCAAAATGACCGCAGAATGTGGTGCTCAAGTACAGATTGTGGGAGATGATCTTCTTGTCACCAATCCCAAGGTAATTGCTGTTGTGAATTGAAAGTTCGCCTTAAGCTTTTTGCTGTTTGGTTCATGAGTAGATTATGTACCACCGTTTGGTTCATGAGTAGATTACACCTTTCAGAATGGACTTTTTTCCTTGGTTGGTTGTTTGTATGTGCAGAGAGTTGAGAAGGCAATCAGGGAGAAGACTTGCAATGCTCTTCTACTCAAGGTATTGCTTTGTTTTATTGCAATCGTCTTAGCAAATCAATCTTTTATTCACACCCTTTTGTGATCCTTAATTGTACAAGCACGCCTGTTTTTTGAATACCAGGTTAACCAAATCGGATCCGTGACTGAGAGTATTGAAGCTGTAAGAATGTCCAAGCATGCCGGTTGGGGTGTGATGGCCAGTCACCGAAGGTATGAAAATTTTTCTTATGTATTCTCATGAAATTTTTATGTGTAGGGATCAAGATTAATCAAAATTTTCATTCTCAATGCAGTGGTGAGACTGAGGACACTTTCATTGCTGATCTCTCAGTTGGATTGGCTACGGTAATTACTAATTTACTGTCTTGTTTGTAGTCCCACTTCCATATATTCACTATAAAACCTGAGATGAAACCGTCTTCTTATCAGGGCCAAATTAAGACGGGAGCTCCATGCAGATCAGAACGTCTAGCAAAGTACAACCAGGCAAGCATCTAATTATTTTGAATCAGCCTGTTTTTCCTCTCTTTTTTTTTTTTTGTTTTTGGGGGGGGCGTTTCAATTTGACAAGATATGTATATGATGGTTGGATGCAGCTTCTGAGGATAGAAGAGGAACTGGGTTCAGATGCAGTATATGCAGGAGCCAGCTTCCGTGCTCCCGTTGAGCCCTACTAAGCATGTCGTATGCGTTTTCTTGAGTTTAGCTGCGGATTGTAGTCAGTTTACTATGGCTAAATAATGTTTTTGGATTTTGGAGGCCTGTTTGAAATAATCTAAATTTTAGTTTGTACCGTTATTCAGTCTTAAATTGAAACGGTCTGACAGGGCTGACCATGTAATACCTACTCATTTTGAAGTTTGGGAGTGCTTGTGTTTTAAATTATGAGTCTTTTGCTTCTGCTTGATCTAGAGCTTCCTTCTATGATGTGGCTCATGTTTTTTTTTTCCTCTTTTTGGGCTTTTCTTATCAAAATATTGTTCGTTTTTTTTAAATAAAATTTTTCACAAGATGAACTCGAACCAAAACCATAAGAATGTACAAACAAACATTATCTTTTGAGAAACCTAAGTAATTTGCATGTGATGGAGCTGGGAGTGGATCCGATACTCTCTTAGTAGAGATTTGATGATGAATAACAAATATTTACAAATTTGTAAGTTGAATTCCAAATATAAACATTTAATGAATAAAAAATAATAGCCTTTGAACCAATTTTTTTTTTTTGTTATCGCGATATTTTTGATATATTATAGACTATAGATATTGATTATAGATTTGCATCATTCTCAAAATGAATGAGATCTAATTGATGCAAACATTATGAAGTAGATATTGTTAAAAAAAACAATTAATAAACTAATGTTGTTGTTGGGATTTAATTAATGTGTATATATATAGTGCAGTATAGGGATCAAATTATTTATCATTTTAGTAAATATATATATGGGGTTCGAACAGGAATATATTAATGCTGGCAAAAATTAATAATCATTTTTTTGTTGCTATGGGCAAAAATTAATAATCATTTTTTTGTTGCTATGGGGTAAAATTAATAATCATTAATAAGTAGATATCATTTTTGTTGCTATATTTACATGTCAAACAATTAATAATCATTTTTTGTTCCTTTATCATTTATCATTTACTATTTTTTTTAGTAAAAAATTTGACAAAAATTAATGCTGGCTATGGGGTTCGAACCCATGCGCACTTATGTGCAGAAGATCTTAAGTCTTCCCCCTTAACCTCTCGGGCAAACCAGCTCAATTGGAAAACTGGCAGCTATTAATTTAAATATATCTAAACTACTGTTACTTTATATATATTTTTAGTTACTCGCAAACCCTAGAAAGCAGAAGCTCCTGCTTCAAATCGAATTTGAAGAAACCCTTTTTGTGTTTACAGAGAGAGAATTTGAAGAAGAGAGAAAAATGGCGGAGCACTTGGCGTCAATATTCGGAACGGAGAAGGATAGGGTGAACTGCCCCTTCTACTTCAAGATCGGCGCGTGCAGACACGGCGACCGGTGCTCGCGTCTCCACACTAAGCCCAGTATCAGCCCCACCCTGCTCCTCTCTAACATGTACCAACGCCCTGATATGATCACTCCCGGTGTTGACCCTCAGGGTCAACCCCTCGACCCCAAAAAGATCCAATCCCATTTCGAGGTATTTTTTCTTATTTTGAAAATATCGTATCTTTGGATTTTACTAGTGTTGTTTGATACATACCTGTGTAACTATTACGAGGATTCGAGTTTTTTTTTTTTTTCTTTTTGTTTGAATTAAATCTCTTGAATTCAGCTGGATGGTACTGTGTGATTTTTCGGTTGTTAATTGGTTTTGTTATAGTTTTATGAATGATAAGTGTTTTGGATTTGATGAACTTTTGTTCTCTTATGTTATGGATGGTTTTATTTGAACAAGTAGATACTTACTCTTAGGGTTACAAGTTGAAGGGTGAAATTTAGATCTGAAGAAACAATATAGGGTGAGAAATAAAAATCTTCTTTCCAGCATTATTATTGTCTGAGAATACTGTAGAATAATGATTGTTTTTTTTTTCTTTTTTTTTTGTGTTATTTATTTATGTGCTGATAAAGTGAGAAGCATTAATGTTACAGGAATGACTTTTTTTTCTAATCAAATTATATGTTTGTTATGGATAGGATTTCTATGAAGATTTGTTTCAGGAGCTCAGCAAATATGGTGACATTCAGAGCCTCAATATATGTGATAATTTGGCTGACCACATGGTTGGTAATGTGTATGTCCAGTTTAGGGAGGAAGACCAAGCACAAAATGCGCTTCAGAATCTTGTTGGAAGATCTTATGAAGGTTTATCTCGTTGTTTATAATTTGAGCTGTTTGAAATCTTATGGCATGAATAGTGGGCTGCAGTTTCAGGGCATGTTTTTAACTCATTGTAAAGCAATTTGATAGTTAGTGAGTTTGCTTTTTCATTATTTTGAGGATTATTAGGCCAAACTAATTCTAACTTGCTATGTTTATCTTACATTTTTGCATTTGGTTTCTGTCTTTCTTGGGTTCTTTGTGGTTTGTATTTGCAGTCTATTGAATCTAAAGACAGCTTTATATAACCCCTTCTAGTTTATCTTTCAAAAGAATTATTAATTTGCATAATGATAGACACTAACCACCCAATTTACAAGCTGTATGCAAGAGAGTTTAGCTGTTATTTCTTTTATTTTCTCAGGGAACATCTTCAATCCATTTACTTGCATCTGAGTCTTGAATTAATGAATTTCCTGTTTCATATTTTTGCTTTTGTTTTTTATTTTTATCCTGATGAATACATACGTTTTACTCATGTTAGGGCGGCCCATCATTGCTGACTTCTCCCCTGTGACGGACTTCCGAGAAGCAACTTGTAGGCAATATGAAGAAAATGTATGCAATCGAGGTGGATACTGTAACTTCATGCATCTGAAAAAGATAAGCAGGTCTGTTTTGGGTACAAAGTGTTTTTATTTGTCTCGCCTTAAACCTTGGTACTATTTTATGTGTGATTGATGCATAAAATTTTCATGAAGAGAGCTGAGGCAACAATTGTTCCGGAGGAGTAGACGAAGAAATGACCGCAGTAGAAGCAGAAGCCGTAGTCCTCGCCATCGTAACTATGAGGAGCGCCATGGTTCAGGGAGACGGGGGGACCATCGCCACCATGACAAAGGTAGAAGGCCTCGAAGCAGAAGTCCTGGTCGAAGGAGTGGACGAAGCAGAAGTCCTGGGGCAAGGAGAAACAGAAGTCCAGTGAGAGAAAGCAGTGTTGAGAGAAGGGCAAAAATTGAGCTATGGAATAAGGAAAGGGAGACTTCTGAAACTGCTAGAGATCATAGGGAGACTTCTGAAACTGCTAGAGATCATAAAACTGACAATAATAACCATGATGTTGAGCATAATGATGAACAGTCCCCAAACAATAATGTGCATCCATCAGAGCAAGGAAATGGAAAATATGACTACTGAAGCTCAAGTGGATTTCTTGGTTTGTCTCCTTTCTTTTTTTTCATTATTCCCATGTCATGTTGCTTTTTGGGTTTTTTGTTAGCCCTTCTCCTCACGTGAGAAAAGGCTTACTGCCTATTTTCCACTGTGCAGGTGTGGGGATGATTCACCATTTTCTCCCTTTCTCCTTCCAAAGAAATAGCTCATGTTTAGGAGGACTAACAAATGATACAGGCATATGATTTAAAACCATTTTCCCGCAATTCCTAAAACCCCTAAAATTGCTGTTGAAATGTAGGAAAACCATGGATTACAGAACCTGATTGGCAAGTCCTAGGAAAAAGAAAGTTGCTGTTAATTGCTCTGCCACTGATTCATCCATAACCTGTTTATCTGTGTGAAAAGTCATACTGCTTATTTTCCACTGTTCAGGTGGGGAAGGTTCACAATTTTCTACCTTACACATTCCAAAGAAGTATAGCTCATGTTTAGGAGGAATAGAAAATGATACAGGCACATTATTCAATATATTTTCCCACTCACCTGAAACCCGAAATTGAAGTTAAGTTATAGGTAGAACCAAGGGAATTGCTTGGTGAAACCCATGGGAAGTCCTTTGGAAAATAGTTACCTGTCTTGGGATTTTTTTTCTCCTCCTTTAGCTCACTATGCCTTCTGCTGATTTTTGCATGATGACCCCCCTTCTCATAATATAATTACGCGGTGGAGCATTTGCATAAGTATTGTATGTTTTGTATTTAGTAATAACTTGAAACATGTTTGTCATTTTCTGGTTTTTCCCCTTGAACCATTCATTTTCCCTTGTTATTTTACGTGCCAAGTTGTTTCCAAAAAGGATTATTAACTGCTATTTGATTGCTAATTTCTCACATTAGAAACCAATTAATAGTATAATAAAGGTTATATTCCTTTTTTTTTGTTGTTGTGGGGCTGAGAGGGATTGGGTTGGGGTGGGGTGGGGTGGGGGGGAGTTTCTGGGGTAGAATTATGCGAGAAGAGTTTCAAAGCTGTGTTGTATTATTAGTAACAAAATGCATTGGAAAATATGAATGTGGTTCTGTTTTGAGAGAAATAATTGAGAAGGAAAACATTCTGAAAAACTGAAAACAAACATAGCCCATATTTTAAACAGGTAAGCTTACTCTTATACACAACTTACCACAGTGTTGAGCTCATAACCATTCTAGTAAGTATAGGTTGATATACTATTTGATCATTTAATACAGTTTCTCCAAGCTGTGCAGGGTCAGGTACTCCTGCTGGGGCATGCTCTTTTTTTGTAGCAGCTTATGTTGATATTTGTATACAGGTTGGCCAGTTTTGTATGCAGAAAAGATTGTATCGTGCAGCCAGTATATGTGATGGCTCTGGGATTACCAACGCAAAAGTGGCCTCATCAAAACGACCATCAGTTGTGCCGTGTCTAGTTTGGAATCTCGTCTGCCCGTACTAGTACTCTGATGGTTTTAGCATGATTATGGATTTTTCTTATTTTTCTTTTTCTTTTTTCAATTTTCCTTTTTTGGAGTCTATAACTTGAAATTATTATATTTGTCCTTCAGTGTGTTATTAGAATTTTTATGCAAAATTAATTGTAGTAGTGGAAGTTGATGTGCTAAGTTTTGCAATCAGTGTTGAAAACTGGAATGTTTTACAATCAATGTTAAAAGTTGGTGATGTTTTGCCTGTTTTCAGATATCAGGTTATAGGCTGGTTGTGTTTTACTTGTTTTCAGACATCATGTTATGCTGGTTAAATTAGTCTTAAGTGGGTTAATAAAATATCATGTGGTCTACAGACCTCATTCCCACTTGATATAGAGTTCTCATATAACTTATTTTATGCTTTGGGCCTCAACCCTTTTGACAGTAGTCAGAGGTTTTGAATCAACGGGAACGCATACAAGGAATGCTACTGTTGCTGTTGAGGGTTTAATGGTCCGAAGCTCTTATTTTTTTTTATTTTTTTTCCGAATTTTGCTTCATCATTTTTAAACTCAAGGAAGAAATCTATGTGAATGGGATTTTTGCATCTTCGATTCTGTCTACAAATCATCCACTTTTCTTCAAAGCTTGTGATTGTGGCAATTGAGACTTTTCTGTGGGTTGCTAGTTTGTGGATTAAAATGATGCTTCTCACAACCTTGCACTATCAATGTACAGAAAGATGGATCAAGTGAAGAATGATATCTACATGGCAGCTTAAGAAACAAGATGTGGCTCTTCTGAAACCCATTTGCCTAACAAGTTTTGTTGAACAAGGCATATTTCATAACAACATTGTAGGCAATATTATATCATAAGTTGAACTGAAAAGGTGGAAGACATCTTAAAAAAGGACTCTAATGAGCAACTGGTACGACATTTTGCATGAAGATTTCAATTATCAAGAAATGCAAGGGAGACGGATAACAAAATTTGTTGAACTGATAATAACAATCCAAAATTCATAAAAGAAAGCATAGTAACATATCCAGATAAAAAGAGAGCATAACATATTCCCACACACTTTTTGGTAAAACCAAAGTGGCCACCAGACTTCTTAAACTACCCACAGAGCCTTTACATATCAAGAAACAAAATACCCTCTCACTAAACGATGATGGCCAAGAAAAAAATGGACAACTTAATCCAGATTACTTGGTGCTACTATGCTTGGCTTTTGTGTGGGAATCCAGAGCATACTCAGATACAAAGTCCCTGCAGAGAAATAGCTTCATTAATTATATCATTCTTCAATGTGGTATACATACACACACACACAGACTCATCATTCATGCCATTTCCACAACGCATCCATCTTAAAATCAATCCTGGACATACCTGCTGCAGGTCTTGCAGGAATGTGATCCTCCTGATTTTGGTGTCTTCTGATTTGGCTTGTTAGCAGGCGTCTTCCCAGCTTGCTTTGCTGGGTGAGGTGTGGCTACATGACCACTAACTTTTTTGCCATCTGAATCAACAAAAGTAAAAATATATATGAAGACCTAAATAAATGAGTACTACATAAAATGGAAGCTATACATGTACGAAACCAGACAAGAGAATTACCAGTTTTCTGTGGGGTCACTTTAGCCTTTTTGTCTTGCACAGGGGTTTTCAAGGCAGACCCCGCAGGTCGCTTCTTGCTTGTCTCAGCCTTCAGTTTGGAGGATTTAAGTTTAACATGCTATCTACAGCACAAAATTTTGAGAACATAAATATAATGTGTTTCATATTACCTTCTTTGGTGTCTCTTCATCACTCTCAGCAGATTCATCATCAGACTCATCAGAGTCATCCTCATCCTGCATTCACAAAAGTGACCTTAGAATCTATGCATTTTGGTAATTGATCAAACTGATTTTCTAAAGCTGGCAGTTAAGCTAGGAAGTATGATGCTTTAACCAGGTAGCAACTAATAATTAACAATCTGATAGACTTCAATTATTCTCAGTTCAAAACAAACAATTACCTAAATTTTTGGAATAATTGACTTATTTGAGTAAATCGTTATAAGCCTTAAAATGGATAAGCATACCTCAGAGTCATCTTCACTATCATCCTCAGACATTAAGTCATCACTGCTCTCGGCATCCTCTTCAGGCTTCACATCTTTGTTTGGCTCTACAATCTTTACCTTCTGCTTACCAGCAATAGTCTCCTTACCTTTGGCAGCTTTAGGTTTCCCCAATTCAACAGGTTTCTCTTGCTTAGGCTTTGGTTCAGGTTTTCCTGCAGAGTTGTGTCATACAAAATTTAACATTATCCCACAGAACCATTTAAGGTTTAAGCAGGCATGAAAAAATAACATACGAGTTACCATTATTTGCGACTGTCAATGGGATATCCTCCTCAGACTCAGATTCATCTGAAATAAATACAAACATAAGTGAGAAGAGAACCTACAGAACAGGAAAAACAAGAAACTAGAATAGGATTGGGGTGGAAGGGATTAATAGAATTTCAAGGAAATTATGGACAATAAAATGGTACCTACCAGATTCTCCCTCTTGCAACTCAGTGGCAATGAAAGAAAACCGAGTCAAGGAACACAAAAGATCAAACAATAATGCATATCCTACAGTATTTAATGCGAAGAGATACCACTAAAAGTCAAAAAGAACATTCAAAGGATATTCTTCTTCAAAAGGGTTATTGGCCCTGTATCCATAGAAGTAGATACTTCCATTTTTCCAGTTGTGTGATAGCTCAAAATCACTGTCAAACACCAAATCAAACTGTTGTTGAGGCAACTTATCAGTGAATAGTGTTCCAAGAACAAGCTTCTTTCCATCAACATTCACAAACATGCAGACAGACTCATTTCCTTTGACGTTTTTCAGCTCACCAAGACAAGCCTGCAAAGAGAGGGCCATTTATCATACTGAAAAAACATAAGTTAAGAAAGGATATTTATCAAAACATATTTGTTCCGACCTGAGAAAGATGCAGAACCATGCCATCACCGGGAGTAACCTTCAGCGGTTCTCCACTTTTCACCTCAACACCTGAGTAAGTACACATTAGCGATCATGTTCTGACCAGAACATCAACAATACAACTGGTAGATGGCAGGACAACTGACATAAAAGAAAAAGTAACACCAAAAAATAGTAGTGGTTTATACAAGCATAGCATTGCTTATAAGCTGCTAAGCCTGCGATGTAACACCAATGTAGGAAAAAAAAAACTAAAAGGACAAAGATGTGTTTCACACTATGGTTACACAGAGATATATAAAACTAGGATCAACCAGTAAACTCATTGCATCATCATCGTACCCTTTACTCTGCATAAGTAAGAACGGGCATCTCACAACTCTTGACAATTTACGAAGACGAAACAGTTCAAAACAATACTAAAAACATTGCAAGAAAGGTATGCTGCAGTGAAGAGTAGAACCAAACACTCTCGAAATGCATAGACTGAGACTGATCTTACAATTTTATATGCAAATAAGCAAACAACCAACAAACAAAGCAAGCTATCAGGTATATATGTGTGCGTAGCTCCTGAATGTACTTTTAACCTTCTGTTTTCTTTTGTGAAGATAAGCAAAATTGCGTTGAAAATATGGAAAATAAATTAATCATAGAAAAAAAAAAAAAAAAAACGAAATGCGCGAAGAAGCTTCCGAGAAGAAAGTATACAGCAATAAAAAATAACATTTGAAAGAGACTTACCCCAAAACTCCATTGATGAAGAATATGAGAACTGTAAGTGAGTAGGCGGTGTAGAGTGGGAGAGGTTGTAGGGTTTTGAGAAGATGCGAGGCAAAACTTGAAATCCGACTAAAGAAATTGTCTAGGGTTAAAATATGAATTTATATAAAACGGGGAGCTTTAATATGGTGGAACGCGGACCAGCGTAAATCGACACTGGATGTCTATTTTCGATGTTTCTAGAATTTCGAAACTGTATGGATGGGCTTCGACTTGGGCTTTAGGTTTGGGCTCTTATCTTTTTTGTCTCAGCGTGATGTGATTGTATTATGTGTGTGGATTAAATAATTTTAACTTTTATAAATTACATTTTCAAATTTTTTTGTATCATAATGAAATATAAATAAAGATACGAATACTTCCATTAATTGTAATAAGTTAGGAATATTTTTTTTAAGATTTCACAATTAATATAATCCCTTATAACATGCTACTTTTAGGTTTTTCTTATTTTTTTGTTCGCTTTCATTAAATTTACAATTATCTAAATTATGATTATTTTAATTTTACTATCATACATATATATATATAATATATATAAATATTTTGAGTCTTCCTTGATGTCATTCGTGATGATAAACATCTTAAACTTCTTACATTTGAAGTTCAATTGCTTCACTGTTTTTCCCTAAGTTCAACGACCTATCTTTTACTTATTCCCAATCTTTAAGTTCCAACTGTCTTTTTTAACTCATGCTCAATCTTTAATTTCAATTGCACAGTAACCTCTGACCTATGAAACTTCATCCCTGCCTTAAGTCTTCTTACACGTATCTATACTAATATAATAGGAGGACAGTTGGAAAAAATTACAAAAATGTCATTTTCCCTCCCAAATCTATCACTATCATAATAAAATATTAAAAAAGAATATATTATATATTCATGAAAATTGGGCTTGCCTTGAATAATTGGGCTTATTTATATATATATATATATTTAATAAAATAGTTAATTGGGCTTACCTTGAATAATTGGGCTTTAATAATAATTGATAAAATTTCATATCCTCTTAATTAAACATAATTTTAGTGAAAAAGACCATACTAATTTGAATAACTCTTTTTTAAATATAACTATTTCATATAATTAAATTGTAAGGTTTAAATTTCAAATTTATAAAAGAATTAAAATAATGACATTAAAATTTTTATAATAAATAATCAAAAAAGTTATGTTAAATATCTACACATAAACAAGTGAAATCTTAAAAAAGTTTTACAAAAACACAAATCCTTGAGACATAATGAAATTAAAAAATTATGGTCCAATTATTTATTATTGTTGTTTCTTAGTTTTATATTTTTGTATTAATACTAACTATATTCATAACTTTATTTATGTATCAATTAATGTTGTATATAAAGAAATTTTGTGAATTTTGTAATTATTATATTTTAGTTATTATTGTAGACATTATTTATTTTATATTATGTTGGTTTTTTTTTTCTAACTTAGCAAATATAAAATTTTGAATTCATTAATATCATGATTTTTAAAATCAACTATAAATATTATAATCCGTGCAATGCACGGGAGAAAATACTAGTTAATAAATAACATAGCCTTTAAGTCTTCTTATATGTACTAATGAATAACATTGTAAGTACTCATAATGAAAGAATTCGAAATATTAAAATTTAACTACAAATGAAAAAGAAATGTCCCTGACCATGCCTTTTAAGTTTTCTTACATGTACCCTGTGTTTTAAGTCTTCCTATTCTTCTTACATGTATAAAGGTATTCATACTGAAAGAATTCATATTATTAAAAGTTTTCTTACATTTACTAATGAATAACATTGTAGGTATTCAAAATGAAAGAATTCAAATTATTAAAATTTAACTACAAATGAATTCTTACATGTATTAATGGATAGCATTGAATTTATAATGATAGAATTCAAATTATTAAAAAAATGTCAAGTAAGCCTCAGCCATGTAACCATTTTCATGATCCTATGTAAATTCACCCTTTTTTAAGACTTTTTACATGCCCACATAATTCCTTCCCGGTCTTTAGCCAAGTATTTATAATCCAAAAAGACAATCTAACTTTTTAGCACACTATAATCAAACGAAACTCTATGAAAAGTGAAAAAATAGTATAGCATAGTATAACTAATCCACACATTTTTGCAAATCCATATACTATGCTGAGTGACTATACAACTTTTACTAATCAAAAACGTTAAATTTTAGTGTATCGTTAATACACATAAATTGAGGAAAAATGTTCGGTCAATCAGTCCGCATAAAAGAACCAAGAATTTAAATGGACTTATAAAATTGAGTATTAATTTTATAATTGGGTAATTCTGTTCAAAGCAAAAATATTTTCTATACAGGTATCATATATTTAAATTCTTCATTTTTAACTTTTTTTTTCTTATCCTTTTATAGTCCTCAACCACAACCTTTTTCATTTTTTCTTAAACACACATGCATAAATTTTATGCACTATCATCGAAACTCCAAATTATAGTTCTGAAAATTTATTTAAAATTATCAGACCAACCATTCAATTCCTCTTAATAATTAAAAAAAAAAAAATCTCTCGGATATTTCACTAAAGTAATTAGCATCATCATAATAACATAATTTATTTACTAATAATTTTTGTATTTTGATTAGCATCAATACTGTTTAGAAAATTTTATGTATTTATACAATACAATTTAATAGAACATTGAAATGTAGAGAAAAGATGATCATGGTTGCAGAGAGATAATTTATTTTTAGTTTTTTGGAAAAACTTTAAATTCAAAATAACTTCAAATAAAATATATAAAGACTAATGAAAAATCATGCATATTCAACCTAAGTATTGAGTGGTAAATTATTGAAATAATTTATGGAATAACGGAAGTGGAAAGAGTTTTTTTTTTTTTTTTGTTGGTAGAGGGGTCGATTGTTGGGGTAATGAAGGAAATGAAAATATGAATAATATGATGGTTGTAATATATATATATATATATATATATATATATATATATATTGAGTATAATAAATCAAGTATACCGTAACTATAGAGAGAAATATTGTAGTTATATATAGAATCACCCTCTATAATTTTATGCGTTATTTCGATCAACTGTGGCTCATTAATATTTTAATTTGATATACAATTTTATGCGTTATTCCGATAAACTAAGAGTTTCGTGACCTATTAATATTTTCATGTGATATGATATTTACCAAGTAAATTTATAGAGTGACGTTGAAATTTAATCTGATTTCTAGAGAATTTCATATTGTGCTTAAATTAAAATTATGTGTGTGATGTAAGCATGTATACATAAAAAACAAAAAGATAAAATAAAACAAAACAAGAAATCATAAAATAATATTTTTCAACTTATTTTTTTAAATATATTATATATCACACATTCAGTGGATGTAGTTTCAATTTCCAAACAAACAAAAAAAGGTGGTGATTGGGTTTATCTGTTATTGTATTGGATAAATTCACATAATGATGTGTATATGATTATATATAAATAGACATATAACGCAAAAAAGCATTAGTCCTTATTAACATGTGAAAGAGTAGATAGAAATGTAGACATTTCAATGTAGATGTGTATATGATTATATATAAATAAACATAGAACACAAAAAAGCACTAGCCTTTAACATAGGAAAGAGTCGATAGAAATGTAGTCATTTCAAAGTAAGTATAATATCGGGTAAAAATAATCAAGTTTAATTATGGTAATGTATTGAAAATATCATTTTTCATATCAGTTTACTATCTCAAATATTATTCTTATTAAATATATAGTGTAATTCTTGTGATTGATATAGGAGTTCCAAAATCAGATAGACCACCGCGGAGGATTCTATACCCATTTAAATGAAGAAAACTTAAATTCCCTATTTTTTTGAGCAAAAATGAAATAATTGCACAACAGAGAGATTAATTTACAAATTTTTGGGGCCACAAGTCTTTTACCGAAATACGGATCTTATCTTCCAAGACAACAAAAATTCAATACAATAATGAGTCTACTTATCAAAATAAGTTAGTATTTTCAACATTGTTATAATCTATTAAAATAAAAATATTTATAAAAGTAAAAATGTACAAAGAACAAAAAATTCCTATTTTGCTTGATTTGTGACAGGCCAGGGCTTCAATACTACCATATGCATATCATCCCCATATAGAGAATGTTTTGGTCGTGTTTCATTCACATATCAAGAATAGTATTTGTACAGATACAGTCATGAACATACTAATCAGAGTATTTGATGCGAGATACAAACAAATTGGCAAGTATACATTATATGAACATTATTCCTAATACCCCACAAAAGGAAATCGAGAAATCCCCATCCACACATCTGGAACAGTTCCGGGGAGATTGCAATATGTCGTAGGCTCTTCTCCTCTAGAGATGAACAGTCATCGACCAAAAAATAAATGTCATTAATATCGAGAAATTGTTAAATTTTAGCAATGAATTTATATGGGTTCAATTCAATTGATAAAATAAAATTACCTTATCATGTTTTACATGGCCTGCCATTTGAAGAATAGGGCCAGTCCTAAACCTTAGAAAAGCCCGGTGCAGATAATATTTTGGGCCCAATGTTATACTCTCTCCGGTCCACCAAAAATGGGCTGGTTGCTGTTCGCAAGGATTTTAAGAAAGTAGATATGATATGTAAAAAATAAAGGGTATTGTGGTCATTACATTGTACAATCCTATTTGAGTTAGGAAAATAATTAAGGATTAAATATTCCTGTCAAATTTTTAATGAAAGGAAAATTAAAAAGATAAATACAAAAGATTACAGCTTACAGAATTCATTACAACAACTTTTACAAATTAAATACATCTACAGAGAAATCATTCAACGTTTAGACATAATTCAAAATACATTTAAATCAAATTTGAGTTCCCACCTAATCAACCATATCTTGAGTTCCCTCCAAATTTAAAATCCTAAATTTTCCCACCTAATTCACCAACACATTAAATACCAAAGGATTGGCAGAATTCATTACAATAACTTTTACAAATTAAATACACCTACAGAATTGACATATAAAAGAAAAAAGGGTTAAAGACTTGTCTCCAGAGCTGAAGTGCATGGTGGCTTAGTTCTTGAATAAACACAACACCAATGGCAAGCTACAAAAAGGCAAAATGAAAGAAATTGGTGAAATGCTATGTATCTCCAGCAGATCTGTTACTAGAATCTGGGCTACAGCAAAAAAAATGATAAGTGAAGGGGAGGTTATAACATTCAACAACAACAAAAAAGTGGAGCATAAATCCCAACAAATCATATTGGATATTGAAATGCTCAAAGCACTTCCTTGTAAGAGCAGATCTACATATAGAAGAATAGGTACGGGATTGGGAGTGAGCAAGAGTTTAGTGGGAAAGTGGGCTAAGAAAAAGCTGATCAGACCTCATACCAATTCCATCAAATCAGATTTAACACATCATAATAAGTTGTTATGGTTGCATTACAGTTTAAGTGCATTGCAATTTGATAGAGTACTTAACATAATTAAGTTTGGAAGCATGCATAACACAATTCATATTGATGAGAAGTGGTTCTACATCACAAAAACAAGTGACAGATACTACTTGCTACCTGATGAAGAAGAGCCTTACAAGTCATGTAAGAGCAAAAGATTCAAAACCAAACTAATGTTTATGTGTGCAGTAGCTAGACCACTATATGCAGCAAGTGGGGAAGTAATTTTTGATGGGAAAATTGGTTTGTTTCCCTTCATCAAAAAAGTACCAGCCCAAAGGAATAATAAAAACAGAGTAAAGAGCACTCTAAAGACAAAGCCAATCGAAGCAATCACCAAAAAAGTCATAAAAGAGTGTTTGATCAACAAGGTACACAATATTGTCATTTTAATAACTATCAGAAAATTTTCATCATTTAGCTAAGATTACAAGTATCCAAAACAAAGCATGTGTCATTGAACTTATTTTGCTGTGTTGGTTACATAATAATTGAAAATTCAGATTATATCAGCCATCAAGTTTTGGTGGCCACTACATGCAAGCAAGGACATCTATATACAACAAGACAATGTCAAACCACATATCAACAATAATGACCTCGATTTCAAAGTTGCTGCAACATCAGAAGGATTCAATATCCAACTTATTTGCCAACCAGCTAATTCCCCAAATACAAATATCAATGATTTAGGCTGGTTTAGAACAATACAAAGTCTGCAAGATGAGACATCATCGCATAATGTGGATGACCTTGTGACAAATATTACTCTTTCTTTTGAAAAACTAACTCTTATCACATTAAACAATGTTTTCCTCAGTTTGCAGGCATGTTTGATTGAGATAATGAAGTGTAAAGGACATAACACTTACAAGTTGCCTCATATGAACAAGGCTAAGCTAATGAGAGAAGGAAAACTACCACAAGTCCTACAAGTTGATGATGACTTAATGAAGCAAGTGATAGATTACTTAAGGCAACGTGAAAATGAAATTGAGTCTTCATATGATATGAAAACTCTAATTTCAGATTTGGGTTATTAGGGACTTCAAGTAATAATCACACTTTTTGAAACTTTTTAATATGTTTACAGCATAAACATTTTGGCAATGGAGATAATCAAGTGTCTTGTTTAAGCTGTAAACATGTGTTTTGCTTTAACTTAATGTAACCTTTTTTTTTGTATACCTGTGACTCTCATTATATATGGAACAAATTCTACTAATCATTAAGTCACATAACCAACAATCACGGAAACCATCAGATTATAATTACATCATAGGGTCAACACATCACATTCAAGTCTCCAAAATTAAGAAAATCATCTTTATGGTGACATTGTACATGCATATGGACTGATTCTCAAGTAATCAGACACAATTAAGAACCATATCAGTGACTAATCGAAGCAAATCGTAGAACCAACATCATATAACCAACAATCACATAAACCCTCAGATTATAATTGCATCATAGGATCAACACAACACGTTCAAGTCTCCAAAACTAAGAAAATCATCCTAATGGTGACATTATACATACATATGGACTGATTCTCAAGCAATCAGATCAGTGGCTAATTGAAGCAAATCACAGAACCAACATCATATAACCAACAATCACATAAACCCTCAAATTATAATTGCATCATAGGGTCAACACAACACATTCAAGTCTCCAAAACTAAGAAAATCATCCTAGTGGTGACATTGTACATGCATATAGATTGATTCTCAAGCAAAAACCAACAATCACAGAACTAACAACCAAACATCATCATTTCAGCACGAATATTTCACATAACCAGTAATACCCATATCATTCTTACCCAACTACCAACCCTCAGATTATAAAAAGTCATGTAAACATAAAAAATTTAACATTCATAGAGTATTATAGAGAAGACTTCTCAATAAGCTTCAACACACCTGAAATCCACATAACATAGGATTCAACCATATACCAACGCAATTCAGGACTCCGTGACCCACTTGAACTCCCAAATATTTTGGCAAAATCATCTAAAACATCAGCTTCCAAGTTGGATTCGAAAACAACAGTGTCGAAATCGACATTATCCAACACCAAATTTCCAAAAATTTCAGATTCCAAAACCCCTATTTCCGGTACAACAGATTCGGCAACCATTGTTTCGAAATCAGACACTAGGACCAATGAAGAGGATTTAACCATCAAGAGAGAGAGAGATAGAGAGAGCGAAGTAGATTTTTCGAGATGCAGATATGAGAGCTGTTCGGGTTTTTTGAGGAGGGAGAGAGAAGAAGTGGGAAGAGTGAAGTAATCCGATTAAGTGGGTGGGGGTAATGAGAGGGGTTTAATTAGTGTGGTTTAATTAGAGTGAAGTGGGAAGATTAAGTGGGTGGAGTCAATGACAATGTGAGTAAATAAATGTAAATTGAAGGGTATAGATAAATGGTAATATTGTCATTTTAGAAAAGTAGTATATTTTGTGTGGACAGACAAATATGATAATGCAACCCATTTTTGGTGGACGAATGGAGTATATAAAAACTATTACAATAAAATTACTATTATTATGATAATTTCCTTGATTGAACATATATATATATATATATATATATATATGTGGGGTGTGATGATAAGAAACATTATATTTCAATGTTAGCATTTTTAATCTCATGAACATAAAGTATGAAGTACAAGAGTAGTTCAATGTCAGTATATTAAAAGATTGATCAATGAATTCCATTTCTTCTCTCTTCTACATTGATATCTTAGACAAATACTTTTTAATATCATAAAAACTTATATATATATAAGACGATTCTATAGAAATAATTTCGTAAGACGGATCTTCATAACCCATCAACCAAATTAATTTTTATAAATTTATGTGATTGTGAATTGTAAAATATATAAATCGATCGATCTCACAAAAGAATCTTCGTAAAACGATCTCACAAGAGTTATATTCTTCTAGTATGAGCCATTTTTAATTTTCAATTGAAGAAAACAAACAAATTGAAGTTAAATCATATGAAATATATGTATATGAAAAGGCAGCAACGAAGGAGAAAATTTAGGAAATATTATTTTAATAGTGTTGAGTTGCAAAATAGATTTTTTCTGGGAAAAAGATTAAAATGACATTACTTCTAGGAAGATAAATATGACGATTTATTATGCACATAAAGAGAATGGAAACCTAGATATAATTATCGTTAATAGAAAGTATACAAATTGAAATATTAGATCAAATTAATTTTAGAATCCAATAAAAGTATCTTACCGAAATTAATTTTACAATTTTAGAAAGTAGAATTATGTCTTGTCTGTTGATATAATACGGCAAATTAGATAATAGGTAGTCATTAACCGTCCAATTTCCATTTAGCGATTTTTGTAACTGGGATATATTAAAAAATTTAAAGTAAATGCACCTAATGCTAATAAAATGATGAGTTAATTTTAATTTACAGTCTGAATTATTGAATTTTTTTTTAAGTGTATGTCTAAATTGAAAAAGTTTTCCCATCATTATCTATTCTTTATGAAAATTTTCAATTGTCATCTCAAAACATATTTTATAGTTAAAATTCACTAGAAAATTTAAAAATACAATTCATCTTCAAATATTAGTTAAATAAGCATAATTTATATGTCAAATGACTTCCTTTCGAAATCAAACTATAACTCTAAGTTAATTTAACAATTTTTGTTTGATTTAAAAATCAATTTGTACTTATAATTTGGTTTCAAAAAAGTCATTTTGACATATGAATCACCAATTTTTTATTCATATTTAGAGGGAAATTGTATTTTCAAATTTTCCAATAAATTTTGATCAGAAATTACGTTTAAAGTGACACCTAGAAAATTTTAATAAAAATTATAAATAAAAAATCTTTTGATTTTAGATATCCACTAAAAAATCCAATAATTCAAATTGTAAATTAAAATTAATCCTAAAATGATAGATACCACGTAAATCCACACTTAACTAGTCTCATAAAGTTAATATAGAGGAATCAAATGAATATGATAACACTTTATTTTGATGCTTTAGTTCCCTCAAAAGGATTCTCCTTGGTCCATAAATAAATATAAAACAAGCTTACTTGTATCTAACTGTAGGCCTTGTAAATTTCTATTCAAACCCAAGACAAAAAATTGTATATGCTAAGTTTACTTTTAAAAAATTATTATTTTATTATCGCATTCGCTCATGTCACAATCTTTCCCGCGCTCAATTTGACACAGCAGCAAATCACTTACATGTACATAACATGGGAAAACAGAATTGATATTTTAATGGATCAGCTTGATGACTTACCGGGAAATAAAGATTTATCAGTTCAGAGGTTCTCTCTCTAGAATCCCTGGTCTTTCTATTTGTCCGTTTTCCCCCACAGACACGCTCAGTCTCTCTCTCTCTCCCTTTCTCTCTCTCTCTCTCGCCTCTGAAATTGGTCTTCAATGAGGTTCTCTTTGCGGTTCACAAGATCTTGACCAGAAATCAACAATTAGGTGAGTTTAATCTCATAACTTCCAAATTTGACAAAATTTATGATTTTTTGTGCTTTTCTTCTTCGTAGAAAGAGAATTGATATGAATGCATTTAAGAATTCAGAGCAAATTAGAGCAAGAGGAACGTTTTCATTTTTTATTTTTATTTTCAATTTCTCTACTGCAATCGTCCTTGAAAAGATTTCACTGTATTATCTGTGAACTCATGAACAATTAATAAAAGTTCTATCTTCCTTGTACACCCACTTTCACTCTCTGTCAGAAAAGTGAAACTGAATTTCCTCCACCCCTCTCTTTTAAGAGATCTGCCATTTTTAATTGCTTGTATGATTTTCATGGCAAAAGGTAAGTGTGTCTTTGTACAATTCGCCTCTTTTTTCTTCGTTTTTTCTTTTGGCTGTTTCTCGCTCATGTTTGGTGAAAATTTTGCAGTCATTAAAGATGGTCATGTAATGCAGTTGCACTGAAGGGGAATTAATTAAAGTTATGCTCTCGAGGAATTATTTAAAAATAAAATAAATAAAGTGAGTGCTTTAAGGAGTCCCCAGTGTAAACCTCAGAGAATAGCTATTGAAGTAGAAAAGATAGGATTTTTACCTTTCCTGCTGAAGCTGGATGGCAATTAGAGGAGAAGATGATACATCTTCAAAATTGCAAGACTTCAAGATCGGTTCTTCCTGGATTCCTGAAACCCCCACAAAGCCCGGCCCGACAAACCAGCAGCCGATCTGCACAAATTGGCAACAAGACAGCCTGGCTAAGCCCAATTGGCTTGAAGCAGAAAGATGCACTCCAGCTAGCCAGGCCGCCCAAGTAAATGTATGTGAACCAGAAAGCATAACAGAGAATTTTCTGCAAGAATTTGACAATTGGCAAGCTGGAGAGGCTGCCAGTTCTCGTGTCTATGGAGAAAATTCATGCACATACGACCAGTTTCCTATAAATGCTGCAGAGCAATGGACGAATATGCCTTTTGGAAAGCTCTTGGCTCTAGCAGAAGCAAATGGCAATAAAACAGCTATAGAGAACACACTTACACACCATTTTGCTACAAGCGGCAGTTCTGATTCCTATTTTCATCAACAAACTGAAGGTGGTCAGTTCACTGTGAGCTTTGAAGATTCTTCTCAGAAAGATCAAGGCAGCTTGCTTAGAGCAAATTTTAATGCTGAATCCAAAATTTCAAATTTTGAAACGAGTAAGTAGAGCATCTAGTTTGCATTGTAGATTAATTTTTTGTCTAATCATTCTTTCATTACTCATTATGACACAATGAGATAGACTTGCATCTATTTAAACAAGTAGAGAACATCAAGGCGGAAAGCTCACATGAGAGCTTGAGCTTTAGCTGTGAATTATTCATTGCCATCAACCAATTAATAAAACTTGAAGCTCAACTGGAAAGTTGTTTTCACAAAATTATGAAATTTCCTGCATAATTGTGAGTTGGAAAGTTGATAGAAAATGCCACATTACAGTATCTGAATAAACACAAAAAGATAGTGAGAGGACTAGCTGTTGAAGTGGACATTCAGTTGAAGTAAAATTGTAGTAATCCATGCATTCTTTTATTTTACAACAGTGGGTACCAAAGTGGAGGAAAGTTGCCTTCAACATAGAAAAACAATATAGCATAGCAAAAGTTAGTTGAGAACTCATAGCAATGCATCTTGAGTGTCTTTTTGCCGATGTATATATTAAGTATGTTGAATCAGAAGAAAAAGTGTTCATATTTTATTAACCGTTCCTTGCAAAAATCTCAAATTTGATTTGCAATTACATATGCATGTAATTCTATTTCCTCACCATAACACAATCTGCTCTCATGTCCAACAGATGGAAGTTCAGTCCCTGATAGGCATTTTTTTGATCTTAATTCACTGCCAAGAACGAACGCTGGCTCAGCCTTGAGAAAGAGTACATCATCCCAGTTTGAACCTATAACACCAGAGAAGACCAATAAAGAATCTTTAATGAAGGATATGTGCATAATTGATGAAGTGCCTGCAAATAAGGAGAATGAAGCAACCACTGGAGTAACGGAAATTCATGAGAAGGACACTAATCAACTATGTGAGGCTACCTCCACACAATTGCAGGAGAATCACAAGCCTGACAAGGGAGGCACAGAGGAAGCTGATTTGAGCAAAACCCCTCAGCAGAAGACAAGGAGGAAAAAGCACAGGCCCAAAGTCATAATTGAAGGTCAGAATAAAAAAACTCCTAAATCAAGTGCAGAAAAGCCTAGTGTTCCCCAGAAAACCACAAGAGTCAAGAGGAGCTATGTTCGCAAAAATGGAGTCAATACTCCTGTGGGAGGAACCAATGGATCTGATTTAGACAATAAGACTCCTATGTCTACAGAAACTCCATTAAAAAGAAGGAAGTATACAAGAAAAATTATCAACAAACCTGAAGACAACATGGATAGGGGAACCCCTGAAACAACAAACATGAATGCCCCAAGACGTTCTCAAAGATCCTGCAGAATATCTCTGAATTTCGACTCAGATGGCCTAGAGAGAGATGGAAGCTCTACTTATTGCCCATCTTCAAATTGGGACAGGGAATCACAGGCAGAGAACTTCAATGCAAAAGATAAACCAAGTGCTGCACCTTGCATACAGGAGATAGGTGTGATGTTGAGGAAAAATGACATGGTAAATTCTCATGAAGTTTCACACTCTATGAATCAAGTGCAAGAAGATTACCTGACAAAGCCTGAACTACACTACCAAAGCCCCTCAACTTCTCCAAACAGGAACAAGAATACGCTCACAGATCAAATTGTGTGTACCAGAGGAAAATGCCAAATAGTATTCTCAGACGTTACACATGATAAAGAGGCCAATACTGTTCAAGTGAGCATGAATCCCTACGGCCACTTGACAGCAAAGAGTCCAAGCGACTCCATCTGCAGCAGCACGTGCTTGACTCCAGAAAAACAAGAGAGAGACTTGAAAAGGCAAAGCACATGTACAACTATTGAAGCAGAACTTTGCAACAGAAACGAGACTGGGATACTTTACAATTCCTTGCAGGAATACCATACAGTATTTTTTCATAATGCAGATAAGATTGATGGTACTCCAGGATTGCATTTTCCAGTAATTTATAAGAAAAAGAGGACTGAGAAGGGACATTGTACAGTAACTTCCAGCATACAGATCAAAGCATCTACCTCAGACAACCATGTGCATCCTGAAAAACAAACATCACCAACTAATCAGCGGTCATGTGGTGCTCGATGTCAAGTTAATGATCTGCTAAGTAATGGTAGTCAGACTGGAAGGCAAGTTTTTAAGGATCTCTTAGCTTTGGGACCTACACAAAGGATAAGAAAAAGGAGATCCAAAGGCCCTACTCGTCCACGGGACGTAGCTTTATTACTAGAGGAACTGCCAACATCTCCAGGCAAGGCAGTAACAATTTCCAGAATTAAACAAGATGTTGAAATTCTACATGAACCATACACATGCATGGAAGCCCTTGTGGCTGATACTCGCTCAACAACAATAAAAAAGAAGCGGTCAAAAAGAAGCATGCCCAACAACTCCACAGCACAAAATTTGTACAATCACCAGATATTTGCCTCCATGTCAATGGGTAATGATTCAGCTACATGATGCTACTACCAAGAAAAACAACCATAGCATATAGATATCTTGACTGACTTCAAACATTTGATGCAGGACCACCACTGGCTCTAACATGGAAAAGCATGTCTCCAGTTGACTTGATCATTGAGCAACTTAACCAACTAGATCTAAATGCAGAGAATAGCCGAGCATCAGAGACAAAGTATAATTCACTAATGGCATACCACAGATATTATCAAGAGCAACATGCTCTTGTTCCATTTCAAAATGCAGCAGCTATTGTCCCTTTTGATGAAGTTAGAAGAAGGCAACCACGGCCTAAAGTTGACCTTGACGATGAGACAACTAGAGTGTGGAAACTTTTGTTAGAAAATATAAACAGTGAAGGCATTGATGGAACTGATGAAGAAAAGACAAAATGGTGGGAAGAAGAACGAAGAGTGTTTAGGGGGAGAACAGACTCATTCATTGCACGCATGCATCTTATACAAGGTAAATGCACAGCTATTTATTCATTAGAAATGTATCTAACTAAATTAAGTGGTCACAGACCTTTCTTAGTCCCACCAAAAACAGCTAAGATAGAATTGGGTAGGAAATCAGCATAGTAACTAGTAAGTGAAATTGTTAATATTGTAACCTAAGAATAGCCCAATATCCTTATTTTCAAAGTTACATGGATAGACAAATCCGAGTACTCATGTACAATTTTGCTACATGTTTGACCAGAAGGCAAGCTGAGAATCACCCTCAAAGACACAAAAATCAGATTGTCTCTATGCATAATAACAGTACACCTAAAACTAGACTATATCAAGTTAAGATAGGATACCACATTAAAATGTTATTTATTATAATGTATTCCTGTAATAAAATAAAATCTAATTTATCTTCTTGCTTTTAAGATATCATAGAAAGTTTAATGAAAGACCAAGTGGTGCACTGAAAAATGTGGAAGAAACAGAACTGGTTTTGCTTTATATTACACTGTATTTCGACTACTTACAGAAATATTAAGTAAATAATGACAAAAACTATAAGTTTACCCAACAATGGGCAGAACAGACTTAACCTAAATCTGAATATTAGAAACTAATAGATATAAGTGTATTTTACACGTATAAAGTTCCTTAAAGATGAATGAATAAATCCACATACCCATGGATTCAGCGTAATAAAGCCTTTACATGTGTACAAATAGGTTAGGTTATGGACACAGTCTCTCATAAGATCCATTTGTCCTGTTAGTATAATCTTCTAGACTGAAACATGTAAATTCTCTACAGGGGACAGACGCTTTTCTCCATGGAAGGGATCAGTTGTGGACTCGGTTGTTGGTGTTTTCCTCACTCAGAATGTTTCAGATCATCTTTCCAGGTTGGTTGAAATTTTATCTTTAACTAGCTATATGTTAATGTTTATCTTCTGAAACCAAGAAAACAAGCTCAATATACTCATTGACCCTTGCAGCTCTGCCTTCATGTCACTTGCGGCGCGATACCCCCTCAAGTCAGAGACCAACCCAGCAGAATTGCATGAAGAAGGATTGGATACCAAAACTAATGAACCTGAGATATGTGTGCTGGAATCCGATGGGACCTTTGTACTGAACAGAGAAATCTTAAATCAGTCAGTGTGTGGTGAGGATACTAAAAGGATTCAGAATTTCGAAGATGATGGTATTACAGAAGTAAACAGTATCAAGTCCTCTGGAAACACCTGTGATGGAGTTATCCTAAAAGACAACATAAGAGGCCAATCAAATGATACACCTGCACATGGTCCAGTTACATCTTGTGAAATTGCTACAACCAAATCAGTAAGTTTGACTGAGGATGAAAGAGATACAGAAGATACACTTTCTTCTCAGAATCCAGAGATTTCTTCTCAGAACTCTACTGATTCCCCAATTGCACTAACCACTGAAAGAACTGATTCTTACTTTCTGAGTACCACAGAAGCAGTTGGGGTTGAAGAAAATAAGGTTACCAACTCTGGTTCTTTTGTAAAGCTTTTACAGATGGCTGGCACTGTATTACATGGGGTTTACGAAAGGGGCAGTGACAAAAAGACCTCTACTGAATATCAGCATGCGCAATTAGAGAGCTTGGCCTCTGAATTGCAGGTTGAGGACCACTTAGGCAACCCTACATTCCCTGTTAAAACAATGACATCATATACTCAACCAACTTTGTGTCATGTACCTAATTCTGGAGTACAAGCAACAGATTTTGACTTGTCTCAAAGAAAAAACAATTTCTCTGATTCTTCCAGCAACAAAGAACTTTGTACAGCTGAAATAAGTGAATTGTCCTCAGAATCTGCATGTGGATCCACATTTCAGAAGATGACAGCTGTTAGTATCGAAGAGGTACAAAAAATTTCTAGTCCAAATGCTCACTCTAGTAACAATGAGCAGATTGAGATAAATAAAAAGAGCAATCAAACAGATCAAGCACCGGTACGCTTCAAACTGCAGGGAATTTCAAATAATCCAGCCTATCCACAAAATTTGATGGATGCTACAGGTAGTACTAGTAACATTGTTAATTCAAAAATCTCAGAGCATAAGGAAGTTAACTCAAATAAGAATGACCTTGATTACCATCCTGGCAACACGGTTAATGGATCTAAAGCAAAGGGAGGAAGACCCAGAAAAGAAAAGGAGAACCAAGTTGATTGGGACCACTTGAGAAAACAGGCATGCGCTGATGGCAGAGAAAGAGCAAGAACACTCCATACCTTCGACTCAGTGGACTGGGATGCTGTAAGACACGCAGATGTTAAAGAGATTGCACACACTATCAGAGAAAGGGGAATGAACAATATGCTAGCAGAAAGAATCAAGGTATATTGTAGATATTAGTGGCCAACAATAGAGCTTTTATATTTAATTTCTTTCCTAAACACCGTTTTTTTTTTCTGACACATTAAGAGTGTTGTTTCCAAACTGATCATCTATTGAAACACTTGTGCAGGCCTTCCTAGACCGCCTTGTTAGAGAACATGGAAGCATTGATCTTGAATGGCTTAGGGACGTTCCACCAGACAAAGCAAAGTAAGTTTGCAGTTTTCATGAGTATTGTCTCTAAATCCAAAAACATAAGCATTTACATATTGCCCTCAATTCCAGAGAGTATCTATTGAGCATAAGAGGTTTGGGTTTGAAGAGTGTGGAGTGTGTACGGCTTTTGACGCTTCATCACCTTGCCTTTCCAGTAAGTTTAAGCTTGCCTATAATTTCTTACTTATAATGGGAAGAGATTTATTGACACTGTTCCATCCGCAACAATCAAAAAGGTTGACACCAATGTTGGCCGTATAGCTGTAAGACTAGGCTGGGTACCTCTTCAGCCATTACCTGAGTCACTTCAACTACATCTACTTGAACTGTGAGTATTTCCATACCTATCATATTTTCCCATAAAAATGTAGCATTGTGACAGAATAGCTTGTGATGCTTCCTTGTGTAGGTACCCTGTATTGGAGTCCATTCAGAAATATTTGTGGCCTAGGCTCTGCAAGCTTGATCAGAGAACATTGTAATTAATTTTTTGTAGATATATCTTCATTCTAAATAGTTACTATAATCAAGAGTACCCTTCAATGACTTATGACGCTCTCTCATTTCAGATATGAGCTGCATTATCAAATGATCACTTTTGGAAAGGTATGCATGATTATTTAAGAATCTCATTGGATATCCCAAGAAACCCAGTAATTTTTCTAAAACATAATGCTAAAGCAACAGACTTTGTCAGGTATTTTGCACAAAAAGCAAACCAAATTGCAATGCATGTCCAATGAGGGGAGAATGCAGGCATTTTGCTAGTGCCTTTGCAAGGTTTATACATCATTCTAAACTTATTTTATTTGAAATACTGGATTTCATTATTTTGATAATTTGGTGTACCATTTTCCCATTATATGGTATATTGATATCGAACTGATAGCACTGTCAGACAGTTTCTTGCTGCAATTTTAGAGGATATCAAGTATCTATTTTGAGACCCAAAACATGAGAACAGGGATCTTGTTCCAAAACATCAAGAATATAGATTTCAATCTTATCTGTGACCAAGGATGAGAAATGCACACGATAAGCAGAGGGAGCTGCATAAAATTTACATAATAATTGCTTCTTGACATACATGTGTTTGCAGTGCAAGACTTGCTCTCCCAGCACCAGAGGACAAAAGCATTGTGAGTGCAACAGAAAATAGAAAAGCTGATCAAAATCCATTCAGGAGTATTAATACCTTGCAGTTGCCTTCAACTAAAGCTGAAGAACTGGTTCCTAAATCTGGATTTAGCAACTCACAACCCATCATTGAAGAGCCCTCCACACCAGAGCCTATTGTTGAAGTACCAGACACACCAGAACCAGATCATACACAAGTTCCTGACATCGAGAGTGCTCTAAATGAAGATCCTGATGAGATACCTACTATCCAACTTAACATGGAAGTGTTCACTCACAATTTGCAGACATTCATTCAGCAAAACACAGAGCTCCAGGAGGGTGATATGTCAAAGGCCTTAGTAGCTTTAACTTCAGCAGCTGCTTCAATACCTGTGCCCAAGCTAAAAAATGTGAGCCGACTCAGAACAGAACATCAAGTGTGAGTAATCAATCCTAATTTCATGACATTGACTGGTCACATTAAACAGAACCACTGAAGAAATTAAATAGTAAAGACATGTTGTGAGCATGATCATCACATTTAAAATAAATCAGGCAAACTACATGTAATACTGTCATTGCATTAAAGAAATTAAAACGCAGATAAATTGTTGTGCTCTGGAGCGTGATGGCATGTTGATAATCCTCAGCATCTTACACTCACTTTCTCTTTCTACAGCTATGAACTTCCAGATTCACACCCACTACTGGAAGGGGTTAGTAGTATTCTATTACATAACAAATACACCTCATGGTGCTTTCCAGACTCACTATAATTTCTTGATATGCAGATGGATAAACGAGAACCTGATGATCCTTGCCCTTACCTACTTGCTATATGGACCCCAGGTATGAAAAATCAAAACCTAAAAATTGCCAGGACATTGTAGAGAAAATCTCACAGGCACAAAATAGTGAAATCTGTGTTGAACAATCATCATTATTACTTTAAGAGTAACCAATTCTGCCAAATGTTTCATACCAGGTGAAACAATGAATTCTATTGAACCACCAGAGCAACGATGCAGCTCCCAAGAGTTTGAAAAGTTGTGCTCCGATGAAACTTGTTTATCATGCAACAGTATACGAGAATCCAACTCTCAAACTGTTAGGGGGACTCTTCTGGTATAATACAATTACAGTAGCTATAAAATTGGTTAAGGGAATAGGGCTAGAAAAATTATTCCTGAGCCAATTTGAATTGTTTTTACCTTTGTAATTATTATTAACTTGTGTAAATAGGCTGCGGAACCCATAACTGATAAATGGAAAGTTCTAAACCAAGTTATAGAATCTAACATGGATGAACATAACAGATACCATGCAGAACGGCCATGAGAGGAAGCTTCCCACTGAATGGAACATATTTTCAAGTAAATGAGGTAACATTAGGACCAAGTCTTTTTTATTCAGATAAAATAATGTGCACATCAATAAGTTACAGTTAGTAAGATTTGTAATCTGCAGGTATTTTCTGACCACAAAAGTAGCTTATCCCCAATAGATGTTCCAAGGAAGTGGTTATGGAACTTGCCAAGGCGAACAGTGTACTTTGGGACATCAATACCAACAATTTTTAAAGGTAACAGGACAAGAAAACATTTTATTAATGAAACATGGCAGTTTATTTTCAAAAATATTAACGGAACATTATTCGTTTTGATTCTTAGGCCTGTCCACAGAAGGAATTCAATACTGCTTTTGGAGAGGTAAGTCCACGTATTAGCTGCTTCTGATGACCTTATAAATCAAGAAACTAACCTAAGAAACCTTGAAACATAAGTAGTTAGTTTACCATCTAAATAGTACTTCACTACTCAGTTGTCCTAGATAAGGAAAGATAGCATATAATAGCAGAAAGAAAGCGTAAGTGAATCACAACCAACAAGTTGTTATCCAAAGCCTTCTCACTTGAATCTATAGCAATCAAATGAAAGGGGGGCGGGGGAGAAGATAAACGTTGCAGCTTTCTCTCCTAGTTTCAACAGAAAACAGGCCCACCCCAATATAACACTTCCAGAAGTCATGTAATGAGATTAGTTTCCTATGATGGTTGATCCTAAGCAATGAATGAATTTAAGGTGTTTATCTTTTGTTCTTATGTTCATCTCCCATACTGTTCTCTTTCCTTCCTTGAAACATGGAGTTACTTATTATACAAAAACTTACATGAGATGGTCTCACGGAATACACTCACGGATTATTCCGTGAGACAGAGCCCCATTATCCATCAATCAAACCAATTTTCACAAACTCACGTGGATTGTGGATTGGAGATTGTGTAGGTTGACCCCGCTCACGGAATAAGATCAGTGAGACGGTCTCACAAGAGACCTACTCTACTTATTAAAGGTAATTCACAAATACTTGATTATTGACTAGCAATCAGAAGTAAAAAAGGAGCAGGCCCATAAATCTTCATTGTGTGTTTGCAAATACGTGTGGGTGCACATCCAAATTTATATATTATACTTATTTCCTCTCTTTTTCTCAGTTACAACACACCACCATTGAAAGACTATGGTTAAACGGATATTGGTTAAACTCGACCACAAGATTAATAAAGGCTTATTCTTCCAGTTTTCTCTTCTCTCATGACATAGTGCCACAATTTTTTCTGAACTGACAGGGTGGTTCCAAATTAAGAAATAGATGTCTATTGGAGAATAGTATATGAACAAATTCATGTCCAAGTTGACAAGTTAAAAGCTTTGAAACCTCAGCTTCTATCTAGTATTAGAGCAGGCTAATTGTAGCTGCACACAACACTAAAGAAGATTATTTTTTGTTTTTCACCTTATAACCTTGAAAACATTGGTCCACTTCATCCTATCAGTTCATATCTTAATTAGCTATTGTTATACTTTTCCAGGGTTTGTCTGTGTCAGGGGCTTTGACAGGAAAACAAGAGCACCACGACCCCTCATTGCCAGATTGCACTTTCCTGCCAGCAGACTAGCCAAAGGGAAAGGAAAGATAGATGAGAACCAATAGACTGCACTAAGCTTAACCATGGTAGAACGACAGGAGCTATATAACCAGCAGTAAAATGACATAGCCCATTTGCTTGTATCATATGAACTTAGATCAAGGTTGTACTAATTGGAAATGATTAGATTTCACTGGCAACTATGATATCTTGATATGTTGCAGGGATCTAGGAATGGCATTTTCTTCTGGTTTGTTGCATATGCATGAAATAAATTGTTCCAAAGATGCAATCTTAATTGACATGCTAGAAATCTAATAGAGATGCCTAGGATAGCCACATTCATGGTTAAGGTAGAACATGATAAAAGAAGTATTCTCATCTCATCTTTGTTGAATTGATATAGATTTATGCTAGAACAATCTTTAGACCCTTAAGTTAGAGAACTAGAGTACATAGTCATTAAAGAACCTAATTTTTAGATTTCAATCATGTTTTCAGACCATGACTACAACATTGATTACTCTAACTCCAACATGATATAAGAGCTAACCTACATTGAACAATATCTCAAAAAAGATACAATGTTCACGTAAATATGTTCATAATCTATGTTCATACTCCACGGGAATGGGAAAAGGAGTTCAATAATTTATCTTATACGTTCAAACTGTCTAGCAGAAGGCCTATTGCATTGGTCTTTTTCATATGTTCTATCAGTGATGATGCAAATAAACCTGATAAAAAAACGTTAGGTATATAAGATTTCAATTGGCAATGATACAGCATTTGATAATGTAGCAAATATATTATATAGCATATCACAATAAAGATGTCACGCACATTTTAGCAGCTATTGGCCAGACCTGATGGGAATTACAATCCAGCAATGAGACTGTGCGGACAATATCTTCCACAAATACCGATCAACAAAAGCTAAATCAGTAAAAGCATGATACGAACTCAAAAATCATAAACCGAAATAAGGGAACACATTGCCACTTAGTTGTATACTTGTATATCAGAAGATCTCATATTGCTGCATTCGATCCAAAATACAAATCGAGATTAAAGATCATATCTATCGATTGAAGATAATATATTGAAGATGTTTATACAGTCGTATGTACCGTTTGAAAGCGCAGAACTCAGCGTGTGTTCATCCAAAGAGATTTCTCTGGAAAAATATATTTTTCCGGAGAAAAAAATTTGCCTGGGATATTTTTTTGATATCGGGTGTGAGGAAGATGATGAGATACGGGAAGATTTTGCCGCCTCACTTCTTATAGAGTTCCCTCCCTTTTTGGTTTCGGCGTTTGAAAATTACACGCGCTTTTATGGCGAGTAGGGCTAATTAGTTAAGGTCATAACGGGCCTTATAAAGTTCTGGACTTGTTTCTGGCCCAGTATTTATTAAGATTCTCATATTGCGTTAAGCTGTGCTCGTATCAATCCATAAAGAAACAATTCAAAATTTTGAGATGACTTAGTAATCTGTTAAAGTCACGTTAATATGTTAATGTTAATGAGAAGATATAATATAAAATAATATTAATATTTAATCATTTCCAAAATTTTCAAAATTATTATAGTTATAAACAAATACTTTTGCTATTATTCATGTATGAACAGGATATATCGTATTTGTTTATGTTAATGTATTTTTTTAAAGGAGTTGGGGGAATGGAGCAGGGAGTCAATAGCATTTTGGATACTATAAAATTTGAATAATCTAGACTCAAATACTTTTGTAATTATTCATGAATAATCTAGTTTTATTTTCTCTTATTTTTTTAGTTGGCAAAACACAAAAGAAGTGCAAATCACAAAGTCACTATTTATAAGTAGCCGCAATATGTAATCCAAACAAATAACCAACAACCTTTCACAACTTAGAACCAATTCAACTCATAAATTATCAAGTACATGTTTCCTAATCGAACACTTGGAATAAATTCAGTCTGATCCGTTCAGAAAACAGAGAAGAAAAAACTAATCTAATTAAATATTCACCATTAAAAAATTATACCCAAATTATAATCTTAGCTATACTTGATACCAACATCAAAGGTTAGACCTAATGATAATATATACATTACATAATAAGCTTCATATATATCTTACATAATAAGTTATCTTACAATTTATATATCTTACAATTTATATATATATATATATAGGAGTAGAAATGAAATATAGTTAACATATTAACTTACAATTAACCTTATAATTTTTTTTTATTATTATTAGACAATTTTATTTTGATAAATATTTAAATTATATATATATATATATATTAGTTATTTATTGGATTTAAAGTTTTAATACATGTTATTGTTATTTTGAGCTTCTACATCATCTAAAATAAATAGATTACAACAACTTATGAGTATACATACTACATTTTTACAATGATTGTCATTAGTATGAATAATAATTAATATATCTATATTTATACCTATTTATAAATTAATAATTGTTTGAACTTAAAACATAAACTCATCATATTATTACACATATACAATATACATTTGAATTTAAAATATAAACTAATTATAGTATTACAAATTATATTTTATTATAATAAATAATAAACTGCACAATAATTTTATTATAATAAATTTTATTATGATAAATAATAAACCGCTTATTGTGCGGTGGACAGCAAGCTCAAGTAACACCAAAATCAACAAACAGAACACCTATTGGTAATGCTACAACCCATAAATCGTTCTCAATACTATACAAGAAAAATAAGCTCATGAAATTCCAACCAACAAACCAGCAACATTCCATATGATACCTCCAGCAACATTCCATATGATACCTGATGTGATCGAATTAATTGTGACCCGAACCTATTTGAACCGTTTGTTTACTCCGCCATAAATATCGCACGCGAACTATTTTGATAAGGCGAACTACGTCTATTCGGTCGAACTATGGGAGTTCGAAGTGTAACGACGAACTGAATGATGAGATAAGAGCGAACTGATCTCAACTGACCGCTGTTTTCACGGGCAGTTATCCATATCCCTTATTTTTAGGATGCTGTCGAACTAATCCTTGATTTTAGGAGGACTCCTACTTCAACTACAACTGAGATTCCTATTTCTACTACAACAAGTATCAGGGAGTATATATATATCCTTATTCTGCTCACTTTTTAGAGGATTATTATTAAATACATACACAATTTATCATAAACACGCAATTCACAAAATACACATAGGTATTATTTGAGAGATCTATTTGAGCAATCTGACTGACTTGAGCGTCGGAGTCCCTTCGCCGGGAACCCCTCCCGGTGTCTGTTTTGCAGGTTTTGGACCCAAGGTTTCGAGTTTCAGCTCCAAAAGGAGAACGGTAAATCGGAACCACATCAATTGGCGCCGTCTGTGGGAAATTTTGAGTTAAGACGTTGAGAGCAAATATGGTGGGAAATTTTGAGTTAAGACGTTGAGAGCAAATATGATGAACATTAGAAGTACGCAAAGAACAAGATTCGAGTAGAATATGAAAAACAAGTTTCAAGGTGTTGGCTACTCAAAAAAGTTTCTAGTGCAGTGGAATGGAGGCGTTCAATGTCCAAATCAGTACAGAGAATCTGCAAGTGCAGTGAAGGCCATTCAAGTCTCTTGATTACAATTATCTTGAATCACCATCGGTTGCCTTGATTTAAATAAGAAGGAATCACAATAAGGACATTGAAGAATGTGCACTCTGGCATGGATAAAGACGAAGGAGTGTCATAAAATCTTGATTTGATTAACCAAGTTTATTTTCTTGGCCTGTGGCTCTCATTAATTGATATGCTTGCAAATCTATAAAGTGATTTCTCATGATTGTGCAATTATTCTGATATATATGCAGATTATCACACACCCAAATCTCACTGCTATTCATCCCCTGATCTTAATAGTTTGTAAATCTTTACGCAAGTGTTTATGTGCTGTGAAATATTTTCTTGGTTTTCTTTCTCTCATTAATTATGGTACTGTCTTTGTGACCTTCTCAGGAAGAACGAAAACCGGTGTTTGTCTGCCAACCCCAAGCTGGGATTAATTATTTTCAAGTTCTGTTCTTACTTAGGCCTTTTTGGACACTGATATTTGATGTTGAGGGGGCATGCCCGTATATCAATGGGTAATTTGGATCATCTACAAGAAAGCTTTTTTATGATTGGCAACAGAAAAATCTCATAAGTCTCTTCCATTATTTTTTCATTTCCTTTTAAAATTTCCTGCAGGTTTTAGTTTTCTTATTCCAGTTAAATGTGCTGCTGTCTTTTAACATATGCTTTAGGTTTAAAAGTTTTATTTTGAAAAGTAATCCTCTCCCAACAATCAAGAGCTCAAACTCAAAGAGAAATTATCAATGCAGCTTCTGGTCACCCTGAAGATGCAGTATGATATTTTATTTCATTGTCTTCTTATATCTTGCACCTCCAAGGTCGCATTGTCATCATATCAGATATTGTTTACATGCTTCTTTGTGTTTTGGGACATAAAAGGTAAGTGTTTATTTGAGGTTCAAAGTATTCTGCTTTTTATTCAAATATATGACCAATAGGCATGAGAAGGAAGCTGATTTTGATGATTGGCAACAGAAAATCGCATTGCGATTTCATCAGATATTAATTGTTTTTCATTCTGGCCATAAAAGCCCTTCAGGAAGTAGGAAAAGAACCGGTTTGTTTGCTAACACATAGCAGCACGTATCATTGTTGTCATCGCCGCCATCAAATACTTCATTGTTACCATTAAATGCTTCAGCAGCAGTACCTAATTGGATCATTGCTTCTTTGACCACCACCAACCCGGTTTTGATAGTCGATTTCCATGATTTTGAAGGCCTTTTTACCAAACGTTTATCTCCAAAGCTATACAAAACATTCAATCTCCCATTCGAAGTCCCCGCCACATTATAGCTCAGAATACCTTGAGCTTTAAGCCCCATATCAAAAAGACTCTTCACTTGTATCTCCACTTCACCAATAAGCTTGTCACCCATACTTCTCTTACACATCAACTTCACCACCAGGCTCACTCCTACAGCTTGCCCAAGACTCGACTCGTTGATTGGGTAATACGCGTCGAAATTCCACCTGGGATTGGTTTTTCCTTCAGTGTCAACTGGGGTGGTCATGCTTGTTTTTTCTTTTGAATGACTTCTTCTTGGAAGGGTTAATCGAACGAACTGATCAATTGAACCTTCCTTAGATCGAACTGAATGATTTCTCCTTGGAAGGGTTGATCGATGGAACTGATCAACTGAACCTTTCTTGGATCGAACTAAATGATTTCTCCTTGGAAGGGTTGATCGATGGAACTGATCAACTGAACCTTCATTGGATCGAACTGAATGATTTCTCCTTGGAAGGGTCGATCGATGGAACTGATCGACTGAACCTTCCTTGGATCGAACTGAATGATTTCTCCTTGGAAGGGTTGATCGATGGAACTGATCAACTGAACCTTCCTTGGATCGAACTGAATGATTTCTCCTTGGAAGGGTTGATCGATGGAACTGATCAACTGAACCTTCCTTGGATCGAATTGAATGATTTCTCTTTGGAAGGGTCGATCGATGGAACTGATCAACTGAACCTTCCTTGGATCGAACTGAATGATTTCTCCTTGAAAGGGTCGATCGATGGAACTGATCAATTGAACCTTTCTTGGATCGAACTGAATGATTTCTCCTTGGAATGGTTGATCGATGGAACTGATCAACTGAACCTTCCTTGGATCGAACTGAATGATTTCTCCTTGGAAGGGTCGATCGATAGAACTGATCAACTGAACCTTCCATTGGATCGAACTGAATGATTTCTCCTTGGAAGGGTTGATCGACAAAACTGATCAATTGAACCTTCCTAGGAACGAACTGAATGATTTCTCTTTGGAAAGTCTGATCGACCGAACTGATTAGAAACTTTTTCCTGGAACGAACTGATTGATACATCCCCATGAAGTGTCCTGATCGAACGAACTGATCAACACTTTCCCTGGGAATAGTCTGATCCCGGCGAATTAAAAGGACGAATGTTCTGACGAACTAACTAAAAAGACGAATGTCTTATTGATACATTCCCTCGAAATGTCGAACTGATGAAACGAACTGATATGTTCCTTCAAAATGTCTTGATTAAATTGAAACATCTCATTCAAATGTTCGAATAAATACGTATGTTTATTTCTTTCAGATATACTTATGTGATTAATTATTTATAATGGAAGAAACTCCTCTAGTGTATGTCAACATACACTATGAAAGGGGGAGAGTACTGATGTGATCGAATTAATTGTGACCCGAACCTATTTGGACCGTTTTAGGAGGACCCCTACTTCAACTACAACTGAGATTCCTATTTCTACTACAACAAGTATCAGAGTATATATATATCCTTATTCTGCTCACTTTTTAGAGGATTATTATTAAATACATACACAATTTATCATAAACACGCAATTCACAAAATACACATAGGTATTATTTGAGAGATCTATTTGAACAATCTGACTGACTTGAGCGTCGGAGTCCCTTCGCCGGGAACCCCTCCCGGTGTCTGTTTTGCAGGTTTTGGACCCAAGGTTTCGAGTTTCAGCTCCAAAAGGAGAACGGTAAATCGGAACCACATCAATACCTGAACTTGAAAATCATTCTCAACAAGCGAGAAGAGGAAGCTCGAGAAATATCAAAACCAACACAACTCAACAAGCGAGAAGAGGAAGCTCAAGAAATACCAAAACCAACACAATGCAAGAACAGCAACACTCAAGTGAATCTAAAACTAACAAACATAATATTGACAGTGCTTCAACTTATAAATCAACTAAACATAAGCATGATCAATAAAAAGTTGTAACAAACTAGTGCAATGCAACATTAGCTTATATAACAATTCAGCCTCGTGTACTGCTTACTGATCTCAGCAAGACATATAGCAGTGATATGAGTATCAACAAAGATGTTTGGATGTAAAAGAGTTCATTAATCCACTCGAATCACCAACATGAGATAACCATATTGAACCTAACATGAAAATGACATTGATGGAAGTAATAATATCACAAGACAAGATCATTCCAAAACATCTAAACCTTGAGAATGAATTCTTAGACAACTGCCCAGCAGATCACACCATCACAGAGCAAAAGCATGTAATATCAATTGCCAAAATTAATTTAAATTAACTAAATGCAGCAGATTCTCCAAATCACCTTAATAAGAAGAGTCAAAAAGCTCATTCTAATACAAAACATTTATAAAATCATATATAGAGCTCATCAGTAAAAATTCCTCCAGCAAAACCAAAAGTCACAATTGCATAAAATCAAAAACAGCAGCTAATAAAAAAAACCCTAATTAAGCAGTGAGCACCACAGCACCACCAGCCTCCTTGATCTTCTTCTCCGCGTTCTTCGACACGAGCTTGGCCTTCACCACGACGGGCTTGTCGGCGGGAAGCAAACCCTTGCCCAAAACCTTAAAGTACCCAAACTGCGTAACATCGATCAACGGCGCATTGTCCTTAGACGCCTTGTCCTTCACATCCTGCGGCACCAGCGACCAGAGCCTGTCGATGTTGACGGTGGGGCAGAAGAACTTGTTGCGGAGCTTGTGGAAATAGCGCATACCGACTTTCCCGAAGTATCCAGGATGATACTTGTCGAATAGGATGCGGTGGTGGTGCATGCCACCGGCGTTTCCGCGACCACCGGGATGCTTGCGGTGCTTTCCGATACGACCATGACCGGCGCTCACGTGACCGCGCTTCTTGCGGTTCTTCTTGAATCTGGTTGTCATTTTTGGGTGGGGAAGAGAGTGGACGGCGCGGCTGAGACGAAGGAAATGGTGTTTAGGGTTTCTTGGAGTTTATATATAGGCGAGAGTGAGTGAGGGTTTCTAAAGCGCTGTGGACGGACGGCATTTTACAGTATTGCCCTTGTTGACTATGAGAGACACGATAGTTGATCCCGTGGGCTATTTTTTCTTTTTCCTTTGAATTTATTTTTATGCCCCTTCATGATTGCGTCTCCTGATGAGTCGGAAATGTTTGTTCTCAGCACTCAATCCATTTATACGATTTTTTTTTAAGATATCTGTAACCAAGGATGAAAAAATCGGAAAAAATCGGAAATATATCGTTGATATATCCGTATTTTGTGAAGTCCGATATAATAATGCACTGTAGTTTTTTTTCGTTAAAATATCGGCGATATATCGGTAAATATCGATAAATATCGGTATTTATATCGATATCGGTGGAGTCCAGTGTATTTTTCGTGCTATATCGGCGATATATCGGAGATATATCGGCCGATATATCAGCGTTTCAAAATATCGGTAGTCGAGTATTTTTTGAATTTTTTTTCCTTATTTTTTTTTCTTTTCTGTTTTTTTTTCTTTTTTATTATAAATTTTTTATATATATTTAAAAAATATCTATAAAACTTAAGCTCTATATCTATATTTTTATCTATGATTAGAACAAATAATAATTTTAATTAAATTGTTGAAATAAATTAACACACAAGCATTTAAGTTTTTCTCATAATTTAATTAAATTTAGTTAATTTTTTTTATTTTAAGAAAAGAATTATGATGTATATATTATATACTATATAATAATAGTTTGTCTCTATATTTATTTTAAATATATCATTTGATTTGAAATTTTAAGTTATTAATGTTAGTTATATGAAGACACTTCTAGAAAAATAAATTAAAATGCCTTGGTATTGCTTAGGTATTAAGCATGTACAAAAATTATTAAATTATTCTATTTATTAGTATCTTTTTATACAAAATTTGTCATGTTATCATAGTAGACAACGTTTATATAGTATTTTATCTATATATTTGTTGAAAATATATCATTTTATTTGAAATTATAAGTTCAATATATGTATTAATGTCGGTTATAATGATATTATAACTAGTAGATATATTTTTCAATTTTTTTAGAAAGTTTTTATATTTTTTTTTAAAATGCCCGATATTTTCACCGATATCGATATCGATACCGATATATCCGTAAAATTAGGGTACCGATATTTTCACCGATACCGATTTTTTCGTCCTTGTCTGTAACATCCCGTTTTTCTGAAAAACGTACTTTTTTAAAAAATAAATTCAAATTTTATTTTTAAATAATTTCTTTATTAATGATTTTTATGACAAGTTTTTTTAAGTTTAAAAATCTTGCAGGATAGCTACTCGAGAAGATCGAGTTCAATCGTAATACATTCGACAAGTACAAGCAATAGATCGAAAAAAAAAGGAAGATAAGTTACAGATAAAATAATTTTAATAATTAATATTTAAAATAAAATGTGACTTATGTGTTTAATTATAGTTAGGTAGATTTTTATTATATAGTTTATGTGCAATAAAGTATGTGACTATTATAACGTGTTAAATTAAATATATTTTCAAACATACTTATATGACTTATATGATATAGTAAGTTGAACATACCTATACATACATAATTATATGATCACAATATAATCAAGACTTTAATTTAAAGATGTGCAAATTAATTTCAAGTCATGTCATCTTATTTATGTGTGACACCAATTTGATTAAATTTATATGAATTTAATATGATGTGCAATAAATTACACCAATAAAAAATTAATTATCATAATCATGAATTATTTTATGTCACATTAGATAAGTTAAGCTACAACTCTTAATGTCACTACATGATACTATATCTTAAATTATATCATTAGACAAGTGATCTACATGTATTACACATTAAATTAATCATTCTACAAGAGATACACATGTATTCTACATGTATGACATCATATATGTTACATATAAAAGAGAGACTCCACCATTTAGTCTTTCATTTTTCATTTGATAAGATGCACTCTCTCTCTCTCTAACTATTTTGCTCCTCCTTCTCTCTAAACTTTCGTTCCTCTCAAAAGTCTTCATCCCCCTCTTCAACCAAGCTGCCATTTTTCAAGATTTAAGTAAAGAATTAAGATCCTTTCAAGATAAGATAAGAAATCAAGCTCAAATTAAAAAGTTCTTCCAAGCAATTTTCAAGAGCCATAGTTAGTGCATTCAAGAGGTAATTTTTACAAATCTTCACCATTTTTCTTCCTTGGGAGCATGATTAAGTCATAATCTTAAATTGCATGTAAGATTTAAGTGAGTTTTCCTACAAATGTGATAAAATGGTTGGATGTCTTGTTCTAAGTAGTTAATCTTAAAAAAATATGTCATTTTGAGTGTTGATTGAGCAAATAGATGTTGGATTGGGCTTTGCATGTTTGATTTCCTTACCTAAACACATTGCATGCATGATCCAAGAGTGATTTTCTACTAATGTGAAGAAAATGTTCAAAATCTTATTTTATGTGGTTGATCTTTAAAATATGCCTCTTTTGGGAGTTGATTGTGCAATTGCATGTTGATTTAGCCTTTGCATGTTTGATTATCTTGTGTAAACTCATTGCATGTGTGATAAATTGAGTCAAGATGGTTTATTGAAGGTTAATGGAGTTATTAAAGTCGAATTTACATTTTAATTAAGAAAGTGGATGAGCTTAATCAAGTTGTGGAAAACATTAGAAGTGGCAGTCCACTTTATCGATTTTTATGAAATTGTATACTTGGATTTTTTCAAAACTGTTTTAGTATGTTATGCTACATGATATTTTGAGCTTATGATAAAAATTTGGTAATTTTTGGAGTAATTTATGAATTATTATGATTTTTTCAAGATAGTCCAGTTTGAATTGGAATTATGCAGTTTTAGACCTTAGAAAAATAATTTTATAAATTCAGTAAATTAGAATTTTTGAAAACTGTTTTGTTATGTTATAATACAGGAAATTTTGAGTTTATGGTTAAAATTTGGTAATTTTTGGAGTATTTTATGTATACTTATGATTTTTCAAAGATAATCCAGTTTGAATTGAAATTATGCAGTTTCAAACCTTAGAAAAATAATTTTATAAATTCAGTTAATTACAATTTTTCAAAACTCTTTTGATATGTTATACTACATGAAGTTTTGAGTTTATGGTTGAAATTTGGTAATTTTTTTAAGTAGTGTACGAATTATAATGATTTTTCAAATTAAGTCCAGTTTCGAATTTAAGATTTTGGACCTCAGAAAACTAATTATATAAAATCGGTCCATTGTACGTTTTCAAAACTGTTTTACTATGTTTAAGTACATGATGTTATGAGTTTAAATTATTAATTTCAGAAAATTTCAGTAAATATACAATTTACAGTGAATTTTATAACACAAACTGGTTTTAGAGCAACTTCGAACAATTTTTTATTATAGTAAATGATTTATTAAAGATTTTGTGATATGAATTTATCCCTAATATTTTAGCATGGATGACTGAGGATTGTTATGTAAATATATACTTAATTTCATGAATTTTGGATGATCATTTAAATTATGAAAATTGTTGTAGTAAAGAGTGTCTTTTCTTCCTATATATTCTAACTTTAAGATCAAATTTTATCTATGATTTAAAAATGCAATTTGATCATATTTTGAAACTGAAATTATGTGATTAAATGTGTGCTTATGTGTGAATTGTTAATTAATTTAAGTCTTTGGCATATGAATTAGAGTTTTATGAGTTAAGATGTAAAATACGATTTTTATTCCCTTCAAGGTACAATTGATACTTGTTTTAAAGTATACTATAAAATTCCCCTAAATTTATAGATGTATGTTTATGATATAAAATGAGACGTGATTTAAAGGCTAAAAGTTAATGAATGTGACGAGCGCAGTACGAGACGACTGGATACTTCAGTAGCTATCCCCGCTTCAAGTCGAATCTCAAAAGTGGGTAACTTCTACTTTCTAACTACATGTTGTTAATTGAATTAGTAAGTTATGTATGAAAATCTACGGATAGAAGCGCCATAGCTATAACTGGTAGGCAGCTTCCCTACCGGCCGTCGACCTTAAAGACGAAAGTGTCTAGTCTACGATGCGAGGTTTAGTGTGTGAGCAATCCCACTTTCCTCGATGGTCCAAGGGTGAGCGTACCCAAGGATAATGTTATGTTATGGTCCAAGGGTCAGCGTACCCAAGGATAATGTTATGTTATAGTTCAAGGGTCAGCGTACCCAAGGATAATGTTGTAGTATGTGCTTAATGGTTTAATTGCTTCAATGTATTAGAGAAGTACGGTTATCCCACTGGGCCTTTTCCCCGGGGGAGTCTCATGATGTTATCTAAAATATTTTTCAGGTCCACCTTATGATGAAGCGGATGTGTAGCCGGCTGTACGGACTTCTTCTCAGAAGCATATGTTTTAATTTATTTTAATGTGTATGATTTTGATATTACATAAAGTCTTTGAAAACTTCTATGTTGAATTAACCATTCAAGTAAAATTTTCATATGTTTTAAATATGTCATGGTTTGATTTACAAATGTGGGTAGAACACGAGTTAGTTTCTTGCATGCTAAGCTTTTCGATTTAAAATAAAAAGAAAAAAAAATACTCGTATTTTTAATAAAGTCTTCCGCTGAATTTCTCTATGAAAATGATTTTAAATTATTATTATATATTTTTACAAATATTTTAAATATAAAATGTCAAGATGGCGCTTTAATCCTCCTAAGTTGGGTTGGGGTTCTACAATATCAAAATGATGAAAACCTTCATGTATCTTAATTTTTTCATATATTGATATTAATAATATATAGATATATTATAATATAAAAGTAATTTAATTATAATCATGTTTTATTTTATCATAATTTATTATAAAATAATTTTAATCTATTCAATACAATCAACAATGAACGTTTTAAATAGGATAAACCTAAAATGATTACAATTAATTTATATTTATATTATTAAATATATGTATATTTAATATATATATATATATATATATATATATATATATATATATATATAGTATACATGTAGTGTCCGTGAAATACATGGGTTTTATGATTTTAAATATTATCTATATTGAAAACATATTTATGATTTTGTGCTCCAGCTATCATCACTTTAATATGAACCATGATATAATTATGTATGTTAATGAAATGCAAATATTATTTATTTATTTATTATATATATTGGTATGTTTATCATATTATTTAACACGTCCACGATCAATTATTTATATTTTTTATTATGTTTTATTTTCTTTTTATAAAATTTGAAATTTAGAATTTTATAGATATCATTAAATTTTTATTTGGACTATATCATGTCTAAGTGAAAATCAAAATTTCTCAATAATTTTTATAGTTTTTAATGAAACTCATTAAAATTAATTAATTAATAGGTTTTGAAGTTTCACTAATATTTTAAATCAACCAACCTTTATTTTAATTTGAAATATTTAAATATCGACTTTGATTTTAATTACTTGTTTAGAGTTAAAAGATAAAGACATTAATATTGCTATATAATGGTTTGAGTTATAAATGATACCACGTGTCGTTTAAACTAAATAATAATAGTAATAATAATAATAAATTTTAATAATAATAGTTACAAAATAAATATTATGATAAAAATGGACGAGATTTTTTTAATGAGTGAGCGACACGTGTATGCATTGATTAGTTCTTTTAATAAAGTTTGTACATCATTGATTTTTATTTGAATTACTCCTTCCATCCCAACTCAATTTGCCTACTTGTCAGTTCAAAAATGACAATATTTTTTTTACCAAAATATCTTTATTTTTCAACTTTATTAAAATGAAAAAGCAAAAAGTAAACATATTTAATTGAAAAAGCAAAAAGTAAACAAAAAAAAGTAAAAAATAAGTATATTTAATTGAGTCAACTGTATTTTCTTAACCTCCGTACCCGGTCAAAGTAGGCAAATTGAGCCGGGACGGAGGGAGTATTTGATAAATAACTCAAAATCACTGTTTCTCGATAATTCTCATAGTTTATTAAATTATTTAAATTCAATCAATTAATATATTTTTGAAGTTTCACTCATATTTTAAATCAACCCATCTTTATTTTAATTTTAAATATTCAAATATTGATTTTGATTTTAACTGTTTATTTCATGTTAAATGACATGACATTGATTCATGATTATATTTAGTGGCTTGAAAACAAAATAGAGATTAATTTTAATAATAACAATAGTTAGAATAATACTATAATCATAATTGGTTGTGGAATTTTTTTTAGGACACATTTCGAAATAATTGTTTCTTTATATAAATATAAAGTTACACTATATGTGAGACAGGACATGTAGAATAGAAGATACAGACCCATCAGCTTCATTCCTGAAATGGGGTGGGTCTCGAACTAGGTCGGATATTTATGAGTCTTGTTTAAACTGTCACCCTTACTTGAAATACATCAATTTGGAAGTTTGAACTATTCGGATAGTCGGATTGATGGAAAACTTGTTAGCTTTTGTCATGCATTGCTTTTATATAAATACAAAAAACTTATATTAGATCGTTACATGAATATAATTATATATGTCAATTCATTTATATGATTTTTTTTTTAACAGATTATGGAACAACTTTTTTTTTTAGGATATTAAATTGGTAATAAAGTAGTAATTCATGGTCTAAAACGAATATTAACCCGTTATGTATAGTCATGAGTGAGATTAAGATGATGTTTAAGTGAGTTTATATAATCCTTAAAATATGATATAAGATATTTCAAAAATTATAAATTCCTTCTTGAGTGTTGGTAAGATTTTAAAATAAAGTCATATATCATCATGATATTACATGATTATATGATTTTTTTAAGTAATAAGATCTCAACTTGTAATTCAAAAAGAAAAAAAAATCTCAACTTAATTATATCATAAGATCTTTTTATTTTTATTTTTATAAATATATTCAAATTTGATAATTTAAATTACACAATTATCATTACTATTTATAAATATTGTATAAACTCCATCATTATATTTATCTAATATTCAAACAATATATAAAATACAAGAACTTGGAAGATCTTTTAAGGAAGTTTAATCAAACACATCCTAAAAATTGTTGGACAATTCATGAATCCTCTATTTGGAATCCATCATGTTTTTGGCTGGTTGCAATATATATATATATATATATATATTTTGTTGGTTTCAGAAAATTTCTGAGACTTCAGTTTAATTTTAACTTCTAAAACTTAAGGGCAATTTTTAGCTTTTAAAAAAATTCCACATAAATATTAAATAGTTTATAATTATATTAGATAAACAAAATTGAGTGTATGAACATGTACATATATCATACCCCACAACAAAGTATATGAGATGGATTTTACCATTTTACATCATCCGCAAGACATTCAATTTGTTTCTTTCTAAACTTGGCGACTCTAGGGAAAACCTCTATTGGATTTTATTGATATAAAAAAATTGATATTAATCCTAATAATTATCACCATATATCTCATTAGATGATTTATTTCCAATACTTTTATTTTAGTAGAGATTTTTTTTGGCATGATTGTCTGAGAAACCTTCAAAGGATGACATGGTAGAAAGGAAGAGAATAAACCAAATTTTCGTACATATTGTATAGATTTTTTATTATAGAAAAAAAAAAAAAACATAATCAACCTTTCTAATTTGAATTTTTTCCACTTTTTATTCGTTCATAACAAAAGTTTACGGAGTTCTTCAAGGATGTTAGAATATTAGGTTATCAATTAATATTTTAAAACAATTTAAATCCTTGATCTTACACGATTTCTTTAACTCAATATGAGGTGTCCAATTTTTATAACTTATATATATTTTTTAGAAATAAAAATTAGAAAAATTGCATGATTCAAATTCAAAACTTTATCATCATAATCTAAGATACCACTTGAAATTAGTTGTATAACTTATTTTTATCTTGAACTCATGACATCATAAAATCCCACGTTTTAAATATTAAAAAAAGAAAAAAGATCACATCTATAAGGAATCACAATTATTTATGTGCACTAGATGCACGAGTCGAGAGCTATACTATAAGATCGACTCGATAATGTTTTTCACATGCCCAAACACGCTTCACACATTACATGTGCATCCACGCACCACATACATCCTAGGTTCGCGCTCTAATCATAGTCTTACGCACCTAACCTTTGTTTATATTTACATAACCTTTATATTTATATAACTTAAAGTTTATTACAAATCTATAATTTTTAAACTTTTATATTATAATAATATAATTTATATTTTATAATAATTAAACATTTATGTTATAATAATATAATTTTTATGTTATTATTTAAGTATATAAAAATTATAATAATTATAAAAATAAATTATTATAATATAAAAATTCAATTATATTATAAAAAATATAAAAAAATTAAAATTATTCATTTAAACGTTACGATAAAATAATTAATTTGGCCTCGGATGGGCGGGACCGAAACCAATCCAACCTACGTGTGTCCACTGTCCAGGTGCACGGAACAATACTCGTAAAGAATACTACGACTGCACCGTTTAAGCGAAAACATCCCCTCTTTCTGATTTCAGGAAAGAAGAAAGGGAAACTTCAGGGAAGACAAAATCTAGAGAGAGAGAGAGGGAGAGAGCATACAGCGACGGCGGTGCGTTGGGTTTAAATGAACTGCAATCATATCTACTTGCATACAATTCAATGGAAATGCCTGTCAGACGATCAGATTATACTTTACTAAGCCAAAATCCGGACGAACAATTTCATCACCAGCCACCACCTAAGCAGCCGAAAATCTCAGCCGGATTTGGCGGCGCAGTGGCGCAACGGCCTCTCAACTACGAGTCTCACTCCGATGAGAAAAATAAGTTGAAGTCCGAAAGAGCGACCGCCTTCGATTGGGACGCGATTGATCCGAGAATGATTCAGGCGCAATCGCAGCAGAGCCGGATTGGTGGAACTGGGCAGATTCTGGGGACTTTTGGACTGCAGACGCAGTCGAGTGGGAGCAGCTTCGGCGAGAGCTCGATATCAGGGGATTATCACGTGGCCTCGCTTTCGAACCCCGATGTGGCTGTTAGTCATTTGAGTGACGGTGGAGGTGAATTGAGGGCGAAGACGGCGGAGGTGTCTATTAGCGGTGGAGGCTCATCGTCGTTGCGGAGCTGGGCTCAGCAGACGGAGGAGAGTTACCAATTGCAGCTGGCTTTGGCTCTTCGTCTCTCTTCAGAGGCTACATGTGCTGATGATCCTAATTTCTTGGATCATCTGCCAGATGAATCTACATCCGTTGCTTCTACCTCACCTGCATCTGCTGGGGCGATATCTCATCGATATTGGGTAACTTAAGCCTAAAAGCAAGCTCTAAACAAAATATTCTGCAGTTTTGATTTAATTTTTCTGGTGGTAAATAGAGTTGTTTGCGTGAAACTAATGCAGTAATTGAGGATGGATGGACATTGTGTGCTTGGCTGCGGAATACCAAGAAGGGAATTATACTGATTTCATTTCTACTGTGGTCTTTGAATTTTTTTTTTTTTTTTTTTTTTGTTTTTTTGAGAAGATCATGAACTTTGTGTTTCGTGGGAATTACAGTTAGATATCTGGAAATGTATATATTTGAAAGTAAATAATTGAGGCTCAGATGTAATTGAGTGTAGTTCTATGTGAGGGATATGATGGAAAAGAACGGAGATTACTAGATTGAGAGATCCATGTGAAAAATAATTTTCCCATTACTTTAATTTCTAGAGTGATGCTATACCGAATCAAACCTCATGTGTAGTGTTTGAGGACATATTAGGAGAAATCAGCCTCTTTTGGTACCTATTTCCACAATTGATATAAGGATTATGAATTATTTTATATGGAATGAACATTTTAGAAAAAACATTAGATGTGCTAGAAGGTTGATCAAAACTCCCTACACTTTGTGTAACCTTTCAATTACTTTTCCATGGGTTTAGAAGCTTCCATGGTACAACCTGAGAATCCAAAAACTCAAAATTTGATTTAGTATTATAAAGAAGCGTGCTTGTAATTTCTAAATTTTGCTTTGGTCTTCATGACATTTGAATGTGATCTTGTTGCATGAATCTAATTGATTTACACCATAGAGTTGATGATTTACCTTATAGCTAGAAACTCTTATCTCTTAGCAGTCAAGTGTGGAGAACTGAAATGTATACAGTCATTGTTACTCCTTGGGATAGTTAGTTGTGTTACATGATTCAAAGAGCATGTAAATGGGAATACTTAGTTGGGTTGAAACAGGTTAATGAGATACCAACAGTGGTGGATCTTAATTAATATCTAACTGACACATGATGACTTGGCATTCTTGTGCACTCAAAATAAATGTTTATATGGCTGAATTAGTTCATAGAATTTCATTCTGCCTTTGTTATTTCCTGCCATGAAATGTTTTGATTTCTTGGACTTCATGTGTTGGTTTACATCAGGTAAATGGCTGCTTATCATATTTTGACAAAGTTCCTGATGGGTTTTACATGATTCATGGGATGAATCCATATGTTTGGACTGTGTGCTCTGATCATCAGGAAAGTGGCCGTATTCCATCCCTTGAATCATTAACAACTGTTGATCCTGCCGTTGTTTCTTCAGTTGAAGTGATTTCAATCGATCATCAAGTTGATCCCAGCTTGAAAGAGCTGCAGAATCGAAGTCATAACTTGTCATCTAGCTGCATCACTACAAAGGAAGTTGTCGAACAGCTTGCAAAGCTAGTGTGCAATCATATGGGGTGAGACACTAGAAGCTCCTATCTAGGCATTCAGTGAATTTATTGTAATTTGTTTTATTGCCTTCAATAGGGGTGCAGCTTGCAATGGGGAAGAAAGCTTTTTTACCTCTTGGAGAGAGTGCAGTGATGAAATAAAAGATTGTTTGGGGTCAATTGTGCTCCCTATTGGCAGTCTATCAATTGGACTATGTCGACACCGTACTCTGCTGTTTAAAGTATGTGTTATATCCTGTTGTGAAATTGTTCAGTTGATTTTGCTCACGTTGTTTTGAAGTTGTAAACCATTTTGGAGATAAATGCATGCATTACCATAACCCCCTGTTTGTGCTATAACTGGGAGAACATATTTGTTCTTTCAGCTTTCGGTTTTCTTTTGTCTTATAACTGCCATTCTCAATCCTCCCAATTCTCTTTGTGGGCACCACCATTCAATCTCATGCACAAACAGTTAAATATTATATCTATCAATCATTTAATCTAATATGATAATATAATTCACACCCTTTTTCTAGTATAATAATTAAACCACACACACTTTTCCAGACATGATTTGATGTCTATAGTAAGTAAAGTTTAATTCTCCCAATTCTACAACAAACACTTATTATAATCCATAAACTTTTTGAAACAATTATCCAAATTCCCAAACAGTAAAGTTCCCTTCAGTTCTGAAGCGTAACAACAATGACAACTAACTAAGCCTTAATTAATGGCTTTGAAAATTTCAATAGACCCATACTGAAGCTTGATAACCAATACCCACAGAGAATCACTTTCAACCCATACAATCCATCCATACTGCTGTCACCTTCATATTAACTCGTCAACTCCTGAAAAGATTTATAATCCAAGATTTACTGTGAGTTTAAATGATTCCAATCTTCACTTATTTGTGGAATTTCCGGAGTTTAGAAGAATTCTGGTGGTTGATGGTGGCATGCATGATTGGAGGGGGTAATGTTCAGAGAGAGAGAGAGAGAGAGAGAGAGGGTGGACAGAAGGGAGGAAAATGAGGGATGTAGGTGGAGTTGGGGAGAAATGAAAAGGTTGAGATAACTTTTTAGATTGTTGATATTTGTAAGAGATTTAGGATGGAACCACAATAATGAAATGCCTTGCAACTTCCTTTTTCCTATTCTAGTTTTTGAAGTAATGGAAAATTCCAGTTAATTCACTTCCTATATTTTACATCTATTGAAATGCTTCAGCAAAATGATGACATAACTGGTGAAGCAAGCTCATCATTCCTTGATGTTCCCATTTACTCCAAACGTGAAATAAATGAACAAAACATCTCAGACATCAGTTGCTCCACTGTTGGTTCTTGCTTTTTTTTTGTTTGGTAACCATTTCAACTTAATCTAGCAGCAGTGTTCCCACTGTACTTATTAACTATTTCCTATTATATTCTAGTGTGGTGTAGTTTCTGTTCTCTCTTTTGCTTGCAGGTGTACATTATCAAACCAATTTGCATATTAATATATTATTTGTTGGCAGGTTTTAGCTGATACTATCGGCTTACCATGTCGAATTGCAAGAGGATGTAAATATTGCACTAGAGAAGATGCTTCATCGTGTCTTGTTCGCTTCGGGCTTGACAAGTATGTGTATGCTTGCGATGCCATCATTATCACATGACTATTCAATTTAGACAACGATTAAAAAACTAGTTTTGTAAAATTTGGATTCTAATGTCATTGTCTTGAGTCAATAGAAATATGGTTATCTACGACACAAAATAAAAGTTGGTTGCTACTTTTGTAGGATGGTACATTAATCTTGAACTTTTAATGTTTTGCTTTTGCATTGTTTGATCATTTTAGACATGTGAATTCTTATAGAGTTTGATGGGAGCTTCTTACACTTTTGAAGTCTTTTATGGGGTTTACATTGTTCTTAATTTCCAGAAATCAATAAAAAATGTGTCTAGTGTCTATTCATTAGTATTAGATATACTATATAATTTAATTAATCTGTCCATTTTGGCTTTGATTCACAGGGAGTATCTTATTGATTTGGTTGAAAAACCAGGATTCTTATTTGATCCTGATTCCCTGCTAAACGGTCCTTCTACTATCTCAATTTCTTCGCCTTTACGCTTTCCACGATTCAGGCAGGTGGAATGTACAACTGATTTCAGATTGCTGGCCAAGCAGTTCTTCTCAGACATTCAATCTCTTAATCTTGAGTTTGATGAATCTTTAGCAGGTGATCATCTGTGTGATTGTGATTTCTTCAAGTTTCGTACATAAGTATGACAGAATTTTTTGATTTTCTGAATCTCTCAAAACTGCGTTCGGCTATGTGGTGGCAACTGGATGGTAAGGTCAGATCCAGTTCAGAAACAAAATCAATCAATTTGATTTTTCCTATTTTGGTTTGATCCATTATCCATAATGGTCCGATAGTGTTGCATCACTAATTGGGGGGCTATTTATGTGATTCCCATTTCTACAGTAGCCATATTAAACCATAGATTTGTTTCCGAGAAATTTTCTGCTTCATATCATTCCATATATTCTCTTGCTGTTAAACCTGAATGGATCATTTAGAAACACAACCAACCTCGTTTGATTTAACTTCAAAAAATTAAGATCCAACCCAATGGATTTGTACTGGATGGGATCTGTTAACATATTTCCATGCTTAGCTATAATAATCATAAGATTTTTGCATTTCAAAATTCTTAATCCTCGCCTCAATATTTTTTGCTGCAACAGTTAATCTATACTGATTCTTCCCAGTTTGACACCAACCTCACTAATTTTGGGATAAAAACCAATTGATTTAGGACTATTGGAAAATGACCATATTGTAGGGAGCTTAAAACATCGGCTCAAATCGTTCGAGATTGTGGATTTTGGCCAGTTTTCCGTATCTTCTCACAATCTTATTTGTCTTTCCTTCAATAAGAGAAAAGAAAGAACCTCTCAGTGTGGTTTTATGTCAATTACAGACTAAAATGGTCATGCAGTACCTAACCATTCCAATGTAGGTGGGAGACAATAGAAGAATAATCAAAAAAAAAATTTTACTTGGTGATTGCCTTGGCGCGGGGGGGGGGGGGGGACTGACTATTTCTCATACTTTTAAATTTTTCTCGGTGTTTAATCTTGTTCTTGTCTCCATTTGATGGCTTCAGGATCCAGAATTAAGATTTTGTATCTCTTATATGTTTGGCCGCAGAACATTAAATTAATTGTTCAACTGCTATATGCATTCAAAAGTCTATTTTGTAACTATTATGATATCTTATCATTGCGAGCATTTTGTGATTGTCATAGTTGTTTGGTGTCCTTGTAATTCAGCATGTTCGGTGTATCATGAAATGAGGTGCAAGACTGATTTAGTTACAGCCTATAGGGTATATATTTCTTCAAATCATAATTTAAGTTCAAGCGGTGTAACTTGAATTAGGGTCAACTCTAGTTTGGTGATACTGGACTAGCTTCATTTTGAAGCTGATTATATTTATAATTGAAGGTTTGATAAATAATGGTTTCACTTTTTTTTTTTTTTTTGGTTTCACTAGTGTTGAGGTTTGCCTTACAACTTCTTGTCCTTCCGTTAATCCAATCTGGGCTAAGTCATGCATCATTGCTCTTGTCCTAGCATTCCTTGGTTCATGACCTCTACTCTGTGCTCATGATTCTTTTGACTTGTTGGTATATCATTTTTCCATAGCTCAAATTATTGTACTTGTTGTGGTTTCTGCCAGCTTGAAATTGTGAGTAAAAATGTTGCTTTTGTCTTTGATAGTTGGAACTGTTATTGATGGAGATACTGGTGACTCCATGCGTCCCACACAGTCTGAGGGGACTTACATGGATAGAACCAACTCTCCACCCAGCTCAAGCAATCAAGAGGAAATTTCTAACTTGCCACCATATCCCACAAATTCCTGGATAAAGATTCGTGGCAAAGAGCAATGGCTTTCCAACCCATTCAATGCTCAAGAAGTTGTAAGCTCCACAAATACTGTCAAACACTCAATGCCTTTGAAGTTTGGGCATGACAATGCTCAGTCAATTATTTCCTTACTGGATCCAACAGTAAATACAAGTAAAGATATGTGGTTTGGTGAAAGAGGTCCATCATTTCCATCTAATTTTAGTGAATTTACCTTTGATGTGGATGATCTGAACATTCCCTGGAGTGATCTTGTAATAAAGGAGAGAATTGGGGCAGGTAGTCTTCTGGTTGCTCTATTGTTATATTTATATTTCTGTTTGGAGAAACTGGCAATCTAGACTTCTGAATTCTATGCATGTCATTTTGGTCTGTTTACATACAGGTTCATTCGGAACAGTTCATCGTGCTGAGTGGAATGGTTGTGTGAGTTGCCTATAATTTTTATTCTTCAAATATGTTACAAGTCTCAGTTCACCTGTGACCTTGAACGGTTGTATCTTTTTATTTAACTCTAGTTCCATTATGTTTGCAATCAGTCGTTTTTTTAATAAGATGAATTCTTTACGTTATTTTGTTATTGTGTTCATGTTTTGAATCTTACAACAGCGAATTCCTTTCAGGATGTTGCTGTGAAGATTCTCATGGAACAAGACTTTCATGTAGAGCGATTTAAGGAATTTTTACGAGAGGTAGGGTCTAGTTCTCTCTAATCAACTTTGTCTCCTACTTCATTTGTTGATTTAGTTGCATATTGTTGCTTCTGCTAGGTGGCAATTATGAAAAGATTGCGTCATCCAAATATTGTGCTTTTTATGGGCGCTGTGACAGAACCACCAAAGTTGTCTATTGTAACTGAATATTTATCTAGGTATATTTTTTCTTAATTTTCTAGGATCTCCTTAATATGTAGCTTTGTTAGCTTGCTGTGTACAGCTCTGTTCTAATTTCATATTTAATCTTTTAATTCCAGAGGTAGTCTATACAGGCTTTTGCATAGACCTGGTGCAAAAGAGGCGTTGGATGAGAGACGTCGGCTGAGCATGGCTTATGATGTGGTAGGCATTCAATTCCTCTTGTAGGAATGAAACCAATTCCTTTATTCAGACATTCTGATTTCTCAAGTTACACTTTCTGTACAGGCAAAAGGGATGAACTATCTTCATAAACGCAACCCTCCTATCGTTCATCGTGACTTAAAATCTCCTAATCTTCTAGTTGATAGAAAGTATACAGTGAAGGTAAGAGAAAGACTTTTTTTTATTTTTTAAATGAGTTGGGGGAGTGGGGGAAAGGGAGACAACAAGTGAGCTGCATTGGACAAAATTAGGTGAAGTTTCAAGATTCTTGCTGCTTGTTGTAAAACAACTCTGTTTTTCTTGGTAGGCACTAGGTAGAGATTATTTTGTGCAGCAGAGCCAAATATTGTGCTATACATGTGTATTTTTTGTAATTGGTGTATATAGAAGCTGTACTGAGGAATCATTCATTACTGAAAATATGCATGCTTCATTTTGCTAAAATAAAATGTCACTTTTTTCCTTTACTCTCAAACGTTGTTGCATTCCTTTGATCAACACTTCAAAGAATTAATATAGGCCCTTTTCCAAATCCAACCCTTCTTGTCTCTTTCTTTCACCCATTTTATATGTTCTGCTAGCTCAATCTTAATTATTCACCTATTTATAACTGTTACATATGTAGGTGCGTCCAAATAGTATACGACTTAGTAAAAATCTCGAACTTATTATGTTAGTTGCCTGGTTTATTTGTTCAGTTACTTGATGGTGTAATGACTTGGCCAGGTTTGTGATTTTGGTCTTTCCCGATTCAAAGCAAACACGTTTCTGACATCCAAGTCTGCTGCTGGAACTGTGAGTTTAATACTATAATCTGGTGCCTCAATATTTTGCTTTATAATGAATAATAAGAATCTTCTTTTGTTTGTAGGCCGAGTGGATGGCTCCTGAAGTGCTCTGTGATGAACCATCAAATGAAAAATCAGATGTTTACAGTTTTGGTGTGATTTTATGGGAGCTGGCAACGCTGCAGCAGCCCTGGGGTAACTTGAATCCTGCACAGGTTGGTGGATTGGCTATGTTATCTTGCATTTTTTTTTTTTTAATGATCGGCAACAAATCTGCTTGAGCTTGGGTCAAAGTAAGAGATAGTGGAACTCTTGAGAATGTTGAGCAAGTATCTAATTAATTGGAAATGTTATCCGGACTAAGTACAAAAGTCATTCCAAAGATGATTTATTGGTGCATCTAAATTGGTATAAATCATCCCCTTTTCATCTATAGAATTGGTTTGTGCTGATGCAGAAATTTCTCCTGTTGTTGTCCCCCCTTGCTTCTGAGTTGAATTCTTTAATATTGCAAGACTTGCTGCCGTTGGGCAAGGGTCGTGGTTCCTGTCATTGAAGGAAACAGATTAATAGAAAATTGGGGGGGGGGGGGGGGGAGGTGGTTTAGAATACTATAGGACAGGTTGGTCTTAGAAGCTTTGTTGGTTTCTCCTGATGAATTTACCCCCCAGAAAGATTGCTTCTGAATGGAAGTTGGGTTTCTGTTTCTTAAGACTTGGATGCAACTATCATATAATTTATTTAGTATTTTTCGTTGAGCTTATCAAATCATGTGGTTGCTATTTGCTTCTTAAACACTATAGGTTGTGGCAGCTGTTGGTTTTAAACGTAAAAGGCTGGAAATTCCTCTGGATTTGAATCCTCAACTAGCAGCCATTATCGAGGCCTGCTGGGCCAAGTGAGTTTTTATCCAGTTAAAATTTATAGTGGGTTTTGGTTAGGTATAGTGTAGGATTTACATGTCATACCTGAATTTAGTGTACAGTGGTAAATATTTCGCATGCATTTTGTTAGAGATTTTATTAATTGGTTTCCATCTTGTGACATACTTTATCTCTGTCTTTCCTCATTTCAAATGCATTTTCTACTCAGTCTTTTCATAATTTAGTGGCTAATATTTGAAGTCGACAGAGGTGCATAGAAGTAAAGGAAGAGTATCTGGAACAATGATCTCTTTCTAGTATCTCTTAAGTAGATCGTTCCTTGAGTTGAACATGATATTCTTTTATCACTATGATCTTTAAATGTGCAGTGAACCTTGGAAACGGCCCACCTTTTCCAGTATCATGGAATCTTTGAGATCATTGATTAAGTCTATACCGCCAACTCAGCCAGGTTCTTTAGAAATGTCTTTGCTTACGTGAAATTGTGGGCAGCAGGAAGGCTCATCAGGTTTTTAACACTTGCTCGGATAATATGAGGTTTGTCTCTACTAATTCCTCTAACTGGACATCGACTACAAACTCTAAAGATCTTATTAGCATTTTAGTGTTGTCGTCACAATATGGTTAATTTAACCTGTTTTCTTCCCGTATTAGGACTAGAAACCTTGGACTGTTTTAAGAATGAGTTTCTCAGTCAAGTATGCCATGTAGCGTTTAGTTTTGTTCATGTCCTAGTTGTTCAATTCTTCATCGTGTTGAATCTTAATTTGCCTTGTGTGTTTGTGCAGGTGCCATATGTATATTAGTCTGATAGTAGTTCGCATGAACTTGTGAGAATGCTGATTTTGCTGAATTTAAAGGAAAAAAAAACTATGAGAATCTGTACCTTATTTGTCAAGCCATTTTCAATTCTTTTCATGTAAAAATGTGAATGCCACAATGGCAAATGTATGTATTATAGTTAGTTAATGACATCAATATCTGCGTACATGGAGGCAAAAACTTGTTTATAGGAAATCATTTTGCTCATCATTTATTTATTGCCAGCTATTACAATCTCAATCACTAATTTTATATATTAATCAGAGAACACTCAGTGCAATCTACAAATTGGCAAACTCAGTCTTATGGACATCATGGTCCATGGAGGTTTGTTATATGCTCTCACTATTACAAAACACATTACCCATATAACAATTTTAATTGACTCAACTACATGATTACGTTTATATTCTCTCCATATTAAAAAAATATATACATGGGCCGTATTCATTAAAATACAATTCTCACTTTTGATATAAATTGTAAAAAGAGACTAAAATTAAAAGGGCGTTCTAATACACATTAAATAATGACATTGCAGGAAGTTTATTGAATGATTTACTTTTTCAATACCATCCGTAGAGCAAAAAAAAAAAAAAAATGTAATGCTTAAAGTATCTCACCTTTAAATCTTAGAAACCAGCGAAATGCAGATATTGATTTTTATTATTAACATAATGAACATATTTTTAATTATGCAAAAAAAAAAAAAAAGAATTTGGATGGGAAAATGTAAAGACAATGAGGACAAACAGATAAAAGAATAGTTCCTATCGTGTAAAATGTTGAAAGCATCATTATATATAAAATGCTATATTCGTTGCTGTGTTGTTCCATCACCTATGCATCATGCCACAAGTGGCGTCTTGCATGTATGCTTGCTTCCAACTTTATCATTCATCCAAGTTACCAATATCACCTCCTTTCACTATTTCTTTTTATCAGGTAACTGCTCATACTTAAGTATTATTTTTATTTCAAAGTTAATTTCCATTAAAACCTACAAGTTGTGTTTGGATGGAGGCATTTGAGATATAAAATTTGAGATAAATGAATTTTTCTTGTGAAAAAAAAAGAGCTTAAATTTATAGCTTTATTATTTCGTCTTCCAACTGCATTATTAGTGAATTTTTTTAAATATATATTTGAAAGACAATTCTCAGAAATTTGAGAGTTGAAAAAGTAAAATGCAATAATTTATATAGTTTAGTGGCAATCGTCTGAACAAAAAGTTTGATAGAAGTCCTAAAATCTTGGATAGTTTAAATTGTTTAGTGTAATTAATCGTTAATTATGTAAGTAGTTAGCCGCTTATGGGCCATATCTTCCATATGCACTAAAAAAACAATCATTTAAGGACATGTGTGGCACTAAGGTGAATCAATTTTTTCTCTCAAACTTAATATTTAATTTTTCTATTTTTTTTTCAGTTAATTCACTTAATAAATCAAAATCTCTTCTATCTAATGTTATAATTAATTATTCACTTTCCTCAAAAGATATTGACACTTTAATTTAGCAACATGAATACATCACCATCATCCTAAAAAATCTAGGCTTTTATTTTTTATAATACATGACAATTTTTACAATAATGTTAATGCCATTAATTTTTTTTTTTTAAATCATGTGTATTTCACGGTCATATGCTGATAATTATCTAAAAATGATACATTAATTCACAAAAAAATAATACTTTCCACCTACGTTGTTTTCGCGTTGACTCATATTAAGCTTCATTGACTACGATGCTGACGTGGGTCATATATAAAAGATTTATAGAGATTGAAGGACCTAATGCAGCTTCTCTTAGAATATGCTATATACATTCATAATATGGGAAAATTGCCCTTTATATCTATTTTTATAAAATTTTATTCCAATCTACCTATAAATATAGTGATGTATCTCTGAATACTCCTAAATATAAAATGTAATCCTAAAATTCCTAATTTTTCATTCAAGTCAACTGATATGCGGGCCTCCAAGTTGTTTTAATCTAATTACTTTTGATTTATCAAACACTGACTCTCATTACTTTTATTACAAATTGATTCTCACCATTTTCGCCTATTTATTTTTATTTCCTTAATTTTCGCCCATTTCTCACTTTCTCAAATTTCGCCCATTTTCTTTTAGCATATGTTATAAAGAAAATTTTTGCCCATTTCCAATGGCGTAGGATTAACATATTGTACCATTTCCAACTTTCACCCATTTCTCACCTTTCCTTTTAGCATCAATTAGTTATAAAATATTTTACTAATGTTCAAAAATTAATAATTATTAATATATTTTCAAACATTAATAATATTAATAATTTTACTATAATATTTTCGAACATTAATATAACATTAGTAATGTTCAAAAATAATTTATTAATGTTCAAAAATATTAATTATTAATGTTTGAAAATAATTTACTAATAGTTATTATTATAGTAATATTACTAATATTTACTACTATTTTCAAAACTACTAATGTTTAGAACATTAATTTCGAAACACTATTTTCGAACTATAATCAGTAATATTAATATTCACTAATATTAACTATAATTTTCAAACTAAAATTAATATTAATATTTTTGAATATTATTAATAATTCTCGAACATTATTTTCAAAACTAATATTTTCAAACATTAGTAAAATAATTATTTTTAAAAATATTAATTATTAATGTTCGAAAATATTAAATTATTACTATATTAATATTATTAATGTTTTTAGACATTAATAAATTATTTTCGAACATTAATAATATTACTAATAATTATTAAAATATTTTATAAAATAAATTAATATTCGAAAAATGGAGGAAGTGAGAATTTGATTAATGGGCAAAAATTTGATTAATTAAAATTGAGGAACAGAGATTTTTTAGGCAAAAATTTATCGATGGAATTAATGGGCGAAATTTTTTGAATATTACTAATTATAGTTCGAAAATAGCATTTTCGAACACTGCTAACATTAGTTATAAAATATTTTACTAATGTTCGAAAATTAATAATTACTTATGTATTTTCGAACATTAATAATATTAATAATTTTACTATAGTGTTTTCGAACATTAATATAACATTAGTAATGTTCGAAAATAATTTACTAATGTTTGAAAATATTAATTATTAATGTTCGAAAATAATATATTAATAGTTATTACTATAGTAATATTACTAAAATTTATTCTCACTTCCTCAATTTTCGCCCAATAATCTTCGAAAATAATATTTTTGAACTTTACTAATATTAGTTATAAAGTATTTTACTACAGTTCAAATATTATTAATTACTAATGTATTTTCGAACATTAATAATATTAATAATTTTACTATAGTATTTTTGAACATTAATATAACATTGAAAATAATTTACTAATTTTTGAAAATAGTAGTAAATGGGTATAAAATTTTCTAAAATATTCACAAACTTTAAAAAATTAGTAATATTCACAAATTTTTGAAAATTAGTAGTAAATGGGTATAAAATTTTCAAACATTAAATGTTACCAACATTAAATTTTACTCACATTAAATGTAGTAAATGGGTATAAAATTAGTAGTAAATGGATATAAAATTTTCGAACATTAAATTTTACTAACATTAAATGTAGTAAATGGGTATAAAATTTTCGAACATTAAATGCAGTAAATGAGTATAAAATTAGTAGTAAATGGGTATAAAATTAGTAGTAATTTAATTTTCGAACATTAAATGTAAATGTAAGAAAATTTTAAAAAATTTAACGTTAGTGAATGTAAGAAAATGTTCAAAAATTAAATTACTAACACTAACATTAAATTTTCGAAAATTACTAAATTACTAGCAATAAATTTTCAAAAATTTTCTTAAATTCAAATTTAATGTTCGAAAATTAAATTACTAATACTAACATTAAATTATCCAAAATTACTAAATTACTAGCATTAAATTTTCGAAAATTTTCTTACATTCACATTTAATGTTCGAAAATTAATACTATTTTATAAGCAATGTTCAAAAATTACTAATATTTTATAATTAATGTTCGAAAATTAATACTATTTTATAATTAATGTTTAAAAACATTATTATAATATATTATGTAACTTTAATATGTTGTTTAGCCCTATTCACAACATTAATTATAATTGTAACATTAATGTTAGAAAATAATATTAAATGTTCGAAAATAGTATTTGGCCATTTTCCCATATTATTATTAATATTTAATAAAATAATAATTTTATATTTAATAAAATAATAATAAGATAAATAATTATGAAATAAAGTGAATGAATGGGAATCATGAGATTGATTAAACTCGTGGAGCCCATTAAATAATTAACCTGACTCACAAATGAAAAATTTAAAATCAATTATTATATTTAAAGATATTTAAAAATTAATTATTATATTAATAAATAAAAAAATAAAATTTTATAAAAATAGATATAAAGGGTCATTTTACCTTCATGATATAGAATATTTCCTATCCCACAAGTAACTAACTAACGAACCAACGTTGACTTCAACGTTGGATAATAATAACAACGACAACAACAACAGCCGTTAATACTTCCATCCCTCACGATCCTCTTTAGTTTAAATAAAAGCAAACAGCACCACTTAATGATAATCATAAATTCCACACACCAAACTCTATTTAATGGAATTTTATCCCCAGGTTAGAAAAGCGTGCAGCTTTGTTCCACTACTAGGGGGACCACCAACGGTGTCAATGACGCCGTCAATGCGCGAAAATCAAGGAAGAATCAAAACAAACACCACTCTAACGCCGTCAAAACACTCACATGTTTTATGTTAGATAGTAGATAGGTGTTGGTAGGCCGTTTCAAACGCCTGTTTTCTTGTTTGACTTCGATTGACATTTTTGCCCCCATTGGTCCACCAAAATCCCCATCATCTTAATCCACTCCAAAAGCGTTTGCTTTGTTATTAGTATCTAATCTAAAATTATCAAGTCATGTAAATCATGTTTCGAAAATTGAAAAAGTATTTACATCCTATTAGATTGCATAAATAAGATATTACCTAACAAAAAAAACTTTTTGAAAATATATAAAATTGTAATTCTTACATTTCCAATAAAATGATTAAAATATATTTTATCACTTAATTTAATATGAGTAAAATAGAACTGTAATTTAAAATATTTTATTCAATATTATTTATATTTTATAAATATACTCTGCAATATTATAGAATTTAAACAAAGTGCAGAAATTTACATAATTTATGGAGTGAAATGCAATAGTGTTTCGTCAATCAAACGTTTAAATTAAGATAGTTTAAAAGGTTTAGTGATTTGACCGTTATTTTATTATCGTATTCGCTCCTGTCACAATCTTTGCCGCGTTAAATTTGATGCGGCGAAAAAACACTTACATGGACATGTCATGAGAAAACAGTATTGATATTTAAATGAATGAGCTAGGTGGCTTACCAGGAAGTAAAGATTTTATCAGTTCAGACGTTCTCTCTACTTGAATAAGAGCCCTGGTCTTTCTATTTGTCGGTTTTTTGCGCGCACTCTCTCTCTCACTATCACTATCACTCTCTTTCTCCGTCTAAATTGATCTTTGCACTTCTCTTGGGCTTCGCAAGATCTTTCCCAGAAATCAACAATAAGGTGAGTTCTATCACTTAACTTCCCAATTTGATTGAAATTTTGATGTTTTGTGCTTTTGTTCTTTGAAGAAACAGAATTGATAACAATGCATTTGTGAATTCACAGCAAATTAGAGCAAGACTAATGTTTTCATTTATTTACTTTTATTACAAATTTCTACTGCAATTGTTCTCTTCTTGAGAACATGTAACTGTGACTATGAATAACATGAACAATTAATTAGAGTATCTGCTTTGTTTTACTTTCTCTGCCCGACAGATAAACAGAATTTCCCCTCTCTTTTAACAGAGATCTGCCATTTTTATTTTCATGGATAAAGGGTACTGTATTTTTGCAAAATTCACTTCTTTTCTCCTTTTTTTTTTTTTTGTTGTTTTGGCTGTTCCTTGCTCATGCTTGTACTGAATTTTTTTGTAGTTATTTTTATCTCAAAGGAGCGATGGTCATGAAATGCAGTTGACATGCTGGTGAGGAATTATTTAAAAATAAAATTAATGAAGTGACTGATTTAAGGAGTTCTAAGTAAAAACCTCAGAAATAGCAATTGAAGAGGAAAACTTAGGATTTTTACCAGTGCTGCTGAAGCTGGATGGCAATCAGAAGAGAAGATTCAGCTTCAAAATTGCAAGACTTCCAGATCGGTTCTTCCTGGATTCCTGCAACCCCTACAAAGCCCGGCCTGCCAAACCAGCTGTCAATCGGCACAAATTGGCAACAAAATAGCCCAGCCCGACCCAATTGGCTTCAATCAGAAAGATGCACTCCGGCTGACTGTACCACCCAAGCAAATGTATCTGAATCAGAAAGCATAACAGAGAATCTTCTGCAAGAATTTGACACTTGGCAAGCAGGAGAGGGTGCCAATTCCCGTGTGTACAGAGAAAATTTGTGTATAGACGACAATTTTCCTATAAATGCTGCAGAGCAATGGATGAATATGCCTTTTGGAAAGCTTTTGGCTCTAGCAGAAGCAAATGGCAATAAAACAGCAATAGAGAATACGCTTACACATCATTTTGCTACAAGCAGCAGTTCCGCTTCCTATTTTCATCAACAAACTGAAGGTGGTCGGTTCACTGTGAGCTTCAGGGATTCTTCTCAGAAAGATCAGAGCAGCTTGCTTGGAGCAAATTTTGATGCTGAATCCAAAATTTCAAATTTTGTCACGAGTAAGTAGAGTATCTGCTTTGCATTGTAGATCAACTTTTTATCTATTCATTGTTTCATTGCTGATCATGGCACTATGACAAAGACCTGCATTTATTTTAACGAGTAGGGAATCTCAAGGCAGAAAACTTACATAAGAGCTTGAGCTGTGATCCATGTTTTTTGCATATAATAAGTGTTTATCAAAGTGGTGGAAAGTTTCCCTAACGGAGAAAAATAATGCAAAAAAAGCATAAGTTAGTTGAGGAGCACTCACAGCATGCATCTTGGTCATCTTTTTACCGATGTATTAATCAAGAAATTGAATCAGAAGAAAAATGTTTATTGTATCAGAAGAAAAGGCATTCGTATTTTATAAAATGTTCATGGCAAGACTCTCAAATTTGATTTTGCAACAAAATTTGTACATGATCTATTTCCTCACCATAATTTGAATATGCTCGCATATCCAACAGATGGAAGCTCAACCTCTTCTTGGAACTTTTTCAATCTCGATTCACCATACAGAACAATCGCTGGCGCAGCCTTGGGAAAGAGTACCTTATCCCCAGTCGAACCTGTAACACCTGAGAAGTCCAATAAAGAATCAGTGATGAAGGATATAAGTAAAGAAGTGCCTGCAAGTAAGGAGAACGAAGTAACCACTGGAGTTATGGAACTTCATGAGAAGAATGACACCAATCAACTATGTGAGGCTACATCCACACAACTGCAGGAGAATCACAAGCCTGGTAAGGGGGGCACAGAGGAAGCTGATTTGAACAAAACCCCTCAGCAGAAGACAAGGAGGAAAAAGCACAGGCCCAAAGTCATAATTGAAGGTCAGCATAAAAGAACTCCTAAATCAAGTGCACAAAAGCCAAGTGTTGCCCAGAAAACCACGAGAGCCAAGAGGAACTATGTTCGGAAAGATGGAGTCAATACTCCTGTAGGAGGAACAAATGGAACAGATTTAGACAATAAGACTCCCAGTTCTTTGGAAACTCCAGTAAAAAAGAGGAAGTATACAAGAAAAATGATTAATAAACCTGAAGACAACATGGATAAGGGAACTCCTGAAACAACAGACATGAAGGCCCCTCGACGTTCTCAAAGATCCTGCAGAAGGTCTCTAAATTTTGACTCAGATGGCCTAGTGAGAGATGGAAGCTCTACTTACTGCCCATCTCTAAACTGTGACAGGGAATCACAGGCAGAGATCTTTGATGCAAAAGATCAACCAAGAGCTACACCTTGTACACAAGAGATGGGTGTAGTGTTGAGGAAAGATGACATGGTAACTTCTCATGAAGTTTCACAATCTATGAATCAAGTGCAGGAAGATTACCTGTCAAGGCCTGATCAACATTACCAAAGCCCCTTACCTTCTGCAAACAAGAACCATATGCTCACAGATCAAATTGTGTGTACCAGGGGAAAGTGCCAAATATTATTTTCAGATGTTACACACGATAAAGAGGCAAGAGTTGTTCAAGTGAGCATGAATCCTTACGGCCTCTTGATACCAAAGAGCCTAGGTGACTCCATCTGCAGCAGCACATGCTTGACTCCAGAAAAACAAGTGAGAGGCTTGAAAAGACAAAGTGCATGTACAACTATTGAGGCAGAACTTTGCAGCAGAAATGAGTCTGGGATTCTTTACAATTCCTTGCAGGCATACCATCCAATAATTTTTCAAAATGCAGATAAGATTGATGGGACCTCAGGATTGCATTTTCCAGTGATCTATAAAAAAAAGAGGACTGATATGGGACACAGTACTGTAACTTCCAGCATACACATCAAAGCATCTACCTCACACAATCATGCACATATTGAAAAACACTCTCTCAAATATTCTTGCACAAAGCTGTGTACATCGCCAACTAATCATGGGTCATGTGGTGCTCGAGGTCAAGTTAACAAGCTGCTAACTAATGCAACTAATGGTACTCAGAATGGAAGGCAAGTTTTTGAGGATCTGTTAGCTTTGGGACCTACACAAAGGATTAGAAAAAGGAGATCGAAAGTCCCCACTCGCCTACGGGAGGTAGCTTCATTACTAGAGGAACTGCCAGCGTCTCCAGGTAAGGCAGCAACAACCAGAATTAAACAAGATATTGAAATTCAACACCAACCATACAAATGCATGGAAGCCCTTGTAGTTGATACCCACTCAACAACAATAACAAAGAAGCTGTCAAAGAGAAGCATGCTCAACAATTCAACAGTGCAAAATGTGTACAATTACCAGAAGTTTTCATCCATGTCAATGGGTAATGATTAAGCTACATGATGCTACTACCAAGAAAAGTAACCTTAGCATATATATATCAATCTGACTGACTTCCAACGTTGAATGCAGGACCGCCACTGGCTCTAACATGGAAAAGCATGTCTCCAGTTGACTCAATCATTGAGCAACTTAACCGACTAGATTTAAATGCAGAGAGCAGCCGAGCATCAGAAAGAAAGTATAATGCACTCATGACATACCACAGATATTATCAAGAGCAACACGCTATTGTTCCATTTCAAAATTCTTCAGCTGTTGTCCCTTTTGATATTTCATTTGATCAAGTCAGAAGAAGGCGACCACGGCCTAAGGTTGACCTGGATGATGAGACAACTAGAGTGTGGAATCTTTTGTTAGAAAATATAAACAGTGAGGGCATTGATGGAACAGATGAAGAAAAGACAAAATGGTGGGAAGAAGAACGAAAAGTGTTTAGGGGAAGAACAGACTCATTCATTGCACGCATGCATCTTATACAAGGTAAATGCACAGTTATCAATTCATCATGAATGTATCTAACTTGAGTGGTCACAGACCTTTCATAATCTCACCAAAAATAGCTAAAATAGAATTGGCTAGGAAATCAGCATAGCAAGTGTTATTGGTAACATCATAACCCAGGACTAATCCAATATCCAGTTTTATTAAATTTACATGGATAGACAAAGTCAAGTACGCACATATAATTTTGAACCACTAAGCAAGTTGAGACAAGAAAATACTGGTATAATATTCATAAAAGTATTGAATATGACTCTCAGATATCCCAGCTCCTCCCAAGGCCAACAAGGAATCACTATGACCATGTTTCAAGACTGAACCTAAATCTGAATATCAGGAAACTAATAGATACAAGTGTATTATGTGTGTAAAAAGTGCATTAAAGATGATGAGTCTGCCTTTCTCAATTGGTTTTCCATCAAATCGGTTAATGAAGAAATTAACATATCCATGCATTCTACATAAAAAAACCTTTAGCGGTGAACTAAAAGGTTTAGTGTCTGGTTGCGTCTGGACACATTCTCCCATAATATCCACATCTAATCTTCCTCTACAGGGGACAGACGATTTTCTCCATGGAAGGGATCAGTTGTGGACTCAGTAGTTGGTGTTTTTCTCACTCAGAATGTTTCAGATCATCTTTCCAGGTTGGTTGAAACTTTATCTCTAACCAGCAATATGTTTATGTTTAGCTTCTGAGACCAAGAAAACAAGCTCAATATGCTCATTGACACCCTGCAGCTCTGCCTTCATGTCACTTGCTGCACGATTCCCCCTCAAGTCGAAGATCAACCAGCCAGAATTGCATGAAGAGGGATTGGATACCAAAATTAATGAGCCTGAGGTGTGTGTGCTGGAATCCAATGGGACTTTTGGACTGAACAGAGAGATACTAAATCATTCAGTGTGTGGTGAGGATACTAAAATGCTTCAGGATTTTGAAGACGATGGTATTAGAGAATCTGGAAACGCCTTTGGAGGATTTATCCTAAAAGACAACTTAAGAGGCCAATCAAATGATAACCCTGGACACGGTGGTCCAGTTACGTCTTGCGAAATTGCTACAAACAAATCACTAAGTTTGATTGAGGATGGAAGAGATATAGAAGACACACTTTCTTCTCAGACTCCAGAGATTTCTTCTCAGAATTCTTCCACTTCCCCAATCACACAAACCACTGAAAGAACTGATTCATGCTTAATGAGTACCACAGAAGAAGAACCAACGATTGTAAAGCTTTTACAGATGGCTGGCACTGTATTACATGGGGTTTATGGAAGGAGCAGTGAAAAAAGGAAATCTGATGAAAATCAGCATGTGCAATCAGAAAGCTTGGCCTCTGACTTGCAGGCTGAGGACCACTTGGACAATCCCACAATCCCTGCTAAAGTTATTGCATCATATACTGAGTCAGCTTTGTGTCATGTACCCAATTCGGGAGTACAAGCAACAGATGTTGACTTGTCTCAAAGGAAAAACAAGATGTCTCATTCTTCCAGCTACAAAGAACTTTGCGCAGCTGAAATAAGCGAATTGTCTTCAGAATCTGCTTGTGGAACCACATTTCAGAAGATAACAACTGTCAGATATGAAGATGTACAAAAGATTTCTAGTCTAATTGCTCACTCTAGTAACAATGAGCAAATTGAAATAAATAAAATTAGAGTTGGCAAGCAAACAGGCGAAGCCCTGGTACAGAACAAAATGCAGGGGATTTCAAAAAATCCAACCTATCCACAAAGTTTGATGGATGCTACAGGTAGTACTAGCAGCATTGATAATTCAAAAAGTTTAGAGCATAAGGAAGTTAACTCAAATAAGAATGACCATCCTGGAAACATGGTTAATGGACCTAAATCAAAGGGAGGAAGACCCAGAAAAGAAAAGGAGAACCAAGGTGATTGGGATCACTTGAGAAAACAGACACATGTCGATGGCAGAGAAAGAGCAAGAACATTCAATACCTTGGACTCAGTGGACTGGGAGGCTATAAGATGTACAGATGTTAACGAGATTGCACTGACCATCAAGGAAAGGGGAATGAACAATATGCTAGCAGAAAGAATCAAGGTATCCTGGAGATATTAGCGGCCAACCATAGAGCTATTTAATTTCAATGTTCAACACCAATTAGTTTACTAGCAGCTAGAAAGTGTTGTACCATACTGATCATCTATTTAAATACTTGAGCAGGACTTCCTCAACCGCCTTGTTAGAGACCATGGAAGCATTGATCTTGAATGGCTTAGGGACGTTCCACCAGACCAAGCAAAGTAAGTTTGCAGTTTTCATGAGTATTGGGTCTTAATCCAAAAACATAAGCATTTACATATTGCCCTCATTTCCAGAGAGTATCTATTGAGCATAAGAGGTTTGGGTTTGAAGAGTGTGGAGTGTGTACGGCTTTTGACGCTTCATCACCTTGCCTTTCCAGTAAGTTTAAACTTGCCTATAAGTTCTTACTTTGAAAGGAAGAAATTTATTGACACAGTTCTATCTGCAACAATCAAAAAGGTCGACACTAATGTTGGCCGTATAGCTGTAAGACTAGGGTGGGTACCTCTTCAGCCATTGCCTGAGTCACTTCAACTGCATCTACTAGAACTGTGAGTATATTATTACCTATCATATTTTTGCTTAAGAATGTAGCATCAGACAGAATAACTTGTGCTGCTTCCTTGTGTAGGTACCCTGTATTAGAGTCCATTCAGAAATATCTGTGGCCTAGGCTCTGCAAGCTTGATCAAAGAACACTGTGATCCTTTTTTCTTCCCCAGATACATATTTATTTCTGAACAGACTTTAATCTAGAGTACCCTTCAATGACTTATGATACTCTCTCATTTCAGGTATGAGCTGCATTATCAAATGATCACTTTTGGAAAGGTATGGCATGATTATTTAAGAATACTTGCATATCCCAAGAAACTTGTAAATTATTGAAAACATAATACTAAAGCAACAGGCATTGGCAGGTATTTTGCACGAAGAGCAAACCAAATTGCAATGCTTGTCCAATGAGGGGAGAATGCAGACATTTTGCTAGTGCATTTGCAAGGTTTATGCATCATTCCATATGTATTTTAATTGTTCTAGATTTCATTGTTTTGATAATTTGGTGTAACATTTCTCAAATACATGATATATTGATATAGAACTGATTGCACCATCAAACAGTTTCATGCTGCATTTTTAGAGAATATCAAGTCTCTATTAAGAGGCCTAAAACATGAGGATAGAGATCTTATTCTAAGACATCATGAATTTTGACTTTGATATTATCTGTGAGACTAATTAAGTCGACACTTCCACATATTATGGGTAATGTAGGAGACATCTCTATTTTCATACCGGGGAATTCCCACTGCTTAGCTTTCAATTCGCCTCTGACCATCAAATGAATTGTGAATAGCCCGTCCTCTCTTTGAAAGAAGTGGCGCTTCCGGTTCTGTCGGTGCTTGAAACAATTTTGTCTTCTCCATATTACTATATCTCTAGAGTCAATAATTTTATATGAGGAACTACTGAACTCAATCACAAAAATGGATGAAAATATACACAATAATCAGTGAAAGCAATATAAATTTATGTAAGTTATAAATTTTTGAGAATCTTAAGGTTATAAACTTCTAGACACAGTAGAGAATTGGTCTTCTTGACATGAGTGAACCATGCTCTTAAATCATGGAATCTGACTTGTGGGTTTGCAGTGCAAGACTTGCTCTCCCAGCACCAGAGGACAAAAGCATTGTTAGTGCAACAGAAAACAGAAAAGCTGATCAAAATCCGATCAGAAGTATGAATACCTTGCAGTTGCCTTCATCTCAAGCTAAAGAAATGGATCCAAAATCTGGACTCAACAACTGTCAACCCATCATTGAAGAGCCTTCCACACCAGAGCCTATTATTGAAGTGCCAGCCATACCAGAACCAGATCTTACACAAGTACCAGAACGTGATATCGAGAGCGCTTTCAGTGAAGATCCTGATGAGATCCCTACCATCCAACTCAACATGGAAGAGTTCACTCACAATTTGCAGACATTCATGCAGCAAAACTCAGAACTCCAGGAGGGTGATATGTCGAAGGCCTTAGTAGCTTTAACTTCAGCTGCTGCTTCAATACCTATGCCCAAGCTCAAAAACGTGAGTCGACTCAGAACAGAGCATCAAGTGTAAGTAAACAGTCCTATTTTCATGACATTGTTCAAAGTCACACAACAGAACCACAGCAGGAATTTAATAGCAAAGACATGTTGAGAGCATGATCATCACATTTAATAGAAATCAGGCAAGCTACATGTAATACTTCCATTGCATATTAAACAAATTAGAACACAAATAAGTAGTGATACATCCGTAGTCCTCAGCATCTTATAATCACTCTCTCTTTGTACAGCTATGAGCTTCCAGATTCACACCCACTATTAGACGGGGTAAGCAGTGTTCTATCACATATCAATTACACCTCGTGATGCAAGGTGCTTTCTGGACTCACTACAATTTCTGCTTTGCAGATGGATAAACGGGAACCTGACGATCCGTGCCCTTACCTACTTGCAATATGGACCCCAGGTATGAAGAATCAAAGCCTAGAAATAGCCAGAATGTTGTAGAGAACTTACCGACGGCTCAACATAGTGAAATCTGTGTTGAACAGTCTTAAAGAAATGTAATTTGAATAATCATCCTACTCAGAGTTACTTTAAGAGTAACCAGTTCTGCCAAATGTTCCTTACCAGGTGAAACAATGAACTCTATTGAACCACCAGAAAAACGATGCAGTTCCCAAGAGCTTGAGGGCCTATGCTCTGATGAAACCTGCTTATCATGCAACAGTATACGAGAAGTGAACTCTCAAACTGTTAGGGGGACTCTTCTGGTATATATACGATTTTAGTCACCATGAAATTGGTTGTTAAAGGAATAGACTTAAAAAAACATTATTCCTGTGCCAATTTGCATTTTTAAACCTGTAAATGTTATTACAGTTGTGCAACTGGGCTGTGGAACACAACTGATAAATGTAAATTCCTCAACCAAGTTATAGAATCTAATATAAATGAACATAACAGATACCGTGCAGAACGGCCATGAGAGGGAGCTTTCCATTAAATGGAACATATTTTCAAGTAAATGAGGTATCAAATGAGCCAAGTCTTTTTTTCAGATAAACTAACGTGCTCATCAATAAGTTATAGTAGTATGGTTTTGGTAGTAAGATTTCTAATTTGCAGGTATTTTCCGACCACGAAAGCAGCCTATCCCCAATAGATGTTCCAAGAAAGTGGTTATGGAACTTGCCAAGGCGAACAGTGTACTTCGGAACATCAATACCAACTATTTTTAAAGGTAACAGTACAAGAAACAGTTTGGTAACTAAAAATGGCAGTTCATTTTTGGAAATATTAACAACAGATCATTTTTGTTTTTTAGGCCTGTCCACAGAAGGAATTCAATACTGCTTCTGGAGAGGTATGCCTGGTTATTATCACTTTTTTCGTCTAGCTGCTTCTAGTGACCTTATACATCAAGAAACTTGTATGAAAAACCTTGTAACATAAGCAGTCAGTTTATGATCGAAATATTACTTCACTAATCAGTTGTCCTAGATAAGGAAAGATAACATATAAAAGCAGAAAGAAGCATAAACCACAAACAATAATTTGTTACCCAAAGACTTCTCATGGTAAATCTATAGCAATCAAATGAACATCCCTTTAGCTTCAGACGCATGTGCAGCTTTGTCTCCTAGGTCCACCTTATACCTATGTTATTGTTTCAAGATTAACTGAATTTAATACAACCTTTAAAACATTGTGTCGCTACTTCACCCATCAGTTCACATCATAATTAGCTATTCTTATAACTTTCCAGGGTTTGTATGCGTCAGGGGCTTTGACAGGGAAACAAGAGCACCACGACCCCTCATTGCCAGACTGCACTTTCCTGCCAGCAAGCTAGCCAAAGGGAAAGGAAAGATAGATGAGAACCATAGATAGACTAGACTTAGCTTAACCAAGGTAGATTAGCAGGGGCAGTATACCAGTAGGTAAATGGCATAGCCCATTTGCTTGTATCGATGAAATTAGATCAGGGTTGTAACAATTAGAAATTATTGAATTTCACAGCAACTATGATATCTTGATGTGTTACAGGGATCTATGAATGGCATTTTATTATAGTTCGTTGCTTATGCATGAAATAATTGTTCCAAAGACTATTATGCTTGAACTTCAATAGAGATCATTAGCATGGTATTTCCCAATTTCATGGTTGAGGTTGAACATGATAAAGGAAGTCCTCGTCTCTTCTTTTGTTGAATTGGTATAGATTTGTGCCAGAACAATCTTGAGACCCTTAAGTTCGAGAACATGTGTTACATTACATGATTATAACGAACCTAGTTTTAAGATTTCAAATTGTGTTTCCAGACCGTGACTGCAAGTCTGCAATATTGATTATTTTAACTCCAACATGACCTGGGAGCTAATCCACATTGAAAAAAATTCTCAAACAAAAGAACTAATACAAAATAAACCTATATACAAATATACAATGTCACGTAAAATGTCCATAATCCATTTTCATACTCCACGGCATGGAGAAAGAGTTCAATTATTCATTGTAATCATGAAAATCGTCTAGCAGAAGGCATAATCATAGTCTTTTTCATATCTTCTATTAGTGTTGTGCAAATAAACCGAGGATTAAAAGGTTTTAGTACATAAAACTTCGATTGGCGACGATATAGCATAAGATAACGTAGCAAATATACAAAAGCATTTCACCATCAATATGCACACAAGACATTTTAGCAGCTATTGGTCGAACTATCTGACAGGATCCAGCAATCGGACTGAGAAAACATCTTACTCCACATATACAGATTAACAAAAGCTTAATCAATACAAGCTTGGTACCAACTCAAAAATACCGATCCCCAAAAGCTAAATCAGTAAAAGCACAGTACGAACGAACTAAAAAATCATAAATCGAAATAAGTAAACACACAGATACGTAGTTGAATATGAGTAGATCTCATCATGTTGCGTTCGATCCAAAATATTAATCGAAATTAGAGATCATAACAATCAAGGGAACATGATAGATTAAAGATGTTTATACTTGCATATAGAATAGTAAATCTACGCGTACCGTTTGAGAGCGCAGAACTCAACGTGTGTTTATCCAGAGAGATTTCTGAGGAAAAAAAAATATTATTCCGGTGATTAAGATTTGCCAAGCATGTTTCTCCGATATCTGTGATGTGGCGGAAGATGATAAGATTCGGGAAAATTTTGCCGCCTTACTTCTTATTGAGTTCCCTCGCTTTTTGGTTTGGGGTCTCAAAATAACGCGCGCCTGTATGCCCAGCATTATTCCGCCAATATTTTTCTTTCTTCATAGTTTTAGCAGGTGGTTTGATTGGTCTTTTTATAATTTAATATTTATCACGAATATTTAACATGAAGATCTGGACATGTGCTAATTTATATATAAAAAATACCAATTTAATTAACTATTTAATCTAGGAATCTATTTCGATTTACCCAGAAATTAAAATAAAATATAACTTGATATTTAATATATTATTTCACACATTATTAAAATATATATATACTATTGTACACATGACAAAATTTAATTGTAGTAGAAAATTGTGTATCAACACAAAAAACATAAGCATAAACGTATATAAATAAATTAAATAATACCCTAATGATATGAATAAGAGGGGAAATAATGCATTAATAGTTTTCTAGTAACTCAAAGTTTTAATTTTGGCATATAGCAATTAAATTTTGTCCTGAAAATTGTCAAGATTGCAGCAACTAGCAAGATAACCAATCTTCTATGGAATCAAGAAACTCAACAAAGTTTGATCTTTGAAAAAAAACAGGAAGAAATTCTAAAGATCAAAAACAAAATAGCACGCTGGGAATTACGTGGTTCAGCTCGATCACATGAGTTTACATCCACGGAAAATGGGGGACCTCTTTTATCAATCGCAGCAAAAGTTTATAAGTTTGAGAGAATTACAACTCAAGAACACTCTATGAATCTGTGATGAAACACTTACTTTCTAAGTGCTAGAACTATCTAAAACCCCAAAACACAATCTAATGAAAACCCTATGTAGACTTGCAAATATAAAATACACAGCAAAAGAAAAGAGGTAAAACGATCAACTAGCAAAACCGCAAATCGAGCTTGAAGTCAACAACTTGAAACCACAAAAACTGAATCAACTACCAACTTAATTCTGATTGGCCGAGCTTATAACTGAAAAACAGACTTGGAAGACACATTCTCAGAAGCGCGCTTCTTTGAGTGTAATCACCTTTTCTTCATTACTTAGCAAAAATCATTTGAGCTAATTAAAAAAAAGAATATTATATTGCCCCTGTCTGCGGTATAGTTTGATGACAGAAATTAAAAAAAGTGGTTGCAAATCATCCCAAGTACATCTATTTCATCCAAATCTCTGCTAGAACTGTAAGTTCAAATGCTGATATTAATCTGGTGCCTTATTCTTTTGTTTTGAGCTCTTCAATGAATAAGAAGAAGCTTACTAAAAATATGTTTGTTAGTAGAAATTTCTGCATACTATATTCCTAAACTTAAAAGACTTTAAAACTCCAATAAAACGAAAGCACTCAAGTAACATGAAGAATATATACATATGGACAAAACTGAATTAGAAACGGCACTTAATAATAAAGAAAAAATATATTATCAAAGTGTAATATTTCAAAACTGTCTATAATTAGTCTATATGGAGCAACCAATCCTATCATACTCGGATCCAAGGAGCACCAATGAAAGAAGATCCACAATCTCAGACTATCATCTACATGCAAAGCTTTATACTTCTCTAAAAATCAGTATATTCTTCACTCAGCCGTTCCTCAATGCCTAAATCTGGCAAATTGTAATTACTAAAATAACCCCACTGCTCGAAGGTAGAACTAGGCATACCCCCACCATCAGCTTCTAAACCAACACTCCTAGCCTCTTCCATAACCATACTTTCAGTTTCTCCTATTGAGTATTCAGGAATACTTCCCTCCGGTGATAAGATGTAATTCTCATTCATGCATAGCAAATGAGGATTCATATCAACATTTTGCTCAACAAGTAGATCAAGATCAATGGTCTCCTTTTTCAGAACTAATTCACCCTTCTCTGGGACATGAAGAAGTTCATTCACCATAGCCAATTCATCGTCTTCACAATCTTCAACTTGATAAGGAACCTCTGATGTTATGCAGAGCTCAGGTTGATACATCACAATCTCCCCTTTGGTGGATGCCTCAAGTTCGCTCGTCTGATGTTTTACAAATTTCCGTTTTGTTATAGGGGAAGTGATGCTCTTTTGCTCCCTAAGTTGTGAAATACAGGCTGAAAATCTAGGACTCTCCAACATTTTAGCCAAGAACGAAACCATCTGCTTTTGCCCTCTCTCCGCTGCTTCAAGCTTCTCGTTTACAGCTTCTATATACTGCACTGTACCACACTGCTGATTCTGCAATTCAACTACCTCCTCCATCATCAACCTTCTCTCCTTTCTCAAAGCTTTGATTTCACCTTCCAATGCAGCTTCATTAGATGATACAGAGGAGCTCCCATTTTGTTGGGACTGATGTGCTCTTCGCCTCTGGATTGTTTTTAAAAGATGCTTCTGCCGTCTTAAAAATCCTTCATTCGCAAATTCCCACTTATCTGTGTCGATCTTGCGAAATCCCTGTGTGTAAATACACCGAAAAGTCTTTCAGTAAGCAAATTAGCCTCAGAATTCAAATTAAAATACGAATAAATTCAATATATCGCTATTCAGTACTTCAAGTATACACAAGCCTGTATCGAACAGTAAGAATAGCTGCATTCAAATTATAGGATCAGTACAGTTAGTTCACACTAAATACTAATTAAGCAAATGAAAAGGTTCAACTATGATGAATAAAGCTTAGCAAATTATCATCTACCTGAGAAAGGGTTGGATGGATGGATATTCAAATTCCACCAATTCTTGGGAGGAGATTGCTCATTATTCTGGGGATGAATTCGACATTTTTCGCACAATCACTCGAACAAAATCCAATCACACCACCAAGATATAAAGAGCAACAGTAATCTTTACAAACGTTTTCTGGAAAATCCTAGCTATTCAAGATATACAATTACATAGTCTAATTATGTACAAACTACATCCAACCCTTACAAATCTTAATAAGAATTCCATCATCAACATTAATCTCCTCACTAATTCAGGTTTTTACAATTGCTGGAGGAACATTCAAAAGAATATTACAATACATGGTTGACTAAAATACACAACTGAAAATTTCTGCAACAGAAAAAATGGAAAGAGAGATATACATACTAATATAAGAGGATCCAGTGATAATTAAACTGTTACCCACATAAGTATTAAGCTGGCGAACAAAGCTGGAGAAATTGTTGTGCTTGAAATACCGAGGCAAAATCATCCTCGAAAAATCAAGAGGCTCCCACACCACAAAGCTATTGCCTCTATTTCCCCATGATATTATGCAATCCAATGCAGGATCATCGACGAGATCATAGGTTTTGGAGAGAAATGGTGGGACTGGAGTCTCGTGCAATGATTCCAGAGGCTTCGGTACAGCCAAAGAGCTCCCGCCGCCGGCTTCTAATTCGAATTGAGGTTGGAAAGAATCGGAGCTCAAGGTAGGAGACGAAGGGGAAGATTGCTGAGGTGGAAACGTCATCGTTTCAGTCGGTGGGTGAACCGAGGTGTTAAAAGAGTAATGTATGAGACAGTGAGTGAAAAACTGGGCGAATGGATGAGAGGGTCACTGAGGGTGGGCGTGGATATATATATATATATATATATATATATATATTGGTAATGGCGGCGCCCGAAAGGAAGAAAATATCTAGGAAGTGCAGTAAGGCGGTGGAGAGTTTGTTGTCTGCATTTTCCGACGCGGTTGCGAGATTTTTCTTAGAGAGAGATTGGAGGTGGGGTCTGATGGCGATGAAGATATTTTGTTAGCCCGGAGCCATCCGAGTCGGGTCGGTCTAAAATACCCACATTTGACACAAAGCACCAGCGGGTCACAAGTTAGGAAGCCGGTTCATCTTGTTTTTCTTTTTCATTTTTTCTCTTTTTTGTGTATATACAAACGTCTAAATTTATTTCAATCTGAAAATATGGAAGCTTATAATTAAAATTATATCGTTATTTTTTTTAGCATCATTTGTTTATAATAAAATATTTATTACATATAAAATAAAATAAAAGATAAAACCGTCACTTTCAGGCAATTTGAAGTTTGATGGGTTTTGTGTCTTTGAGAATATACTCTCTACTGCTGAGGGTTTGAATTCATTGGCGGCTACGCCTAATAGTAACTATCTCGTCAATTCAGCCAATAAAATCGTGCCATTGTATAGGAATTAAGATTCGGCTGCATCATCTGTCCGTGCCCATTGGGACCAATTAACGAGAAACCAAAATAAATATTTGATACCTCAATTTTATAAAAATATTGTGAAAATATGAATATTGATGAATACATTATATTTATCAATATTTTTTAATATTTCATCAATTTTTTTATAATTTATATCAATATATATATATATCAATATTTTATTGATATTTTCACGATATTTTATCTATTTTCCCATCATAATCGATATTTATCAATATTTCTACGATATATTTCTATTTTCCCATCATTACCGATATTTATTGATATTTTCACGATATTTTCTATTTTCTCATCATTTATACCATGAATCACTAATATAGAAATCAATACAGATATATATCAATATTTTACTGATATTTTGATAAAATTTCTCATTTTTTTTTATCATTACATAAAAAAATAAAAATATCAAAAATATATCACTGTAAACCGTTATTATATTGATTACATGAAAAAATGAAAATAGAAGATATATATCAAAAATATTTCCGAATATTTTTGACACTAATCTTTTAATTCCACTTGCAGTTATATGTGCACATACGTAATCATTATCTAAGTGAAAATACATGCATATGTTGAAAACCATATCTAACCTCCAAGAAAAAAAAGGTATTCAAGTAAAATGAACAAGTCAGTAAAATAAATAATATAACAATTTATATTACAAGAGTATTGGGTTGTTTTAACAAGAACAAAAATATCAATTTCAGTAGAAATGTCGGATTTTTAAAAAAAAATATGAAAACTTTTTAAAAAAATTGAAAAATTATATCTACTAGTTTATAGATTATTATAACTGATATTAATATATATATTAAACTTATAATTTCATATAAAATGATATATTTTCAATAAATATATAGATAAAATATTATATAAACATTGTTTGTTATGATAACATGATACTCTTGACATGATCAACTATTTTATTTATCTTTTATTTTTGCCTAGCAGTCAACTTTTGTCTGTGATCATCTTTACAATCATCTTCTATTTAATAAACACAATACTTTTTTTTTCTCATTAAAATGGTAAAATAAAATAAACTCCAATATATTCCAAGAATTCCAAACAGAATAAGCAAAGTTAATAATTTATGTTCTTAGTCAATGTATTTCGTTAGGGGTTGATTACTTTATTTGAAAATTATCTACCTTCTCTTGAAAGTTTATAAATTGTAGAATATATTGTCATGGTATCTCCAATTCTTTCCCATCACTACTTTCCATCAATAAAAGTTTTTGAACTTCCGAAAATCAAAACTGCTTAAAAAAGTATTCATATCATTTTGGTAACAAAAATTGTAGAAAATATAGTCATGGTACCTCCAATTCTTTCCTATCACTACTTTCCATCAATAGAAGTTTTTGAACTTTCGAAAAACAAAACTGCTAAAAAAAGTATTCATATCATTTTGGTAACAGAAATTGTAGAAAATATTGTCATGGTACCTCCAATTCTTTCCCATCACTACTTTCCATCAATAGAAGTTTTGAACTTCCGAAAAACAAAACTGCTTAAACAAGTATTCATATCATTTTGGTAACAGAAACAAGAATTTGAAATGTAACATCCATTAAAAAAAAAGGTTTGCAATTTAAATATAATATAACCCTTTAAATTTAGTAAAAAAATCTTGACTCTAACTCATTATTGCAATTTGAAAGATAATTATATTCTCCAACAATTCGAGTTTACATGTCTAACTAACAAAGTAGCATATTAACATCCAATTGTTATATTATGTTAAAATTCTAATTTTTATGTAAATGTTTTAATCTGCAAAAAACTCAAATATAATTGAAATTACAATAATTTGTTAGAGTTATATATATTTTTTAAGTTGGGATTAAGTTGCAATTTTGGAAAATGTTATGATTTGCTAAATTCAAAAGTTGGTATTAAATTGCAATTTTGGAAAATGTGATGATTTTTTTTTTTTATTTTACAATTAAAAGCCAATAAAAAATAAATGGGCAAAACTCAATAAGGGATGCAAACATTATTTAGAATAAATAATCTCACTTTTCATATTTGGATATTTTGCTCATTTTCATTATTTATTCCTTAGTCCAAAAACAGGGGATTGTATAAAACACAATACTATGCTGAATGGAGCATAAATATATATATATAAAAGGCTCCACTAAACCAAAAAGAATGTCAAAAAGAGGAAAGAAAAAAAATACTATGCTGAATGGAGCATATGTAAAGGCTCCACTAAACCAAAAAAAAAAAGTCAAAAAGAGGAAAAAAAATTGAAATTCAAAGTTTTGCATTGACAACTGACACCTGCAAAATGTCAATATTTTGCCGATATATCGACGAAACACCAAGACATTTAACCATTTCTCACCGATAACAATATTTATATGATATTTTCTGATATTTCACCGACATTTCTCTGAAAAAAAAATGCATATGTATATTATATCGTTCCACCATTATCATGATATTTCAACGATATTTCACCGAAATATCACGATATTTTCATCCATGATCGTTTATAACCAACTGGATTTGAACATGAGAATCAAAGTCTCCAACCATGTATCTCCTGTGGTGGTAACACCTCACATATAAAATGTCTTCATTATAAAACAAATCTACAGTGTCTCACATGGTCCAAGAATATTTTTAGCAACCAAAAAAAAAAATAGAGGATGCCTTGAAAATAATTGAATGAGATAGGTACCGGCATAAATAAACATACTTCGATTTATGCCACATATTGGTTCTACATAGTAAAGATTGTCCCAAATCAAACTAATGAATAACATGATGCTTTTAGATTATCATGTGGCTCAAAATTGGTTTCAAGGAAATTAACATGGATAATGAATGGATTACTGAGGAAATCTCTAACCCATCCATCAACAGAAATAGGACCAAATTTGCCTCAAAACTATATTAATATTACTCAAGGCTGAAACAAAATCACTCAGCATCCTGCTTTTGCTTCTTTGGTGTATGTGTTTGGCCCTCATCCTTCATCATCTTAGCTTCTCGTCGTTCCCTCTTCACTCCCTTTGCTTTGTTAGCAAGTGGCACACTTCCAACCTACAAATGGAGAGTTTATTGGTGAATAAAAGATCGTGAAATTTGATCTCTTAATCAAATATTCCTCATCAGATTACAGGCTATGTATTAAACTTATGAACCTTTTGTTGGTTAAATTACCATACTGTAAGGCTGATTAAGCATCTCAATATAACAATTAGAGCTTCTTGATATGAGATACAAAAACATAACTAAGATAACTTTTCCATACCTTCTGATCTGGAATATAAATCTTTCCAAGTTTGCCTTGAATAGCATCCTTGACAACATTTTTCTCCTGTAAATAGTGGACAAGGATCAGAAAATGATTCTTGTATTACATATGGGTTCAAAGATGCACAAGGAAAGTTTTCATATACCTTTTTCTTTGTTGATTCAGGTGCTGTTTTCATTGCCTCTTTTCTTAGGCCCTCATCAGGGCGACGATTTCTCCGAACAACCATGTCCATGGATGGACCAACCTCAACCAGCTCCATCCTTGGTACAACAGTGCCAGACTTTTTAAGACGCAGCGCGAAATGAGAGAAGAATATTTTGTTTGATGACAATGCTGTGCAGACATAAACACGATCAAGTCCAGCCAGGTTCAAGTTTGTCACGACCTGGATGAATATTATTCAGAAATGGTCAATGGAGCAGAAAAAGAAAACTGTATGACCAATAAAAAGTAGCAAAATCAACAAATAAGACGAACCTCCCCTCGGAATAGATCAAGTAAAACTTCTTTTAAATGTTTGAGCTCATCAACACTCTCAAAAGCTTCTCCAATGAAAGCAAAAAAGGGTTTTGACCCCATTTGAGGAGCCACTTTCTTGTCATACGAGAAAGATCCCATGTCTTTAAAATTCTCAATGCCGATCTCTACAAGATCATAAATATGGTGGTCATAGGTTCGACCAAGAACAAGATTGTTTGGTCGCTTTTTTGAGTGAGAACCATACTGCACAAGAGAAACAAGTGAATAGATTAAAGCAAACAATCAGTGATGTGGGAATGCATACAGAACATCAATCATGGCTGGCCAAGAGACGGGCAACAAAGAAAGCCATAGAGGGATTACAGCGACAAAACTCTAGTCAATTTCTTCTACAGCAGAAGTTCAAGTTCAAGTCATTGATAGTTAATGTATTTCAAGCGAAAATGAATTTTAGCAACAAGAAAGAATTTCATCAAATGAAAGCAGCAAGGCTGATATATCAGAAGGGCGACTTTACCATCACTTGATTTGCATTACAAAATAGTTACTTACTCTGGACAATGCACAACCAAGCTAGAAATCTGCAACTAATATTACATCTCTAGAGAAAAGTTGCAAACAGTGAAACAGGACAGATGATTTTCGAAAGTTCACCAGACAAAGTATATCTCTGTTTTGAAGTAAAAATGCTAAATAGTTATGTTGTCAAGCCTCATATGACCTGGACAAAACATCTGCATAGAAGCTGGTGCAAATAATTGATATGTGATTACCACAGGAACATATACAGTCCATCAGTTGTCTTTTATTCTATTCTCTAGCAGATTTACTAATATTTTATGCAGAAAAGTACTGGCTCTTAGGTCCAAAGCGGTTTCCTCTGGCAATGAATCTAAAGTGAGAGATATGAATACTGAAACAACTGATAGAGCCTGTAATTGTTGATGGTTTAGCCCTGTATTCTCAAACAAAACTTCAACCCTTCACTCACTGCCTATCAAGCAAGAGGCGCCGAACTAACAAATTGACTCCCTAACTCTAAGAACACACTCGCAAAGGGATACACTTTTAACAATCTATCGGTAGGATAGAAAGCACAAAACTGGTGAACTGTATATAACAATCAACAAGAACTTCAAGCAGAACTTAAGACAATTCATTTAAAGTTGCCTTGCTTTTATATATAGATATTCCCAATAAGGTCTACCCCACCAACAAACTGCTCATGCTTAGCAAATCATTAAGTCTTCTAAGCCACATAAAGCTACACGACTAAGCACAATGCCCTTTGGAAGGACAAGGCAAATCTGTAACGATTCAAACACATCATGAAAGGAAAACGTAAGTCCGAACTTCGAACAATAATACTCTCATCCATCTTCGTCACTCATTAAAATATGCTCAGCAAGATCAAAACCCAAAAATCAATGGAAAAAACATATTGCAGTAAGATTACAACATACCACAAACAGGCTGCAATCAGTTTTGAGAGAGAAAAACTCCAAAGAAGTTTCACCTCCACTCTCAAATGGTCTAATGTTATCATTTTTTCTCGAGAACATGACAGAATTGTTCTTCTTCAGATGATGAATTTCTGATAACACTGAATTCAAAACACCGCTCGTTTTAGTGCCGTGAAGTATAAGTGTCTTCTTCCCAGTTTCTATCTGCACAGTTAAATCTTAATTTCGTCAAACACAAAGAAATATCTTACCAGAAAGCTTCATATTAAGAGAAAAATCTCAATACTTACGAGTTTGGGGGCGCGTTTTTCAAGCTCTCGCTTGATTCTAGGGTTCTTCGGAGTCTTTATTCGCATCATGGCTGCCTATAATTTGAAGAAAAATATATCTAAAACTGAGACTTGAGAGAGAAATAAAGATTTTTCTTAAAACCCTAGAATGAAATCTTCAAGCAGTCTGAAGAGAGGACAGAGCGCGCTATTCTGCGTGGAATTTGCAATTTAGGGTTAAAGACTTCACTTTGCTTAATAGTTCATTACATCCCTGAATTTTGAAGTAATTATCAGAAACGGCCCTGAGTCTTGGAATATCTCAATGCTTCACCACAATAACATTATATTGTACCTTTTATTTTTCAATAAAATGGAAAATGTTAAAATGACCACGGTGAGTAAATCTTTATATATTCATTAATGATGTGAAATTATCTCATCTTCTTATTATAAGAAAAATAAAATTAATAAATTTTTAATCTATCAATTGTTATCATATCTTAATGTGCTCACCGTTGATAAAATAGTAGAGTTGTCAGTAAAATTTATTGACTTCATCACTCAAATATTTGAGCAAATGATAATTCAAGACTTATTCAAGGGTAAATTATTCAATCGATAAATTAATATATTTGATGTACTCTGGGTTTCATCTTCTTCTATATTTAATTTGAAAGAACTGTAGAGTTTTATTTTATTTTATTTCTTCTTTGATATATGTTCTTTTAGAGTGAGTTTGGTTGAGAAGTGAGAAATATTCCTCAGTTTTGGCACGTGGCTTTTAGAAACATTTTTTGACTCAATAAAGGGTAACAATTTTTGACTCAACATGATAACACGATACAAACTTAATACGAAAATAACGGGTAAAATTGGTCATTTATAGGTTCAACTTGTTTTTAATCTAAACTCATCTGACACGAAATAATAGTGGGTTAGGCTCGGGTCAATCTGCGGGTTAACCTGCTAACCTGTTTTATATTCATTTTTATTTTATATAATATGTGTAAGGTTAGTTTTGTAAATTAAACATTCAATTATTAAATAATAATAGTTGTTTGAGAACTATTTGTTTGTAAATTGTAATTTTTGTGAACATCTCTTATCTATTTCTTTATTATTTGAAAAATCCTCTTAATTTAAAAGTATTATTATATTTAAAAAAAATTAAATAGTATATTTAAAAAATTTCATGTCAAACAGGTTAGGTCAGGTTGATCCGCGAAAATTTCATGTCATGTTCAAATCAAGAATTTCGATATAAAATGAAAATGGATTCGAATTTATGTCTGAATTGTTATTATTATGTCTAATCCACCCATTAACCCAACCTGATTACCACCCCTAATATTTAGTATTTAATTATCCTTTCGATTTTAATATATGAGGTCCATACCACATTTTTGCGCTATTATATAAGAGAGGACCATAATGTGAGAAGAGCACGTGGAAAGTTAGCTTCATCAACATCTAAAAGAGAACTATAGTTCTTGAAAATATAATATGACTTATTGTTTAAATGGGAGAGGTAGTATGAGTATGGTGTAGTATTTTATAAAAGAAATAAAATATGTATAACACATAATATTGTTATGTAATTGCTATTAGAGTTGAAATGGCCGAGTTGGTCTAAGGCGCCAGATTAAGGTTCTGGTCCGAAAGGGCGTGGGTTCAAATCCCACTTTCAACAAAAACATTTTTTAATATAATACTTGAAGGCTGGTCCGAAAGGGCGTGGGTTCAAATCCCACTTTCAACAAAAACATTTTTTTTGAAGGCTGGTCCGAAAGGGCGTGGGTTCAAATCCCACTTTCAACAAAAACATTTTTTAATATAATACTTGAAGGTTGAACCCACTTTCAACAAAAACATTTTTTAATATAATACTTGAAGGCTGGCCCTTATAATACTTGAAGGCTGGTCCGAAAGGGCGTGGGTTCAAATCCCACTTTCAACAAAAACATTTTTTAATAATTTGCCCACTTAATAATTTTTAGATAATACTTGAAGGAAGATGTTAAAATATTCATTGTGGGTAACTTGCCTTATCAATGAAGTGTAAGGTTCATTCTTTCATTATATAAATAGTGAAATAAATAGGTGAATTAGTTTTTTAACATATATTAATGTCCCATGGACTGGGTAATAATAGGGCTGACCAGTTTGTACATGTAGCTTCTGTCAAATTCCTAACTGGGCCAGTTCAAAGGCCCAATTCTATATGCAAGTTAGATCTGGGCTTATGTAGTGGGTCCATATATTTTCTATTTTTGCCAGTTCAAAGGCCCAATTCTATATGCAAGTTAGATCTGGGCTTATGTAGTGGGTCCATATATTTTCTATTTTTTAATAATATCTAGTTCGTCAGTGGAAAGTCCAAATGTGGATGTACTTTAGCTTTCGGCCTAATTTATAGCTTTCCAGATTCACTCCGAATTGTACATATAGTTTAGCTTTTGGGCTTAAACTAAATTGTATTGTTATTTCCTTCTACCCATACAAAAAAAATCCTCAATAATCTATACTTCTAATCCCAACAGATCGACATATATGGGTTACTAAAAAAAAATCTGATAAGTATTTGACTTTGTCACCAGCTAATAAATTAGTATGTTGTATGGAAACCTACTTCTCTAATTAAACTTTCGTGACAGCATTCCTAATATGAAAAGTATGAGAGTAGTTGAGATTAATTGTCGAAAAGAACTTTTGGATCGCTTCCATTTCCAATAAATTGCTAAAAATATAAATGAAGTGACAGTTTAAATAAATATTAGGCAAGTTCAAGAAATATAAAATCTTTCCTTAAATAACCTTGATCTATACAAAATTATAAAATCTGGACAAAACTCATCTTTGCAATGGTACAATTACATAAAATCAAGGTCGTAGATTCATGCTCGTGTGAACCGTCTTATTGATCTAATTAAGTGTGACAATTCAACTATAAAATTTTGAACAACTCGTGTGGTTAAAAGATCAGGAGGTCTCACACAATAGATAAGGGAAGTTTCATGTGAGTTTTTGTATAAATTATCCTGAGAAATGCACCTTTTTGAAAACCAACTGTCAATCTTATAAGATAAATTCATACAACTTTATCTATAAATTATAATGAAAAATGCACGTTTTGGAAGTCAATTGTCGATCTTATCATACATTTTCTCTGCATTGAAAAGTAGATAACTGATACTAAATATCATTACTTAAAGTGAATAATATTTCGAAGAAAAAAAAAATTCTGGATAAAATATATGGAGTTGGTAAGGGGAAGCTACCTATCTTTGATGTGTTTCTTGGTTTATTGGTTTTGGTTGGAAATAAAGTTTGGTGGACTTTTATTGATATGCTCCATACTCTCTTAAATTGTAAATAAATTCAAGAAGTCAAATCCCCATTTGAATGCTACCAGTAACCAGTATCAACCATATAATAAATTCATGTGATCCTCCAGCTCTTAGTAAATATATATTGACTTTTTTTTCTTTTTTTTTTTTTTGGTTGGTGTGGTGACACAATACATTAACTAATTTTATATTTATTTTATCAATCAATACTGTTATATAATGAATGGAAGAGAAAATGATTGGAAACATAGTATCTTTCAATAAATATTTGCAATACAACATTATATTTTTACATTGATATCTTCTGTTAAGTTTTATATTACATTTTATATTTTAAAATAACTATCATATTAGTGTGGATGTAAATTTTTTTGAAAGATATGACAAAATTGGAAGAAATATACAAAAATTTAAACTTCCATAAAAAATAATTCGATTTGATAGAAAGAATGAGCGGGAGTTGGAAATAATTAATTATAACAATGAGAATGAATATATATATATATATATATATTTTTTTTTTTTTCATTTTAGAACATCTCAATGGTATTATTGGTAATTCATAGTATAAAAAAAAAAAGGGATAACTGATGCCACTCCACGCCTTTACGTGTTTTCGTCATTAAATATATTAAATGACATCATCATTAATCTATACATAAGGTGTATTAAATATTATAAAACATAAAATAAATATCAAATATAATAAAAGATTTAGTTATCTAGAAAAGAACTACAAAATTCAAACCAACCAAACTAGAATGAGAAGCACTTATGTGCCCTTGGGGCACCGTGCCCCCACCCATATATATATATATATATATATATATATATATATATATTTTATGTTTATTCTTCTTCTTTTTTCTTTTTTCTCTCTCTTTTTCTTTCCTTCTTTTTTCCTTTTTTTTTCTTTCTTTTCAATTTCTTCTCACATCTCTTAAGATCAATAATTTTTTTTCAATTTTTTCTCAATTTCTACACTTAATCAACAATACCATAAATTTTGGATTCTTATAGTTCTAAAATCTAGGATTCTTTGTGTCAACAATGGAGATAGATTTTAACAATAAACAAGGTAAAGTATTTGGTTGAAAACAAGAACTTATATGTAAGTAATACTTTTGAGGTATTAATGGTTTGTTCTTTAGGTATTACAAAATTATATGATTGAATAATATGTAAGATATACCTTCAAAATAATATGAAAATACTTTTGAGGTATTACGATTTGTAATACCTGAAAGGAACATATGTAATACCTATAATGTATTATGTAATATTTGAAAGGAACATGTCTAATGCCTATAAAGTACTCATGTAATACTTGAAATGAACATGTGTAATACCTGTAAGGTATTTATATAATACTTGAAATGAACATGTGTAACACCTATAAGGTACTTATGTAATACTTGAAATGAACATATGTAATACCTATAAGGTACTTATGCAATACTTCAAAGGAACTTGTGTAATATCTATGAGGTATTTATGTAATACTTGAAATGAAAATGTGTAATACTTAAAGTGAAAATGTGTAATATCTGTAAGCTACTTATGTAATACTTGAAATGAACATGTGTAATACCTGTAAATCATGAAATTTCAAATGTTTCATCTTCTTCCTCAAAATCAGCAAATCATAATTTCATATTATTTGAAATAATTGATTTTTAATGTTTTAAAATTATTGTAATAAATTGTGATTTGAAATCAATTATCTAAATCTATGAAAATGAGTAAAAGAGAAGAAGAAGAAGAAGAAGAAGAAGAAGAAGAAAAAACTTCATAAATGACTCTATGGAGATTTGAAGAAGAATGTGAACAAGAAGATAGAGAAGAAGAATAATGTATAAAACAAATAAGAAGAAAAATAAATTGATAAGAAAAGAGATTAAGAAGAAGAATGAGAGAGAAGGGAAAAGAAAAGAGGAAAAAGAAGAAAGCAGCGCTGTTTTTACATCAATATCTGAAGGGTTAAAGTGTGATACCTTAATAGTAAATGTGTGATACCTTAAGAGTAAATAAGTGATATCTGAAAGTATAAAATTCAGATGGTGCGCGGCGCACACCAGCTATGGTGTGGCCGCGCATGGGGGCGCATGGACATGCGTAAAAACACCCCACACGTCGGTTCGGATTGGGGACACGGATCTAAAATCCATACCTCTGGTGCATATAAGTTTTAGCCAACTAGAATAAGTATCGTAGGTTAGAACAACCAGATATGGTTGAGATAACTCGGTCCAACAATTGAGATTTGGTTATTCTCTCTCACACATATATGTAAAATAGCACCACAAGTTATTAGTTAAAGGTTAGTTAAGGTGAGTTCAATTAGTTTTAGTTACATGCATGTTTTTACCGAATAATAAAATTAAACCAAGTGATATCGGCAACCAAAAAATCATAAGCGTCCCAATTAAAAATTCTATTTCAAAAAAGGAAATTTTGTCCAACATGAATGCATATATCAAAAGCTAAGTTTAGATTTCAATTGAAACGTTTGTAATGCTAAAATGCTGATTAATCTAAATATATTCATTGATAATGTGTAATAATGATATTATTCTCTCGTTATATGAAAAGTGAAATTAATAAATATATTAAATTTTTAACAAATCAGCAGTAGATATATATTAATGTCATCACAGTGGGTAATGTAACTAGATTGTATACTCATTATATGATTAACAATAACTTATTGATATACTTGACACGATCGATATTAATTAGGAACACTTTTAATGGGCCTCATTACATGATGTTTAGCAAAACTTGTTTTTAGAATTTATAAGATGTTTTTAAAATTTATAAAATGTTTAATTTTAATTTAGAAATAAGTTGTTGAAATGTTTGGATAAATAAGATGATAAAACTTAATAAAATTTTAGAATTGACAAGTGTAATTTAAATGATCAAATTTGAAATTGTTTTTTTTTAAAGGTCATATAGCATAAATAAGTGGGATACTCTTACTTTTAAAAAACGAGTTTATAAGTTCATAAGATTTTTTTTTATTTTATGAAATAAGATTATTTTTTTAAAATTTAATCAAACTTTGAGAAGTTTTAAGTTATAAACAACTTATATAATATTTTAAGAAATTTATAAACTCAGCACCCCTAAATATTAAAATAGGATAGGATCTATCATTTTTTGTTTGGACATCAATCTATTATCGCATTCTAGATTGGTCAAATCTAATCTATCTACCCATGATCACGTCTGATTTGTGGTTGTTTGATAAAATGACATGTACAAATATAGAAAACATGAGTCTCGATACTAAAGTAAACTAAAATTTTGTTATTATAAACATATTATAATATTTGATATACATAATTTATATTATTATTAGAGTTTATTATCTTTTTTGCCCCGTAACTTTAGGGGTCTGGCAATTTAGGATCATAACTTTTCGGGCTGGCAATTTTGTTCCGTAATTTGTCGGGCTTCGCGAATTTTGCCCAAATTAAGCCCGAATAGCTTAATTTGGGCCGAATTGACACGTGAACCGCACGTGAGCGGCTAATTCGGGCTATTTGTGCTGATGTGTCAAATTTTAACCTACGTGGCATATCTTTTTTTATTCTTTCCACTCCACCTGGATGAATTCAACTAAAGGGAGGAAATTAAACACAAATCCCCAATTCCAATTTGAGAACCCTAATTTCTCATCTTCTACCCGTGATTCCTCTCTCAATATCTCAATTTCATCCCTGAAGTTTGCCAGTATCTTTTCAGTAGATGAAGACAATGGGCCACCTTCAGCACCATCAGAATCCTTCGTCCTTGTAGATTCCATCATCTTCTGGGGGAAGGAACGCGTCGGAGGAGGAAGAGGATGTGGGGAAGGTGGATTTCCTTTCGGGGTTTACGAGAGAGTGATATGATGGAGGTTTGTTGTGGAAGGAGGTGGAGGGAAGGGGGTGGCGGGAATGGAGGTGGGGAAGGCAATGATGGCGAAAGGAGGTGGCGGAGGGAGAGAAAAGGGCAGCGACCTCCATTGTCGAGGAATGGTACTTCACATCAAGTGTGTGTGAGTGTGTATGAGCAGAGAATGAGGAGAGGATGAAGAAACTCACATGTTTTGGCTTTTTTACAGATTGATTGGGGATTGGAATTTAGGGTTCTTAAACCTGGAATTGGGGATTTGGTGTTCGATTTCAACCATTTTAATTGAATTTTCAAGGTGAAGTTGAAAAAAAAAAAAGTAATGCCATATAGGTTAAAATCTGCCAAATCAGCACAAATAGCCCGAAATTGCCAATTTTCAGGGCTCACGTGCGATTCACGTGCTGATTGGGCCCAAATTAAGCAATTCGGGTTTAATTTGGGCAAAATTCGCGAAGCCCGACAAATTACGGGGCAAAATTGCCAGCCCGAAAAATTACGGTCCGAAATTGCCAGACCCCCTAAGTTACGGGGCAAAAAAGATAATAAACTCTTATTATTATTAGTTGAACTTTTCAAATCCGACTCCTCAATTCATAACTAGGGACAAACTCTACTTAATGGTGAAAATGCCAAGCAATATTGGAAACATTATCTTTTAAATTGTGTTTATATATAATAATTTAAAATGAATGTATTTAAAATATATGTGTGAAACTTTAATTTGTAACCCTCAAATTGGGGTCTTACTTATGCATACTAAAATTGTCTTACAGATAACAAACTGATCATCACATGCATGTACTGGAATTGCACCCGTACAAGTTGCTGACATTTCCTAAAGTTACACGCACAATCTGAATATTATTGAATAACCCGAAAGTTATTCTAACAATCTCAAGATGTATCAAATAAAATATCAAAATTACTTTCATACATCTAAAAATCATCGAACTAAAATAGAAAAACAATATGTATAATAGAATGTGAAAATTTATTTAATAAAATCTCAAAACCACTTAACAACCATGATAATTTTCAAAACTTCTGAAATTGATTTATTAATTCTTAAAATTACCAAATGATATGCAGTAATTATCTAAATAAAATAACCGAATAAAATCAAAAACTTATTGAAAAAAAATTGAAAAATGAAACAGCATGGTATATACAATATAATGAAATCCCCGAATAAAATCAAAAATTTATTGAAAAAAAATTGAAAAATGAAACAACATAGTATATACAATAAAATGGATTCATTCATGGAACAAATCCACTGATAATGGTTGGATACATGAATTTAAAATTTATCATTTGCATTTTAAATTAATTTTTGAGTAATTTGAGTGGATTTCAAATCACTCTATCCAAACACAAGTGAATTTGAAATGTGATGAAATTATAAATAGTTCATTATAAAAAGAAACATTCATTTTTAACTAAAAGTTTGAAACTATTCATTTTTAGCCTTTTTTTTTTTTTAAACATTGATAGCTTAATGAAATTGACCTCGTATTAGCTCATACCAACTTATTTCACCCATATTAACCCGTATCACCATATTACTCACTCATACAATTATTAATGTAGTTCGTACTACCATATTATATATCTCGTACCAACATTCATATAATCGGTATCATCATATTACATCCCAAATATTATAAAGTTATACTTGAGCAAAAATCATTTCTTCTGATTAAAAAAGAATAAAATTTAATAATTTAGACAAAAAAAAAAAGGTTTATAATAGAGATGGCTAAGAATTAGCGTTCCTATAATTGAAATTTACCTAAATTATTCAAAAATTTTAGTTAAATGAAAATGATGAATTTCAAATCAATATATATCAAAACACTGCTCAAACATCCTCCATCCAAACATTACCTTAAATTTTTGCATTAATTTTTAGCCATAATTTAGAGAGTGGAGAAAATGTAATAGAGTTGACTTTTGGTTGTCGCCACAGTAGCATGTGAGGAGTGTCCCCCCCACCTCTATCTCAAGTCAAAAACATAATGATGGCAAATGAGAATTTAGTTTGAGATAAAAACTTGCTTTCAGTACATCAATCCCATTTGACTTTTTCATTCCTATCACCACATTCAATTCTGAAGTAATATGTAAATGAATTGTAATATAATTTAAAGACACAGTATAATTAATAAATTAAAATCAAAAATATCAAAGGTAGAGCATGTGCAAGTTGCAGTAACGCTATAATTTACCTCCGGAGAGTTTCTAGTTGTTCAGGATGATCTCTTCATGCAATAAAAAAATAAAAAGAAATATCATCTTCACGATTTAATATTATCATAATCTTTAAATAATTAATTTATTCGATGACTGCTAAGACCTCAAACCACTTGTTCCACCCATATAAACACACTCTTCTCATCAAATCTTCCTTGCTCAACCCTTACTTCTCTTCTAACACATTACAATTTTCATTTTTATTACAAATATATATGCAGGCAGAGTTATAGTATATAAATTTTACGTTTGTGTCTCATAATTTCATGGCAGTTGCAATATAGCCGTTTGAAATGGATAAGCATGAGCAATTGCACTTCCTTCTCACCATTTTCATAGCCCTCCAAGCAGTCACGTGGACCTCATGCGTCGCCGTATCGCCTCCGCCGAAGGAGCTCCGCTTAGGTTTCAAAGCAGCTCCGAATCCAGCCGTCTCGTCTTTTCAGGCCCTACTCACCGATTCATCAGGAAACTACTCACTGGGTTTCTTCCGAATCAACCAGGACCAACTCAGTCTGTCAGTTCTACACATACCGTCATCCATTCCACTGTGGTCAGCCAACACGACCCGTTTAGCCAGATGGGCCAACCCAACTCAGGTTTTCTTCAATGGTAGCCTGGTTTTAACCGATTCCCACACAGGGGTATTTTGGTCAACTCAAACTGCAGGCGACCGTGTTTGGCTCTCCAACACCTCTAATCTCATAGTAGATGGGGCTACAAATTTGTGGCAAAGTTTCGACTTTCCCACAAATACCCTTGTCGAAAACCAAAATTTCACTAGTACCATGGCTCTAGTCTCTTCAAATGGGCTTTACTCCACGCGCTTGGGTCCAAACTTCATGGGACTATACGCGAAGTTCTCGGGTTCAGGCTCCGGTTCGGACCCGGGTCAGATATACTTGAAGCGAACAGCACTAGAGGCGAAAGCAGATATAGTTGAAGGCCAGCCCATTTACATGGTTGTTGAATCCGATGGATATTTGGGCATGTTTCAAAACGGGTCATCAATCCCAGTAGATGTACAGTCATTCAACACGTTTCAGCAAAATGCATCGGGTATCCGTCGGGTCGTAATTGAACCCGATGGAAACCTTAGAGGGTATTACTGGGCCGGGTCAAGCTGGATACTGGATTATCAAGCAATATCCGACCCGTGTGAATTGCCCAGTCCTTGCGGGTCATACGGTTTATGCAAACCGGGAAAGGAGTGCTCGTGCCTAGACAACAACATCGTTCACGATTCCGGCGGCTGCGCGCCGCCGCAGAACCAAATTTCCGGCGACTTTTGCGGCGCATATGACAACCGGTTCAAGGCACTGAGAAGAAATGGGGTGGAATTGCCATTTAAAGAATTAATGGGGTTTAAAAAAATGGAGTCCATTGAGTCGTGTGAGGGTGCATGTGCAGACAATTGCACGTGTTGGGGTGCGGTGTACAGTAACTCATCTGGGTTCTGCTACATGCTAGGCTATCCCATTCAGACGCTTGTGGCGGTTGGGGATGAGACCAAGATGGGGTACTTTAAGGTGAGGGAGGGTGCAGGGAAGAAGAAAGTGGCCGCGTGGGTGGGGTTGGGATTGGGGCTGCTATTTGGGGCGATTTTGATATTAGTAGGAGTAGTGGGGCTGGGATGGTATAAGTTGAGAAATAGAGGGGTCAAAGCGTATTATGGAGAAGATGAGGGTGTAGTTGGTGTGGGGCCATACAAAGATTTGGGAACAGCCAGTTTTAGGTCTATTGAATTATGTGAAAGACGATGACGTAAGCGGTGACGTTTTTGGAACTGAACTTCACCACTGAATCTATTATTTTTTTAGGCTGGAACCATTAAATAATCCACCACTTGTTTTCTTCTCCTTTTATGTTTTTTTACCTTTTTTTTCACTTTTGTAAAAATATAAAAACAATTTTGTTAAGATGGAGTATATTTCGAGTTATATATAATGAAAATCTTGACCTAACGTAGCATGCATCAGCGATATTTTATTTTAGAGCTTATTTGACGTAAATTTTAAACATCATCAATATAAATGTGGGTAATTCTACTATACACCAATGGTATTAATACACCAATTTTGTTTACTATGGTAAATAAAATCAAGATAACTTTTGATTTTTGGACTGAGCTGTTAATTGTGGTCTTATGAGTTGTATTGGACCTCTTTAGTAGGCCCAAATGCATATAAACCCAAATGTACATAAGCTCTTTCTTGCTATATGTATTTGATTTTAATTAAATCAAATGACACCAACAATTATTAGTATTAAATTAAATACACAATTAATTTTATATTTGTGTTAATTAAATATTTTTAAATTAATATTTAATTTAAATCAATAGTGTTATCAAGATAGTTAATAATTATAATTTAATACTTAATTAATTAATCAATACGATTAATTTTAATATTAATATTAAATATAAAATTAAATTAATACTTATAATCTAATATTTAATTAATTAATCACACTCTCCTTTTAATTTAAATAGTAATATTAAATGTGAAATTAAATTACACTGTAACATAAAAATTTATTTTAATATTTAATATTAGTATTTAAATGGAAATGTGTTTTTTTTTTTGTTAATGTTAATCATGTATTAAAATATCAAATCAAATTAAAAAATGGCTTAACATACGAAAGTCCATCTAAATCGAAATGATTTATTTATATCAAAATTCATCCAAATCGACTACATATAAATGAAGAGATACGTGAAATCAATCAAAATTAATCTCATGCCTACCACACTAAATCTTATACAATGGATGAAGATATATCCAAATCGTAATCTTTATAATCAAAATATTGTGATATTACTAATTAATAGGATGCAACAAATATCCAATTAAATAGAATGCAACCAACCAATCTTGATGACACGATATGCAATGAAATAACATTCAACTAACCAATATCGATGACCCAGCATGCTGTCAATACAGTGACCTAACATGACAAGTCAATTAATAATTGACATTATCAAGTAATCACACAACACCAACCAACCAATATCTATGACATAACATGCAATCAATTGAATGAAAAATAATTATCACACAACACCGTAATAAGATGCAAATAATATATAATTAAATAACATTTAATATTTGTTTTGGCTGTAAATTAAATATTTTATAATTTACTATTTAATTTAAACTAGTGGCATAATCAAAATAATTAATGTTTGTTTTGGCTAAAATTTATATTTGTAATATAATATTTAATTAAATTAATATTTGTAATGTAGTATTTAATTAAATTAAGCAATATGATTAATTTAAATATTAATATTAAATATAAAATTAAATTAAACTGAAACATTAAAATTTATTTGAATATTTAATGTTAGTATTTAAATCGAAATGTATATATTTTCTTAATGTTAAACGTATATTAAGATATCACATCAAATCAAAAAATGATTTCACATATGAAATTTCATCTAAATTATACAATGATGCTATAAATTAAATATTTTATAATTTAGTATTTACTTTAAACTAGTGGTGTGATCAAGATAATTAATATTTGTTTCAGCTAAAATTAATATTTGTAATGTAGTATTTAATTAAATTAAACAACACAATTAATTTAAATACTAATATTAAATATGAAATTAAATTAAACAGAAATGTTATAATTTATTTTAATATTTAATATTATTATTTAAATCGAAATGCATATTTTTTCTTAAATTTAATTGTGCGTACAAAACCATGGCTACAATGACTTTAGGTGTTATGCTCATGACAATTTTGCTAATAAGAGAATTACATCAACACAAAATAAAACATATCGAATATGGGTCTCAAATGATTCGTCATCACATGCTCCATAATACAAGAAGATTTAATTGTGTTTTTATGGTTGCTATTGACGGATAAATACAATTATTGAAAAAGATGGATATAGACTCATTATCTTGTGAAATTAGACTATTTGAGAGAATTTTTATAATTTACTGTAATAACTTTTGAAGTAAGGTAAAAAGAGTAAATTGAAAATGAATGGTCAAAATGCAATGATGGAAGATCTAATGGTTAAGATCACTGATGTATTAATACCACTGATATACTATAGAATGACCCTATAAATGTACATTTCTTATAAATGCAAATAAACTTGAGATAATAATAACAAATCCAGAATGATTATATCATTACAAAATAATTTATGCATTACTTTCCGATAACATAATTTGATGTTGATGGGTCCTTTCAATTTATTCTGGAAGTGTTCCCAAAATTGCATTGAATTCAAGATTAGTACATTTGACTTTCTTTATATATCCACTTGAAAATCATATATTTCTAACTTTTAGTGCTGCCATGGATCCAAAACTGGAAACTGCAACAAGTTGATAAAGATGCATTTTGATAAGCAAAATATAATGAAATTAATCTTTGACCACATGTACAATAACAATAACTAGAAAATGCTTCCACTAACACTTTTTAATATATATGTATAATAATTTCATTCTCTTAAATTATGAAATTTAAAATTAATAAATATATTAAATACATAGTACATCAATTGTGTGCACGTTAAGATGTGTAAACAATATATAGGTTAACATGAGTGATCTACAACATTATATTTGTTAACTATCTCTCTCAATTTTTTTATTTTTTTTTAAGTTCATGAGCTTTTCTTTTAAAGATATGTTTCAACCATTCAAACATCTCACAATATACATTTTAGAACTTATACCCTAAGCATACAAGCCATATTGAACCAATATGAACAGATTACGCGTAAGCCCAACAAAGGCCCAAACGCAATTGGAGCATCAAAATCATAAAGACCACGTGGTGAGACTTGTGTAAGAACTAAGAGCATCCACGTCAATTAATTTTTAGTACATCATTTTAATGTGGAGTCCATATACTATCAAATTAATTAAAAATATTTATTTTTTTAAAACACATCTCTACATCAAATTAATATAAATTTCAATCAATTTAATACAAATATAATCATTATATGTGGGATCCCATGATCTACTAATTTTTATTCTTTATTTTTATTTATGTCAATTTAAAGTAATTATTTATTGCTTGTATGTTGGATTAATTAATTATGATATTAATAATTTTCAATTCACATGAAAATATAATTAATAATATTTAAATATTATTTTTAAAGATTAATTATATATAAAAATATAGATATAAGCAATTGACATTACAATACATTTGACATACAATTAATATAAATGAACAATTAAATTTTACAAGTAATAAATTTGACCAATTGAATTACCTTTTGTAGTTTGAACCACCATTTCAATTTCTACCAAATTCAAAGGAAGTGTAGTTACTATCTACCATTCTTATTCTATTATTTATATCAATTCAAATTAATTATTTATTTGTTGTATTAATTTTAGTGCAAATTGTATAGATAATTTTTTAATTATTACATTAAAAAATTTCAACTCACATTAAAATGTATAAATAATACAAAAATAATAAATTGTTTGTATATGAAAGAAAAGAAAATACTTTGTTTGTATAGAAAAAGTAAAGAAAATAAATATATTGAGATGGGATGAGAAAAAAAAAAAGAAGCAAAATGCATTAATTGATGAGGTGTCATTATGTCAATCATTAGCTAATTAATAAAAAATGGGACAAAAATGCATTCTTCAAACTTAACACACACTAATTATACAAAAACATACTTAAAAACATACCTATATTAATTAATACACCTTTTGTTTTAATTAAAAATACACTAAAATGAATTGATGTGGATGTCCTAAGAAATGTATTGATTATTTTACATGTGTGCCTCTTTATCAGGACATCTGTGGGTTTGTTCAAATTCCACTAAAATTACGGATGACTTAATTAGTTACTTTCTAAGATTTTCAAATCTAGCTATCAATTTGGCGTTTTTGGCCTAGTGTGTATAATTTTTTTGAATTTTAGTGATTGCTGTATTCCACTGGCTAGAACGTAGTTGGTATTGAATAATATGTTCCAGAAGAGTATAATGTCACAATAAAATAAACTTATACAAAATATAAGACATTTAATTTGCACGTCTTTATTACAATATATATTGGAGAGAGGAATAAATTGTATTAAAATCGTGATTTGCAAATGGACAAACACTAATAAATAGGAAAAATGCATTTTTTAGCCTCATATTTGCAGATTTTTTTCCTTTTTTTTCTTTTGCCTATTTATTGTAATTTCTCATACTTTCAATTTTATTTTGTTTTTTTCTCATGTAATGTAATTTCTAATGCATAGATTTGTAAATAGCTTATAAACCGAGTACTCAGAATCAGATACATGCTCAACGGTCATTTTGTAACATGTGATGATACATCATATCTGAACCTATATATTCTTAATTAATTTACATACACTGAAGTGTATATGTCCAAATTAAAGGTAAATTTACACTCAAATACAAACTCTTCTAATTTTATTATTGAGCAACAATTAAGTCTGAATCACTTAATTTACGCAATTCATGTTGCTTTAAAAGGAAACCTTCTGTTATACTTGCTTCAAAGAGTTGAATATGGGGTTTGGTACTAGAAAAATAATTATGTATCTCACATATTATCAACATTGTCATTTATACATTAAAAAACCCTAATTACATAAGACATTTAAGTTCGATAAGCCCTAGCCTTTTAATTGATCTTTTCAAAAAAGGATTCGAACCACTTTAAAATGGAGTTTTGGTTGTCTTCGATGAATCTGATTGATAACATCAACTCTGTTTTTTATTCAGCAGACCTCGTTCATCTAGTTCTACTATCTTGCTAGGCCACTACTTTGGGCATAAATAAAGTTGGGCCTCAAGCCCATCCTAAGAATACCCACGTTGATCATCAACTCTGTTGCTTGAACATAAAAAAAAAAAAAAAGGGTAACGAGATACTTCATTTCATACTGGATTCTCTACATGTCTCAAAGTCTGAGAAACAAGAAAAACTAGGACAGATTGGCATCTAATTTGCGACATATTTTCTCCACACAGCTGTATGAACCCACATCTAATTTTATTAACAGATTCTCAAGGGAAACGCATCATTTTCATCTATATATAAGCTAAAACATTCATAATTGCCGCCAACTAATGACAGTTATTTATTCATTATATTGAATCTCCTAATTAATTATATTAATATTTCTGTATTTGAAATCATTGTACACAGGTAGATTAGTATATCCCAGTTTGCTGACTAAGTTGAACAAACTATTGGTTGTCTTGACATAGGAATGCTCAATAAGTTAGCCAGATTATTAGCATCATTTGTTGGGCTGGATTAGCTTTGAAACCTCTATATATATTGATATGATATTTTTCGATTTTTCATCTAAACTTTCTAAAAGAGGATATCTATCTATATCCATCCTTATATATATATATATATCTTATAATTTTAACTGATTTTGGATCTGTATATACGACACTTGATCGAAACAAGGTAGGCATATGATACGATTACCCTCTCCAATACGTACAATTACAAAACTTAGTCAAATGTACAAAACAAATAAAAAAAAAATTTAAAGATTATTTTTTTCTTGGTTTATGTGAAGCTGCATGTGGTCATGCAATAACAAAAACACCAACTTCTGCCAGTTATTTAATTACTTCAACATGTGAGTCCAAAAGTTGTTGGGTTTTTTTGTCTAGTTTGTTTGACACAAGATGGACCAGTGATTTAAGATTTATGAGGAGAATTAAATGGTTAATAAACACTTAATCTTGTCAATGATTGGTCCTGTTTAGTATGGTGCAACTGGGAAATTCTTGAAGCAAAGAATATAATAGGGAAACCCATTTAGATTGATTCATTATGACCAGGGAAGGTATATTCTTACTTGTCTTATCAGAACTGACTCAGATTTAGACTTTTAGTATACTATAAATTATGAATTGCTCCTTTGGTACCCAAAAAATTATAAATAAATAAATAAAAATTTCAAGAGTTAAAGTTAGTTTTTATTTGAAATATATATAATATAATTATAATAAACTCTACTAAAAACAATCTTAAGATGATGTGCTTGATGAATAAATGAAATAGGGGTAAATTGTAAATTTAATTTGGTCCTATAAATTTAAGGAGTTGCAGTTTTAGTCCCAGGGTTTTGAAAATTAGTCCTATAATAATTTTTAAAAAAAGTTTCTAGCAATTTCAATAAATATGTCTAAAATCACAAACACTATAGTTCAAATGTTATCCCACCTTTATAAATGTGTAGATTGTGATGATTAAAGTTCGAACATGAATCGTGCAAGTTTCATAATCTTTATCCCCTCACTTTCATTCATTTTAGCTCATTAAAAAAATAAGAATATCGTAAAAAATGACGATTTAAGTAGCTATGTACCGATTTCAGTTGATGGCAAGCCTTTTGTATTGCTGACTTGGAATTCAAGTGTCAAATCATCGAATGTAATTATTAAAAAAAGTTATTAAAATGATTTAATAAATCATCGAATATAACTTAAAATTTTCAATTATATGAAACTATAAGTCAAATTATATTAAATGGGTTGATTGAACAAACATAAATTGACTTTACCTGAAATTTATTTAGAATTTCAAACTGTATTTAATGGATTGATTCATTCAACGAAATTAAATCAATGAGATGAATTCACAAGATTCCTACTCTTTAAATGGTTGGTTGAATCAAAAGAATTGATTTTAGAAGAAGAAGAAAGAATGAGAAAAGGATTTCAAATCTGCCAAAAACACTAGAAAAGTAGCTCAAAACAAAAGTTTGTGAATTTTTAAATTATTTATAAAAGGGTTAATAACATTTTCCCATCCGAACTATACGTAATTTTATACTTTTTAGTATAAATTTTTAAATATTGTACTTTGTTATATGAATATTAAATTTATTATATTTTACGGTATTGAACAAATCATAGCTGTATACATGTTCTAAATCAATGACTATGATTTATTCAATATTGTAAAATGCAATAAATTAAAGTTCATATAACAAAGTACAATATTTAAAAATTTATACCAAAAAATATAAAATCACATATAATTTGGATGGATAAATATTTATAACCCTTTATAAAATGAATAATATCCCGTCTAAAAAATAAATTGTTACAAAAAATCTGAAATGCATGATTTAAGTCCATCAATCAAACGCAAGTCCAAATCATGGGCGGGATTTTTGTGGTCCTTGGGAGGTTTCTTGCTCCTTAAATTTGTCAGAATTAAAGAATTGTATTCGAAGCAATGAAGCACTATAAAGGATGTCGCGTGTAATCCGACATCGTTTTGAGACCACTTGCTCTTTAATTCTTCACAAACTGTCGTCTACAATCATAGCACCAAAACGAGGCTCCCTTTGGCAATTCAATCTTGAAGCTGCATTTGCTTAGTACATTCATCATACCATCTTAAGCCTAATTATACACCAATATTTTCACAATTATAAAGATAACTCAATAGCATCAAAAAAATAAAAATAATAATAATAATATATATATATATATATATATATATATATATTTCAATTGGATTGATGAATGTGGTTTTGCTTGATACTTGTCATATTTTTAAACACCAAATAAAAAAGCTCAAGACTATATATATTTGGAAATGTACATTTCTAGCCAAATAAGGATTGCAAATATTATAATTAACCATGTGATAGGAAATAAGTAATTTGAGCTGAACGCCCACTACTCATCTCTTCTATTAATCTTATCTCTTTTTTTCTTCCCCTTGCTATTTTCTCTCTTTTGAAAATTTGAACACAATACCTCAAGCTTTTCTAAAAACTTTCCACTCTTTTCTTAAGATTCTAATTCTAATTATTGATGTTAAGATTTCACTCGTGGATGAGAAAATTAATACATTCCTCAATATTTCTTTTGAAATTTCTTAAGAATCATTTATATGCATTTTTGAAAATAAACTTTTCATGTGGATCTTATACATGGGTCATGCGGATCGCGCATGTGAATAGTGCGGATCGTGTATGTGAATTGCGTAGGTCGAGCATGTCGTGCAATTTTTTTTTTCCTTGCTTGTTTGGTGGCACTCTAGGCCCTTCTTTTCATTAAGAGTAGAAGAATCAATTTAAACTTAAAAAAACCTATTTGACTAGTTTTCAATTTATCCCATAACTTTTTTAATTATGTTTTGGATAAAGGAATTTGAGTAATAATTTATAGTAATAAATTTAAAACTAGTGTTTGAATAAGTATAAAGTTGAAATCCATTTCCTTCATTTTTAATTAATTTTAGAACAATACCAATGGATTTTAAGGCTATTTTTAATATAAATATATCTAAACACCGTTAGAAAAAGAGACACAATGGAAGATAGATAACCATACTAAATCCTGTTGGACATCCGACCCGAGCTGAGCGCTACATTCCATTTGGGCGGCCTAATGAAGGTCGTCCACCCACTCAACCGGCCAGGATGACTCATTGAACATCCTCCTAGACGGACAGACCTATAGGGAAGAATCATCGACGAATTAGTCTGACCGGTCCGAGCTGATCTGGCCGCCCAGATAATATCTAACCGTAAAAAAATCGTGGGTGACGAAACCACCCAACGCCGTGTAAATGGGAAAGTCAAGGAGAAAGTGAGCATAACTCCCACAACCCCCACGATCTCCATCACATAGGTTGCTTTGTATTATAAATAGATTCAATTTCAACTTGTAAAAGGTTCGAATTCTCATTCTGTAAACAACACTAGAGAGCTTATTTCTCTAAATTAATGCTATAAGATCATGCCCGGTCACTTTAACCGTCCAGGATCAGCCGAGCTAAATTGCCCGAGTAGGCTCCGGACCAGTCTTTTTTGTACTTCACACTTTATTCAATTACATTTGAGTATTCGACTAGAAATTATCCTTCAACAAATTCCGACGTCAACAAATCCGAAAACGATTCAAGTATTTTTATATTTCAAAGATCATTAATCCAGTTGTTTTTTCTTTCCGATACAATTAATCCAGTTGTTTTGAGATATCAAATACACTGTTTTTATTTTTGTTTTTTTATGTAAATAAATAGTATGAAGTAACCCTACCGTCATTTTCGCAATGTCACATAGTTTTTTCAAATTCTTAGATATTTCTCTTTTCATGTATATAATATTTTTCCTCCACCAATATATGCGATTTTTATATAATAATGAAATCGACTCTTAAAAAAAAAAACAAAAAAAAACTCAATTTTATTGTACATCAAAGTAGACGAAAAATGTATTATGATTATTTGATGGAAAGATTTAATCGAAAGTTAGCTGAAATTGTAAAATATATACATCTCTTTCTCGTAGTTGATCCTTAGATACCAAATTCGCAAATTACACCAAATTTGTCCTCTTCTTCAAAACCAAACATTGCAAGTGTATCATTTAATTCCTACAGATCATGCAAATCATCTCAACATCATTCTCATATGTCCAAACGGTCCTTTTCGGTTTGCCAAATAACTGAATAGTCCATTCTTGCTCAACTCCTTTTGCTTTAATTAATTATTATCATCTGGTGGTTGAAATACACTCAGAATAGTCCACAAAATTCAAGGCCACATATTCTAGATGTTATTACAATTTGTAAAATATATTTAATAGTATCCATTATTTGTTTGTCCGAATCAATATGCATGTGTGTAAATAGAGGTCATATAATACATTTAATAAATATTTCTTATTACACCTATAAAATGTTTTCAATTATCTAAATCAGCCAAACTTGGCTCCTACATTTACATAAACATTAACACAAAAACATGGCTCTTTGGTCGTTATCGTGACCAGATTTTAGGTATGATGATCAGTGTCATGCCCCCCCCCCCCCCCCGGTTGGATGGGCCTAAAAGAAACTGAAAAAGGATCAATAATAGGGTAAATGGGATTGTAGATTATTTTTAATAACAATTATTTTTTGTTGAAATTAGTAGGAATGTACTTATAGTATATATAGAACTAGATAATAAGTGCATAAATATTTTCCGAAAAACTGAATAACAGAACCATAATTTTGAAGATATTAATGTGAAAACACTTTTTTTAGAAATGACACCGACCAAATAGATAGCGAGTGTCTACACATTGCACAATGACGATATAATAACAAAATGAGTAAAAAAATACAAACCTAATTAAAACAAATTAATGTGAGCACACCTTGCCTGAAATATAGAATACATGCACTCTCTATTGTTCATATTATTATCATAGTAGGTGTTACATTATATTATTTTTATTGGTGTGAAACCAATACAATTTGCAATCTATAAATAACTTTTTTGTTCTGGACCCTATCAGCTAAATTAATTTTTGAATCGATCATCAAATAACAACGGTTTGAGTACAAGTTGCGGTAATGGGGTAGGTTAGGAACATTTGATAATGAGTCAATTTATCCGACTTAGACCTCGAGAATTGTGAGCTATAATTTTATTTTTACCAATGATTGTGGAACTGGATCGGCCGGTTCAACACTAAGAACTGATCTAATTACGCTAATATAACTGAAATAACGGTTAAATCGGAAAAACTCGAATGAAATTGATAAGAATTAGTTGAATGAACGAATTGAAAATCGGTTGAACAGGCGTGTTTCCAATTTTTTTTTTTTTTTTAAATATGTAATAGTTGCTACTTGACTTCTATTTCTCTATCATATAATTGTGATGCATTGTTTATTTTAATTTTCATAGTTTGGAAGTTGGACTTTAAATTTGATACTTCGTTGGAATGATAATTTATGAATTTGGAGATGGTAACTTGTTTAGTTTGTCACTATCTTCTGGAATTGAAGAAACTTATATTGCTAATTTGATTTTGATAGATGACTATAGTAGTGTTAAGAGTCGTTAATTTGATTTTAGTAAGTATGTCAAAAAAATAAAAATTAGAGTTTATTTTTCAAAAAATATAGGTTTTTTCAATTAATCGATCGGACTTTCCGATTAAATTGATCTGACTGGTTAAATCTCCGATAGTCAAGTCGATTCATTATTCGATCCGGTTCCACAAACATAGATTTCTATTGTGCCCATTTCAATTATGAGTAAGATCTAGATTAAAAACAAAAAAAAAAAATCCCTATATTTGAGTTTTTTTTGGAAAGTGATTTATTTTTGTTGGAAAATTAGATTAAGAAAATTACTATTTATGAAAGAGTTAAAAAAAGTTTATATTTGCACTGAAATTCTGTGCGTTATAACTAATTAATTCAAGAGTAAAAAAAAAGTCGGAATTTAGTCATCTACTATTAGTCATTAAATGCTTTTTTGTTTATTTTGGTAACTATTTACTTCTTTTCTACTACTCATAATCATAATTTTAATCACATACTTGTTGAAGGGTATTATTTTTGTTGCTAACATGAGATTGCCTGGTTACAAATTCAAATAGGTGCTGGTTCTTTTTTTTTTCTTTTTTTTTAATATTTATTTTGGGCTTCGTTTTGTTTGATTGTTGAAGGTACTTAACCAAAAAAAAATAAAAAAACAGCCAGACCTCAACTTTTCAACTTTTGGTAATGTCCAACCACGTTTGGCCATTGTCTATAATCTACACCGCCTTAATATGTGATAAAAACAAGAAAAATCAATGAGTCTTGTTGTATCTTTTAAAATAAATTTTCAATCTTATGCATCATTTGAAATAGGCCCCATTTTTTTTGTTTGTTTAACACGATGCTGGGTTTCTACCTCGATCTCATCCAAATCCTGTAAGCTAGTGGTAGCTTTCAAATTTCTTCTACCACTGACCAAAATCCGTACAGAAAACCATTAAATACAATTAAAAAAGAAAATTAGATAATCCCTTTTATCTTATATTATATCTAGTTTATTAACCTGATCATGAAAGCAGTTGCATAAATCCTGTGGATCTACAGTACAAATTTGGTCCCAACACCTCGCAATCAAAGATCATCACCAATCATATCTGTTGGCATGCGTAGCTACATATACAAATGATTCAATAACTTCCTTAAACATCCTTGTTTTCTACAATTAAAGGTCTCAAAGATCGATGCATATGATAACTAAACCAATGATTATTCAATTGTTTACTTGTTATTCTTGAATCTCTCACATTAAATAAACTAATTCAAGAAACTACTCTCTCATGTTTCTGTTAGAAATTAATTAACGAAATAGCATGTCCTAATAACATATAAACATGTTTCAACATGAAAATCCATATCCTAATTTTATGATAATTAACAGAAAAGGACAAGAACATTAACCATAAATCAAAATGTATTTGAATCCATAAATTGATTGGTTTACCAAACTATCAGCTAAGATGAGAATACTGATATTTGACATTGTAACCTTAACTGATAATAATAAGTTTTTTTATTTTCAATTTGGTTACCGAATAAATTGAAATCACCTAAGAGGATTTATACATAAAACAAGTTGTAGTGGATCAAAGATATTAAGAGGGATTTAGCTTATTTGATATGTCTTAATTGGACCTCGTTAAGACAATTATACACATTCAATTTGAGATGTGAAAACTAATAAGTTGGATATTTCTAATAGTTTTAGGTTAAACTATGGTGAAAAGGCGTGAGTGTTTTGTATACTTCTTTTTCCATTTATTTTATTTTTAATTAAATATCAATGTTTCACCTAATTAAATGATGTCCTTCTCTGGATCTCACATGCTCATCATTTAGGTAACTTCGATATTTTATTTGCACTTATCATGGAGATTGTCTATTGATATTATTTGCCCCAACAGCGTTTAACTCACTTGTTCTGTATTGTTCATTAATTGTACATTTTATGACCATGTTATATTAGTGGGTCGACTTAATGAGTAGTTCCTTGTTACATCTATTTGTGACTTAAAAAATAAATTAACTTCGCTCTATTTTCGACAGTGTGATAATTTACATGTATATATGCTTTTAAATACTTTCTTAATTTTTATAGAATAGCTTTAACAAGTAACGAGAATGATCACATGATCACCGTGGATACATATATCCAAAATTGATGTGTTAAAATTAGAATCAAGTAAGTTCATTATCTTATTAAAGATTTGCGAATATGATTTTCACACGAGATATGACATGTGCTCACGATAAGTAGATGACCAATTACATGAAGTATTTTTTTCTGATTCAAAAGTTAGAAGTCAAATACGGTAAGTTGGTGAATAAGAAATCCCTTTGAAATAAAAATGAAGATAAATTTGGAAAAAAATGATTATAACTAAAATAGAAAATAATTTAAAATATGATTCAACCTCTATAAAGTAAAAATAATGAAAAGGGATGGAATATTTTTCTTTTTAAGGAAAACAGATGGGAATACTAAATTAGATAAGAATTATCATATGAAGAAACCTACCCTGAATTGAATTTTGTTTCGTAGCGCTTACCATATATAATAATTGCCCCAAATATTAATATGAGAGATACTTAATAAATAACTTTTGATTTCTTCTCCTTCTTGTTTTCTTCACTGTAATTTAACTTTTCAGTTACAAAAATCCATCAAAAATATTTATTAAAAAAAAAAAAAACTGTTGCATAAGAAAGGCACAAACACATTCATTCATTCTCTCACAATTTCCTTCATTCTAAGGCAAAGCATAGTTCATTACCTTCTTCCTTAAACTCTTGTCTACTTCTATGTTCAACTCAAAATTCTCTGCATTCTTCCTCGTACTATAAAGACGATGAAAAACATCGCGATTTGTTACAGCGAACATGCGATCAAAGTCTCGGATTCGTATTGTTCGGGCCCTTCAAAGCCCGTGATTGGTTCGGTCTCTTCTCATTCTACTCTTTCAATCCAAAATGCAGTTACCAATATCTACAAAGTCAAACTCTCTTCTCAGAAACGGTTTCTGGTCAAGCTCACATGGTGCAATCTATCAAACCATGGATTCTCCATTGGATTATCCGATTATTCCTTTTCGGTTTCTAAATTCAGCAAAAGCTTCAGAATTCTAAAGGGGTCAGAGAATTTTGAATCCCACGGTTTGAGGATTGAGGTCTTGTGGGATCTTCATCGGGCCAAGTATGAGTCCGGTCCCGAGCCGATCACGGGCTTTTTTATCGCGATTTTGATCAACTCGGAGCTGAGCTTGATTCTGGGGGATATTGATTGGATTTCTGATGTGAAAGTGGCCGAGTTTTCGTTGATTTCTCGGAGTGAGCGTGTTTCGGGCAATGGTGTGTATTCAACTAAGGGTAAGTTTAGTGAGAGTGGAATTTCTCACGATATTTTGATCAAGTGTTGTAGAGATGATAGGAAGAGCCCTGTTTTGTGTGTTTATATAGATAAGAAGATTGTGATCCAAGTGAAGAGATTGCAGTGGAATTTCAGGGGGAATCAGAGTGTTTTCTTGGATGGATTGTTGGTGGATTTGATGTGGGATGTCCATGATTGGTTGTTTAATCCTTCAGGATTTGGTGTGTTCTTGTTTAGGACAAGGATTGGATTGGATAGCAGGTTGTGGTTGGAGGATAAGAGCTTTGAGCATGATAATCATGTTCCCTTTTCTTTTCTCATTTCTGCCTGTAAGAATCCTGATTAAAATTGCTCTCTCTCTCTCTCTCTCTCTCTCGTTTGATTTAGATGATTGATTATACAGATTATATGGCCAAAACTAAGTATACATGTGTTTCCCAGTTGTAGGGAAGAAAAGGGATGATCAGGTTTGTAAGTATAGAAATATATATATTAATCAAAAGTTTTTAGTTGTTCTTTTGTACCTTGATTCTTCCCTTTTGTCTGCTTATTATGTATGATATTTTTTAATGATTTTGTAGCCATAGTTGATTCATGGAAAGTTGACAACAACAAAGGTCGTTTTGCTATGTTCCAATTTCATTTTTTTATTTTTCTAGTGATTGGAACAAGATAAGCAACACAATATACTTAGTGCATAAACCTGGTTTTCCTATGGTGATTTGGTGAAGGCAGGTGATTGATACTTGAATGTGTTGGATAATTAAGGCATGTGGGATCACATATTTCATTTGACAGTTTCATTTTATTCCATTTAACCGTTTCATTTTGTTATCTAAAATTTTGGAGATTTATTGCTTCTCAAGGGGAATTAATACACAAGTAACTGATTCCTACTTTAATTGTGGTTGTCAAGGAAATGATAAAATGCCAACTGTGAACTTAATATGCACACCGATAATTTGTAATGATCTCATTCCATTATAATTGCAACACTATCAGAATACATGAAATTCCAACTTATTTATATTTGTTACTGAATTTATTATGGAAATGTATATTTATTCAATAGATATAAAACCAAGATTTTTATTCACTCCAAAATTTTTATCAATCAACCTTTTTCTTTTAAATATGTAAATGCCTTAAAGTAGCCAAGAATTGTAACAGAGCCATATGGAAATCGGTTATAACCACAAATCGAAATCAAAATCCTAACCACATCATCTCTCTCCCCATCAATCTGGTATAAATCAAATTTCTCTTTTCTCTCTCAATCATTGCTTTAAGTTTAAATAAGTAAGATTACTTATTCACTTCTTTACTCCTAAAACATTTGTAATGTATGATATGAATTGTACATAAATATAGTTTATAGTTTTCAGATAAGAATTCTAAGCAAATGTAGTTTATAGTTTTTTTTTCATTTTAACTTCAACAAAAAATTATTGATTAAAATTACAATAAAAAAAAATCATGTTTTTTCAACAATTTGACCAAAATGTTTACCAAACAAAACTAAAGAAGTTATAAAGTCCCAAAATATTTTATAAATATTTAAAGAACTTAATAATTTAACCAAACACCGTCTAAATATTTTAAGAAAATAACCTCATCTCTTAGATATAAATTACAGTAATGAATAACAATGTTTTAAAATTCTCTTGACAATAGTCGTGCGCTTCACTAGTGCCTAGGATGCCTAGTCGGAGTTTAGGTGCCGTATCTAAATTAAATAGATTTTTTTTGTTAATTTAATTATTTTTTATCTATAAAATAAAAGATAGGTGCTGTATCTAAATTAAATAGATTTTTTTTGTTAATTTAATTATTTTTTATCTATAAAAGATATTTTTGCACTCTTATATGTATATCTAATTAAGTAATAATAATTTGAGAGAAGCAATGTAGCATATAATACATTTATTAACACCAACGTTTTGCTAAAATGTGAAAATGTAAAAAAAAAAACAAAAACAAAGGAAGAAGCTATTTGCTGCCTAAAGCCTCATAAGCCTATTTAGGGCAGAATTATTTTGTTTTGTCTAAAACCACCTAACGCCTAAGATGATTGAGTAAATAAAAATTGATACGGTTAGAAGCCATCTAGCGTCCATGCACTATCTAAACGACTACCTAAATTGATTTTTAGAACACTAACGAATAAGTATATTACTATTCTTTTCTTGATGGTGTGTAAAAGTCCTAACCCATCTCGTCTACACTTAGTTATTGGACTCTTTAGGCCTCACAATGAACTCAGCTTTAATATCGAATTATTAGCTTGTGAATATATTTATTGTTTGTTGATGGACATGTTATATATATGCATATCATTGATATATATATATATATATATATATATATATATATGGTAGATATATGAATATTTTTCTATATATAAAGGTCACAAAATATGTAGAATAATTGAAAATAAAATTTTCAAAATGCATCATTTAACCAACTTATATAATATATGTAAAATACATGCATATAGCAGTGAGAACTAATATATCTGGGCTGGGCCTAATAATATCTAGTTTTATGGGCCTTACATCAATGAGACCTTTTTTTTTTAACTTAGAATTTAGGTTTTATTACAACAGTGTCGGATTAATTTTTACGAGTTTTGTTTGTCAGGAAAAAAGGCGTGTTTATGTTCATATGATGCTCAAATGTTGATATTTTTGAGGCTTTATGTTAATTGCTTGTGAATATAATTAATGGTGGCCTACAATTGTTCCTGATTTTTATTGGATAGAAAAATTGGTTATAAAATTATTTTATGAAGATCTTATCGTATGTATGTTGTCTTGAACTTTTATAAATAGGAGGGATGGATATGGATAAATATTTTGATTATAAGAAAATTAAGGCACATTTCATCTGCACGATTTACTCGTGATATTCAAAACACAAATCCATCTTATTTGAGTCTTTGACTAACATTTTGACTAACTTTATTTTACATAAAGTCTATCTTATAGTTTTTAGAAACACACAGAAGTTGTAATGATTTGCATCCAAAGTAGGGGTGAGCAGAATATCGAAATCGATTAATGGAATAGAAATTTATATAATTTTAAAAATCAAAACCGAAACCAAACTTTCTAAAAACCGAATGTTTAATTGAAATTAAAAAAATTATTTTATTTCACTTAATTAGACAAATAATAATAATAATAAATTAGGTATATCCGTAAAATCAAATTACAAAAATTAAACACTTATTCTAAAAATCACTCATAAAAACTCGATGAAATTAATTCAAATTCATTCAGTCATCTACACAATAGAAACATATATTGACAATAGTCTTATAATTTTTTAATTTATACAATTCATACGATATATCTAACAAATAAACAACCATAATTCAAAAATATTTAAACAAAAAAAAGTTTGAAATTGAACTAGGTTACATACATACATACAGATTTCAGTTCAATTTTTGATATTTCAGATTTTTAGATATGAAAACTAAACCGTATTGTCAAAAACTGAACCAAAATGCTAATTTCCAGCTAGATCTACTTATGCTGTCCAAATTCCTGGCCCAATAGAAAAACAAGTTTCAATTAGTCGAGCCCATGCATACCAACCCAAGACATATTTCAAATGAGCACAACAATTAAGAGAATTTAAGACAAAGTAAAATGGGCCCATTCCAAACAATTCAAGGAATAAAATTCAGCACACAATTAGAGACAAAGTATAGAATAAACACAATAGTTAGAGGCATAAAAGGTCAATTAAAGGGCCCACACCAACGAGGAATTTGCATAGAAACAAAGGCATGAAACCACGACATCCAATACATTATTCATACATGTTGGGCCCATAAGCAAATGCCCAAAGGGATAACGCAACAAAAAAAGGTCATAACATCAACTGGACAATTAAAATTAACACAACAATTAATAGCATACGAGGGCAACACAAGGACCCATCAAAAATCCAAAGGACTACACTTATTAAACTCCAAGCCAACTAATTGGGACAGTAAAATTGGCCCAATCTTAGTTGCATTAAACCATCTCTTAATCAGATTTGGGCATGAGTTCAAATAAATTTGTGACCTCAAATTGGGCCCAAAAGCAATAGAGCCAAGAGGGTTATTGGGTTGGGCTACACAACTTGGGACAAGCACAATTATCATTACTGCACCATTAACGCCACGAGAGAGGCCCTTTACTAGAGCACAAAGGGACTCAACAACATCAATACGGTAATAAAAGACAGATTTTTAAATCAATGACATAGAAGGTAATATGTATATTAAGAAAATTAAATTTAAAAAATTCAGTACTCATACCACCTATTTCTGCTGATTCGCTTTGGTAAGTCCATCACGGATGCTTCCGAGTCTTTAAAAGGACTTAACACCCAGTCTAACATCAAAAGTATTAAATATCTATATCAACAAGTGTTTTCCAATTGCAAGTACACTTAGAATTCCAATGACATGGTAATACAATTTTCTTTCATTTCTATAATCGTTTCTATATTACCCTTAAAAGAAAAGGAAAGCCGAGCAACATCCTTAATAGAAGAGCCTAATTATTAACCCAGAAACAAAGCAACTAGATTAATTCACTGTGCATAAAATATACAAAAGAACCCTGATGGCGCACCTTTACTGGGGGACGATAACACCCGACATGACTATCAACGAAACGGTCCCTGTTCCACAACTGATGACAAAGACTCTCCTGCATGAAAGAAATTATCTTAAATGATGTGCTAAATCTTGTCACTATCATTCAACTGTTAAAAAGAAGATAGAATAAGAATATGTAATCGACACTTCTACAGTAGTTGTTTATTTATGGTTGCAAACAAACCTAAGAAGTCCACAAGCATATCAATTCAGGGGTGCATTTTCGAACATTAGCGTGGGATATTGGTAGGGAGCAATGGTAAAAAAAAATTGCTTTCCTTTATAAAAACCAAGAGAAACTTTACAGTATCTATAATTTTGAATACTGACTAAGAAGGAAAAATATATTCATTCATTATATCATGCCTAATACATATGATATCCAATTTATTAATAAGCTGATGAATCACTTTTTGATAATTGACAACAACTACAAAAAGTATGCATTGGTGAAATAACAAAAGACAGAGTGCTCTTTAATCTAGAAGGAATTCAAGATAAAACTACTAGATAACTTGTAGCTACAAAATTTATATTTCAACAACTTCAAGTTCTCAATGGAAAATATAGCACAAAATGATAACCATCTATAAGTAATTGCCATACTGAAAGATCGAGGATATACAAATAAAGATCTCACGGAAGAAAACACAGCGTTAATGGATTGGAAACAGTGGATTGGAAACAGTTCAACAATTAATCATAGTCAAAAAACTTTCCAAAGTAAATCCAATTCTATTTTTTAGATTAAGAGAAGTAGGAGTATATGCATCAACCGAAATTAAAGAAGAAAAAGGTATCTTAATGCCTGAAAGTTGGATAGGATGCCCTTACGGAAGGATTATATTGCCCCCAATTTTTATGAAATACAAGATGCTCATTGAATGATAAGAAAGTAATGTCCACTTATAAAATTTCAGAGATTCAAGGATTGGATTTCTGTTTTAGAATTATTCTAATTGAAAATAGTACGATGAATTCCCCCAAACAATGCGTCTAATTGCGCTTCAAGCTCCAATTTTTTGATGATTCAATTTCTCTTTCTTGGGCGAAACGGAGGATATCTCGATCGGGGGAGAGAACAATTAATAACATGACTAGGATTAATTGTTGAACTGTTTCCAATCCATTAATTTCTTTCCGTGATATATTCCTAGTCATGACTTCCCAACTACAACCCCATTCATATTCCTTAATCCATAATATTTTATCGTCTTAAAAATTTAGAAAGGGAATCTTCTGTCCATCACATGCTTACAGATTTTCATTCACAAGCCAAACCAGTTAAAGATGTTCAAGCAGAATGCACAAATAGTTTATTCTAATAAAAATGATTTCGTCATTAAAGGAATATAATGCAGCACGGAAACCATTTCCAAAAGGTAAAATTAAAAAATAGCAGTAGATAAGCATTTCAGAAGTTGTAAAAGAGCAGCAAAGTTAAAGTCTTCTGAGTAGTCAGTAAACTATATCAGAATAGAACAAAAAGGGAAAAAAAAAAAAGTTGTACCGATCTGAAGAAATCATGGGTAGTTGCTCGTCTTCCAAACTCCAAGAAACAGCCACCAGTTGATTGGAGACAAACCTCATGAAAATTAAAGCGACTGAAGCTAATGAACTCCTAAATCCCTGCATCATCAACCAAGAATTGAAGTACTGATCCAGTATTGACAATGCACCCTGTGAAGTATATGGATAACATTTTTACTTTGGGATTTTCCTGGAAAACAATCACACCATAACTAATACTTTGCAACAACCCAACTAAAAAATTGTAAAAAAATGATGCAGGTAAAACTTACAAGGAGGCTAGCAAGAAATGGAAATAGAACAGCATCAAAGCCAGTAAAAAAAACACAATTAAATAGGTCGATTCCAAAGCCAGCATTAAGGACATAAGCAATGCCCAGAACCTATCAGAACAATCATCAGTAGAATTAGAAATAGAATATTTCTGAAGAAAACTAAATTCATGATGATTGCTCAAAAGTGTGAAATTATCATTGTTAGATCTACCACAATCATTGAGATCTCTGCCTGAATTCCTATAAGTATGCATGTCTAATCATCACATTCCTAGCAGCAGATCTACGACATGATCAAGAAAAATTAGATCATATTTTTCGAAGTTTATACAGTCCTCAAGAGCAATGAGTTCATATGTTTCGAAGTTTATATACTCATCAAGAACAATCAGTTCATTTTTCAAAGTTTATATAGCAATAGAAATTTTCTAAAACAGAACCCATTACACAGAGAGAGAGACTCACTTAAACTTTCAAACAAGTATACTAATTCCAAAACAATACTGTCTCGGTATCAAATAATCAATAGTGGTAACAACATCGTATGCACATGAATATTCACTATTGTTTCAAAGTAGATAAAAGATAATTATTCTGAAACATGCCATTTTTCAAAGAATTGGTGTGTTTCAAAGAATTGGTGCTGATAACACTCAGTCCGACGGAATGATGCCTGCAACAAATCAAATTTTAGAATACTCATGCAAATAACAAAAAGTTAAGCAGTCCTTCATAATGATTGAATAGTATTTGTGCCAAATTAAATTTCTGCACACTACTGAACTTCTAACGTCATCCATCACTACAAATTTTAAATTCAAAGACCACAGGAAATAACACCACAAAAAAACTAGAGCACCTCATGAGCAAAATTCACTCTATGTTAAAAAGAAGACACACCTGACCCGACCATCCATGAAACTGTCCCTGTTCCACAATTGATTAGAAAAACTCTTCTGCATGAAATAAATTATCTTAAAATTACTTATAATTGACGAATGTGATGCTTAGCAGCACAAAATCATTTAACAGACAGACCTCTAACTTCCCCTTGGTATATCTTGCATAGAACGTCCAATGTTAACTTCAACGTTATAATATTCAAATTGCACAATGTGGAAAAGATTAGAATATGCAAGCCACCAATAAAATTTATTGATTATATACTTATTTTTTTATGGAATACCTAAACATTGATCATATAAGATGCAATAAACGCCAATACAAAGGTTCTTAAAGCACTTTGATAACCAGGAAAAGAAGTTTGGAAGAAACATATAAATAAGAAAAGGCTGCAAGACTATATCAACCTATATAAATAGATGCTCCATCAATATTGAACCCATAATTCCAAATAGAGGCCGGTCGATATTTGCACCTCAAAAGTTCCAAATAGCATACCATTATCATATGATGTGCTCAATCTTCGTCACTATAATTCAACTGTTAAGAAAGAAGATAAAATAAGAATTTGTATTCGACACTACTACAGTAGTTGTTTAGTTATGGTTGCAAACGAACCTGAGAAATCTACAAGCATAATCAATTCAGGGTTGCATTTTCAAACATTCCATTTTAGAAATAATAGCGTGGGATATTGGTATGGAGCAATGGTAAAAAAAAATTATTTCCTTCATAAAAACCAAGAGACACTTTACAATCTCTATAAGTTTGAATACTGACAAAGAAGGCGAATTTATTGATTCATTATATCATGCCTAATACATATGCTATCGAAGTTATTAAGCTGATGGATCACTTTTTGACAGCAACTACAAAAGTAGTTATAAGCATGTAAAGTAAGATGATTCAATGACAACCCTAACATATAGAGTAAGTTCCATTTACAAATCATAGATAAACAGACAATAATCCTTACTCAACTTGAGATGGCGAAATAGCTACTTGAATATGTTATCATAAGCATGTAAATATAACGTGCCATAGTATATGTTGTATTTCTTATATGCATGCAAATAAGTCCAGCTTTGCATCAAAAATACTTACTTCTTACTGGCATACATAAGAATCTGCCTTGTGCACTTCAACAAGCATTGTGTTCAATGTAGTACTCAAGCATAACCTTAAAAACAAAAGGCAAAAATGACAAAGAACCCACACAATAAACAAAAAAAGGTTGACGATGTAGTGAAATAACAAAAGACAGAGTGCTCTTTAATCTAGAAGGAATTCAAGATAAAACTACCAGATAATTTGTAGCTACAATTTATATTTCAACAAATTCAAGTTCTCAATGGAAAATATAGCACAAAGTGATAACCATCTATAAGTCAATGATATAATAAAAGATCAGGGATATGCAAATAAAGATCTCACGGTTGAAAAAGAGTTAGTGAAATTGGAACAGTTCAGCAAACTCGCATACAACTAACTGTCTTTCTGTACATGTTACATTCCTAGTCAAGATTTCCTGACTATAACCCCATTCATATTCCTTAATCCATAAAGATTCCAGATTTTCATGCTTCCAGATTTTAGCTACAATTTATATTTTGACAACTTCAAGTTCTCAATGGAAAATATAGCACAAAATTTTCCTGAAACACATCCATGCAGTCACACATACATATACACATGCAATCACATCAATATTTTCACCATTATGAAATGTATCCACATTAAAGATTAGATTTCTTATTTTCTTGAATTGAACTTCCGAAATCACACAAACATAACAAAACTTCCAAGTTTCAGAATTACCAAAGTTGTTACCAAAGACTCACATACATATACACATGTAATCACATCAATATTTTCACCATTATGAAACGTATCCACATTAAAGATTGATTTCTTATTTTCTTGAATTGAACTTCCGCAATCACACAACATAACAAAATTTCCAAGTTGGGGAATTACCAAAGTTGTTACCAAAGACTGGGGATGTTCGGAGGAGTGAGAGGAAATTTCAAGTTCCGTAAGATTCGCCGACTGTTTTTAAAGATTAGGATGATCACTCGTTGGAGTCTGTAGTCATTGTTGCTGCCACTGCAGTTTGCAAACTCTTTTTTTTTTTTTTTTTAGGAAATGTAAAAGGTCAATTATAAAGTAAATATATGTACAGAGGGTCTCAGATGGTATGAGGTTTAAGGAGCAAATTCTTTATTCCTCAGGATAAAGAAGGCCTTAGTAGGCCCTAGAGAGAAAAGGCAAGGAAGAGATAGTTATGGTGGATCCAAGTTAGGGCATGAATAGAATCTAGAGATAGTTATGGTGGATAAAAGCCACAATGGGTAATGCGATTGGGCCATATTAGGATAAAAGGAGACAACTCAAGAGGGCACTATTAAGAGTCTCAATTCAACTTAATTGGCCATCCACATTACACATAGGTACTTGCAGCAACAGATTAATCCTGGAAATAAGAATATAAAGCCCAAAATTGTTCAAGAAAATTAAAAAAAAAATTATCAGTTTAGGGCATAAATAGAATCAACAGATATACGGCCACCATCAAAGCCACGATAGATAATGCGATTGGGCCATATTAGGATAAAAGAAGACAACTGAAGAGGGCATTAAGAGTCTCAACTCAACCTAACTGGTCATCCTCATTACCCATGGGCAACAACACATTAATCCCAAAACTATTCAAGAAAAATAAAATAAAATTTCTTTCTAGGCCATATAGGATTACAGTAATAAAATATTTAAAAAAAAACAACGAATTGCAGCAAAGACTCTGAAATGCGACAGGTTAGAGGAAAAAGTTAAGTTCAAGAAAACTAAAATAAACTCTCTTTCTAAGCTATAGAAAGAAGAATTGCAGCAAAAACGATAAAGGAAAAGATAGGAGAGAGAACACATAAGAGAAGAAAGCACAGGGAGGAGGAAGAAGGTTAGGGATGGGGCTGTGGTGGTGGAATACCTGAACGAGGATGCGGCGATGGAGAAGAGGAGGCTGGCCGTAGAGAGAGGAGGCAGAACGAGACGGCGGCGAAGAGGAGAGAAGGCGGCTGGCGACAATGAGAGGAGGAGGGGGCGGCGGTGGGTTTTGATGCACATATTATATTATATATATATGGAATACCTAATTAGGTTTGGACTTTAACGGTAAGAATTTAAAAAAGGAAGTATCCTCTTTAATTGGGTTTTTCTTAAGTAAATAACAAGGCATACCAAAATTAAAGATTATTTTGAGAAAATAACCTCATCTCTCAGATATAAATTACAAGGTAATGAATGAAGTATATAGTATTACTACTATTTAAAATCCTAACACATCGCATCTTCACTAAGTCAATTGGACTATTAAGCCTCATAATGGCCCAACTTTAATTATTAGTGATATGTCGTTTGTTTTTTTTAAGTGATATATCGTTTATTGATGGACATATTATTTAGATATTTTATTTTTTATGGAGATGTATGAATATTTTTCTATATATAAACGTAGTAAAATATTTAAATTAAATTTAAAATAAAATTTCAAAATACATTAGTTAACCAAATTATATAATATCTGAAGATATATGTGACAAATTTTAAACTCAAATCATTAAATCTGTAAAAAAAAACTAACCAAACAATTTTTTTTCATTGAAAATGAGAACAAGAACATAAACTAAGAAGATTCAAAACTTCTTATTTGAGATGTATGAAATTAATCATTTTGATATGATTTTTAGTTTGATATAAATATTGTATAGTATAACGTAAAAATATAAATACATTTTGATTTGAGTATTCGTTTTGAATTTGAGGTTTATTTATTGTTTGAGTTATTTGTGATAGACTCAAACTAATATGTTTCAATTTATAAACAATAATGTATATTCTAAATAAAAATTATATTAGAATTTGCAAATATAAGAAATAATCTATTACTTTATTAAAAGCACTGAAAATATTTAATTATGTGAAAATGTATATTGGGAAAAAAAATCTTCATTTCGTTCATTGATTTTATACAAAATAAATTTAAACTGAGTAAAGATGTGAAGAAATATAAGGTTCGTTGTGGTTGTCCACCCCAATTCTCTTGGTAAAGCTTTTTTAATTTAAATATTGAAAACTATATCTTCATATACATATAATAAGCAATTACAATTGAAAAGGTGTTATATATGTAGAGTATAGCATTTCATTGTGAATACATTAAACATGATATGATGTAATACTTATGTGTGTATTTTATTAGGGTTAAGATTTTTTTTTTTTTTTGGTTTTTTTTTTTTTCGTTTTGGGCTATGAGAAGTACAATTCAAACTTATTGTTCCCTTATTTCCGATAACAATTTTATATCGTTTCACTTGTACTAAGAAATAAAAGTAGATAATTTAATAACTAAAATATATTTATATTTATACAAAATAAAATTTATGACCGTGTGTTGTTTTTATCAACATCGACCTGGTTTTATCTTCTTTGTCACTTACTTGTGGATCAGGTTGATATTGAAATGTTGACAAATATATCTATTTTATACATAGGCGAATGATGCTCAAATGTTGAAATTTTTGAGGTTTATGTTTATTTGTTTAAAAATATAAATAAGGATGACTTAAAGTGTTGTTCTTGATCTTTGATTGAGTAAAAAGTTTGATTTTATATAAATTTATTGATAAAATTATGTCATGAAGATCTTATTATATATTAGAGATGTGTGGGATGGATGTGGATTAGAGATTTTGATTAAAAGAAAATTAAGGCAGGTTGTGCACTTTTTATCAGCACAGCTTATTCAAAATCTCCAATACAACTAATGTCTTCAATTTAACGTCAATTCCTCTAGCTTAGAAACAACACAAATCAATCTTATTTGACCAACGTTTTAACTTTATTGTTTTAACTATATAAATCTTGCAATTACAATCATCCTACAAATGAATTTATCACTAACTTAATTTTATATATGTTTACCAATTTCTTTTTTTTTTTTTAGTTTTAAAAAACATCCTCAGAAAGATGTAATAACTTGCATTTAGAGCACGCACAAACATTTAAAGATTTATTCTATTGTATATACATATTAATTTACTAAAAGATCAATTAATGAAAATTTTGTTTCAAAAATACTTTAAATATTTAATATATGATAAATATAACAATATATAATAAATATATAATATTTATATTCCCTTCATAAATGCGACATATATTATTATATTAATAAAATTATATTATGATTGGTACTAAATATGATGAGACGCAGAACTCAAAATCATAAATATATTTTCAAATATAACTAATATTGATTTCTTCTTTATTTACCAATGCTTATTTTTTAAAATCCATATATTACGCTGACAGTATTTATAATATTTTATAATCCATTAACTTAAATTTTCCATTAATCGAAAATAAAAAACGACAAGTCGAATATCAAACAAAGATTGACATAAGACTTCCAAAATCGAATCAGAGAGAAAATACGAAAGTACAATGCTGGTTCATAACATTTTTCCTTGAGATTATTCATCATTTGTGTGAAAATTAGGAAGAAAATTTTCGAAATCGAGAGGCAGATAGAAGGGGATCGAGAGAATTGGTGAACTGAGGTTAGAGTTAGGGCCTGACATCCACCATTTCTGTCTCCATCGACCTTGTCTGCTTACAGAGGAAAATCACCTGGTAATGTTTTCACTCTGCTTAACTTCATCCTTACTCAACTACAATGTTAGCCAATGCTAGTAGATCTTGCACCTTTTTGCTTTCTATTTTCATTTCGTTTGATGATTTGTTAAATCTGGAATTTTGTCTGATTCTAGTCCTGTTTCCCGTGGTTTGTCTGTAGAGGTGTAAATCTGGTTTTGGAGAACTCTGTATTGTTTGATTTAATGTTTAGTATAGTAAATTCTTCGGTTATAGCGATGATCATATTTGGATTATGCGATGTAGATATAACTGTACAACCCATATTTTGCCTAGTCGTTTTTACCTTATAAACTATAATTTGTTTGGGTTTATGTTTTATTCTGGTTAATGATTTTCTAATTCACTTAAATCATGTTATCTACTTGTGTTTATTGATCGATTCACGTTTTCTGTATTGGTATTATGGGACTTGAACTTGGTTAATGATTTTGTTACTAAGCTTTTAATTGTCGTGTTTTCTTTGAACTCAATTCTTCCAGGAGATGCAATCTTAGTAGCTATTAGTTTCTGTTGTAATGCTAGTCAATTGAGGTTTGAAATTACAGTTATGTAGGATTTGTTCAATGCAGTGACTTTAGTATACTACTTAACCCAACAGCATCTATTGATTTCTTTGAAAACCACTTAATTTTGTCCAAGCAACAACTCTCCTTATAGGTTGTCTAGGCTTGTACTTCACCACTATCTCTCTACAAAAATATAAAACAAAAGAACATTGCTTTTCCCCTCATTTTTCTCCATTCTATTGCTTTTGCTGCTAATGTAGACATATACCATACACCTTTCTATATATCCTCTCTACTATCCATCTCACATTCGAACTGTTAATATCATTAAGGTCATGAGGAAATATCAGAATTCCGATACAAGTAGCTGTTGGAAAGTAGCTGTTGGAAAGTAGCCGTTGCAAAGTAGCTGTTGAAAAGTAGTCGTTGCAAGACAAGAGGCTTAGTATAGATGTCCTGTGTTTCATAATTTGCATTCGGAAAACATTGTTTCTGCTTTCACAGATATAACATCACTTGAAAAAATGTCAAAATATTCGAGCAGCTCTAGCTCTAGTTCTAGCTCTAGCTCATCCAGCGACCTTGAAGACGTTGAAACTAATGATCCAGAGTTAGAAATGATGTCGTTGATACTTCGACGAAGCTACGAATTACTTGAAGCATGTCAACATGCTCATGAGGTGCGTCGGAGAAGAAGGTTTATCCGAAGGAATCGTGAAGTGGGGCATAAAAGGCTTATTAATGATTATTTTTGTGAAGTCCCTGTCTATTCTGATGACATATTTCAAAGACGATTTCGAATGCGAAGATCATTATTCCTTCGATTAGTGAATGCACTTGAGAATCACTCACCTTTTTTTCAACAGAGGCTTGATGCTGCAATGATTAGCGGTTTGTCACCGATACAAAAATGCATGGCAGCTATTAGTCAATTAGCTTATGGAGTCTCGACCAACCATCTTGACAAATACCTACGGATGGGTGAATCAACAGCTATCAAATGTCTTTTTAAGTTTTGTGAATATGTGATTGAGCTTTTTGGTGATCAATATTTGAGAAGACCAAATGCAGATGATGTTCAGCGTCTTCTTCATATGCATGAGGAGAATCATGGTTTCCCAGGTATGTTGGGCAGTCTTCATTGTATGCACTGGGAATGGAAAAATTGTCCAATTGTTTGGAAATATCAATTTATTAGAGAGCTTGGATCCCCTACAATTATTCTTGAAGCAGTCGTGTCTCAAGACTTGTGGATATGGCATGCTTTTTTTGGTGTTGCGGGATCATGTAATGATACTAAATTGTTATATGAATCCCCTTTATTCAATAATGTATTGCATGAAAATTTGGCAGAGGTTGATTTTATAGTGAATGACACACAATATACTGATGGATACTATTTGACTGATGAAATTTATCCAGAATGGGCTACGTTGGTCAGTGCTTTTCCTTGCGTAGATGATCCAAAAAAGAGGTTGTTTAAGGAAAGACTGGAGGCTGCAAAAAAGGATGTTGAACGAGCATTTGAGATTCTCCAAGCTCGATGGTCTATTGTGAGAGGTCCAACTCGTTTGTGTTACAGGAAAAAAATAAAAAATATTATGTTGACGTGCATTATTTTACATAATATGATTGTAGAAGATGAGGGAGTTGAAGTTACCAATTGGCACAATGATGAAGATGATGATCCTGTACAATTTGTTGGAGGTCCAAATCGAGAGTTTCAAGATTATCTCCAAAGAAATATTGAGTTAAGTGACAATCAAGTGCATCATCAACTTCGTGCGGACTTAACCGAGCATATTTGGGCATGTTATGACAATAGTCAATGAATTAACATTTTAGATTTCCAAAATGTTTTATCATCATATTATTGATTTTATGTAGAATTTTTTTTCCCTATGTTGTACTCTTTAATTTCAACTTTTTATTAATTATTAAATTTAGTTTTAGTTTTTTGTTATCTTTTCTCATGAATTTGATGTTTCTTAGTATTTTAGTACTTCTTGTTTTCTTTGTTTCTCTTCGTGGAACTCATTTGATAAAGCATGAACAGGTTCTTCCAAGATTCGACAGTGAATCACATATGCTCTGTTGATCATCAATCTTAAAGCCAATTTAGAATGTGCTTTTTTAGAAGGTACATTACTGTTGCTTATCACTGATTATAACAACATTTGTCTCATTGTCTGCTTGTTTTTACATCAGCATATTGAAATATGCAGAGAGTTGAGACCTTTGCTTCCAATTATTATTATTATTAATTTTATTTATTTATTATTATTATTTTTTTTTTTGTAAAACTTGTTCTTCTCCAATTCTTCACAAATTGCAGGGGCACTGGATATTGAAACAAAGACCTAGTATATATACCATTGCTTAAACTATGAAGTAACATTCTTAAGTTCTGTTTAGGCGCTGCACTTTTCCCACAAACAAACCTAACATGTTTTCGAATTGTTTGCAAGGGCCTCTTTAAAGTATGTAATAAATACTAAAAAAATTCTTAGGACTTCATGAATTTAATTTTATAAAATGGATTAATCTAGAATTGAGTGGGTTTTTTTTTTAGGTGAAAACCCAAAACAGATTCAAGTGATTCAACAGATTGGGCCACCAAGTCCCAATAGCAATTGAGAAGCAGACAGATCATCTAGATCCTTTGACCAAAGATTTACTATAACATATTCCAAAATAAGATCAAACATAAGCTCTGAAAAGACTCATTAAGAAATGAAGAAAAGTATTGAAGCTAGTAAACATGGGCCTAGTCATAAACCAACATACTGCAGTCCAGTCCAGAAAATGCTATCCTACCCACCGTGATCCATGAATAATTTTTAATATACTTACATGTAATGATTTTATCTCCTAATTATATGAAAAATAAAATTTATATGTATTTTAAATATTTAACACATCAATTATAGATATATATTAATATGTTCACAGTGAATAGAGTAATAGGAATATTGACTGCAATCCACTAGAAAGATAACCAAGTCCAACCCAATGTCAATTTCCATAGTTGATAAATTCGATCACATGATGGGTAATATAAACCAATCTTGAAGAAATATGAAATATGTAATTATTTTTCTAAGGTATGTCATACACCATACGACGATTAGTATATAAAAGTCGGTTTTGTACACAATTTAAAAGAAAAACATGAAATGAAATCATCTTTTGTAATAAAAAAAAATCAATAAATCACAAGCATTGAACCCCTTGGAAGATATGTCACGAGTTGCATATTTGACTTTTGAATTTGTGGTCGGCATTATTTCCAGATTACGCCATGTTTCACGCTTCCCTATTCTTATTTATTGGAATCGGCTATCAATAAGTACATGTTTGTTTACTTAAAAAAAAAGGTTCTTCTTTTTTTGCCCCATAAAAAAAAAAAAAAAGTAAATATGCTTTTTTATTTGGCAAGTATAATGATACACGTACTTATTACAAAGTTAGTGTATATTCTAAATTTTTAATTACTGTTTTTCACTTTGATGACCACACTAAATTTTCAATGCATCCTAGTCGTAACTTTGACATGTTAGTTCTAAGACTTTTTTTTCTTTCTTTTTTTCTTCTTCTGTGTTTTCAAGTATTTTTCTACCAGCATTCTATATTTATAACATGGTTTTAGAGAATCCAAGTGTAAGATATTATACCAATTTTTAATTGCATAAGAATTATACTTTTTATAGATTGGCTAATTTGGATTCCAAATGGAGAAAATTATTATGAACAAACAATTTATAATATATTATTTTGAGGGATTTCTTTTTCTAAATATAGGGGGAAATCATACCCAAATATCAGAGGAACGTAAATCATAAATTCAGAGGAGGGGCTAGACCTTGCGATTTCTCAAAGAGTACAAGCAAAGACTCATTTCATAGAATATCATCTAGAGGTGTTTATCCGGTTCAGAAAATGTGAACTGAATTGGGGTCAAAATGATTCGGAAAATTGTTAATCCGATTTTGATATGTTTTGATTTTAGATAATTTCAAATCGGGAACCGGCGGTTTTTATCTTTTTTTATTATATATAAATAATATTATATATTTATGTCATTTACTCTATTATTTTACATTATATTGATTATTATTCTCAATTTGTATTACAAGTTGTAATTTTTTTAGGTATATGATGTGTATTTCATTATATTTAAATTGTAATATCATATATTTGAAGTTGTTACTTGTAAGTTGTAATGTTGTGTTGTTGTAATTTGTAAATGTAAGTTATAATTTTTTATTTATATCAAATTATATATTCTAACAAAATTATTATGTTGTAATATATGAATAATTATAATATATGTGTAAATTTAATTTTCAAAAAATTAAAAACAAAACTAAAAAATCTTTTAAAAAAATAATATTAAAACCGTCAAACCGAATTCCCACGGTTCAATTTCCGTTTAAACACCACTAAATTATGTCCAGTATATTTAAAAAAAGAATTCATTATTTTTTGACATAGATAAAAAATAATTTTCATTCAACTAACATGTTAACAGTGCAACTTGATTGGAACTCATCGACATAATCTTTCGATTTATGTCCAATTGTATATAACATTGGAGTATTTCAAATTTGTTCAACAAATTCAAAATCGATATCATACACAATTTACATTAACATTTCAAAGTCAATTATTCCTAAAAAAAAATTCTCCTCCATAAGACTTATATGAATGCTTTTACAGAGTGGGATTTCACACTATTTTATCATTGTGCATACTTGTAGAAACAAAGATAGGTACTAATTTACATTTAAAGTAGATCCAAATTGTGCTCATCATTTTATGAAAACACCCTTTACACTCTAAAATTAGTTTTTTTGTTTTGTCACAATCCAAGTATTATAAATCACAAAAGTAACCATTTCTTTATCTCTACATCGATAAATTTTATTGCTATCCTGTCCAAATACATTACATACATAATATACATACATATATATATATATATATGTAATAAACGCAATATTACGAAATTGCCACAATTATAAGATGGATGATTCGGTTGTTGGAGCAGCAAGTTTTGTTAGGTGGCTCACAGAATATAAAACCGGTAGGCCATCTTTTCGCTTGTTTATGATTATGACCCTTACCAACCAATTACAGCTTTCTACTCCCCCCTTTGATTTGCTAGTAATTACACAATTACCTAAATCATGTAATTGGGCCTAATCCAACTAAAGCAATGGCCCATTCACAATTGTGCCACGGAATAAAACATATACGGATATTCCAAGTCCAACCTATATTCGCCCTAATATAATATAATAATAGAATAAAGGAAAGTGGATATTTATACTAGCTTCAATAAGAAAGAGACTATTTTCTTTTATGATTTTTTTGTATATTATTAACCAAAAAGAACACGTCGACATCCAACTTGAATAGGAAAGGTAGCATTTAATATTTCAGTTGATGCCCATTGTTTTATATGGATATGTCATGAGAATAATAATCCCATAGAATAAAGAAAAAGATGTACTGATGGAGATTTGATAAAAATATATGGTCATATCCCACTTTATTTAATTTAAATTGTTAAGTTACAATTGCCAGTTCCAATTTTAAAATCAATTTACTATATTCATTTCAAAATAAATATCATTTTGGAATATAAATTTTGTTTTAAATGAAGTATCATTTTAAATTTTTATACAACTTTATTCTCAAATCATCATAATTATTATTTATTGACTAAAATTTAAGAATTTAATATTGAAAATAATTTAATTCTATTTTTAATTTTGAATTCTAAATTCTAAATTTATTGATAAGTTAAGAATACATATTTACCTTAGTTTATAATAAAAACTTGCGAACTTTTGAAATGAAGGCAGTAATAAGTTAAAAACTGCTATATATAAATAAATACTCTGAAAGGCAAAATTAACATAGGGTCAAATTAGTAAAAGCATAATGAAGTGAATTCAAAAATGAGGGTTTACTTGGAGAAGGGGGCGAATAGGCGAAATTACCGATGCCACCGGTTATATATAAACCCTAACCCCATCCTTTCTCAACTCACACATCATTCCTCATTTCTCTCTCTACTCTCAATCTTCCAGTGTCTTCGTCTCACATATTCTAGTTGCAACCATGACTGCATACAGAGGAAAATACGCTGGTAATATTTCTACTCCGCTTAGCTTGATCTCTATTTAACTATAATTTTAGCTAATGTTTGTAGATCTTGTACTTTTTTGCTTTATATTTTCATTTTATGTGATTTTTTGTCAGATCTGAAAATTTGCTTTTAGAGGTTTGTGCGTAAATCTGGCTATGGGTAACTCAATTTTGTTTGATCTAATGTTTGGTGTAGTAAATTCTGCGGATTTAGCGGTTATGTTTTGATATGAATTATGCGAAGTGGATGCAACTGTATATTTAAAATTTTGCTAGACTTATGTTTCTTAGATATTACTATTTCTTTGGATCTATTTGCAGTACTGGTTGATGAATTTGTTATTCATTTAAATCATGTTGCGTTTATTGGGTAACTCGTTTTCTACTTTGGTTGACCAGCCCTTTTTTTGTTATTGATGTTATTTAACTTGAACTAGATCGATGATTTATATTCGGGTATTCTTTAGATTGAGTTGTTTTTTGCTTTCTCTGTTGTTGATTGTTAGTTTGACCATTGTTTATCATCTGTTATGATGTTGGATTTATATGAGTTCACTTTTTTAGCTGTCAATACCATGTTTTGCAATGGTCAAGTTTTCTCTGAGCTTGTACTGTTTGGAGATGCGATATCGATTACTATGAGTTTCTGTTGCAGTACTAGTCAAGCGTTGTTTAGAAGTTCAGTTATATGAAGTATCCTAGCGACTTTATTTCTTAGATTGGAATCAACATTGCCTGGTTATGTAAATCTGGAAATTTCAGGAGTTTACTGTTCAGTTACTTCTAGATGGTTCTAGTTGAAGTAAGTCTTGGATGGGACTGTTGAGAACTCGAAGCAAATTAATATATTTTAATAGACCAAGCAGAAGGTCTATATATAAGTTGGCAATTTTGAAGCTTTGTTTTTATCCTTGTGGTTTTACAAATTTCCACATCTATTTATATAGTTCTGTACTCATTTGCTTGTCTACATATTCCTGTCCTGCAATGCTTAATGGGTGTCTTTTTTTTTCTTTCAGATGAGCTTATTGCTAATGCTGCATACATTGGTACCCCGGGCAAGGGTATCCTTGCTGCTGATGAATCCACCGGCACAATTGGCAAGCGTTTATCTAGCATCAATGTTGAGAATGTCGAGTCGAACAGGAGGGCTCTACGTGAGCTTCTTTTCACCACCCCTGGTGCCCTTCAATACTTGAGTGGAGTCATTCTCTTTGAGGAAACTCTATACCAGAAAACCGCCGCAGGTATGTGTTGTTCACATTGTTCTCACAGTTGAATTATGTAGCCAAATTTTTGGTAGATGTATGTATGCGAGTCTATTACAGTTGAAAACAAAGCAACTAAATGATCTCTCATTTGTTTATTTACTTGCAGGCAAACCCTTTGTTGATGTCATGAAGGAAGGTGGTGTCCTTCCCGGTATCAAGGTTGACAAGGGTACTGTTGAGCTCGCTGGAACCAATGGTGAGACAACAACCCAAGGTCTTGATGGCCTAGCTCAGCGTTGCCAACAGTACTATGCTGCTGGTGCTCGCTTTGCTAAGTGGAGAGCTGTGCTGAAGATTGGTCCTAATGAACCGTCACAGCTTGCCATCAACGAAAATGCCAATGGCCTTGCACGTTATGCCATCATCTGCCAAGAGAACGGTTTGGTACCAATTGTGGAGCCTGAGATCCTTGTTGATGGTCCCCACGACATTGAGAAGTGTGCTGATGTTACCGAGCGGGTTCTTGCTGCTTGCTACAAAGCCCTCAATGACCACCATGTTCTCTTGGAAGGATCTCTATTGAAGCCTAACATGGTTACCCCTGGCTCAGATGCCCCTAAGGTCACTCCTGAGGTCATTGCTGAATATACTGTCCGGGCCCTACAACGCACAATGCCTCCTGCAGTCCCCGCCGTTGTGTTCTTGTCTGGTGGACAGAGTGAAGAAGAGGCCACTGTCAACCTGAATGCGATGAACAAGCTGAAGACGAAGAAACCATGGAACCTTTCTTTCTCCTTTGGTCGTGCTCTGCAACAGAGCACCTTGAAGGCCTGGTCTGGGAAAGAAGACAATGTTGCAAAGGCTCAGGCTAACTTCCTTGCAAGGTGCAAGGCCAATTCCGAAGCTACCCTCGGAACATACCAGGGTGGTGGTGCTTTGAGCGAGGGTGCATCTGAGAGCCTCCATGTGAAGGACTACAAATACTAGGTTAAGTTATTGCTCTCTGCATTTTTCTGCTTTGCAGTGGACGACAGCATGATCATCTACGACTTAGTTTCTTGACTCCTTTCTTTCTATATCTACATATTGATGTCCATTTTCATGTTTGTCATCATCGAATCCTTTTTTAATAAAAGCTTGAGGAACACCTATGTTGTGAGATTGGTTTTTAAGGTTTATAAGTTTGCCTCTTTTGTACTGTCTATTGCCATTGATGGCCAGGTTTAATTTGCGTTTTCATTTTGGACACAATTAATGTATTTGCTGAGTAAGATTTTGGATATTTCTAACGTTGTTATAGCAACTATTTTCTTGCCTTGGAAAATTGGGTTTTAGCAAAAAATGTGTGCCATCATTTTCTATTAATAGATTAGAAAGGACATGGAATTCCTATTGGGCCTAAGCTACGCTTCTCTACTATGTATTGTCCACTACATTGAACTTATAATGGCCCAGTGTCTGAGTCCAGGTGTCGAAGCCCATCAACATTACTAACTTGCATAAGGCCTGCTGCTATCTTCAATAAGTTGTATAACTACTTATTCATATTTCATAGTTAAAAAGAAAACTGGAATACTTAATGCCACCTGCAAAAACATTTCTTACTGTGAACGTGTCAGTTTAAGTGATAGTTAGCTGCTACTTTGGAATTTTTTTGCAATATTGTTGTTCATGATTGTGTCTGAAAAGTATTAGAAAGTAAGCCACACATAATGATAACGTATGGAATGAGAAAATATTTATTTCCATAATCAATTAATGCATATTACTGTTGATGATCCAGACATGATGCAAAGCATTTGGACAAGAGTACGTACTCTGTCTCGTGCTTCGATTGGAGAGATTATTTATTTTTCTTTTCCTTTTTCAAGATTAAATACTTCGGAATTAAAAATTGACTTGCTTTTTCCCTAAAAATTTGACCACTTTCCCAGAGTTGAAGATCAAATTTTCTGTTCTTGACTGTTATTGGTGGGCTAATCCATTCTTTGAAAACTAGTCTACAATGAGGAAAATGAAATACACCATTTTACAAATTAACCTATTCCATTACATTTGAACAAAAAAAAAATTCCTTAATACTTTCACGCACAATTATAAAGTGGACATTTGTAGACCAGACCATGAGAAAATCGAAAAATTAAATTGTGATAGTTCAATGTAGCCCTAGAAGGTCAATTCATAGAGATCTTCTTCCCCAATAGATGACGTTGCAACAAGGCTATGCATAGGTATCAATTTAGAAGGTAGCCATAGAAAAGGGTATCCCAACACTCCCATGAATGAAAAGAAGGAAAAAAAAAAAAACAAGAGTACCAAATTAGGAATACGAGAAGAGTGTGTTCTAGGAAAGGCAAGACAGTTGATCAGAAATGTCAGTAGGTAGTCAAATCACAATATTGGAATCACTTCAAAAAAGCTACAAGAAATTAATCTGATTTATTACGCAATTTCAGTTTTGGGCTCTAACAAAGTAAGTAAACTGCAAACCCAGTTTTTTTCATTTGACTGCCAATCACTAAATTGTCTGGTCTCATATTCAATAACCCTTCATGTTCAAAATTGTGTGGAAAATTGGAATTTCTCATATTCACGAAAATTGATTGAAAATAAAGAAAAGAAATTACTGAGTGTTAATTTTGTCAGCTTTTTTTACCTTGTTTGGATTTACTTACAGCTTTAGATGAGAGTATTGAATTATTGATGATGAGTAGTGCAGTGGGCAACCAGCTTCTGTGCACAGATGAAACTTTTTGCATTGTTTCCGTACAATCTTTCTGCTCCAACTGACTAATCTCCAGTTTTGCATTTATAGCACTGTTAATTATTTGTCTATCAACTCTGAATTATTTGGACGTATTTGGAATAATTTTAATTCAACGGGCCCTTTAAATCATTATATAATCATGTTTATTCTAAATGGTATGAACAATTTCTCCTCTTCTTTTACCCCTTTTGAGCCCATTATATTTAAAATTACTCTCATTTTTATTTGGTAAAAGATAAACCAATCAATGTAGTGTGAATAATCTGTTTTTTTACAAGAAACTTATAATTGGAAGAGTATTTCAGAATTTGAAATAGTGAAAAGAAAAAAACAAGTTTGAAAAGTAAAGAAAGAAAATGTGTTTTTGTTTTATTTTCTGAGGGCTAATAAGGTTTGTTTGGTAAGAGAGACTAAGAATAAAAGCATGAAATAAAATCTACCAATTGCTTTTGATTATTCATGGAAGAAGGTTCTGACTTCTGAGTGTCTTAGTGACAAGGGAATAATAGTGGACAAAATACTAACCTTGTGATTTTTCGAAAGCTGTATGAAATTGGATATACAAGGACAGCTTTTAATTTCATATTACTATTAGATTTAGGTAGGAGAACTCGATATTCTTGTACAGTCCTATTGAAAATTTGAAGTTTGATACGATAATCCAATTAAAATAATAATTTTAAAAGCTTTTCGATGTTAATGTACATGTCAATCGTCACATAATTTTGCATCAACTTAATAAACGATCAAAATAGCACCAAATGATAAGATTGTGAATAAATATTGATAGTTTGAATATTTTTATGTAATTAAATAAAAAAACATCATAAAGGTTTTGAAATCTTTCTTTTCTTTTTTGGGATGCAATTTATGGCTACATGACTAAAGAATATTGTTGTTTAGGTACAAATAGAGGTTTGGGCATTGAAAAAAGAGTATAAATATAAATTAGGATAGCATAAGAATGAACGAATAAATGAAGAAACATAATCTGGAAAAGGTTAGATCAAATCCAAGCTTTATCAAGGATGCCAGATGTGGTGTCATCTCAATCAAATCACCAGTTTGTGCTTCCCATTATACACACAAACACATACATGTGCGTGTACAACAAGTATATATGTATATTTTCCGTTTTTTTTTCTCTACAATTTTAACAAAAGATAACCAAGAAGATATATATATATACACACATATTATACTCTCTCTCTATCTCACTCTCTCTCCGCTGTTTGTCTGAGTGCGTACTAAAACTTCTAAGTAACAGTAGATAAAGTTTTCAGGGGTTCATCAGTATCACTGCAATTCTTTAAATGAAGCTTCTGTGCTGAACAAACAAATTTAATTGGAGTTTATTAGTATATATTCCAGATAGTACACTATGAATATCAATTTCAGCCCAAACCCTTTTTTTTTTTTCAATCTCATATATACAGTCAAATATTTTAGGGTTCATACCATCTTTGCATACAAATATATCTAAATTAGTTATAATTTTGTGACACTATAGTCTGCAAGTCTAGAATTGGAGATGCATGAAATACTAGTGATGATTATATATTCAAATTAGAAGATATATAATTTTTACTTTATCATAAGACTAAATTTCTTGAATTGTGGTAGAAAAGTAACAAAACTATCATTTGTGATAGAAAAACAATCTCGTATATGAATTGCGTTATTTTAGTTGCCGAACTCTTATATATATAATGACTACCATATATATGGATATTTCAAATTCCAAACAACATGATAATAGAAGAAATTACATTGAAAATGCAAAGATACATATAAAGCGTAGTCTTACAAAGAGGAGCATTGTTGAGGTTAAGGCCCCTCTCTAGGGTTCTTTCATCTGTTACCATAGGTTTAATAGAGGGCGACTTCTATATCTTTGTCGCATTCTTCTCAGCTTACTATTTGAATATAATAATGTATATATGCTATCCACTCAAAATAATTATAATTAGTATAACTAAACCCAACAATTAAAAAAAAAAAAAAAAGAAACAAGGATCGTAGAAAATAATTAATATACATATATATAGGAATACTTGACAAAATTCAATTGACACAATGATATACTCTTCTGATCTGAGGGTGTAAATTAAACAAGCACATTATATATATTTTCCATCTTAATTATGTATTCTAATTTAATATTTTTATGTTATTGGTGTGCACATTGTGACTGTAAAAATTGTTAAATAATTTCATGGCAACGTCTTGGATAAGACCATCTCATAGATTCCATTCTATGAGACGGGTTGGGTCGGGTCGAATATAAGAGATTATGTAATATTTGTGTGTATTAAGTAATATTTTTTTTATATTAGGTAACACTTTGTATTATAAGATGGTTTTGAGTTGAGTTGGACTATAAAATAATATGTAATATTTTTATGTGTATCGGGTAATATTTTTCTGTATATCAGATAATATTTTTGTGTATTAGAAAATATTTTTCGATATATTAAGTAGTACTTTTGTATTATAGGATACATGACCCGAATTGGATCGGGTCGCTAAAAAAACACGCGGATCCTAGTTGTTTAGGTACTCTTTTTTTCGGTGCAATATGTAATACTTTTGTGTATATATATATATATACTATATATTATAATACAAAACTATTATCTAAAATATATAAAAATATTACCTAATTTATTATGTCCGACCCGATTTGATCCGTTTCATGAAATGAGCTCCGTGAGATGGTCTCATACAAGACCTAGACTAATTTCATATGCACAATATATACTTATAAAATAAAATAAGAGATTTTCTTTAATTTATGCAAATGAAAGAAGAGATTAAGATATTTTAAAAATAATTAAATACGTAGACATATAGGTTTTATTAAAAAAAGTCAGTAATATATGAATCACACATGCACGACATGGAGATGTCACACACCATCTAATAAAACCATGATAATAATATTATACGTTAAATGTTATCTAAGTCACCATGAATATTAACTTTGTTAATTAGGTGCTAGCTGAATGATACATATGTCATAAACACATCTAATAAAATAAGACGAATGAAATGCAAATGGAGTAAGAAATGATCCTTGCATAGATATTCTAAGAAAAATGGAGATAAGTTCAATTTTATAATTTATTTTATAATTATTTTCTTTTTGTTTAAAAATTATTACAGTTTTTCTTTGCTTTCTCAATACACCAAGTCATGTATGGGTTACGTACGTATACATATACTATTAATCCTAGTAATTGAAATAAGAATGTAAATGCCTTGTGGATTATAATTCCACTTTCTCCACTATGACTTAATTTTTAGTGTCTCTATATTCAATTATTATTTTAATTATGTACTAGCACGTAATATTACTATATACTTTTTTTTTTAATCATCATATCTACACACATTTTATTTTATATTTTTTGTTAAATTGTTCAGAATATTTTAACATGAATACTCTAGGATGTTATATCATAAATTTTGAACTTGAATAATTGAAATTTAATAAATAATAAGATCATAATTGTGAATGAATTTAGCTATTGTACTATAGTTTACATAATTTTAACAAAATTATCATATAGAATACGATTTTTATTTAATAATATTCTTTTATAGTTCTTACACTCCTAAGTTTCTTCCAAATATCATGCAATATGATATTAAATAATTTGTATTATTACATGAAATATTAGCATTATTTTTAATTAGAAACCGTAAAATATTTTTATAGATGATAAATAAGAAAATTTCAATATAATGTATTAGCAAATAAAAAATACCTAGCTACTTTTGTAGAATGTAATTATAACTACGTTAGTTTTTAAGATAATACGACATTTAAGTGCAAAAATAAAATTGTAAATATATTTAAAACTATATTTTGCTAAATAATAATTAAGTTGAAGATATTATAAAAAAATATAAAATATATAATTATGATAAACAATTTCTAAAAGATTTCTTTAAAAATAAAAGATAATTTGATTTTTACTCGAGTACATATAGAAAAATGTGTTATTTAATAACATGATGAAAGAATAACTATCTACTATCTTTTAAAGTTGTGGAGGAGACTCTTAAAAGTGTGCCATCTTTCAACGACGCAATAATTTAAAGAAAAAAAAAAACAGGTAAACCTTAATCCACTTATACTCCAATAAAATCTAAAATTTAGTGAAAAATCAAAATGAAAATCATTAATATTTCATACAATAACTAGTTCAAAACAAAGTATAACGAAAATAAAATTTTATTGCAATTTCACATTCCAAACAAAGTTTTGACAAAATGGAATAATAGGTTTATTTTTCCTTACAATAAGAAATGAATTAAAGCATTTAGATAATATATATTTAATTCTAAAATCATATCTTCCTTTCACTGAAAAAGATTTCAATAATATATATACGTATACCCCATCACACAATGCAGGACTCAACTTCAATCTTTTCACCCATCCCATCCCAAAAAAAAATAAAAAATAAAATTAATTTACTTAATTAATGCAGCTGTCAAACAGTAAAAACAATGATGCAGACAATCATATGTCAATTAAAATCAGTTATTCGACCATTTAACAGAATTTCGACATGAAAAATACATTAACGGAATTTGAATATAGAATATTACCACATCATGATCATGACGATGATCAAACACCGGACCGAGGCCAAGACTACGTCGTATTAGAACACCAAGTCATATTTTTGAATTATTCCCCTTGTCCCAAACTGGCTACATTAACACTGATCTCCTAACTCAGTAACAATTATGAGACGAGTCGAGTCGGGTTGAGATTAATTCAGTCCATAATTCTTCCATAACCATCACCCATGAAGTACCTAAAACAGCTCTCACTTATAGCATTATTAGTAGCATTGGTGTTGGGAGACGAGTTCCCATGATCAGTGAGTCGACTCATGTTATGATGATCACTACCTACATCACAGTAGACTCCACCTCCACCTGGATTGGAAGTAGACTCATTGCTCTGGAAATAGCCTTTTGAATTCTCCTTTCTCTTCTTATTACACTTGAGTAGATAATTATTGACAGTGTCCCACTTTTCTCTGCAAATCACTCCACTCCTTTCATGGCCAAAGCACGCCATTTTCGTCGCTATTTCTTCCCACAGAGCTTCTTCTGAAACCCCTCTCTGCTGAAACCTCATTTCCATGGCGTTTCTCAGCTGGATCATCCTCTCCATCTCGCATTCCGGCCATATATCCCCTCTTATAGAACCCGTCATCGTCTCGCTGCCATCATCCTTCTCACGAGGCGAGTTAGCTGCTTTCATTTCTCTGCGAGAAAGTTTATGCAAAGCTTCCATTAAAGCAGCATCACGAGCTTCGATCCACTGCCTCTCACTAGCCCAGAACTTGTGCTCTCTTTCTATTCTCGCAGCATCTTGCTTCCTCCACTCTTCCTCTCTCAACACCCTCTCTCTCTCCTTGTCCTCGATGCTCCTCATCATCTTCTCCATCCACGCTTCTTGCTTGTCCATTAGCTTCTTCATTTGCGCGTCGATGAAATCCTTGATCTTCACTTTCCACCCCGGTTTCGAGCTTCTTCTCTTGCCCTTTCCCTCGGCATCGGTGCCCCCTCCATGGTTGAAATCACTGTCATCTGATGAGCTCGTGCCAGCATCTGAATAATTTGAGAGACTGAGACTAGTGTCACCACCCTGAATCGCGTCTTGATTGCGTGCTAATAATGTGCTCTTATTCAGATAATTGGAGTGGAAGTTATTCCCACCTAGAAGATGGTTTTCCGACATGGAGGATGGATTGGGATTAGCTTCACCATAGAGGGCTTCAAGCTGTCTGAAAAACCTGTAGTGTTTGCCATCTTGTCTCCCAGCTTTGCCTTCCTTAGTCTTCTTGTAATACTTGTACAAATTCTCGAATTTCTCTCTGCATTTCTTGCCACTTCTCTGATACCCATGCTCGTCAGACATTATCCTGAAATTTTGCAATTCATTTTTTTCAGAAAATGAGAATGATGGAGCGATTAAACAGAACCCTAGTTTGATGTAATAGTATTGTATGTGATATTGATGTATGCTAAGGATAGGGAGGCTCATGTGGTTTCTTTTGAATCAGTTAGTGTAGAGAAACCCCATCTGGAATATGACTATTCAAATGAAACTAATTTTTTAATTTGTAAAACTGGGAAATGGGCCGTTACTACTCACGTCTTTTCTTCAATTTAAACCACGAAAATCTGTTACTAGAAACACCCAAAATATAAAAAATTACCCGATATAAAAACACCCAGAAGTGATTGCAAGAAAACTCGTAGGAATCAAGAATGAGGAGATCTTTCTTTTGTTTAATCAAGAAATCTTGGTTTAGTACACTGTGTTGAGTAAGCAAAGGGGGTTAAAACATGGAAAAACTAGAGAGAGAAAACCCCTTTCCATATTCTCCCTCAACCCCTAAAACCACCCATGATCAGTATTACTTGAGTTTTTTTTTTTTTTGTTTGAGAAATTAGCAAGAAATTGGGTTGTGGGGGCTTATTAATTTTGTTGTAGTGCATGTTTGATCAGGTGTTTTGAATTAAATAAAGAGCACAATCAACTGAAATTTGGACACCTATAAAAAAGAGTTAGTGAACTTGGAAATTAGGTTAGACTTGTGTAATAACATAGTACCTTGAAACCTCATCCCAGAGGGGGCCCTTCTGATTAGCCTCCTTGAATTTGGGGTCAAGTCTCGATCTGATCTCAAGAAGAGTAAGCGTTTCCTGCCTCGGCCATCTCCCCGTGCCTCCGTCGGCGCCGCCGCCGTTGTCGAAGCCACTGAAACATCCTCCGGCGGCGGCGCTACTCGAGGCGGCGGCGCATCCTGCATTAGTGGTAACGCTGGGTGCGCTGGTGGTGGAATCGGAGCGGAAGATGAGCATGTCGTAGGGGTGGGGGGAGGGGTTGAGGCCGCCGCGGTGGGCGGAGAGCAAGTCCGGCGGCGGCTGAAATAAGGGCCGGCTGTTGATGTAGTGGCGGAGATCGGTGGTCATCCCGTATTGATCTTCCATGTTGTGAGAGAAACAGTGGAGCAACTCAGAGTATGGGTTCCTTTTCTATTGAATAAGAGAGAGAAGGGGGGGATGAGAGAGAAGGGGGGGACAATTGTGAAAGGCGCGGCAGACCCGGATCATGTCCTTACAGGAAAAAGGTTTTGAATTCATGAAGAGGACAATGGACCCATTTCTTTGCTGCATCAATGTGTTGTTGTAGAGAGTTAAGCAAGATCTCTCTCTCTCTCTCTCCCCCCTTTGAGTGTTTGTCTATCTATATTTTCTGTAGGGTTTGGTTTCGTACGTATATACGTAATGGTATTTGGGGGGATGTATTATGTATACGCAATTAATAAAGGGAAGAATTATTAAGAAGGTGAAAAGGTGTACAATACAAACCCTTCTTGTTTCCGCTTTCTATACAGTGATTGTGATACGCCCTTTTTTCACTCTCTCTCTCACTCTCTAAACTTGTCTGGACAGTTTTCTCTCTCCTTCAAACTCACAAGCACATAACTCAGACTGATCTCTCTGATCTCTCTCTCTCTCTGAGTGATTCTGTAGAGTGTAAGATGAATTGAATAAGAAGATATATATGTGAGTAGTTAACTGTGTTGTCTCTTCGTTTCAGAAGCAGAGATTTGCAAATTGACATAACTTATCGATGATGGGCCAAAGAATTGAAGTTTCTTAATAAGCTTTCTACATTTATAGAACGACTGTTTGGCTCATGACTGCTTTGTTTAGTTTGATCGAATTAATTAATACCTCTTCTTATTCCTTTTGTTCCTTCCAAACCTAATTAACTATATTAACACTGTTTTAAGTTTTTGAACTTAGCCAACATCTTCTTTTCTTCCTCCCAATCGGGGCTCGAGGTCTCTCTCTCTCTCTCTCTCATTTTCATAATATTTTTTAATTAGTCCCTTATGGCCTAATCTAGAATTCTGTGTGCAAATATTTGTTTATGTTTCTGATGAAGAATGAGTAGCTAGCATTTACTGAAAAAATTGGAGAAATAGAGTCTTGGTTTTATTCAACCGAGGAATCAGTGTAATTTTACTCGTTTTAGTTTTGAGAATGAACTTGTTGAAAATGATATAAATTAAGCTTCAGTTTTGTAAATTGTTGGTGGGGGTGTTTCTCTCTCCTCTCTCTTCTCCACAATATTAGCATTAATTTAATCTTGAATTAGTCAAAAGTATATAGGCATTGGATTAATAATCAAGATTTAGTTAATATTTTTTGCTTGTCTAGCTACCTCATGTGGAATGTTGTTAGTGTTGGCTTAATTAGAAAACCTCTAGAAATGTCATGATAATTTCAAAGTTTGTAATTAAAACTGCTTATATATATATATATGTTTCATTCAGAAAAGGAGGGGACAAGAAAAAAAGTCACCAAGAGTGTCATTATCTCAAAGATAGACTCATAGCTTCTTTCAACATACAACGTGACTACATGTGGAACTATAGAAACTCAACGAGAACTTCTGTATCTCAAACCGACGTCGTTGCAAGTATTTAAATAAAATGACATATTGTAGCTGATATTTAAATAGATAGCTAGTCTCTGTGATCATTTTTAAGTGGTGTTATAAAATTTTATCATCCATAAAATCATGTGATAAATCATCCGATCGATATTCTTTTTATTTGTTTGCTAAACTGGATTATTTTATTTGCAAGTTGATGTTTTGCAATATATCTTGCTTCAAGAAACTAACTTATAATAACACTATGTATGATTATGTGTTTGATGTATTATTTGGCTATAATTAAATAAAAATGTAATGTTATTTCCAGTGAATGACAATTAAGCAATTTACTAGTATATACGTTTAAACAAATCTATATTTGTTTATCTTTTACAGAAATAAAGACATGCAAATATAGTTGAACATAAAAATCACTGGGGAAAATAAGGTAATTGAGATGTTACATAAATTTTGAGGTGTACCGTATACACAATTAATAAAATTATGAAAAAAAAAGAATACTCTTATTAAAAACTAATGAATTAGTTACATATTTAGTTCCATGAAATTATATATGAATAAAACGTAGCTAATCACCTACTAAGCTAATTAGACTTTTATTTTTATTTTGTTTGAACTAATCAGCAGGTCAACCCTAATCACAAAAATATATTAAAACAAAATATACGACTAATGACGAAAAATGTAAGGGATTAACTAACTTTAGAGAAAATAATTTAAAGTTATAATAATGTGTATTTTGTGCAATAATTGAAGGGCATAGTGATAGAGCATCTAGAGCTTTCGGCATATCCCGGATTGAATGTGGAAAAAAATAAGCAGGAAATGAATTTCTATAAACAGAAAAACCAAAAGCTCATTGTAAAAGCAAATATATATAAACAGAAAGCAGTCGAAAAGCTAAAATCTTTAGAGAGATGATTAATACTCACTTTTTTACAATACTATATATATATTATAATTCCACAAAAGCATATGCCCATTCTCCATATAGAACACCAACCCCACAAAATATAAAGTTAATTAAAATAAATCAAACATAAACCAATTTACATCGAGTGTTTTTATTTATAACCCAATATTGAGCTTATTTTTTTACGAAGTTTGATCTTTAAAAAAACTTTTGGTGATGGTGTTCCACTGCAAGAAGAAAGCAAATGTTTTTTCTAAAGTATATTAGTGATGAAATTTGGAGGGAAACATTACTCACAAAATTATTCGATTGCTAATTTGTCACTATTAACATTTTTAAATTAACTTATGTCTCGTATTCTGTCATTCTTCTATTTCTATCTCATCACTATTAAGTGATAGATGTTAGTTCGATACTAGCTAGGTCTTCTAATCCATAATTTTTGTGTAGTGTCTGTTCAAAGTAGATACAAAGAACTCTCAATTGGTGGTAATCCAATTATGAGAATCACATAAATATCTAGAAAATAATTTGTGAAATCTAAATTAATTTTCAAAATTAAAAAATTAAGGTCGTGGTGGAGGATAACCCTCGAACGGCTTTTAGGGTGAGGAGGAGGAAGGAAAGCCTTTTTTTTTTCCTTATATTTTTGGTTTCAAATTTATTTTAATGTTTTCAAATAAAGTCTGTGTCTTTTTTAAGTTTTTTATTGAAAATATTTTTCAAATTAATTATCAGATAGTTAGTTTAGTTTTTAGATATTTATATATTTTTAAATAATATTTTGACTATTTAAAATTATTTTTTACTGTTTAAAACAATTATCAGAATTAAGATTTTTTTTTTAAATATATTTTGAAGTCCGGACCACATACATATGTATCTCTAAAGTAATATACATATTTTTTTAATAAAAATTATATAAAATGAGAGAAATACCTTAATTGTTTTAAAATTATTAGAAAGGTCCAATACCCCTTAACTCATACATGGTCCGTCCATTCATGTCAGAGTGAAGGGAGAAGTTATGAGTAACACTGAGTACATAAGTTTCGAGCAACACAAGTAAAATTATTTGAATTCATTACCTTGTAAGATCAAAATAATAATGTTTAAAATTCTTTGCCAAAACCAAAAGGTCTAGCAAGAAAGGAAACTGTATTCTCATTTAGGGAAATAGTATAAGGCCAATTAAAATGAAGAAAACCTAACCTAGCTAACATACAGGAATTCAATGATGTAGGTTTAATAGGCTAACTAGTTAGATACTACTCAAATGGTGGAACACACCTACGTACATTTGGCTCATTATGTTCTTGTGATACTAGTGTTAGTAAATGTAGATGACCTTATGCATGCACAAACATTTAATGACACTATATCACATTATATTTTGACCTCATTATAGTTTGCATCTATATCACACTACTGTAAATGTGCAAATGTGACTGGGTCACATTTACATAGCCAATGAAATAACTGAGTTTTGGATGATGCGACCTTAATTTTGGATGGTATGAACTAGTGTGTCGGTACGAACTAAAAATATATAAATGTCAAGTTTTGACTAGAAATAGTGAATTATGTGTAAACATGGGTGGGTCGCATTGACATAGCTAATGAAGTAGCTGGGTTATGGGTGATGCAACCTTAATTTTGAATGGTATGAGTTAATTTATGTGATACGGATTATAAAGGTAAAAATGTCCAGCTATAACTAAAAAAGAATGAATTTATAAGTGCGAGTAATTATGATTAAGAAAAACTTTTTATTTTACAAGTTTTATAAATGAAACGACTATTTATCAACACATTAATTTCTTCTATCCTCGTTAAATATTCCTATGACATTCACGCTCTAAAATCATGTTTCTTCTGATATATATATATATAATTTTTTGATACCAACCATTGCAATTTGCAAATATCATTTTATTTCTTGATAAATCTTGAGCTCTTTTGTGTTACTTATCAATTTCAATTAATAAGATCAATAATTTTTTAGCCTTTTCTAGTTACTTGAGAAAAGGCTGTAAGTGTTGTTTGTTGAAGTTGAGATTGGGAGTACTTGAAATCTCGCAATCAGATATATATGGAGATCTAAACAGGGAAACTGAGTCCAGCTTCCAAAATCATGAATACAATAAAGAAGACCATTTCTCCACTAAAATCCAATGCCCAACTCACACTACTGAGATAAGGACAAATTTTGATTGAAAATCACAACTCACAAGATCAAAAGTATCCCTAGATCTGCAGTACTACATTACCCAAATATATACATCTCCGCATTATTACATTTAGTGTTGTTGTCTCCTCAAGAAACATCATGTATCGATTATTAATGTTATTTAATACACATGATATGATACTCAGAAACCAAATAGAAAAAATAAAGAAACAGTGACTTGTGATTGTAAAGCAGCAGAAAGTTGAAGGAGGCAGTATTAGTGTGTGGTGCTGGTGCACCGTGCACGAGTGGACGGTCACCCTTAATACTTGCTGATCAGCTGCTCTGCGCCCATTGCCTTGTCTACTCACCTACAACTATTTTTTTATTTAACGCCCACCTTTTCTGTTCTATAATTAGTTCTTATAAAAATAAACTCCTTTTTTTTTTTTAAAATATATCTAGTGCTGATAGAATCAAATCGCTCAATTTAGATTAATTCCTACTAATAAAAAATGAATTTCATCTTGTGAGAATTGATTGAAAATGTTGATTTTCAAAATACTTTAATTTGTTTTGTATCGTGTAAATCGTAATGACTTACACATTTTACAAAATAGTCAATATCACATATAAGTTTATATTATGACATCTTTAATTAACAGTAATATGCATTGTAAATAATGGAATACGAACACCTAATGACATAAAAGGGGAATGCAAACCAATGCGAGGTGAGCTAGTTCATGGCAATAATCATTCGATGTCTACATTAGTTCAAGTTGAGAAGGTATACCGTATAGAGAACAAAACTTTTAAAGTGCTATATATAGTCATGAAATACTTTATGTTAATTAATAGTTTAAAAAATTCATAATCATGATCTTAGCTCGTTCGGTTAATGATTACCAATTATTTTAAAATAGCAAATTGATGATACATGATATGAGTCGTCGGCAAAATATTTTATATACATACATTCAAAAAATAATTTCATGAGTAATATATTTATTTTTAGAAATTAGCGAAACCATTGTATCCCTATAAGCGGATTACGCTGGTCATTATAAGTACCAATCCAATATACTAAAAAATTATCATTTATTAAATAATTACGCAATTACTAATTTTGTGATAAATAAATGATTATTGACTAATTTATCAGTGGGATCGAATGTAAATTAAGGGACGTGCTTAAGTGATAGAAATCTATAGAAGAGAATAACAAAATACAAATTTCAAAACATACCTCCATAATATTTCAGCTATTTTAGTGAATACCTTAAAAGCAGGTTATATATCTTTAGTCGACATTGCATATTAAAGTCAAATCTCTCATGGTTGCCACACAAAATTGCCCTGTTAATGATTAAATTCATCAATTAGCTCTTTATAGAAAAGTTTGATATATGTCCCTTTGGGAAAGGAAAAAAAAAAGATTTGATACATAATCAACTCATTATAATTAAACAAATACTAGTAGATGCCCACTGAATATATTTGTTAACAAACAATATTTATTTCGTTAAAGTACTTGCTCAAAAAGGGTCAAATTTGAGGTCTCATTAATTGCATCAAAATAGAAACAAATGTCTTGAGTTTGACTTCCAATAGATCGATAGGCTAATTATAGGAATAATGAGTACTGATAATGAAATGTAATATAATTTATTAATAGGAAACTATTAAATGTTTTGTTAATAAAAATCTTGATATGATAATGTTATTGAACCTTCCACTAAAGAAAAGAAAGAAAAAGATATTCGATCAAAAGAGAATGCAGATAATTGCATGATGGTTACTGACCCCATGTATTAATTAATCAAAGACGAATTTTCTAAAATTAGAGCTAATATATATAATATTTTGGTACAAGTAATCATTAATTTGATTCTCGCACCAAATGAGAGAGAAAGAGAATGTGTCAAAAGGGTTTTAATTACTGGCTGGAAAACATGAGACAACAAGGTGGGAGTGGTGGTTGGTTTATATGTTGATGAGTCTAATTAATCTTAAACATGTCTTATCATTACGGGGGGTGAGTTGTCACCCTAAAACACACTTAATCATTAGATTTAAGAAAGTTAAACCAACTTTTGTTTAAGTTGTCATCCAACGGAATTCGAATTTCAATTTATTTAATTTTCAGTTTAACTTAATTTATTTTGCCTAGCTTGACATCTGTCAAATGCTGGTTTGCTACCATTTTAAATTTTCAGATATTTACACTTTATCTAATTTAATTTGATGCTCAATGTAAAAAAATAATTAAAATAAAATAGTTTCAACACACACTTGTTTATACTAAATGCTAAGAATATATATGTGCTCGGACAGTAAATATATCAAATTCTACAAGAAATCAGTCATTGTAATTCAATAGAAATTCCGAAATTCAGTCATCTAAATGAAGTTCGCAGTCATTTTTTGTCCTATTAGAATCTATTTGTCCTTATATATGAAAAAGGCTACAATTTAGTCCAAATTCATGGGAAATTGAAAAATTCAGCCAAATCTACTAGTCACGTCTCATGTGCAAGCCACGTGACAAATTCCAGTTCAATTTTAATTTCTGGATAGATGTTAAACTTAATTGAAATACATTTTACCCAATAAAAGAAAACAGAAAAAGATAATTACATCACAAAAGTTTTGAAAGCTTTTCACTGCCCAATTATCATTTGGGCCTATAAAATCCATATGCGAATGCTAGCAAGGCCTAAGTTGCCCGAAAAACTATGGGCTTGAGATGCTGCAAGAATAACTGGACCCATTAATTCTTATAATAATATTTTTTATTCTAAGGTCAATACCAATGTCTATTGGGCATATATATGTTGTACTATATGAATGGGGAATAGTAGTCTAAAGAGTGTTTACCTAGTCGGATTGAATTATGTGCTATTTGGGATTATCTTGAGAAATTTTCAAATTGATTTGAAATTAATTTGAGTTGAGCTAAAGAACTTGAAATTGATTAAGTTGAGTATCAGTATAACAATACTCAACTTGGTGGCCTATTTTTTTACAATTTCACCTTAAATTTATATTAGTAATCGACATGTATTACTAAACTATGCAAATTCAACTTAACTTGCTTTAAATTACTTTTATAAGTAATATAGAGTCAAGAACAAGTTCTCAAATTGAGCTCGAACTGAACAGTGTACAATTTTACTATTTTATCTTATACATTATATATGTAATTCTCATACTTCATCGAACCTTTATAATTGATCAACTAAACACAACACAGTTTAAATTATTCTTCATAAGCAATCAAGCCTAGCTGGGGCTAGAAAAAATGAAACCTGATGAAGTTCTTGTGCATGTGCATCAATATATATTGGAGAGTAGAATATAAAACATATAAAAAAGCATCTGTTACTCTAAATGGAGCTGAGATGGATTTAGGTTGAGTCGGATTAGACATGCCAAGCCAAGACCTTTGGCCATGTCATCACAAATCAACATCTAGTACATTCCATTTCCAGCATATGCCAAAGATTATATATATATATAAATGACTCACTTCACTTCACTTCACTCAAATCAAATCACTTTAATTACTAAAGCTACCAAAAATATATACACATACATATCCCAATCAAGAATCAAGATATTCAGCACTATATATCCAACCCAGAATCCAACACCAATTCTGGCATACACCCCACGTCCTCTCCTTCACCATTTCATTCCCAACTGGTTTCCAACTCTTCATCTCCTTGCAACTACCAACTGCCAATTTTTATCTAATTAACTTCCAAATCCACAACCTATATAAATGGATTCCTCAATCATCCCAGAACATCAACTTCTTCATGGATATGCAATTCACCAACTCAAACCTCATGTCGGAATCTCAATCTCCTACTCAGGCTGCCTCGAAATCTCAATCTCCTCCTCATGGCGGCGGCGGCCGCCACCCAACGTACCGTGGGGTGAGGAAGAGAAAGAGTAGTGGAAAATGGGTTTCCGAGATCCGTGAGCCCAGAACACCCAACAGGATTTGGCTCGGCACATTTCCGTCGCCGGAAATGGCGGCGATCGCCTACGACGTGGCGGCGCTAGCTCTTAAGGGGAAAGAAGCCAAGATCAATTTTCCGAACTCAGCTGCTTCCTTGCCCGTCCCCGCTTCCACCGCCCCTGGTGACATCCAGGCGGCCGCCGCCAGCGCCGCCTCCGCTGCCGGTGCCGCCATTGATGCGCTCGGCCACGGCAACGGGAATGCAGAAACCCGAACTCCGGTGGCGGAAACTGAAATTCCGGTGGCGAGTGAGTTTGTGGACGAGGATTTGATCTTCGATTTGCCAAATGTTCTTGCGAATATGGCCCAAGGAATGCTGATGAGCCCTCCTCGAATTGGATTTAATGATGATGAGAACTCTTTTGATGGTACTGTGCCCCATGATTGTCTCTGGGATTATCCATAGTTGATTCTTGAGTTGAGGTCCTTCAACAATGGTGATCATGCAATTACACCACTAAATAAATAAAGATTAATTGCATGTGGATTATGTATATATGTGTGTGTGATTTAAATAATATGCGAGTATGGCAAGTTTTGCCAACTTGTTAATTAATTAAGTTGAGTTGAGGTTACACCTAATCCATTGAAAGACTGGATTAAAGGGATTTTGGTTTGAGTATTGGGAAAGGAGAAAGGTATTAGGGTTTGGTAAAGAAGAACTCTCAAGGTTGTATTAGTCAATGTATGGGAATCATTTCGTTGTTGATTATTAGGGTTTTGAAACCCTCCCATTAATATAAAGGACCAACTTGTTCTAAATCCGATTAACAAATATATATGTAGGTATATGTATTATAAGCATAAATATATAATCCGGATTTCAGGTATTGGGTATTTGGGTTACTAGGGCCTAGGTTTAAAGTCAATATTAAAATTTGAATCTAATTAACTCATCCCAAACATGAAGAAATCTATCTAGAATTCATCAGAATAGAATTTGGGTCGACGCATGATTAACTGTCATCCATAATTTTAATTAATTTATATATAAAGAGAAAAAAACCATATTTACGTTCTTGATTGTAGTTTGATCACAAAACTTATATGAGATGTGGGTTGATTTAGATACGGAACGGTTTTACACAAGATTCACTATAGTTTGTTTATGTTATTATTGCTTATAGGCAAATAAAAGTCCAATGTTATTGTCCAGACAGTCTGAATTAATATTAGTACAAGATGATTTTGTTATGCCCGTTCATGACCTGTACCAACAAATCTTACTGAAATTAATAATGTATAATTATGGATTATGCTAATTGGTAAAGATCATATAAGCATAACAATAGACACCAGAAAATACTAAAACACAAACCAAATATTGTATTTTATACCTTTTATTTATTTTTAAAATGTGTGTTTAATTAGTAAGTTTTTGAGTGTGAATAACCTCATCATTTCACAGTGTTGTTAGGAAATGAATTACGTGGACCGTTACCCAAATCGAATGTATATTTTTAATTGGAATTTGAATAGTACCAACACAAAATAATAGATTAATGGGCCTTATCGTAGTTCTTACAGAGCAGTCCAGTCCATAATAACTCAGTCCCAATACAGAAAACAGTTTGGGCCCATCTAGAAAAAGTGCTCCGTTGTGAAATAAATTATCTCAAAATTTTCACAAATTTGGTTTTTTCTTAGGCTAGCTTTGATTAAACTTCTTTGTGTTCGCGGACGTTTTTTTTCTTTTTTCTTCTTCTTAACTTTGGCCTATTGCTCTAGTTACATCATCACATAAATTAATTTATATAACTAACACTTTTTAATCAATGTATTACATTATTGTAACATTTTGTAAATTATAATATTCTTATACACTATAACATTTTTTTTAAATAAATAACACCTTTTTAGGTTATAATTGGTAACACAAAATTGTAATACTTTGATTGAATTTGGTCATAATGAGAAATGAAATAAAATCTTTGGAAAATATAATATATTATTATATTATATATCTTAATTAATTTTTCTACTAAAATTAATTATATTTATATGTGATTAAACGATTATGAAAACAATATCTGCATTTTATGCTTGATACATGCCCACTTATAGTTATATTTTCTACATCTTCTTTTTCACCTCAGTTCTAAGTTCTTACACTTAAAACAATAAAAAGAAGTACTGAAACCAACCATTTCTCACGTCTGCGTTTTTTAAATCTCGATACCGATATAATATTAGAGTAATTTTATTTCATCAAAATATCGTGATATATAGATAACATATCGTTAATATATCTATTTTGATGATATTATGTAAAAAACTGTGGAATTTCACCAATATATCATAATATTTCGATAAAATATCAGCCGAAATATTTTGTTTTTTTTGGTTGTTTATTTTAAATTTTACAATTTTATATAAATGTGGGTGACTATGGTTTTATAATTTCCATTATGAATTTCAAATGTTCTTACAATTCCCTAACATAATGAAAGCAATTTAATATCACAAATTTTTTAAGCAAATAAGTATTTTGCACCCAAATAATATTATAATTGTAATGTATGGATGTATTTTTAGATTAAAAAATTTATAAAGTTGAAACAATTGTCTATGGTATTCTGAAGACTATATATATATATATATATATATATATCATTTTCTATATGTATTTTAGTTGAAATAATTGTAAATATATAGTTTTATTTGAAATTTTAAGTTTAATATTTGTGTTAATGTTAATTATAATATTTTGTAAGCTATCTGGTATATTTTCTAATTTTTTTAATAAATTTTTTATATTTTTTCTAAATTTTATCAATATTTTCATTGAAATCAATATTTTCATCCTTGACTATAAGCCTCCAGTACAAGTTATACAACAATACAGAATTGATCTCAAGCACAAACAATTCACCAAAAATAAAAGAATTCTTTATTTAAATCTCTTTAAAAAAAATAAAAAGGAAAGAAAGAAATAATAATCATGATTCATGTGGAATCCTCCTTAACAATTTCTCCAACCTTTATAGTTTTGACTTTAAATCTCTCCAATTTCTCCAATGTTTCTTCCTGAGACAAAGAAGACACATCCACTTCCCTGCAACTCATCTCCATCCCTGTCTCTAATTTTTCGCTATGATCTCCTCCATTTTTGTCCAAATTCCCACACACGAGAAAATTCAGTTTCGAATGTTTAATTCTCTCAACAATGAATCTTTCCGTGGAAGTCTCTTTCTCAATCTCAAAGAAGAATTTCCTGAGCAAAAGCTCTTGGCTTCTTACATCTTTTTTCTTCAGACACTCCACAAGAATCTGAAGCAGCTCATCAACTACTTCGGATTCTTGTACACAACCTGTTGCTTCCAACTGATGATTCATTTGATTATTAAGATTGCAACAAATTGTTTTGGAGATTTTGCAATGCTGATATGTATATATGGAGTGGTTAGTTTTATTTGAATTAGCTAGGGTTTGTGGGTTATTTATTACATGAAAGATATGTTGTAGTTTTGATGATTATAGAAGATGCGTTGCGATTTCCTCGACAAAATCTGGGAATGTTTTGACTGTTCAAATCTTGGGAGGTGTTGACTTTGACCATTCGGTTTTGGAGACCAAATGCGTCTCTGTCTCTATAACCTTTTTGTCTAATTAATATAACAAAATAATAAATAGTTGGCTAATATAGACTTGGTTATGTGGATTAGGTAACTTTGTGTAGTTTAGGAAAAATAAAATGAAGCATTATTTTATTTGCATTAGAACGACACGTAGTAACATATACAATATACAGTCAAAAAGAGTGCATAGACAAACAATTGTTTTTACGGAATGATAATTAGTCAACCTGCTGAACGGGAGGACTTGTTATATTAGATTTTATTAATTACAAACTCATTTAACTTTTTAAATCAATATTATGTGTAGAAACGATATCGTACATATGTGATGAGTGTTTGAAAAATAGTTTTCATTAGTAAATTATATAAAGATTAAAAGTTAGACAAGTAAACATTAAAGAATAAAATATTATTTTTTTGAAGAATAATGTATAAGTTAGGAGGAAAAGTTCCACATTCTATTTATAAGGTGAGAGTAAAAATAATAATCTTTTACTAATAAAAGAACTCTAATTACATAAGTGTAATAAGACACTCAAGTTCACTAAATTCAGTTTTTTTGTTGGGTCTTTTAAACCGAACTTAATTTACGTTAAAATAAACTTTTAACTGTCTTCAAAGATCAAATCTGTGTTTTTGACTTTACTTCTTATTCAAGCCTAAAGCCCATCTTGAAAATATCAGCATCAATATGATACAACTAAAAATTGTGTGTTACCTTATTTAAAACAAAACCTTAATAGTGTTTTCCAGTAAAAGTTCATATTATATTCGATTAAACAATATTTACATTCAGGTTTGCAGATTGCCCACCTAATAATATCGCATAGCTATATTCCTGTTAGTAAATAGAGAACAGTGATTTATTTATATTTTGGAAAATGAAAACTTTGAAGTGAAAAGTATTCGCAAAAATGAAATGTGATGAGTATTTGATTTTAAACTTCAAACATTTCAAAACAATTGGACTTGATGTTTTACTTATGTGGGCTATTTTTGGGCCTATTCATTTGATCCATTGGTCAGTCTCACTCCTTTGTACAATTAGTAATCCAACTAACATAGCCTCCAAGGCTAGGCCCATATCCGGTTATGTTTCAAATGGGCTTGTAAGTTATTTTTGGAGAGATATAACCAATAATCCAACTAATATATATATACATATATATTAATGAGTCCTCTTTTAAAACATAATCATATCATGCACTTCTAAAAGAATATGAAAACCCTAAAATTGATATTTTGTTTTCGTAAAACAGTTTTCAATTTAGTTAAAAAAAGAAAAAAAACTATAATATATACTAGCATGTCACCTCATTCATTCACCCTAAAAACAGTCCATTTTTATAGTAACATTGCTGGAAAATGAAAACATTAAACGGGGCCCATGTGATTCGGACAAAATCGGATTTATTAAAAAGATCAAAACTCTCTTTGAATTTAGTGTTTTTATTTTGCCCATAAATGATGCAGCTACATTCTTTGGCGATATTCTAGTACAAAGAATAATAAATAAATAAAAATTCATGATAATGAAATATGAGGAGTAGGAAGTAAATGTTCTCTAACTTTTTGTATTTGTTGTGCCGGTAAATTAGTAAAGGCAGGTACCATTATTTATTTATCACAAATAATGATATGAAACCATTTTATTAATATGATTTCATAGGATTCACAAAATTAGATTTGTAAAATTATTTCACAAGAATACTACTTTTTTATATATATTTATTCTAAAAAAATGATGATTAAATGATTTTCTTTTTAATAAACTTTGGGGAGTGAAAGAAAGATGGACAATAAAAATTAAAAAATTTGAGTGATTCAAATTTAAATTTTAATCATCACAATTTACATAATTATAAGACTGGTGATGGTTAAATAAATGATTGAATTAGGCTTTGTTTTCTAATTGTTTCTCCTTTAAGGGGCAGCTACATGACAAAATTAATTTTACAGTAGATTAGGTGATGCATCTTAATATTATCCATATTCGAAAGCCTAAATTTCCGCATCTTTTGCCTCTTTTAGGCTGTCTCATTAAATTAAACCTAATTTATAAGCTATCCTTTTGATTTTAGGAAATAAATTATAAACCATCTTATCAGAATAATATACTACTAACAACCTATTTCTAGCTGATTTTTATTAACAGATTTATTCCTTACATGATGTGTCAAAAATATTTATTTATTTTCAAATTGTAAAACTTAATGAAATATAATCTTTACATATCAACAATCAACCTATTAAAATATATTCACCTATTAAAATATATTCACGGTACACATGCGATCATTATTGTGTTTTAATTAGGGGAATATAAAACATTATTTAAACTGCCAATGCCCATTGTATTCACATTATTCATATCAAATACAAACAGAATTAGTACCTGAATTTAATTACGTTTGTATAATTCATATCTTAATCTTAACTAGCGCTGTTAGAGATAAATTAGGTATGACATATATTTATTGTACATTTTTCAAACATGTATCTGAATGATATCTTTGTGTATACATGGACAGTTAAAACCGTGCATCTATCTTTCTATATAATAAAAGCAACATCATTACAATACACATTACATTGGTAATTTTCAAATTATTATAATGTTTTATTATTTAATATATATTCATAAAAAAAGGTGGGTTAACATTTGAAATTCAAAATCAAACTAAATAGTAAATCTAGGGATAACATGTAATAAACTTGTCAATCCATCATGATAACTGACATCAATCAACAAACATGAGAGGAATTTTTTTTTTAATGAAGATTTTTTTTATTTTATAAAAAAATGAGTTATGTGTATATAAAAGATAATTTCTATTTATTTTTAAAAAAATAATATTATAATTTATGTTGACAAATCTTGTTTAATACATGGGTATTTAAATCAATTTTTTTTATTAATTACTAAATGGGATGACAGACCACAATATTACTACGAATTAATATAATAATATGGATAATACTTTTTTAATAATAGTACATTTATAACAAAAGGAAACAAATTCAGTCACAAAAAAAAAAGGTTCAAATTATAAATGGAGCGCATTAGTTATAATTAATTGCATTAGGTAAACCAGAAATTTGAACCCTGGGATTTTAACTTGGAAAAAGGTGTTGGATGATTTCTAGGAATTAGAAAAAAGTCTAACCTACTTAATTAATTAAAATTGCATCAAGGCAATAATGTGGTGACTTTTTATTGCATATAAAAACTAGTAGGGCCAATAAAATGTGACCACGTACAAAATTCCACCAACTTAGACCAATAATTCATCTTAAGAAAACCTGCAAAAGCTACCTTTATGGTGGACAGAACATGAATATATGGTCCCATTACTTTTGCGACCTTAGGATTTTGCACGCTTTCTATTTACTTACTTTTCATTTCAACCACATCAATTATACTCTAAATATTATGCAACTAATTCAATCACTATATATATGTATTGCCATTAATTAGTTGTCTACGAGATCTCTATTTAACTACATTGGATTCTATTTTTCACTTAGAAGTTCTAGATTCTATTGATATTTTATTTTATATATTGATAAAGTGAAATATGATATAAACACCAAGTATAGATAGAGTCCATTCGAAATTAGTCAATTGGTAATAAATGATTTTTTGGGTGATGATCTTGTATTTATTAAATCTGTTGTTAGAAGGTGATCAATATTGAGGTTTACTATCTATTTTATCTTACACGAAGTTTGGAGTTTTTAATAAGTCGTTATCAATTAAAGATCATGTTAAGTAAAACTAGATTTTTATTTTTTTAATTAAGATATTTGATTAACAAGAGTGTAAAATATTTGATTTAAATTATTTCTTTTGTTTTAGCTTGAAAAAATAATTTGATGCAATAAGAAATCCAATAAATTTCAATTTGATGTAATTAATTTTAAGGATGGTATCACATTATTATTTTTGAAGGTTACATTCAGAATTTCAGATTAGGTTTATTGGGCATTGAACTCCAGTTTCTGTGAAATCATCATTTGAAATAAAATTTAAAAAAAAAAAAAAAAAAAGGGTCCCTAAGCCTCTCATAAATGCTTAAATAAAAAGAATACAAAAAAAACATATTAAAAGCTGTCATAACCTCTCAGTGTATTATCATTCCATTATATAGCATCAGAGACTGTGTACAGAAAAACATCAGAACACGTACATTTGCTCTTTAGAATTTTGAATTAGTTAATTATTATTATTATTTCTCATTCAAGGATTAATTAATCTTACATACATGAGATTACTACGATCTACTTCCTCGGATTACAAATAATCCTACAACTTAATGATTAAATCAGATATGCCTAAGGCTAAAACATAAATCAGAACATGGTGCCATCATATAATTCTTCGATTAATAACGCATAGATTTCAAGCTCGATTTCTTGTGCCGTTTCTGCAACTTGCTCGTCAAACTTAGTCCATCCCTCGAATCCTCTCTTCAAATCCAAACCAACCATCATATCAATGGTGTTGAATTCCACTTCTTTCCAAGAATCAAACCTTTTGCTAACTCTTCCCATCACCACATCAGTAGGAGTAGTCGAGTGTATTGTTTCACTTTTTTCCTCGACAATGAGGTCAGAGACGAGCCTTTCGTACACTGACAATGGCTCGTCATCATCCAATTCTTCGAATTCTTCATGCTCTTCTTCGTCTGATTTTTCCAATAACTTTCTTTCGAGTTCCAAGGGATTCAATTCTGCAAGTTTTTCGAACCTTCTTAGCCTGTATAAGAGCTGCTCTTTGGCTCCTGCATATTTAGTTCATAAACTTGTCAATCTTACATCGTGATCAAAGGTGCAATTGATAGAATTTAGATCAAAGATATAATCTAAAGGACCCCACTAAAAAAGGCCACAAGTACAATAATTTTACCACTTATGCTTCATGGTTTTCTTGAATTCAATTCTTTGAAAAGACTTGGAAAATTAAGGGGAAAAAAAAACCACCACTTAAATATGTGTTTTAGAAGTAGCCATTATAATCTAAGATTAAATAAATCTAGCATGTAACAAAATGGACCATGTAGCATAATAGCATTCGATAATAATATTCAATAATATGTCAAAGATTGCAACATACTTTCAAGATTTTCATAGCTGCATTCGATATCATAATCATCATCTTCTTCGACATCTTCACTTTCATGCCTATCGTCTTCAAATGGAGTATCGAGTACAGATACCGGACTACATTGTTCCTTCTCTTCCTCTTCTTCTCCTTGTACATTGTCCGAATTTTGTGATTCATAATTCTCTTTCTCCTATGATCATATTTGAGAAAATTATCAATTTTCTATTATAACAACACTTAATTCATCAAGATTACACTATTCCATTGATGAAAGTGAAGTATAAGGCCAAGAAGGAAGAAAAAAACAGTGAATGAACATGGGTGATTAGAATATGAGAAATTAGCGTTAGGGTCCAAATCAATAAAACAAATAATCAAAATTTGTTCTTTAGTGGGAAAAAAAAAAAACAATATAGGAGTAAAAATGCATTAAAAAATGTTTATAGTGGCAGAGGCGTGAAGAAAAATACAAGATTCAAACAAACAGACAGGTTTTGACTCGTAAATAAAAAAAAGGATCTCAAGAAATGGTGGATCATTGAAAATTTTAGTGCTAATAGTCAAGGGCATAATCGTCATTTGAAGCAACATTCCGACCACAAAATCAGACCAACAAGATCGTTTACCGACACTACGAGTTCACTCACCTTTTTTCACGAGATTTTCGCCACATTATTTAAAAATTCCTAATTAGAAATTTTTAGTGGAATAAAATTTTGTAAAATGATTAGCAGTATTTTCATAGGAAATCATTAAAAGTCATTTACATTATGATGATTACAAATATTATTCTTTTCCTAAAGAAGAATTTCCTATAATAAAAAAGTTTTTCTTCGCACATTAATGAGTGGCTTGTCCATTAGGTGTCAAATTTGTAATTTAATGCCACATTTCTAAAAGAGATAAATAATTACATATACCTGTTTTATACGGCGGCTAGGGGAAGCCGCCGGCGAGCAGAAGTCCGGCGTGCGGCGGCCGGAGGATGATGGGCTTCTGTGAAGAGAAAATATGAAAGGACTGGCACAAAAGCGTGTTTCACTCAAACCAAAATCGCTATTAATACATTCTGAGGCATAGCCACTAGTGGAGGCCTCAAAATCCATGGACTTATCTTCTTCATCATTCTCTGACCAAACCCCACTGCTGAGCCTGCGGTTACTACAAGAGCACGAAATCCTAATAGTTTCTTCTTCAACTATAGTCGCGTTAAAGTCGCTATTCCCAATAGCACGCTTTTTACTCTTGCTCCGATTGAACCTTTTGAGAAGGGAACCAAGAATACCAAAACCAGTGGTTTTAGTCTGGGGTTTAGGTTGCTTCTGAATCCTCATCGCCGCCTCGACGAGGAGGCCGGCGGTTCTGGACGGAATGTGGAGGAAGACAGCGGCGTTGGGGCTCTTCGCCGGCGACGGAAAATCGAGAAACGGCGATCTCGTAACGTCCGGCGAGTTCTGGAAGGACAAGAAGCACGCATGTCTGGTGAGATTGCTGGTGCGTTTTGAGGAGCTGGGGATGCGGTTTTGGAGATGTAAAGTGGGTTTCTTCAACTGGGATTTCCTGTCTGCAATGTAGCTTTTCAGGTGGAATGGCTCCTGCTCTTCTTTCAGAAGCTCATGCAGAAGCAGCTTATCAGCCATGATGATTTGCCAACAACTAAAAGGCTGGAACAATAATACTAATAATAATAATGGCTCTGATGATGATGATGGATTTAGCAGATTTGAAGAGGTTTCAAATTTGATAATGTGGGGTTTATTTGAAAAGGTGGAGAAATTTACAAGTTAGATACAAATAGTAATGGCGTGAGAGAGAGAGAGAGAGAGAGAGAGAGAGAGAGAATTTGGTGATTCAAATAGCGGTTTAGAAGATCGAGGCAAGGTGGTGAAAATGGAATTATTATAAAAGAATGATCCAATTAATAATTTAATTTCTCGATATTGAAAATGAGGGGGGAATTAAAATTAATTAAGAAATGGCTGCTGTGTGGAGGTAGCTGTAAAAACCCAATGTACATTAAAAGCAGGGGGCAGTATAATCTTGTCCTGGAGTTCGAAAATAGTAAGAGTAAAAATGGGTTATCTGTTTTGTTTTAAAATATTGTTATTCGTACCATTTCACTTTTATGGTTTGACATAATATGCGATTTTCTCAACTCCACCAGCACGCTTTAATTTCCATGTCCGCGACCATCCCTCTCGCTGCCTTTTCAAATCTATCCTCATATATTCTTTCTATGAAAATATTTCCTTTTCTTCTATTATTTCTTTGTTAATTATGTTTTTCTTTTAAATTTGTGCTCAAATAAAAGATAAAATATATCGAGTGTTGGTATTTTATGAGTTCAAATCAAACAATCAAATAATATAATTAAGAAAATGATTTAATTGAGCTCTCAAGCTTCTACTTGTAAAAGGAGTAAAATTGATTCTGATGAACTAATTATGACCGGTCAAATAGAGTTAGTACTTTTTGTTTTATTGAGGAATGAGTAAAAAATTTCTAATCATCTAACAATTGAACTTCTATCTATAGCTTACTCATATGCTTAATTTAGTGGATACCAGTCTTGTTACAATAATTATGATGAGATTTACATCCTTAATTTGAGAGATAGTTGTTTGAGGTGATCTAGCGAAACTTAAGGTAAGGGGGTCGGCTTGTCATTTTATCATACTCGACCTGAATAATTTAACATAAGCTTGCAGAAATATTTTGTTTGGGTCAGAATCGAGAATTATAATTGACTTTCCAGACTTTGGTTAGCAACTAAACTTTGAGCCTGGTAATTCATTGATCTACACGATTCAATTGCAGTCTGATGATTATCTAGACTTCAATCATTTTGACCTAATTCAATTTTGATTTTTGAACCAACTCAATGGATTTGAATTATGATAAATGAACTGCAAAAAATATAAATAATGTAAACATATATTTTAAACTTTTACATGAAAATCTAATAGTCTAAAGTAAACAATGCTGAAATATATATGGATACGAATTGAAAATTGAACCAAATGGACTCATTACACTTGTACAAAAGTGCCTTTTTTTTCCCCCCTCTGACCTTAGCGAAATGTCAATTTAATGAGAATTGTGACTTAAAAGTGGAGTACTTGTTTAAGCTTTTATCATGGTACATCTTATCCTTTTTAGATTTCAACCCTATTGCCATATTGATAATGGCAAATTGTCGTGAGGTACCATCTTATGTTGTCAATCTCATCAACATATTCATCAAGATAGTATTACTTATTATTTGGCTTTTAAATTGATTCAAAAGTCGTAATTTTTTACTTTTAAAATATTGCTTTATTTTTAAAGTATTAATCTATTATTCCGTATAATCTTATTTAGTGTCATTTTAGATTTTCGTCAATAATAGAAGAATATAAAAATTTAACTTATATACCATTTTAATTAACTAATGAAATAATTTAGGATCTAATATTCTAAAAAAATTTAAATTAATTCCATAAATTTTAGCTTAAAATTTACATGTGAAATCATAAATTTAACAGATTTTATTGAACTGTGACAACATCTCACGAAAAAATTATATAAAAAAAAAAAAAAAAAAAGCAAGTAATCATATATAGTCACAGACATAATTTGAATAAATAAGGATCCTCTGTGAAGATCATAACAACATGTGTTATGCTCCAAACATACTGTGTTATAGTTTTTTATTTTTTCAGAATTTTGAAATATGAAATAGTGTTCAAATGATATGGCGCAGAACAAAGCATCACAGTCATTAAACGACATCATTTTGATGTCACTTAAACATGCACCAAAAACAATTGATATAGGCAAAAAAATTGAACAGTGTAATAAAGTTGTGGCTAATATAGGCGTACGAAAAGTTGATAAATTAATTTACTGTTCAACTTACTAAAAACTGTCGTATCAATCTAAACTTTTGATTAGTTTTAGAATTTCAATATATTTTCCATATTTCCTGTAAAAAGTAACAAACTTTTCAGAATTCCAATAACTACTGTTTCTTTTTAATTAAGGCCACTACCAGGTCATTTTATACATAATTAAAATTTGAATAATATTCCGTTTATGATTTTAATGTGCATATTTCAAGCATGTGTACTAATATTAATATCAAAATGTCATAATTTACTTTTGTTTAAATGGTCTCTCACAATGATATCATTGTATCATGTTAAGAATTGGCAACTTTCATAAAAGAAAGTCAAAGTAAAGTCAACATTCATATGATTCATAGCTAGTTCATTAATTACATAGTTTCCGAAATACCCATGCAAAATGGCAAAAGCCCTTTTTTTTTTTTTTTTAAACAATAATGGCAACTTTTTAGAAGATAAAATCCATGCTTTTCCTAAAAAAAGCTTTTTTTTTTTTACTTAAAAGGTCAATGTGTTTTAGTTTTTCTTTTCTTTTATAATCTTTACTTGTTCAAACTTTGATTATTCCGGTCCTAAAGCTTAGCTTCAAAATAATAGGGTTTTAATCAAAGATAATTCTACCAAATACCATATTCATTATCTCCAAGCATAAGTCACACACATACTAATTTGTACAAGTAAATGGAAAACAAATGTTTTAATTTGAGCATGTTACAAAACATAGCATCTATAAGATTCAAAACGAATCAACCGTTATAAATTGAAATATTTCAAATTAATTTAGAGATTCAGCTCGCAATCGATCTTTAAACTTGAATTTGACTTCAGCACAACATCAGCAGTTGTCATATAATTTCAAAGGAATGTCAAACAACAACCTTATAGATTTGAATTAACATATATAGAACTCGATAATATATAGTTTAGATTGTACTTGAAAAATTGGATAATAAAAAATCATTCATTTTGTCTGTTATAGTCTATCCAGTACGAGTAAGAAAAATGTGCATGCATGCGTGAAAAGGGGTCTCCTCCCATAGCATATGGGTCGTACCTTTCTTCTGCGACTGTCCAGTCCACTTCATTTTCATTCACCACTTCACTTTAATTCAAATATTTTACTATGTCTTACTCTTTCAATATTTATTGATGACATACCAAAATTTTAAATTATATATATGTAGTCAAGTAGATGACCCACCATTTGCAATGATGAAAACTGTATGATTTGACTAATAGTTCAATTTTGTATGTTATTTTGTTCTACTAGTATTATTAATTCCAATAATATTTAATTTTTACTAAAGTTATTTCATATGTATAGTAATTGTTATTTCTTTGATTAATTTCTTTCCAATTTTTAGTAGACCCATGTTCACGAGGCTTCTTATTACAATGCATGTATATGTCCTTATTAGCCACAATTATAAATTGAATTTAGTTTCATTTATAAATTGATGCCTCTTATATTTCAGACTATAATGTGCACACATATACAAATTTTTTTCTTCTTAGATGGAGAAAAACTATTTGTCGAAACACAAAAATTTATATAAGACAGTCTGATAGATAGTTATTGTGAGATTAATCTTTATTATCAACAAACAATTCCTATTTTCATAAAGTTATGTGTGAAATGTGAACTGTAAGTTGATCCATCTCACGTAACTAGATTCGTGAAAGAGTTTTATATAAAACTCACTCCAATTGAATTGAGTTCCTAAAACAAAATGATTGAAAGATTAAAGTTGTTTTAATGTATATAATGTCCCCCTAAAAAAAAAAAATATATATATATATATATATATAATGTCATTGCTAAAAAATATAAATATCCAAGATTAGTTTGGGATCACATTAAAGTTTGTTATAACTCAAAATTCGCTCTTGTTGATCGATAGCTGAGGCAACATATATCGTTTAATTTGTATTTATATATGTCGTTAATTAAAAACTCTAATGCAATAAAATCACTGAACAAATTTTGATTGATTTCTGTTTTTGATTTTCTTTTATATAGTTTAAATTCATTCATAAATGTGTGTACGCGTGTGATATTAATTTACTTTTAAAATTATATTTTATAAAAATGTTTATTATATTTATAATGACCGTAATAGATTCTTATCGAAAAGAGTTTCAAATTAGGAAAGACAACTTTTGAATTAACTTTTTTTTTTTTACTGAGCTTATAGTACAAAGGATGCTAGCAATGTAATTTTTAGTACATGATTTTATTCAGTGAGAATTACAATACCACTAATCCTTTCTGGCTTAAAATATGGTCGAAAATGTACTCGACTTATTATTCTCCTTCAATTTTTATTATTTAAAAAAATTGCAAATTAGAAAACAATTTTTCGGTTGGTGTAAGACAAAACAAAGAGTCAATTCAACAAACACAACACATAGTACTAACTGCACCCATATTTATTTCGTACAATTTTGAGCTTAAATTAATTGAACCTATATTTGTTTCTTAATTTTGTAAACATTATATCATTATATGAATATGATTATTATGAATACTTTTATTTGGAAAATTAAGTAAGAAAGGACTTCTTCTTTTTTTTTTTTTTTAACAGAATTACTTATAACCTTAACATTTTTTTTTTCCGACAGAAATTGCTGCAGCTATAAGGATTCTGTTCGGAAAGTTCCAGATCGACAGTGTCCACTTAAAAATAAAATCTGAATCTTGTACAAGTAAACAGAAAATTAATTTATTGGTATTATTATTTTTAATACTAATTAATTTATTTTTACTATGAGTCGAGCAGAATTCTGTGCTCGAGAGTGAAGAGGATCCTATGCTGGAGATCTAGGCCCCTTTGTTATTTATTGTTCTTCACACTTTTCAATATTAAGCAAATATATTAATGTTGTCCGCTAGTACACCAATTAATGCATTTCTCTGCGATTGAAACAATCAAATCAACAATTGTCACAATCTTTTTATTAGGAAGAGTTAAAATATTTCCTCCTCGGAATATAATTTTCTCAGTCAAATGAGATATAAATATGATATAATTTCAAGATAAACTTTTACACATTTTAGTGAAAATCAGCCTTACATGAGGTTCCAGATAATATGGTATAACTTCAAGATAACATTTTACACATTTTAGTGAAAATTAGTCTTACATGAAGATTGAGTCTATGTTGTCAGAAATTTTTCTTCACATCACTATAGATCTGATTAACTCGACTGTGCGCCGAGACTCAATTGTCCCAATTTTTTCTTCAAAAAAGTTTTTATAATGTTTAGAGATATAATTTCGTCAGATGAAATTTCATTATTCGTAATGTAAATTCATTTATAACAAATCTATTGTTAATGAGTTATGAGTTTATCGACATATTAATAGAAATCAATGAAATTGTTTCATAAAAATCGTGCTCAACTTTTTTTAATCTGGAAAAAAAAAAAAAACAAGTTTCAATGGTTATTGAATAACAATCATCAGTAAAAGATTGCTAGTACTAGCCTCCCATGGCACTTCTTGGAGAGATTCAAAATAAACTTGGAAATCTCGAAAAAGAAAATGTTAGGAAAAGAAAAATAAATGGATGATACCTTATGATTATTATAGGACAATAATCTAAATTGTCACTCAGCCTAAAAATACTCATTACATACCTAATTAGAGTTATATCCTTTGTAGAACTACACAAATAATAAATTCGACATAACTATATACATACACATACATACTAAATTTCATGGCAAAATAAATGTTGTTTTTAACAGCAAAGAAATTCCTAAATAAATGTTTAATGATTTTCGATTTCAAGAATCATTGTCCTTTACTAAAACTATTCTTATTTTCTACTCTCAATTTCAATGTGATACAAAGTAATTATTGATAATTTATTATAATAATATTATTTAAATTAAGAATAAACTTTTATCAGCTTCTGAAACATGTGCTGAAAAACAACATTTATTTTAAAACAAATTGAGTTATATAGATGTATGTAGAACTCTGAAATCTGCATCGGCCAATTATTAGTATTAATCATATCTAAGGCTTGTCGGACGAGTAAGTTAAGCCATCAAATCTTAACCTAAGTACATGAACTTTAGATCGTTTGTACTCAATCTGAGGACAATAATTTACCAAATCAACATGAATATGCTTGATTTTCCCTTGAAGATTGATTTTATTTTTTTTTAAATCGTGGGGCCACAAAAATGGAGGAAAGTTATACGGGTTTGTTTTGGGCTACAGTTAATTTAAGATTGAAGAATGTCACCTTAATAAATTGTAAATGTTAAAGAAGACTTCTGGATTAATTGGTTTCAAATATTTCTCCATCCATAGTACTGAAAAATTCAAGAAACTAAAAATAAATCAAATAAACGAGTGAATAAATATCTCCCAGATACAAAATTAATCGGAGTGTAATAAAATCTCATCAGAATCCACTAAAGTCCTATATAGACGTTGTGTCTATATGGGTTAATTCAAAAGGTAGTATAATTCTATTATTTACAACGTTGAGAATCACAAATATTACCGTCTTCCTCGGATATGAACTAAATAATCACATTACAATCACATAATAAAGACAAAATTTTCTAAATTGTTTTGTCTCGAAGAAGCAGACAAAGTTATGATAACTTTATGATTTTCATTTTAACAGCATCGACATAGCACTCCAATTTGCAATAATTTAATTGCATTGACCCCAAAAATTTGTAGCTTCCACACCTGTGAATCTGATAAAGATATGGGAAAAGGAGACGATTTTACATAAAGCTAAAAATACAAATTGCACACTTTCCATCCTTTGAAACAAACAAAATGCCCACATAATTAAATGTCAATTTGTCTTTGGACTAAGCCCTTGAAACAATTTCTGGGTTTTGTCCTTTTAAGGAATTTCCATTTTATTTTCATGGAAAATAAAATATATTTATCAGGATTTATGATAATTTTTTATCATAAATGTACGCACCTTAATCTAACCTAGGTTGTTTTTACCCTAATTTAGATTTTTTTTTTTTTTTTTTTGGTGATGTGGTGAGAATCTTTCGATCAAGTAGATAATCTAGCTGTCCTCTTTTGTTTATATAATTAAGGTCATGTTGTGATGATTTTATAAGCTATTAACATGTGCAAACTTTACTATTTAATCTCAATTATGTCTCTTCTATGACTTTATTTATTTCTTGTATTTATCTATAGGTACTAGAAAATTTGAACTATAACTGAAACCTCAAACTTCACTTTCCTGCATTGTAAAGTTATCCACATAAACCAAAAATAATACAGTATGTGATATGGAATAAAACTGGAATATTTATTTCTCATTTTTCATCATTTTCATTTTATGTCTCTTAAGAAATAAAAATAGAAGGAATAATTGACTGCTATATATATATATATATATATATTAAGATCCATGCATTGTATCTAATTTGTTACGGAATTTGCTGAGACTGTTTTTAGCATGACAAAAATGGTGTTAGATTCTGTCAAATAAATTGTTCCGAATATATTTGTTTGCCTGTTGGTGGTGGTAGATTTATTTATGTGTGTGCTTTCTAACATTATTACAAATTTTTTTTTGTTTAATCAAAGATTGAATAATAACATAAAACGAAATTAAAAAACAAAAAAAATGGTTTTCCGTCTTAAGTATTGGCGGACTATAGTCTGTGTAGGAACAAGAAACGCCCACGTTTCAGTATTGATATTGGTGGTCTTCCAAAAGCATATACACGACATACATGTTTTTCAAGAGAAAAAAAAAAATTCATTTAAAGACAAAACAAGAAAAGGTAAATAAATAAACGTTAAGAAATAAAATTATGAGTAGAAAGCAGCGTCGTAATCGGGTGCATGCATACATAGGAAAAGGGTGGTGGTATTCCACACGTGGTGGTGAAGGGAAGGACATTCACGTCTCTGAATTGGTCGGATTTTTGTCCGCCTTGCCTGTGGACCCTACACTCGCCGCATCCTAACAAAACCTCTGTTACCTTAAGTCTACACATTGGATACCATCCTACCGGGGATCGATACTTTCTTATTTTATATAAAAATAAATTATATTACGTATTTACTCTTATTAATTTATAAGAATTTTTTCTTCAGTGTATCGTAATATTAGTTAATTATTTCGTAAAATTTTGCTTTCCAAATTTAAGTTATCATATAGAAAATTACTTTTTTTTTAATAAAATCCAAAATTGGGTCCTAACTACTACTAATATTTTAATCTATTGCTCAAACCTTTGACTTTTTTTATTTTTATGAATTGAAATTGATTGATAATATGTTTATATCTCAATTATATTCAACTGTTTATATTTGGTATTTACTGAGAATGTCCTTAATCCAAACAGTACATAGAACAATGGAGGCAGAACATCCAAGTATGTTTTATTATTTGGATTTTCTATTGAAATTTCGTATGATATTTCAATATAATCACCATGTTACATATATTAAAGACGCATATATAATATGTAGTGATTGTATTACAATATTAAATGAAACACCAGCTAAAATTAGAAACTTCAATCTTTGAATACCCATACTCTTTAAAAATTATTTACTTCTGTCATTTACTTTTTCTTAAAAAATATCAAATATATGTACAAACTTGTCTAAAGAAGCCATGCACGTTGCATTGGCCAAGTAAAAATGAATGCGTCTTCTTCTCTAGCGAATCAATCCACATAGTACTAGTCTTCACTAGACCCTATAGATTCTTGTAGTTCATCTAAAAATGTGACAACACCAGGGAATACTTATTTTAGCTATACAAAGTCTTGTAATTTCACTTTGTATCATATCTCATTATAAGAAACCAGGTACAATATTTCATTTTCATTTTGCATTTCTCAATTTTGTTTTGCTTTTTCTTTTTTCGGCAAATTGATCTTTCTACTCGTTTTCCAAACACTAATTTGTTGTTTTCATTATATGTTGCGTGTATGCTGGTAGTAATTTGAACTCTTGAGTCCCGACTCATCATCCTCGAAATATGTGTAGCAACCTAATAATGCTTCAGTGTGCATAAAATCTAGACATAATATTTTCAAGTAATCATCCCATAATTAACAAGACAAATATAAAGATAGATATTGCTAGCTTGCAAGTTATTGGCTTAGACCCTTGTAATCAGGATTCCAATTACGATCCCAAAATATTGATCAAGGGTTTCTGTTTATTGTTAGGTTTGGCTTGTGTTTTCTTTTTTCGAATTTATTTTGATTTTTTCATTACATATTAATTTCCAGAATGTGTATTTTATTTGCTATCAAAAAACTTCTAAAGTTATAGACATGAGGAGAGTTTAGAATTTTAGTATAAAAGGAAAAAATTTAAGAGAAGAGTACTGTTAATTAAAAAAAAAATTATACTTTCAACTTCTAAGTTTAAATTGAAGTTATACACTTTAAATGTGAATAATAATGAAAGCAACTACCACCAAAAAAACACAAATAAATAAAGAAATCCATCGACTCAGGTTCTAATATTTAATTTTACTTAATTAAAAAGACAATCACTTGTGTGATTCTATACATAATTTTATTTTATTGCATATCTTCACTTCTCAATAGTTACAACAAGTTTATAGAAGAAATTTATATATATAGGATTAATCAAATCCTGATCATTAGAATAAATTTTTCATTAGAAGGGTTCACACGTGTTATGTACCATCGGCGTACAAATTTCGACCAATTATTATTATTGTTTTGTATTTCAGTAGATCCATGAAATTTAATTGTTGGGAAGTATATATATATATATAGTTTTGATCAGGTGCGCACCGTGCGCACTCAATTAATTTTTTTTTTAATTTTTATATTTTATATTATAAATAAATAAAAATTCACGCTACACTTAATTCATAACCTCTTATTAAGATAGACTTTTTAACAATTACATATACCTTCCTTCCAATTCCCATCCACACAGATACTACCATGAAAAATATTGGATTAATCAATATTCTTCTAATTCTCATCAACCCCACCATAAAAAATATTGAAAATCAATTAAATGAAGCAATGAAAAATATTCAATTAATCAATTCTCAAGAAATCCTAAATCCTAATCAATATTCGACATAAAAATTAAAATACGAATTGAGCAACAAAGAGAATAAATTCTCAAAAAATCTTCAAAATCAAAAAATCATATCCTCCAACTCAATTATTAATTACCAACAAGTCTTCAATCAATCCTCAAAATCCCAAGTCATCAATTATCAAGAAATCTTCAATCAATCCTCAAAATATTATTTTTTTTTAATCTCAAATATAATAAATCTACACATGTGAAAAAAAAATGAAGCAATGAAAAATATTTAATTAATCAATTCTCAACAAATCCTAAATCCTAATCAATATTCGATAAATCCTCAAAATTAATCATAAAAATTAAAATAAGAAAATTCTAATTAATATTCGAGAAATCCTCAAAATTAACCATAAAAATTAAAATACGAATCGAGCAACAAAGAGAATAAATTCTCAACAAATTTTCAAAATCAACAAATCATATCCTCCAATTCAATTATCAATTATAAAAAAATCTGCAATCAATCCTCAAAATCCCGAAGAAGTCTTCAATCAATTTTCAAAATCCCCCAATTTTTTTTATGTAATGAATTTACACATATGAAAAAAAAAAAAAAAAAAATCAGTACTATAATTTTCTAAATGTAAAAACTTTTAGAAAAGAAAAAAGATAAGAAAATATTATACCATTCCAATGATGTGGAACAATTTTTCCTGTCATGTCCACTAATACCATAACCACGACAAACTATAATGAATCTACATATGTGAAAAAAATTAAAAAAAATCAATACTATAATTTTCTAAATGTAAAAATTTTCAGAAAAAAAAAAGATAAGAAAATATTATATCACTTCAATGATGTGAAACAATTTTTTCTGTCATGCCCACTAATGCCATAACTCGACAAACTCTTATTTTTGAAATTGCAAAGTTTGAAATTTTTTCTTGTGTATATTTTTGTCATTTGTGCTTTCATTAAACAAACATCCAAGTATGATTGTTTGACCATGGTGGTTGATCCGATTATTGGAGCAAATAACATCACCAAAAAACTACGTAAATTGATTAATTGAATATTTTTCATTGTTTCATTTAATTGATTTTCAATATTTTTCATGGTAGTTTCTGTATGGATGAGAATTGGAAGAATATTGATTAATTCAATATTTTTCATAATATCTGTGTGGATGTCAATTGGGAAGAAGGTGTATGTGTGAGATGTAAATTGTTGATAAGGAGTTATGAGTGAAGTGTAACTTGAAAAAAAGATTTTGTATATAATATAAAATATAAAAAATTAAAAAAAAAATCTTAAAGAAGCGCCGTGCCTATCTGATCAAAACTATATATATATATATATATATATATATATATATATCAGAATGGTGAGGGTATGATCGGTTTTGGGTGGCTGAAAATTACAATTCGACAAATTATATATATATATATATATATATATATATATGTATATATGTCAGAATGGTGAGGGTATTATCGGTTTTGGGTGGCTGAGAATTACAATTCGACAAATTTAATTAGCTGGAAATAGAAGATTATTTTTTTTCATTTTGTCTGTCTAACTTTGTGAAATAAATACAGCGTTTCAGCTTTTTGTCCAGATAATAAATGAGAACAAATAGAAATTGACAGCCAAAATTTTAGAAGAGGACAGTGAAACACTGCACATCATCTTCACACACCCAAGCCAAGAGAGATAATACAAGTGAGAATTTAAAATTGTAATTCTTATATGATCTCAATTAAATGTCATTTAAATATTACATTTTGTTTTTAATTAAGTATCATATAAACTTTTATGTGATTTTATTTCCAAATTATCTTTATTAATTTTCCATTTCTTAACTAAAATTTAGAAATTTAATATGATTTTTTTTAATTAATTTAATTGTCTTTCCAATTTTGAATCATTTTATTGATAAATTAAGAATATATTTGTTCAATTTACATGTTTTTTAACTTATGATAAAAACTTGTAAGAATGACACTTAATTGAAATAGGAAGGGACATTACCTATAAATTGAGAAACCAACTAATGATTGTAAGACAAATCATTCCCTTCAATATCTGAAAAACCTACCCGTAAAAGCAACGCCAAATTTTGAAACTCATAGTTAAACGAGTAAAAAAACATGAATTAACTCATGGATTTAGATATACTTCCACTATGGATTTAGTTATGTTTCCCTTTTTATGATTATTGTTTCATCTCCTATTTCAATTAATGATTGTATAATTTAGGATCTTGGGATTTATCATTGTAGAAGTTAGGATTTTGGAATTTTCATTGTAGAATTTAGGATCTTGGAATTTTCATGGATTCAGATACACTTCCCCTTATATGATTATTGTTTCTTCTTTTATTTCGGTTAATCATCTTTAGGATCTTGGGACATTATTATGATTATTGTATCTTCTCCTCTTTGGGTTAATCATTGTAAAATTTAGGATTTTGGAATATATTTGTGTGATTAAAACATGTTATTTAGTGAATTATATCTACAACTTGACAGCACAATCTTAAAATTTTAAAATTGAAACAGATCTAAATATACAATATGAGATAAAACCCAACTTAATTGATTTCAACAAGATGCTTTTTTAGATACTCGAAAAAGTTACACAAATTGATATAAGGAGAAAATATTTCTTAAATTAAAAAAATTTATTGTTAGATTAATTGAGTTTTGACTAATTTCCTAAAATTACAAAATAGCAACAAATTGTTTTATAATCACATAAACGCCACAGGGAAGAATAAAAAGACAAGAAGTCTCTCTTTGGTTCTAGATACATAGATAGAAACAAGGGTTTGATAGTGAATGATTAATGTGCGATTCATATCATTTGGACATGAATACCGACAAAACAAATCAAAGTCGGAAGATATGGAGAATGGCCTTCGCAGATTCTTGTCATCAGAGGACTTCACACTTGTTTTGTTTTCAAGTGATTTCTTTCTCACACTTGTACCATTAAATTGTTGTTCATTTAATTCATGCATTTTTTATTTATTTATGTTAAATCTCTCTTCTCTCTCAAGATATTTTATATTATAGGAATATCAATTATATAAATCAACAAAAAAGGTGAATAATTAAGGGTAAAATGGATATGTATACTGTGTGTTTAATAAACTCATAAACCAATCGAGAGTTAATTAAGTTAACCCATTTATCAAAAAGACAAACACCCAATCCATACATATATTACATTTAAACTAGAGTGACATTTATCCTTTTTTTTTTTTTTTTCTTTTTTCATCTAAACCCTAATTTCTCCCCTCCTTCTTCAGCACGCTGCAAGCCTGCAAACCCTAATTACACTTCTAAAGATATGATAATCCTAATTACACTTCTAAAGATATGAATATTATCATGTAAATATTTGTTTGATATATACTATTGAACATAAAAAAATTATTGATATTATATTGGAAACTACATTGCAAAATATCGATATTGATTGGGACCACTGATATATATTATTGAACAAAAATCAATATCGCTAAAAATGTAAAGGTATCAATATTATCACGTAAATATTTGTTCGATATATATTATTGGATAAAAATCAATATTGCAATATATAGATATTATATTGGATACAATATCCAAAAGTATCGGTATTGATTACAAACTATTGATATATGTATATTCTTTGACAAAAATCAATATTCCAAAATATTAGATATTATATTGAATACTATATTGCAAAATATCGATATTGATAATGGACTTTACATATATATTAGTGGAAAAAAGGGATAAAAAATAATAAATTTTGCATTCAATTGAACATTTTATCAAAACTTAACTAATCAAATAACAATTTAATATATTATGCTCAAATTTAAATTTATATTTCAATTTGCGTGACTTTGACAGTCATGTAGAAAGAGAAAGAGATAATGTTATTAAACACGTTTCATTTTGTAATCTTAATTTGATGGTTTATAAATCTTTTAAATCCTAAATTGGTAAGATTTATCTTTCATACCCTAAACTTATTTTTCGAGGCCTCAATCGATAAAATCCCTTTTTAATTATTTGTAACCGAACAGTATCATTTTTATAACAATATATCCATGGGTGATGGGTATAAGTGGGTTAATTAGCCCAGTTTCGGTTAATATGGGCCTCCAGTCCAAGTCTGGAATATAGGCCAATCAACAACTGAATCTCCTGATTGAGAGATGGGCTCAATTTTTGGGCCTCCTTTTCTGGGTCTTACTGTTTCATTTCATAATGTGTGTATAAAGATCTCAAACATATTCAACGACGTATAACGCACAATACATGTAAATATATTTCTAATAAATAAGTGTATAAAGTATATACGATAAATATTTACAATAATTCTAATGCTTAAATATTGTTTCGCAGTGATAATTACCAAAATGAATGATAATGTAAAAAATAAGCAAGTTTATAATCCATCAAACATAAGGCCTTGTTAAGAAAACAATTAGTAAATTTAAGAAAACCAAAACAATATTGTTAAAAAAGAAAAAAAGGAAAAAGAAAAAAAAAACGAAACCTAAACCATAACATACAAATATCACTAAATAATGATGAAATAGAGATATAATAATGATGACAAAAGGTAAAACAAAATTTTCAATATGGATTTTTATATTGAAAAACCCTTCAAAAAATAATACTTAAACAAGCTCAACTGAATAAGTCTTAGATTTGAACTTTGAAAATTGATGATAAGGGCATACAAACGTGGAATAAATTAAGGGGTCAGATTGTAATTTTCCACCAAATTATAATTATTGAAAGGCCACAATATACAATGGTGGATCTCATTTCTATCCTTATATGCAAATCCCAAGTCATATCGCCACTTTATGCCTGTGGTAGGGAATACTTGAGAATTCAAATTCAAATAGCAGATACATATATGCTTTACTAATTATTGTAGTGCTTAAAAGTTTAAAAAGATAATTAATCAATTAATTAATTAAGTTTGGCATCCTTCTATAAGATAATTAAAATAATTATTACACCATAAGTGGGGGCAAGAATAGACTTGCATCTATGCACAAAACGTGGGTTGGAAGAAGAGGAAAGATAATAACGGTTGGTGCTAAAAAAAAATTCTCTAAGAAAAAAATAAACAAATTGAATATTTAATATGATTTGGCCATTATAGACTAACAATCAGATCATTTAATAGCTGAGATCTAATTCAAAGTTTCAAAACAAGATCATCCTTACGAGTTCATGAACAGTCAATTCACGAACTATGAACATATCTATCCTTAAAAAGTATAATTAAAAAAAGAAAAAGAAAAAAGAAATACAACTATATTAAAGAGGTGTATAACTTACACATTTAAATGAAATTAGTTGTGATAACTGTACTTATCACAACTAGTACTAGAGTTAATCTCAGCCACTTTTTCAGACAAAAGCACTAAATTTATTGTACTTAACTTGCTCATTACATAAATTGCTACTATAAAACATGCAGTTCTAGAACTGCCACTCTTCATTTTTCATTCAAAGTTCTTCCTATTTTTATACTAGACAGTTTAGATTCGCTCGATTATTCTTTCAATCACAAATGTAGATTTTATTATGAATATTTTTAAGATTAGATGTATTTCTCATATTTGTATATAAAACCAATTCCAAATTTCCAACTAGAGAATATAATACTAAAATTACGAGCTGTGAATTATGTCGAATTGGGTTTATTAGGACAAGTTCAAATATGACATTTAAAAAATTATAAAACTGTTAAAATAATTAACTCTTACTCGACTTGTCGATCTGTTTAATTAGGTCAAACCTACCACGATTAATGGCTTGTTTGGTTTACATCGTATTTTATAATAACAAATTAAAATTATGGCAACTAAACTAAATTATTTCCTACATCCCATAAAAATAGTTTAATATTCATTTCTCTTTCGTCTCAAATCAAACTCATTTTCCTTGTTATTAGATATAATTTCTTTAGTAAAACACTTAAAATCCATGAAATTTGTATAAGAGATTTTAAAGGATACCATTTTTTCATTTAGTCACTAATGATTTATTTGAGCAAATAAATAAGTGTAGAGGCGGAATTTCGTCGGTCAATTTTTTTTTCCAAATACAGTAAATATGTTTTCTTCGTAAAAATGAAACTGTACTATTGTCATGAATTGAAACAAAGTGAAAAAAACAGAAGATAAGACACAATTCTGATACATCTTTGTCCCCTTCATCAGAATCATGTGACTTTGCTTCACTTCAACTCTATCAACGGTTTCATCCCTTTCAAGCATGCTTCACTACCATCCTTATATACAATCATATCATCTCCTAAATATATTGCTTGTCAAAAGCTACTTAGAACATTTTCTAATTAACATTCTGAAAAAAATAACTCACCAACAACCAGCACATTCATGAAACTCCCAAGAAAATCATGGTATCATGACAACATAGGATTCCTAGTTGAGTGAAAAAGGAATTGTTTGTGGAATCCTAGGTGAAAGAAATGCACTACATACATTGAGAAAAAAGTAGAAACAGAGAGAATATAAGTAGACAGAAAAAGAACTTGGAAGAATACATAGTTTTGAGACCTGTTTTAGTTACAAACCTGTTTAAGAAGAAGAAGTTACCTTTCCTAAAATTAGAAGACCTATTCAGCAAACAAGCATGATCAACTGTAGAATTAATACAACCAAACCCAACAACACCAAAATATATAAATACGAATAATGCCTTTCTTAAATACATCACACAATCCAAATCACAACGAGATCATTACGCTATGTGTATTGTTTCTATGTTCTTGCTCAGCTCCTCCAGCTTCTTCAGCCTCAACCGCTCACTTTCGCTCACCAGCTGCATTAACTCAAATATTGCAATCATGATACGATGTTAAAATGAGTTGAAAGAAAGAGAGACGAATAATGTTCAATTGAAATCGATGATTAAAACTCTGATTGTTTCTCCTCACCTCCATCAATTTTGTGATCAGTTGTACTTTCTCTTTGTTCCTTTCATTGAATGCTTCAAGGGCTTCCTTGTACTCTCTCTCCTAAGATAATAACAAATCAAATATTTAGAGACTAATTTATCCAATCAATTGATGAATTTGTTCAAGAAAAGTAAAATATATGCATAATATAATCACCTTCTTCTGGCAAGTGAGGCCCAATGGCTTTAACTCCTTGTTAACAGCATCGATTTTCTTACGAACAACAGAGACTTCTTTCTTCATCGGATCGGACAGGGCTTCTAATTCCTGGTAATTGATGTTACAGTGTTGTCAGAAAGGGTCTAATTCCTTCAAATTCTTAGTTCGTAAATACTTTTTCACAATAGCTGCATAATTGTGCTTGCTATATGATATTTTCTCAACAATTTTCCATGTATATATAAACAGCAAAACATTACTTTGTGCAGAATACAGGCAGAGAACAATAATATTCCAGGATAAATAATTAATCATTTCAGTTTCAAATTTTTTTTTATGGGTTGAATCTATTGACCTCGGATATGCATATACTCCAAGAGAACCCAGAAATCGAAAACCAATTTCTTCTTTTCTGATTCCAGGTAGAAATCTGAACATTAATAAATTTAACCTAAGAAATTACACCTAGACCACCTTCAAAAAATATGATCTGAATTTGAATTCAAAAGAAACAAGAAATAAGTAACAAGAATTCCAACAATAAACCCTGAATTCATCAAAGCTTCGATTTCAACATCAATTGACATTGTTATAACCATTTTACCCAAAAAAAAAGTAACAAATCCATGAAAAATAGGGAAAAACCCCATAAAAATTTAACCACAGAAACCCCATAAACAGGCTTAAAGAAGAGAGAGAGAGAGAGAGAGAGAGAGAGAGAGAGAGAGAGAGAGAGAGTAAACCTCACGAATGGTGGCTAGACGCTTGGTTTCTTCTTCAATACGGCCAAGCTGGGCTTGAACCTTCTCCTTGACCTCGAGCTTCTTCTTCTCAATCTCCTCCTCTTTAGCCCTGAAAGTGGAGAGGGCAGATTTGGACATCTCTTCTTCATCTTTACTCAAAGCCCCGTTGAAGCTGAGACTCCCAGAAATCTGCCCCGATTGCATCAGAGACTGTTGGTTTTCTAGTGTCCTCTGTGTCTGCATCATCTCTCTTACCCACACACTAAACCCTTCTTCTTTCTTGATTTCTTCTCTTTATTATCTCTGATATCCCCTCCTTTCTTTTCAACTTGCCCCCTTCTTTCTTTCTTTCTCCTTTCGCTTTTGCTTTTGCTTTTGAAATGATGAGAGAGAGAGAGAGAGGGGGTTTTGTAATTCCTGTTTGCAGGTGCTTATGAACAAGGCTGGGGTGAATGACCTCTGTGTTTAAAGTTATCAGAGCCAGCTTTGCTTATGCCTTTATGACCCACTATTCTTATTCTTCACACATTTTTTTTTCTTTTATCTTTTCTTTTTTATACAAATTTTAATCATTGTCGTAGTATATGTTTTTGGAGTATCTTAATCTTGGTGTTTGTGAATTAGAGAGTATGGTTAGGTGCAAATGTAATCAATTCCAGTCTTTGTCAACCACTCCACTTTTCGTCCTAGTTTAGTTATCTTTTTTATTTAAATTAAACAAAGTGGGAATTATTATTAATAATTAGGACTGGAGTTTTCAAGATCGTTTGTGAAATGAGTCCACATATAAATTTATAACCCAAAATTCACAAGAAAATGATTTTGGTTCATGGATGGTGAGTTCCATCGGACATATTCATACACATGAGATCAACTTCTTGAAGTCATTGTGATCTATTAAATAAGTTTTTAATGATCATTTAACACAATATGTTTTCACTAAATTTTAAATTTTGAGCATAATATTATATATATATATATATACATAACAACTTTAAATGATTTTTGTAAATAAAATAAAAACTTTAAATGATATAATAAAAATTTCAAAGTACATTAAATATATTTATGCGCAAATAAGAAACTTAAGTTAACATATTAGATAAAAACTATTCATTATAGAATTGATTGAACCAATTATAAACTATAAACAACAAACTTATTGGACTAGAAAAAAAAATATTTTTTTAAAAAGAGAGCATAAAAATGAAATGAACCAACTACCAACCACTAAAAGAAGAAGAGCTGCATAATTCAGTTTTACTCATTCCAAACTGTCTTCTAACATGACCCTTCATCCACAACACTTGTTCAATCCTATTGGTTAACAATTTCCTAAATTGATACTTTTGTCCAAAATAAAAAGCATTCTGAAAGCTGAAATTAATACATAAAAACCCTTGATGATATATAAAAATTCCAAGATTTTCAAGACTTCTGTTATTGGGACATGACTTTGAAAATCTGCAAATTCCTCCACATATAATTGAGACCAAAAGTGTGGAATTTTTCTGTTACCCTTTTCTTCACATAACTTGTTATGCAATAAAAAGACTTAAATATATTGTGAGCCATAAATTATTACCAAAAGTGATTTGTCTTTAGCTGTAATTCTCGAATTGCACATGAAGGATGAGGCTGTCTTTCTAAAACACTTGGTTTGTTTTCTGAAGCTGTTATGGATGGATGGATACTTTCTCTCTACTTGTTCCACATGGAGAGGCTGACAACATCATATAGTTTACACCCCAAAAGTTGGAAATATGATTACTTCTTCTTTGTTTACTATTTATTTATACCCATCTTACTGTCAGATCAATATATATACCATATTGATATCAAAATTAATGTTGTCTTCGATACGTTAATTAGTATAACATATATATTATGGAATACAATATTTAATAACTTATATATAAATATATATTATAATATTGTGCATATGGAGCAAAACATTTCGTAACGCAATCGATTTTAGGTACTTGAAAGTTTGGACAGGTCGACATGTGCAGTGCATCATGTTCTGTCTTTGATACTAAAACATTTTTTCGCTGAATCTTTTGCACTCATATTATATTAAATCCCCAATTATTAGCTTAATTACGGTTCATAATTATAGTGAATCTGTTTGTAGTTCAAGTGATATCTCCTTTTTATAAATGTACAAGTTGTGATGATTAAGGTTCGAATAACTGTTTCACCACCGTCATTAATACTTTCTCAGGAATGGATTTAGAAGCGCATTCTGATCACTCTATCCACTTTTGAAATGTTATTTTTTATGTATGTGGATTTTTTCTTATATTTTTCATTTATATTATTAATTTACAAAAATATGTTCCTGCAGTGATAAAATTTGTCGATTAATATATATATAAATAAATTTTAACCATGTCTTGTTGATATAAAATCTTAGACCTGTCTTTATTATTTCTACCTTTACAATATAATAATAATATCATAATTTAACTAAAATAACGATAAAAGGAAAGAACAAATCTGTCTTTCTGTCCACTTTGTTTGATTATTTTCAGGAAAAGAGAACCTTGTATTATCAATAATCGAGCATGCAATTTCAAAGATATGGCTTTTTTCCAGTTAATTCAAGGAAGCCAAAAAAGTAGTGTGCTCGAAAAAAAGAAGCGTGTGCATTTTGTAGGATAAACAAAGAGCAAAATATATTGGATTATATAGATTTTCTTGTAGATCATGATCATTCAGTTATATATATACTCACATTTCACAATTTACATTATAACAATTTAAAAGAATTGAGTATTTACCACGAGTCTAATCGCTTAATAGGTATTTCAACTTTATAAAAATATAGAATATAATGACAAGGATTTAAGCAAATTAATCTATATTAAGTTATTAAAAAATATTAAAAATTAGAGAATAATTACTGATCAGGAGTCCAACAAGAAGATGAATATTGCTTCTAGTAATTAATGTGGTTAATTAGGTGCCTAAAATGTGAAGTTTTATGACTAAATTCCAAATTTAGGTATAACTATTATGAAAATAACAATTTGATCCTTCAAAGTTGTTATCATATAAATTTCTGGGATTTGTCCCAAGAACTTGAAATTGACCTGATTTTAAAGTTAAGTCCACTAATATCACCATTAATTAATGTTCTACCCCAAATATGTATCATTTTAAAGTAGTAAAAAAAGAGAAAAAATATAAATAATGTCATTACATCGTAAAAACTAATAATTAGCAATCTTTCCTGATTATAATTTCTAATTTTCATTTCAATCCTTTTTGGTTCAACCTCGATTCCAGTTACCTAGGGTATTTAGCCCAGATCGTAGTTCGATTTTTGATTCAGTCGGTTGAATTGATTATTCTAATCCGATCCAGTTTTAAAAAAAATTGATGGTAACGAATTCTTATGCCATTTTCTTTCAATACTATGTCTATAACTCGTTACTATGGTGTACTTCACTACATTTTGCTGCTGAACCATACATTTCTTGATAGTAACACACTAACATTACAATCAGTGCGTTGTAAGAAAAAAGTTTCTAATTTATGTATTTTGATTTCAAAAATAAAAAATTCTAATTTAAAATAATAATTTAGGCAGATTAAAATATAAATAAATTCCTTGAGATAGAAGGAATGGTGCTTAAACAAAAAGTTAGATGTGGAGTGGAAAGAAAGGGTGAGCTGACTCACCAACTCGTTAATATCACAACCCTTACAAAGCACTATGGATAATATGATCTAACCTTTCCAAGGAAGAAGAATCTCCTTTATCTATTTTATTAATTAATCTCCATTTTTACATCTAGTTTCTCTCTTTTGCTCTTTTTCTCTTTTAACAAGTTTAAATAAATTATTATTTATGAGTTTGTATGCTGTGTATACCTAATTATAATTTGAATTCAAAATATTGAAGTACAATTGAACAGGCCAAAAGCACATATTTGATTCGTTTTATAATTACATAAATTGTAAAAATTCCCAATATTTAGATATGGTGATTGTGTAAAAATGCCACACAACATCAATTTTATTTAATAACATATAATTAGTTAAAGGGCCTTGCTGGTACTCTCAATTTCATGCAAGACTGAATCAAGTCGTAGTTTAGATCATTAGTTTTCATATGTAAACAAGCAATCAAATTGATTTTGGTATCAATTATAGATTATAAACATTATATAATATCTAATTACTTATAGACTTTTATATATTTCACATTTAAAATTCATAAATAACAACTAACCTATTATTCCATTATTTTACATGTGAAAAATGATAAGGATAGTTAAGTATTTGAGACGGGTCAATGAATCAATCTAACCAAATAATTGGTTCAACCGATCTAATCAATTGAACAATTAACAATAACAAATGAGTTCAATTATCAATTGGATCACAAAATTATATAAAGACCAAATTAGATTCAATAAAATTAAAATTAAACTGATATAATCAGAAAAGCAAAGTGGGGATCATAGCTTTTAGTTGTCTTTTCTCTACGTGGGGGGACCCAATCTTATCACTTGACATTATCAAAGATTTAAAAGCAGAACAGCAATTACTCCAATTGTAATTAATATTTTAGAATTTTTTTTTATTTAAGTCATAATTTGGTGAAGATAAACAAGAGTCAAAGATTTGATGATATAAAAGTGAAAGGTGTTGCAACGTTTATCTGAGTTGGTCAGGACTCAGGCATTGGGATTGCTTCTTGTCTCCCCATTCACTACCTTCTTCACCATGCCTGCCTTCCTTTTTTTTTTTTTTACATCATCAGCTTATATAGTTAGATACTAGTCTTACTAGATAATAGAAAGAAATATAATTTTGCCATATATTGTCCAGAAGGAAAAAGGGTTTGATTCAATGATTTGGTTGAGAAATTCTGAAATACATTGTGTGTGTGTGTATAAAATTTATTTATTTTTAAAACGAAAGAGAAAATAAGTAGGTGACACGAATATAGTTGTGTAGTGGCAGTTGCTGAAGGATAGTCTGAATATACGATTTATATAATTAAATACCAAAGTCAAAGAGCTAGTTGGAGAAAAAATATAAGTGCCCTACAAATATCTAATTATTGAGACCTCAGAAAGGGTCTATTATATATGGTTGGGTGACCTATGAGTCGCACTCACATTGCGTCATTAATCCCACTTGCATTTTTTCTCCAATATATTTCATTACTTATTTTACTAGTTTAATTTAGTGCGACTCTATCTTACCTAACTTGTAATATTTTAATTATCATAAATTAAAACTTGAATACATGTAACGCGATAAAATTGTTCATTTACTTGCAATGGGTAATTGTTAATGGGTAATATATAATGATCTTATTCTCTCGTTAATAGATTTATTAAATTTTAATTCATCAGTCATGAACACATAATAGTACTGTGTAATAAATATACAAATACATATATTTATATGAAATAGTTTATAAATATGATTTCGTGAGACTATGGTATCATTATCCATAAATTAAATCAAGAGAAAACGGCCCAAACTGCCCTAATTCTCTATATTTTGGGCCGAATTGTCCATTAATATAAAATAAAGCCCCCAAATACCCTATTGCTTATACTGTAGTCCTCAAATACCCAAAAATTTGACCTGACAATTTGAATTCGTACGGTATGTCAACTTGTGGCCGACAGCCTGTCATTTTTGAAAAAGCAGTCTAAAAATTTCAGAAAAGCATCAGAGACTTGCCCTTTGACTCGGGTAAAATTCGTGTAAGCCAAAAAAAATTCGTGTAAGGCAAAAAAAAAAAAAAAATTTTTTTTTTTACCTTTGCCTTGCACGCAATTAAAAATTTGTGTAAGGTAAAAAAAAAAAAAAAAATTTCTTTTGGCCTTACACGAATTTGTTTTGGCTTACACGAATTTTACTCGAGTCAAAGGGCAAGTCTCCGATGCTTTTCTAAAATTTTTAGACTGCTTTTTCAGAAATGACAGGCAGTGTCGGCCACAAGTTGACATACCGTGAGAATTCAAATTGTCAGGTCAAATTTTTGGGCATTTGAGAACTACAGTATAAGCAATAAGGTATTTGAGGATTTTATTTTATATTAATGGGCAATTCGGCCAAAAATATAGAGAATGAGGGCAGTTTGGGCCGTTTTCTCATTAAATCAATATCACCAACTTATTTGTAGATCAATATATCCCAATAAATTATATTTATGAAACAATGTCATAAGAATCATACTTACTATGAATTAATCTAATAATATATTACAACTTGAGTATAATATCTATAGCCTGGCTCTATTTTTCTCGTTGGATTAACAGAAAATAAATTAAAAAATCCCAACTATGTGTACATTATTAATTATCGAAACATATTGTATACATGAAAATGTCAATCTTTATCTTAATGCATCAGCTTTAAGAGAGTTGTTAACTAACTGCTTTTTATGTATCTATTGAACTCTAATGCATTGCTCATAAATTAACAAAATATTAATTTAAGTATTAATTTATTGAAATATACAATTGGGTACTCCACTTCAATTTAATATTTCATCTTTTATTTTATTATTAACACTAAAAATACAGCGATATGCTATCGGATAGTGTACGACTATCAGTAATCGTCAATGGATTGTCGTCCATGATATGGATTAATGCTGTTTTTTGTGAATATTACCAGTGATAGTGTATTATTGTCTGACTTCTGTCAGCAATTGCGGATGGAAGAATTTTTGTTGGTAATGCTAATTTTCTGATAAAATGATAGATGGAACGTCTCAACAAATATAATACCATGAAATAAAATAATTGCACTTTCCATAATTCAAACTATTTTTTACAAGAAAATCTATATTTTATATATTAATGAATTGTGAATTAACTCATATTATATAGTCCTAAATTCAATCCATGAAACTTTGTCATTAGAGTCCTATTGTTCATAATTAATTTAATGAGTTGATGCCCTAAATTCCTAATCTTGCATTCTTGCTACATCATTCTCTTTGGGGTCACTTTCGTAATTATTAAATGCATATTTGCAATATGGAAAGTGAATTGTTTTATGCACGAGTGGCAAGTTATTTGCTATAAATGAAACTTAATAATTCGCTATTTATTTAGAATGTTTATTGTGGATGCTTTTCACATTATTTAAGGACTTTTTAAAATTACTTTCAGCCAATTATTGATTCCACGAGTTATCTTATATTTTTATACATTATTAATCGATTTATGGCTCTAATAAAGCAATCTTTGCTGCATGTTTATTTATTTATTTATTTATTTTTTGGAGTAAAATTCTTTGTTGCATCTTTATATTAAAAAATAAAAGAAAACGAAAAGAAATATCAATTCATTTATAAATAGATAAAAAGCATCAAGTCCGAGAGGGACTATGCACGATGGTTTTTTTGTTTTTATTTTTTCTTTTCTTTGAGGATAATGTACATTGGTTTCTCGTCTTTGCTACTCCACGTAACGTTAAATCAGGATTAAATTATAAGTTGACATAGATATTTTTGTGGTCCATATTTTTATTATTTATTTTAGGTATTCTTCACAGCAATTGAGGTTTTCTACTAACCGACAACAAATTGAAGTTGACCACTAATTAATAAAAAATTTACTCTCATAACATAATCTCATAAATTCAAATCATTAAATTACTCAATTCATAATTTAGAAAATAAAATTTGATTTACGAAAATAGATTTAATTTTTAATTCAGAGATTCTATCCACAAGATTATAAACAAAAGAGGCCAGATATAAGTCTATAAATTGTGTAAAAGTCTTCTACTTTTTCTTCTTTAAAATACATCGCTAACTGTAGAAGAAGTAATCCTTACTCAAGATATTATTAAAACGAATTAAATATATTTGACAATTTGTTGTTATCTATATATGCCTATGGAATTGTCCAGAAGATAGAGACTTTTATTAGGCTATGTTTGGACTCAACTTAATTCATTCGAATTTTGGATGAGTTCAGTTCAATTGATATTTGGATAAGAATTTGTAAAATTTTACAATCATATCCTATTTTTTCTACAATTTCCAATAAAAACATCAACTTTTTCTATAAATTTCAATAATATTATCATAAATCTCAATAAAATTATCTCAAATCCTACTCTATAAAATCTCAATATAAACAAAAATTTTCAAAATCCAAACTATCAAAACCAACATAAATCCCAAATCTAAACTTACCAAAGTCATCTTAACTATAACCTAAATATACCCTTATTAATTAACTTAGAATGGAATTAATTAACAATTAAGCACAATTAATTTAGAAAAGCAAGTCAAAAGATTCAGCGGCCTGCATCAGCCGCCGCATTATCCGACAATTATGATTCTTTGGTTCACCCTACTTTTCTTTATTATTATAATTATTATTATCAATAATAACAATTATTATTATTATTGGAGAAAACAATGTAATATAAAGAGACAAACAAGTTCCAACATATGTTCGTTTATGATTTGCGAGTTTTTATTTGTCACCTGTGTTGCTTCTGATGGACAAAGATATGGAGGTTTTGTCTTCAAAGTTTAATTAAATGTACAATTTCACTTTATAAGATTTTTTTATTACACAACTTTGCCCTAGTCCATAATGTTTATTGAAAAAAAATAATTATGCAAAATTATTGTTTGTCAAGGACAATATTTTAATTTTAGATGCACCTGAATTTCATAATAAAAAAATTGATTTTGAAATTAAAATTGTGTGACATGAAGCAGCAGTGGTAAACTTGTAAGAGAAGGAAATAATAATAATTAAAAAAAAAGATTATAAAGTTTATATAGGTAGCAACATAACCAAAGTAGGCTAACAACCGAATCTGTGATGTATTAATCATACAACATATCATGCTTTTAGGGAGTTGAGCTGCCAACATCTTTCACCTTCTCTCTTTTTAGTAGATCAAGTTGATATATTGTCAATAATATGATTCAGTTTTGAGTTTTTTATTCGGTTAAAACATATTGAATCAAATTGAATTGTCGATTCACCTGTGAAATTGAAAGCTCAACGATTTGATTCAGTTTTAATCAAAAAAATTATTTTTTTATTAGCCACTAAAACAAAATAATAGAGAATTTTAGAGTAGATAATCTTATGCACATTTCACACAAGTCACATAACTCTAAAATCATAAAACCTGTTTGTCCTATTAATAAAACATGAAGTAGAGTTTGTAATAAATTTCTCTTCCAAACCAATTATAAAAAAGTCCATAATTAATTATTAAAAAAAAAAAAAAACCTCAATTTAGGGCTACAAAATCGGGTTATCTGACCCAGATATATTGGGCTGATGGAAAGAGTTAAGGCCCAATATAAATCACCATTTTAACGCCGAGACTTTCTTTAAAATAAAGCCAGTGGTTTATAAGGAAGCCCATCATTATCATAGACCATATTTTAGACCCATTAAAGAAATCTGAAAGCCCGGTAGAGGCCACCAATGCAATTTGCATCAGACAACTAGTCCAGGACCATTCATGGAAATTATCAAGATCGATGAAATCTAAAGGCCCAGCCCACATAGTCCACTAATAAGGTATTTAGCCCACTAAACCTACAGAGAATAGAATCCAAGTCTCATTGTCTATATCAGTTCTCCCACCTCTTAAAATAAGTTTAATAATTCTTATTCCTTCAAAATCATTTATATCCAGTCACATGATAATTCTTTTCTTTTATTTTAAAAAATATAACTATAGCTTCATGTTTGTATACTAAAAAAATAAAAATAAAAATTGTGTATACATTTGAATAAAAAACTTTTAGAATGAGATAAAGGGGTGGTTCACTTGCCTCTCAATTCACATCATATCATCCAAATTCCATATTGGATCGGGTGCAGTGATGGTTTGTACAGTAGGATCCAATTAGGTAGGATATATGGCATTGAGGAGCCACGTCAGCTGAATCGTCCCAACTCGGGAATAGCAATAAAAGCACGACATTAAATTGCAACCAAAATGCTGGCTCACATGTCTCTCTCTGTGTGTGAGAGAGAGGAAGAATTAGTCATTATGAGCTTCTCCACTGTGTGAGAGAGAGAAAATAGGTACAATAGTTTTTTCCTACTTTTGTGTCAGATTTTTCAGAGTGTCAGAATGCTACTCACGTGGGACCCTCGTGACCATTTGTTTCTTTCTTCTCCCATTTTAACCTTTTTTATTTTTCTTTTCTCTCTCTTTTTTTTTTTATTTGGAAAAAATGACAATTACACGAGAAAAAGGTATGATGAGCACGCCGGCACGCGATTTGGTATGTAAATTAGGTCACGTGTCTTCACGTGACTTATTTGTTCGAGGCTGTTTTTGTCATTTAGGCGTTTACTATTTCTAGAGGAGTGGCAGTAGCAATAGCATTGTTTGGGATTTTGTATGGATTGTTTTTATCATAGAATTTGTTTTTGGAAATGATAAAATCTTTCTTATTAATCGTTACGATTCAAGTTTTTTTAGAGTTTTTGTTGAAAATTAAGTGATATGAAGATAGAATGGTATTAATTTCAAATCTATGAAGTATTAATTAAATGCATGAATTGTAGCGAAAAATGCACATAATATTGGTTGAAACTTAGGAGTTTTTTTTTTTTTTTTAATGAATATGAATAACTTTGAAATGAAGTTCCATACAAATTTAGAAAATAAATACTTTGACAAAACAAACCTCCACAAAGACACTTATATGGCATTGGTGGGATTACGAAATTATAGTCATTGAAAATATGTGACGTAATTAGAGTGTTGCTTATATGATTTAGATTTAAACTCTAATTATCACAAAATTTGCATCTTTATAGAGTGATTATTAGTTTTCTTAAGTTTATATTAAATTTTTAGAAAATGGAAATAACTATTTTTAATTACAACAACAACTAATATATATATATATAATTATCCAAATTATTACAATATATATATATATATATATATATATAATTATCCAAATTATATTCCATGTAATCCCATCAAACAATATTATCAGAAGTTCACAACATGAAGAAGTTTTTAAAGATTAGTTAACAAAAATATCTCCATGATGTATATCAATCATAATATCTACTTTTATATCATGTTACACTGGAACCTTGAGAATTTAGCAAGTTTGCATATTCCGAGGATCACTTGATCATTTAACCTATTACATATAAAAGTAATTATATGTCAATATCAACTTTGTCTCAATTCGTTGAGTAATTTGTATTGGAATGCAAGTTGATCGAGCAAGTGGAGGACACAGTATTATGTTTTATACCTTTTAGACTTATATCCCTAGCTAGGGCTTTAAATTTCTCCCACAATATATTATGAATTAGGCCAAAAAAATATATTTTGAATTAAGAAATATTTTACTATCCTTAGGTAATTTCAATTTAAATTGTATATCATATTTCCAGCATTTTAGGGTTACAACTTACAAGTGGTTCACCTTTGTTTTCATATAAATATCCATACGTTAAAAAATCGTCATAGTTTAATTATTTTTACAACTATATATTATTATACAAATAAAAATTTATAACATAATTATATTATCTGGCGATTATGAGTAATGTTGTAACATGTGCAGCCTACAAGCCCTTGCTTTAATGCCCCAATGCACACTATCTTTTCTCTGAGAATAACACCTAGAGAACTACCTTTAATATATATTATTAGACTGGGCCAAACTAGAATATCTTGGTAATTGTAGTTCTAAATTGTAATTGTATTAGCCAATTAATTAGAAACTAAAAGGAAATAAATAATCCATGGAACAACCTCTCTCTCTCTCAAACAAAAATTCTCGTTAGGAAGCAAATAAGATCCTCTAATCTATATTAATATTTCATTTGTTATTTTAAAATAACTACCACACATAAAATATAAAAGATGATATCACCAATTTATAAATAAAAGATCCAGTTCAGTTGGGTTGCAACTTGCGTGTGTCAAACCATAAAAAAACAAAATTATAGCTTTCTCTTCACATGGAGTGTGGCAAAACTTATCAAAGTTGTTTTTACTTGAAGAAAGTAATATGGAGACATAATAATTAATGTTGGAACTAAATAAGTATGGAGGGTTTAGTTCTTGCATTAAAAACTGGAAATGGAAATGAAAATGAGAGAATCAAAGTAGATGCTAAAATTGTGCTAATATTAGATGGTTTGTTGTCCATATATACAGAATTTAAAGTGTGTGAAGTTGTGTTTAATTCGCACAGAGATTGCAAGCTTCATTTTTTAGGCAATTGACCAACTTTCTCATCAATATTATACAGAGACAACTTTCTCTTTCTGGCACTGTCTTAAAATGGAATTTTGCATCCTTACATCTCTCTCTCTCTCTTGACCCAATAGTAAAAAATATGAAAATTAAGAGTTCATATTTTTTATGGTATATGAGATTAGAAATTCAAGAGTTCTCTCTCTTGAATATGAGATTAGAAATTTAATCGCCTAAAAATTAGGTGTTTTTTGGTATAATGTACTATGTGACATACAATAATTGTTTTTTTTTTTCAATTTATACTAATATCTGTAATTTGTTTGGACACAGTTTTTACACAATACTATAATTTGCACTATGCATGTAAGTAGACTTTATATACCCAGAATGATAATGTTATTCTATTTTAGTTGAAGTTGATAACTCTTAGAAAAGAAAATTTATGCAAAAATGAAAGAGAAAAAAATAAATTAAATAAATTATTTAATTCTCCCTCGAAACCCTACTTGAAACAACTGTTTTTCTCTATTTTCTGTTCCCAAAGCTGCACAGACAGAGCTTGCAGTTTTACTCTCTACCCCACCCGTTCTTCTTTGCCTTTGCTCTTTAAAAAATTTAAGGGTTTTTTTTTCTTTTTTTTTTTAATTACTTTTCTTGCTACTGTCTTGTCACAGTTCTTTTCTGAAGTGCCCTGTCCAAACATGGATTTGATTCATGTTTTATATTATGATAAATATTTGCCATCCCAAAAATTTATGCCTTTAATTAACAATTTCTCAAAATACAAAGTATATAGTTCCTTTTATCCTTAATAATAGAAACTATAACGTGGGATTAAATGATCAAATAAAAATCACGTTCTTTACGGTGTGGAGTATTTTATAATTATATTTATCTTACAACAGTGTGATTAGCATAACTGTATATAATTTCAGTATATGATAAATTTAAGAAACTGTTATGATTCTACTCATTATAAAATTATTGAAATGCTTAATTTTAGTATATTACTAATACATATTTAAAAAGAAAAAAAAAAGGAGAAGGTCTGGTCAGGCCAGATCCAATCCGAATTCCTGCATTTTTCCTTTTTTTTATCTTTATATTATATTAATTATACCTTTATATACAAATGTCATACATTTATGTAATATTTTAACTTGAAAAAAAAAAACCATAATTTCGATACAATTTGTACATACATACCTTTATGTGATATTATTCATATCTTTAAATAATATTAATTATACATACCTTAAATCAAGGTAGCCTTATCATTATGTAATACATAAATATATAAATAATATAATTAAAATATATAACTAATATAATTAAAATGAAACTATTAATGAATGTTTAAAAAAATGTTAAATTAAAACCCTAAAAATATTAAGATATAATTAAAATCCTAAAAAATATGATTAATATAACATAAAATATAAAAATAACATAATATAAAAATACAATACCTTAAAATGAGTTTGGACAGATTTAAACATATTCATCCAAACCAATAATGATGCATGAAAGTACATGAATACATATATAACGGATCAGATTAATAATAATTTAAGTACATAGATTTAATGTCCATGCACCTATTGTACGAAAGTTTTTATGGAAGAAAAATGTAAAAAGGTAAAATGAGAAATGTGGTTTGTAGAGTTATCCGTATTTAAAAATGTAGAATTCAGAATTACTGGCAAAGCTTGCAGTGAGGTCTGAAATGTTGCAGTAAAGTAGCGCCCACTTTTTAACTCTCTTAAACATCAAACACTGTTTACCTTCCACCCTTTAACCATTACTGCAAATATCCCTTCTCTCTCTACTCTCTCTCTCTCTCTCTCTCACTATACTATATTTCCATGGACTTCAATCTGAAGCAATGGAGGGATGAATCAGAAGAAGAAGAAGCAGAAGCATCATCAGTATCAAAGCTTCCTAAACTTCATATCACCTCTTCTGATGATAATAATAGCTCAACCCCAGCTTCTTCTGTCACTAAATTCTTCCCCAGTACATCTCTCTCTCTCTCTTCTGATGTTGCTGTTGTTGACAGTGGTGTATCAGAAAGTATGCCTTGACTTTATTTGATGATGATGATGATGGTGATGATGATGATTGAGTTTAATGGTTTTGCAGAAATGGGAAGCAGCTACTTCAGCTTAGCTCAATGGCAGGAGCTGGAGCTTCAGGCTTTGATCTTCCGACACTTCATAGCTGGCGCTGCTGTTCCTCCTGAGCTCCTCCACCTCGTTAACAAAACCCTAATCAATTACCCTCCCCATCACTACTACTACCACCACCCACCTTGTATGTTATGTTTACTCTCTCTCTCTCTCTCTTCTTTCTCTCTCTCTTTCTCTCTATCTCCATTTATACGTGGATGGATTTGCAGTGTTGCAGACGGGGTATTGGGGTAAAGGTGCCATGGATCCAGAGCCGGGGCGGTGCCGGAGAACCGACGGCAAGAAGTGGCGGTGCTCCAGGGATGTCGTCGCCGGCCAGAAATACTGTGAGCGCCACATGCACCGTGGAAGAAACCGTTCAAGAAAGCCTGTGGAATTGCCCGCCACTCAAGGAATTTCTGCCCCACACTTTACTCTAACTTCAATGGATCTTCTTCATCGCAATCCAAGGTATATAATAATATCTATCTTCAATATTTTTATTAGTATTGTGTAAGCCCTAATGAATCGATGGTTTAAGTTCTAAAGTGTTGGATTTTAATCATGTTGAAAATTGGTGTTTTCTAAGGGAATCCATCCAATCCTTGTTCCCCAAAAGGAGGAAGTGAATAAAATTTGATATTCTCAAACAACTTTGTTATTAGTCCCACCAATGCAGGACCATGTCTAAATAGTTTTCTTTTTTGGTCCTTTTGATTGTACCCTATCTATGTCTACTGCTTGTTAATTTTCTGCAAACTTTTCCTTTCAAACTTGCTTTATACCTGTAACTCAATATTCCAAAATGATGTAATTTGTAGGCCTTTGGACACCATATATGAAACAAAGCGTCCACTTGAAGCCCAAAACGATGGTCAATCGGACGGTGGTCGAACCCTTCGTTGTTTCTTCGATGATTGGCCTCGTTCCGACAATGGTGCCAACACGGTGGCTTCGTCTACTAACTTGTCCATGACAACGCCTTCAAACCCATCGTCGGATTTTTCCTTGAAGCTCGGCACTGGCAATGGAGACGAGTCTAGAGCGAGTGGGGAGAGAGAGAGGCCTCAACTGAATTGGGGTATGACATGGGAGACCAATCGGGTGGCTCCGATGGGTGGGCCCCTGGCCGAGGCATTGAGGTCTTCGGCATCCACTTCTTCACCGACGAGTGTGCTTCATCGACTGGCTAGAAGCTCGGCCTCGGAGACTAGTTTTGTTAGCTCTTAAGTTCCATGATGTGTTCTTGGCTATAGATCCTTTTAACTTATTTTAAGATTTCCAGTGTTTTCTTGCCTAGTCTTTTTCGATGTACACTGATGATTTCGTAGACGGATGCTTTTGTTACAGTATTAAATGATGTTTTCTTACAATGTATCTATCTAAGAAGCAACCTGAGGAAAGATAGTTAAACTTGAGAAGAATTAGAAAGAAGATATTAGAATATTATTCAATATGTGCAAGAAAATGTGTTTGGAGTGAACATGTTAACAAGATATGAACCATGTTAACGTCATGTGGTGGTTTAAACTGGGATTTATGCCATCTTCAAATTAAACATTTCCAGCGTATAAATGAGGAATGTTAAAAAATAAAAAAAACATGATATTTTTGTGCGCTATCATTATTATACTGGGGAAGAAAGAAGAATTGCAGAACCATGGTTTACATAAATACCATCTGCTAACCAAGACCATTCATCATCAACCCCAAACAAGGAACTCAAAAGAGGATTGCTTTGCTCATGGAATTTCCAATCTGAGTCCATTACAAGCACTAAAGTTATGCACAGCCTCAACCTCGATCAAATGGAAAAACTAGGAGTAATTCGTACATATGGACATCTAGCCACCACATGATCGAAGTAATTCATGGCTCAGACTCCGTACAAATAGCTATACGACAATCTTCTCATAGCCACCAGTGAATAAGTTATCTGGTCTACCTCATGTTTCCAAGTTTTATCTCCTCACTAGCTTCTTCAAGGAGTTCAGGAGCCACGCGCACAGGCGCATGGTGCACTTGTAAAACAGAATGACCTGGTCATGGCTAAACTGCATCAAGAGTTTGAACACTGCTACTGGTTTCAGCATCAATGAAATTAACTTCATCTTTTGTCAAGGCATAGACAACAGCAGTTCTAGAAGGAGCATAGATTAAAAATGAACGAGGTCGGTCATCATGCCACCCTTCCTGTTAAGATCAGGTAGAAAATTTCTGAGAGGGGTTGGAATGGTGTGGATAAGTTTATGAAAGTAAAATACTTCCTCCATGATCAACAAACAGTGGAACTATTAACTACAAGAGATAATGGCAGTATGAAAACCTTGACAGATAAAAAAAAAAAAAAAAACACCAATTGAATAGTTCCTGAAATGATTTACTTTTTTGTCAAACAATATGCTTCATAAGGGAATTTTAAGTTTTTAAACTACTACTGCATTATTAAGCACAGGAATTCTCAAAAGTTCATTTCATCTAAACTTTCCTGTTTTTTCTTTAATATGATAAAGAACTAATCCAGTTCTACCTACTGCTTATAACAATTTACTTAAGCTTTATAATATTGTTATAGTATTATCTCCAATTTTATCATACGCAGTATGAGCAGAGAGGTTAGCTGAAAAAGCTCTGTATTCAAGATTCTTCATATAAAGCACATGTCGTTTTATCATGAAATCAAGTTTCAGATAATCAGTTGTACATTTAGGAAGACGACAATATAATGAAACAATAAAAAATAGGCCAATATTCCAAATATGAAACTCGCAAAACTGTTCCTCTGTTGCTAATAAGAGACTTTGCAGAAAGAATTTGGTACTGCTAGGATGATTAAAATGATCTCAATGCATGTAATATAAAATTAGCAAAGAATTAGCAACCTGGGAAAACATAAATACTGAACCTATACATTTTAAAGTTGCATCCAATTTTAAGGTTTTGCCTATAACCAATAGTGAAAAGGAATAAGTTGTTCTAATTATAACAGCTATTGGATAGAAGATAGAATTAGTTCTGTAATATTGGACAAATAGAAGAAATGACATGCCTACTACTTAATATAAGAGAGCAAACCATAACGAAATTACTAGTAGATTATCTTACGGAGGTAAAATACTCTGCATCATGACTAATTCTACTGAAGCCTCCAAATAGTGGATCATCTGAGTCCAAAACAACCTGAAAAGGATAGCTGCATTGTGAGTACATGGTTTCATAAATGATAGGGAAAAAATGAACACTCTGAAGTACAAGTAGGAACCATATTTTGAAACATCATATTATAGAAACCAACTATTGAAACAACAAACCACATATTACTTTCAAGGCTACAGATAGATATACACACATAACTTCATTATGGCGGGTAAAATTTTAGGTATCATCAAGGCAACAAATTATGTAGATTTTCTTTCCTTTTTTTTTTTTTTTTGAGGAATTGCCTTCTACTCTTGAGATTAAAAAATCACTGTTCATTTTTTTTTTTAACAATGTGAGTACCACGAGCTTGCAGTCTTGAAAAATTGATCCATGTATGCCCTTCATGGAGCGGACAGAAGTGTGCATTTTTTAGTTTAATGCCTCTTTAAATTTCAAATTGTATGTAAACTATTAATGCAGCAAAATCGATAGGCATCCTTTTTTAGTCAGAAAATAGCCTCTAAGAAAAGAATAAAGGAGAAAGAAGGATGGATGAGAATCTTGCTTTTCATGACCCAATACCAGTTTTGATTCCTTAAGGGGCCACAAGTTGCAGCTAGGTAAGTCTCAGAACCAAAAATAATTGTTTTCTTAACATACCTTGTATTTTCCTGACTTCAAGCAGCCTACACGATAATCTGAATAACTATTACTCCAATGAAAATTAAAGACAAAGACCAAGTTGTCTCTTTCAAAAACGATCATCCTATCCCCTTCATCCTTCTTTGATATATACTGATGCTCTGATGTCATGAACTGCAAACACATTCGAATATAAACTTTTAACCATAATGACACAAATATAAACGTAAAATCAACAGGAGTGTAAAAACTGGAGACTTTAATAATATCCTTGACATGTGATAGACTGAGGTAAGAAAAGAGAACCCTGAGCTAAAGTGTCCACTTCATTTAAGAGGTCGAAAGAAAAGCCTTTTTCCAGTAAAAGCTTGTTGATAAAGAAGATTCATCCAAAGGATCCTCCAAGAGGGCTTGTGTTACCTGCTGCTCATTTTTCCTCCTCTGTTTTGAGAACAGTGTGAATGAAAGTGGGCAGATGTAATCTCAGAACAATAACCTTACTTTAAGTCATAAGATCCGTCATTTATTTCAATCAAAACCTTCTGCTGGCAGAGGTGAGAAGACCATAAATTTTTTGTGCTTAAATTATGAGGTGAACCAATATCCAATATCCCTTTGGATGTAAATGTATGATGTATTTTGTAATGATTGTGCAGCCATAAATATTATCCTATTCCAGTATTTGCAGTGGCTAAGGATGGAAGATGAAGGAAATTTTAAAGAAGGAGACACCAGAAGACACACCCAGTTAATCTCTCCCCCCCCCCTCTCTCTCTCTCTATATATATATATATATTACCTGGATATTTCTTACAAAATATGAATTGCCGAATATATCCCTATTATAGATTATTATTTAAGGTTATAACAATAATTTAGGATTTTCATACTTAAATAATTTTATATTAGAATTCTAGCTTAATTCAAAATCTTATAAAATCCTATTATAATTAGTTCAATATTTGTATTATTTCTTTCTTTAATTTGAATTGATTTCCACGTGCGTTGCACGTGCTCTAAAACTCCTATATATATATATATCTATTACCTATATAAAAGTGTGAATGTTTCTTACAAAATATGGATCGCCGTATATATCCCTATTAAAAATTATTATTAAAGGTTGTAATAGTAATTTAAGATTTTCATACTTAAATAATTTTATATTAGAATCCTAACTAATTCAAAATCTTTTAAAATCCCATTATTATTAGAACTCTAATATAAAAGTATTATATATAAGTTATTTGTATTATTTCTTTTTTTTAATTTGAATTAATCTCCACGTGCAACGCACGTAGACCCCCATATTAACAAAGGCCTCAGGAACATGTTAACCAGAACATGGTTGATCAACCAACCACATTGGTCAGTCTCAAGTCAGGTTTTAGTTAAGAACCACACGAAGACAACAATCACAACACAAGTTCTCACCAGTCGTCCTAAGTGTCCTGTTGGTTTTAAACAAGATCAATGCATGTCAAACCATGTGCTAACCAGAGATGGCAATTATTTATTGATAAGATAACATAAAACAACTTATTATGAATGGAGTTGGCACATTCCTTAACATATGAAAGGTAAACAAACCATTAGAAGATGCGGGGTTATATTTCCAATTTAGGTACCATTTGATGCGAAATTCTATGGTCCAACCTTATTCTAGTCCATCAAAAACTCGTATTGATAGTTTTTCCTGTGATTATTGGAAAAAAAGAACCACTTGAATTTGATTAAAGCAAGAATTTCAATTCAAGGAATACATACACCATATTTTTCTTCAAGATGTTGCATTGCCCGGTCAAATTCTTGCAGCCCATGATATCTTAAATAATCCGCATCACCCTGGATACACATCAAAGATAAAAGACACAAAAGAATGACTTGCTGCAAAGATCTGTCATAAATGATGTAACATGATAGTATTCCAAGAGATAACTCAGTGCAAAGGGTATTAACATCCTACCAAATTCAAAGTTTACATTAAGCCAATTAGCTTGTCAAGAATTGTAGTAATTTCCTCATGTTACAATCCCTTTATCACAGTTCACCTATTTAAATAGGTGGTAATTGTAACGCTACAGTTAGAAGAAAAATACAATAAGCAAGTTATATGGGAATTATTCATAGATGTAGTTTGCTCTTCAACTCCTTATAATAAAATTCAGAACATGTCTTTATCACCATACTTTTGTAGATTATAAACTTATTAATCCTAATTATTCCAAATTTCTTTACCACTATAAACAATATAAGAATATGCTGCCAAATGAAGAAGCATAGAACAAAATAACAAATCAGGTGTACAGAACAGTATCACATTATGTGAAAAATTTATCATCCTTACAAGCATACTTCATAAAACATAACTACGGCTTTTAGCAAATAAATTTTTGGAGAGGTGGTTTCAGGTCATAGTGGGATAAAGGCTGAGTTGTTGTTACAATATATAAGTACATTACAGAGAAAGAAGCATATGAATACAGCATTAGTGTAGTATATCAAAAAAAATGTTTTCAGTTTGTTAGACTTTTCAGTTGTTAGACAAGCAAACTTAAAAACTAAGTCAAAGCATCTATTTTGAGATAGTTATAGAACTTCAAAGAACCAATGTTTTGAGCTCATAACTGATGTCAAAGAGTCTGAAGTGCTAGAGAAAAATCCCTCAAACATTACCCCTTATATATGAGACTATCTGGCAATTTGTTTTCATCAGCACGTCAGCGAACCCCATGCTGATGACAGAAATGTTTTCATCAGCATGTCCACTCATCTTCACGATAAGGAAATGTTATCTTATATCATAACGGTGAACTGCTAATTCTAGACAAGTTAAACATGACCCAGTTCTCTCTCCTTTTCAACAGAAATTTTCCCATGTGATGACAGTGAACCAAGTTTCCATTGATTAGATGTCTTCCCCTATCTCTATACAAAGAAGCCACATATTCTCAAAATTTCATGCTTCAACTTTAGTCTGTAAAATGTAGCAATTTAATAGTAAAGTTCCTTGCTCTGGCTTCATCCATCCTATAACTGATGATCTTACATTCCTTGAAACCACCTTATCATTTAAGCACAATGTTTACGAGACAGCATAAAGAAATCAAAAAACTTGAAAGGCGATTAGCTTAAGTTAGAGCAAATCTTACCAGATCAAATCTACGCCTGCATTTGTCATAACTGAAATTATTTCCTGGAATGATTGAGCCATCAGAAAGATGTTGAGGACCTCTAGGAAAATCAATCCACTCTGTTGTAAAGGAAAATAGGGTTAATACCGTGTTCTTTGTGTATTAAAGGATAAGTCATTTTCTCAAATACATTAATTATAAAAGACTTTCTAATTCATTTGTTGCTGCCAATATGTCAATGTAAGCCTACCAGGATGTCCAAATTCATTTCCCATGAAATTGAGGTATCCTTCTCCACCTAAGCCCATTGTAATAAGCCTGATCATCTTATGTAATGCTATTCCACGATCTATTACGGGCGTAGATGGTCTATCCACTGCCATGAAATCATACATATCCTGAGAAGCAGATTCAAATAAATAATAGGTGTCAATATCAAAGTAAACAAGATTTAGTCCTCAAGAAGTTGAGAAGATAGCATTCACAAAAGTATGAGTGACAATTACATTGGGCCTCATCTTTAAAGAAATTGGCTAGTTAGAAATTGATGATTTGCTGTCATTAGTCTATTTCAGTGCCTAATATATCATTGTTTCTTTCATAAATAAAAAATTCATCATGTCTTCAATTGAAAACAAAATAATGTCTAAAAAAGATAATGGAAACTATTGGAAAAACATGGATTATATTGAGCAAACAAATATTTCTTTCCTAGATTAACTTCACCAGAAAATAAACCAAAATCTGACATGATTTCAATTACAAAAGTAACTTCTGAATGTTGGGCAACTTTTTACATGCATGCATCACCTTATCCATCAACCAGAATGCGATAGTTTTATCTCCAACGAGCGCTTGGTCATGACTTTCCGCATAGCAAACACATTTTTCCATCCACCTTCTGTTTGTAAGGCTGTGTACAATATCTCCCATTTTCCAATCTTCATCCCTTTTCCTAAATGAAAACATAAAAGGAAAAGAGAGATACTGAAAGAGGAGCAACATAAAGGAGGTGGTGCCAATGTGGATTCATGTTGTACAGTAAGTAAAAGGGAATTCAATTCAAGTTAGAAGTTGAGGAAAGTTTAGATGTGGACATGTGGTTGGTCCCAAATAAAATTCAGTTGTGTAGAGACAAGCTTAACTGCATTATATTCAAGTTAGAAAAATGATGGAAGTTTCATCTCTCATCGTTTCCTCCCAAACTTGTGCGTGTGTGGAGGGGGGGGGGATAGTCTTCTCACCAATAAAAAATACATCGAGAAGAACAGGGATGGTAAGCATATTCAAGAGTTCAAGGGCTACATACTTGAGAGTTTCAATCCATTTATCTGCAATAGCCATGTGTAAGCGATAGTCAAATCCAACACCACCATCTTGAAGAGGAATACAGAAAGTGGGCATGCCACTGACCTGAAATTTGATGAAATTTCCTGGTCAGATGACCATAAATAGATACTGCAGTTTTTGAATATTGATGATTATTTTGTGATAAACAAATGTTATCTGCAGACGTCAAGTATTAATAGTTTCTTCTAGGCAGTCAAAGTTACTGACATTTTAGAACAGTATTTCTTTCTATCATTTCAACAGAACATTTCCCTCTTATCATCACAGTTACCAACACATGCACGAGTAACTCTTCGATGCTGTCCTTTTTATTTATCCTATGTTTTCTCTCAACTTGAACCTAACATTGGTTGAGGGGCAGAGTAAAGAATATTCTTAATGCAAATGATTTGATATGGGATCCATCCAAAGCAAAGAGGCAATACCCAAAGGTCAGATTATGCATTTCAAAAATTAAATTTTAAAAAATAGATAAGTTTTGAACTAAAGCAAAGTCTTTCGCGGTGCAGAGTTCAGCACCAGCAAGTACTGCAGAAAAATCTTAAACACTCTCCTGAAAGTTCCTTTCCAATAAAAATTAGGTGACTCAAACAATATTTATTATGCGTGGTGAGTGATTTTTCTGCCCCCCTTGTGAACTCATTGAACTTTGTTTCTGTTAACATAGCTCACATGTTCAAAGATCTCCAACATGAAGATTCCTAACTGAAATATGATCAATCCCCTAGTTCAATAAATTCATTCTTATCAGGATAAATGCCTGCTAAACTACTGATTTGCCCAGGAACATATGAGTGCTCATAGTTACAAATATGCATACACATAAATTAGAAAATTAGGACATGGAATTATATGTAATCTTTTGGTGGAAAAGCAGAGAATTAGAGACTTAAAAGAAAATAAAACAATTAGGGATGGGAAGGGAAAATTAACTCTTTTTCTTTTTCATGATCTTTTTCACTGGGCTTCAGATAAAGACAATAGAAAAAAAGGTCATATTCTAGGAAAATGGTCTTTATTGTCCCCCCCCCCCCCCCACAAAAAAAAAAACAACAAAACCAAAACCAAAACGAGACAGATAAATAAGTGAGAAGTAACAGATAATGTTTTAAATGATATTTACAAAACTTACATCTTCACCTATAGCTATGGCTCCAGGAAATAGCCCGTGAATAAGATCATTAACCAACATCAAATACACCACAGCATCGACATCTGTCGCAAATCCAAAGTACTCATTGTAGTTCCCAGTAAATACCGTCTTTCAACAAACAATAAATTAGTGTGAGCATCCAAAATATAAGATAGAGAAGCAGAAGACATGAAAGGACCAAAAAATGCTCAAATGCTTAAAAACCTGGATTATCACCGAAATGGCAAAACCAAAATTTTCTTAAAAAATGCTCAAATTAGCAGGGACGATGTATTATCACTAGCCAAAAAGATAATACCTGTAAACCATGGTGAGTATACATCATTGAGGTCACGCCATCAAATCTAAAACCATCGAACTTGTACTCATCCAACCACCATCTTGCATTTGAAAGAAGATACCTTAAAACCTACAAATAAAGCATATTAGGGGAAAATAGTATAACATTCACATCATTCTATAGAAACTAAGAGATCTAGATAGTACATACTTCCCATTGCCCATAGTTAAAAAGACGAGAATCCCACATCCAATGATAACCCCGCGCACCAGAGTGAAAGTAACAGGTATCAGTGCCATCAAACATGTTCAACCCATCCAAAGTATTATTCGATGCATGACTGCAGGAATTGAGTTTTTTAAAGTTAAGAGGACAAATGAAAGACAAATTTTCTTAAATTTAGGCATAACACCCACAAGAGGAGCAACAGCATTTTTAAATAACTATAGCAACCAACAAAAGATTAATAGCTATCAATGATGCATGAAATCCACAAGCCATCGATATTCATCACACTTCTAAGACCTGTTGTAGCAAGTTAAATGCTGCTGGTTACTGAATTAACAATGAACCAAAGATACCGAAGTAACCATATTCAGTCAAACAAATCATGAAAGAAAACCTGAAATTTTAATGAGATGCAGATTAATAGCCACTGATGATGCATCCACAGGAATCAGGACAGGCCATGGTTGCACAAATTACAATGAAATATTCAAATCTGAAATGGTCAATTTGGTCCACTTTTGTTTGTTGTTGGCTTGTTGCAAATTGACAAGGTTTAAAAGTAGCTGCTGTGAAATTGACTACTGTTACAGTGCGAAACATTGTTTTTTTTTTTTTTTGTAGCAGATGTATGCTGGTAAATATTTATGTGTTTGTACTTCAAAATTACTTTATCTGACCTAGCACACATGCCCATACACACACTAACAGAGAAATAGAAAAGGTATCACCTAGAAGCTCATCAATCAGCTGTGCATCTCCTGAGAACAATTCTAAAAATTTGTATAGAACATCAGAATCCATGCAAGATTGAAGATTGCAGGAAGAAAAACTTGCATTCAAAATTCAGATCAGCTTAGACATTATTATTTCAATGGAGTGAACCTAAGGGAACATTACGCTCACCAGCTATATCAGATTCTAATCAGAATGAATTAAAGCATAGACGTATATTTCAAAGATATTATATTTCAGAAATCTGACATACCTGTGTACAATATCCATGAGAACAATTAAGCCCAACTCATGAGCCTTATCTATTAAAGACTTAAGATCGTCTGGAGTCCCAAAGCGACTGCTTGGTGCAAAGAAGTTTGTCACATGGTACCTGACGAAAGCAGTGATGTAAAATTTCGTCAGAAGCCAAAACCCACAAATAAGAGAGAGGAAAAAGGTCAGGATTCTCTAAACCTTGCAATTAACCAAATACTACATTGTTTTACAATAGAAATCCAAAAACATAACAACTGGAGAGAAGCATATTACCCAAAACTTGCATAATATGAATGCTCCTGAATTGCCATTATCTGAACAGCATTATACCCAAGTTTCTTGATGCGAGGAAGAACTTCATCTCTGAAGTTGGCATATGTATTGATAACAGGATCCTGCATTCAATATCAAAATATAGCATGTAAGTGCCAAATTCGAACACAAAATCAATATTAAAGGCATGAAGCCTAAAAGCATCTATACTAGTTAAACATCATAACGTTTTGAGTTGGCACCATTAACCTTAAGAGAACCACATGGCATATGTTCTAAAACTTTATTGATTGTTTGCAGATGTTGAAGACCATGAGTTTCCACCAAAATCAATTGTCGAACATTTTGTGAATGGTTGTCTACGCAACTTGTGTTGATCAAATTACTTTCTTGTAGATCAAATTATTACTAAAAATTTTAATTCAAGTTGTTGCAATAATAAGTGATCAAGTTTATGTTTGCAAATATAGAGATACTATCATCAGATTGTGGATCACTAGAATGTAAGTCTTTACCATGGTCTGCTCAGTAACATGCTCAACATAGATCATGAAATTTAAATTTTTTTGGTCATAATGGAATCAAACGTTCTTAATTTGTCTCTATAATCTGTTCAAACTGCCTAATACAGTCTTAATGTTCACAACTAGGGCGGGTCTTACTGAATTCGGAGATTTACTATACATGCCAAAGCATAACTTTGTGGGCCTTGGGGTCTCTGGAGTCTGAACATCTATTTAGATCAGAATAAAAGATTTAATACTCAGGGAAAACTGAATATATCAAATTATTTTGTGATAACACATCAGCAATTAGCATATGCCACATATTAGTTAAACATGATCGAGTGAACCACATGGAGGTGGGACATGTACTTTAATAAAGATATGAATGCCAATGAACTAATCTCAGAGGATAACAACCAGTAGATGTTTTAACCAAATTATTAGCTACTTTTAGGTTATGAAAGATCACCAGGAAGCTAGGAAAGGAACACATCCAGTTATCAGCTTGAGGGATATTAATGATGCAGAAGCTGATTGATTTGCTTAATTCAGGTGATTCTAGTTTCATTAATTTGGAGGATTTGGTCGGATTAGTATATTTTTGATTGGTGATTGTTTTCTTATAAACTGCCCCCCTACTTTCAAAGATTGTTTGATTATGAAGAGTTCTATACTCTCCATATATAATTGTCAGTTTCATTGAGAAGAATTACTTAAACCTTCTTCAGTAGCTGATGTTGTTTTAGATTTCAGCTTCCTTTTTTAAGTAACACTCAATGATTAGGATCACAAACTTGATGCCTAGAGCCTTAAAAATATATCTAATTTGATAACTTTCTGCTGAACCATGCCATTCAAGAAAGAGAAGAGATGCACACCTTACTACTCATTCCAACATGAGACTCATATATCCGGAGTGATTTGGGTTTCTTTGGACGAGGATGTTTAAAAATATACTTTTCCTGCAAATATAATGTTAAAAGTTAGTCCTTGAGAAGAATCTAAGACAAGAACAGAACCAGGGAAAAATTATTCATCTCTAAAAATTTCATGACTTTACAAGAGAGTAAAAAAATTCATATGCTCAATAAATTTGCACATTTATGACTGATGTACCCCTGGATTACTATATAGATGGCTAACAGTGCACAAAACAAGAACTAATAAGCTGACAAGAGATAGATTAATATAGTATGCATCTAGAGAGTTAGATAACTGGACTATATTAATATAGTTTTCCCAGTTCTCTGATCATTCCTAAATCTCCATCATTTATCCAATAGTTAACAATCACAAGACAAACATAGCAAAGAAAGTTCTAAATACCTCTTCTGGAGGATCATAATATATTCCATCATATGGGATTTCCCCAGGAGCCTGAACAGAAAACTTAATCCAAGCTGGGATAGAGTCTTTTATGCCAGACGGAGTATCCATACGAATCTACATATAAAATATATAGATAGCATCATATTTTCAATGGATCCAACAAAGGGTAGTAAGTTCACTTAATCGGAATAATGATTTGGTTATTGCATAGATTATAATACAATTACAAATTGAGAACGAGACACAAAGGCAAGCAGCAAGCTTACAGTCCTCTAGTAACAGAAGTTCAGAATTTACACAATCATCAGTAATTTGTTTTAAGTATTTAGAAAATAGGTCAGCAGAATATGAATATCCTAAATTCACGAGGCAGTATTTCATCCCATCAAGAAATATTACCTTCACACGAGAACCATGGGGGATTGCTGGGGACCCATCAGCATTGTTTGGTAAAAAGATCTCCCAAACACCAAATTCATTCTGCAAAAAAGCTAGTGAGTCTAATTATGAGGCTGAAATAGATGGAACCAAGCAACATGAAAACCAAGATCTGGTAAAGTTCAAACAACTGTAAGACATAGCTGAGAGAAAAGGCAGTGTAACTCAAAATAATTGAATTCTCCAGCATTGGAACACATTTGTGGTAAATTAATTCAGCTCCCGTTTCTTAAAGACCTTTGAGATACTTACACGGGTCATAACATCAGCATTAGGGTCCCAATTGTTGAAATCTCCAATAAGTGCAGCCGACTGCAGGTGCAGTAACACTAGTTAAAATATAGTAATGATAGAAACAATGAGGTCATGTAGAAATATAACAGCCGATATTAGCCAATAAATAGCATCACGAAGTCACCGTTGTGTTTTACAAATGTCTATTTCTGCAGCAATATACCCAATAACCTCCATGAAACTGGCAAATAATAGTGTGAAAAGTAATCTATGAGGCTTTAATAAGCAGTTCATCAGCCTGTTCAGGAGCAAGTAAGAGTCTGAAGGACAACTGCTTGCTAATTATAGGAACAGATAAGAGAAGAAGATAGTTTGAACTGCAGAAAAGTAAAAATCCTGTTGCCAAAAAAAAAAAAAAAAAAAAGAGCAGCATTAACCTTAGCTCCAGGTGCCCACTCCCTGTAAGTAATACCTGTCTCGCTGTTAATAAAAAGTTCCAGGAAATTAGTTATATACCTTAATAATCAAGTTTCTTCAATCAAGCAAAATTTGCATAGTTTACACAAGAGGATCAGTTTATTATCTAAGTTTAATGAAGCAGTTATTCCAGGGTAAGAGACTACAATTTCACATTAGTCAATACAGCACCATTAACACTCAAATACACTTCCTAAATTATCATCAAGTTTACATATTATTGTCTCACCACTAAATGATCACCAAGGGGTAAGCCTCAGCTGAGATAAAACACTAGCTATTAGATTTGGTACATATTCATACTCTGCTATGGCTATACTACTTTCTTGATTTACAATCTCCCACACACATACTTCCTTCTCCAGAAACACATGTAGACTAGTGTCGGAAAAGATCTTTAATGATGATATTTATATCCCCCCACCCTGACCCACAAAAAAAAAGTCAAAAAGATGTCTTTTAAAATGAACTAGCTATGTAAAGTGTCCACAGAGTTTGTTTGATTAAGTCAATTCTTGTTCTTGAAATATTAACAAAACATATAGATTCCATCCTCACACATTGTTAGCTATTAGAAGCAACTAATATCATCAAACACACACACGCACACACACACACACTCTCTTTCAAGGCTCAACATAGTATGGCTTAAAATGCAGCTAAAAGTTTCCTGATTCAATAAGTGTATGCAGACATAAAATAATGATTGTCCCCAGAGAGCTATCTGCATATTAATAGAACAAAATAATAATGTCTAATTGATGGGCTGACCACACACCTGCGATTAAACCCAAGTTTCTCATAACCACGAGAGAACAGTTCCAATCCACCTTCATACTTGTCAATTGCTTCACGCAATTTCCTATACTGGTCATACCTGTAAGGACAACATATTCAGTGAGACTTATAAAATACGGCTTATCTGCTCATAAACGATAATGCTTTGAGATACATTGACAAATTAGAATAATCCAAAAATGTATTAAAAAAAAAAAATACTGAGAAGATTTAATTATTATAGTACGCTAAACACAAAACTGTGAGAAACTAATTTTTTTTATTATATACCAATTTTACCTCTTCAGAGAAATCCATCCAGAAAAATTGAACGCAAGTGTCTTACCGATAATCAAGATGTTGGCGGTGATTGTTCAAAAGCGGATCTATTTCATATATTTTCTGACCATTTCCAGGTGGAGGGATAATTTTCTCTCTGACTCTTGAAGATTCATCACTTATGTTTTCATATGGTGTGTCTGATGTTGCTTCAATATTTCCATCTAGTAGTTGAACAGAAGCAGAATCTTCCTCTCCAATGGCTTCACTGGAACTAAGCAACTCAACCAAATCTTCTTGATTTTCAATATTCATTTCAAGTGTTGTTTCCGAACTTTCTATATCACCTGATATCTAGGAACAAAAATCAGACAGAAACAAAAGAAATCAATGAAAAGGGAAGATTTTTGTTTATCAGGTATTGCTTTTTGCAGAGTCCATACTAAAGTCACTGCATTAATACATAAGGAAGATTAATAAAGCACATATAATAGATGCTGGAAACAAGTTCCATGGACCAGGTGAGCTTTGAGCTGGTATGTAGAGGCTTTGTTAATAACTAGTCTTCAATCTTTCTCGAAGCACATGATATCCCCAACTCCTCTTAAATTCTCATTTGCATCATGCTTAATTAATGTATGAGTTTTGCTTCTTCCAAGCTACTCAAAAAAAAAAAAAAAGAAAAAAGTTGTTCATCACAACTTCCAAATAGATAGCAGCAAAGCGCACGGATTTGCTATTCACTGAAGCTAAAACTGAAAACAATATTATGGAATTATAATTCCTAGAAATATAAATAATCAAAACTTAAAACCATCCTCCCATCCCGCCATCAACTATATGCCAGTGTTCCCGAATGATCCATACTCTTAACTTTTCACATCTTCTAGTTAATAATGAAACTGTTTTACAAACATTTTTGTCATGTTCAATGCAAAAATTAGATCTGATTACTAAAAACCGTATAATAATTCTACCCAAACATTTCTCTCTTCACCTTATTATACAACTGAAGTGAGAGTTCCCTACTCCATTCCTTCCACTCCTAAGCAAAATACCCTGCCTTTACGATGCTATGTTTTGCAGAAAAAGTAATGAATTTTCAGATTTTGAATGAGGTCAATGGTAGAAACCTATAAATTATAGAAACTCAAAGTGCTAAAACACAAATGCAGAATTGGGTCAGTCTGTATAGGCCAATTAAACTTGCAGATGTAAATGCAGTAGACTAATATGCAGTGTGCCTTCCATGGTTCTTGTGTTACGCTTTCATATCCTCTTTCTAACTTTCTATCTTCTAATTAAATCATTTACTGTGGCTTGGGTAGAGTGTATTTTTTTTTTCCAGGGTGGGAGGGGGTGTTCAAGCAAGGTTTTCAAGCAGACATGCCTTGGAATCATTTGAAGCTGTCACAGGGACCTCCAATTCCTCAGTTGGGGAGAAGGAGCCCTTACTCTCAGCACCTGGAACAAGGACCTTCTCTGATGTAGTTGATGTAGATGACTGGGGGCCAGACTCATAAGACTTCCCTGAAAAAATCATCCCTGCAAAGAAGCACCAAATTAGCAAACTCTTTTTAGAATAATAATTGCATTTGCATGCTCTGTGTATGATAAAATGGAGCATATATTAAAGAAGATGAGGAGCTACTTACGGAACTTCATTAAGAAACCAAGTCAACGCAAAGCTTCACCAAATAATAACAGATTAGTGCAGTCTTATACTTTATGAGAAACTTTGTTTTTTAAACTTGTTCAATCAATCTATAATCCCATCCACTGAATATTCTGAGATAGAGTAACTCCATCTCTCCTTTTTTAATAAAGTTCTATTAGTTGTCTTAATTAGCCACTCGTTCCACACACGATCTACCCAAGAAATTCAGTTCACCAGGATCCATAGAAGATCAAAGAGTAACAGACAAGTGAGAGCAACACTAGATACGCAAACTCTCAAACTTCATTCAAATATCAAGTTATATACATCAAGCAGCAAAAAATTTGTGAGCGTAACACCATGTCAGACATTCCGATTGTTCAAAATAAGATCAAAGAAGACGATCCGATAAAACACCATGAGTAAATCCAGACACTTGACGACTGGATCAATTGCGCTGCTATTTATTTCCGTTGTGATTAAAAAAAAAAAAAAATCACAAAACAGATGATAGATTCGTGCTTCAACAAAATCACACCAACAAACACCGAGTGAAAGGGGATTTCACTTTCACTTACGTGAGTCGGACTTGGCATTCTTCAAGAGGAGAGAGAGGCGAGCAGCCCTATCACCATGTGGGCTCCACCCATTGGTCCCGAGCTTGTTATACACGGACGGCACCGTAGGCAGGCGCACTCCAGAGAGCGTATACACCATTTTTCCGTAAAAGATTTCGACTTTCTCTCTCCAGAAGTCAAATTTGTCAAATGCAGCAGATCTGCACCGAGTTCAAGGAGCCATGAAATCCGTGAAGAGATTTGCGATAAAAATTACTGAAATGAATGAAGGACAGGAATACAAAAGAGGCCAAACACAGGTAGCTACGTGTGAAGCAAGGAGTTGCATGGAGATTAGGTGTGTGGGGTCTACAAAACCCCTGCTTGCTGCGCTGCATCGTCAATTTGGGTTAAGATCAAAAATCTCTTTCCATCTTCTGAGATGCCTCGTGCTAGTGGGCCCCTATACCTTCACATGGCCCCCTCCAGATATTCATATATACGTGTGGTTCTGATTCTCCACCTTTTCCGTTTCATCGCCTACCTTTTTATTTAATCTCTCTTGCTTAATTCAATCGAATAAGAGGGGGAATATTCTTGCTTCCATAAATTGACACTCAGATATTATTGTCTTGATTTGCATTTAATTCATTTTTCTTAATTTCCATTTCCATTTCCATTTTGTGATGAATTGTACTGCGATCTATTCATATTCACGGAGAAACCTCTTATCTTATTTCTTACCATACTCCCTAAAAAAAAAAAAAAAATCTTACCATATTCTTTAACGTACAAATATGAAGGTTATGTTTGCCTAGGGATTCGATTTTATAATGCCCAACATTTCAAGATAAAAATGAATAGTTAAAATTTGAAATTTTGTGAGATTATAAGATATGATTATTGTTAAATCAATATTGAAAAAAATACATCTATATAATATTACACTGTTAGTTGATGTAATAATAATGATTGAATTATTATAATTATAGAAATTTTGGTGTATATTGGAATTTTTGTACTAAAAATTTAGAGTTTAGAGTGTTGTATTAAATATATATATAAGTATTTTTTAAAATCTAAGATTATGTTTGGAAAGGATTTGGCATGATGAGATTTTGGACTAAAAAATCCTTATGTATATTAATTTTTATAGTTAAATTTGAATCATAAAATCCAAACATAATTATTATTACCAATATTACAATCATCAATCATTATTAAATACATTTTTTCATAAAAAAAAATTCACATCAACTCACATTTTCACAATAAAAATTTATATCAACCAACTTTTTTCAACATTGATTTTGACATCTATAATATGATATTACCATACTAATTCCTCAAATAAACAAATATTTTCACTATTCATTTTTACTACAAAATCTAAATTTCAATAACATAATTCCATCAATCCCATATAATTCTCTTCCAAACATGAATTTGAGATTTTAAATTCTCAAATTCTAGCTCATTAAATCCCAAGCAGCATTAAGTTTTCGACTAGCCAACCAGGCCCAATTTCCATAGGCCCATTATCCGTATTGGATAGCAAGATGCTGGCCTACGTGACGAACTGGACATGTTTATTACAAGATGGGCCATGTTCTTCTAAATCATCAGCCTAAGGTTGAAAATGAGACGTACGGCAAATCCAGTTCATCTAGAATTCCTCGATCAATTTCATCATCTTCCCAAACCTCAAAAAATCTAGGGCTGATTGTGAAGCGGGATTTCCGCCCCATTTCGCATTCTAGTTCCTGCAGCTCAGCTCTTCTGCTGTGAAAATCCGGCAGCTTTCCGGCGAGGTATTCACTGTTTTAATCGATAATTTCGAGTTCATCATCAAGATTTACGTGTTTTAGTTGATCTTTTGATCCTCTCTCGGTTTGTTGTTTGATCAATTTTTTTTTTTTTATTATCTTCCTGAATGTTGAATTGGAAGTTTTTGTGCATCTTAATTCTTGAGTTTCTGATTTTTTGTCTTATTGCAAAATCTGTGCTGGTTAACCAAATGGCTAGCTATATAATGATTGATATGTGGATGCTAGTATAGAAAGATGCGAAATTATGACATGAAATTTGGGGATCCTAGGTTCTATAATTCTGAACGTGCTTTTCATTTTTCATCCCTACACTATATCATAAAATTTCGTCTAATAACTAACTAATAACAAGTAATAAGTTAAGGTACACATTTCCAGAAAAAAACTAAAAGAATTAGATAAGAAATTGAAGATAAAGCCCGTCCTTTAAAAGTTCGAAAAAAACCTGCTATGAAAAAAAAAAAAGGAAAAAAATAAAGTGGACTGTAATCTATTCACTGATTTTTTAATTCGCAATTTTTTTCAGCCGTTTGCACCAAAAGGTGCATGTGTTTAATTATTAAACATTATAGTAAATGTGCATTTCTATTTTAGTGAAGAATTGCAGTGTGAAAAGCTAGAAGTTAGGAATGGCTGCATCGGACGAGAACAATGCGCTATTCCCCATCTTTGTATTGACAATGATTGCACTGCCTCTAGTGCCTTACACATTTGTCAATTTATACCTGACATTCAGAAAAAAGACCAAGACTATTACTTGCCGTTGTTCATCTTGCTTCCGCTCTGGAAAGTATCGAAAGTCCATATTCAAACGTGTAAGATTCTAACTCGACCTCACACCTCTTCCCGTTTTGGAGATATATAACCACAGAGGCAGCTGGCCCCATATTTCTTTCTCTGTGTATATTATGTAGTTTTGTGGACTTAATGCTCTAATTTTTCCGGTTTCTGGAAATTTTCAGATTTCAAACTTTTCAACATATAGTAACCTGACAGTGTTGTTGCTGTGGGTGGTTGTTGCGCTCCTGGTTTTCTACATCAAGCATCTCAACACTGAGGTACTTTCTGTTTCTTATGACCTCCTCCATTAAGCAGTGATTAATAGTGAACATATTTGGAATGAAAGCTCGCTTATAGCACAGAGCATGTCTCTATGTCATTTTAAATGTTTTCCATTTTTGGTCCAAATATATGATTTTTTATTTTTTTTCTTCGTTAGATGGCTTTGTTGTGTAGAATTGTTTTATGTAGCTTAGTTATACCTAGGTAAAGTATTCTCACATTGTGAGCAAAGTACTCAAATCTACTTCAAGAGGGAGTGTAAAATATATAGAAAAAACATACAGCTTAATATAACTGCATAATTTTATTTTTTTTGTTGATATGGGATTGTCTAGCTTTATATTCTGAAATCTGATTTGTATCATAATTTCTCAGGTCCAAATATTTGAGCCATTCAGCATACTTGGATTAGAACATGGAGCGTCGGATTCAGAAATAAAGAAGGCATATAGGAAGCTTTCCATTTTGTACCATCCTGATAAAAATCCAGACCCAGGTTGAAGGTGTTTAATTACTGCGATTTAAAATTACAGTCTACTTTAAAACCAAAATGGAAATTGGTAATTTTTTTGTTGCAGTTGTTTGATGATCCTCAAACCTTCCTGTGCAGAGGCTCACAAGTATTTTGTGGATTTTATCTCCAAGGCTTATCAGGCTTTAACTGATCCTGTTTCACGAGAGAACTTTGAGAAATATGGCCATCCTGATGGCAGGCAGGTAGTTTTCTATTAGGGGAAAGTTTTCCATTTTGCTTCCTCACTTTTCTGTCAGGTTTACTTGAGAAAGAAGATTTATGTACTTTTTTTTATTTTCGTTGTAGGGCCTTCAAATGGGCATTGCTCTCCCTCAGTTCCTTCTGAACATTGATGGAACATCCGGTGGAATTTTGTTACTTGGAATCGTTGGAGTTTGTATTATTTTGCCTCTGACAATAGCTGTCATATACTTGTCGAGGTCATCAAAATATACAGGGAATTATGTAATGCATCATACGATGTATGCTTATTACCATTTTATGAAGCCTTCATTAGCTCCAAGGTATAGAACCATTTGCTACACTTGGTATTCTGCCTATAATATGACATGTAAATGCATGTATTATCATGAATTTAATGACTTGGTTGTATCTGTTATACACACAAACTATTAGTAAGGTACCATTTTGTGGAGATAAAAGTGTTAAGTTGATATTTCACTATCGTGCAATTGATGCTCTAGCATATTATGTGGTGAAACAAATGCATATTTGGATTATCCTGCTATGCTTCTGATTGAAGTTTGTTTTGTTACTTGTTCATTGCTTATGCACACCTTCTATGAAGGTAGTTGCTACTTGTTACATTGCTTGCCAGACAATTTTGTTACTCTAAGATTGATGGTTATATGTTTGAATTCAATTTGCATGTCACTAATCTTTTTCACGGTACAGCAAGGTGATGGAAGTTTTCATCAGGGCTGCTGAGTACATGGAAATTCCAGTTCGTCGAACTGATGAAGAATCCCTTCAGAAATTATTTGTGTTGGTCAGGAGTGAGCTAAATCTGGACCTTAGAAACATCCGACAAGAACAAGCTAAATTTTGGAAACAGCATCCTGCTTTAGTTAAGGTAAACTGAAATCTTTTGGGTTTGAGTTCTTTGATATATATTTCCTTTCTAAAACATAGAAGGTCTTTTTTTGCAGTCTGAATTGTTGATGCAAGCACATCTGACCCGTGAAACCTCAGAATTATCCCCAGCTTTGCAGCGTGATTTTAAGAAAATGCTTTCCCTTGCACCACGTCTTTTGGAAGAACTAATGAAGGTATTAGCAGCAGTTCTTGTTTGTCTTTGGTTTTGATTTTTTCCTGCCTTGTTTATATATGTGTGTACAATGAGAGAGGCATCATCCAGAATTATAGTAAATAATTTATGTGTGTATGCTAATTCTTAAACATGGCTATTTAGATGGTATTCTTATAGTATTCATTTTGGTACTTCATTTCGGAGGTAATGAGATTGTATATACATGCAGATTTTCACTCCACTTTTAGCTTAATATATAATGATAACTTGTCACCATGTGGAGTTGTTTCTGAAATAAAAGTTTATCCTGCTTCTTTATGTACTTATGAATGTCAAAATATGTTACTTATGCTATTTTTCTGATGCTTTTCAACTTGCTTAGTTATTCTGAGGCACATCTTGTACATTTTCTATGGATATATATAATTATATAGAAATTATCTTTCCATGCAGATGGCAATTATACCACGTACCCAACAGGGACATGGATGGCTAAGACCTGCTATTGGAGTGATTGAGCTATCCCAGAGTATAATCCAGGTATATCCCAGAGCTCCAAAATTGTATTTTTATAGAACAAAGAAGGCAAGGAGCCATCTTAGCTAATAGTCAAAAATCATATCTTGCCAGTTCCTTTCTTTTCTATCCCATTAAGGAAGTATTTTTTCCACGTTACATTTTTACGGTTACATAAATGTTAGATTGTCCAGATTGTCCTCTGAGAGATTAAATCGAGTCACTTCTTAAATCAGAAAGAAAATGAAAATTATATGCTTTTTGATCCATTATCTTTTGGATTATTATGATTATAAAAATTCAGAACGTAAAAATCATGGGGAGATTTAACGGGGATTGTTTAGAATTTCACTACTTTTAAAGCTGCAGGACGACAACTTTCTTGATTATGATGATTCTTTAGACTACCATCCTAATACCACAAAGTGCAAGTCTCCAGAATCTCAAAAATTCTCTGTAACCTATTGCAAAAAAAAAAAAAAAAAAAAAAGAACAACCTTGAACAATCAGCTTATAACTCTTCTGCTGTATTGAAACAAAATGACTCCTTTTCATAATTTTGCTTTGTGAAAGTTAAATCATGTCTTTCTTTCCTGAAACTAGATTGAATATGCAGCTGTTTTTTATGTAGGCTGTTCCCCATAGTGCAAGAAAAGCAACTGGAGCATCAAATGAAGGTTATGGTCCGTTTCTCCAGCTGCCACACTTTAGCGAGTCAATTGTCAAAAAGATTGCCAGAAAGGTCTCTCTCTCTCTCCCACCCCCCCCCCCCCACCCTGCATGTATGTGTTCTGTTACAGTAATGTGAGGTCACCTTGGTTTATGTGGCCATTCACCTATCTGTAGGAATCTATTTTTAATTTTTTTATTATTATTATTATTATTTAGTTACTTCTATTATTTACTATATCTCGGAATGCTTTTTAGAAGACTTGAAAATACAATATGTTTCTTGAAAAGAACAATCCTTCACGGTGTTGGTATCTCCTTTGGAGAACCAGGGCTCAGCTCTTGAACAAATGTCAATCTTTTCTAGAATGATCCAATACCTCTGTGTGGAAGTGGGAAAAATGTGATACTAATATTAACACAATGATCGGGTAATTTCCTCCATGTGACAACTCTTACAACTCCATTGAAGGTTGATTTCCTCAATGTGTTGACTTATATAAAATACTGGTCAAATTGCATATTTACAATGTTTGGGCCACAATGTTGATCTTTTCTCTGAGACATTTCTGTATATGCCTAGTGTTCTCTGGGAGATCTATTTTATGGTTGATAGAATCTGATTGTATTATTTGCAGAAAGTCCGCACATTCCAAGAGTTATGCGAAATGAAACCACAAGAACGTGCAGAGCTGTTGACTCAGGTTGCTGGTTTTTCTACCTATGAAGCCCAAGATGTGGAGATGGTTCTTGAGATGATGCCTTCCATTTCAGTCGATATAACATGTGAGACAGAAGGTGAGGAGGGAGTACAAGAGGGTGATATCGTGACTATGCAGGCGTGGGTCACTCTTCGCCGATGGAATGGCTTGATTCGGGCCCTCCCACATGCTCCCTACTATCCCTACGAAAAAGAAGAGAATTTCTGGTTACTCCTTGCCGACTCCTCATCAAACGACGTCTGGATGTCCCAAAAGGTCAATTTCATGGACGAGACGACAGCCATACTCGCTGCATCCAAAGCAATTCAAGAGCTGAAGGAGGGGTCTGGTGCTAGTCCAAAGGAAATCAACATAGCCGTAAAAGAAGCAATCGATCGAGTGAAATCTGGCTCGAGGTTGGTAATGGGGAAGTTTCAGGCCCCTTCAGAGGGAAACTACAACCTGACCTCGCTATGCTTGTGTGACTCGTGGATCGGTTGTGATGCAAAGTCGAGTGTTAAGCTGAAGGTTTTGAAACGAAGCCGGGCAGGTACAAGAAACATTGCAATAGGAGATGAGGTGCCATTGTTAGAGGACGGAGCGGAGGATGAAGATGAGGAAGGAGAAGATGAATATGATGATGATTATGAAAGTGAGTACAGTGAAGATGATGAAGATGTGCAGAGTAAAGATGCTAAAGGAGCTGTGGCCAATGGCACTGCACATGTTACCAATGCTTCTGGTTCTGATGATGGTTCAGAAAGTGATGAAAATTAGAACATTTGTAACGTTACTTTTTTTTTTTTTTTGACAAGCATGTTGTTATAAGTTAAAGGGGACTAGTTGAGAAAGTTTTGTCATTTCTTCACATTGCTAGTTGTTACCATTTTGAAAGAAATTATGCATAGGACCAGTTTTCTTCTTTGCACAAATTGGAAGCAACAGTATCGTTTTTTTTCTGATAGAGAGAGAGAGTGGACGCTTGGTCAGTTGGTCTAATTAGGCCCTCTTTTTCTAATGATTTTCTATAAGAACAAAATATTATTTTTATAATATGTGAACTGTGATCTTCATTGTCCACGTTCATAAAAATAACCCCATAACATAATGATCAATAGAAGGGTGTTCACGAATTTTTTATGTTATCCGATGTCAAAATCATATAATTCACATCTGCCGTCCATATATTTTTGAAATTAGTTATTTTATCAAGGCTGGTTATATAGTAAACTAATATGTTCTACTTTTCATTAGAAACAGAAGAATAGTTTGTTTTGATAATCATAATACATGATGTTCATTTGTCCATTCTGGATTTAAAAAAAAAAAAAAAGTCTTTAAATCAGTGCTAGGCTGTAAACTAGGAAGACATTACCATAAAAATGCACCATGCTTCATCGAAGTAGATGAAGATGAGATCTAAATACAATAAAGTATTTTCCAGATTAGTAAGTATCAAGCACCATTTTCTTAGAGGGAAGCAGAATAGCAGCTACTGGGTTATCCTCCAAACCACCACCTTGATCGATTATCAATCTCAAGCCGTTGATATAGACCTTTCCGTGATGGCCACTCACCACAATAGTCGGAGTTCCACTCAATTCCTACAAGAAAATGTCGGGAAATAAGAATGAAAAACTAGTGGAAAACTTGGATCATGTTCAAGAAAAAGATGCAAACAAGAAATCTAACCGCTGGGATGTTCCAAACGTTCTTTCTTCCGCTGAGAGGTTCCACTTTAGGTATCCTCGTGTCCTTAGCTTTCAGATAATTTATCTGCTCTTCAACCCCTTTGTCTTTCTCCAGACCAGCATGCACAGCAATCAGTTTACAGTTTTTCAACCCTTCTTCGGTTTCTATACTGACATTATCCTACCAAATTCATTTTAGGACAGATTTATTTGTTAGCTCAATCTTTTCAAGCAGAACATATGACTATAATGGATTGTGTGCATTATAATGGATGATGCTGTCTCATGTAATTCACCATAGTTTGAATAAAACTCATATGCAAGTAAGCTATTTCAGTAGTTGCTTGCAAAGAAGAAGCATTAATATATCAGAAAACCAGATTCACCATTTCATATAAGCAAATGACAAAACACTGAGGAGGAGATCTAAGCTTACCTCTTCATGGACCCAAACCAAATCAGCAAGAAACTTCTTGTGCTCTACTGGAACAACCTTCACTAAATCTGTTCATATATAATTCATCATAATGTTAAACTTTAAATCTTGAAAGAGGGTTGAGAAACATTTCAAATTCAAAAGAGAGGAGGATCCAAGTGAGTGATATTAACTAGTCTCTATATCTAAACGAAACAGAACCAATCACTGATTAAACTCACAATCACCAGCATAGCATACCAGCAGAGGCATGTGGGACCCCATAGGACTGAAAAGTGGGACCCGCATCGTAGATAGAGCCCTTGTAGTCGATATTCTTGGCATGATTGTAGCCAATCATCCTCCCAGCCCACCTCCTCCCTTGCAAGTGCATATTCTCATAGCCTTCACCCTTGTACCACCTTTCTCTCTCCTCATTCATGGCATACTCCTTCCACGTCTCTGAAAACTCTGAACGGTCGGAAGGGGTGGGGAGAATCCCCAAGAAAGCAGCAAATGCAAAATCATGGTTGCCACAGAGGAACACATGAGACTGATTAGGGTATTTGGAGGGCAAGGAAATCAAAAAGTCTAAAACTTTCTTCGTATCAGGTCCCCTATCGCAGTAATCGCCCAAGAAGATTATTAGAGCACTTTGGAAATCAGATGGGCCCATGCTTTTTTCGAGATTCGACCATAAATTTTGAAGCTTTGTTATGTAGCCATGGATGTCGCCCACGCAGCATACGCTTCTTGCTTTTGTTTCCGCCATTTCTAGGTTGAGTATCAATGGTGGTCTATTGCCTGGAGTGTATTTTGTCCGGTCTCATTTCCTTTATAAAGGAGATCTAAAATTACCCCACTTAATTCTAAGCACACCTTATTTACTTGGAGCATTTTAAAAATAAAAAATACATTTTAACTACTTTCTAAGCACACCTTATAACATTCACATTCTACCATTTTACCAAAAAAACCCTTATTCTCCTTCCATTCTTCTTCTATAACATTTCAATGTTTTTATTTCGATTTACAATATATTACTCTATTTTTGTACAATTTTTTTTAATTACATTTAGAGTTAGTAATGGATTAGTGAAATAATAGTTGATTTTGATGAAATTTTTAAAAAATTGTAAGTTGTTGGGAGAAAATTCGAGAAAAATGAATAGAATGAGCGGCCTTGATTGGTCGACATCGTTTGAGGTTGTTTAGCTGTCTCTGTCAAATGAATAGAAGGGCGTTGGGTCGACTTGACCGAACGTGTGTATGTACGTTCGGTCTATATCTATCGAATGCATGAATTCTACACGATTTTGTTGCATATTCCTAAACGAAACTTATACTACTTAAAACTATAATGAAGAAGCAAAATAAAAGAAGCATACAAAACTTGTTTTGAAAAAACACAAGGCATTTTAGTCTTTTACCATCTATTCAATTTTATATTTTTTTAATATGGAATAGGCTTAGAAATAGATGGAGTGCATTTAGTTATACTTTTTTAATATGGAATAGGCTTAGATATAGATGGATTGTCTTTAGTTCTACCGTACTTTATCCTACTTGATATGCTTGTATACTGTTTGTCGAAAGTTTAGATCTTACTAGTTTTTTTTTTTTGGTGTGACTATCCGCACCCCTAACTTTTCTAAACATACCCCAAAATTTTAATGCTTTAATTAAAAAAATAAAATAATATTTAATTTCCAATTTTACCCTCAAAAAATTAAAAAAAAATTGAAAATTTTCTCTCATTTTTTCCCTCCCTTCGTCAAGCTGGTTCCTCTTTTTTTTTTTCTCTCTCTTTTCTTCTTGAAATTTTGAGAAATAACAAAATAATAGAATGAAAATTATTTTATTGATTGACAAAATACGTAAATATCGTGTGAAAATCGTATAAAAGTCATGTAAAAAAGCAAAAAAAATCGATAATACAAAACAGTACCGTTCGATTCTGGTATGCCGAACACATAGAGATGTGTTCGGCCACCAAATGTCGAACATGTCATAATATGTTCGATCTATCTAGGTCGAACGGAACTGTTTTGTTTTATTGATTTTTAGCATAGTGTGTTCGACGCCTGATGTCCGAACATATTGCTATGTGTTCGACTTTTGGTGGCCGAACACACCTCTATGTGTTCGGCCTACCAGGGTCGAACGAAACTGCTCCATTTTATCGATTTTTAATATTTTTTTATACGTTTTTTACACACTTTATACATGATTTTTACACGGTATTTACGTATTTAGTTAACCCATAAAATAATTTTCATTGTATTATTGTATTATATCTAAAAAATTTGAAGAAGAACATAGAAAAAAAAAACGAAAGAGAACAGTGATGGGAAGAAAAGGGAAAGAGGGAGAATTTTTTATTTTTTTTATTTTAAAGAGTAATATGGGAATTTACATATTTTTGATTTTTTTTAATTAAAAATAAAAAAAATTGGGGTGTGGTAAGAAAAGTTGGGGGTGCGGATAGTCCCACCCTTTTTTTTTTTGGTCAAAATAGGCACTAAAGTTTACTTTCACGGGGACTAATAAATATTAATTTGTACTGAAATAAATCATTTTGATTCATGGTTGGAAGTTTGAACACATTTTGACTAAATAATCAAAATGTTTACAACCGTGATTTGAAGACATAAGTTTAGTTTCGCATTCAATTGACACGTAATTTTAATACTTAAACTAGATTTAATAAAACAGTATGATTTCTATACTCATTAACATCCAATACCAATGTGATACAAATAGCATATTTTAGTGATTTTTTAATGAAATTAAGCATATATAGAGTAGGGAGTGTAGGACTTATAGTATGAATTAGTTGATGAAAAAAGGGATTCCAAATATCATTGTGAAGAGAGTGATTATCAGAACAAAACTGGTTGCATCATTAGTTTCTGCTGGGCCTCAACAGACAACCAAATTATACAGCTTGAGGCAGTGGTTCATAAGCCACATAAAAAATGCCCGCAGCTACCTTCTCAAAGCCCCGTAATTTCTTGTCACCTACAAACAAAAAATTGAGACCAAAATTGGCATAAATAATGCAATGGTACAATAGAAGATGAACGAGTAAATTAGATGATGCTGTTTATAACAAATCTGTGAAGAACTCTCAACAGTTTATCTACGCATGCTTCAACGAATCAACATATCTAGTGACATACACAAACTCTTTTTGCATATTCTTGTTTAAAATGCTTCAGCTAAGCTAAAAGATGTGAGAACAAATATGGGAAAAAATAATAATGAAAGTGGGAAATGTTTTAGAATTTGCTGGTTACCAGGCAGTGTTCTAGCATACAGCATAGTTAGCTCCAAAATTAAAGGTTGAAGCGAGTTAAAAGACATTTAGGACATATAATAGTAAAACAAGGAAGTGTTCAGTTACCCGAGGTTGGGATTTATTAAGTTTCTTCCCCTCGTCCTCATCCTCATCTTCATCATCTTTACTTGACAGCAATTTTTGAAGTGAAGATGAGGTGTTGTCTGCTTTTCTTCCTCTCTTAGAAGTGGTGGAACCCCTACCTCTTCCCCTTGGAGCAGCTCTTTTTTTGCCCTTTCCATGAGGAGTCGTGTCATCCTCCTTGCATAAGCAAACATGAAACGAAGTTATAGTGAGAAGGGAAAAACAGAAAAGATTACTGAGCAGAAAAAAGGCATCAAATAAGTTGGCTGAATACCGAGCTGTCAGCAATATCATTAATGTCAACTTTAGCTGTTTCATCGTTTGAATCTGAATCCACCTCATCCTCCTCATCAGCCAAACTCCGAACTGACACTGATGCAGCAACTGATGCTGATCTGCAGCCAAAACGTAACGGATAGGAAAATTTTCAGAGATCTCCAACAAGCATAACCAGTTGAAGAAAATGAGTATTATAAGAGTTAAGGAACATAAATTAGCAAATTTATAGTAAACTTGTAAACAGTTTTTTTTCCCAAGATGTATCTGCACTATGACATCAGAAATGAGCTTAAACTGAATATTCCTGTCAGATAAGGGTCACAAAAAAATATGAATTAAAAACGAATTTGTACTTGAATGAGCAAGAAATGCATTAAAAGCAGCCTCTGAAGCATTAACAACTAAACCAACCTCTGTGAATGACGGAAACCCATGCTCGCATCTAGCGTAGTCTGCTTAAGTGCATTGGCACCCCTGCCTCTACCTCTGCCTCTTCCCCTTCCTCTTCCGGTAGTCTTACCAACTTCCGGGACATCAAGGGAGTACCTCAAAGATTGTGACTGCTCTTTCCTGCCCTTTCTGGTGGATTTTGAGCCAGCGAATATAGTAGCATCCTCATCGTCACTGAATGGATCAGCATTTCCAACTCCACTACTTTTATTTCTGGCTTTCTGTAGAAAAACACAGCAGTACTTAAAATCCATCCGTAATAAAGCACATAGCTTACACAAGCAAACTTCTGTGTGCATTAGGCTGGAGTTTAAAGATAGTCTACCTCCAAGGACAGGCCACCAAGTGTGAACTGTTGGGCATCTTTTGGCTTCAAGGCTCTCTCTTTGACACGTTCCTGCAAATACACACTTTCTTTTCATAATGTGAAATTGACAATTGAAGGCACCCTTCTGTTGTGCAAGGTTGACAGCACCATTTTAAATGGCACATGAACTTTCAAAAGGTGTGGTCAGACTGTTGAGTCCCATGAGAATCCAGGGGACTAGGGTTTACAAACCCACTGTCTATTTGGTTGACAATGAAAGTCTACATTCTGAATAGCACCTCAGTACAAATAATACAAATTACACCACCAAGATCTCAAAATGAATCCATAACCATGTTTATTTGAAAAAATATGTGGCAAGGTCATGAACCTATCTAGTAAGTCTCACTTAGTCTAGATGTTTGTCAATGATAATCTACCTTGGCCAAGATAGCAGAAGATTTATGTACTCTTTTTTTTCTAAATCAATGGATGCATTCATACAAAATATACAATGTAATGAGGCTGATCCAATATAGCAGGCCTATTACATTTCAGCACCTAAATGATAATCATTTGCTGAAGCACGAGCAAAACGAAGAAAGGAACGAATGATAAAGGGAAAAGATTTATTGCCTCAAAGCACTCCCCAACTTTGACAATAAGGTCTTCCTCTTCAAATTTTTGAATGTCTGGGTCTCGAGCAATTTTATTCTGTTATAGAGAAAACTCACAAATTACTAAAATACTGCCAGGATAATAACATTCCATCTACAAGAAGTTCTAAATTCATGAGTTAAAGAATAAATACTTACACGAGTTTCTTCGAGGTTATATTGCAGACAAGAATAAAAGGCCGTTTTGTCATCCTTATTGACAAAATTGTGTAATGCAACATCTAAATCATTGACAGGGAGTATCTCCATCTTCTGAAATTATAATATGTAAAGTGGTACATATTAGAAAATTCAAAAAGTACATAAAAGTTTGACTCATTAAGAAATGCCCACTCTTGCGGTTATAGTTTCATGAGGCAATAAACATTGTCAAAATACACAGATTTAGGTGGGCCTAGAAACTCAGTCGTCTACACTATAAGAAATAAGTCAATTTCAACAACTTGGAAAAATGCCTATATCGAAATGGTTGCATGGCCTCAATCCACTATACGACTTCCAGCCACTTTTTACTTGTTATAGATGATGAAATACATACATCTGTATTGTTCTATAGAAGAGCCAAGATTCACCAATTTTGTGATAAATAAAATTACTTGATCCTGAGCCAAACTGTGTAGAGAATAAATGGTGGTGAGTTGTACCAGATTACTCTCAGCGACTAAGGCTTCAATGTTTTGCTGATTCAGTTCTTCTGGTCGGAGCCGTTCAGAGTCGTCAATTTTGTCTAGTGCAAAATAAATATTGAAGCTGCTATCATTAGTAAAGCACATAAAAGAACTAATATAGATGTATTGTTATTAATGATCATGGCTCCCCACCCAAACTTCTCGTGGGGTGTGGGTGTGGGTGGGGGTGGGGGGAGGGGGGTTGAGGAACAAAGTCTTAACTTTTGTAAAAAAAGAATCACTGAAAGGTTTTTTCGTAGTACTAGCATGCTTAAAAATGTGAGAGGTTACATATAATCTCATATATCATCAATGAGAACAATAAGCTTCAAAATGCCTAATGTTTGGTTACCAGGTTAAAAAGTTTTTGACCATATTTTTCCACTGTCGATGGTGTAACTTTTTACAGATATGCTTACCCAGTATGATTACCCAAAAAATGGTCATATCAAGGCTTTAACTTGTACAACAGGACATTTGGGACAGGCAAGTCTAATGAAACTTACCTTCATTGCGACCTTTTCTAGATGCTTTAGAAAATATAAGAATATCCTGGGGATTTGCAACCTATATTTTAGAGAAGCAGTGAAATTGTCAGCCTTGAAATTTTTCTTTTGTTTTTAATCAGGTTCTGGGTGGGAGGGAAAAGGATTACATACCTTTCCCACGTATTTTTGCCCAAATTTTTGTGGATTTATCGTCATAAACCCAGAATAGTCCACCTATTCGATTAAAAAGAAAAATATTCAAATAAAACTTGCAAACAGGTCAGATTTTAAGAAAAGGAGCCATGAGAGACAAATGAATTAAATAAAATAATTTATAAACAAAACATATACAAGAGAACTATAGAGAGGTCAAAACCCAAAAGCAAAATAAATTGAAGAATTACCTTGATTCGAACTAAGGGAAGCTTGAGCTCTGATTTCTTAATAGCCTTTTGATTAGCCCTTTCTATCAAACTTCTAACCTACAGTAAAGGAACAACCCAAAGAAAATAAAATAAGCATGTTGCAGCAGAATTTACACAAAAAATCTCATAAATTTTTTATTAAATTAAAAAATTCAGAAAAAAAAAAAAAAAGGTTGTTCACAACTTCTATGAGAAAACCCCAAAAGGGAGCATCATACTCACCACTCTATCCAAATATTCAAGAATTGAATTCTGATCATTAGGGTCTATGTCAGGTTCATCCTTCAGCACCACCTAAACATCATAAACTATAAGTAATGTAGTTGATGTGTTTCCATTTATCCACATGGAGAGATGAATCTACCTCAGTATACTCAAAGGGCCTCACTGAATTCAGTGGAATCTTTGTAGGCCGATATTGATTCCCCTAGTTGGTATTCGGTATCACATATACACGTTATTTGGTATAGTGGGAAATGAAAATACAAAATCAGTGGGAAATAAAAGTCAGGAAAACAGAAATGATGAATGAGAAGAAGAACCTTAATTTCTAAAAGCAGGACGTGTTTTGGCTTCGATTCACCATCAATCAGTGATGTTGCAACAGACGAACCAGGTTGGGTGATGTGAAAACCCATTCCTGGAACTTCCTGTTAATCAAACAACCATCAATTAAAAACTGACCAAATGACAAATCAATAAAGAAAACTGGTAGTTCAGAACCTGAGGATCAGCGAGGCATTCGTGCTCATGCCCCCAGACAACAAAGTCCAAAAATCGAGGCAGGAAATGTTCATTTATTGCATTCTTAGGATTAGTCTTCACTCTGAAAGCAAAAGTGAAGATGTCTTAATAAATTTCCATTTATTTCTGAAACACATAAACTAACGAGATGTAATTAAGTCAACTCTTGTTTTGTCTGCATCATCATTGTAGTCCAACTAAAATACAACTTCAATTTACTCGTTACCTATTTTGATGAAGTACTAGTATATTGAACCAGTCCGCAACTTGACAACCTGCCTGGGACTCTGGTCGCATCCATTGCACTGCATGCGGTGTCTGATTCTCATATGATAAGAATAATTAAAGAAATTAGTGAATGTGATTGTTTGAATAACCAGAATTGGACAATTTATATACCTGAAACATTCGATTCAGGCGTTCATCTCTGATATTTCCAAGGCCATAAAGAGCCACAGATGTTGAGCCCTATAATACAAATCATGGGATGTCATTCAGCGAAAAACTAACATTTTCGCTTCAATTGATTAAGTTCTCAACAAATAGAATAATGATCAAACCTTATTTATAAGAATAGGGTAGATAGTAATCTGTCCAACTCCAGAACCTTCAAGAACCATTTTTCCAAAATAGTTGACAAGATTACATGCTGAAAGTATATCAACAGCAGAAAGATTGTCCTGCAACAAGAGTTGACAAGAATGCCCAGAAAACAATTTCTAAGAAATCGTGTGATCCGGAAAATTTGCAATACAATAACATATTCAGAGTTCAGACAGACAAAATGAGACACAATAATTTCAGCATCCAGTCAGTCATTTAAAGGAAGAGACAATGGAAATCAAAGAGTCAAAACAAGTATCTGATTGACCTTGTTAAACACACTCAGTTGCATAAAGAGAACATAATAGGGCTTCAACGCAGACATTATAGAGAGAAACAAGTACCACATTTACCATAGAACTCATACCACTCCGGCGGGATCATCATGATTTCCATGGATGCTGAATACTGGCAACCCAACATTGAAATGAGGATCTTCATAGTTTACATGGCCAAAGCTACACACAAAAAAACAAAGTCAGGTCAAAACTGCAGCAATAACATCAGAAAAGAGAAAGAATTTAATGTTTTAAGATTTAACTTAATCGCCGAGGAAAATAAAGTCTGCAGGCCATCCCAGACAGTGATATAAAATTACCCAAAAATGAAATAAAGGACTTCAAGAATTAAATTTAGCTCAAGGGTGCATAGGCACAGAGTTAGTCTATTCAGCATAAGATTCTAAAAGTAGTTCACTGGGGATCAAGATCAGGAGAAAGACTTTCTCAGAGAAAGAGATTACCAGTTGGCAAAGTTCACTGTCTGGTCGCTGACAACTTGGAACTGAACTGGCTTATCATTAAGGCAATGACGGCGGAGAATTTCAATGGCTTTGACTAGGGTTGACCTTGAAGGCTTATTCTCATGAAACAGATCACCACCAAGAAGTATGAAGTCGACCTAACATTTAACAAAAATTATTTAAAGTACACAAATGGCCAATAGACAAACCCGAAAATTTGTAAGAGAAAGAGAAAGAGAAAGCAAGATGCAGTCAGAAGAAAATGTTGCAGGGCACAAGATAAACTCAACAATCTTGTTGTAAACACTAGTGATCCATAATTCATGCAGTCCTTTCTATGCTTGAAGTTCAACTGTTCTAGAGAAGCTTATCAATGCAATGTTATAATTTCACTAAACTACAGAAGAAAATTGTTTTTTTTGCATATTAAGCAAAATTACAACTAAAAGTGCTGGATCTTGCACCTGCTTTTGCTCAGCAATTGAGCAAATCTCTTCAAATGCCTGAAACGAATCCTGCCGACGAATTTCATCCTTCTCCATGTAACCAAGATGGCAATCCGTAGCAACTAATACTCGAAGCATATTACTTTTATCTTCCCTGAAGATCTCAATTAAAATAAACAAATAAATAAAATCATTTCTCTCAAACTCGGAGCCCTGAAATATTAATATTGCTAATTCAACAACGATATGAAAATGAATATATTTCCGTGCTTTTCATTCACCTTGAAGACTCAGCCATTTGTACTTGTGGTAGCTTCGCCGCTTGTACTGCATGACATTAAAAGAAAAACAGAAAAAAATAGATCAACAAATACTTGCACTAAAAAAAAAAGTTACATATCTTAAAAACATGTAATATAACCAGTAATTCCTGAAATGATGACAGTATAAGCCCTAGCCCTAGTCCTTTGCTCCCCCAAACCACAGTTCGTTAAAGTACCAGCGATAAACTGAAGAGAAATTAAGGAAGGATTTGACTTACACAAAAGGGAAAAGGGAGAATTGATTTCGCTGAATAATCGAAGCGGCGGAGGCGACGACGAGAGGGGGGCTGCGAGGAGGAGTCTGGAGATCAGTGGTGGCGCGTAATTTCAAACATAAAAGCACAAACTAGTGACGACTGGAATTTTTTATTTTTTCACAGATACTTTATTATTACCCATTTATAAAAATAATCTTTCTATAATTATTATTTTTTCAAAAAATAACATTCATGGTTGTATTTGTATAGTAGCCAATTATTTTATATAATTGATTAATACATAAACAAATCTCTTCTTTGATCATCGATTCCATATAATCATGGATAGTTAAACGTTGTCTTCGTTTCTCCATACAAGCAAAATAAAAGAAGACGACCTTTAATATACAACATAAATTTATAAAAATACTCAAAATTACAAAATTCATCACATAATTCGGAAGAATCCTCTTCCCCTGTAGACCATGTAATGAACTTCCATTAAGTATGCTCAAGTTTTAATTGACAACTATATGTTACATGATGTCGTGTAACGTTGTTCTGCTAGAACAACTCAAACTCCAAATGTTCTCCATTGACACTACAGTTCATAAACTTTTTCCCCTTCTCCTGACAGGCTATCTCTGAATTTCCAACATCATAGAAGTCTGGAATTTCAGGTGGAACAGCGCAGCGAATCAAAGCCCAGTTTAGCCCCTCGAAAAATGGGTGCCTTTTGATCTCGGCAGCTCCTGTTTCTGTACCCAATCGATTCTCTGGTTCCTTCACAAGAAGGCCTCGAATGAGATCCCTCGCTTGAAAACTAACAATTGGAGAATCAGGAAACTTGAGATTCTGCAAAACTATGTTGGTCAGTGTCTCTTCGTTTCCAGCACCTTTGAACGGTGTCTTCCCGTAAAGAAGCTCGTACAGAAGAACGCCAAATGTCCACCAATCAACAGCACTACCATGGCCTTCTCCTTTGATAATCTCTGGAGCCAAGTATTCATGTGTGCCAACAAATGAGTTGGACCGTGCTTCTGTTGGCTCAGCCACAAGCTGAGGTAATGATCTAGCCTGAGCTGCACTATCAGCCTTTAGCTTCCTCGCTCTTGTAGGGGCAGGGAACAGCCGAGGGCTAAAGCAGGAAATTTTACATGAGGGTCCATTACAGAAGGGATCAATGCAGTTGGATCCAGCACATGGACCAGAAATCCTCGGGGGCTCCATTGGCAATAAAGACGATTTAACAAGAGTTGGGTTCACAGAACATCTTAGTGACAGGTCAAAATCTGTCAGCATGATGTGACCATCTTCACGGACCAGAATGTTTTCGGGTTTAAGATCACGGTACACAATTCCAAGCATGTGCAAATATTCAAGAGCTAGAAGGACCTCAGCAACATAGAATCTGCAAGGCCAACGTGTTAAGAAGTGAATAGCATGCTGATGAAAAGAAAATAACAATGGATGAATCCTATTTTAACTTTTCCAAGAAAGCTCCAAGTTCACAAGGCAAAAGAGAACAAAAATAGCCCAAGGTTGTGTCAAATTAATTTAATTTCAAGTAAATATTAGAGCCAACCATTTATGAAACCTTTTGGTTATCCAGCCAAAATGCAGCAAGAGAACTCAAGTCGTCAATTCCTTGAGTTGGAAAATAGGGATAGGAAAGGAAAAAACAAAATAAAGCGAAGGTTAAAAAAATAGGAAAAAAAAAAAACAAAGTAATGATCAGATTATCACATCGCATGAGTATAGTTCCAGATCAATTCAGGCAGTATAAAGATGAGGGAAATAGCCCATTTCTTAGACATCAGTGAACACGAAACTGCAAAAGTACAATACAATATTGGAACTCAATGGCTGAATGATACATTGTGAATTTAATCTCCATATTGTGGTGGTTCAAGTTGTTTCCCTGATTCTATTTTATTCTACATGTTACATTCATGCTTGATCATCACTTCATATTGGTCAATATAAAGAAAACTAAGCAAAACTGCTAAAACAGAAAAGATTTTTCTTCTGCAGAATGAAGATCACATAACTAAAAGGAATAAATTTTATACCTCGCTGCCTGCTCAGGGAAATATCTGCTCGGTTGCCTTTGTCGGAGAACATGTAGATCTCCACCAGGACAAAATTCCATAAGTAAACATGATAAATTGTCTGATGTAAACTGGGCATAAAGTGTTGGAAGAAATGGGTGGTCCAACATTCTGAGAATTTCTCTTTCAGTTTGCGCCCTAGGCATCTTCTTCCGTTTTGCAAGAAACTCATTATCAATAACCTTAATTGCAAACGGGCAGTTTGTTCCGATCAGTTCAGCAAGATAAACTGTGCCTATATCACCGGAGCCCAGTTTTTTCAGCAAATTAAAGTGATTCAGTCCTAGAAAACCATATTGTTTTCTTATGTGGTTGATTACTCCCCACCTCATGTCCTTCGACATGTGTGGTCTATTTCCGGAAGCTGACTCACGTATACTGCTCTCCTCACTGAGGCTAGTGGTGCTGCTACTGAAATCGCAAATGCTGCTCGAGCCTTGGGAGGTATCTGCTTTCTCAGTTGATTTCATGATAGAGTTAGTTTTACTAACATTAGTAACTCCATTCTTCCAACCAGAGGGAACTGTATCTGATTTGTTTACGACACAGTTTCCACCCCTAGTAAAAGCTTCAGCACTTGTTGCCGAATGGTCCCCACTGGAATCCTTATTTGTATTCCTCAAAGAACATTTACACCTCTGGCAGACTAATTGTACAGAACTGTTGTCCCCACCACTATTTACTTCATAAGATGTTTTTGAATTACCATCAGTTGATGCTGCTACTTTCTTTGATTTCTTTGTGATGAGAACCTTGTTTCTGCTGACCGATTTGCCAGTACAAGCAGTACTTCTAGCTGATTTCGTGTCTTTAGTACTTTTTGCTGCAGTTGATGGAGATACAGCCTGTAACTTTGATTTTCGTCTCAGCTTAGGTGCTGCCTTGTTTACTTCTTTCAAGGAAGAAGCAGAAGCCTTATCGGTACCACTTGCTACCTTGTTTGGGCCAGAGAGTTTATTGTCTGGTTTCGACACATTATCATGAGAATTACGATGAGGCAGAGAAGACACAATATTATGTTTCTCTTCCTGTGAGCAGACAACTTCCACAAACTGTTTTTCAACTTCTGAATCATGAGTGATATCATTATGGACAGGAGAGGTCTCTGTGTCCTTGATTAAGGCAGCAGGGCTGTGGGGAGAAGAAACATCAATTAGGTTCTGGGACACTTTCTTAGGCTCTTGAACATGCCGAGGCAGTGTACTAGTGCTACATGTAATATTTTCTTCTTCTAGAAGTGATATAGCAACGGCACCATGTTCACTGCATTCAGCCAGTGGATGACCAGATTCTCTAAATATGCATTTTATACTCTTCACATTTGGTTTGATGCTATAACTAGGAGAAGAACAGGAACTCTGGGCAGCAGACTTCTTGAAGGAATCTTGGTGGCCCTGAGTCGAAGACCCGGAAGAATAAAAGGTACTCTCTTCCATCATGGGAGATTTTTCTGTTCTTCTTTCTCCACATTGAACTGGAGAGCAACCAGATGCACCAGCTTCAACAACAGACCTGTACAAATTTATGTTTTTCCCAGCTTCTGAGATTCTAGGAGATGCAGATGTCATTGACAACCATTTAATGGCAGCCATCTCTGCTGCCTGGGAAATGCAGTGACCTCTAAATGCCTGTTTCAAAGAAACAGGTTCAGAAAATCCGATTCCTGGAGACTGAGAGCCGGAAGACCTCATTGGCCTCTTTGAAGCATTCTTCCACGAGTCTGATAAATCTAAACTATTAGAAGTTCTCAGATTGACCGCTTCAAAAAGCTTGTTGATATCATCTTCAAAGCATTTGTTATGTCCTTTTTTAAGGATGGGGGGTCTCTGCTCCCGGTCATGCTCTCTTACTTGACATAATGTTTGTGTTTTGCAAGATGTACTAACCTCATCATTTACCTCAATTATTTCACAATTTCCATGAGAAGAACCCATTACAACTGCTTGCTATGAGATTGAGCACATGAATTCAAAATCATGAACAGATTGGACTAAAAAGCCTGCAGAAATCACAATGATCCATTCCTAGAGGAGCCAAGAAGATTTTCAGTGACTCAGTACCATGGCCATAACTCAAAGATTTATGGGATTACAAAAATATCCAACATTTTACTAGCTTTACTAGCCGTTCTTTTCTCAACTCATTGCCCAAATCTTCAGCAACAGTTTGCATTGACAACCACGAATAATGTGAGCCAACCTACTGGTAATGTTTGGCAATAATCAGACTTACAGATATAACATAAATAAATGCAATTAATCACAGCATAATGCAAGCAACACACGTGAATACATACAACAATTGCGATCAACAGACAAGTTATTGGAGATCTGAAAATGCAGTTAAAAAATGAATTTTAAAAAAGAGAGCAACTTAGCATCACCCATTCGTTTGAACAAAATTCCTACTCTCTCTCTCTCTCTCTCTTTCTAAACATGTAAAGATCAGCAAAAAAGACTCCAGCTACTTATTCCATGACTCAAGGAAATAAGGCTACATTAAATTCATTCCACATGCCATGAAAGTATTTCATTCTAGACACTCCATTTTTTGTTCAGCTAATATTATCTCCAATTATGACTCACAAAGTCTCAAAATATCAGCTCAATAATAGTCAAGCAGTAAGTAGGAAATGTGTACATGCCCTTTTTTCATAAAATAATGGATAATCGGATTGAGTAATTTATAAAACAGAATCGTCAATCTTCCAGTAAAGCTATTACATGATTAAAAAACATAATGATAAAGCTTAGTAAAACACAGGATTTTCACGTTATCTTAACAAAACTAAGGAAAACGAGTAGCGCTGTAGCAGTTTCCGATTAATTAATCCAGAAATGTCAATGCAATAGGATCTCTTTTAGTAACAACACCAAATTGCACAAAATCAAAACACGCATTTCAAGACTAGCTTATTCCAAACAAATCAAAAAATATCACAAATTCTCACATTAGGTTAGTAAAATCTTTAGGAGCAGAAAAACACAAAAAAAAAAAAAAAAATCAAATAACGAAAGCATATCATGAGTAGAAAAGTATAAACTATGACATTATGAAGAGATCAGCAATAAGAATGTGCAAAAAGTAATGGTACCTGAAGCATTGGGAGATCTACACCTATTAAGGTTAAAAGAGACTAACTGAACATAATCTACTTATTTTTGCTGTTATTTTCAAAAAAGTAAAACGAAAACCCTAATGGTGGGCTTTTCTGATTCCCAGGAGGCTATTCGGTGGACAAGGATGGGGAAAGAGAGATGACAAAGCTCTACTGTCTCTCTCACATCAAAATCTCTCTCTCTCACTCAAGACTATTTTACACTATTTTCTCTCTCTTTCTGTTCTTTTCTATCGAACACACTGCTCAACGGGTCCCACTTAAATGCCTTTGGATTCGGATTTGAAATGCATAATTACTTTTTTTTTTCTTTTCTTTAACCAACAGAGATCTGCTAATATTTAAAGATAGACTAAAGTCACCCATCATCTTCTCTACATCACAATTAATATATTTTTTAATTAAAAAATTAAAAAATAAATAATATTAGTTTTATTCTTTAAATCAAATTTTATTAATTTTATTCGATCATAATGATCGAACGTACTTCTACGTATTCGATTATGATGACCGAACATGCTTCTACTTGTTTAGTTAAGGTGGCCAAACATTTTTTTATATGTTCGGTCAATTATAATTGAACAAAACTGTTCGAATTTGATCGATTTTTTTATATTTTTATATGATTTTTACTCAATTTTCATATATTTATCAAAACCGTGAAATGTTCGTCATTATGTTGACATTACATTTTTCAAGAAATTAAAAGATTTAACATTAAAGAAACAAAAAAGATGAAAAATAGCTTTTTTAATGTTAAATCTTTTAATTTTTTGAAAAATATAATGCCAACATAATGATGAACATTCCACGATTTTGATAAATATATGAAAATCGAGTGAAAATCTTATGGAAAAAAAAGAGATCAAACTCGAACAGTTTCGTTCAGTTCTGATTGGTCGAACACATAGAAGAATATTCGGTCATTTTGGCCGAACAAGTAGAAGCATGTTCGGAAATCATAACTAAACACGTAGAAGTATGTTCGGCCATTATAACCGAACGAAACTAATACAATTTGACTTAAAGAATAAAATTGGTATTATTTATTTTTTAATTTTTTAATTAAAAAATATATTAATTAAAATGTACTAGGTGGATTTAGTCCTACCCATATTTAAATAAATAAATTAGACAATAATCTTCCAAAACCATTTGATCAGTAGTTGTCTCCATTCATTGGATTGGAATTCAAAAGGACAAAAAAATATGTTTGATTGATGTTGTTGGTTAAATCGAATATAATAAGTGGTTAGGATAGTAATCTACCTTAAAAATCCATTTTATAACTCACTACCTGAAATGTCCTATGGAGGTTCAAGCATGCATCAACATAGTCAATCATATTGGGTCAATTCACATTACCAAATTCATGGAAACACAGTTGAAAAAAGTAAAGAAATATATGAAAGTTATCTCCATGATTACCAAAGTATCTTAAGTTGGTATCAATATTGTTTGACTTAAGATGACATGTCATCTTATACATTTGAACCCATAGAAGTTCAAGTTATTACTAGGTCATGTATTAATTGTCAATGATAATTTGACATGTAAACCAATATGAGACAACATTTATATAATAGTTTATCTTTTAATGTTAGTTGTAAACATATCTTTATATATTAATATTCATTGTAATATTATGTAAAGTGTTAGATACATTTTAAAAAAAAAATTCAATTTTTTTATTTTTTTTGCGAAATTACCGATATTTCCACCGATATCGATATATCCGTCGATATATCCGTAAAATCAAGATACCGATATATCCACAAATACGGATATTTTTGTCCTTGGTTAGGATTAGTATCTACCATACCTTCAAATTCAAATTCTTTTCAACTTCAAAGCCCAATCCTATATCTACCATACCTTACTCCATGATTACTTATGATTAACTTGTGGGCCTTAATTAGATATTAATAATTACTGCATTTAATTATGATAACTATTTTTTGAAGATAGTAAATTATAATATTCGATTGCTTTTAATTATAATGAAGGAAGAGCAAGGACCACTGGATTTTTACTTAACTGTAGGTTGAAGAAAAGCTTTCATAGCACATGAAAAGTTTACTTTGAAGAGGCAGCTTGTCCCAATGGGAGAAGCCACCATATGACTTAGTATGATTAGTCAAATTCTAACATTTTTTTGTCCACAAAAACTTTTGTGAAATATGCGTACAACCTATTTTTGGTGTTTTCATACATCAATTATTCGTAACATATTTTCTTGTATTTGTTTTTATTTTGACAAATATGTAATATCATTTAATTATATTAGTGATATTTTTTAGTTATATCATTTGAATAATATTTTTACATTTTATTGTAAAAAATGAGATAGTATATTTATAAAATACAACTAATATTTTTATGTAATATACTAATATATTTCAATAAAATAACAAAATCATTTTTTAAATAAAATAAAATAACACCTTTAATACATGTATTAATACTTTTATATTTATGTTTTATGATTAATAACTTTACATGATACAAGTAATACATGAGAATTGAGTTGTACGGATCCTGCAACTGGTTTACAGCAGTGTATAGATTTACAACAATGTATAACTATTTCATTCAAGAGAGCAATGGAGGTAGTGTCATTTACAATTCACTGATAATGATGTATCTTAATTGTCTCATCATTTACCATTTGGTGGTGTGATAAAATCAGGTATGTGATTCATTGGCGGTTTGATCTTGTTTATGGTCATTTTTGGGAAGTTTCATATTAGAGGGTGTATAATCCACTGTAATACAAATAAGATATTCTATTTTATAATTGTGTTTCATCGACTTTCACACGCCAAGTGTTAAAGACGATATTAAAAGTAATGAAATATTAGATGAAACACTAATTTAAAATAGAGGATCCAGTTTGATTGTAATGAGACTCATGAGAGGTTTTAATTTTTTTAGCCAATTATAGGCTCACACTTGGATTTATTACTGTGGAATTATGAAGAATATGAGCCTTTTGAGAAAACTCGAAAAAAAGAGGGGGCTTTTTTAATAAAAAATGGGCTAATGGGCTTCAGGCCCAAAAAAAATTCCAGTCTACCTTGTTTGCAAGCCCAAAAAGTATCATTTAATACCCCAACGCCCAAGTTGGTTTGGGAATTACAACTAAAAACATACACTATTATATTTCTTCTCTCAGATTCTTTCTTCTCAAAACAACCACCATTTTAACGTTTAATCAAATGAAATTATAAAGACTTTAATTTAACAAAAAAAGTTAGAAGAATTTAATTCAAACAAATTTAGAACTACGAAAGTTCAATTTTAAAAAATAAAAATATTAGAATTTAGTTTCAAATGTTTAATATTACTATTAATATTTTGTCATTAGTAGTTATTATATTGTTATTAACCGATTTTTAACCAACGAAGTTTCTGGATCTTCTATAGTGTGAACACAAAAATTCGAAGTCAGTGGTCAAAGTATCTAAAATAGAGTTTGCTTATTTGTCTTTGAATTACTATTCCATCATTGCTGCTCTCTGCCTTTTCATCATAAATAAAGTCTCGAAGATCCTTTTCAAACTTAACCATATTATTTGAGGGCCCATTTTTTGCGACTTTATTCTCATTCCCATTTTTAAATGCCAATTTTAATAACACTAATATTAATTTTTTAAAACAATATTTCAACAATATCATATCTAACCAATTCATTACAAATTTGTTACATATGAAATGATACATTGGTATGGTCTATGGAATACTACGAATACAAATATTATATAATAATTTTGATTATTAATATTTTTGGCGTACGAATTAATAAAAAAATAGACAACCACAATTAACGGCAGATATAGTGACACGTGGCGGAATCGTACCGGCTTACCCAACTTTTGTTCATATACCAATGGCAATCACTCGCCCGCATTATGTATCTTCCCACCTTTGTCTCTTAAATACCAAAGCGGAACAAAAACAGAAAGATCGACACTGAGAGGAACTATTCTCCCACAGATTCTGATCAAAATCCAATATTCAATGGCAGACAAGTCTTACAAGTACGTGATCGTCGGTGGTGGCGTTGCTGCTGTGAGTACTTTTTCTTCGTTGAAAAATTGATCATTTAATTTGAATCATTTGATCCTTTTTTTTCAGCGTTAACTGTTGAATGCTCTTATTCTTGTGCGTGATCGCTGTTATTAGAATTTCCTGTAATTGATTTTGATCTGATACCTTTTGCGATATTGAAGTGTTTCGTTTTTGTTTTCCAAATCTGAATGTGAACTACTGTTGAGCATCTGATTAGACTGTTATTGAATTTGCCCGGTTCTGTCTGGTGTTTGGGGAGTATTTTGTATAGAGTAGAAGTGACAGTTTCCAGATCTGTAGCACATTCGGTGCATTGAAATTTAAGTTCCTTTCTCTTGGAAATTGTACTCGATATAACTGAGCTTCAAACATACACATATAAACAGTAGTATTCAATTTATCATATGGTTTTCTTTTTGGTGTAATTACTATTATTTTGGGTTTATGAAGTCAAGATCAACTATGAAGTGGACATGATGATAATAATTTGCGTAATTGCTCTAGCCTCACCATAGTCTTTTGGTGAATGTCTTTAACTTCTGATGGTACACTGTGTTTGGAAGTATGTGAAAAACCCACTTGACTGAAAATTGTATGCAACTAATTTTATGGTTGGTCTTAACCCTATGGATGCAGGGATATGCTGCTCGGGAATTTTCCAAGCAGGGAGTTAAACCTGGTGAACTGGCTATCATTTCCAAAGAGGCGGTATGCACCTAAAGCTATTTGCCAGAATTATTATTTTTCTTTCATTTGAGTTGATTAGTAATACGTTCTTCTTAAAAGAGGTGTGCTCATGACAAAACTTTCTGTTTATTGCTTTCAATTCAAACAACAGAACCAAGAGATAAACTGTCATGCATTAAGATTCTTAGTTTGCCGTAATTTTTTGTAAAATAATTGAGCTTGTATTAACTGGACCATTATCTACAATGGTGTCTGTCCCTCTCTTCTACACTCTTTGAGTAAAAAAATCCTAACTAGTCTCTTTTGAACATTTTACTCAATCCCTAAGTCATGTTTGTTTGGATCACAATATATGTTAGGGTGATACAAGTTTGTCCTTAAAAAACAACTGTGATCAACACTTGTATCAGGAGCAACTTAACTGTAATAGATTCTTTAGCAGTAGAAATAAACAAAATCTGGAGCCTTTGTATGAATGCTGCTTTATATAAAAAGAGAACGTAAGAAGTGTGTAAAACAACAAATATCTATTGTTAAATATATGTGCAATTTTTGCAACTGCATTTTTTTGATATCAGGATAGGAGATATTTTTCTCCTTAATCAACACAAATATTTTGTTCCGCATTGAATTATGTTATATAAAATTATAAATCCCACAAAAGATTGTTCATTAAACACTTCTGGCGTTCTTCATTTATTGGACTTTTTTATATAGTTCCTGTTTTAACCTCCTGGTACCACTTTTTCTGGTTGCTTTATTTTTAATCAGGTTCCTTGGCTAATGTTTCACCTGTGCTTCTTCACTTCAATATATCTTTTTTTGAAATATCTTAATGGACACACATTCCTGGTTTCTTGTATCATAATGTGTTTTATTTTCTTTAACTGTGTTTAAAATTAATTCATGTACTGAATGCATTGTACAGGTAGCTCCTTATGAACGTCCAGCACTTAGTAAGGCATACCTCTTCCCTGAGGGTGAGTTGGTTTATGTTCACTTTCTTTGTTAATTACTAGTGAAGCCGTATTATTGCACATGTGCACTCTAATCTATAGATTGTGGAAGCTGCCTTGTTGAGGTCAAATCCAAACAGGGGTCTCATATTCCTATTATCAAAGACATGCTCATGCTCATGATCATGATCATGCTCATGCTCATGCTCATGCACATGCACATGCACACATCAAGAATCATAAATTTATGGATTTCAATGATATATGACTATTAGTGCCCCAAATCTCATTGTTTCAGACCAATGTGTTAGTTTTAATGTTTTTCTCAAAGCACCACCAGCATTATATATCAGGTTGGATTGATATGCCTGACAAAAAAACTGATTTATTACACCTTATATTGTCTCAAGGAACTGCAAGACTCCCGGGTTTCCATGTTTGTGTTGGAAGTGGAGGAGAGAGGCTCCTTCCTGAGTGGTACACTGAGAATGGTAATATGGCTTCTCAATTATATCTGAAAAGTAGCTGGAACAGTTTGACTGTGACGGCATGGATTAGTTGGATTTCTTCGTCATATATTTTGTGAACCTTACATGAGCTTATCTTCTTAATTTATAGGGATATCTTTGATCCTCAGCACAGAAATAGTCAAAGCAGATCTTACTTCAAAGACACTTATCAGTGTAGCTGGTGAAACTTTTAAATATCAGATTTTGATCATAGCAACTGGTTCTTCTGTTAAGTATCATCCAATGGGGTCTTATCTCATTTATATCTTTCGCTCTGGCTTTCATGTAGTAGGATGCTGTTTCTGATTGCATGTATTAACATGATCAGGTTATTAAATTGACGGACTTTGGTACAAAAGGTGCTGATGCCAAAAACATCTTCTATTTGAGAGAGATCGATGATGCTGATAAACTTGTAGAAGCAATCAAAGCAAAGAAAAGTGGAAAGGCTGTGATTGTTGGTGGTGGATACATAGGTCTGGAGCTAAGTGCTGCTTTGAAAATCAATGATGTTGATGTCTGCATGGTCTACCCTGAACCTTGGTGCAGTAAGTCAAATTTTGATATGTTTACCATCTCATAAGTTGCTTCAGTTGCTTTTATGGAAGCTGCATATTGTTAACCTCTTGCTCAAGTACTTTAGCTGTCAATGACCTCCTTAAACATAAATTTAGTGCCTAGGCTGTTCACTGCTGGCATAGCTGCCTTCTATGAAGGCTATTATGCAAATAAGGGAATCAGCATCATCAAGGGCACTGTAGCCGTTGGATTTGGGACAAACTCTAATGGGGAAGTATGTTTGCAAGCATTTGCTACTATTTTTCTTAATTAATCTAATCTTTGATAAATTTCACTGAGTGGCATGGAAATGGTGTCACATCTTACAGGTTACAGATGTACAACTTAAGGATGGAAGGGTTCTAGAAGCTGATATTGTTGTAGTTGGTGTGGGTGCAAGGCCCCTCACAAATTTATTTAAGGGCCAGGTTGAAGAGGAAAAGGGAGGGATCAAGGTGTGTGATTTCACTTCATGATTAATTTTTTATCTGAACTGTGATTCCCCTTCTCCTTGCTTTTTTCATCAAGTACGTGCCACTTGAGTATTCTCACCTTCGTATTGATGCTTTAATTATGTTATGGGGAAGAATTTAGTCATATTTCAAATCAGTGCATGGGGACAATGATCTCCGAGACGACCTTATGTGACAAAATTTTCTAAGGTTGCATTTGGATAGTAGGATTTGATATGGAGGAATTGGATGAAAGATTTCAAGAGACTCCATAGCCATTATAGAATAAATCCCTCCAAATAATTCATTGGTTCGAAACCTTGAGGGATTCAGTGTTCCTTGAAATTTTACTCTGGGATCGCAGATATCTTGTAGACCTCATATCTCTTTAGATTGCTATAGAATTCTAACTCTTAGTTATGGCCTCTAGAAACTATGTGGAAAAATCTTCTTCTCCATGTATTTTAACAAAATCATGAACTAGCTAAGATATAAATTTATCATGTCATGACTAGAGCACTTAAAATGCTCGCATGAATCTTACCGTTATCCTATCCTTTGACCATTTGGTTGCAGACTGATGGATTCTTCAAAACTAGTGTGCCTGATGTATATGCCGTGGGTGATGTAGCTACATTCCCCATGAAATTGTACAATGAGATTAGAAGAGTTGAACATGTTGATCATGCACGCAAATCTGCTGAACAGGCTGTTAAGGTATTTTAAGTTTTCCTTTTCGTTCTAGAACTTAAACTTATGTTGGGGAAACGTTTGCATCTCTCATTCGCTAGAGTGAATGTAAAATGACTAGACCTTTCCTTTTTGCAGGCAATTGTTGCTAGTGAAAAAGGAGAATCAATTGACGAGTATGACTACCTTCCATACTTCTATTCTCGTGCCTTTGATCTGTCATGGCAGTTCTATGGGGACAATGTAGGTGACGCTGTTCTATTTGGAGACAACGACCCAACATCTCCAACTTACAAGTTCGGATCATATTGGATCAAAGACGGGAAGGTTGTTGGCGCATTTTTGGAGGGCGGATCGCCTGAAGAAAACAAGGCGATCGCCAAACTCGCCAGGGTTCAGCCTCCAGCCGGAAACTTGGATCAACTAGCCACAGAGGGTCTGGCCTTTGCTACCAAAATCTAATTATTATTTTCTTGATTTATTAGAAATGCTTCTTTTAATTATTAATCTTGAAAATAGTGGTGTGTTCTCCATGCACTGTTGTTTGGTTTTCAGTGTAAAATATTTTCCTTGAGTGTTATCTCATTTGCTTGTAGTTGATCGGATTTGTTTGGATTATGTAGAGACTGTTATTTTGTATGTTCTCTTGAAAATAATATGATTTTTAGATCTATTTTTCCTTTTTTATTTTTTAATAAAAGAATTGGCAGCTATTATTGGAGATGTGCTCCATTTTAAATGATTGCTTTATCTTACCTGGTTGAAAGTCCAATCATAGTCGATGAACGAATGTCAAATATTTTTAGTTATTTTTCTCCTGATCATTATAATGATAATAGTCATAATACAATATTAATTAATTATTATAGAATATAAAATAAAGCTAGAAGGGTAAAACTGATATATAAAACGAACGGCTAAACCCTAACATCGCCGCGCTATTCCTGTCGACGCAGATTCACCGCTCCTCCTCCCACTTCTAGGAGTCCGATTCGCACAGTGATCTCTCTCTCTCACACACACACACACATTTTCAATTATTTACGTGCAATCTATTGTCATGAAGATGAAGTCCAGTCCCGTTTCTCATCTTTTAAATTTCTGATTAATTCTGTTATGAATAGTTAGAGAGAAGGCATGTATAACTAATAAAAGCGTGCGTGTGTTTTTGCGTCTTTTGTATTAGTTGTATTAGTTAGAAACGGCGCCGTTTCCGCCTAGTCAAAACGCTGTCGTTTTGTTCTTGATGCATGGGTATAAATTTGTAAACCATGCATGTGATTCAATAACAGAAAATAGATATTTTCCTTCTCAAATCTTCGATTCTCTCTCCTCTTTCTTCATCACACGAACCACACCTGACATTTGGCCTCAGAGCCAGTTGCGCAATCTCTAAATTGATGGCGGGAAAGAACAACACACAACGCATTGATGCGTTGGAATCTCAGATGACTGAAATTTTAGCTGGACAAGCGCAAGTGGAGGCGCGATTGGAATCAAAGCTTGACAGCTTGGGTGAGATGCTCAAGGCTCAAATATTGAATGTACTGAAGGATCAGCAGAGCCAATCGATGGGTAAAGGTAAGGAAAATTCTCCTTCTCCTAATTCATCTATGGCGATGGGATCGGGATCGGGTAGAAACGAGGCTGGAATACTATCTCCTTTACCAGTGAATAGGATGAATGGAGGAATCAGTGGGGGAAAATTTCCTAAACTTGATTTTCCTAAGTTCAATGGTGATAATCCGAGGAATTGGCTTCGAAAATGTTATAGATATTTCTCCTATTATGATATGTCTGACTATGACAAGCTCAGCCTTGTTGCTATGAACTTAGAAGGTATTGCAGATCATTGGTTTGTGGATTATGTAGAGGAACGGGGTAGTATATCATGGGGAGAATTTGCTAAATTAGTTATGGATCGTTTCATGAATCCAACTGGAGGTAGTCTTATAGCTCAATTCAATAAGTTGAGGCAGACTGGGAATGTTCAATTGTATATCAACGAATTTGAGGAGATGAGAGCACTGCTAAGAGAGAATAACAAAGCTCTAACTGAAGAATATTTTATGGAGAGCTTTATTGGAGGGTTGAAAGAGGAGATTGGCAAGTTTGTAACACTACAAAAACCTGCTACTCTCTTAGCTGCCACTCATTTAGCTTTGCAGAGTGAAGATCTGGTCCATCTATTGACTAAAACTCAAAGGTTGACACCTAAGACCTTTCTACCAACACCTGGTAATAATAACAAGGCTGATAATACAGTGATGAAGCCTAGGATCCCACCAATAAAGAGACTTACTCCAGAGGAGATGAAGGCTAGGAGAGATAAGAACCTTTGCTTCAATTGTGATGAGATCTTTCACATTGGACACAAATGCAAGAAGCTTTATTTGATTTTTGTAGAGGGTGACGAAGAACAGATTGATGATCCACTGGAATTGGAGGTTTTGGAAGATGATCAGAAGGAACCACATATATCACTTAATGCAGTAGCAGGTCAATCCCATGCAGATACTATTAAACTCTTGGGGAGGGCAGCAAAGCAAGAGTTGATAATTCTACTTGATTCAGGGAGTACACATAGTTTCTTAGATCCTGTAGCAGCTGAGAAATTAGGTTGTGTTATAGAATACACTACTCCCTGGTTGGTGACAGTGGCTGATGGTAATAAGATTGAATGTAATTCCAGATGTCCTCAGTTTGAGTGGGAAATGGGAGGATGCAAATTCAGTACTCCAGTGAGATTGCTTAGATTGGGAGGGTGTGATATGGTGATTGGAGTTGATCTACTTAGCCAGTTTGGTCAGATTGTGATGGACTTCAAAGAACATACTGTCCAATTCAATATCAGGGGAAGGAAGTGAAGTTGAAGGGAGTTCAACACCATGCTCATTTGAGCTTAGTAACTGCAGAACAACTCAGCAAAGAAGTCAAAGGGGAAGAGCAAGATATAGCGGCCTATCTTTGCTTGATTTTAGCTCAGAATGAAGGAGTTACTGCAAGTAGTCACCAATTGATTGATCCCCTATTGAAGGAGTATGCTCATATATTTGAAGTACCTCAGGGATTACCACCTACAAGATCTATGGACCACAAAATCCCAATCAAAACAGGAGTAGAACCTATCAAGCAACATGCTTATAGATATCCACTACTCCAAAGACAGGAGATAGAGAAGTTAGTGAAGGAGATGCTGAGCAGTGGGATCATTAGACCAAGCAATAGCCCCTATTCATCTCCTGTATTATTGGTCAAGAAGAAAGATGGTAGCTGGAGGTTTTGTGTGGATTATAGGAGGCTCAATTCAGCCACTGTGAAGGATAGCTATCCTATTCCATTGATAGATGATCTATTAGATGAACTAAGTGGATCACATATCTTTTCTAAGATTGACTTGAGGGCTGGATATCACCAAATCAGGGTGGTGGAAGAAGATATTCCTAAGACTGCTTTTGTTACTTCCTCAGGTCTATATGAATTCATAGTCATGCCTTTTGGCCTTACTAATACTCCAACAACTTTCCAAGCAGTGATGAACCAAGTCTTCAGTGCATGCCTAAGATATTATGTGTTGGTATTCTTTGATGACATATTAATCTACAGCAGGATAATGGAAGATCATTTAATCCACTTGAGATCTGTGTTTAACATCCTTACACAACACAGCTTGTTTGCTAAACTATCTAAGTGTCTCTTTGGGAAGACTGAGGTGGAATACTTGGGACACTTAATCAGTGGACAAGGAGTGAAGGTTGATCCAGGGAAGATTCAAGCTATGGTTCTTTGGCCACAACCAACTACCATCAAAGCTTTAAGAGGCTTCTTGGGTTTGACTGGATACTATAGGAAGTTCATTCAAGGGTATGGAACTATAGCTAGACCACTCACTGATTTAACTAAAAATGGGAGATTCCTATGGAGTGATGCAGCTGAGGAGGCTTTTAGTAAATTGAAGCAAGCCATGGTCTCAGCTCCAGTGTTGGCTCTTCCAAATTTCAGTAAGCCTTTTGTCCTAGAGACTGATGCTTGCTATAATGGGTTGGGGGCAGTTTTGATGCAAGATCATCATCCATTGGCATTTATTAGCAAAGCATTGGGAGCTAAAAATCTGGGATTATCCATATATGAAAAGGAGTTTTTGGCCATCATACTAGCAGTGGATAAGTGGAGACCCTATCTACTACATGCTCCTTTTATTATTAGGACATACCAAAAGAGCTTAAAATATCTTTTGGAGCAGAAGATTTCCACCCCTTTGCAGCATAAGTATCTGACTAAGTTGCTTGGATTCACCTACACTATTGAATTCAAGAAGGGAGTAGATAACAAAGCTGCAGATGCACTCTCTAGAATGAATTCTGATGATGGAGAGTGTCATGCTATTACTACTTTTAGACCATTGTGGATGGAGGAACTGATGCTCAGTTATCAGGGGGATGCAGAGGTTCAGGACATTATTGCTGAGTGTGTAACCATACCCTACAATGTATCCCAGTATAGCTATTCAGATGGCTTGGTGAGGTTTAAGGGTAAGCTGCTGGTGGGTAATCAGGAAACTTTGAAACAACAAATACTTACTTACATGCATGATTCCAGTGCTGGGGGTCACTCAGGGGTTAATGCCACTTACCAAATGTTGATTAATGTGTTTTGGTGGCCAGGAGTTAGAGCTCAAGTACTGCAGCACATCAGAGAGTGCCACACTTGTCAAATCTCCAAGCATGAGAATGTTCAAAACCCTGGTTTGCTGCAACCTTTGCCAGTGCCTGATCAAGCTTGGACTCACATCTCAATGAACTTTATAGAGCAGCTTCCTCTCTCTGCCAAGAAGGATACTATATGGGTGGTGGTTGATAGATTCATTAAGTACAACCACTTCATTGCTCTATCTCACCCCTTTACTGCTTCTACATTGGCCACTATTTTCCTGGACACAATCTACAAAATTCATGGTCTTCCCCATAGCATTATCTCTGATAGAGATAAAATATTCACAAGTCAATTTTGGCAACATCTTCTTAAGCTGATTAGAGTTGATCAATATTTGAGCACAACTTATCACCCTCAAACGGATGGCCAAACTGAACAGGTTAATCAATGCTTGGAAACCTATTTGAGATGCATGTGTGGAGCTAATCCTAAGAAGTGGTTCTCTTGGCTTGCTATGGCAGAATTATGATCTCCTGAAGGATAGACATATGGCTCAGCAGTGTCTCAAGGATGCATTACACAAGGCACAAGAAAGAATGAAATTCTATGCTGATAAGAAGAGGATTGATCGGGTCTTCCAGGTTGGAGATTGGGTATATTTGAAGCTTAAGCCATATAGACAACGCACTTTGCACAAGAGTCCTATATGGAAGCTTAGCCCAAAGTATGCAGGCCCTTTTCAGATTCAATCCAGGGTGGGTACCTCTGCTTATAAGCTACTTCTTCCATCGTCGGCTAAGGTTCATCCAGTGTTTCATGTCTTGGTTCTCAAACGGAAAATTACCTCCACTTTGCCTGAGTTCGATGATGATGGCAAAGTTCTCTTGAAACCACTTAAAGTCTTAGCTAGGAGATTGGTGAAACGGGGCAAAGATCCAGCAACGCAGCTGCTTATTCAGTGGGCACACTTGCCGGAGGAGGAGGCTACATGGGAGTTCTACGAAGATATTCAGACCAAATACCCGCATCTATTGTCTTGAGGGCAAGACAAATCCATGGGGGGTATTGTCATGAAGATGAAGTCCAGTCCCGTTTCTCATCTTTTAAATTTCTGATTAATTCTGTTATGAATAGTTAGAGAGAAGGCGTGTATAACTAATAAAAGCGTGCGTGTGTTTTTGCGTCTTTTGTATTAGTTGTATTAGTTAGAAACGGCGTCGTTTTCGCCTAGTCCAAACGCTGTCGTTTTGTTCTTGATGCATGGGTATAAATTTGTAAACCATGCATGTGATTCAATAACAGAAAATAGATATTTTCCTTCTCAAATCTTCGATTCTCTCTCCTCTTTCTTCATCACACGAACCACACCTGACATCTATGCGCATTTCAGTATGGCTTAATACGTTGTTATCTTTGCATTTTGAGCAGATATGAAGGTAATAGCAGCCTATTTGCTCGCCGTTTTGGGAGGCAATGCTAGTCCTTCCGCCGATGTTGTTAAGGACATCCTCTGCTCTGGTATTTATGTATAATGTTACGTATTTTCTATGTATGTTTATAGTGCGCGGTATTTTGTGAACTGAGGTTGTGTTAGGCTTTGATTTTGTAGACAACTTGATTTGGAATGGCCGAGAGTCAAAAATGGCACAAAAATTAGCTTCTTTTTTTTTCCTCATTAATGTAAACCAATTGAGGTATATGTTGGAACAAAATTGGGGCTTAGCAACAACAAACCTAGAAGTAGAATTATAGTTTGATTCCCTAAAGTGATTAAAACATATAATTGGTAATTGAAGAACTAAAAATGTCAAGTTCTTGGATTGTAATAATGTTTGCTTGTAATTGTACTCACATAAAGCATGTGAGTAATTTCATAGTTTAGGCTTTTTTATACTGTAATTTGTCAATATCCCCAAATTTCTCCTTATATGTGAAATAGTGATGAAATATAGCATGCCATTGGTGATTGAGTAAACTATTGAGTATTATCAAGTATTGTGCAGTCATGTTTATTAAAGTGCGACACTGAAGATTGCATTTTTAGTTTGAAAATCACATATAAGAATAGGCATGAGCTATTTACATAAGACATTAAAACCATCTAGTCTAATTTGTAATAGTGTTTTTGTGAGACACTGATTAAATAATTGATATATCTACTTCCCTGTATTACTTCTATAATAAGCTTTCAAAGGTTAATCACTGGAAGTAAGTATTTTGGAAAACTGTGTTGAATGAAATAAAATGTTGATATAAGCATCAAAGCTGTTATGAGGCAACAATACCTCACACAGAATGGAGTGTAGGGGGCATAAACTGTAAACATTAAAACAATATATTATATATCATCTTTGAGTACCTGTTGTCACGCCCCGTTTTTGAATCAAATAAAATATTAAATTTTGGCTTCAGGCTTCCAACAACTCGTAATATGCTAAAATATTAAAAGGATCAAATAACCTGTATATCAGACTATTCTTATAATAAGATTTATTTAAAACTCTAAACCTCATTCTTATAATAAGATTTATTTAAAACTCTAAACCTCAGATAGCAACCACGGAAAATATCATCAAAGAATAACCTTACGGCTTTAACTTTACAAAATATTCAAAAAACTTAAGACTTTTTCAGAAAAACAGTATTAACAGATTTATTTACAAATAATAGATACGACATCCCCTTTCGATCTCCATCATTAAACCTTTAATCTGTAAAACATAATAATCCATCATTAAACCTTTTATCTGTAAAACATAATAACAGAGTGTGCGAACACTCAGTGGGGTTGAACCGAAACATACAGCACATATAAACACCATAAAGTTTAACAATCAACACTTTCATATATTCGTGGATCTTAACCGTCGTGCAAACATTTACAGATCTTAATCATCGTGCAAACATATACGGATCTTAATCGTAATTACTTTATTTCGCCGTGCAAACATATACGAATCTTAACCGTCCTGCAAATAATTACTTTAATCGCCGTGCAAACATATACGGATCTTAATCGTAATTACTTTATTTCGCCGTGCAAACATATACGGATCTTAATCGTCGTGTAAATAATTACTTTATTGTAAATCACGCTTTCACGTCATTATTATATAAAAGCATGTTTGCATTTCAATCAGATTTCAAATAAAATCACACATTCGTTCGAATACATATTGAAATCACACAATTTAAACACATAATTTCAAATAAAGTGTACAATTAGAACACGTTACCCCACCTTTAGTACAGCATTACGAATGCTTTTAGATACTCGATCGTCTTATCTTGTTCCCCTTCATCAACTACATACATAACTATTCAAAATATATATAGATAACGTTTTATCCGATATGGTCCCTAAATATCAACTCGTAACCATGACGTCTATGCTGCGGCAGTCGGGGGCGAGGGAGGCCTCACCATCCCGGATGTCACGCACTTGATCTCTACCATCGGGTACTTCTCAGGATCCTCCTTCGAATCCTCCTCAGGATTCTCCTTCTTTGAACCATCATCCTCGTCCCCATTATAATCATCGTTAGACGGGTCGAAAGGTCCCGGCTCAGGAGTAGTCGGGTACTCACTCCGACCCCAGACGTCTAGCAGCTGTCCCGTAAATTTCCAAAAATTTATGATGTGAGAATTATTTACCGTCGAGTAAACTACCTCATCGCGTAAACACGGTGTGCTCGTACAAACTACCTCATCGCGGTAAACACGGTGTGCTCGTACTGTCCATTAATCGGGCAACGTCCTTATCAACTGATGACAACCTTCGACATTATCTATCAGACCTCCATCACCCCCGCTCTTCTCCACGTATGTAGAAGTCGAGCGATGTGCTTGACTTTAAAATTTCAAAATATTTTAGGGTCATTCAGTGGGCGAGCACATCGCTCGACTTCTACATACGTAGAGAAGAACGGGGTGATGGAGGTCTGATAGGTAATGTCAAATGTTGTCACCAGTTGATAAGAGCCCGATGAATGTTGCCCGATGAATGGGCAGTACGAGCACACCGTGTTTACCGCGATGAGGTAGTTTACTCGGCGGTAGATAATTCTCGCATCATAAATTTTTGGAGATTTACGGGGCAGTTGCTAGACGCCTGGGTCGGAGTAAGTACCCGACTACAGCGTTAATGCTGTTTTTCTGAAAAAGTCTAAGTCTTTTGAATAATTTGTAAAGTTAAAGCCGTAAGGCTATACTTTGATGATATTTTTTGTGGTTGCTATCTGATGTTTAGTGTTTTAAATAAATCTTATTATGAGAATAGTTTGATATACAAGTTATTTGGTCCTTTTAATATTTTAGCATATTACGAGTTGCTGGATGCCTGAAGCCAAAATTTAATATTTTATTTGATTCAAAAAAGGTGCGTGACACCTGTAGTGAACTTGAATTATGGATTTAGTTCAATGTTATCAACTCACTAGGAAAGACAACAATAAACTACATTATCTCAGATTTTGAATTGAGAAGACCTTGGTGCACTCGATTGATGTTTCATCACATCTTATGTTTCAAGGATTCTACTATTGTTGGTAGTACATGCCACTGCTTTGGTTATCATTCAATCATTTGTATATGCTATGCAGTTGGAGCTGAAGCTGATGATGATAGGATTGAGCTTCTCTTAACACAAGTTAAAAACAGAGATATTACATAGCTTATTGCAGCTGGACGTGAGAAGTTGGCATCTGTTCCTGCTGGAGGTGGTGGTGTAGTAGCTGTATCTGCTGGCGGCAGCAGTGCTTCTGCTGCTCCTGCTGCAGCTGAGCCGAAGAAAGAGGAGAAAGTGGAGGAGAAAGAGGAATCAGATGATGTAAGTATCTACGTGTTTGTTGTTGTTAATCATGTCACCGAGTCATCTCATTCTATTTTGTTTTGAAGTGTTGAATTGTTCTTGTAGCCTAGTTGCAGGTGTCGCTACGTTGATTTAGTTTCTATATGATAGCATATTGGAAACTTGTTTCATGATTATATCATCCATACTGAATATCGTACTCTTTAAAGGATGCTCTCTCTGGCACATGTTTGCTCTGCTTAGTGTTTCATGAGTTGCTTCTTTTCATTACTGATTATAACTTTCTTCGCATCCTCCACTTCCTGCAGGACATGGGTTTCGGTCTCTTCGACTAGAGGATCATGATGCCTCTTGGGAAAACTTGTGGCTTTTATGTCCCTCCAATAGGGTACTCTATTCTTGTGCTTCGAAAATCGACTATTTTCTATTTGTTTGGCTTCATGGTTCAAAGTAACGGTCGCGGTGCCCGTCGCGGTGCCCACCGTTAAGGTTACATTGCAATTTCACGGCGATTTCGCGGCTGTAACGGACAATTTTTCAAAAAAACTCAAAAATAGTCTAAAAGTTCAAGAAAATTACTTATATATATGTTTTTACTAAATTAACATAAAAAACAATATTTCAACTATAATTAACATATGAAACATATAATTACATACATTATTAATACCACGTGGAATGTCGAGGTGGTTCAAAGTCATCATTATCTTCCCTTTCAGGATAAATAGGAAAATGTGCATAATCATAATGAGTAGGATGAGGTATAGACTGTTCATGTGGATACTCATGATAATATCCAAATTCTCGATATCCTGTACTGTTAGAAGATCCAACCTGATGATCATGATATCCAGCATTAGTAGGAAATGAGCTCACACTATTGCTAGCTAATGTTCTTCTTTTAACCCTCTTTTGTGTACATTTTATTCAAGTGCATGTGTACACTTATTCTTCTTTTGTCTACATATTATAGCAAATAACAACTATTATTTTTATTGCTACAACTTTAATTTCTCTACATTTTTGCGTACTACACATTCAAGGTATACATGTATATATAGTAATATACCCATATATAATAAATATGTATAAAAAATATTACATTCAATCGGAAAAAAAATATACAGTGTTCAAATTCAATTATCTATCCGTCGTTTTTATTTTTTTCGCCCCTGCAAACCGTTACGTCCGTTATAACGCCGTTATAGTCCGTTATAACGCCGTTACAGTCCGATATAACGCCGCATAACGCCGTTACGAGCGTTATCGCGCCGATATCAAGCCCGATAATGTAGTCGACCGTTTTTAACCGAATCAGTAACGCGGAGACCACCGTTAAGATTACGAAACGCCGTTATAACGGCCGTAACGGCCGTTACTTTGAACCTTGTTTGGCTTCTTCATTTTTTTCAAGCACCTTGTACAAAATAGTTGAAGTAAGATTTTAGTCAACACACACAACTTTTTTCATTAAATTAGCATTGATTTATAGTAGTCAAGTTACTTTTATCTTAACACCAAAAAAATCATATTCCTAAACAATCAATTCAAGGTCTATGTGTTTAATCTCTCTTTCATTAATTATATCTGTGTGCATCAGATTATTGTTCTCCAAACAATTTGTTTTTTTCTTTGCGTTTCTGATTTCACTTGAATGAATTATAACATGTTGACACGTATGAGCTCTCTTTATTTAAGTTGATGGGGTCTTGGAGCCGTAAGGTGTTATGTCACACATGAAAGGGGAAATAAATTATGTCGGGTTACTGTCGCACGTCTTTATCTACAATTATTTGTGGCAAGATAATCTGAAAAGCTTGAATTTTGCAAGGTTGGTAAGGGCAGGTAAAAGAACTCCATGTTTATCTACTTGCTATGCTTTTTTCTTTTTATAAATCAACTTGCACTTGCTGTAACTTTTGTTATTTGGGAGGTTTGAGGATTTCAAATGCATTTTGAAGTATCTACCTAAATGGCTAAATCATGATTGTTTAAATTTTGTTTTTTATTTGGGTGATAAATAATAAATATGTCCAATGTAGAGATACTATCATTAGAAAAAGACAAAAATAGAAAGGGATTAATTGGTGGACAAGAATTTAGAGATGAAAATGGTTATTACTTGTAACGTTTCTTTGTCAATTTTAATTGGTTATTTTATTTCATATTTGACTTTTGCTATTACAATTAGATGTGTCTCAATAATTTTGTTACACTACACATTCATACGATTCATGAAGATATTGTTGGGTTTATTATCAGGACCATTCCAACTAAAATCAAAATTTGAGTTGCTAATCAAATAGAAAAACTTGCGTAGATCTCCCATGGTAGCTTTTTATCTATCAAAATTGAATGTAATTTCTTGGGATGGATAATTGATGCTCGTCATCTGATGATGCTCTAAATTTTGTACTTTTTTTACCAATGGATATTTCGATGCACCTTTCTATAAAAATAAGAAGAGAAAAAAAAAAGTTATTAATGAGTTGACAGCCACCAAAAAAAACATTGAACTCATTGAAGTATCACTTTGAGGAAAAGTATGAAGGTTAGATCAATTAATATTCCCCTAAAGGGAAGGTTTGAGGCCACTGCATGCATTTTTTGAAAGATCAGATTTCATATTTTAATCAATTTTATTTGATATTTCAGAATAATTATGATCACTATGTATAAATGATATTATTATCTAACATGTATGTGTGAATACATGAGTAAAATATTAGATGACAAATATTTTGAAATATTACCTAAATATGTGTATTATTTATATAATCAATAAAACAAAAACTTTGGACAAAAAATCAGATGAGATGAAAGATCCAGAGCAGTGAAAGAGCACACCTATTAGGACTTGTTCTTCATTTTCTCCTTTAAAAGAAACATGTATTCACATTATTAAAAAAAGACTAAAGTTGACTTAAAAGTACTTTGAATTAGGTGATCATGAGCTAAATTATAATATTTATTTTGTTTGGAGTATGAAGATCTCAATGACGCTCTTGGTCAACGATAATCAGCAATTCATTCCACTTATGACTAAGATATATAATCATTTAATTCTTGAAATCACAATGTCAAATTTATAGCTCAAAGCAGCACTATTGGTCATTATTAGTTACAGTTATTTTCTACGTAATGATGTAACTTTATATTTAAGAGAAAAATATATCGTTAAATGAGAATGTAATCCGATTTATTTTAATTTGTTTTGAATAATGTGGTTATCAAATAAAGAAATTCCAAATCAAGATTATGAATTAATTTATAAATAGCAGAACAATGCAAATTTGGACTAAAAATCATTGAATAAAGGATATTGATGATTGGTGAGTATGAAAGGGAGATGAGTGGTTTACATTCCTTTTCTAGACCAATTGATGTTTGTCCCTTTTTGGTTCTTAAATATGACCATTACAAAGCAATTATCAACGTATTATGAAAAAAGTCACTAATCATCAACAATGGATCCATCTTCATATACTTATTACCTTTCTTTTTATTTAAATAGTTCTTTTTTCTTTTCTTTTTTTTGTCGAATGAGAAAGATCATGAAGAAGAAAATAAATTTGATTTATTATACAAAAAGTTAAAAGGAAAACATGACTTTTCAAGATCGGTGCCTCAGTTCGTCTTGCTTGTTTAAAATTAGTAATTCTCTCGTGTAATGGACTGATTACATATTTTCTATTGGGTTATTATGTTTGATATAGAATAAACTTAATATTTTGTAAATTAATGAATAGAAATAATGTAAGAATATTAAAAAAAAATCCAAAATATTACATGTCGGACAAGTCACAAATATTTAATTTTCAATCTTAGCCACCAAAATAGAGGTCAACAAGAAAATCAAAAATGAAGGACATGGTGGGTCCCACGGCTGTCTGAATTTATATGGGTTTTGCACAACTCTCCTGTCTAACCAAGACTTGGACTTTGAACAAAATGTGTCCTAATAATCAATTTAATGCTTGAATTTTAAAAATAAGAATCTAATATCTAGACCTTATTGAAATTATTTTAAATAATTTTTCATCCAAAAGAATTCATTTAAAATAAAAGAATTATCATTAATTTAAAATGCAAAACAACATAGATAAAAAAATAAAAAAAATCAATAAAGAACAACATTATCTCGAAAAATAATTACAAAAACTCATTAATAATGAAGTTGGTTTTTTTGGGAAAAAAAAAACGTGATAGTGGTTGTGAGAAAAAATTTCAACTCGCAATTTTTTTCCATAACAACTTATTTGATCATCGTTTAGTCTTATTCACTCTTTGAATAAAGTTAAAGCACAAATATTGTTAAATGTGAAAATGAAATGATTGTACGTGACAGCTGTAGATGGATGGGGCATCTCATTTTTATTTAATTTTTTTTATTAATCGTTTTCCTACAAACTTCCTGCATTTTGGATTTTGCTATGATAAATAATTTACCTAACTTAAATATTGGGGATAATAATAATAATATGGCTATGGTTGTAGGATCGAGGAGATTAATGACCACACTGTTTCTCCTGTATTTTGATGGTTAATATTAGATTTAAAAAAAAAACTAATAATTTTATGAATAGGAAGTAGATATTTTTATTCTTTATCTATTTTATTATTTTTGGGTTTTAGGTCATAGGATGGATGAAAATTTAATAATTCATTATGTGTTGTATTTTCATATGACATTTAGTAATTATTTTGTAACTTATTATTTGTATTTCAGAAGTTGTTGAATTGATTTCTTTTATCTGCGAAATAATTATTTAATAGAATAATTAAATGTCGGGAATAATTAAGCATAAGATTTAATTAAAGAAAAAAGTAAGGATGTTGTCCAAACATGCATGTGAATCAAACTTATGCTGCAATAAAAGACGTTGCACTAATTAAATAGATAAGACCTCGGTCTCATAAACTGCAGTGATAACACTATTAAGAAACTATTATTTTTTATTTTAACCTAAGTCTCAACTTTATATTTTATTTTCTTTTTTATTAAAATCATTATCATCTGTTTAATATATTAATCCTGTAGTTGTGTTGTATAAAAGAACTGGCGGAGTAGTTAACGTGGTTGTCGCAGATTTTTGAACTGATCTTCCAATAAATAGTTATTTAGTACAAATCATTGACCTCAAAACATGTATCTAAATTAATGATTAAAATTTAAAATTGATAGTGTTGCAGTCATAAGTGAATTAGGGGATAATCTAATAATTTTTTCTCTACATATTGAACTAGAAAATGTAATATTTTTTTTCTTGGAAGAATAGTCTCCTACTCATAAATCGAGTCAAACACATTTTTTTATCCCAAATTTATTAACGATCATCAAAACTTCATATGGACTGTTATCTCACGTTGATACTTGATTTTTTAGATCAAATTAGGCACTCAATATTAATTTGGTAATTTGGATATAATTGAAACTAAATTTGATACAAGTTAGAGAGTTTATTACTTAATTTGATCAGATTTTTTATGAAGTTACAGTTTACGTGAAATTTCGATTGACACTTGAGATAAAAACTGATTTTTTTTTTGGCATAATCATGGTTCTTTTATTATTAAGAAGAGTTGGTCCCAAAGAAAAAAAAAGGATGTGTATATCATATTTTTTCAAAATAAACTTTTATAGAGTCTTATAATTAATTATAGATCATTATATGTATAATTATATCTACTAAATGCTTTCATAATCTCTATAATCCATAGTTATTTTGAGATGAGAGGAGTAGCGAATAATTTTTATTTAATTTTGACTTATAATTCAAGTTTAAACTTCTAATCACCACTAATTAATCATACATTAATTACCACTCATAAATAAAATTATATATTCTTATATATTCCAGCGTATATTAAACACTAGAAATCAATAATATGAAAAAAATGACAGATAAGCAGAGTGGGAAAATTCAGTAATACGTACAAAAACCCTCACCCCCCTTCCCTAATTCATACTTCGTTGCTCCACACTGCGCTCTCGCTCTCTCTCTCTCTCTCAAACCGCTCATTTTCTGCGACTCCAATGGAGGTGGAAGCTCACGCGCTCCCTGCTTTCGATCTCAATCCGAGCAACATTTCTGCTTATTCGTTTTCCGCCATTTCTGGATCCTCAGAGGACGCTCCGGAACCGAAGAAACCGATTGATCAAATGGACGAGAACGGCGGTGAATGGGAGTTCTCTACTGCTCCGGTGAGTCCTGCCGCCACTCTGGCTAGTTGCCCGTTAGATGCTGCAATGAAAGTTCAGAAGGTATATCGGAGCTATCGTACTCGGCGCATGTTAGCTGACTCTGCTGTGGTTGCTGAAGAACTATGGTAATTCGACGAATATTTTTTTTTTTTGGTTTTTGTTAATGCGTGAACTTTACGACGGTGAAATCACTGGTAAGTGTACACTAGATGATCCATTGATTACCCTTATTTACCCGACTAACACTCATGCACTAAGTCTTTAATCGGAAATTGTAATTCTTGTGTTTTTTACCTCTGTAATTAACCCCTCTCTGTTTATTTTTTTTTAATTGGTCTGATTTATTTTATTTCGTGATGATAATTTAAGGTGGCAAGCGCTAGATTTCGCACGCTTAAATCACAGTACAATCTCGTTTTTCGACTTCTTGAAGCCAGAGACAGCTGCATCACGTTGGAACCGCCTCGCGTGGAATGCTTCTAAGGTATATCTACAGATTTTGAAGATGTGTTTGTCTGTGTGTTTCTTTACAACTGTTTCTATTAATTAATCAATAGATTTGAGAAAGAAAGAGAAAGTAAAACCACCAGCGATGAATTGAGAACTGTGGCGTGCTTGTGCTCAGTCATCTTACTATAAATTATGTGGGCAGGTGGGCCAGGGTCTATCGAAAGATGCCAAGGCACAGAAGTTGGCTTTTCAGCACTGGATTGAAGCTGTGAGAACTGCACCTTTTCTTTTCCTCTTTCACGTGCAATTATAGTTTATTAGACGCTTTGTTGGATTCAATATGGCTGCTTGTTGTGGGAATATTTTTCAAGGAAGTTTGATTCGATCGCTGGGTATTTTCTAGATTGATCCGAGGCACCGTTATGGGCACAGCTTACATCTTTATTATGAGGAGTGGTGTAAAACCAGTACTGGTCAACCCTTCTTCTACTGGTTAGTGTGGAAGTGTCAACTTCTTTAGATGTCTGTAATTTTGTTTGTTTGTTTTTATTTTTTTGGCCTTTTCATTCTGCTTGAGCAGTTACCTGATAGTTTAGTTCAATTCTATGGTTCTTTATCTAAGGTGATCGAACATTTTGGCTTTCTTGAATCGCTCCAGCCTTTGAAAAATGTCAATCTTTACAAGTTTGCTGTTGATAGGATGAAATAGTCAGATAGAATACCAACTTCATGAAGAAAGTAAAGACAAATGTCTGGTTTATTTATCACTGTACTTTTTTCTTTTTCCTTCAGTTTGTAGATCATTTGAATTGAAAGATGAAAAAATTTGGTCAAACTTGTGTCAAAACTTATTTCATGGCTATTCCTATGTGATATTGTAGGAAAAAATGTTTCTAATCTTGTGAAAACATATTAACGTGGAACTAAATATATAGTTAATTATCAGTTAGCTCTAATGTGAAGCAAGAAAACATTCAAACCTTGGGATTATTAATTTTACAGGTTGGATCTTGGTGATGGCAAGGACTTTGATCTTAAAGAGTGCCCAAGATCAAAGCTTCGTCAACAATGCATCAAGTATCTTGGACCGGTATGTGATCAGAGTTTCAATAATTACACCTTAATTTGAGAAGAGAAAAATAAAGTAATTCCTCGTATAGTTGATTCCCATCATGGAAGCCTCATGAGGCAAACATATGAGTGGGTCAGAAAGTTACTGATGCTGTCCTTCTAGCGACTGCCTTGCTTTATTTTCAATTGTGTTAACAATCTTCTCTTCAGCTATTTGTTATAGAGTATTATTAATTGTTTTTCATATCTGTTCTTTGTCAGATCGAGAGAGAACATTATGAATTCTTGGTCGTTGATGGGAAAATTTTGCATAAATTGACTGGGAAACCTCTTGATACAAGTGGAGGCAAATCAGGATCGAAATGGATTTTTGTGATGAGCACCTTTAAGAAACTCTACACTGGGGAGGTAAGCTCTAATAGGTTAAGTGGTTACATGTCTCTCTATATTTTACCTGCCATTCGTACTTTTCATTCCTCTAAACAAATACTTTTATTTACATCAGAAAAAGAAAGGATTGTTCCATCATTCCAGCTTTCTTGCTGGAGGAGCTACTTTAGCTGCAGGAAGGCTCATAGCAGAGGATGGAGTGCTTAAGGTAATGTCTGGAGACTGTCTTTCTTTAACACAAACCAGTCTGTTGCATTTACTAATGCTAAACATTACTCTGACATCTTAATCAATGCATTTGCTTAGGCTGGCACAGTCTCTCTTGCAACCCTATAAGAACCTATATGGGCAGGGAAGGGAAAGAGTTCTAATTCCTAACCCCTTATGTTATCTGGTATTTTGGATGGAAGAAAAGAAACCCCCTTCTCTTTGTTTGGTACAACTCTCCCTTCCAGTGAGGATTTAAAAATTGTACTTTATGGATTTTCTGATCTCCCCATTTTTCTATTTTCCTTTTGACAAATATAATAAATGTTGGCACCTCTCCAAATTCCTCTCCTCCTACTGAACATGGCCTTAATGCATCTGTTCTACTCTGATTAAGGTTAAGTGAAGTAAATATTCTGTAATAGATATCTTTCCAACTCTATTCATAAGGAGGAACTCTTTGATTTTATTTTACTATTATTTTTCTTAAATTTTTTTTTGTTTTTGTTTTGTTTTTGGGGGCTTAACTGAAAAAAAAAAAAAATCCAAAACTTTACATAATTTTTCTATTTTAGCCAATTGTTTTAAAATTGTCAATTTTGACCATAATTAGACCGATTGATTTCAATTTTAGCCAATTTATGATTTTTAGTCAAAAAATTGATTCTATGATGGTGTAGATGTCATGTGACATCACTTAAAATTAACTTGTGGATTAATTCACTTTAATCTAAAGTAGTGAAAAAAAATGGAAACAATGCAACACAACAAAAAAATCATATATCAGTGGTAGGCTTCAAATAAGATTAAATGAGGTGTGTCTTAAGTAGAAACAAGATTAGAGAATAAATAGATGGATACTTGACTTTTTGTTGAATTGCTTTGTTTTCATCATTTTTTTTAAATCTAAGTTAAAGTAGGTTAACACCCATGGTTAATCACTTTTTGTTAATTTTAAGTAATTAACCATTTACATATCATCTACACTACATCCATATCACCATGCAATAATTTAATTTTTGACCAAAATCATAAATTGGCTAAAATTGAAATCAATTGGTTTAATTGTGGTCAAAACTGACAATTTTAAAACAATTGGCTAAAGGAGAAAAATTATGTAAAGTTTTGGATTTTTTTGGCAGGTAAACCTTTTTTGGGTGAAATTCTATTATTGCTTCAGTATAGAATGTCTTGTGATTTTGACTTACACAATTACCTTTTTATGTTTTCAGTGTATCTCAGCTTACAGCGGACATTATAAGCCAACTGATGATAGCCTTGACAGCTTTTTATCATTTCTCAAGGAAAATGGAGTCAACCTTGACAAAGTAGAGGTACAGAACTGCATTAACTATATTTTCTCAGCTTCAATCATAATTCATGCTCCTTGATTGGGTGTAGGTGCCAAGGATAGGGATGGCTTTGTGGGGGTGGTTTGGGCTATTGCCTCCGACTTTTGATGGACAGAAATTGTTAAAAATCATCCTTATTTTTTTCCTTCTAATGCCACTTATAAGTTTTACTGATTTGTTATGTGATTTCACTATTCACACAATCATATATTCTAATGTTCGTGTATTGCATGAGATGGAAGACAGCATTTCGAAATTGCTCCAGTTTGTGTTCTATCCTTATTTGTTTTGATTGGAGTTCGCCGACTGGCAATAAATATTATAATAGGAACTAACACGAGCGATTAATAGGTAGCTTGTCTTGAATTCACCAGCAGGTAATATGTGCTGATTCTGATGTATGGGTGTAAATATCAAATAATATGCTAGTGTATTATCATTAGTGCTCTGTTCTCGTGTAGTTTCCCACCGTCGGTTCATATTTTGACATTCTGGTTTCAATATTAATCTCACCAAATGTTGTCCTTTTGCTTTATTTTATCAGATACGCAAGCCAAATGATGACTATGAGAATAATGAACATGGACAATCGTTTTCAGATTCTGCATATGAAGTGCCATCAATATTAGATTCTGTTTCATCTGATCCTCCCAATGAAATCGACCTCCCTTCAGAAACAACAGATGCTTCTAAGCCAGAAACTGGGAATGCGTACAAGAGGAACCTCTCTGGTGGTCTTCAGAGTCCTAAAGCAGACGTGCCAAGAAAAGCCATATTGCAAAGGATCAACTCCAAAAAGGCTGTGAATTCATACCAATTGGGCCATCAAATTTCGACCAAATGGTCTACGGGTGCTGGGCCCCGGATTGGTTGCATTGCTGACTACCCGGTGGAGTTGAGGCTACAGGCACTGGAACTCACCAACCTCTCCCCGCGAACAGGCCCGCCATTTTTAACACCAAGGAGGTTAGCTGCTGTTGTTTCACCGTCTGCTCATCCGGTGAATGAAAGCATAGACGAGCTAGAAGCTTACTTTAATACCTGATTTCTGCTTCACTTGAGCCCTCTGCACAACACTCTATCAGCATTCCTATTATAGTTTCAACATGTTCTGTTTATTCTGGTACATTTGCCTTTTCAGAATGCAAGTAGTTTAGAAGCCTGTCATATCTCTAGTATGCTCTCAAACTGAATAAGTATGTAAATCCCATTATGATCTATGAAAACATGAGGAAGTAATATTTTTATTCATCTCCAATTGCTTTTGATCATTTCTTCATATATCTATGTCTGTGTATAGGACAGTCTCTCAGCATCACCAGAAAGTGGGTAAGTAATATCACTACCTAGTAATTAAAACTATGTATATATGCAAAATGTACGAAAGCTAATATGTGCAAATGTACGAATAAAAGTAATTAAAACTATGCTAGATACAATCGTGAAATGCACAACAAAAGTGTGTTTTAACTCGACTCTGATCCACACATGTAGCACAACAAAAGCGTGTTTTAACTCAACTCTGATCCTCGCGTGTAGCACAACGAAAACTTGTTTGGCTCAGTAAAACTGGAAGTTTAACGTTTTCAGCATCTTCCTGGATGAAATTAGATCATTCAGTTAACAACTCAACAGGAAATATGACAGATGCATAGTCTTGCTATTAATAATTTTTGAATAACCCAACACCTCAAAAATCATATTTATATAGTTATTGATGATTCACTTTTTTAATAGTTAAATAAATATCTATCTTCTATCTATCTCTCTCAAACATAATCGTCTACTTACTATATCACGGTCAACAAGTGATATATCTATTATATCTTTCTTAAGTTGTTATATGAGAGTTGTTATTTCGCCTATTAAAACATTGTGATTTATCTTTTATATCACTCTTTAATAAGTCCGACATTAATCTCTTTAGAATGATGGAATTAAATTTGAAGAGGAAAATAATCATATAAAAAAATCGAAAAATTCTCCACGGCAGGTGAAAAAGAAAAACATAGCAGAAAAAATTAGTAAGATTAAACACAACTGAGTTATCTCCAAGAGAAGGCAAAAACTTAGGGTGCCCAGGGCCTCGGATCGACTCAGCGTGTGGGCCGTTTACACACACATCCACACGTCTCCATGCATGGCCACATTATAATTGATGTATGCCGCACATCATTTGATTTCATATATAATTCATCCAACGAGAGGTATTCGTTGTATACTCTTAAGGTATTAGTTGTTCATTTAGTAAAAGAATTAATTGTATGCTCTAATGTATGATAAAATTTTTATTCTTAAGGCGCACCAGCTGAAGAAAGGTGAAAGCTTACCATTTCGGTAGCGATATGCTCCGGCTTGGGAAGAGAAAGAACTTAGTTTATGTGTTGTTAGTTCCTCGATAAATAACAAAAGCTTATCATTTCGGCAACGCTATGCTCTGGCTTGGGAAGAGAAAGAACTTAGCTTATGTGTTGTTAGTTCCTCAATAAATAACGAAACCATATCAATTGTATACTTTTAAGGTATTATATATTTACCTTTTAAGGTATTACTACTTATAATATAAGGTATTACACATGCATCTTTAAAGTATTACATATTTACCTTTAATGTATTAATCCTTATAATATAAAGTATTAGATATGCACATGCTTAAGGTTTTACATATTTACCTTTAAGGTATTAATGTTTATAGCATAATATATCATATATGCACACATTTAAGGTATTACATATTTACCTTTTAGGTACTATAAGATATTATATATTTATCTCTAGTATGTTTAAAATATTTTATAAATACGTTTAATGTATTATATATTTGAGTGAATGACCCATTTTACCACAATTCATTTTAATTTGGCCAAAAATACCACTCAATGTAACAAGTAGTCCCAATCTACCACAATTTATAAAAGTTGTGTCCAATATACCACGATTTTTGACCTACTCACATATGCAAAGGACGATGAGACATGACTGTAAGACAATGACAGTACCTGTCATAAGACATGTATAATATATTAATTTGTAACGAAAAATCATCATGAGTATGTTAAACGAAAATCATAAATTGGAGACTATAAATTAATATACACGAAAATCATAAGTCTCCAACTTAAGGCAATTTAAATATATTATACGAAAAATCATCACATTCAATCATAAATTAAATAATCAATTTATCTTATACGAAATTCAATGTAAATGTTTTTCTAAGAAACAATCATAAGTTGGAGACTCCAAATTACAGTACACGAAAATCATAAGTCTCCAACTTAAGGCAATTTAAATTAATATATTACACGATAAATCATCACATTCAATCATAAATTAAATAATCAATTTATTTTACACGAAATTCAATTTAAATATTTTCTTAAGAAACAATATGTCTTACACGAGCTGTGCCAACTTTTTGTTTATTACCTTCATAAGGTCAATTAATTTTTGTGCAAATCAATTCATATTCAATTTTAGAATATAAAAAATCAATTTCATATAAAAATATTATTTTTTTGCAGAACAACCCACATTTGGGTCAAGGAGATATATTGAAGCTAAAGATTATCTCAGCAGCTCCTGAAATTACGGGTAAAGGGTCTTACCCAATTTTTCAATTTATTAAACTACAAAGACCAGATATGGTGGTGTTTAATAGAGCCAAAACACCACCATCAAATAGCCCTTTAGTGGTCGTCCTTACTGAAAATGATATATCTACAAGGCGAGTTTGAGGACTTTAGGTCTGTCTCACAGAGATGGACAAGGTCAAGTATCCATTCAAGATATTTCAAAACTCGGTGAATGGATCTTTCCTGTTAAATTTAATGACAAGAAATACGACTAAATTTGTTGAAAACCTTTTTGAAAATAAGAGGAAGCTAATTTGGGAAAATAAGGTTCCAACCATGAAGCAAACCCGAAAGAAGATATGCAATATGGTGCATATAGGAAGATGAGAGGAACACATGTTTTTACTGTCAAATATAAAAGAAGCCTTTGTTTGGATAAGGTTTCAAGGTCAAGTAGGATAAGCCGAAACACCCGAAGAAAAAGAAAAAAAGGAAAAGGTTTTTAGATAGTAAAAACCTAAAATGTAATAAAAGAAAACGAGTCTAAACTAGATTCGATAATTTACAAGTATACATGTATTCTACGAATGTAATAGTATAGGAATACATTATATCAAGCATAGGATGCTACTATCAGACCGAATATAGCGGCTCGCCCTACAACCTTTGAAAAATCAACATCAACGATGGTTGATTATCAAACAACGAAAGTGGAGGACCCCTCCATTAATCGAAAGATTCGTTGCCAACGCAAAAAGATAAGATGGACAACGATTTACCACCAAAACCGATAGAAGAGGGTGGATGATAAGGACGGCTCAATTAATTAAGTTGAATGACTGGGAATCTTACCCACAATCATGGTTGACCCACTAACAAAGTGGAAGACAGCTGACAAGGCAATAATGAACTCAATAATGAGCTCATTTGTGCCTATAAAAGAGGAACTTCAGCCTTAGAAGAAGATCATCGAAATTTCACAATATTTCTCTCTATCATAAGTTTGAAAATCTTCTCTCTAATTGTAATAGTTTAGCTTTAAAGCTTTCCTGTTCATGGGGTTTCCCTACACAAGTATTAGTCATGATTAGCTAAAGTAAGTTTTCTCCTCCAATGACGAAGATTAATAGTATTCTAAAATAATTTAGTTTATTATCTTCAATAAAAAGGCTTTTACTTTTCGACATACTCTCCAATTTTTTTTTATATTTATGAGTGAAAATTATCTAGCAGTGAGTCTCCTTGTGATCCCCTTAAAGGCAGGTAACCGTTGAGAAGGGTTGCGATTTGCGTTCTCAAGAGGGATCGGTTTAGAATCATAGATTGCGGGCAAGTGGTTGGATTTTGGATCCATAAAACCTAAATCGAGATTAAGGATAATACAAGAGACAAAGGCGAGGTATAATTCAAACTCAATTTTATTTTATTTTACGGAAGCATGTTGGGCCTGATATTGATCAGAGGGTTAATTCGGATCTAATAAGTATAAGTGTGGAAAGATAAAAAAATGACTAATGACAATGTTGATTTTTTGGAAATTAATAAAAGTCAACAAAGGTAAAATAGTAATTTTTTATGAAAAATTCGATAGAAAGAGATGTTTTGTTATATTTAAAGGTATTTGGGGATGTGTTGTTATATTAATGGGTAGAAATGACTATTATCCCTATTATTAAATCGAGACAATAACCCAATATACTACAATCCCTTATAATTTTACTCAAAATATCACAAAATATAAGGATTGATCTTTATATACCACAATTGTTAAAACTTATGCCCCAAATCCCACATTTTTAACTTGGTCAAATGTGTAAGTTATGATGAGACATAACTGATGGGTTTGTCAGTGACATTTTTCAATATATTAATGTTTGTAAGACTTACATGAAAATACACAAATAATAAGGGATTATATAAAATTAAATTTCGTGTAAGAATATTTTTTTTTTTTGCCTTACACGAAATTTAATTTCGTATAAGAAAAAAAATTTGATTTTTTTTACCTTACACGAAATTTAAATTTCATGTAAACATTTTTTTTCCCTTAAATTTCGTATAAGCCTTTATTATTTGTGTACTTTCGTGTAAGTTGATTGTATATTGATGATTATTATTACCCATTATTTTCATATAAAAATTGATTGTGCATTGATGATTATTATTTTATGAAATTATTGATTCAATCAGTCATATCCCATCAATTCTTTTTATTTTTGACATATTCAAAATTTGTGATATATAAAATCTAAATTATAATAAATGTGGTATACCAAACCTAATTCTTAAATTTTATGAGAATTAAAGTGGTACATAGGTCCATTTTCTCTTATCTTATTAAAGAGATTTATCCAAAATTGTATATAACCCAGGTGACTGCATGCATTGAATGTAGAAAATTAGTAAATTAAAGATTGGGAGAGATTGGTGAAGGAATTTGGACCATGTATATCCACAAGTGTGTAAATGGGCCCATATCTGGTGCAACCTAGTATAAGATACTGCTCCATCAAATCAAATTCTAGCACCACTACATTTTTGTAATAATAATAGTACTTTACTATGATCTATTCTTGGCCTTCCTTTTCCCAAGTTGTCCATAACAAGGCAGTGAATCCATCACACGTCCTTTCCTGTTTTTGGGATATATTATGTATTTTAACATCTCAAATGTGTAAACTTATATTGCATCTAGATTAATAGAAAAAAATCTAAATATAGGTTGATGTAGCATCTAATAGCTATTAATAAAGAGAAATTTATGTACATGATTATATCAGTAGTATATATTTTATTTTTAATTATATGGATTCATACTTGCAATCACCAACTTACATATAAATTTAACAAAAATGGTTGAAAATTCTACAATGGTTTTGGTTGACTTAGGTTGGAATGGAACAAGAACTATAAAATTTATATTAGAGTTATAATTTGGTTGTGAAAGTAAGTTATTTTGATGTATGACTCATGAATTTCGACTGATGTTTGGAGGTTGATTTTATTTATAAATTTCCGATGATTGTTTTTGTCGAAAATGTGTTACAAATTGAATTCAAATAGTAATTGAAAAAATTGGTAGAATATGGATAGCAATCTTTTTTTTTTTTTTTTATTTGGTACCTACAATCTAAATTATTTATTTTTTATATATTTTAGGCACCAAATGAAAAAAAAAAAAAAAAAGTTTAAAATACACATTGCATTTTATATTAATCCTATTTTATATGATGTGAGTGAAGAAAGTTGTTGGACTCAATATATACTAGCATTAATATAGTTAATGTGAGTGATGAATGTAGTTGGACTCAAAATCATAATTTTGAATACTTATTTGTACAATGAACGTCAAAACAATCAAACAAGTTCCTATAATCAAGTAGATGGTTTATTGAAGAACTATTTTTGAGCAAATTGGATCGATCCTCTAAAATAATGGGCTAGACCCACCACTTTTTCAATATTGTTTACATTTGTAAATAAGCTGACACTCTCACTTCAATCGTCCTTGTGGAACAAGAATTTAGTATTGGAGGTCACATTCAAGATTTAAGACACCTAGAACGATCATTAAACATTTACAAAATCTACCACTGCTCGATAATTAGACAAGGATCAGAAAATGTTCACAAGAAGTTGATTTTGATGAAGAGGAATGAATATGACTCAAAAGGTAAGAAACAATGTTGACTTCATTTTATTGACAATATACATTGACACTTTCTAACTCAAGTGAAAACTCAAGGCCCGATTTTCCCTTTATTCCCCCTTTTCCTATAATTATAATTTTTTTTATCGTATTCTTTAATTTTAAATTGTATTTTTTTAAAAGCTGTAATATACAATTTTTTATATTTGTAGTTTGTATGTTGTCAATTATACTTATAACTCTAACTTATATATAAAATTTGGGTTAAAAACATTATCTCATCCAAATTATATGTGATTTTACATTTTATGATATAAATTTTTTAAATGTTGCAATTTTTCTTATAAATTTTAAATTTGATGTATTTTCCGATATTAGACAAATCATAATCATTGATTTAGGACATACGTACGGTTATGATTTGTCCAATGCAGTAAAATATAACAAATTTAAAGTTCATATACTAAAATGCAACATTTCAAAATTTATAAAAAAAAAATATAACCCATAAAATTTTAATACTTGTTTCAATTTATTAACTCAAAAGTCAAAACAATTGTTATTTAGTACAACATTAATATCACTTTATTATTTAAGTAAAAATTATTGAAATAGTAAGTGTAGATTCCAAACCAAATGCAGGTTCGATTCCGGTTCGATTCGAAACCTCGGGCTGAAGGCGTGGTCCGCGTGTCATGCGCCAAAACCTCATACCCTACAAAACCCTCGCACGTAGGCCTTACACCGCACGTGTGGTCTGACGTGGATCGTCACTTGACACGTGGCGAGTTGCCAGACCTTGGTTCGCTGTTGGAGGTGTGTCTTGTCTGAAGTGGCCTATTGCCCCCCTCCCCTTCCCTGCCCTTCCCCTCCCCTCCCCTCCCCCAGATTCTTTCTGCTTTGCTTTATAGACACTATAAATTTCCGAAAAACTTTCCTGTATTTCTTTCTTTCGCTCATAATACGTCGGCAAAGAATGGAATGCGGTAAACCCCGAATGGAGGAAGATGAGGGTGGCCAGATGGTGGCCGGTGAGCTGGAGGCGGCGGAGGTTCTGTGGGGCCTCGCTCGCTCCTCCTCCGTGCGCGGCGGCGAGTTTAATCCAACACAACCGGTGGCGGTGGCCACTCTGTCTCAGGTTCATAACTTATAAAAAAAAATTTATTGCACACATATTTCTATATGTTTTCTTACAGACTGTTTTGTTTGTCTTCTTCTGTAGAGAGATTTGTTTGCTCGTTTTCCAGTGCAGCGATGCTTGTTTATTACTTTAACGCTTTTATGCTAAAATTAGAAAATTGGAATCACCATTTTTCAGATATGAAATTTGGTATGTTCATTTTATATTCAGTGATCGAAATTCGTCTGAAAACATGTCATGATATTGGCCATTAATTGCTTGAAATAGAAAAGAAGATGGGGGCAGCATGTTTGCTTTTGAATTGGATAAGAATTTGCAGTTGTAGGTCAAAACCAGCTTTGTTGTAGGAATATGTTAGAACGAGGAAGTGATCACAATCACAATTAACGAACACACGTCCAGAAAACAACTATAACCAACACAACCGGGGAAACCTCCCGTCCAAGCCAAAGGCCGATCAACAATAATCTCCAAAAGTGAGATTCACCCTAATCTATGCACCGGATTAATATAATTGAAAGCCCACAGACAGGCCAGTGGGAACAAGATATAACTGGACTACTTAAATAAAATAAGGCCTAAATCCAAACTAATTATAATTAAACTTCTTGCCACGTCTATGGTAAATGGTAGGCGTATCACAATATGCCTTTTACTTCCTTCCTTCTTCTTATGAACTTCTGCTGGTTCATTCTCACTCTTGTAGAGTGAACAGTGATTACTAATTAGTGAGTAGGGGATTATCAAAGCTTCTATGAGCCCTCAAGAGCAAAAAGGGATTACTTTCTGGTGAAAAATAACTGATTTGAAAGCTTAAGTTGTATGCTGGTTGTATTAGTCCTTTTGACATCTTCACCAATGTGCTAAGGAGAAAATCTAATAGCTTGACATAAAACAATAATGGTTTTGCTTATTTGATAATCTGCAGGACACGATTGCTTCTTGATGTTCTTTCGTGTGGATACTGTGACCATGGTTTAACCTCACCATGCATTTTCTGGCCATTGTCAGTCTTTTAAATATCAACTTTAGTAGTATACATACATACATACATACCTTTGCAAGATTACAGCAATATTTTAGTGTATATCAGGATCAACCAGCAGAGGTTTGTTATGCTCCTTCTATGGTTAAGAGTGCTGAAAAGACTGAGAAAATCGTTGAAAAGTTGTGCGGTACAAGTTATCAATCAAATACCGTGATCAAGTCCAGGAGGAAATTAACAGAGGTAGATAATGTTGGCATTCTGTTAATTTATCAAAGCTATGAGTTTTCTGTTTAAAAAATTTGTTCTTTCATTCAGGCTGAGATAGAAGAGAGAAAGGCTCAGCGCATCTTGGCAAATAGAGAGTCTGCTAGGCAGACAATTAGACGCCGTCAGGTAAGTCTTGTTTGCTTTTTCTTTGTATTCATTATGCTTGAATGTATGACATGCCACTACTCACATTTAACTTGATTATACAAGTTTATTTGAAAAATGCCTTGAAACGAGGCAGTTTTGCCCTGGGAATGCTGGTTATAGGGATTCTTGATTTATTAGTGTTCTGAATAAGAGTCCAGTTTTTTTGTATTATAAAGAAGGATATAATAGTATAGCCGCTGCTTTGCATTCTGTTTACGTTTTCCAATTGGTGTTCAACCAGGCCATGTATCTGGAATTGAGCAAAAAAGCCACTGAATTATTGGAAGAGAATGAGAAATTGAAGAAGGCACATCATCTCTCTCTCTCTCTCTCTCTCTCTCTCTCTCTTGTTTATGATGATTAATTACTAAAGCTTTGTCTTTTCTTGGATCAACAAATTCTGGTGAAAAGCAAAAGGAGGTGGCAATGGAGGAGCACAATGTTTTAAAAGTTAAGAATGAATTTCTCAAAGCCCAGGTAAGACACATCTGGACTGTATGTCTCCTCCAAATATACATTCTGCATTACGAGTTTACGACACTCCTTGCATTTTCAGTTAGCCCAAATAAAGAAGGCAGAAAAAGGAGAAACAGAAGAAGAGGTGAAAACATCCTGTACAGACAAATCTCGCCCCGTCCCTACGACCCCTCCCATCTTTCTGCCTAATCAACCACCCCCCATAGTTCCTTGCTTTTGGCCCTCCATTTTCCCATCTTCTGATGTTTTCCCATTCCAATGTCCTCACAACACAATCTCATCGCAATTTCCTTATCCACATCAAGGACAAGAACATGGCATTGGAAACACCACACCAGGAACGACTCCCTTGTTTGTAGTCCCTGTCCCTTGGTTGCTTCCTTTACTTTCTCATAGCTGTTCGATCCACTCCCATTCCGACCGACCTAACCCTCATCAATGTACTAAGTGTTCCTGCCCCGATCCTCGTCCCCATGAGGACAACAATCAAACTGCAGAGCCTTCTAATCCCAAGAAAACAATGCCTACTCTCCAAGTAGATACTACTACTCAGGTTAATGTCATATCTACCCCTGAAAGTAGCATACAAAATAGGAACCAAGAACTGGTCATCTGTCCCCGTAAAAAGCCAGAGGATGCCTTTGCTGCAAGCATGGCCAGGAGGAGGAGGAAGGAATTGATGAAACTAAAAAACGAACACTGTCATGATGTACGAACATCGTGTTAGAGTCTCTGGTAAGGTTAGATTAGAAATGAGGGTGGTATTGCATGATTAACTTGGGTCTACTTTGCTGAAAATAAACCATGGTGGGATAAATAGGTGCAGGGAGTGAAATAAATCTCTGAACTGGTAATTACCTTTAACTGTTTTTCAGTTCTTTTGAATCCCCAAGAAGGCTGGCCAGCACGAACATCTCACTGTTCGTACTCACCAGTTAAGACGAAGAAGCTTCAGTGGAGCTCTTGTTTTTAACCGACAATTAGTGCTCTACATTCTTAACAGATAGAGAGGGATACTTTACTTTGTACCATGTTAGTTTTTAGTTCATCTGGATGTCCCTGAGCCCACTGAATTGTAAAGGATTATTATGGTTTCGATTTCGTTTATTTTTGGTGTTACTTTGTTTGCTCATCCACAGTTGTATGTACATTAGATGTCGTAATACACATGATATGTATTAAAAAGATTAGAATAATGGATCTTGATTAATGTATTATGCCGCGATTAAAACATATAATAAAAGAAGTGTCTTTTTAAAGATTCTTTAAATAACAAGCATGCTTTTAAGATGCTAATAAATTAGAATATTAATGGGGGTTTAAAGAGGGCATGAAGTGAATATTCTGTCTTTGTGGTTGATGCAAAGGAATACAGTGATTCTGTATTTGTGGCTGATACAAAAGGATACCTTGTTTAGAATATGCATGCATTTGAGAGGGAACAAAATCTGGAATCTCTCTACCGACCTTCAATCACAACTTCATGTTTCCACAAAATGTCCTATGTATGTATGGAATAATACAACCATCAAAGTGCCTATCATCTCTGTCTCTCCATTCTCAACCATCTATCCTTTTTCTCAAACGTCTCTCAAAATCCACGACTAGAACCTATAATTCAAGGAAATATACATATACAACAAAATAGATTATGTTGTGTAGAAAATATTAGGGCAAAAAAATTATCTAACTCTAATATCATGTCAATTTACAACAGAAACTTTGAAGAAGATGTGTATAAGAGTGAGAAATTTAATTTTGGGTGTGTTTAGAAATTAGATGTGAGTGTCTTAAGAAATTATTTATAATTAGATAAATTAAATAGTAAAGATATTATGTTTTTTAATATACGAGTTTTAGATCATGTGCATTATACGTGAAGATCAATCTCAATTAGAATAAATTTTATAACAAGACCCAATTTATAAATTAGTTCTCAATTCTAAACCCAAATTATAAAGTTTCTCAATAAATGACTTAATTTACATTTTTTCTCAATTTAAGACTTGAAATTTAGATTGAGTTCTCAATTCCAAGATAAATTCTATTTTCTTTTTGTTTTTGTTTATATTTATATTTATAGATTTATTTATATTTTAATATGTATATATAGTTTAGATAAATTAGAGTAAATTCGTGCAATTTTGAAATGATTTTCATCCAAAATCATTCAGACTTGTATTAATTTATATATATATATATATATATATATATATATATATATATATAATACATGCAATTCAAAAAATTAAGATTCCTTTATTTTCTTAATTTTATGAATACAAATATATAAAATCGATTTTAATATTAATTAGTTTAATATAATTTATATTTTATAAATTGAATTAACTATATTTTTCTTTCTTTCTTTTTTCATATAAATTGATATGTTGGATGAAGATTGTTCTTAGGGCATCTACAAGGGTTTGCACTATTCTAATGAGGGTTTTGCACTATACTAGTGCAGAATCTACATTTTTTCTCCAACAGTTCACTACTTTCAGCACTATTTTATTTTTAATATCATTTTTATAAATTTATTAATACTAAAAATGTAATTAAAATACATATTACATGAAATAAAAGTGCAATAAAAATACATATTACATGATTAATAAAAGTGCAATAAAAATAAATATTACATCATGAAAAAAATATAATTAAATTTTAATTAATTGAATTAATTATATGATTAATACAATTAAAATATTAATATGAACTAATCAAATTAATTGAATTTAATTAATTAATTAAATTAATATTTAAATTGAATTAATTAAATGTTTAATACAATAAACTTAATTTTTAGCACTATTTTATTTTTATTATTATTTATGAATAAAAAAAAGAAGAAAATGAAGTAGTGCAGCACTACTAGTAGTGTAAAAATAGAAAATACACTAGAATAGTGCAAGTAGTAGTGTACCGTTGGAGAAGTTTAACCCTACACTAAAACTATTTTAGTGCAGGGTTGGAGATGGTCTTAAAGCGCACTAATTTGTCTTAATTTATCCAAAATATGAATACATATTGAAATATTAATAAATCTATAAATAAAAATAAAAAATAATATGAAAATTTGTCTTGAATTGTGAACCAAATCTAAATTTCAAACCTTAAATTGAGAAAAAAAAATGTAAAATTGAGTCCCTTATTAAGAAACTTTATAATTTGATTTTAGAATTGAAAACTAATCTATAAATTGGGTCTTGTTATGAAATTTATCCACTCAAATGAAAGAAATAAAGAATACAAATATTTTATATATAATATTTTTATATTAAGTTGCACTTGTGTGCAACTGTTGTATGCAGATCCATCAATGCGGGTAGGGTCGGGTCGAATCTGATCCAAATCTGTGCATTTTCACTTAAAAATTTTAATTTTGGCAAAAAAACCCCAATTTCGACCAACAAACCCTAATTCAACACAAAAAAATCTAATTTGTACATATATAATACATAAAGGTACAATTAGCATAATTAAAAGGTATGACTAACATAACATAAATGTATGCTTAACATAACATAAAAACTCTAAAGGTATGCTTAACATAATATAAAATCATAAATGTATGTTTAACATAACATGAAGGTATGCTTAATTACATAAATGTATGTTTAATATAACATACATGTATGTTTAACATAACATAAAAATTCTAAAGGTATACTTAACATAATATAAAATCCTAAAGGTGTAATGTTTAATATAATATATAGACCCTAAAGGTATGATTAACATAACTAACATAATATAAATGTATGCTTAACATAAAATAAATGTATAGTATCTGGAGCGAATTTGAGTGGGTTTGAGCGCACCCATCCAAACGCGTAAGGGAGCGTAGGCTGGGTCGGGTCACAATTTTTTTTATGTTTTTATATTAGAGTTCTAATTATAATGAGATTTTATAAGATTTTGAATTAGATAGGATTCTATAAAATTATTTAAGTATGAAAATTATAAATGACTATTATAACCTTAAATAATAATCTTTAATAAGGATATATTTGATAATTCATATTTTGTAAGAAATATCCACATTTTTATAATAATTTAAATACCTTATATATAATATTTTTATATTTAAGTTCTATTTATAATGTGATTCTATATGATTTTGAATTAATTAGAATTCTAATACAAAATTATTCAAATATGAAAATTCTAAATTACTATTATAATCATAAATAATAATATTTAATAAAAATATATTAGATAATTCATATTTTGTAATAAATATCTACACTTTTATATAAATAATAATAAATAGAAATTTTTTTTTTGTTTTAATTTAATTTGGGTGTGTTTAAGTGTGTTCAGTTTTACTCTACTTTTTCAAACTTCCAACTTTTGACTCGAATTTTTATTGAAAAAAGCATCTTAACAGTTCAGCTTTTATGTTGGATAAGAATTTGCAGAGACATGGTGAACACAATCAACTTCGTTGAAAGAATATGTCTTTCTTTAGTTTTTGTCCATTTTGCTTTTATTGCTCATTTTCTTTCTTTCTTTCTTTCTTCTTCTACTTCTTCCCTTTTTGTTGGTGGTGAGGTTTGATGGACACATCACAGTCACGAATTACTGCATTTTTGTGATATTACCTTCTCAAATTTCAGAATGTTACCTTTCTAAGAATTTCTGGTCCATTCCTTCTTGAAATAAATGCACACAACACTTACTTTAATGAAAACTTGTTATATACTTTGGTCCTTGTACTTTCATTTACAAATATTGAGTCATTGCACTTTAATTGCATTTAAAAAAAAAATTGGTTAAAATTAAGGGCCTTCATATTGTCAAGGACCAAATAAAAAATGACAATTTCACCAGAACTAATATTTTATACACTATAATCTTATTTTATCTAATCATGTCCCTTAAACAATAACTCCTAAACTAAGATTTGATATCATTTAAATAGCTTTAAATTATTTCAGAGTTTAATAGCAATGGATAATCGAAGACTATAATACAACAAGAATGCCAGATTATTGGAAAGCAGAAAAATCGAGCTCCTGACAGCGTACCAAGCCGGCAGCTCCTCCATAGCAAAGCCACTTCTCACTGCCTTTGTTCACATTCCATCTCACTCTATGCATTGCCACAATCTTTGGAGGAAAAACTTCGAATTCCTCAGCTACATCTTCACGCCTACCTAATGTCGTTTCTTGATCAGCTTTCAGCTGACTTTTTTTCGATTTTGGTGCTTGTATTGCTGCAATAAACAAAGTGACTTAAACTTGCTCTAATGACGGAATGAAATTTTGGATGATCAAATAAACCACCACTTATTAATTACCTAGAGCTTGCTCACTTTTATCTATCCGTTCCTTGGCTCTTTTTTCTTGTTCTTTCACTGATCCAGGTCGTTTCATGCTAAGGTGTCTTCTCTGAATTGAACTATTGGGCAATGGGCTTGCTACGATAATTGCATTTTCCTCTTCCAAAATTGATCCACAAAGATAATGAAGTGGGCGATTTCGTGAAGGATCATTAAGTGATCTAGTTGTTGGCTGCTTCAAGTAAAACGGGTAATACCAGAGAAGAGTTAGCTGCTGCAGATATCTAATAAATAGAGGTATATAACATGAAGATTCTCCAAAATCAATGTCAAGTAAGCATTTACCTGGAAGCAATGGGTTGATCCTTCCTCACCACAATATGCAACCATGCCTAAATCAATAGTCATATAACAAGGGAAAACAAGAAGAGTAAGGGCCCACAACCTTCTATATTGGATATTACTTGAAGAGATTATAAGGAAATCTAAGGGATAACCATATATATTTATGTTACACCGACAAACCTGTCAGCCGTGAAGCCTGAACACTCCATAATGAAAATGCAGAACAGTCAAAACTATGGAACCCATGCTTTGATGCCATATTGTGACATTTTCCAGCCACTGGGAGATCATGTGCTGCCTTTTCTAAGCTGAGAAGCCACATTGTTCCATCCTCCGTGAATCCAAAGACACATCTACAGGCACAAAGACAAGCGAGCTCAAATGAAATTATTGAAAAGGACATGGAATATGCTCCAGGAATTGTTAATCTATACCTTGGATCTGGAAGCCAATCTAAATCATAAGTGACAACCTGAACAGGATGGTCCCAAAGAGGGTGGAATGGATCACTGAGACAAAAAACTAGGAAATTTGAGAAAAACACAGATATTAATAATGCAATTTTATGTAAGAAAAGTCTACTATTATTAAATGCATGAGGTGAATAATTACTACTCTTTCTAACTCCTCTGTTCCTGGAACAGTTTCACTAAAAATAAGTATTCTTCAAAAAATTGACCCTCTTTAGAGTAGATAATCCAGTATTTCTTGTCTACCTTTTTTATTTTTATTTTTTATGTTAAAATTTGAATTTACAAATTATTTTATAATTTTATTTTCATGTATCAGCTAAAAGAAATCCAATTAAAAATGGATCAAAACATGAGGCTTCCTTCTTTAGCAAGATCAACATTTAGGAGATCAAGTAAATATGTTAAAAGAATAACAAAAACATGAACAAAGAAAGAATACCAAAATAATGCATACCGTATGTCCCAAAACCTAAAACCTTTATTACCCGCAGTGACAATTATATTTGCGCTTTCAAGGTCACTGCAAAATTGCAAGAAGAAACAAAATTAGTAATAAATAATTAGGATGAATATTGTGTATATTCTATCTCTCTGAACATTCCTAGTAAGTCAGAAATATCAGTAAATAAAAGCAA